>CM070722.1:51252855-52494282 GCA_036346275.1 Otatea glauca | reverse complement strand
TTGTGTGTTAATGGCTGTACTTGAGCAAGTCCTTTTGTTCATTGCACCTGTGCCATGGCTTATTTCTGGACTTTTCTTGAAGCTGTGCCATGGCTTGTTTCTGCACCAGTATATTTTATTTGGAATTTGATGTACTTGAGCAAACACTTTACACGTTGTGTTGTTATTTGGACTTATTAGCATTATGCTGTTTGATGGCTCCATTTGGAATCCATGCTCCAAATCTTATTAGCATTTGGACTAATCGGTGATAATTTGCATTTGGTGATAATGCTCCAACTCAGTCTGCAAAGTGAAGTAAATCTCCAAATGCTTTGTAATATTTATGCTTGCTACATTTGGACTACATGCAGATAGACTACATGCTACATTTGTTATATTTAGGCGTTCAAATCTTTCAAGCTCGAGCATGCATGAATCAAATATGTATACACTATTGCTCACATTACTAACGAGCTTAACGAGCTAACTCGAGTTTTTAACGAGTCGAACCGAGTTGAGATTTAAACTCGTTAAGATAACGAGTCGAGCTGAGCTAACTCATTATCTTACCGAGTTGAGTCGAATCGAGCTGAGCTGAGCTAGCTGGATATCCACCCCTAACGACAACCTCATGTGATCTTCTCCACCGCACGATCTCTCTCCCTCTACTTGGACTTGGCTGTAGCCTAGGCCTGTTACGCGATCAGGACTTCCGCCAGATTTTCAGCCCATTTAGCCGTCTGTTTGGGTCTTTCTTTCTACTGTATTTACAGCGCCGTTTTTGCTCCCATTGTTGTTGCATTTGCACGGAAGTGAAAGGCGGTTCACCGTACTTGGTCCGTAGGCCGGGGTGAGCACCATGCGATCTTTGTATCAACCTTCCAAGGCCCCTGAGGATTTTAGCCAACATAGCACAATATGCAATGGCAGACACAGTAGGTACGACGGACACAGCACGGACTACTACTTTTTATCCCGTAGTAAAGCAAGCACTCCAAGTTTCTAATCATCCTAATAGGACACTTAAAGAAAGCGAATAATCAACCAATCGCATACTGTTAAAGCAGAAATTTACGTCTATGAGGATATTGCATTCTTCGTTTCTACCAAATCAAATAATATTCAACCAATTACAATGTGACGCTCCTGTTACGGTTTATTTGGTCAGACCTAACGACAATCATCACATAACATACTCTTAGGACCCTTCTAACAAAATTTAAAAAATTAATAAATTTAGTAGCTCAATTAAATCAGTGAAGTTGTTTTAAATGTATCAGTAGCATTTTCAAAAAAAAATTTAAATCATAAAAGATTGATCATGATCTAAAATAGCGTAGGCATGCTCTTAGGACTCTTCTAAATTTTTTCAAGAATTTGCAAATTTAATAGATTAATGAAATCAGCGAAATTGCTTTAAATGCATTAGCAGCATTGTCAATTTTTTAAAAATCGCAAAAGATTGATCACGGCCTAAATTTTTTAGGCTAGCGTAGGCATGCTCTCAGGACCATTCTCAAAAAAATTCAAGAATTTGCAAATTTAATAGTTTAATTAAATCAGTAAAGTTGTTTTAAATATATTAGTAGCATTGTTAGATTTTTTAAAAAATTGCACAAATTTGATCAAAAAGTTTCAAAAATTTATAACATGATCTAACAGTTCAATTAAATTAGCGAAGTTCATGCAAAAAAAATAGAGAAAAATTGTTTTGAACTGGAGACCTCAAACTCACACCACAACGCTCCAACCATTTGAGAGAAGCGCCGTTTTGTGAAATATGTTGCATAATAAATTTACGAGGCTACGTAGAATGACACGGCAAAAACTACAGTATTTGGCGTGACATGACGGCGCACACGACCGACTGCCGCACCTCTCCGAAAATAGAGATATATATAGATACGAACCTGCAGCTTTTCTTTCTTGGATGAGCGCTAAGCAGGAAATCTGCTGGTAGCAACCGTAGTTTTTCATTGTCGGCAAGCTTTGACGTTTACCTGCGAAGATACTCTCGCCCGGCCGTCCTAGTGGTGGCAATTGGCAAGTATTTATTGAAACTTCCTCCGGATTTACACCAGGATGTACTGAAATAATCTCTTTGGTCATAAATAGTTGTCGTTTTAGACATCGATACAATCTCTAAAATACAGATTTGACCATTAATCTATATTATAATATATTTATAGAGCACAATAAATTTATAATATTATGAAAGTATTTCTCAATACAAATCTAAACATATAATTTCATGTATCTAATTTAAATATTCTAAAGATATTAACCAACCAAAACGATAACTATTTGTTAACGGATTACTTATACTATTTTCTCTCAATAGAGATGATCGATGAGAGGAGCTACTGTACTTATTTTTTTCGAGATAGGAGACACTGTACTCTTTTTTTGGGGTGGGGTGGGGGAAACGAAACCAAATGTACTTTGTTAATCCGACACTGTATTAGGCCTGTTTGGAGGAGTTATAGCTTTTTTAAAAGCTATTTTCTTTTCTTTCTAAGCTGAAAAACGATTGTAGCTTTTTATAAGAGACCATTTAATAAATAGCTAATTTACCTCAGCAATAACCTGTAAAAGTAGGTCCAACCCAGCTTTTAGCTTTTGTTAGTTATATATGGCTTTTGACTTATGTCAAAAACTGCTTAAAAGCTAAGTTGTTTAGGTGGACTTACTGGTTTTTCAGCAACTAAAACCGGCTTTAAATCCCCTCCCCTAAACAGGGCCTAGAACTGGCATAGCCCTTTTTTTTAAGAAAAGGCCTAAGCCGTTTAGGGCTTAGGCCTATCTGCAATTCTGGCCCATACAACAGCAGCCCCCCGACCAGGCCTGCAATTAGGCCGCCGACCAGGTTCTCGATTGAAAAAAAGAAGAAAAAAAGAAAAGAGAGAGGCTCCTGATATGCACACGTCTAAAAAGTGGAGCATCACTTGCAATTAGAGTGGAGTGATCACACTGATCAGTATTGTTTTGTCTGACTAGTAGAGTGTTCGCGTTGCAACAAAATATCAAAAGAGGAGGTTAATACATATCATCAAAAGTGATCTAAATCGTATTATCAACATTAACATTCTCTTACACACGTATCAATTAAAACATATATGTACATATTTAGTGTATGCATGAAGAAATATAGCAGGATTCCTGTAGAACGGTTCAATTGAATTTCAATATAGCATTAAAAGTAAAAGTTATATATGGCATAAGATGGATCACAAGCAAAGAAGAAAAAGAACACAAACTGACCAGCTGAATGCATTTATAAGAGAGAGGAAAACTGCATCCGTGCCACCGAGCAGTGGTGCCATATCAAATTTGGGATTTTTCTCAAAGCACCTATTGACCGACTTATGCAAATTCATGTTGATAGACAGAGAAATCATGGTAAGAATGGAGGAATAAGTTTGTACGAAGCCCATCAAATTTAATTATATTAAGATGAATGCAGCAGTGGGTGCACCTGACCATACATGAGCCCTAGTTGTCCCCTCAGCCCTTCATATGACTCTTCGCTACAGCTTATACAAACTAAATATATTTGGTCCCTTAACCAGAAAAACTATCTGAAAGACAATGCTAAATCAACTTAGTAGACTATATTTAGTAGCTAGAAAGGTTTGCACATAAGATGTCCAGGTTAGTTGTACTAAGTTATTCAAGCCTCAACGTAAGAAGATATGTATCCTTCCCCCTGAAATGAGATAAAGAGCAGAGAAATGTTGAGCTAGGAAGGCCACCTGACCTGATGCTTTCCAGCCCTCACACATTTGATATGGTCACGACTGGACAAAAACAAAAATAAAAAGAGGTCATCAAAAGGAAAAAATTCAACACAGCCAATAGGGGGAAAAAGAGAGAAGTTGAGCCACAAAAATGAAAAAACTCCTGGATAATTAGAATTGTACAGTCAAGTTTTGATATAATACTTTATTATTCAATTATCACAGAAGGAATGATGATTTCTGTTATGAATAGCACTTGTATTCAACATGAGGCCAAAGGGCCAGTATATATACACATACAAGAGAATATAGAAGGAAAGCCTATATAAGGCAATAACTATACAAGGCAAATAATCTCTATACAAGGCAACTAGCAATCTCGTATATAAGGTAACAAAGATACTATCTAACACCCCTCCTCAAACTTATGGTGGATCAACAACACTGAGTTTGGAGAGATAAAAGCTGTATTGAACTCTAGTTTGTGTCTTCGTGAAGAAATCTGCTAACTGAAGCTCTGAAGGTACATACTGAAGAGCCACAACCTGATCCTGTACCTGTGTCCGCATGTAGGAAGCATCAACGCCAATATGCTTGGTGAGCTCATGCTTTATTGGATCTCGAGCAATGCTAATAGCACCTGTACTGTCAGATAAAAGAGGAGTTGGTGTAGAAACAGAAACACCAAAATTCTCAAGTAGCCACCATAGCCAAGTAACCTCTGTTGTCAAAAGAGCCATCGATCGCAACTCAGCCTCGGTACTGAAACGAGAAACTGCTGTCTGCTTCTTAGTCTTCCAAGTAATGAGAGAACCACCAAGAAAAACACAATAAGCAGAAAGAGACCGGCGATCGGAGGGATCACTAGCCCAAGTAGCATCGGAGTATGTCTGAAGCTGGAGGGAGCTGGATCGAGGAAAGAAAAGATGGCAAGAGATAGTTCCACGAAGATATCGTAGAACACGAAGAAGATGACTATAGTGAAGCTGGGTGGGAGCAGAAACGAACTGACTCAAGATATGAACTGGATAGGAAATATCAAGACGAGTGACACCAAGGTAAACAAGACTCCCAACAAGATGACGATAGCGAGTAGGATCCTCAAGAGGTTCACCATCAGTAGGTCGAAGGTGAACATTGAGCTCCATAGGAGTCTCAGCGATGCGCTGATCAGTGAGAGAAGCACGATCAAGAAGATCCTGAATATGCTTCTCTTGGGATAGAAACAAACCCTCAGGTGTGGAAGAGACTTCAATCCCCATAAAGTAGCGAAGAGGACCCAAATCAGACATGAGAAACTGCTCACTGAGACGTGCCTTCACAAAGGCAATATACTGAGTATCATCGCCAGTAATGATCATGTCATCAACATAGAGAAGAAGAAGAGTTCGTCCACGAGGTGAAGTGTGAACAAAGAGCGCAGGATCATGAGTACTAGCAGAAAAGCCAGCAGCAGTGACCACAAAAGAAAAACGCTCAAACCAGGCACGAGGGGCTTGCTTAAGGCCATAAAGAGAGCGACGAAGGCGACAAACCATGCCCTCAGGAACAGAATACCCCGGTGGTGGCTGCATAAAAACCTCCTCACGTAGCTCACCATTAAGAAAGGCATTCTTGACATCAAGCTGAGAGATAGACCACTGACAAACAGATGCCACCGCAAGAAGAGTGCGAACAGTGGTCATATGAGCCACCGGAGCAAAAGTCTCATCATAATCACGACCATGCTCCTGCTGAAAACCACGTGCTACGAGACGAGCCTTGTAGCACTCAAGAGAACCATCAGAGTGAGTCTTAACCTTATAGACCCACTTGCATATAATGGGACGGACACGTGGAGGAAGGGGCACAAGATCCCACGTGCCAGTGCGCTCAAGGGCAGCAATCTCCTCTGCCATCGCAAGCTGCCATTCCTGATGAACAACAGCATCACGGTAAGAAGTCGGCTTGGCAAGAACAGCACCAGCAAAACCAAGGCGCTTAGGAGGCCGAATAGACTGACGATCACGAAGAGCGTAGCGAGGAGGCCCAGAAGAAAATGACTCAACAGGAGAAGAAGAGACATCAGAAGAATCCTCAACTCGCGGACGACGAGTGTAATAGAGAGGATACGAAGGAACAATATCAGAAGAAACTTCTGGAGGAGGAACGGAATGTGAAGACTCTTTTGGAGAGGCTGGCGAAGAAGGAGACGCCAACTGTGGAGAAGGAAAAGTGGCAACAGGAGTATTAGGAAAAGTAAGGAAAGAAAGTGGCTCGATAAGAGATGCTGGAGTGGAAGAAGGACGAGGGTAGAAGGGACGAGACTCATCAAAAGTAACATCCCGAGAAATCCGCATCCGTCGGCCAACAGGATCCCAACAACGATATCCCTTATGCTCAGCACTATAGCCCAGAAAAATGCACTCAACAGACTGAGCGGTCAGCTTGGTGCGTTCACGAGGTGCAAGGAGGACATAGCACACACACCCAAAAAGGCGAAGACTAGAGTAATCAGGAAGCATGCCATAAAGACGCTCCACCAGAATCCCACCCTTAAGAGCAGAAAAAGGCTGAATATTAATCAAGTAAGTGGCAGTGGAAACAGCCTCAGCCCAGAAATGAGGTGGAACAGCGAAAGCAAGTAAAAGAGCACGAGCTGTCTCAAGAAGATGGCGATGCTTGCGCTCAGCCACACCATTCTGAGCATGAGCACCAGGACAGGAAAATTGAGAAAGAGTGCCCTGCGTAGCAAGAAAAGCACGAAGGGTGCCGGACAGATATTCCCCTGCTGAGTCAGCACGAAGAACTCGAATGGGAGAGTCAAACTGAGTACGGATCATAGTGGCAAAATTCTTATAGATGGACAAGACCTCGCTACGAGAAGACATAAAGTATATCCAAGTGTGGCGAGAAAAATCATCTATAAAAAGAATATAATATTTATGACCCCCTTTTGAAACAAAAGGAGCCGGACCCCAAACATCAGAATGAACAAGATCAAAAGGACGTTGGGATACAGACTCACTGGAAGGATAGGGGAGTTGTAGCTGTTTACCAAGCTTACAACCCGCACAATCTAAAGAGGTATCACCAGACACAGATCCTAAAATATCACGACAAATTAAAGAAGACAGACGTGACCCACAAAGATGCCCTAAACGGTGATGCCACTGAGCAAACGACCTAGTAGAAGATGCAACGGAGGTAGAAGCAACAGAGGAGACTGGCAGGGGCAGCGGAAGGAAGACGAAGCCAGTCAAGCTCCCAAAGGCGCTGAGAGTCACGGCGGCGAGGGCCAATACAAACCAGAGACCCCGTCCTGCGATCCTGAACACAGCAAGAGTCAGAGTCAAGGATAACACGACAGCCATGATCAGTGAGCTGGCCAGCGGATATAAGCTGCATGGTGAGTTTAGGAACATGAGAAACAGCAGGAACATGAAAAGAGGAAGACAAAAGAGTGCCTCGTCCTGCAACAGAAAGAGAGGTACCATCTGCAGTCTGTACAGTGATAGGAGCAGCAAGAGGACTAATGGAATGGAGACTCGTTGGATCAGATGTCATATGAAAAGAAGCTCCAGAGTCAAGAATCCATGGTGTGATACCTGATGAGGAGGAAGGTGGTCTCTCATTGGAAGACTGAGTAGCAGAACCAGCAGAACCTGACGGTGCAGAAGTAGCCATGCGACGTAGCAGCATTAGAATCTCCTGAGTGGGGTCAGAACCAGCAGAAGCCTGTTGAGGAGAGGCACCTAGGAGTCCAGTGCTCTTAGGAGGACGCCCACCGCGACGAGCAAGATCTTTTTCTTCCGATAGCAAAACTGCTCCACATGCCCATCCTTGTTGCAGTAGGTGCAGTGAAGCCCTACACCCCTAGTAGTCGATACTGAAGTAGGCGCCACTGATGGAGGAGTAGCACGAGGCACTGCCAGGACTGACGGAGATACGAGTAGGCCCGCACCACGAAGACGAGTCTCCTCAGTACGAATAGCTGCAAGAGCCTCCAACAAGGTCACACGAGGATGACGAGCAAGTAGCTGAGCTCGAATCCGCTCAAATTCAGCCCGAAGATGGGTCAGGAAGTCGTAGATGCGACGAAGCTCCAAGTGAGAGTGCTGACGCTGGCAGCACTGACAGGTGCAGCAAACCTCCGGTCCAAGAGAATCAAGCTGACGCCACACTGAGGACAATTGAGCATAGAACTTACCTACGGTAGAATCACCCTGCTGTAACGACTGCTCCTGTCGTACAACAGCAAGGTACAAAGAATCACCCGTAGGCTCATAGCGGTCGCGAAGATGTGCCCACATTAACTGTGCTGAAGACAAACCAATAATATCGCCAGCGAGATGCACTTCCATACTAGCAACCAGAATAGCAGAGGCACGAGCATCTTCATCAAGCCATATCTTGTATGCAGTAAATTGAGTCTGAAAAGACTCCACAACATCAGCATAGTCATCGGAGGCCTTCTGTTGAGTAGCAGCATCAGCCTCCTTAGGAATAACAGGCATGTCAGGGGGAGCAGGACGAGGCGGACATGATAGCTCGCCAGAAAGAAACTCCCATAGACGTTGTCCTCGCATGTGAAGGCGCATATGAAGAACCCAATCGCGATAATTGAGGCCATCAAAGATAACCGGGCAGCGAGGAACAGAGACAATGCCGGAAGAAGAACCTGAAGATGACGACAAATTTTTTTTTTTGCCTTTTTTCTTTCTTTTTTTCTGAATCGGACCTGAAGCCGACTTAAGGAGAATCGGACCTGAAGTCGATTGGGTCAGCGGCTGTCTCCTGTCTTGAAGAAAATGAGCGGGAGGCCGCGCCAGTCCGGTGCAGCGACGATGCGTCGCGGAGCCGACCGAAGCGACAAGGAGCCGGAGTGGCATAGAAGACCGCGAAGGAGGCTGGGCGTCGGCAGCCGGAGGTCGGGTACACATAGGGCCGGCTGGAGGGTGCGCGGGCCGAAGGCGACCGGCTTAGGCACAGGTCGGCGGAGGCCGAAGGAGAGTGGCGCCGGCGGCTCAAGCGGATGCAGATCTGGGGCAACCGATGGTCGTGGCATCGAGGAAATCGAGCGCGATGAAGGTTGACGGCGCAGATCGAATCCTAGACAGCCGGCGATCGGGGGCCGAGCAGAGCCGAGGCTGCGCGAACGAGGCCGGCGTCGGAGCCAACCGAAGACCGGCGCGAGCGACGGGCAACAGCCGACAGCCACGGGCGGCTGAGCGAGCGTGGAGTCCGCGGGGTGGTGGCCGGCCAAGGAACGAGCGCCGATGAGACCAGGGGATGGCGACGACGAGAAGATGTGGAGGGACTAGATCCGACGAGCGGCCGGCAAGACGCATGAACGAGATCGACGATGAAGAGCCGACCGACGTCAGAAGAACGAATAACGCAAGTGCAACACCAAAAAAAAGGGGTAAACCTAACTTGCTCTGATACCATGTTATGAATAGCACTTGTATTCAACATGAGACCAAAAGGGCCAGTATATATACACATACAAGAGAATATAGAAGAAAGCCTATATAAGGCAATAACTATACAAGGCAAATAATCTCTATACAAGGCAACTAGCAATCTCGTATATAAGGTAACAAAGATACTATCTAACAATTTCAACCACGCATAGGGCCCATACATTGCATTATCAATAATTAAACAGTCAAATATCAATCACATAATTATGGTGAACAGTTCAAATATCTCATTTTGCTATGTTAACTATTCATGTCAAGAGAGCACACAAATTCCGCTGTTTTAATATAAGATTTTGTAAAAAAAATCACTTTGAGTACACAACATATCACATATACATGCAGTAATCCATTACCTTGAGCAACTATTTCCAGGAAAATATAAAAAATTATGGACCAAGCGGCCCCATGTCACTGTTGCTCTATATGATGTATAATTCTTCAGATGAATATATTCTATAAGCAATTTGTTATGAATAATGGCATAGAAATAATTAAGAGAGCATGAGCATGGTGGTATTCCATACAGGGTGTCCAAACAAATGGAGCGTTTTTTCTTTCCAAATGGAGAAAAACACGAGTGTTCCGGGTTTAGTTCAGTGAAAACATGAGTGCACCGCTTGTTCCCTTTTTGTTTTCAAACACGGACTTGCAAACACAAGCAGGCAAGAATATGGGCAATGGAGAGCCAATAAATAGCAACCGACATAGGAATAAGATTACCTTACCAAGCTGAGCGAGTGGATGACAGCAGCGATCTAGCCCTGCAGGCTGGGGGTGAGTGGTGCAGAAGTCGGCAAGCACAAAAACTATGAAAAATGTACAGCATTAGAAATTTAGAATGCGCCTTGGAATGCTCGGATTCCCTGCAAGTAATGAAGCACCTGATTTTTTTTTTCATCTAATAGGATCTTGATAGAATTACAGGACGCATGCTTGGTTTTGGTGAATATCACATTATACTTCATACAAGTATGACCACATGGAAATAAGCATGGAGCCATGGGATTAAAAGAGATGACCTTGTCAAGGTTTTAAGCTAGATGGCATTTCTCGAGGGTCCAAAGACCATGTTTACAATGATAATCTAAACAAAAGCTATAACCGCTCAACACCAGGATAGATAAAGAAACACCAAATCGACACTATACCTTTACATGCAATTTTGGACTCTCGGCCTCACTTATTCCACAAATTTAAGTTGCAGCAGTGTAATATAAAACCAAACACTTCCAATCATATATTTCAGTTGTAGAACCATTGGTTCTTGCTAGCTGCTTATAGTATGTCACAAGAAACTGTTCATAAAATTTTGCCTTCCCTTCCCTCAACAAATTCTTATTTAACAATCACATTATCTGTGTCATATGTAAAACAGAACTCCAAATCAAACTGAAGCCATAATTTGTTTTAATGAATTGCTAGTCATTACAAAGGCCATAGAATTGGCCACTATGCAAGCTACCAAAACATATGCCTGCAAAACATATTCCTGAAAAGCTTGAACAGAAATGAAAACAAAGAACAGCATCAACAACTGTCAACACCATTCAAAATAGATCTTCGCTGAACTGATTTTTCACACTACAAAACAGGCCTTTCAGTCAGAATGCCAGATGCACATAACCAAAAAAAGAACAATGCCTAAAGCATTCTACAGAGTTGAATGAAGAACAGACGAATTACAGATGCAAAGAGAAGAACAGTATTTTAACTAATATACTATTTTCTGAACCTACAAAGTATACAACCACCCAATCATAAAATCTGCAGCTCTAAACCAGCAGTAGACTAAATTCATGAGCAACAATTCTAGAATGTACTCGGGACCAAGACCTCATTTAAATTTGTCGACGATGGGACCGTCAACCGTAGAAGAAAGAAAGAGAGAGCGAGGTGTCTGCTCGGGAGCGAGACCCGAGGTCGCGCTCGTTCGAGGGCTTCAGGCGTCGCGGGGAAGTCGTCCAAGAAAGGATGTCGAACACGGGGATTTATACTAGTTCGAGCCTCCAAGATCGGGTAATAGCTCTACTCCAGTTTCGCCCTGAGGCTAAGGGTGTATTAGCGGCTCTGTGGAAGAGTACAAGGACGGGCCCGAGCAAGAGCAGGGAACCGCACCGTTCTTCGTTGTTGGTGTCGCGAGTCGGGGTTGCCCTTGTCTCCTATTTTTCTGTCTTGTTGCTGTTCTGTTGTTCTCCTGTTTTTCTGTTTTCTCTCTCGTTCTTCTGTTGGGATGACCTACTGCTTTTATAGCCCTCGGGAAACTTTTGCTGCTTGGTCCCGAGACCGACGTCAGAAGCCCGTGGCGATTTGACGGGGTTCGGAAGTCGTTGCTAGCCGTTGAGAGTCTGACGGGAGCTATTGAGATTTTGACGGGAGCTGTTGAACCCTAGTTCCCACGCAGGGGCAGGTAGAGTGCTGATTCCCACGCAGGGGAGAGTCTTACATAAGATAAAAATAGAAATGTTACAGATGTCCCTTTCCTTGGTGCCCGCGGGGGCGTCGAGGTCGAGGACGAGGCGTTGAGGTCGAGGGTGCCTGCCCTTGCGGCGGTGCCCGAGCTCGAGCTTGCTGGCTCCGAGCCCGACCACCGGGGGGCATCATCTAGGTTGGGGATGAGCCCCTTGGGCTGTGGCAAGCTACCACGAGGCCCGGGGATGCTTACACGTGGCGAGGGTATCGATCCCCAACACTCCGGATCCGATCCCAAATCAGGATTCAAGTGTCCGGATCCGACCGGATAATAAAATCTAGTTCCGAATTCGATCCTAACCGGATCCAGTTTCGGATCGGACGGAAAATATTCGACCCGTTTTCATCCCAACCTGGGAGGATTGTCCCGCTGCGGGGAGCAAAGCTGTGGGACGATTTAACCGTTGTGTGAAGGTACACTACTCCTTTTATTAGTTTAGAAATTTCCAAGAGCCTTTTAGGTGCTGGCTGCTGCCCTACGGTTTTCCAAGCGCGTGCGTCGCTCGCACCCGTTTGAGTTACTAGATACGTATGCGCGGCGGCACGCCGCGCAAGGGTAATGAGCCTATTTGTTTGCCCCAGACGCAAAAAAAAATCATTGAGATAATGAAGAAAATGGAATTCTCAGTTCTTGAGTTGAAGGGAGCATACCCGAAGAAATAAATGAGGACCAGCATACTCTACAAAGTTTACGTTTTTGCAATAGCTAAACAAAGAATGAGATATGCCTACAAACTGTATCAATGGATTATAAGTTGGTAAGAACAATGGTATTTGCAACCTAGATCAACTGATGACTCAAAATGAACACACACATCGAAATGGAAACAGAAACTTTTAACCTCCGGTGGGAACAAACCTGTGAGGAATTTGATGAGTACAACAAATTTATTTCTTAAAAAAATGACAAATCAAAATTGCAATGTCCAACTTTTCTTTTGTTTGTAACAAAAGTAAGAAAGTAGTACTATATAAAAACTTGAACGCAAGATTGGTGAAGCAGTTCATGGCGAGCACATTCTAGCTTCCTTGTACCCCAAAAATATTTACAAATATTGTTGAAATGATGTATTGAGTCCATATGCGTATGAATCATGGTTCATGAGAACTTTGGCCATAAGACACACAATAAAAAACAGTGTTGCCAAACAGAGATTTGGTGAGTGTCATCTATAACTCTCCAGATGTCTTAATGGCAACAATTCATGAAAATCAAGGTCGTCTACAAACCCAACTAATTATAAATTGGCAGAACATACCTACCTCAACACATTCATCACAAAATTCAAAAATTGAACGGACCTACCTCAACCCATTCATCACTAAATTCAAAAATTGGCAGCCGGTAAAGGTTCACATGACCGGTAACAATGTGAGCAACCAACAAATAACTAAAATAGTCAATCAGACAAAAAAAATGATAGGTGATAATTAAGATTAATAGATGAATAATATTATTCACATATAAACCTTACAGTAAGACAAAAATGTAGGCAGAAATATAGCTTTAAGCATCATTCGAAAGACAAACACCAGAATTTTTTCTATGTGAGTGGCGAGGTAGTGACATAAACGTCGGCATGTCTCTATGGAATAGCATGAATATCATGGATAATGATTTTATTTTTGCTCCTCATGAACACACTACTTAAAAGATATATACTTATCGAGAAGTGGGAAGGGAAATTAAGTCACAGCAAGGTTGATTGAATTTTAACTCGACAACACATGAATGCATGATGCAGACTTGGTATAATCTAGTGGCAGCAGACAAGTTCGGAAGCTTATTTTCGGAAATGCAAATTACGGGGATCTGAGAAAGGTACTTTGTGTGTATTTCTAAATACCGCGGTCTTCAAGTGCGACCACAATCTTCCCAGAAGTATGGCTAGATGATTTACATAGCAGAGCTTCAGGTGTGCAAGTATACAATTAAATCTGAAATTCTCACATCCTAGAATTTACAACTAAATGGGTAATGTAACCAAACCGAAATTTCTAATAAAATTTCTAAAAAGATAAGGCTGCGTGCTCAATTATCCCTAGGATATTAGTTTGAACAGGCAACTGTGTGGGACACATAGAAATAACTATATTTTGACTATTTCCGGCTGCAGGCTCATACACAGAAGAAAAGCAGTTGAAGGCTTCTCATGCTAAGGAAATACACGTGTACATGCAGAACAATAATGTAAAACTTATAACTCTCTTTTCTTGTTCGCAGGAATCTGAAATGCCATATCCCGGAAGGATCCTAACATGCTTAAAAGCATATCAGAAAACAACATAAGTTAATAACAGAAATGGGTGAGCTGTTTTGTAATGGAGGGCAGGTTGAGGTTAAGTATTCTTGAAAGAGAAAAATCGCAGTCTCACCTAGTGCCTCATTAGTCAATTATCATATTATTCTTTTTCTGTAATTGTACCACTTGATAATTTCCATTGAGCCATGAAACACAGTATATGCTACTATGGCAGATTTGTACAACAGAAGGGAAGGCCATGAAGCAAGATAAATCTGGTCAAATCGTAAAATGCCAGCCAGAAAACTGAGCTAATAGGTTGTTTCATATAACTGCAAGGCAAACAGGAAATCTCGTTATGGTATGGAAAATCATAACAAATGTAGGTAGTGCAACAGCTACAGCAATTTCTGAAGGTCTGGAAACTAAGAATTCAGCTCTTGCAATCTTCACAAACTCTATGAATTGATCGCCGCCAAATTCCATATACCAATTGATGAAGACCAGAAAACCGATCTGACTTAACACTCGTACCTTTAGCTGTGCTCAAGACAAGGTCAGAAGAGCGGGAGAGTGAGAGCATGGAGGGTGCATCATGATCATTGAATTTGTAAAGGAAGTAGTCAATAATAAGCAAGTAGTCACAGCTTCTACTCTCCACTTTTGCATCCTCCACTTCAAGGTGCCTAGCACCAGAAGCTCCATCCTTTTTATGTTCCTTACCTCAAACACAAACTTTGCCTCAGCCACCTGTGAAGAACAAAATCATGAGCTAGTTGAAAGAAAAGACAAAACGTTCACAATATATGTATGTGCAGGTCAGTTATGAGATGCATTACATTCACTCACCTGCAGATCCAATGGTAGTGGCAAAAAAGTCTCCATTTTTCAGCCAAAGACAAGCAAGACACCTCAAGAAAAAGTAGGATCCATGATTTAATATAAGACCACTTCATAGAATACATTATCAGTATTCAGCATAAAGTTCTTGACATTCTTTTCCTTACATTCTCAGTATCGCCACCAATTATGGACCAGCAAGCATCACTAACATGACACAGAGATCCCTCCCCCTCTATTATGTTATGAAAAATTCCCATAACTACTGCAATACAGTTACTGAAGTTGCAGCAAGACCATATTACACTGGACATCTGATTCATGGCGCTGAGTTGGATTGATTGCACCTAAAACAACACGCTTCGGTTGGCAGCAAACCGATCATGCAGAGGAGCACACTACAAACCTTGATCTTGCAAACCCATCCCATAATTCGGGATCCCAAGTGTCCAGCTTGGTGAACTGAAGCGCGCATTCGCTCCGCCGTGTTGCTTGGCGACAGCTAACAGCGAGAACTGGCCTACTGCTGTGGTCGAAATTGATGCGGTGGACTAGTTGCTGAGCAGAGAGGATTGGGACGGCAAAGTAGGCCCGCCGTCCGTCGAGTTAACCGTGGTGATGCCGTGAATGCTCGATCTCCTCTCGTCCTTGCCCCCTGAGTTGAGGCTGATGAAGTATACATGCATGATCGCCACCGAGTAGGCGTCCTCGCTCGCACGCAATTTGCGCGATATGTTCTTCCAATCCCCTTTGATGTATTTCTTCAGACCTAAGAGGAACAACCTCATCAAAGAGCAAAGCATGATCTAGTTCAGGAACCAACGAAAAATTCTAGCTTGACCTTGGTTGGATGAGATTACACTAAGGCCTAAAACCATCATAATTAAGCTACATGACTGTCTCAAATCCCACTGAACAAAGAAAATTCCTTTCTATAACTGCAAGCTGCAATTCTTCATAGTTGAATCATTGCAATTTTCAA
The DNA here is from genome assembly GCA_036346275.1 of Otatea glauca. NCBI lineage: Eukaryota > Viridiplantae > Streptophyta > Magnoliopsida > Poales > Poaceae > Otatea > Otatea glauca. The sequence goes on along the minus strand of CM070722.1, from coordinate 52,478,564 downwards.
GTTTGAAAACTACCAGCAGTAATCAAATGATGTTAAGTCTTCGACGTCCAGCTGCGCGGCAAGACCCCCAGTTCACTGGGACTAATCAATTGCAAAGAGATGAAAAAGAGGAATCTTTGGAGAACAGATTAGATTGGATTCAAGAACAGTTCAGAACTGGCCTCAAACAAACCAAACACGTGAATCATGTGAACCCAAAATTCACATCTCCCACAATCGGACCACCACAAATGAACAATAACCAAAGCACCGCACAACCAAGACACAGCACACATGGAATTCACACCTGTAGGACTTACTAAAACGAGTAAATGAGCGATTTTTTCACTCTTTCCACCCCAAGGTGCATTACCAAATACCAGAAAAACTGCAAACTCAACCAAAAGAACCGAAATTTCACCTCAATAACACCGGCAAGAACTCAAAGACCAGGGAAACAAAAGAATTCACATTGAACAGGTCCAAGGAAGCAATATTATTACTCACCTCTTCTTTATCTCCAGAGGCATACCGCTGTGGGCAGGCGAACACACGGAGCGGGGCAACAAGCGGAGGAGGCGAGGTGAAGGCAGAGGCGCGTGCGGGTCTGGCCGCGGATAGGAACAGGGGAGGACAGTGCGTCGCTCAGAGCATATCCGTGCACTGGAGGACACGGCGGGGGAGGAAGTTTCTCGCGAGGGGCACGCGGCGCTCGGGGGAAAGAGCGAGCGAAGCTTCTCGCGCCATCGGCCGACCGCAGCGCGGGCCACGCGCGATGGGGAGCCGAGCGAAAAATCGGAACTCACCGGGGTTCTCTCCGCACGGCTCGTGCGGAGCCGGGGGCGCGTGTCGACGAGAGGGAGGTCGTGCGGAGCCGAACGCGAAGCCGAAATCGCTAGCTCTCCGCATGGCTGGCCGACGTGGCATAGCCGGGAGGCCGAGAACTTTGCAAAGTTTAGGAAAGGTATATGATGATTTCCGGTTTAAACAACAGGAGAAAGAAACAAACTCTAGAATTCAAGTGGAACTCCAAATTGATGTCTATAGACCGGCAGCAGAGAAATACAATGAAAAAAGAAGTTCCCTACCGCGAACTTTGTACCGCACGTATTGCTTAGAACAACTAGGAAAGTAAGATAAGCAAGAAAAAATTTGGAATAGCTAAAGAAAAAAATATTACCGTTCAGTCGTTATGTTCTGGACATGGCCGGCCATGGAATCACATACCGCTAAAGAGTTGTCACATCCTTACCGTTAAAGAACAGTAATATCATTTATTCGATGTAGATAAATACAGTAATATCATTTATTCGATGGAGATAAATTATTAAGATGGCATCATTTTTCAGTTCCTGTACGAAACGATAGTGCTAACTGCCCTGCCCATACAAGAATACAGAAAAAAGTATACAGCACAAATGCACAATGATTTCTGATGATTGATGGCTACATAACTTCCGTTTTCAGCCACACCAACCAAAAATAAGGACCAACTTTATTCGATCGCTCCATCAGCAATTCTGAATCCAAATTTCGCCCTCGTTTTTCACTTTTCCATCCATACGATGCATCTCAGGCTCTTCCCCTTCACGAGCAGATCGAACGCTGTGTTGATGTCCTGCAGGCCTACTTCATGCGTGATCAGCTTCTCCAACTCCAGCTCCTGCATTTACACGAACACATGGGCACAATTGCACAAACTGTCGATTCATATGCTAAAGCGCTAGTACTGTGAAAATTCATCTGAAACCACTAATATGTATGACCTTGTTCATGCATTTCTTGGCGAGGATTGGGATGTCAGTCTTGGGTTTGATGCCCCCGAAGAGCGATCCCATGACGCACTTGCCGAACAGGAAGTCGATGGACGGCAGGCAGAGCGGCTTGCCGTCCTTCTCAAGTCCCAGAATGACCATCTTACCCTTTCCCTGCGGCGGACACAAGAATGGCGTTATTCTCGTTGCATTTTCATCTCGAAGTGATCAAGTTGTGGTGGTAAGATCAGGACCGGTTTAATGCTTCCGAATGCATCAGTCATCACCGACGCGATACCGATGCACTCAAAGCTGTAGTCGGCGCCGCCGCCTGTCATCTCGTTGATAACCTAAATTAACCACAATTAAGAACACGCATCAATGGGTTAAGATCTATACTGGTAGAATATTATTTCGTTTATACTGTCCTTGTGTGCCAAATTCTAACTGGACTACTTGGGATGGGGTTGGCTACTTGGCTTGTTCTTACCTCGCTGACTGATCTATTGCCGAGTTCTGATGGGTTGATGAAATCTGTCACACCGAGCTTTTTCCCTGCAGTAAGAGTGACAACTTTTCTTCAGTTTCGAATTCTACCAAAAAGATTTTTCGTGACTTGTTACTGCAAAAGGAACAAGGGACTTACCAACTTCCTGTTTGGCAGGGTTCAAATCAACACCGATAATCTTCGATGCTCCACACATTTTTGCACCTTGTGCCACCTGAACAATGAAAGGTTGATCGCTGCAAGTTCAGGACCAATCAACTGGAGTTCTTCGTCTTAACCAGAGTACTATGTATCACTTTTAAGCAGAGTTTAAAATTCAGCGGTCATGTATCAGGACAAGCAACGACACCGGCTTACCGACAATCCGACGGATCCCAGTCCAAAGATAGCCACTGACGATCCATGTTCCACCTTGGCCAACCTCCATGCAGCTCCTACCCCTGACATTTTGATCGCACGATGCACTGATATCAGTGTAGAACTTTCCTTGGTCAGTAAAACACCAATTAATGGTAAACGAGACTAATCGAGCAGCTATGTGTGTCATTCTACAGTGCTAGACACGTGACATTCGAGGCCCCGTTTCGTTTGGGACGCGGCGATCTAGGCTCACCGGTGCCGCCGCCACAGCCGAGGACGCAGGCGAGTTTGGGCGGCACGGAAGGGTCGACCTTGACGACCTGGTTCATGTCGACCACGGTGTACTGGCTGAAGCTGGACACGGCGAGGAAGTCGTGCAGCGGGGCGCCCTGGCTGTCCCTGAACCGGGTGGTGCCGTCGCGCCGCATCCCCGGGCCGATGGAGAACGGCACCGTGGTGCACATGTTGTTCTCGTCCGACGCGCAGCTGGAGCAAGTGCTGCACTGCCCCAGGAACGTGGGCACCACCGTGTCGCCCACGGCGAAGCCCTCCACCTGTTCCCCCACGCTCTCCACCACCCTACACGCAGCACCGTTCAATCACCTCTCTCTCTCTCTCTCTCTCTATATATATATATATATATATGTATCTATCTCAGAGAGTATCTTCTTCTTGCTGACCATCATCTTCATCGTCGTCAGCACTCGGCAGTCCAGTAATCAATGAAGAACTAAGAAGAACGTAAACTTACCCGTAAGCCTCATGACCTAAGATTCTTGGGAATACTGGCGGTATGACAAAATCTTCCTACGAAATCAAAAGAAATCGAGTTAGCAAGTACGCACATGAAAGCAGCACCTACGTACGTACTTATGAATTTTCCGACGTTTACCTTGATACGCCAAAAGGAGACGTCGGTGTGGCAGAGGGAGGTGCAGGTGATCTTGATGCGAATCTCGTAGGCTTTGGGTGGATCCACGACGATCTCCTCGATGGTGAGCGGCTCACCGGAGACTCTACACACCGCCGCTGCTCGTCATCATGGTCGTCGACGACGTCACTAGTTAGATACGTGTTAAACAGTAGTAGATAGAATGTTAGACACTAGCTAGTACTAATATGTATCTCTGGTTTACCTTTGCAACGGATGGGCTTGAGGCTCTTATCCTCCATGACGACTGCCCGGAGAGGATGAAGTACTCGATACTCTCTTGGATAAGTATGGAGTGGACTCTGATTTCCAAATCAACCCCAAACTCCAGAGCAATAAATAGAGCAGCCAACTCCCAATAAACTATATAAATAAAAACAATCGGTGATATTAAAGTCACACCTCCTTCATTTTAAAGACAATAAAATCACAAAATAGTCCTAAAAAAGAATAAGTCCTAAAAATTCTCACATTAATCGAAAGACAAAGAGAAGGATCTCCACCATTTATTTTGGTAGAGCCAGGTTATAATGGTGCAGATTAATCATATATAGATATTAAAGTTATATAACAAATATAATTGTATTTCAATTATACAAAGTATAGTCGTATATCAAAGACAACTATATCATAATATCTAGCCACGTAGTTGTACGTGTGGGTAGATCTGCTAATTGTTAAATATCAGCAGCTTAATTTCCCTTTTAGTCCTGCTACCCCAACAGCCCTGATTATCTAGAGACGAGGGTCTTTTTAAAAAACACATAAATGTTACAGAAACTATAAAAAAAATGTGTTCTAAACGGGTCTCAATCCTGAGCTGGCAAGAATAGTCCAAGTCGTTTTATTTAGGTGATTTTAGATAAGGTACGTAAACACTTGGTCCCTACCATGTCGAATTGTCGATATTAAAACAACTGGTCCAATAGATCCAATAGAAGAAAGTAGATTGAGAAATCAGCCACAGATAATTTTCTTTCTAGTTTAGTCGTATCACATGTTGATGACTTTCTTTCTAGTTTAGTCGTATCACGTGTTCATGACTTTGTGAAGTAACTTGCCGATATTAAAACAACGGAATGACTACTGATCAGACGATCCATCTGGGATCTTTTTCGTACGTCTGCAACATTTTTTTCTTATGTGTGCAACATTTTTAATCACCGTGTGCAACAAACAAACACGCGCGATGACAGTAGGAATGTCGATCCGGATCGGCGCAATATTTTTTTTCCATACGTGCAATATTTGTAATCACTGTGTGCAACAGAAACGCGCAATAACAGTAGAAATATCCATACAATAAAAATATTGCACACGATGATTAATTTTATTGCACACGTTATTAAAAAATATTATTCCGACCGTCCGAAAAAAAAAACCCTCGTGTTGGACGTTCGACTCCTAGCATCTCTCTTAAAACAACTTGTCCAATGGATCCAATAGTAAGTAGATGGAGAGATCAGCCACAAATAATTTTCTTTCTAGTTTAGTCGTATCACATGTATATGACTTCGTGAAGTAACATTCGGTCATGTTAAAAAGGCATCTCCAAAAAAATCATATAATAATCCTAAAAAAAATAAATCTTAGACATTCTCATATTAATCAAAAGAAAAGGAGGATGATCTCCACCACTTATTTTTTGTGGAGCCGGATTACAATGGTGTAGATTAATCATATATAGGTATTAGATTAATATAATAAATACAATTATATTTCGATTATACAAAATAGAGTTGTATATTAAAGACAATTATACGATAATATCAAGCCGTGTAGTTATACGGATAGATTTGCTAGTCGGATAAATATCTGTAGCTTAATTTCCCTTTTTGTTCTGCTACCCCTATATCCCTGATTATCTAGAGACGAGGGTCTTTTTAAAACATAGAATTAAAAAAGAAATAGCTGTTCTAAACTGGTCTCAATTCCTGAACCGGCGAGAGGAATAGTCGAAGTCATTTTATTTAGGTGATTTTAGATAAGGTATGTAAACACTTGGTCTGTACCATGTCGATATTAAAACCACTGGTCCTGTGGGTAGAAGTAGATGGAGAGATCAGCCCCAAACAATTTTCTTTCTAGTTTACTCGTATCATATGTTGATGACTTTGTGAAGTAACAACCGGTATATTAAATTCACCCCCTTTATTTTAAAGGCAAGAAAATCACACAATAATCCTAAAAAAATAAATTTTAGAATTTTTCATATTTATCGAAAGGGAATTATAATAGTGTAGATTAATCTTATATATATATATACTATTCTACATCTGCGTGTAGAATAGATCATTCTACACGCTAGCCGGGTTCGCAGTCCGACCAAACCGCATCAGGCTTAATTAGCACGACGAAATTCCCACCATCCGGCTATATTTAATAGTAATTAATGAACTTCGTCAACCATAATATGGGTTGAATTACTGGTCGCGTCAGTCCAGCCTCGATGATTATATATGACGTCGTAACTATATTTTGTTGAGATAGTAATATTGATTCAACATAGTATATAATACGTACCCAATAGATAGTAATATTGATTCAACAGACTGCATCAGTTACGTGGTGAAACCGACTAGTTAATGCGTTTTGTAATCTATACACGAATATGTTTTCTCTTTATTTTAGCCATATCTTTTTATTCGAAGCTCCAATTTGCAAATGATTTTCACCAGTAGCTTACTGACAACGAGAGCAACAGAATGATATAAGTCTCGCAAATAAACAGTAATTTTACCGACCGGTAACAGAAATTACTATATATATATATATATATATATATATATATGTAACATTTAGTAGCGAGGCTTGGATCATTATGTTGATCTCGTCGTCAGAAAGCTACTGATGAAAACTGATCGTAAATTGGAGCTGCCAATAAAAAGATATGGCTAAATAAAAGAAAATAAGATTCATGTACAAACTATGGTCACAGATTTACTAGTCGTTGGGCATTAGTGAATGGGTTGGATTAATGGTCATGTCGGTCCAGCCTCGATGATTATATATATGACATCGTAACTATATTTTGCTGAGATAATAATATTGATTCAATAAAGTATATAATACGTACCGCAGATTGTAATATTGATTTAATAGATTGCATTAGGCGGTCAAGCCGACTAGTTAATGTGTTTTGTAGTTTGTACACGAATATGTTTTCTTTGTTTTAGTCGTATCTTTTTATTGGAAGCTCCGATTTACAAATGATTTTCACAAGTAGCTTATTGTCGTAACATAATGATATAAGTATCGCTAATAAACAGTAATTTTACCGACTGGTAACAGAAATTACTATATATATAACGTTTAGTGGCGAGGCTTGTATCGTTATGTTGCTTTCGTCGTCAGCAAGCTACTGGTAAAAACTGATCGTAAATTGAAGCCGTCAGTAAAAAGAAATGGCTAAATAAAAGAAAATAAGATTCATATACAAACTGCGATCAAAGATTTACTAATTGTTGGGCATTAGTGGATGGATTGAATTACTGATCGCATCGATCCAGCCTCGATTATTATATATACATAACGTCGTAACTATATTCCGCTAACATAGTAATATTGATTCAACTGAGTATATAATACGTACCCAACAGAGTTGCATCAGTTACGTGGTCAAACCTAGTAGTTAATGCGTTTTGTAGTCTGTACACAAATATGTTTTCTCTTTATTTTAGCTATATCTTTTTATTGGAAGCTCCGATTTGCAAATGGTTTTCACTAGTAGCTTACTGACGACGAAAGCAACAGAATGATATAAGTCTCGCTAATAAACAATAGTTTTGCCGACTGGTAACAGAAATTACTATATATATAATTAGGAATTACTACATTTATAATATAAAATTATTATCATACAGTAGTAAATTTATTAGCGAGACTTATATCATGTTGTTCTTCTTGTTGTCAGAGCTACCAATAAAAAGATATGGCTTAGATAAAGAAAAAAATTCATGTACAAAATAGAAAACACATTTATTAGTGGGGTGGACACGTTACTGATTCTGTAGTAACTTCATTCATTGTTGTACTGATTCGGTAATAACTTCATCTATTATTTTACTAGAGATTGGTTTAGTCCACACACAAGCCTATGCGGGATGGTTTGAATACGGTTCTCTAGCTGAAGCATCACAACGATACGGCTAGCGCGTAGAATAGACAGCACAGCGCGCACGGGTAGAATAGCACTACCGTTTATATATATATATAGACACATATACAAAGTAAAGTTGTATATCAAAAACAACTATATAATAATATCAAGTCGCGTAGTTGTATGAGTGGATCTGCTGGTTAGATAAATATCGGCTACTTAATTCCCATTTTTGTCCTGCTACCTCTACAACCCTGTTTATCTAGAGACGAGAGTCTTTTCAAAACACATAAATGTTACAGAAACTAAAAAAATAATATGTGTTCAAAACGGGTCTCAATCCCTGAGCCCGCGAAAGGAATACTCGAAGTCGTTTTATTTAGGTGATTTTAGATAATTAAGGTATGTAAACACTTGGTCCCTATCATGTAGATATTAAAACAACGGAGGATTAGCAATCGGACGCCCGATGAAAAGTTCTTATCGTACGAGTCGGTGTAACATTTTTAAACAATACGTGTAACAATTGTAATCACCGTGTGTAACAAAATGCAACAAATCTATTGTAGCTGCAACATTTCTTTGCAATGCATGCAACAAATCTAACTATAGCTGCAACAAAAGGAATTTAACCCTGTAACAAATTCATAGCACAAACGCAACAACGATTGCTACCTGTGCGACAAAATCCCACTCCAACTGCAACAAACTCATTGTAGCAATTAAAGGATGCAATGATATTGTAGCAAACAATTAAAACACATAGGCTATAAGGCTACAACATTTTGGTTGAACTTGTGCAACAAATCAATTGAATGCTTGCAACAAAAATTGTACCTAGAGGCACATGGATCCTACAAGAGGAGGAATGCATGCGAGTAGTAACGATAGCTGAGCTCGCCGGGGCAATGGGCTTAAGGCTCAAAGAGCTAGGCTTAGAGCGCCTGCGCGAGGAGGCTAGGGCCGGGGCGGGGGGGGGCGGCCGGGCAATGCGGAGGCGCGAGGGGCCCAAGGGCGAGGAGCTGGGCCTAGGGTGCATGCGCGAGAGGGGTGGGAGTTAGAAGTCATGGTGAGCAATAAAAGCCTCATATCTGGCATGAGGGAGGGAGTTTGGCGGATTCGAAATAGGAATATGATGGATCTGGATAGAGAAGAGGATCATGGCTCTAATGGCGGCTGGCTCCAGGTACTGGTGTGGTGAGCCATCGGAGAGGGTGGAGTAGAGGGAGGGGACTGTGTGGTTACAGGAGGCAGCAGAGAAATGGGGATTGATTTGGGTTTTTGAGTCTGAGAAGCGGTACTTGTTCGAGTGGACGAAGCGTCTGATACGAGTAAAAACATCAGGCGTAGGACAGGTAGTGTTTCGTAAAACAACTGGTCCTATAGGTCGATAGAAGTAGGTAGATGGACACGCCACAAACAATTTTCTTTCTAGTTTAGTAGTATCCCTTGTTGATGACTTCATGAGTAATAACTGGCGGTATTAAAGTCACTTTAGAGAAAAAAAAATCACATAATAATTTTAAAAAAGAATAAATCTAGAAACTTTCACATTAATCGAAAGAAAAAGAAAAAAAAAACCCACCACTTATTTTGGTAGGGTTAGATTATTCTGATGCAGATTAATCATATATAAATATTAAAGCATATAACACATACAATTGCATTTCAATTATACAAAGTAGAGTTGCAAAGACAACAATATATATCATCATATCTAGCCGCGCAGTTGCACGTGTAGATATACTAGTTAGATAAATATCAGCCATTTAATTTCCCTTTTTGTCCTTCTACCTCTACAGCCTTGATTATCTAGAGAAGAGGTTTTTTAAAAAAAAAACACAGAAAGGTTACAGAAATTAAAAAAAAATTATGTGTCCTAAACGGGTCTCAATCCTTGAGCCGGCGAGAGGAATAGTCGAAGTCTATTCATTTAGCTGATTTTAGATAAGGTATGTAAACACTTGGTTCCTACCCGCAAGGTTCAAAAAACCAGCAAATCTCAGCCGAGATCTCGGATTTTGGCTGGGGACGGAATCCAAAATCCTAACCGGATAAAAAAATTAAAAAAATAAATTAATTTGACCGGAATTTGATTTTTATTGACCGGATTTGACCCAAAAACCTTAAGAAAGTCATTTTCCATGAAAATTTGTTGAAAACCCGATTTATTGACACGTTTTAAAATTTTGGTAGAAACACTGTCAGATTTTTATAACATTGTATAAACTTGATCATGCTATTAAAAATTTATAACATTGTATAAACTTGATCATGCTATAAACTTGATCATGTAAGATCATAGAGAAAAATTTTAAAAATAATTTAACTTCATTTGTTATCTTTAAAAAATCAAAAATAGAATGAACATAACTGAGATAGTAACCTTGTCAGAATTTTATAAATTTGCTCGAGTGTAATCATGATCCAAAATTTTTAGGAGATCTTAATCATTGCCTAAGAACCTTCTCTAAATTTTTCAAAAAAATTAAACTTTTTTGTTTGCTCAATCAGATCTATGGATACATTGAACTTTATTTGTTATGTTTCAAAAATAGAAAACACAAGGAACACAAATGGTATAATATCATTGTAAGAATTTTATAAATTCATCGGAGTGTGATCATGATCCAAAATTTTTATGAGAGCTTAATAATTGTCTCGTCACCCTTCTCTAAAAGTTCAAAAATTATAACCCTTTTTTGGTTGCTGAAGCAAATATATGTATTGATCATCAGGCTTTTATCACGACGTATCATTGTCAGAATTTTTTAAAATTCTTGAGGCTTTATCATTATCTAAAAAAATTTATAAAAACATGATGATACATCAGGATCATTCACAAAAATTTCAAAAAAAAATAATGTGGTTTGAACTATTTTTCATTTGGTTGAAGTTTGCCGGTAAGGCTTTTATCAGGACAGTAGCACTCTCCAAAATTTTCAAAATTGCTGAAGCTTTATCATTATCTAAAAATTTTATGGTTCATGCATCAGAACCATACAATTTTTTTTAAAAAAAATTCTAAAATAATTTGTTCTATTTTTCATCCGGTTCAAATTTTCTGGTCAGTGTTTTATTAGGATAGTAGCACTTTCTAAAAATTTAAAAATTCCTCATTCTTGATAATTATCTGAAAATTTTATGGGAATATTACTGATATGTCAGGATCATCTACAAAAAAATTCAATATTGTTTGAACCATTTTTCTCTCGGTTCAATTTCACCGAGTGCAATTCCGAGTGAAATCTCAGAAATTTCGGTTTAAAAAAACGGATTTGAATTTTTGTTTTTTTATTTCGTTCGGAATTTGTCGGACATGTCGAGATCTTAGTAAAATTTTGGATTCCGATCACTTTCGAAATGTCAACCTAAAACAAGATTTGAAACCTTGCCTACCCGTCGACGTCGACGTTAATTGTTTGATTGCAAAAAAAGAAGACTAATCGTTGTCGTGACGGTGTAGAACATCAATCGAAAGGAACAACGAAAGAACAGTAGCAAGAAGAACCAAAACCGTGCCTGTATAGAGATCGGATTACAGTATCCACTATCTCCGCCTTCAGGCGGGATGACAGTTCGTTCGTTTGTGCTCTTTCACAAACATAAAAAATAGAGAAATTTTATAGCATTATATTGTTAGTATATAATAGATAGCATAAATCAGATATAACTATTGATTTGTTAAATATATTCCTACTACTCTGCTATAAGATGAAATATAAATAAGAACTCCTTCTGTTCATAAATAGTTGTTATTTTAGATATGGATACGATCTCAAAAACACAATTTTAACCACTAATTTCTATCATTATATATTTATAAAACTCAACAAAATTATAATATTATAAAAGTATTTTTCAAAACAAATCTACACATATGATTTTATATATCCAATTTAAATATTTCAAAAGATATCAACAGCCAAAGTTTCGAAAGTTTGACTCTACTTATGTCTAAAACAACAATTATTTATGATTGAAAAGAGTACTCACTAATCAGATTTATTAGATCGAAAAGAATAAATGTTTTATCCTGAATTTAGTGTTATTTTCAAAAGTCTTTAATTGCTCGCGTGTGAGCCCATCTGTGCATCGATATCGAATTCGCACGCGCGTGGCTAGGCAGCTGGTTTTGTTGTTGCATAGGGTCCGGTAAAACAAAAGGTTGGATGCAACCGCTAACCTACAGGCGCTGCCCATCGTGTGTGACATGCATTCATGTGGTCGACAATGCAGGTCTGGACAGCCGCAGGGTGCGGTATTGGCTGCATGCGGAAGGCATGGACGACCTGCGAGCATCTAGGGTGCGTTTGGTTGGTAGAATAAAGTTGAATGGGATGAGATGGTCCTGTACCATTTGGTTCTATTATTTTAGGTGAATGGAATGGTTCAGCATCTACAGAGAATATTCCTCAAATTTGTATCACACCGTCCAGGATGGGATGGTTCCATTCAAACAACCAAACGCATGGATGATATTTTTCTTGAACCATCTCATACATGTACCACTTGGTACAAGCAACCAAATACACCCCTAGTGTATCACCGTGAATTGTGTGAGATGGAGGCAATTGGCGTGTAACTGTGTGGCTGCTGTATTTGTGCAACCGGACGATTCCCTGGACCCTGGTGCCATAGATGGCCGGCCCCAGATAGTTTGATGTGGTACAGCTCAGTTCTGCAGACTCGGTATATAAGGGTATGTTTGGATCCATTAGCAATAATAGTTAGCTGTTAAAATTAATAGCTATGGATCTAAATAGATCAGTTAATAGACCTGCTAATTATTAGCAGCCCACCCTGCTAACAATTAGTTTATTAGCAGGTTGTATCATACTAAAAACTGCTAATAGATAGCCAATTGACACTTTTGCTCTCCTTCCAATTCGGTCAGCCTCATGCAAAAGGGCATTATAGTCATTTTTTCTTAATTAACTGATTTTGTGGACTTTATTAGCATGTATATCTAAATAGCCCTTGCTAATAATTAGCACTAATGAATCCAAACAGGCCCTGAGAACCACATGTCGGCACTGTGATTTCTGCCTTGGGCTTGGTGTCAAAGGCTGTAAGAAATTAAGCTTGATGAGACGTTGGGCTGGGTCACGCTCCAAGCCGAGCCTACGGAGCCTGTTGAGACGAACTCTGGACGACCCGATATGGTCTTGGCTGTTTAGCTCAGTCCACTCGGGAACCGCTAACAAATTGGGTTAGGATAAGATGGGCTGAGGGGGCCGCGTTGCTTTGGGCCACGTCTCAGTGCAATGGAAGCGTCGTTACCGCTCATGGTTGGGAATTTGATATTGCTTCTCCAAATGGATTTACAACTTCACATATAGCTGATGAACTCGAGCAGCACACCTCTCAATCTGTACACGTTCGAGTTGCGCGCAAGGTTAAAAATCTCGGTGAAATTTTACAAAATCTTGAATTTCGACAGGTGACAAGATTCAAAATCGTAGTGGGATAAAAAAATTTGAAAAAAATAAAATAAAATTGCTACAGTATTTTTTTTTTGAAATATCGCCGAAATCTCGTGTTTTTTTTACCAGATTTCGCACAATAAACTTTAAGAAAGTCATCTTCCATGAAAATTTATGAAAAAACCGAATTTTTTAGGCGTTATAAATTTTTGGCAGAAACGCTACTAGATTTTTATAAAATTGTACAAGCTTAATTATGCTCTGAAAAATTATGGTAACATATTTAGCCATGTGGGATCATGTAGAAATTTTCTAAAAATAATTGAACTTCATTTGTTATCTTTAAAAAATCAAAAACAGAATGAACACAATTGAGATAGTAACCTTGTCAGAATTTTATAAATTTGCTCGAGTATGATCATGATCTAAAATTCTCATGAGAGCTTAAGCATTTCCTTAGAACCTTTTATAAAATTTCAAAAAAAAAATTGCTCCATCAAATCTATGGATGTATTGAACTTCATTTGTTATCTTTAAAAAAATCAAAAACACAAGGAACACAAATGATACATTACCATTGTAAGAATTTTATAAATTTACTGGAGTGTGATCATGATCTAAATTTTTATGAGAGTTTAAGAATTACCTAAGAACCCTTATATAAAAGTTTCAAAAATTCTAACCCTCTTTTGGTTGCTCAATCAAATCTATGTATTGATCATTATAATTTTATTAGGATAGTAGTACTGTCACAATCTTTTAAATTTCCTTAGGCTTGATAACTATATGAAAATTTTATGGAAACATTAGTGATGCTTCATTACCATCAAAAAAATATTTCAAAATTTCTAACATGGTTTGAATCACTTTTCATTCGGTTGAAATTTACTGGTAAAGCTTTTATCAGGACACTAGAACTGTCATAATTTTTTAAAATTATTAAACTTGATAATCATCTGAAATTTTTATAGAAATATTAATGATACATCAGGACCATCCATAAAAAATTTCAAAATTTTATAACATGATTTGTTCTATTTTTCATTTGGTTTAAATTTGCCGGTTAGCCTTTTATTAGGACAGTACCACTATCATAATTTTTAAAAATTCGTCAGGCTCGATCATCACCTGAAATTTTCATGGGAACAATAGTTATGTGTTAGGACCATAAAAAAGTTGAAAATTTTCCAACGTGTTTTGCACCATTTTTCGCTCGGTTCAATTTTACCAAAATCTCGGGTAATCTTATCGAGATTTCGGTATTTCTAGGTGAAATCTCTGTTGAAAAAAAAAACTTATTTGAATTTTGGTTTTTGTATTTCGTCAGGATTTATCCAAAATTCCGAGATCTCGATAAAATTTTAGATTTCGTCCACTCTCAAGATGTTAACCGAAAACGAGATTTCAAACCCTGTTTACGCGGGCCAATTCATCTTGTTTGCGACGATTAAACTAGATTAGGGGTCACATCTTACGGGCATGATTGACGAAGACTCTGCTGCTGAAATTCTAGCTAGCGTTGCGCGTTTTTCTCCAGGGAAAAGAAAATCGTTCTTAAGAATGGCACGGCACTACCCCTCGAGACCGAAATCCCAAGCTAGTTAATCTAGTTTTTATTGCGATGATAGACAGCAGAGGTATAATGTTTTCATACATCACTGTTTAAAAGCTATGTAAACATTAAAACATGAATAAAATGTAAATAATATTTAATTATTTTTTCGTGTTTGCTTCAAGACCGCTCTAAGAGCATCTCCAAAAGGACTCTCCAAAACTCACTCTCCAAAAGCCAGATTTAGAGAGTTCTCCAAAAAAAATGCCTCTCCATATTTCCTCCCTCTCCAACAACACTCTCCATATCACACTCTCTATTTTCTCTCTCCCATATTCTAATCATATTTCACATAACCATCATAACAGCAATCGTTTTTTTTACCGGTAAATTCAAGCGGCTATATTTGAATACAGGAATATGAAAATTGAAATTTATTTTGACGACCACATTGTAACGGTTATATTTGAACGTGGGAATTTTAAATTTGAATTTTCTCGAACGGTCATGTTGTAATGATTATTAGTAAAATTATTGTACGGAGTGAGTCATGTCCTAACGGTCATCATAGCGGCTATATTAAACGCCACCTTAATCGCTATATTCTAACGATAATCTTAACGGCTACTTTATTATTGTCTATATATACATACCCATTTGCGGTTTGAAGTCTTGCACGTTTCTTGTTGTTCACTACCTACAATATCTCAATGAGTCGTGGAAACTTAGTCTCACAATGTCTCTCAGACGATGAGGAGTCCGAGAAGAATAATGAATACGTATTTCTTCTTACAAGGATATCTAACACATATGGAAGATCGTGGTGTCAATCTTCCACGCCATGGCGGTTCTACTCCTGGCCATCAAGTCGTTCATCGCAATATACAGGAAGGACATGCTAGACTGTTCCAGAACTATTTTGCTGATCCTCCTATATATAGCCCGACCTTCTTTTTGTAGCAGTTTAGAATTATTCATTCTTTATTTCTTCGCATATTATATTGATCCTAATGTCTATGGCTCAACCTTCTTTTCGACATAGGTTTGAATGAATCGTCCTTTATTTCTTCGCATATTACATCTTTGTATAAGCGCATGATAATTATTTCGTTCGTAAGAGGAATTGTGTTGAATTCTTGGGTTATCTTCTTTGCAAAAGATAACCGCAAAGATTTCGGATGCTAGCTTACTGCAGAGCAAATGATGCTATTGAATACTATGTGCGAATTGGAGAAAGTATCTTCAGAGAGAGCACGAGAAGGTTTGTGAAAGCTATTATTGAAATCTTTGGAGATGAGTATTTGAGATCTCCAAATGCGAATGATACTGCCAGATTACTTACAATTGGTGAGGATAGAGGTTTTCCGGGATCCGATTGGATCCGAGAAGCATACGAGTGGAGGGGGGCTATTTTTACCGAATCGAGTTGAACTGCGCTTGAAGCTTGGAGATCGAGGGGATGGCTGGGGGAGAGGAAGTGGCAGCGCCGGGCTAGCGGGGGAGACGAAGCGGCGTCGGCCTGCTGGGGGAGACGAAGCGGCACCGCAACGGCCGGTGTGGCGAGAGATGAGATGAGGATGTCCGTCCTTGGCGAGAGATCTCAAACAACATGAGCTTCCATACATAGCAAGAATAAACACCAAGATCCAACACAACAAAAAAGAAACAGCAAGATCCGATGGATCCAGAAGCATCTGAGGGAGGGCTAGTTTTACCGAATCGAGTGAATGCGCTTGAAGCTTGGAGATCGAGGGATGGCGGGGAGAGGAAGTGGCGCGCGGCGTGGGGGAGGCGAAGTGGAGTCGGCTCTTTGGGGAGACGGCAAGCACCGGGGAGACGAACCGACGCCAAGCGGGCAGGGGAGATGAAGCCTCGCCGGGCTACCGACGGAGACAGAGCAGCGTTGCGCCGTAGCCTTGCTTCCGCCTCTTCTCCCCTCTCGAGCTGGACGTTTCACCCAGAACGCACGAAGGCAGCGATACAACCGCTCCGCCGATAGCGAACGGAGAGAGGCTCGCCAAATGTAGCGAGCCTCTCTCCTCTCGCAAATTTTCGGGAGGAAGATGACGAGCCTTTTAGAGCTTGTTTTTGTTGCGAATCTGTAAAATTTGTAAAATTTGGAGATAGGGAGTGGGAAAGGGTATCTCTTGGAGATGCTTTAAACACCATTGTTTGGCTGGTGCGTCGTTTTCGTGTTCGTTTCCCATCCTGCCCTTCCTCCGGTCAAAGACAAGCTTTCGGTCAAAGCTGCTTCCCGTGCGTGCTGTCGTTATTTAAAAGCTCGAAAGCGATTGGAGTTTTAAAAAAAGAACCACCCGATTACGGCTCCACATGGCCTATAATCCCCCTCGTAATCTCTTGGGACTCGTCTTTACGCCTCGCGTCCCCCTTTTTGAACACATCTTTTCATTTCCATGGTAGTAGGATAGGTTTATGCTAGTGGATTGCTTCCTGTTCCTTCTGCTGCTGCTGCTGCTTTTCACTCCCATTTCGGACTGTGGTGCAGCGTGTAGATTGTGTGGTCGTACGGTCCCTTGCTGCTGTTGCGATGAACCTTCTGTATGGTGCTGTTTGCTTTTTGTGGAGGTATTTGTGTTGAAAATGTTTTCACTGTGGAGTAATCGAGTGTTTACCACATATGTAACCACGCTATACAAATTAGGACAGTGTTAGATTGGTACGTGGAGAGATTGAGAAATAAGGATCCGTTTGGAGCATAAGTGTTTTCTATATTTAAATAGGAATTAAATTGTTTTGTATGAAATTCCGGATTATAAACATGCCGAAAGCACTGGATGTCTTGTTCTAGATGCGAGTTCAGCAACATGCTACCGAAGAAGAGAGAACGTTGTCAACAATTCGACAGCTGTTGACTCGAGACTACGGGCCTGTTTGGGAGGTGTGGTGAAATTTGAAAAATTCGCTTTTGATTTGTTGGGTGTAAAGCAATTGTATGGTGACGGTGTGGCTTTTCTTGTTATCTTTGTTTGGCAAACTACTGCTGCTGCATGTAGCTTTGAGGGCTAACCGAAATGGAAGGTAGCAACATAGTGAAGTACATCGGCATCCGAGTGGGGAGGTGACGTGGAGGCGGCGAGGCGGAGTGGCAAAGGTTGGGAAGGCGGAGCGAGCGAGTTAGGAGGAGTTCAAGCGAAGCCACAGCTGAAAAGCTCCTCCTCAGCAGCTGCAGCTTTTGGGGGTGCTTCTGCTGTGACTTAGCTTTGCAGCTGCTTTGCAGTCATGCTCTTTGAGGGAGCTTTTAGTCCAAAGCTGAAGCACAACTCCCCCAAACAAGCCCTACATATCGTGACGGTTATTTAGTTAACAAATTTATCAGATTTTGATAGGTTATATTTCGATTGTTCCTATGCCTTGTCAGAGATACGGATCGACAATCTGTTTTAACCACTAAGCTGTCGTCATAACAATTAGTATACGTAAGCAAGGACGGAGCCAACTTATACTGAAGCCTCGGGCCGGTCCACTGACCTTAGGCTCATTTCCCTGGTGACTCTGCAATTGGACCAATTTTCTTAAAGGATTTTACTCCCAAGCCTCGGGCCACGGTCTAGATGGCCCAAGGCCTTTCTCCGCTGCTGTACGTAAGTGGGAACCGGTGCAAACCATCCTTATCATGTAAATTATGTGTAAACCATATGTAAAAGATCTCACAAATTCTCAAAAAATTACTGTACGTAGGGGAGGTTAGTTTCTATAACCCTGTAAAAATTGTAGACCAATCTCAATTGCATTTGAAATATATGAAAAAGATAAATTCAATATAAATAGTGATTTCCACTGTTTATCACTATGCCACTCGCTACTTGTCAATTTCATATCTTTCAAATATGATTGAGTTTGGTCTTCATATTTTACAGTGTTATAGAATTTAAGGTCCCCCTACCTATGATAATTTGTTGAAACTTTTTGAAAACTTTTACATATAGCTGTACAAAGTTTACACCATAATAGTGGTTTGTATCTAATATGTCCCACGTAATTGCCACTGTTTTTTTTATGTAAGTATCACCTGGCCATACAAGGTCATGATCAGGGTTCCAAATCTTGATGAAATTTCAGATTTCGGCTAGGGTCGAGATTCAAAATCTCGGTGGAATATTTTTTTTTGAAAATTAGGGTTTGGTACAGTACTTTTGGTAAATTTCACCAAGATTTCAGTTTTTGGACTAGATTTTACACTTTTTTTTTGGAGAATTGTAATGTCTTTTATGAGGAATACGTGTGAAAGATTTGCAAAAAAAATACATATACAAATTATGTAAACCTAACCATAAACCCTAACTTGAATTTCGACCTTAAATAATGCATTTCGGCCTAAATCTTAAAGCCTAACTTGGATTTCAGCCTTAAATTGTATTTTGGACTAAACCCTAAATCCTAAATAATATATTTCGGTCTTAAATTGTATTTCGTCCTAAACCTTAAACCCTAACTTCAATTTCGCCTTTAAATGATGTATTTCGGTCTAAACCCTAACTTGGGAATTTTATATGCAAATACTTAGTTTTTTTGCATTCAAACAGATAAGAAATGTAGATAAATGCTTGCATGATTTTCCCCCCAAATTTTTTAGCCTCGGGAGACCATTTCCCAAGGGTTGAAATTCGAAATTTTGGTTTTTTTTATTTCAAATTTACCATATTTTAAATTTACTTTTTAGATAAATTGGCCAAAAAATTGTTTTTTTATTTCAAATTTACCAAAATTTAAATTTGCTTTATAAATTTTATCTAAATTTCAGTCAAGATTCTGAAATATAGTTGAAATTTTGTACGTCGACCATTGAGATGTGATTGAAAATGAAATTTAAAACCTCAGACAGTCTTCACTGTTGTAGCCTCCCAAAAGTTATTTTTTTTTCAAAACTAGCCCTGGTGCGAATTTGTTTTTATGCAAAATTGGCCCCTGGCCAGCAAATGCTGGCACGGGGAGCCTCGAGCTCTGCATGGCCAAATGCCGCGCACCCCAATCACTGCAATATCGTGGAGGTCCAAAAAATTCTAAAAAAGAACTTAGTGGTATTGTAGCGCTGTATTGCTACAACGCCACCGTACTGTAGCAATACAGCGCTGTAGTACCATTGCATTCATAATTTTTTTGGGATCGTCGTGCACAGTACTAGGCGTTGTAGGGGAAAAATGAAGTGGCACTGTAGCACTGCATTGCTACAACACCGCTGTGGCACTGTAGCAATACAACGCTACGATACCGTTGCATTTATTTATTGAATTTTGGATCGTTAGGGACACTGCAGTGCTCGGAGAACGCGGCATTGCATTGCAGCGGTCTCATGCGTGGCTTTGCGGGTCAAGGGTATTTTAAAAAAAATTCGTGCAAAGATTGGTTCTGAAAAAAAAATAACTTTTTAGATGCTGTAACAGTGAAGAATTCACGATAACCCTCTCAGCTTCTTACGATAGCACACGTATGGCGAGCAAGAGCGAAATGCTCGGCCGAAATATCCCCGCCCGAGTGCTGAGCGGCCAGCCAGCCACCAATCAGCAGTTCAGCACATCAACAAGCTAGCTGCTTAGCCGCTTCCCCTGTTTGGCTTTGCTTCGCCCCAGGCCAGAAGAGACCGTCGCCCAGCCCACTGCAACCTTCTCAGTTCTCACTCCCCAAATCCTATTCTCCTCCCACTCCCCCAGTCCCCACCTCACTTCCCCTTCCGCCATGGTCATGGACAAGTCCAGCCTCCCACCGCCTCCCCGGCCTCCCGCCTCCTCCTCCCTCAAATCCCTCAACAAGTCGTCCTACAAGATCTCCAAGCAGTTGCCCTCTTCCTCCTCCTCCTCCTCCATGAAAGCGCCTCCATCGCCGCCGCCTCCTCCCCGCCTTTCTCCTCCACCTCCTTCGGCATCTACCGCTGCCGTGGACCACCCGCCTCCCCAGCCCCCTGTGTACAACATCGACAAGTCCGACTTCCGCGACGTCGTCCAGAAGCTCACCGGCTCCCCTTGCCACCTCCTCCCGCCTCAGCACCCGTCCCCTGCCGCCGCGGCCCCACCCCAGCCGCCTCCCATCATGGCCCCTCCGCCTCCACCCCCGCCGTCGGCCATTCCGTCCCGCCTCCACCGCATCCGGCCGCCGCCGCTGGCCCCGCCCCGCCCGCCACTCATCCTGCCGCTGGCCCCGCTGGCGCTTTCCCCGCTCCCGCCTCTCCCGGCGGTCTGCATGACGGCGGAGTCCCCCATCTCGGCCTACATGCGCCGGCTCCGCGGGATGCCGTCGCCGATCCACGTGCCGACGTCGCCGCTCGGGTTCGGGTGCCTTCCCTCGCCGCGGACACCGCCGTCGCCCGGCGTGGCCATGCCGGCCACCAGCCCCCGTGTCCGTGACCCGTGACCAAGAACAAACCGTTGCTGCTGCTGCTTCCGATGTGTAGATACGGTCGGTGTAGGAGAGATCTAGCGAGGCGGCGGCGACGAAAGGAGGAAGCAGCAATACAATTACAATGTGTTAGCTTCACCTTAAAATCTTAGCTCAGAATTCTTTTTTAGCGTCTTCTACCTACCTTAATATTTTGTTGGTGTATATGGGACCTGAGACATGTCGGCAACCGATGAATTGATCATGTTTGGCTAATTTTTGTAACAAGCGTAAGATGCAATATGTAGTGGAGAAACCCGAAAATTTATATGCAAAATTTGTTTAGGAGATCTTTATGGATGATTATTATGATATGATCTTTAAAGGTATTCATCAATTCTGCCTGGCTGTCTTGGATATGCTTTGCACTAGCTTAAATTGTTTGTGTTTGTGAGGCCAAGGTTAGAACTTAAAAGCTGATCTAATCTAAGCTTGGTGCACAGGTGGATAAACATTTGGACTTGGTCTCTGTTGTGTGATTGGTATTTGGATTGTTGTTCATGACAAATTTTGTTGAATAGGCGATTGCAATTAGGCTTCGGTTTCTGGTGTGATATGGACTTGTTTTGTTTTGTGGTGTACTATGGGTCATCTAATTATGCTCACATGGGGTGTAAAGGGTGTTTGGTGATACATCGCCGTTTGGCTTTGCCTTTTCTCTTGTTAATGATGAGCTTCATTTGTTTATCGTGATTAGTAGAGGCTTTGCAGGTTGCACACACTAGAAATTGCATGAACTATTAGCTGCAAGACTGATACAAACCCCCTTGTATTTCCTGCTATCTCAGTGATGTAAGTGGTACACAATTCACGCTTCTTGTGTTGCTATCTACTTGAGCACATTGTCATCTCTCCTTTGTAATTTGGCCAACTAAAAAAATGGGCTGAATAATAAAACTTAAGGAAATGTCAGTTGTCTAGTTGATGCTTCCATAAGCAGAAGATTTTATGACCAGTGCATGACTAGCAATAGTGGTAATTCTCACCTTTTCGCATTTTACTTCCAGAAGCTTTTGTCTTGCAGTGTATTTGTGTTCAAGTCTCAAGCTGTGGACATTGCTACAAAAGTGCTTATTTGGTTCCCCGATGAATGTGGAGGGAACATATTCGAGTTGCATGAGGTTACAAGCATCCTATGCACACTTGTTTAGCTGAGGTCAAATGGGTAGTGAGATATTGAACTTAAGGTAATTTTACTGTGTGTCAAAAGTGTTTTAGATAGCAAGAACTGAAAAGCACATATGCCCATTTCTGTCATCCATTTATGGCAGGATTGTAGTTATCTGAAGTCCAACGGGAAAGTGATATGTTGAGAAGATGCCAATGTCATGGCTCGCAAGTCGCAAGTCGATAATTTTATTTGTTTTTTTCCTCTAGCTCGTGCTTGTTTGGTCACAATATTATTTCCTGATGTATTTTCCTTGTTTGTGTGGGTTGTATAATCTAGTAGTAATATTTCGTTTGCTTTTTTTCCAGCTGCTTCCACCCTTCCAGATTTTGCTGTCCAGGTTGTATTTTTCCCTTCTGGAAGCATCAGGTTACGTGGTTTCTGCACATCACGTTATCTTAGCGTGGCCTGGACTGTGTGTAACAATATAAAAGTTCACAAGGTTAACACTTGCAGCAAAAGTGACCGAAACTTTGTGTTCTCTCTCTAGCTAATCGTATTTGTTTGGTTATAACAACCTGAAATCGTCACTTGCCTTGACAAAGAGAAAAAAAAACTACACAATACAATTACAAACCCTGATATTGTAGCCAGTGCAGTGTGTTAATATCGGAAAACCAATGAAGGGGTATGGCAAACGAACACTAACCCGGACAGGAGAAGCGTAAAAACAAGCATGTGAAATTGCCCTGCGTGGTGTACTGGTGTACTATGAGCAATCGGTACGTGGTAGAAGGAAGTAATTGTAGAGCACGACTTGTCCTGTCCTGGAAATCAATTCATACTGGGAACCTCCTGTCTACGGCAATCTAACTGCGACGAACGTGCCAAGCTGGGTTTTCTCTGTGGAGAAAAAGAACTTCAATGACTGCGAGGCTGGACACAACCAACCTACTCTAGTACTGAACGTCTGAACCTATTCCCCTAAAAAAAAGTACCGAACCTCTTCATTCATTCCAACAGCGAGGCGATTCACCATCCTCTACGGCCGAGTTTCTCGACTGTGTTTCTAAACCGGAGCTTCGCTGATTCGCTCTGCTTACACGATCTGGCTGTGATCGCCATTCCGTTGGCACAACCGAACAAGTGCATGCACTGCTGAGGATTCAAAATTTGTTTTCGGATGAAATCTCGTTGGTGATCGAAATCCAAAATCTCGCCGAGATTTCAGATTTTTTTGGTAAATCTCGGACGAAATTCAAATCTGGTTTTATTTCTACCGGGAAAAACGAAATTTCAGGTGAAATTCACCGAAATCTCAACATTTGCACTGAGTGAAAAATGGCTCAAACGACATCGAAAATTTTTGAATTTTTTTGTGGAGGTTCCTGACACATCATTGATGTTCCCAAAAAAAATTCAGATGATTATCAAATCTGAGGAATTTTTAAAAATTCAAACATTGCTACTGTCCTGATAAAACGCCGACAGGCAAGTTTGAACAGAATGAAAAAAACCACGTTAGAAAATTTTAAATTTTTTTGTGCATGGTTATGATGCATCACTAATGTTCCCATAAAATTTTCTGATGATGATCAAGCTTCATGAATTTTTAAAATTTTGAATAGTGCTACTGTCCTGATAAAAGCCTTACCGGTAAAATTTAACCAAATGAAAAATGGTTCAAACCACGTTAGAATTTTTTTCGGATGGTCGTAATGTATCATTAATGTTTATATAAAATTTCATATGATGATCAAAGTTCAAGAAATTCCAAAAATTCTGACAGTAATACGTCATGATAAAAGGTGATGATCAATACATAGATTTGATTTAGCAATAAAAAATGGTTTAAAATTTTTGAAAATTTTACAGAAGTGTTCTAAGGAAATTCTTAAGATCTCATAAATTTTTTGAATCATGATCACACTACAGTGAATTTATAAAATTCTTACAAGGACACTGTACCATTTTATGTTCTTTTTGTTTTTAATTTTTGAAATATAACAAATGAAGTTCAATGCTTACATAGGTTTGATTGAGCAAATAAAAAAAATTTAAATTTTTTGAAATTTTTATAGAATGGTACTGAGAAAATTATTAATTTTTCATAAAAACTTTAGATCATGATCACACTCGAGCAAATTTATAAACTTCTGACAAGGTTACTGTCCCAATTATATTCATTCTGTTTTTGATTTTTTAAAGATAACAAATGAATTTCAATTATTTTGAATTTTTTATGTATGATCCTACACTACTAAATATGGTACCATGATTTTTTTAGATCATGATCAAGCTTGAACAATTTTATAAAAATCTGACAGTGTTTGTGCCAAAATTTTAAAATGTCTCAAGAATTCGGTTTTTCAACAAATTTTCATGGAAGATCACTTTCTTAAGGATTATTGGACTAAATCCGGCCATAAAAAGTCAAAAACCGGCAAAAAAAAACCCCGAGATTTGGCGAAATCTTGCCAAAATTTTCCGAGATAGTGTAGTATTAAATTTTTTTTCCAGTATTTTTTTGTCCGGCCGAGATTTTGGCGGTTTTTTTGAACTATGTGCACTGCCATTATATTCCTTACGCTGTTCTTCTGTGCATTTATTCGATCTGAAACTGCAAGGTGCACTGCTCTGAATCCTGTCAAGGTTGGCAATCAGTCAGACTAGTATACCATTTCTAGCCAAGACCAAACCAGAAGCCAGTGCCATCCCAAACAGCGCATGCAACCGCACGCAGTAATATTTTGCCATAAAAATCTTGGTGTTGTCCTGCAGATGGAAATTTCAACCACTGTTACCGCAAAACCAACGGTTTTTCAGGATGGGGGAGTGAGAAGACAGACTTACCTCATGATTTTTCATCACATAGTCCACAACCCATTTACCCACAGGTAGAGTCAGCGCACATAGGATCTGAAATACAGTAGCAATGGTTGAGCTAAGAACTGTGGTTTGGGATCATTGTTTTACGTGAAACAGTATCAATTGGTAGCTTACAATGCAGGATGACGGGAGATATTTGACTATGCCAAAAGCAACCAAGAGAGTGTAAAGCGTGACAATCCCAATCGTCACTAATCTCGCTCCTGCTTTGGTGCCAATTCTTACCTTTTTACAGGTTCACGCACAAAGAACGTAGGTTATACTAAAAAAGTTTCAGAAGTGAAATCAGAAATGCCGAAGCAAAAAATAAGAAGAGCAAAATACCAGGGGAGACATCTTTCCAACAGCTCTATCTCCGTCGATCTATAGAATATCAGAGTCCGTCAGTTAATAAGCATATTATTTCATAGATATAAAAGTAATGCATTGGTCATTTATGTCAGAGCGAATTATACCTGATGAAAATGGCTGCAGAAGAGTATCAGAGTAGTTGTCAATCCAACAAGAACGGATGAAGCTATGACTGTTTTGGTGAGAGGGAGAAGCATAGTTCCGCTGACAGATTACAGTATTTCAAGAGAAACTATTTAGCTATAAACAGTCCTTACATTTTCTAGGGAAATGAAAGTGGAGCCTCGGCCCTCAACTCTCCACGGTGCTGCCTTTAATTAGGGTATGACAGCTATAATTGATAATTTGGACCTAGTTGTTGTAGAGGGTACCTTGAAATAGTTCTGCTGCTGTTTGAGAAGAAGAAAGCTGCGGTTGCCAGTGGACCAAATGCAGCAAAACATAATGGCTCACCTAGTCCTTGATAACTTAATCGGAATGGCGGACACTGCAAAAATGCACATAGATTAAAAAAATAAAACTAACGAGAAGAAAAAGTAAAGAATAATAAATTTCATTCTACCAGATTATCTTAAGTATTGGAGGGAAGTGAAATATTGTTGGGGTTAATGATTTAAATGCTTCAGGCTTATCAGTTTTGTATACAAAAATCCATAGTTTTATCACACAAAGGCAAATTTATGATACAACACAAAAAGATACACACCGGTTCCTTGAGAAAGGGATAGAAGATGTTACCTGATAAACATAGCCACAAAGGATTGCACAGATCACCAATAAAATGAACCTGGCATCCCCGGCTTCTGCGAAGGCCCAAAATAGCCCCACAAAGCCGAGCAGAAGAGAAATGTTTGCAGCATATTGTGTCACTGTTCGACTGCATAATAGATTACACTGTAACATGCTTCACATCTAAAACAAAACCATGCATAGCATTTAGAATGCTATTTGGTATTGGAAACAAGCAGTACCTGCCAATAATGTTAACAACAGATTCTTTCTTGTACTTATCAGCCCCGGTATCTGAATCATAAACATCATTGCTGCAATGAAGTCAAATATAGTAAGTCTCTTTCTCTTAAGAACAGGGAAACAGGGTCGACCGTTTCATCAGAAAAATAAGCACATTAATGGATGAAAAATGCTTCTCATGATAGTCTTCTACTCTATGTTTTGTTACCTTAGATTGAGCCAAGTGATCACAAGGACTCCTGCAACCAAGAGAGCAAAGTAGCGTTTGGCAAAGAACAAGCCCACATGATGATAAGCAGAAGCACTCCCTACCTGCAGTCAACCGCAAAATACACCATGTGTAACAGTGCAAGGCATCCATAACTGCAAACCACGAAATGTTGTGCCATTCCCCAACGAATTGTGACTAAACAGTCCCAATTGTGACGATTGATGAGCCCGTCGATTTGGCTTGTTCTCACTATAGCTCTAGTCGATTCTCAATTGGAGTATTGAGGCTGGGTTGATCGGAGCTTATACTACAACATGAACTGACACCACACTTACAGTTCTAGAATTCCAGTTCTGAATTGCAGAACGAATCTAATTTTTGCGGTTTGGATGCCACAAAAATCGAAAAATTCGCAAGGGCCTGCATGCATTCATATTGGGGAGGAAGGGACTTGAAGGAACTCACGGTGAGTGGCACAAGCGCCACGGAGTAGATGGGCAGCTTGGCCGCCCTCCAGAGCAGCGTCGCGAAGGACAGCTTACCAGCGTCCCCGCCTCCACCGGATGCCGCTGTAGCCGAGCACCGCACTCGCCGAAGAGCGCGTGGCCTTCTCGCGGCCTCTCCAGCAGCGGCGGCAACGCTGCTTCGGGGAGAAGGAGGCGCGAGGGGGGAGAGGAGGAGAGGAGCGAGGGCAATGCCGGCGAGCGGCATCGGCTCCGGGCGCTGGCGGGGAGCTTAGTTTAGGCGCGGCATTCCATCGAGCGAGTCGCGGGCGCCGGCGGCTGGGAGCGGCGGTGCTTTGGTTGGGTCTGCATGGATAAGACGTCGACGCGGCAGGCAGTGGCGGGGTGAGGAGAGAACCCTTTCGAGTTTGAGCGGTGGAGGGGCGTTCCACGTCGTCCAAGAGCTCCTAACTTCCCATCGTTGCCGCGGCTCGGCTCGTGGGCCCTCTGGCTGGCGTCCCTCGCTAGCCACCACGGCACCACGCATGGATCGAGCGCTTGGTTCTCGATCGAACCGTCCAGTCGTTATATGCTGATATGCGTACATGGTAGACATTTGGCAACATCGTTTTGTACAGTTTCAAGTATGTTAATTTCTTCGAAAAGATACCAACCAACATCCTCAATCTCACTCGTGGAGTTGCAAACAGAATCCTTGAATTCTTCTATATAGGCCAACAAGCAGTTCGTTTTAAGGATCACCTATGATTGCGAAGGGACGAAAGATCATCGATCTTTATAACAGCTATGGGCTTTTCACCGATGAGGATGAGTAGACTGGTAGACTCAGAGTCAAAGTGTGTCATTAGACGTTAGCCAGTGAATTCAGTCAGAGATTGACGCCGATCTATGGCCGGCAATATGCCTGCCGTATCCAACCAGTACACCGCAAGCATATAGTACATGGAAGCGCTAGCAACACCGCATAGGCGCCTAGTCTCTCCTCCAATGTCGCGCCGAACCAAGCGGTGTTTCATCGTGTAGCCCGTATGCCCGTGTCGTGCTGTGCCGTGGTCCGTGGCGGCGGCACCGCGGCAGTGGTCCGCGCGCGCGTTTTGGCACTGGCTGATGGCCCGTGTCCGTCCGTCCACCCGCAAGTGCGCGCGGCCGGCGCGTCCCAGACTCCCAAGTCGCGGAAATGTGTGTGGAGACCGGAGAGTGGAGAATGGATAGAAGGTAAATGAAACTTTACATCGTATTTGTGCCCAATGAACAAAACATTGGTCAGTGATTAAAACACCAATTGTGTTTTAGATCGTGGCAATTTGTGTTACATTCAAGACTCGAAACACTAATATACCAAAACATTTACACACAGCAGAAATAAATCATCTATGGAGTCACAGTAAAAAACAAAGCAGCATTGTACACCAATTAAGACTCGGCGAGGCAAAAGCATCTATTGTGTCGAACCATGGCCTAAATTATCACAGCTTAACTTTTGGCCATATTATGTGAACCATCATTATGAAAGACATCATTTCGATAATCTTGATGGGATGGTTGAACAAACCAATCTTTGAACACCATTGTGTTAAAGTACTATAGCCCAAATGACGTTGCAGCTTTGTTGGGCAGCCACAAATTCCAAGAGAAATCCACTGCTCTCATAAACAAATTTGCAATCCATGAAAAGAAAAAAAATTCACCAGAAGCACTAGGTTCATTCAGTGTGGTTCTTCCACTCCTTTTTAGTACCACCTCGCTTGTTGACCGTGTGAAACATCAACTTAAATATGCAACCGGACAATTCAGCCTCGCCGAGCTCAGTCACGAGAATTTATAAGTATATCATCAATCGGTTATTTTGGTCTTTAAATCGACCCGTCTGTTTTCGACCGTACCGGCTCTAAAAACCCTCGGTAAATCGGTTTAATTTAAAAAAAAATATGCGACGAAAACCGTTCAAAAAATACGGTTTTCGTAAAAAAACGCTCAGAAATTATTTTTTTAGGAACATTCAATTGGTCGGTTGGTTTTTCGCGAAAAACCGTGGTAAACTGCGAAAATCGAATGCTTTTCAATTTTTTTATTCTTAACCTTTCGGTTTCTGACGATTTTTCGAGCGATTTTAGCGGTTTTCACGGTTTCGGTTTTTGCGGTTTTGGTTTTGTGAACCCTAGCATCGCCTATTCTAGTTGGAGTTTACTCACTGAAGTCGTGGAGTCTACCCAGATCAGTTTGTTTCTTGCTACAAAAAAGCCAACAGTTTGGAATAACTTTTGGTTTTTAGATGGAAGAAACTTTTGGTTTTTAGATGGAAGAAGTCGAAGCTGAAGCAGTTTCAATGAGAAACGGGCAGGGTTAGTTGTCAGGCAGGTTTTCATCGGCAACAAAAAATTTCCAAGCCACAGGCTCTAATTTTGGATATCAGCTTCACATATTATGTTGGACGGCACAGTTAACATACTGTTTCAGCAAGGATTTACAACCAAAAACAACATTGCGTGGATAACACAACATTTTCAACACATCCAAACCCATGCTATAAAAGGAATACATGATTACATAGAACTGCAGCACTTGCTTTTCGGAATTTCCTGCGCCGGACCTGGGACGAGGACCTTCTTCCCTGCCATTGCTGGCATAGCCCCGTTACTCTTTGACTCGGACACCATGTTCTTCTTGCTGTGGATTTTGAAGATCTCCGTCAAGACAGTTTGGAAAGCATTCTCTACATTGGTGGCCTGGAGTGCAGAGGTCTCTAGGAAGAAGAGGTTTTCCTTCTCAGCAAACTCCTTGGCGTCCTCAGTACTCACGGCTCGCTGCTCCCCAAGGTCACTCTTGTTGCCGACTAGCATTATCACAATGTTCTTGTCAGCATGGGCACGGAGTTCGTCCAGCCAGCGAGGTATGTGATCAAAGCTCTGGCGCCTGGTGATGTCATATACCAGCAAAGCTCCCAGTGCACCTCTGTAATAAGCACTTGTCACAGCTCTGTACCTGCAGTAGTTGGGAGTAGCCAGCATGACAAGTTAGGAGCAAAGGCTACAAAATGATGGAGAGTGCAAAAATGTCACAACAACACTAAAGATCAGTGGACATCTCAAATATCACTAGAAATAAGGCAATGCCATTCTTCGTTTGTATTAAAGATGTCAGCTCTCACGTTATGGGCATAAATCAGAATCCAATATAAAAAATATTTTCCATGAATGTAAATTTCTAGTGCATGAATAGTTAGAATCTCCAGAAGGGATTTTACAACGTTTTCATATCCTGTCATTCTTGGTACTTTAATCATATATTGCATTGATGGTTGATGCAACATTGGTACGACCAGGGTTCCAAAAATCGCTCAAAAATCGTGATTTTTGACTGTATCAAGCCGGTTCGATATTTGGAACCGGTCGGTAAACCGGTCGGTAAACCGGTCGGTAAACCGGTCCAATTCAAATTCAAAAAAATTGGAAAAAAAATTATCCAAAATTCCCTAAAATGAGTATTAATAGCTTTTTGACATCTGGGATGAAATATTTTTGAAAAAACGAATTTGAGAGACGTTTTTGAGCAAATCTGAATACACATAATAGAAAAAAAGAGAAAAAAAACAGGGCAAAGCAGTTAGCAATTCCTGATTTAATTGAGCTATCAAATCGTATTATAAATTTTTGAAATTTTTTGTGTGAGGTCATAAGGCAATGCTAATGCTGCTGTAAAATTTTTAGAAGATGATCAGACCTATGGATTTTTGTAAAATTCTGACAGTGCTACTGTCTTTATATATGCTCTTCTGTTTTTGATTTTCTAGGGGCACTAAATGAAGTCTAATCTTTCTGAAAATTTTACTAAATGATCCTTGGGCACTATTTATGATACCATTAAAATCTCAGAGCATTATCAAACTCGTAAATTTTTATAAAAATTTGACAGTGTATCTGTTCCTTTTCATTAATTATTGTTTTCATTTTCCAGAAGCAATAAACGAATTCAAAATTGTTGAAATTTCTCTGAGGTGTTTAATAGATTAATTGGGATTTATTCAGATTTTTTGCAATTTTTTTTTCTAATTTTCCTTGAGTGTGCCTATTTTCGATGTAAAACGGTTTGACCACCGAATTCAAAATGTTTGACTTTGCAAACCGTTCAGTTTCTACCGATTTTCGACAAAAATCAGTTGAGTATTGTTAACCCTAGGTAGGACACATCATATTCATAACCTTTTAACATAGAGAAAAGATGCAGGGGCCAAAAAGAAAATAATTAAAAATTACATTCTCAACTCTGTCTAGGTATTTCTTCAAAAATGCAAAATAGAATTTCGTCATTGTGTATAACACTATAGACCCTATAGTGTTTGAAAAAATAGCATCATATAGTACCTAGTAGGTTAGTACCCACCAATATAAATGATAGAAGAATATCTGAAATTCTGAATGCCACCAATTGCTCTAAGCAAGTACACATTCTAACAAGCAGAATACCTCAAGAGCATCAAACAAGCATATCATAAGGCTTCTCATCTAGAGCAAGGATAAACTCCATAGAAGTCTGATAACTTGGGCATGCAATTTGCCTCCTTTTTTTCATCGCCACCCATTGGTAGTGAGACCCACTGTCGAGTTTACAACTAGCTTACCAGTTTCAGAGCATTATGGCTCCTGGATTACAGCCGAATTTTAAGAGATTACATGCCAAACACTTGGAAACTATATTCATCAGTGTTATCAACAGGATCCACTACTGTCTTACAAGTTCACAGTAATAGACATATCTGTCGCAAAGTCACAGCATGCCACCTAAATCAAAATGTATGGCATGAGTTTGACAACAAGAAACCATATATTATCTAAAATGCACAAGTAGCTTCAAGAGTACAAATTCAACCCAATATGGTGTTAACCCTTATAACATGACAGGCTTGTCGTCTTAGAGATTTTGCAACCAAGTAATTTTTCTTCCGGGGAGTAAATTCTGCCGGACCTTTAAACAGTACATTTTGCAAGCCTATTCCTTTGTTGTACCACAGGATTCCTAGGAAATTTAAAGCTATTGTGCAGTCAAGCAGTTAAGACCTTCAGGTGTCAAATAGCAGATGCAAAAAGTACACAGTAAATAAGAACAAGTCAGAATTCCAATGGCATTCTTCCCATTTACTGAAGCTCCGCTTGTCAACCATCTTCTATCTAGGCCGAAATGGAGTACTCTATGACATACCTGGGCTAAAATGGTTCAACCGAGATAATTTCTCAATTATGGTTTGTAATCCTACAGCATAAGTAGTAAATCACAAAAATGGTTGGATTCGTTCTGTTCTGCCTCATCAATTAAACTAATTAAACCATGCATAGTCAAGTATGGCATGCCAGATCTACATCGCATTATGGTGTACTAGATGAGTTGGGGTAGGTGTAAACACGCTAAAAGGAGAATTTCCGCTGTGGAGATCTATCACCCAACGTTTTTGCTACGACTATAGTAGTGGTTCCTGGAGATCTAAACAAGCTCCAAGAGAAACAGATCGAAGCATATATTTTGAGTGAGACTAACGGACGAGGAAGAGGGCACGGAGCATAGTGGGATCGAGGTGAATGGTGCATACCTCTCCTGACCGGCGGTGTCCCAGATCTGGGCCTTGACGCTCCTGTGGTCGATGACGAGGGTCCGAGTCTGGAACTCGACGCCGATGGTAGCCTTGGAGTCGACGCTGAACTCGTTGCGGGCGAAGCGGGCCAGGATCTGCGATTTTCCTACCGCCGAGTCGCCGATCAGCACAATCTTGAACATGTAGTCCACCTTATCCGCGCGCCCCGCCATCCCTCGCCGCCGGCGGTGGTGCTCTCTTTCGGCTCCGGGAGTCGCGGAAGAGAACAGGGAGCAGTGGGACGGCAATGGAGTGAAATGGAAGTGGGATACTGGGATGCGCCGCAGATTTATGATTTGAAATGCCAGGAGACGACAGTGGTCTAAACTACAGAGTAACGGGTAGCCGTGGAAGTTGGTGACAGTACACACTAGTGTTGGACTATAGTCCATGAATCAATTCCAAACTGTTAGCGTCAAAAACATAAAGAGTGTTACTCGTTTTAACATACCTGATGAATACCGAGTTCACTTAGTCAAAGTATATCAACCGATTTGATCTTGTAATCAGTAAGATAAATATATGATATGCTCAGAGCCAATCTATCAAAAAATAATCGGCCTAGATCTAACTAGCTAAAAAGCTGATCAAATCAAAAGATAACGATAATTCTAATTAATCGATTAGGTCTAATTATATGGTAAAGGTATATCTTTTCCCAAGAAGGCGATGCGCAATAAAATCGGAGAAAAATCAAACCTGATGGCGTAATTGATGAAGATCAACAATCGGCGATGCGCAACTTTATCGATCAAGATCAAATTATAAAGATTCTAAATTACAGAGGCTACTCCTAGTCGACAAGAAAATAAAATATGTAAACGATTTGTTGGATTGGTTGATTTTGTTTTTCGCGATTGCCCACGGCCATCTTTTATAGCTATCAGCTCACAATATCTGTCATCGATACGCTGGTGATCTGTGTCGAACTTAACTCGAACAGTTACTCATCTTTGGATAAATATCGGTCATAATCCAAAATTAAACCTTTTTCCTTTATCCGATATCGACTAAAATCCCCCTGACCTTTAGCCTGACAATTTCTTCATGCCTTGCCAAAATCTGGTGCAAACATATGCCCTCCATTTTTGGGAGATGATATGTTATCTTTCAAAAATCTTGTCTATCGGTTCATGCTGCTATCGGCTTAACGCAATATCCTTAGCAGTAACTGCCCTATTTATGGGGCCGTGAAAATCTCGATATGCGCATTATGTGTTTTAACTACACACACCCCTTCGATATTCTTCCCGTCGTTTCACCTTTTTTTACCCCTCTTATAAATATACGGCCCCCACATTGTCATTCTCACGTGCTCAAGCTCTCTGAACGTCTGCCATCGGCTTCTTCATTCCGGCTATCAAGTCCTTCAGCGCTCATCTCCTCAAGTCCTTAATCGACTTCCAACCAAGATCGACTGAATGAATCCCAACCAGGTACTCATTCCGATCCCCGATAGCATCGACCAGTACTACCTAGGCCCGGTAGGAAATTTGGACTCTGATATAGTTATAAACGAAGAAGTTCCCCGTCTCCTCTTGTCTGTTGTTGGTTATAATATAGAGGGATGGAGTAAGAGCTTTAGGGCTTGATCGACAGCGCTCAAGGGATGGAAGAGCTAGTACAATTGGGTTGCGGCCCAAAAGAGGGAGATATGGAAGAGAATGGGGATAGCTGAGTGCCTCTCTCTTTCCTTAGCCGATCCAGAGGCCAATGAGCCCTTAGTGGCCACAGCTTGTTATTTCTGGTCGGATACTCTTAATACTTTCATGTTCCGCGCCGGTCCCGTCGGCCCAACTCTTCTGGATGTGGCCCAATTGTGTTGCTTGAGGTTAGACGGGGAGTAGATATCGACTTACAGCGCCAAGCCCAAGCCTTCCTCAACGTATGGCTAGACAGATACCTTTTATGTGGGACTTCTCTCGGACCAACCCAAGTGTATCAAATCATAGCAGAGCGGCTAGTAGAGGGCCGTCGGCTAGCCCTAGGAAAAATGCTTCTAGGGGCGGTCTATCAGATGATGTATACAATAAAGAGTCGGTTATTTACGGGCTTCACCAGTTTCACCATGGGCAATGTAGGAGGACCCTTGTGGTTTGTTCAGATTTTGTTGTATTGTCTATTTAGCCGACCCTTCGCTTTGGACCCAGTTGAAGACACAACATTTCCACGAGAGGATACCTCGGAGAATACAATTCCTCAGTTCAGAGCTAGCTGATCATTCGGGGAAAGATTTATCATGTGCTCCGGGAATGAGACAAAGATTACACCCATCGGCTCGAGAAAGTATCTATTATTTTTCTTGCAGCTGGACATTGAATATTTTAAACAACAAGATTTCTTCAGCTATAGTGGCACAACCGATTTTCCATATCCGTCTTTCTACACATAGATGCCGACAGCTCCACAATGCCTCAGTCAACTCTGGATTTCGATAAGATTTCCATATCTCCGAGTATACTGCACGTTGGCTTTAACACAAGGAACCGGACCTTTCAACCATCCTATGAGTTTTACCATCCTTCCGTTTATGCACGGCAGATGGGTTTCGGCCAAGTGGTCCCTAGTCTCCCTCTACTAGATCGGCTTCAGCCAAGAGCTCGAGTTCGTAATGCAGCCGCTGCCAACATTGTGCTAGAAATTGCTAACGAACTCTAGATTGAGGACTTGTCGCATTTTGTGATGAACACATGTCGGTCAGGGCATTTCTCGTCTTGGTGGTCGTTCATCGCAGAAGCACTTTATTTGGAGAAGACACTGTCAGCTATCATTAATGCATTTTTTCCAAATTTTCCTGAGCCGACGGTAGTATCTAACAGCGATTCGAGCGACGAATCTAGCTCTTCTGGGTATACTAACACAAGTTTAGTAGATATTACCGGAGAGGTATCAGCTTTAATAATTCTTTCTTATTATTGTATTTTCTTCTTTCTGTCTAGTGCTTTCACTAATCGGCTTTCTTTCTCTTTCAGACTAAAGCCGCGGGAAAGAAGATTGCAACCGGTCCATCGGGTAGTGGCCAACCCAACAAGAGGCCCCATCAGTCGATGTGCCTTACAGGCTACACCTCTGGCACTTTGGGAATTCAGAGTCCCTCTTTGTCGAACATCGAGAAGCAGCAACAGCCTAGTAAGTCCTTTTATCGGCTACTTCTCTTTGTATAAATATCCTTCTCATTAACTAACACATAACCGATTTGTTTCAGAGAAAAAGCATGCTAGGTCTACCAAGGTTTCGGCTAAAAGAGGCTCAAAGCCTAAGGAACAAAGCGGCGAGAACTCGCCGAACGCATCGGCTACTGATGGGGTAAGTTTTTCTTCGTAAAGTTCCAATGTATGTTCATATATCGGCTTGACTCATTTTAACTCATTTCCACAGCCAACTCCGTCAGCTCAAGTAGCTTTGATTCTAGCCAATCTCCCTGCTGCCTCTATCGGGCCTCCGCCACCATCGTCGTAGTCGACACCGCCAGCCCCTGTTGCTGTCGTTACGGAGTCATCTGATCTGACCAACCTGCTGGGTTTCTGCTTAGCCGATCTTGATGATTCGGAAATAATGGCCACAAATGACTACCCAACAGATATCCAAAAAATCATCGATGTTTCGATGGAGGCATCGGCTACTGTGATGTCGGCTCCAGGGATGCAAGAGTGTCTGAACAAGCTCTTTGATCTAGTGATGAGGCCGCAGGCAGAGATCCTTGGCAACAATCAGCCGATCAGAGACGCCATGGCCACCGTCGAAGTCAACCTACCCCCACCGACAATGGCTGTGTTACTTGACGTCTGTCACTTAGACGACAAGAAGGAAGTGGTTGAGGCAGCCCAAGCCAGGATCACTCAGCGGGAAGCACAGGAAGCTAACCAAAAGCTTCTAAACGAGTTGGTGGCCGACGCAAAGGCAAAGAAGAACAAATTCGACGCCGACATTCAAGCACTTAAAGTAAATAAAGCGGCCTCACAGAAGCTTGAATTGTCCAAGAAACTTCTTGAAGAGCAAATGGCCCAGCTGACCAAGCAAGTCTCTGATGACCGACTCCTCGTCGAGCAATCAGCAGCATCCATCAATGAGCAGAAACTTGGTATAGGTTTAGCCGTGGCTAGCGTCAAGAAGCAGTCGACCAAGGTCATCTCTGTCCCTAGAGATGCCAAGGAAGATCAAAGAATCGTCGACGAAATCCAGGAGACAATTGCCAAGACTGCAGGCGCACTGTCGGTTTTAAGTGCAAGGCTCCCTCGCTCATGCTTGTAAAATGTCTTGCAATGGATGTAAACTTTTGGAATATTGGCTCTTAGAATGATGCTTTTGAAATGCTAAGTTATTGTAATTGGCTATTTAACTGATTTTATTATCAACCTTCTTTTGCATATTTGTAATTCTATTTTTAGCCATAGTTAATTGCACCGAGTTAATTTGGCCTTTCTGATGACATTCTCGGAGCCGATTATGAAACAATCCAAACGCTAGGATAGTATTTCTTGAAGTACTTTCCGTTGATCACCTTAGGGAGCACAACTCCTTCCAACGTTTGTAGTATGTAAGAATTTTCATCGACAAGCCGATTTATCCTATAAGGCTCTTCCCATGTAGGAGACCATTTGACGAATCGGCTATCCCTAGAGCCGACAGGCAATATAGTTTTCCAGACCAAATCGGCTTCACAAAAAAATTTATGCATCACTTTCTTGTTATATGCCATAGCAACTCTCATCTTGTTCTTCTTGAGTCGATCCAACGTACACAAAACGCAATTCTGCCAAATCATCTAAGTTATCAGTTATTAAATCCTTGTAGTCCTGAGTTAACAAGCCATTTTGTCTAGCCACTCGCATGGAGTCAATAGTAATCTCTACAGGCAAAACGACTTCTTGACCATAAACCTGCTGATAGGGTGAAAATTTTGTTGATTCATGGTATGCCAACCGATAAGCCCATAATGACTCCGACAACGTTGAGTGCTAATTCCTTGGTTTCTCATCGATTTTTCTCTTAATCAGCTTGATCAATGTCTTGTTAGACGATTCAGCATATCCATTAGCTTGAGTATAATAAGGTGGTGAATTTAATAGCTTAATATCCAAACTTCTGGCAAAACCTTGAAAATTATCAGACATAAACATAGTACCTTGATCGGCCATAATGGTCTACGGGATTCCAAACCGATGGATAATGTGTTCATTAACAAACCCAATAGCTTCAACGTTTGTAACCTTTTTGAGTGGTATAGCTTCAACCCACTTAGAAAAGTAATCGGTCGCAGCCAAGATAAACTTGTGGCTTTTACTTGAAGCGGAAAATATTTGGCCGATTATATCTATACCCCAGACTCTAAATGGCCAAGGTTTGATAATAGGATGCAAAGCCGATGCTGGAGCCAATTGTACATTACCAAATTTCTGACAAGTTTGTCATCCTTTGTAATACTTAAAGTAGTCTTCCAACATTGTCGACCAAAAATACCCTATACGCCTTAGCATCCACTTCATCTTATAAGCCGATTGATGGGATTCACAGATACCTTCGTGTACTTCACCCATTGCCACTTTAGCTTCATCGGCTTCAAGACATCTTAACAGCAAGCCTTTCATCGTTCGATAGTATAATATATCATCCAATATTACGTGCTTCAAAGCTTGTCGTCTAATTTTCCGCTCTGTCGGCTTAGAAGGATCACTCAAGTACTCCTTTATCTTTGTCCTCCAATCGATGGCGTTGACATACATTATTGTTTTCTCAATCGGCTCACACTCTTCTAGTCAGCCAAAATCCTTATAGCCTGACGCTTGCTGAGCTAACAAATTTGCTTTATCGTTTATTTCTCTAGGAATGTGACTAATAGTGAATTATGTAAATGAGCCGATTATAATAAGACATCGCTCCGAGTATTTGGTTAGAACTTCATCATAGCAATTATACTCTCCCTTAACTTGCTGCACAACTAACAGAGAGTTACCATAGGCTTCAACAGTGTCTACTCCGATATTTTCGAGCAAATGCAGACCTTTAAGCAATGCTTCATACTCTGCTTGATTATTCGAGCATCGGTAACTTAGCCAAAATGCAAATTCAAAACTATGTCCTTTGGGCGAAACAAGTAATATTCTAATACCATCGCCCTCTCGACACACCAATCCATCAAAATATAGTTGCCAAGGGGATACAGATACTAGATCGGCAATAGTCTCATTTTCTATTAAAAAATCAGCTATCGCCTGCCCTTTAACTGCCTTAGCCGATTCATATGTTAGGTCGAACTCGATGAGCGCATAGACCCATTTTCCAAGTCGTCCACGCTAAATTGGAGCTAACAACATATATGTTATAATATCGATTTTATAGATAATCTTACAAGTCGATGCTAAAATATAATGCCTTAGCTTTGTACAAGCAAAATATAAAGATAAGCAAAGCTTCTCTACAAAGGGATACCTGGTTTCAGCATCAAGTAAGCGTTGGCTTAAATAAAAAATTACTCTTTCTTTACCATCAACTTCTTGTGCCAAAACAACTCCAATAGTTTCCTTCTCAGCCGATAGATATAATTTAAAAGGTATACCTCTCTATGGCGCGGCCAAAACGGGAGGATTAGTCAAATACTCTTTCATGTTATCAAAAGCTTTTTTTTTATCGGCTCCCACACAAACTCCTGATTATCCTTTGATTTTAACAATGGGGTAAACGCACAAATACGACCAGAAAGATTTGAAATAAAACGACGCAAATAATTTATTTTGCCGATCAACTTTTGCAACTCATTTTTACATGTCGGCGGCTTTGTTTTGGCTATAGCTTTTACCCTTTCTTGATTGACTTCAAATCCTCTCTCATGAATCATAAAGCCTAAAAATTGCCCAACCGACACTCCAAAAGCACACTTGTAAGGATTTATCTTTAAAACGTGTGATCTTGTATTTTTGAAAACCGCTTCCAAATCGGCTAGATGCTGCAAATTTCCTGCAGATTTCACCACAACATCATCGATGTAAATCTCCACAATAGAGCCGATCAAATCATGAAAAATTAAATTCATAGCTCTTTGATATGTAGCACTAGCATTTTTCAAGGCGAAGGTCATCACAACCCACTAAAATAATCTCAAGGCACCAGGACATCCAAATGTTGTTTTTGGTATATCGGTTTCTGCCATAAATATTTGATTATATCTGGCATTACCATCGAGAAAACTAATAATCTTATTTCCTGATACAGCATCGATAAGCATATCGGCTATTGGCATTTGATATTCATCTTTCGGCGTAGCTTTGTTTAAGTC
Organism: Otatea glauca; assembly: GCA_036346275.1. Lineage (NCBI taxonomy): Eukaryota > Viridiplantae > Streptophyta > Magnoliopsida > Poales > Poaceae > Otatea > Otatea glauca. The sequence goes on along the minus strand of CM070722.1, from coordinate 52,438,674 downwards.
TCTAAAGTCGACGCAAACCCTCAATTTGCCATTTTTCTTCACCACAGGAACGATGTTAGAAACCCACTCAACGTATCGGCAAGGCCTGATAAACTTGGCCTCTAGCAACCGTTCAATTTCCTCTTTTATAACGTTGTACAAGGCCAGATTAAATCTCCGAGGGGACTGTTTGAATAGCCGATAGCCTGGTTTCGTATGTAGCCGATGTTCTACAAGTTGTCGGCTTAATCCAGGCATTTCATGGTACTCCCAAGCAAAACAATATTTGTAATATCTGAGGATTTTGACCAACTGTTTCTTGTACTCTACATCTAATTTTTCACTAATAAAAGTAGGTCTTTTCCTATCACCATCACATATGTCGACTTCTTCAAGCAAGTCGACCGATGTAAACCCTTGGCCTAACTTCTTGATTTCTTGAAAATCCTTAATGGCCTCATAGCTATCTGTTAGGTGCCGATAGCTTTGCAGTTTGCCTTGCAAGGTCTTTATTGCTTGCTTGGACTCGATCGACGTAAAACTTCATTTGTTCGATCAAAAGTGTTAGGCCTTATGTTGATCAGCGTAAGCCCCACTTTACTAATGCAAATGAAATCATAATTGTCCAAAACTTTGCCTGATATGCACTAGGCCTCCTCATGCCGCCAATTCGCATCTGAACTGGCTATAGCAATATGAGCCGATGTATGGGTTGGAAAGACTTCAACCTCATCTCCGTTCCACTGGACAAGTAGCTGGTGCATAGTCGACGGGATACAACAATTTGCATGAATCCAGTCACGCCCAAGTAGTACACTGTAATTTCCTTTGTCGTTGATTACAAAGAATGTACTCCCTCCGTCCTGGAAAGTAAGGGACAGAAGAAATTTTAAGACAGATTATGGTTTCTGCCAAAAGACTCTAATGCCCCTATTTAATACTGTGTCTCTATTAATTGGCAACATGCATGCATTAATTAATCACGATTATAGGGAATGACCTGCCGCGTTTTTGTTTTGGAATATGTGTGGTCGCATGTATCTACGTGCATCTGCATGTATGGGCACAATTGAGGACACAATTTAAGGGGGGAGAGTTCTCAATCCCTAATATTGGAGGACATAATTTGAACGCCTCTCTCTCTTACTTTCAAGGACGAAGGCAGTAGTCGGTAATATTTTGCTACCGACAGTCAACTATGTCACCATGACACCCTTAGCTTCAGTGGGATCATCTGTGAAGTCATTCAAAACCATGTTAGTTTTGATCAACTCTTTATCGAACTTACCCAATTTTTTGCAGGTGGTGTATGGAATCAGGTTAACCGTCGCTCTGCCATCCACAAGCATCCTTGAAATCGGCTTGCCATTAATGTGCCCTTTAAAGTACAACGACTTAAGATGCCAATGAGCATCCTGGGGTTTTTTGAAGACTGTGTCTTGAGCACCCAAACATAGTTGAGCGAAGGTCTCCTTAACTGATTCTGTCTTTATTTTAAACTCCGTTGGTAGGGTGAACACCATATTGATATCCATTGGAGAGTATCATCTCGGGTCATTGGAGAATCTAAGTCATCGGCTGAATCAAACTCTTCCTCAACCGGTTCTTTCTTTCTCCACTCTTTTTTAACAGTTTTAATCTGCTGAAGTTCATTGAAAACTTGATCCCTCTATTTTTCTTGCTTGACCTCTCTAATCTCCTGAGTTCTTAGCCTCTGCAACCATCTGCGTTGTGATCGACTAAGGCCAGGAGGGCAGCACCACCTTGGTTTGGGCTCAATCGGCTTTCGTATTTTACCAGCCAGATTTTCCTGGGTTGCAGAACTTGACCCTTCTGATTTTGCCTTAGCCTGATTTGGTGCAGAGATTCTTTCATGCATCGGTCTTTTATCATTTCTATCGTGGTAATCTCGTACTGGCCTAGATAATCTATCTTTAGCCGATTGACTTGACCAATCGTCCTTAGGGTAATGTTCCATAGGGCAAGTGTAGGGTGATGGCAACGCTACTCCCCTCTCCCAGCAAAACTGCCAGAAAGGACATCGTTGATGAGCCCTCTCCAAATTTTCAGGCCAATACATGTTATCTGGCCGACGTGCAGGATAGCGTGGCCTATTGACTATCCTTTCAAATTTCTCAAGCAGTTAAGAAAAAGTTGGTTTAGGCTTGATTATCGGCCGTCATGGTGGCGATTTCTTTGCCTTGTACCACTTGCCAATTTCCAAATATCCCTTGGGCATAACAGTCTTGGAATTCTTACCCTCACGGTCGGTCTCTATTTGCAATGAACCGACCGTAATCTTTAAGGTTTCTTTACCGCTTGTAGTTGATTGAATATTGACATGTCGAGCCCTTTTTGGTTGTTCATCCTACATCGGCTCTTTTCCCTTTCCTGAGCACTGCACCATGTTTATTAGGAAGGGGTTGACATCCACCTGCATCATCGGATCTTCTGCGAATTTAAGCCGACCATCTTCTATAGCCGATTGTATCTGTTGCCGAAAAATATTGCAATCATTAGTATTATGAGAAAAAGAATAGTGTCGTTTGCAATACCTTCGCTTTTTATTTCATCAGCTGATGGTAAAACACGCCCCTCAGGTAACCGTATAATATTTTTTTAATAACAGATCAAACATATGATCACACTTAGAAACATCAAATGCATATTTTACCTCCGACTTACTCTTAGTCGACTTGAGCCAAGAACAAATTAAGGACTTTTTAGATCCTTTTATCCATTCGTCTATATTCACCTCTGCTTCATCGTCTTCAGAGGACTCACTTGAACAATATTCAACCATATTAACCTTAGTTTTGTCTTGATCTTTATTATTATTTAGCTTGAATTTTTCCCTAAATCCTGTGTTATCAGGAAATCGACTTTCTTGAGCTGACACCCGATGAAGAAGGTGGCTTAAATCTGTGAATTCTTGTCCACCAAACTTCTCCCTAAGTAGGGGAATTAATCCTTGGAAAGCTAAATCGGCTAACTGATTATCGGGCAAAGTAACACTAAAAAATTGATTTCTGACTTCTCTAAATCTCTTAATATAATCCGTCATCGATTCTCCAAACTCTTGATGGACAGAGCTTAGATCAGAAATCCTAAGTTCGAGACTGCTGGAGAAAAAGTACTCATGGAATCGGCTTTCCAAATCGTTCTATAAGTGAACCGAATTCGGAGGTAAACTAGTAAACCAAGTAAAAGCAGCCACTGATATTGATAATGGGAACAGTTTAATTTTAAGCACGTTGGACTGAGCTACCTCGCCACATTGAGCGATAAAGCATCCGACGTGTTCTAACGTTGTAACAGAATCATCCTCAGAAAACTTGGCAAAATTAGGGACTTTGAAATTATTTGGGTAAGGCATGTGATCTATATAATCAGGATACGGCTTTCTATAGTCGATAACCTTACCTTTTGGCTGTATGCTGCATTGGTCCCTCAATACGATGAAAATTTGGTCAGCTCAATTGGTATTGTTGGCTGATGATATGTTAGGGTTCTTCCAATTATGATCATAATTGGCATTTTGTCCCCCGAGCGTTAGCTCGGGTTGCCGATTATGTAAAGCTGATTGATACTAAGGGAATTGCTCGTATCCATTGTTCCTCCTAACAGTAGGCTCTGGCACAGAGAAAAAAGGCTCCAAGTATGTCACAACTTTATATAGGGTCTGATTCTTAGGTGGAATCGGCTCGGTGCATTGTGAATACCTATTGTTTTCAATCGATTGTGGAAATACATTAAATGGAGCCAATGGCGGCAGATTAACTGATGCATCTAACTTGGCGGCATCAGTGTACGCTTGATAATGTGCAACCCCACTCGGGCGAGGATCCCTCGGTAGTATGACAGTGGGTTGGGTCAGCATCATGGTCAATGATTGAATGGTAGCTTATGGCTTTGGGTCGGCCAGAGTGTTTTGCGCCACTGAATAAACAGGTTAATTCGGCAGAGCTTATATCTGGTCGAGTAGGCTTTCAGATGATGCCAACTCTTGAGCAATTGTTTTGACACTATTGGCTATCATCGGCTTAAAAGTCGTAACTAGAGCCGATGATTGATTGATTAAATCATGATGCATATATTGATTAATCAGAGCTAAAAATTCAGCCTGTGTAGGGATGTATTGACTCACCAGGCTATTCGTGACCCCTGTATCGCCGAGGGCGTTAACCGTCGGCAACGCGTCCTTTTGCGTGACGCCGCGTCGGGTCTTCTGGTAGCAACCCAGCATCATCTCTTCTAGAGCAGCTTTTTGATCTTCAATTTTCTTGCGCTGCTCTGGCGTTAAATTGTCCAATGCAGGGACCATTATAGCTTCAGCGTTGAGGACGAACGGCGGGATCGACTTACCGGACGAAGACATCTTTTCTGTCCCACCAAGCGTGCCAATAGTGTGTTGGTGCCAAAAACGTGAAGAGGGTTAATCGGCCTCAACACACCTGACGAGCACCGGGTTCACTTGATCAAGGCATACCAACCGATTTGATCCTGCAATCGGTAAGATAAATATATGATATGCTTAGAGCCGATCTATCAAGAAATAATCGGTCTAGATCTAAACAGCTAAAAAGCCGATCAAATCAAAGGGTAATGATAATTCTAATTAACCGATTAGGGCTAATCAGATGGTAAAAGTAAATCTTTCCCGAAAAAGACGATGCGCAGCAAAATCGGAGAAAAATCAAACCTGATGACGTAATTTATGAAGATCAACAATCGGCGATGCGCAACTTTATTGATCAGGATCAAATTACAAAGATTCTAAATTACATATGCTACTCCTAGTCGACGGGAAAATAAAAGATGTAAATGTGATTTGTTGGATTGGTTGATTGTGTTTTTCTCGCTTGCCCACGGCCATCTTTTATAGCTATCGGCTGACAATGTCCGTCTTCGATACGTTGGTGATCCATGTCGGCTTTAACTCGGACAGTTACTCATCTTTGGATAAATATCGGTCATAATCCAAAATTAAACCTTTTTTCTTTATCCGATATCAGCCAAAATCCCCCTGACCTTTAGCCTAACAATTTCGTCATGCCTTGCCAAAATATGGTGCAAACACAAACTTTTGCCGGTCACTCCGAACCGTGGAATCAAACATTTGACTTATAAATTTTATAATTTGGTTCAAATAACATGTTGACATGATTTTATATAGTGATATTGCCCGTGTGGTGTAATGAGTGAGCAATTTTGCCACATAGGATGCTACTCTTGCCAAGTTAGGTCAATGATAAATGAGGTCTACTTGGGCTTCTCTCTCGCTAAGCTCTCAGTCATGGTTCTGAGGTTGTCGACCTCTGTAGCTTCCTTTTTCTTTATTTCGATTTGGAAGAGAAGCATATGTGAGTTCCACCTGTCATTCACCTGAATTTGTCCACCATGTCATATTATGTGGCAAAATCGTCTACTCATCACGCCACACGAGCAATAACGCTGTGTGAAACCATATCAGAGAATAATTTGAATAAAAGTTCAGATATTCAAATGCCTGATTTTATAGTTTGGTGTATTGGATGATTTTTTGAGTAAATTTTACAGTGTTATATGGACTTTTTCTATTGCACTTCAACGTGTAAAGATGAAATTGACCTTGTATGCTTATTCATTGTCACCGAGATAATTGAATTACAGATGCAGAAACAGGAACCGGGGCAATGGCAGGCTGGCAGGCTGCTGGTGCCTGGTTACTCTTTGGAGTTTGGACTTCTTTAATCATATCGTAAAAGAGTGCACACGTATTCCTTTCTTCTAATCACTTTAATTACACACCCAACTCTTCAATCTGAAAAAAACACCAGCATGATGTCGCCCTGTGGGCATGAAGGCGCGTGCAGCAGTGTTCTACCATGCGCGGCCGCGGCCACGTGTGCCATCGCATGAAGCAGCTGCTATCTTGCGCTCGCGTGGTGACCACTGCGCGTCCGCGCCGCATAGAAGCCGCGGGGTCGGGGGATCCCGCACGACTGCACGTTGTGACGTTGAGGCGTGGAGCTAGACTGCTAGAGGCAAGAGCGACCACAGCGCAGGTGTCGGGTGCTGTGCGGACTGCGCTGCCACCTGGCCTATGCCGCCGGGAGTGGGCGGTGAGAGCGTAGCGCCGACGACCATGTACCTTTGCCGCGTGGACCGAGCCGGCATGAAGTCGAAGTCATATTATGTACTTTGTTTTGCCCATTAACAAAAACCGACCTTAGCTCAGTTGGTAGAGCGGAGGACTGTAGTTGTGCAGGTACTTAGGTCGCTGGTTCGAATCCGGCAGGTCGGAATTTTTCTATTTCGTTTTTTTTTCATCTTAAATAAATGTCATCGATGACCTTAAAAATGTTCCGTATTTTTCTTGAGCTACTCAGTTGAATTCGAACCAAAATGCTTGATCTTTCCGTTGGCTCTGCTATCCATTTGTTTTCAGGAAAAAAAAGGCACTATTGAACAGTAGCAGTCGAAAACAAGATTACATGAAAATGTTCAGCATTGGTTTATGTTACAACAAAAGTTCTTTTTTAGATGGCCATGTACAATGCTATTTTGCATCTTTGATATGATCGATATTTGGCGATATGTTTCCAGAGGTGAAGGATACCTCTATGGAAAATCAGCAATTCAGCCTTGTAGTGCCAAAATCATAGGATGGTAAGAAGATAAACTATAGCCACCGCTAGCTTAATAATTGATGCGAAAAGTTCAAAAAAAAAAACGAAAACCATGTTTTCGTCCTTGTCTCCCAAATCAAGAAAATCATTTACATCGTCGATCTCGCAACATACATTTTTGGATCGCCAAAATGCATGTATCTCCTAATTGCAGGTCTCTGCTTTCTTGAATCATTTCGGATGCCAAAATATTCAGTAAACGCTTGAAATACGCTTCTTTTGCAAGTTCCTTGCAAATCGAATAACCACGAGGAATGTGTATTATTGATCTCACAATATGGCAGTTTAAACACACGGCATTTCCGTCAAATTCATTAACACCCACCAGTGCCAATATGACACGGTTAATTGCCTGATTGTCTCACCTCCCAGTGAGGCTCGAGCTCTGAGGCCTGGCCTTGGACCTGCTCCTGCTGCTCCCTTCCCTTCCCCGGCCCTTCGCCGACGAGCCGGGGCTCTGGCTCAGCCGCCGAGACACCCGCCTGCGCGAGTTCCACCCGCTATTCCCGAGGGCTGCCTTGGCGACAGTGTTCTTGGCCACCTCCCGCGCGCGCTGCGGCTTCACGGGCTGCTTGTTCAAGTACTCCAGCCGCGGGAGGAGGCCCGACACCGCCTTGCGGAGTGTGTCGTCGCCGATGTTGGCCTCGACCGGGTTCCCGAGGAGGTTGAGAGCCCTCAGAGAGTTGTAGTTGGCCACGAGCTGGCCGAGGGCCTTGGTTGTGGTGATCTTGTTGAAGCTCAGGTCCAGGACCGCGAGCTTGAGCAGGCGGTGGAGCCCCTCGACGTCGCTGACCTTGTTGCCGGCGAGGTAGAGCTCCCTGATCGCCGTGCAGTTCGACATGCCTGAATTCAGGAAGCAAAAACGCACATTGGTCAGCGGTTTTGATTCACATTTATTGCAGATTTGCAGCACATTGACAAGTGTAAATTCTGGTGGTCTAGCATATACGCAGAGTCCAAACATGTTTGGTGAAAGTCTGGCAGGCAGGATCATATTTTGCAGTGTTAGCAACAAACAAGGACAGCTCCTCATGGAGGACGAATAGAAATGAGGTCATAAATGGGTAGCGGTTGACTGGGTGGATCATCCAGTTATGCACATCTGTTTCTAGGAATGAGCAAAGCTGGGATAGATCCACTCGATTCCCAAGGTCTGAACAAGCTAGCATGTGGAGTACGGGACGCGGCCACGAGGATCATCAGATTTTACGAAGCAAAAAGTAGAATGCGAGATGTCTATATCGGACATCTGATGCATGTGATACTGGTTATCCTATCTGGCTTTGCCGGCAGGGTTTACATTATCAATTTGACCTTGAAAATCGCCCTCCGTCGGTACCGATTTTCATCGTATAATCTGTCGAAAATCATTAAAAATAGAAGGATTTTGAAATAAAACTTTTTGAATTTTTTTTAAAATCGATTTTCACCGATAATCACTCGATATGCCTCGATAATCGACCGACCAAGTGAACTTCTTCGATGATCGATTTTTTGAGCGATTTTTGCTCCATATTCATAGAAAATCGAGCGATATTCAACAATTATTGTGATATTTACGTCGTATAAATTTTTTCGATTTTTAAATTTAACCAGTTTACCGACCGGTATTAGATACCAAACCGGCTTGATATGATCGATAATCACGATATTCTAGCGATCATCGACAATATTACGAAACCCGGTTGCCGGTAACCAGATGAAAGACATGAACTATTGGGTCTTGAGTTTTGGGCGTTACAAGTTACAACAAGCCAAAAGGGCAAGACCTTTTCCACCCCACATTGGTTTCAGAGGATGACATCAGGGTTCAACTTTTCGTCAAAAACCGCTCGGTTTTTGTAAAAATCGCTCGTACCGCGCTGTTTCGAAAGCAAATACCGCTTGGTTTACTAGTCAAGTTCAAATTCAAATTTGAATTCAAATATTTTGGGAAATTTGAAAAAAAAATCCAAAAATTCTCTAAAATTAGTATTAATAGCTTTATGATATCTGGCGTGAATATTTTTTTCCTCAAAAAACGAAGTTAGGAGGCGTGACCTGCAGAGCCCACATGCCAAAGTCGTCTTTGGGCCTTCGGCCCACCACGGCCAAGAAGAAAGCCATCACTTGGCAACGGCTACCGATGCTCAAACCGACACATTCATTTCACCCAAAAATTCCCCATCTAGTAGAGACTCAGCCGGCGACGCCTCCGCTCAGATCCGACCACCGCTCGCCGTCGTTCCGTCAGCCACCAAGCGATTTTCGAGCGGTAAACGCCGAAAACTGAAACCTTTGAGCGAAAATTGACAAATATAGCGAATTTCAAGCTCGGCAACGAATTTCGTGAAATCAAGTTGGTTTTCGTCGAAAAGTGTTCGAAAATTCGGTTGATTACTTGTAGCTATATCTTGTTTATGCATGTATTTGCGTTTTAATTGATTGGAAAATGGTCATGAAATGCTCACTGTGGTCATGCCGAAATGGTACTATTTGTTCAAGTATTTTTAGTAGCAATATTTGTTCAAGTATGTCAAATAGCAATATTTACTTCAACTTATTTAGTAACAATATTTGTTCAATTCTACTTAGTAGCAATATTTGTTCAAGTATGCGAAGTAGCAATATTACTAAAAAATATTTGTTCAATTATATTTAGGAAAGATCATGCTGGATTTTTTTCGTGTTTTTCCATTCTTTTTTATACAATTCTTATATTTTTCCTATTTTTTGGGCCTTTAATGGCTTTTTAAAAATTTTACAATTTTTTTTTGCAATTTCCCCCATTTTCTACATTTTTTTCTTCTAATTTTTCAACCTCTTGTCAATTTTCGCGAAAACCGCTCGAAATTCACCACTTTCCGAGCAGGTTTTGTCCATTTCGTCCGAAATTCGCTCGGCGGTTTGGCCATATTTTAAGTTTGTTTGACTTTCGAAACCGTTTGGGTTTGAGCGAATTTCGTTCGATTTTTCACGAATTTCGATACCGCCGGCTCGTTGAAATCTAAAGTTGAAACGGTATTGTTAACTGTGCATCCTATTGCTAGTTAGCACGGGCCAAGATCTGACTACTAATGCCAACGATCCAGAAGGACATATGAGCATTGAACAATGAGCAAGATACATGCAAGATGCAACTCGGTGACTCCAAGCCTGTTTTTTCTCCAGAATATGTACTCAAAGCACAGGCAAAATAAACTGATGAAAGGTACGCATCGTGCATGGTGCATTGCCAAGAAATGCTTACCATGTCCGATCCGTGAGATCCGGTTGTAGCTGAGGTTGAGCACGCGTAGCCTCGTCAGTTCCCGCAGCCCCTCGATGGTAGCAATCTTGTTCCTCGACAGATTGAGCGAGTGCAGGCCCTTGGGCCACGTTCCAGGGGAGATATGAACTGCAAAATGAATACGTGCATAAGCCCAAGAAAAATGGAATTTACATGTACTTGTGTTACTGGCAAGGAATTTACCGATGAAGTTGCCAGACAGATTGACAGCCCGGAGGCTCGAGAACGCCGCGATCATTGGGACGACATTGAGCCCCATGCCCGATATGTGCGCGACGGTCGAGAACGTGTTGAACGTCTGTATGATGCTTTTCGCCTGGATGGCCTCGTCCGTGGTGCGCTGCCGCGCTTGCGCGTGGCCCTTGCCCCCCGACGACGATTCCGCAATCCCAGGGCAACGAGGGCGTACCGCGCCGTCGTCCTGCTCCGGGATGTCCTCGTCGTCGACGTGGAAGGAGCCGTCCTCGAGGCTGTTCACCCACGCGCTGACCCGGTCCAGCGACGAGGCCTCGGCCGAGAAAGCCACCCACTGGTTCGGAATCGGCTCTTCCTCTACGGCGACCTCCTTGTTCTTGGCGTCCGGCACGGCGGTGCCCGCGTCGAGCGTGTCGGATGTGTACCCGTCTTGCTGGTGGGTCACGTCGACTGTGTCCGCCGGTGGCAGCGTTCGTATGGTCGCGCCCGACCGGTGCGGGTTCCGGTGGCTCCACAGGAACAGCCTCCACCACAGCTTCCGGCTCCGGGACGGGAGCACCTGGCTCGACGACCGTTTCTTCAGCATGACGCAGTCCGCGGTGCACGACGTCTTCACGGACGCCGTCGGGCTAGCGTCCGGCGCGCCGTTGGGAGTGGTCAAACTTCCCGTGGGCAAGGTCATGAGGTCATTGTAAGAGCGTGACTTCGCCGGCAGCAGGTCGAACGCTTTAGAGCCAGACCTTGCCGTCTCGATGTTGGAGCACGAGCGTTCCAGCCTCGATGATGCGGCCGGCACCATACGGCCAACGCCGGACTCGCTAACGTTCGGTGCGGCGCTGATAGCGTCTTTGTCTGCGCCGTCACTGTTGTAGCCGGATGAGCCTGCGCCAGCGACGTGGTCGATGTCAGACAAGCACCTCTTTACTGAGGGCTTGCCGTCGTTCTCGTCATGGCCTTCGTATGCCAACTCGGTGGTTGTGTCAGCGACAACCTTCCTGTCACATCCTGGGGTGTTGTCACTGCCCTTGACCATATCGGCGGTGTCCGTCCTGTCCATGAACTCCACCGGTTTCACTTTCGGACAGTCGTTTCCATTAACCTTTTTGGAGTAAGAAACCTTGTTCATATCCTGCAAGCATGCCATGGATGACCACACGAACTCGTTATTTTTTTCTTCAAAAGTACTCTACAAAAAATTCACCACAGAAAATCGATGCCACCACTGACCTGCGATTTCTTCCTCTTGCCACCGAACAGAGCACAGAAGCAGCTGATGTTGGCCATTTCGGACAGCCACACCGCACTTTTTTAACGCTTCAAAAAAACCTTCTACTGAAGGCTTTGTGAAGGAACAGGTAAGAGAAGTAGCCAGGCAGGCATCGCAATTCCTTAGCCGTTGTCTATGGGAGAGCCCTTCCGACGGAGAAAAGCGGAGATAGGAACGGTGCTTGCATCCTCCAGTGCCCGCGCGTCGGTTAAGGCGTGTGCGGAGGAGAAGGCCAGAGTGATCGGAGGACAAGGGAAGCCGTCGCGGCCACCAGCTAGCGCTGCATGCACCAAGAAAAAGCGTGATCAGATCATTTGACACAGCGTATACTAAGCACCGTCTCAGCAAGTCAGGATTAGTAACGAGGATAAGAGCCCGAAGATACGACGGGAAAAGATCAACGAGCAGAAGGCCATTACCAGGAACCGATCGAGCCAAGATCGCAAAGGAGACCAAGAACCTGCCGATGCAGCAGTGCTGGTATCTCTCAGTCTTGGTTGGAATCTAGCAGAAAAAATGGAAACAGAGGAGAAGTGGAGAGCAAAGCAAACGCGCGTGGTGGGAGAGGAGGGGAAGAGTGGTGGAAATAGCTAGGCAGGGATGGAAGGGGTCGGTCGAGATCGAAGGCCATAACCTACCACGACTACGACTACGAACACGAGACGGTGGGTGCCGCCGCGCAACGCACACGCAGGGGGAAACAGGGCTGGCGGACGGCAGCTTCAGACGTCACCCCGTCCCACTTGCAAAGTATTCAAGTTTGACTTCGATGAGGACAGCGTGCTTTCAAATATTTGGCCCGCATCTTAGGGGCTGGCGTTTGCCTGGGTTGTATCCTGTTCGGTGTCGTCGGGTTCAGGTTGTTGTTTAAAATATTCTGGTCAGGTTGTTTTTTTTTTATAATGTTTCAAAAAAAAAGGTTGTTGTTTTGACCGCAGTTTGGGCCAGGCTGCCAGCTGCGAGACGTGGCGGCAGGGGCTACACGACACAGGCACGGCGGCATGCGGCGTGCCTGCAGATTCAGGCCGTATCCGCCCCGCTGTAAGGGCCGTTTCGTCCATCTCCCCCGTGCGACGGGCTCCGGCACACGCACGCACGCACCGCGCCTCCTGCAGCCCCCGCCCGTCGAAGCAACCAACGAAGAACGCCTGTCCAGAATATGCCGTGTTTAGCTCCATTTCATGTCAGTTCATCGATCCGTGTGGGTGTTTCTTTGAATGAAAACAGTAGGAGAGGATCTTAGTGTGTGTGTTAAAAGTTAAAAGTACAATTACAAATTTACGAAAGAAAAAGAAAAGTTTAGAAAGATTATTCAGCCATTCCTGTATGTGAGGGAAATATTTTGTCTCTGCTCTATGGATAACCAAGGAAAAGTAACGTTTGAATTTTCTCTTGCACTCATCCGGCGTTTGGTCAATTGCCTGAAAAACCTTTCTATTCATCGATCCGTGTGGGTGTTAGCTAGTGCCATTTCCTAAATCTTTTCGTTGGCCGTCTCCTCGTACGTAGAGTGTGTTCCGTCCCTTACGTTGGATTGTCGGGTTGTCCCCTCTCTTACTGGACTTTTAACGTTTCTCTTCTTGTGAGGTTGCAGAGTTGCGACCCCTTCTTCGAGTTTTGGCGCAGTATATTGCAAATTTGCAATAGGATAAAGATGCTCGCCTATGCCGAGCTCGATCCATCGCCCTCACTTAAAGCTCGCAAGTCGCAACCAACGTCAACTGACGCTAATCGAACGGAAGGCGCACAACCGTTGTTCTTAAAAGTGTGGTAAAGCTAAGAAATAACGACTACTCGTACAAGTCTAGAACTTTGTCATTGCACCACCACAGAAGCATATGCCATGCGTTACATCGACCTTGCCGGCCATTGCATTTCAGAATAAAACGCACTTGTTTCTTCTACAGCTGAGTAATCGACTGACCTAAACACAAAGCATCTACGGGGGTATAGGATGATGCATTAGTAGCAAACGCGTACTACAGTTCCTTCAGCTAACTTGCTAAAGATGCCTGGTCGGATTTGCCAGCTTTCCTGTCACCCCCAAAGATATATATATCACCAGTCTACTTTACCTATCGTGCCTCTCCCACCGTTGAATGATAACAGTCTAACAGCTAGTGCTCCAGTCAACCACATGCGCTACCAAATCCTCGACATGCATGAACACGACCTAGCTGGTGACCATGACCAAAACCCACAACAAAGTCGCGACGACGGCTTTCTATTTCTACGGTTACTCGTCCGTGCGACAAAACTAGAGAACAATTTTATCGCCAGGCGCCTATCTACTTTTAAGCGAGTTGTGAAGGCGTGTTATAATAAAACGCTACTGTTTTTTTTTAAAAAATAGAATCGCCTGTGATATTTTTTTTTCTTAACCTTTTTGAACTTCCATGATTACTATCTGTTGTTCGAAATTTTATTCGAATTACATATTTCTACAACGATATTTATAAACCACAACCAATTATAGATTTTACAATTGAATATCAAAACATCCTAAATATATAGAGACAACAACTTGTCTGATGAGGATAATATTAAAATATGAATATTTATAGTACTTTCATCACATTTTTTATTCTAATATTGATAGATTCCAAGTCAAAATCTAATTTCATCCACAGTTCATCTTGAAAGTTATTATACTTTGATTTATCTTCTATTTCATCATCATCCCTAAATAAAAATACTATAAACAACCTATTTTCACTCACGGCTTGCAAGTCAAAACTCGCGCACCGCGTTTCTCTTCAGAGTATTGCGGCGGCCAAATGCAGCCGGCATGCATCGCGCGGTAATGCGAGACTGCGAGGTAGACCGCTCCAAGCCGCCAAGACTCCCGGTCGTATTACCTACAGGCTACACGCTACGTCACTTGAGCACTTCATTAGCATGTAGTACTATAATTAAACAATTCTTGGTTGCAGATAAAAAATTTTCTGTTTAGCAAGACACATCACTCATAGACGAACACAGCACGACTTTCTAAAAATACTGGCACGACTATACGGTTATCATATTTAACGCGTCGATCGGTTTTGCAGTCCAATCGAGTCAGACGTTGCACTAATTAGCACTACGCGACTGAGCCTTGGAATATTAATCGTCCGAAATTAATGCATGTATGTGTGTGACCGAGAGATGCAAAAAGACGTACATGGCAGTAACAGATTTTACTATCCTTATATACAGATTTTACTATCTATTTATATATGTTTTACTATCATACAGTAGTAAATTAATGTTCATTTTAGCAGTAAAATTGATTTATGCAACGTTTATTAGCAAAACTTATATCATGTTGTTCCTCTCATCGTCAAAAATCTATTGGTGAAATTCTTTTGTGAATTGAAGCATTGAATAAAAAGTTATAGCTAAAATAAAGAAAAAACAGATTCATATACTAGGAAACGAGGTAACTTTGAAGCTAGCCGAACCAACCACGTTTCTTAGTTTGTATATTAATCTGTTCTTTCTTTATTTTAACCATAACTTTTAATCCGTAGCTCCGATTAACGACTGGTTTTCACGAGTAACTTACTGACGATGAGAGGAACAAAATGATATAAGTCTCGCTAATAAATAGTATTTTCCTGGCTGGTAACAGATTTTACTATCTTTATATATAGATTTTACTATATATTTATATATGTTTTACTATTATACAGTAATAAATTAATGTTTTTTTAGTAGTAAATTTGATTTATGCAACGTTTATTAGCGAAACTTATATCATATTGTTTCTCTCATCGTCAGTAATCTACTGTGAAATTCCTTCATGCATTGGAGCATTGAATAAAAAGCTATAGTTAAAATAAAGAAAAAACAGATTGGTGTAACTTTTGAAGTAGTAGCATAGCCGAACCAACTAATAAACACGTTTCTTAGTTTGTACACGAACCTTTCTTTATTTTAACCATAACTTTTTATCCGTAGCTCCGATTAATGACCGGTTTTCACCAGTAGCTTATCGACGATTAGAGGAATAAAATGATATAAGTCTTGCTAATAAATAGTATTTTCTTAGCTGGTAACAGATTTTACTATCCTTATATAGATTTTACTATCTATTTATATATGTTTTACTATTATACAATAGTAGATTAATGTTCATTTTAGTAGTAAATTTGATTTATGCAATGTTTATTAGCGAAACTTATATCATGTTGTTCCTCTCGTTGTCAGTAATCTACTGGTGAAATTCGTTCGTGAATTAGAGCACTGAATAAAAAGTTATAGCTAAAATAAAGAAAAAATAGATTCGTGTACTAGAAAGCGAAGTAACTTTTGAATCAGTAGCGTAGCCGAACCAACTAATATGGTTCTGCTAGTATTTGTGTATACAAATTTACAAGCCGATGCATATAGGCCGGATAAGTTTTATACTTCTTTTACTATCAATACTAGTCGTTGATGGTTTTCATAGGTCAGTATGCATACAACGACGCCTTTATTACTGGCTTGGTTAATTCATTAGTGAAATTTACTACTGATGTTGATGCTATGGGCTGTGGTTTGTTTTTTTTGGGCCGTACGCTTGCGCCTTGTTACGGGGTTACAAGTTACGACCGGCGTGTAGAATAGCTATTCTACGCCAACGCGTAGAATAGCGCCTCCGTGTGTGTGTATATATATATATAATTTTCTATTTTTCTATGCACCAATGTAAACTATAAGTTAGGAATATGTACCTTAGTCTTTACAACTTCACTTCTAAGCTAAGTAATAATAGGTACCGTCATCTTAGTATATATCTTTCAATCATCATTAGTAACTAGTATAGTGCTCTGTCTTCCGGTTTCCTTTTCCCAGCACGTAATATATGGTCTTTTCCTTTTCTAGAACGTTTGTTTTCTTTTCCTTAATTCCAGGATATTTGTTTCCTTTTCCTTAAGATGATGCTGGAGGTGGGGGAAATCTGTTGTGAGCCACATGGATGAGTTAGACACATTAAACAATGGCCATCGGATGTGGGTGAGTAAAGCTGAGGAAAGATCTGAGAGGTTAATTTTGATGGAGGCAAGTTTCTGGAGACGTTTCGCTGGGTGCATGAAGGTTAGACCATCTCTAGTGGGTGCATTATTTGGGTGGACGTAGAAAAGAATGCTTAGGTGCATTATAAAGGGGTATAGATTTTCAGCAAGAATAATTTGACTCTAGAGTAGCTACTAGTGCCAACATATCTGCATGCTTGCATATCTATTTCAAATTTTCTCTAGACACGTCATACTTATCTAGAATGTCAATATGGTTCTACAATGGAAGCCTTGATGTTGATGTTTTGTTCCTTTTGGATAGCTAGGTTACTATTTAGGTAGCTGAGATGGACCAGACTATGTCATCGTATGTATCAAATATGTGTTAAATATTAAAATTATTTATTTTAATTATCTAATTATCTAATACATAACCGATATACGTCGAATAATGCGTCGGTGTCCTATCCATATTCGAATATATGCTGACATCGGTAAGACACCAAACCAACCTATCTCGGTGCTACAGAACATTACTCTGAAGTTCTGAAGAACATTATCGTTGCCTTGTGAAACAGTAGGAAATAGGAGACTTAGAGCCGATGAACTCACAACACCTACGGCGGCTTCCCGGCGGGGACTAGTGGCGGACGACGACGGCCGGCGGCTACGAGCGCGCGCGGGTGCTTGGGCGGTGGGGAGAAGAGGACGGAGAAATGAATAAAAGGGAAAAAAATTAGCCTACGAGGCTTTTCTATGATGGCCCTAATGGGCCGGCATATAAGAATTCGCGACTTCTAAAAGGCTACTAGCCCATAAATTCCGGCTGTCGCGATCGGGAATGCGTCGCGATCGACTTCTCGCGTGCCTAACCGGCAATTCTACTTAACTGACAGTCTCCAATGCAAAACGTCCATCCGACGCTCCATTATGATCGATCTGATCCGCTTAATTTTGATCGGACAGTTCTCGGTGGCCCAGGAATTGTCGCGATCCAAACCTCGGGAGAGCTAACGGATAATTCGACCGACGTGATAGAGAGTTTCTTTCGCAAAACGTCCCTCCACGACTCCACTAGGATCAACCTGGGCCCCGCACTGTGATCGGACGGTTCTCTGGGACCCCAGGGTCGATCGCATCGACTCCTCTCGCTGACATGTGGGGACAGTTAGCAGAGGCTGCCGCCCGGCCTCCCTGGCTGGAGGCGGTGGGCGACCTCCCCGTCGGCGCTGTCTCCAAGAAAGATCTCGATCGCGCGGCGCCGCCCGCTCCCGTTCCTGGGGCCGCCGCGCTACGGCGTCCCGCGCCGCCTCCGGTGCCGGCCGATGCCACCCGCGAACGCTGTACCGGCAAGGAAGCATCTTCGTCCCTGTCAGATGCTGTCAAGTCCTCTTGGTTACTGGTACTTATCCCTGGAGGAGGGAATCTGATAAATCATTGCAGTTGAGTTGACGTTATCTTACCTGAGTTACCTCTTTGCCAGACGCAGCTCACTGATTCACTTGCTTGTCAGTCTGTTACATGGACATCTAAATCAATCAGCACGCATTAAGCTAGAATATTCTGCTCCCAGTGTTGTTGCTGTCGTTTTGGTGAATTATATCGATTCGAGTTTGATGCGTTCAGTGCATCTGGACTTGTGGGCTTGTACAATGTATGTGGCTGTTAAGCTTTCTACAGGTCAATGGCAGCTGACCCTCGAGAAGCGATCCTCTCACAGTAAACACTTTTTCGCTGGAGGAGCAGCACTTGGTCCAAATCGGCAGTAATGTCCCAATTGTGCATACAGTGAACATGGTTATTCACCTATAAACTGCAGGGTTTGATGTGTTAAATACGGAATCAGCTTGGTTCCTTGATGTTTTGCAGTTAGGCTTTAAGCTATGCATCATCTGGAACATGACGGCATCATATTGCCCAACAAGCTTCAAGATCGAAATTTAAGCCAAATATATGATTGGTTGAAGGAAGATACCGTGGTGCTCATGCGGGCAGTTGGGTGGTGCACTACGCACTCCCTGTACACTCATACAAACTGTGAAAAAAAAAATCATGGATTCACTGCTGTTAATGCGAATGTACCCAGAAAATTTCAAGGTCGAAGTCAATTCTTGTTAAGAGATTGCAACGAAGGATAAATTCGCTCTGAAAAATTTGCAGTTGTACGCAACATATGCAGTAGTACATCTCTGATTTTTTTCCCCATAGTTTTTGAAACAGTATATCATGTACTTTCTGTAAAGGGGTAGCTACCGTACAGGTAGCAAGTCTGCACAACACCTCAACACCCAAATCAGAGGAACAATGTAGAAGGAATTAAAGCCGTAAGGCTGATAATTACAAGATCCACAATTTTAGTTAAAGCCAAAAGGCTTCCAAGATATGTGCATATCTTTACATGATAAAGGTTTTTATCAAACATTATTCCAGGATCGATACAACCTTTGAACCAAAGAACAAAGAAAAGAAATAGAAATAGAAAGAAGAAACCTGTAGACTTCTGCAGCTATAGCACCCTCCACGAAACTCCTGTGTTTTTATTGCTAAATGCCATACCACCGTAACATCTAAAGTTGAATGGTCTTGCATTCAACTTATTCTAACTTACCGAATCTTCTATGTTGTCAGGAGTAGGAAGTGTAGTAATAAAAGGAAAACTGTATAACTAATCGCAAGACATGAGAAAGGCATCAGCTTCTTTTAGCAAGGCTTTCATAGAAAATTATATAGCCGTTATCAGTGTTACCACTGAACTCTTGTGCTGAGCCAAAGAATGTCTGTACCATGGACTCATCAGTCATCTCAACATTCTCGTCATCAAAGAACAACCAGTGATTGTGGCTCTTTACCAAACTGATATAGTGGCCATGATTTGGCCCACTTCCCACATGAACTAGCACAGCAAAAAGGGAATATTCCAAGTCCGAGTTGTCAACAGTGTTGATGAGTTTAAGTTCCAGAGGGAAAACAACTCGGTATGATAGCTTTTTGTAGCGACCAAGCTGCTCAATGTACTTGAAGCGCTTGAGATGAATTACCAGGATGTTTGGTGGTTTCTTTATCTTCATCCTTTTCTGTGCTTCTTGTAAACTGAAATTAAGAACAATTTCCATCAATCCAAGATAAATACAGACAATCCAAATATATGAAAATGCACAAGTGATACAACAATTTTGATGTTAGAATATCAGGGCAAAACATTACTGATAGAAGGAAAATGAAATGTATGCTAACTGTAAAAATACACAACTTTTGCAAAGTAAAAGGAAAATGAAATGTATGCTAACTGTAAAAATACACAACTTTTGCAAAGTAAAAGGAAAATGAAATGTATGCTAACTGTAAAAAGACACAACTTTTGTGAAGTAAACAGCTCATAAGTTCTATGCGCTACTGCATGTTTTATCAGAAGCTTTGAACAGATAAAATCAAGCAAAGCAAGCGGATGTAATAACTAGCATGACCAGAAGCCTCTGATGCTACTCTATCTAAACATTATTTGTGCCACTGGGTGTAGCCTTGTTACAGAACGTAAACCAGGAGGAGAGATATTGGATATCACATGAGGAAACAACAGGCAATCAAAGGAACAGGAATAACATACCTGCAGCATTTGTCACAGAAGAACTTATCCTCAGCATTCAAAGTCTCTGTTGAGCTGAAGTTTTTAAGACAGCTGGTGATTGAACTATTCTGTTCGATATCCAGGCTCAGGTCAAAAAATGTTTCATCTCTATCAGTGACAGTTTCACATCTTAGACATCTAGTTTCATTAGTCAATATTCCCTACAAAAATAGTAGAGTAACAGGCTCATCTCCGAGACTGTAGTAAGAGCAAAAATTGGAATGCAGACATATGTGCACAAAAAAGCATGTTGGCAGATATCGATGAAAACTCACCTGGAAGCATTTGTGGACCAATGTAGCAACTGGTTCTTTATGACTACCATTGGGTTGACAATTAATACGGCCATTTGAATTCTTTTCCAAAGAGGAATTTTGAAGAGGTTCTCTAACAGCATTAGACTCTATCTCAAGAATGTCAACTAGCTCATTCAGCAAAAAATTCAGAAATTCATGAGCATCCTGTAAAATACAGTAGTGTTTCAGTCAATAGTCAATTCCCAGGTAGATCTTCCAAAGAAAATGTACCAAAAAGACAATATGCCCAAACTTACACTAACATAATAAGGAAATATCATATAAATGGCATAAGCTTGAAATTGAACTAAAATTTTCTTTGCAACAATGAAGCCCATATCTATTCTAGGTGTTCTACAATGGTGAAGCATACTCTCATACTACCGTATATAAGCCTGGGAGATTTCCCGGCTCCTCAGCGTGGCCACGTCGTCAGCCGGGCGTCGTGGCCGTCTGCCCACCCGCCGCGTCGCTCGCTTCAACAGAGAAATTGTCTGCCGTTCGTACGGCTGGCTGCACGTGCGTCCACGTCGCCTGCGTGGCTCACGGTCGTTCCAGCCTCAAGTATTCTGGTGCGCTCGCTTTTCGTGTGCGTCTGCGTGGCGCAGCGGTAGAGGCTTTGGCTTGCGGCCCGTCGTCCCGTGTTCGATTCTCCACCACGCGCAGATGCGTAGCGAATTTTTTCAGTCGACGCGTGGGCGGCTGCGCTGGCGCGCGCTTTTCCAGCGCAACATTTTTTGGACACGTGAGTGCGCGAGCTTCCGCGCTCGTTTTTTTGCCGCGCTTTCCCGCGCTCGTTTCTTGCCCACGTTTTGCCGCGCGTTGTTTCCTTTCCCGCGGCATTGAGCGCTCGGGTTTCCCGCCGGTTCATTGCTTCCTCAGAGAGTCACGTTTGTGACAAAAGAAATTTCAACTGTAAAGTTCAGCCCGTCGTTTCTTTGCTTCATTGTCACGTTTGAGAAAAAAAAAGACAGCTGCGAAATTCAACTCGTGAAACAATTTCGGTACGAAATTTTCAAGAAAATTTTAGCTCGCGAAACTTTTAGCTAGGAAAATTCAACTCGTGAAACAATTTGGTACGGAATTTTCAAGAAAATTTCAGCTCGCGAAACTTTTAGCTAGGAAAATTTCAACTCGAGAAAAGTATCCTGATCTTTCTGCGCAAGGGTCCTCAAAAATTACGTTTCAATTCGTTTTTAGGCGTGAGCCCCAAATAATTCATGACTTATCCTCTTAGCGTATATATTTTTTTACATCTAGGTTCAGTTTTTAGCCGCCAAACCACAATTTTTTTTAAAAGTTGCGCGCCTCTAAAAATTTTAAGATTTGTTTCTTAGCGCATATTTTTTTTAGTCTACGTGCATTTTTTTAGCGATCGAACCCAAAAGACTTTCAAAATTTGTTCGCTTTTCCCACAGATTTTTTCCCCTCGTTAGTTCTAGAACCAACTTGTTTTTTTAGCAGAGGGCCTCACGAGATTCATCTAGGCACGGTACATTACGAAAAGCCCCTCCAAACTTCTTTGATTTGTTTTTTCGTTACAGTTTTTTTCTTCGGTGGGAAAATTGTCTTTGTGTAGTGTCAAGCGCCTGCGCGGCGCGGCGTGTCGCCGCGCAAACATACCTAGTATCTCATAAGTCCAGGATTCTAGTTTCACATTGACAACTAGCAAAAACAGAGATGGCCTCTGCCAAAAAATAAGTCCGGGACCAATTCTAAACCATTAACGTTTTTTCCATATAGAGTATCTAATGCAAATCCATCTCTTTGCTATCTTGCAAACTCACGTGTGGGCCACTGGGTGGCATCTAGAGAGACAAGGTGGCGGCCATGGTGGGATCCCTCGTAAATGATTTCTCAACATGTGAGGGAGTTATTGTAAAATGTTCATTCATGTGACCCTCAAAGTGCATTTGAATCTAGTCCATGCAAATCGAATTCAACGATCCATATTATGAGTCAATAGATACTCCCTACTTATTGAACATTTAGTCAATCTGGAGTAATCAGCTTTTTTGTAAGTAATTAAATATAGATACATGAATTTAGTACTACACATCTAGCATAGAAACAACTTGAAAAAAACATGCACGGGACAAGACTCAGTATTTCACAAAAACAAATCACAGCTTAATCCAGAGGGCCAGAGCACAGTATTTTAAAGGATGATTAAGATGACATGACGTGAACATATATTTGCTCAAAACTATGTAATATATATTGATAAATGCATCATTCAACAAATGTATTACCTGGTGCATATAGCTGCGGAAAAGCTCATTCTGTTTCTTCAGTCGTTGTATAAAACGCTTAGGAGCAATAACACCCGTTTTCTTCTTCTGGTTGCTGATCTGTATGAGCAAAGAACAGAATAGTTACTTTGTTGCAATGCAGTATCCATTCTTTCTTCAGTGTACTCCAACGTAGTCACTTACTCACTTTTATCAAATCATAGCATCTTAAACAAGTAATAGGCCTCCAGGTAAAAGGAACCACCTAATGAACATTGGTTTCCTGACTAACAGATAATAAGGAGCGTAAAAAGCAATTGTCTAGCATATATATTCTTTGGCTGCGTGTAGAATAGCCTATTCTGCTCCCCAGCAATTTAATCCAGTCCGACCGAGCCAATCTGCACAACAAAACGGTCCGTACCAACCAACCAGCAAATGACTAATAAATGCTACTTCTAGTTTGTATATGAATCTTTTTTTTATTTAGCCATAACTTTCAAATGAGATTGAATTTTGATTTCAAATTTTACACGATTTTAGAATCTCACCTCCCCTACGTATGGTATTTCTTTTTGAGAAATTTTCAAAACTTATACATATGATTTTCGTAGATTTTATACCATATAGCTGCTGTGTAGTAACAGATTAAGTAAGAGGCAGTAAAATGCAGCTTTCTTGATAGTAAAAGGTAGTATATGATGCTGTTTGGTACTTTGTTATTTTCATATCTCTCAAATCCAATTGAGTTTGGTTTTGAAATTTTACAGGGTTGTAGAATATTACCTCCCCTACGTGTAATACTTTTTTGAGAATTTTTCACAGTAAAGTGTTATTTTTTTTATAGTAAAAGATATTATACGCTGTTGTTTGGCACTTTGTTATTTTCATATCTCTCAAATCCTATTGAGTTTGGTCTTCAAATTTTGCAGGATTGTAGAAGCTCAACTCCTCTACGTGTGGTAATTTTTTGAGAATTTTCTAAATATTTTATTGCGGGTCCGACAAACAAAACTAAATATTTATTTATGAAAACCAACAGTACACATTTTCAAAAATTCTAAAAAAAATTACTATAGATATGGTAGGTGAGGTTATACAACCCTAAAAAATTTGAAAATAAAAATCAATACCAGCTGAAAGATATGAAAAAGATAAATTCGGTTGACTAGTGATTTTTCACTGTCTAGTGTTTTGTCAATTTCATATCTTTTAAATGCGATTGAGTTTGGTCTTCAAATTTTGTAGAGTTGTAGAAGCTCACGTATCCTACGTATGGTAATTTTGTTGAGATTTTTTAAAAACTTATACATATGATTTTCGTAGACTTTATACCATTTGGTTGCTGTGTACAGTATGTAGTAACAGATTGAGTAGGAGGCAGTAAAATGCAGATTTCTTGATAGTAAAATATAGTATATGCTTCTGTTCGATATTTTGTTATTTTCATATCTCTCGAATCCCATTTATTTTGGTTTTGAAATTTTCCAGGGTTGTAGAATATTACCTCCCCTACGTGTGGTAATTTTTTGAGAAATTTTCACAGTAAAGTGTTATTTTTTATAATAAAAGATAGTATATGCTGCTGTTGGCACTTTGTTATTTTCATATCTCTCAAATCCTATTGAGTTTGGTCTTCAAATTTTGCAGGATTGTATAAGCTTAACTCCTCTAAGGGTGGTAATTTTTTGAGAGTTTTCAAAATATTTTACTGCGGGTCCGACAAACAGAACTAAATTTTTATTTATGAAAACCAATGGTACACATTTTCAAAAATTCTAAAAAAATTACTATAGATATGATAGGTGAGATTATACAACCCTGAGAAATTTGAAAATCAAAATCAATACCAGCTGAAAGATATAAAAAAGACAAATTCGATTGACTAGTGATTTTTCACTGTCTAGTGCTTTGTCAATTTCATATTTTTTAAATGCTATTGAGTTTGGTTTTCAAATTTTGTAGAGTTGTAGAAGCTCACGTATCCTACGTATGGTAATTTTTTTGAGATTTTTTGAAAGCTTATACATATGATTTTCATAGACTTTATACCATTTGGCTGCTGTGTACAGTATGTAGTAACAGATTGAGTAAGGGGCAGTAAAATGCAGCTTTTTTGATAGTAAAATGTAGTATATGCTGCTGTTCGGTATTTTTTTTATTTTCATATCTCTCAAATCCCATTGAGTTTGGTTTTGAAATTTTTCAGGGTTGTAGAATATTACCTCCCCTACGTGTGGTAATTTTTCGAGAATTTTTCACAGTAAAGTGTTATTTTTTTTATAGTAAAAGATAGTATACGCTGCTGTTTGGCACTTTGTTATTTTCATATCTCTCAAATCTTATTGAGTTTGGCCTTCAAATTTTGCAGGATTGTAGAAGCTCAACTGCCCTACGTGTGGTAATTTTTGAGAAATTTTCAAACATTTTACTGCAGATGTAGCAAACAAAACTTTATTCTTATTCATGAAAACCATAAGTACACGTTTTCAAAAATTCTCAAAAAATTACTATAGATAGGGGAGGAGAGATTATACAACACTGTAAAATTTTAAGACCAAAATCAATATCAGCTGAAAGATATGAAAAAAACAAAGAAGAGACAGATTCATGTACAAACTACAATACGCATTAACTAGCTGGGTTGACCAACGCATGAACTAGTAAATGTTTCGATAGTAATTCAATCTGTTGTTCTATAGTAAAATGTATTTGTGATTTACCATCGAATTAGATTCAGGTGTGCTTTGCATGCGCTTCGACAGTAAATTCATCAGTTGTTCTGTAGTAAAATATTTCATGATTTACTAGTAGGCTAGATTTACTAGTGTTGTTTGCAATGCATTAACTGACTATGTTTTAGCCAGCGCGTGGAATTTACTTCTCCGGCCAGAGCGCAGAATAGCTATTCTACGCTCGGGAGTAGAATAGCGCCACCGTATATATATATAATATGTTCCTCTCACTACAGAGTTAAACACAAACCTATCCACTAAATTGAATGGATCAAGCAAGGAAATAACATATCCTGTCCCATGGAAATTTCCCATTTAACAGGCATTGTTCTCATGATCTTGTCTCGGTTTAATCTATTACACTTCTGGGCGGTGCTCCATAGTCCAAATTGTTTAATTTGATGCAATCACCACTCAAAAGAGGTTACTGACAGATGTCAAATTGTTCAAGGAACATACATAGTATACTGCAGGTTTCTCAAAAGAAACATAGTATACTGCAGGTTTCTCAAAAGAAGCTCTCTAAAATGAACCAGCAACGTTGTTGGAGGTAATCCCTTGGTGTATAAGATACATGTCATAAACTACCAGTTAAGATTCAAT
The DNA here is from genome assembly GCA_036346275.1 of Otatea glauca. Lineage (NCBI taxonomy): Eukaryota > Viridiplantae > Streptophyta > Magnoliopsida > Poales > Poaceae > Otatea > Otatea glauca. The sequence goes on along the minus strand of CM070722.1, from coordinate 52,412,822 downwards.
GTGTTAATATGTGATTTCTACAGCATATGCAGGAAAGTGAGGACAGCATAACAATTACAACAATCAATAGCTGCAACTGTACCTGAGAGAATAAGTCAGCTAAGCACGTTAACATGTTCTCTTCACCATCACCGGCGCTTTTATTGTTTGCATAGTACTCCAGTAATTGCTCACGAAAAGGAACACAAAAATAAAGTGCCTGGAATAGAAGTAAATAACAATTAAGCCCTTGTCATATGGAATACATATATTAATAAAGGAAACAAATTCTCAGCTCCCTTCTCACAATGTTCTAATCAAAAGATCTCCTATCCAAAGCAAAAGTCCTACATCTGAACCAAATAGCTGACCGTGATATTGTACACTCATGTCGACAAATGCAGAAACCAAGAGTTCCTCCAATCCCCCATTGTTCAGCCAAAAATGCAGTCATTCGGTTCAAACACACATCAGAATGATATTACAACAATCGAAACAGGAACAACATATCATAATCAGGCCATCACAAAAATTTGACACAAAAGATGCAACCATTAAGAGGAAAAGAGGCTACTGCACTCTCGAACCATGACCTCACAGACCTCCCCGCTCCCCTTTCACCACCCCGCACACAAATCTGCCGCAAAGCCGCGATTATTAATGCCACCATCACAAGATCACATTTACCGCGCCACGATCCCGCGAAAATCGCACCCCTCCTAATCGTCTCACACGGGAGACACCACAAATCCCACGCAAAGGCACCGCCTCTGAAGGGGCGAGGGGGGCTCAAAGATTCCGGTTCCGGCGTACCTGCAGGACACTGTTGCAGTAGCAGGTGTTGCCGAAGTTTTCGAGGCCGAAGTAGCGCTCGCCCTCGGGGAACTGCTCGCCCAGCGTCTTCTCCAGCCTCGAGCTCGCCGCGCCCATCACCGCCCGCGCCCAACTCCCATTGCCCGCCGGTCCACGGCGACGGATCGGCGCGAGTGCTCGTCACTGCCGATGCGACGCGATGCGAGGCGAGTAGTATCGCCGTATGTATCGGCGTGGCTTCCTAGTCGGGATTGATTGGAGGTTGGGAGTTGGAACAGGGGAGGAGGAGGAGGAGGAACGGATGGTGGGGGGAAGGGAAGAAATGGGCCAAATAAAGGCGCATCGCGAGAGGAGTCAAATCCCTGGAAGTGGACGTAGCTGTGTCTGGTACTCTGGTGTGCGATATCTGCAACCGACCTATTTCCTCGTGTGACCGTGTCTATCTTAATTCGACGGTGTAGATCAAACTAGGAGCAGAAGGGGCGGGCATTTTTAAAACGAAATCAAATTATCGAACCAAATTAAATGATTATTTCAGTTTTTTCGCTTTTTGGTTCGGTTTTTCTTTGGTATAATTCGATTTTCGATGTTCGGTTCGGTTTTTCGCTTCTAATAACCGAATAGCACATGCACAATACCGCTTTTATAATGTTATTCCTAAAGCCACTAAACAATTCTCATGTTCTAACACATTTATGCATATGTTTGGTATATTCATATGTTCTATTATGCTTATATTGTAATAACATATGAATATTGTGTGAGTTTATCTCTATTCTGTGCTGCGATATGAGAATGACTAAATCTAATCTACTTAGTATTTATTTATATTTCGGTTAACCGAAATACCAAATTAACCTAACCGAAATATTTCGGTTAATTCGGTTCGATTTTTCATTTTAGTCCAAGAAATTCGATAGCCAGTTTCCAAAAACTGAATTATTTTAAAACAAAAAAAACCGAATGCCCACTCCTATGGAGCAGTCACTGTTGAGTACAGAATGTGACTGGCAGTGCATTATACTTGTAGTATATAGTGGAGAGTAAAAATTAGATTTAGTTGTTGATTTGTTAAGGATATTTCTACTACTCTACTACTAGAGAAAGTATAAATAAATTCTAGCTAATCTGATACATTGAATCAAAAAAGAATGAATAGTTCATGTTGCATTTAGTGTACCGTAAAAGAGCTCTTAAAAAAACCTTTGGAGAGCTTGTCCTTAAGTACTACTCTATCCGAAAGTTTGTAAGACGTTTTTTTAATGGTGTTGTCACAAGTATAGGACATATTTTATATTCTACTACAAAATTAGTGTGATGTTCTCTATATACCTCTAATAACCCTAATAAATATCCACCTTTACTTTTATTCTCTACATACATGCATTGAATATAATGTTTAGTGATAATAATTAAGGGTAATATAGTCATTTTTAATATCTTCTTGATCTTTATGCCAATAAGAAATGCACACTATGAACTTGGACATAGGAAGTAACTTTGTTCGTTTTAATCATTGACATAGTCGTATTCATTCTTTTATAATTTAGGCATCCAGGCGATTAGATAGTACCATGGCTTAGACGATTACTTCTGAAACTTGGCACTGGCATATACAAACTTCATTTAAAGAAATTTTATTCCACGAAATGGAAATATCCCCGTAGATGTAGTTCAAACTGGCTCATAAAAAACATGAAGTGATTCATGTGGTCTATAGGAGAGGTAAACCGGATAACACAATTGAATTGATTACAGCTCCAACTCAGGCAAAACATGGAAGTACAATAGTAGTACATCAAGATCAATAAGTTACAATACACGTCCTAAATATGGTCTAAATATGATCATTTCATATGACCAGGGCATCGTGCTCCGATAAATCAATTGACTAAATCTATGCTTTGCTGTACCAACTAAATTCCGCTTGTTGGAAAGAGCCTCCTGTACAAGGCTCTTCTGATGTGCCTATATACTCTTGGACTAAGATTACTCTCTACAGGCCAGCATGCTACTCAACATTTATTGGTTTCATCATCGGATTGAGAATATTTCTTACTTCCATCGTCGGATCGAGGCGGCACACCAAATACCCAGTCAAGGACATTCAAGTACTTGGACCGAAAAACTTCTCTTTCCTGTGCATAGCAGTGCATGATGATCGAAGTAGCCATACTGAATACCGCTACATCGGCTCGTTTTATCTGCAGTATTGGAGGGCAGAGTCCTGCATCGGTCATGCATGTGAAAAAGCTTTCCATGGCTCTGGCAAGGCAGTACAGGGATATCTCAATTCTCCTGCTCTTCTTCTCGATAAGCAATGACAGACCCGTTGGGAACTGGCGTAGGAAAACAGTTTAGTATCTCAAAGGTGCAGGATTAGCATATATCGATACTGAATTAATGAGGTAAAATTTCAGCCTTTGCTTACCGTGCCAAGTACAACAAGTGGAGTATTGCAACTCTCGAAGATTCTAAAAAGCAGGCATGTCCAAGCCCTGAAAATAGAGAAGGAAACACATGAATTGCTGTCCCAAGAAGAATGATTGGCGACGCATCTACATGCCTACCGTAAGAGGATAGGAGCTGAAATAAAAAAAAAATTGCGAACTCACCATGCAGATGAGCAATACACTGAGAGGAACAGACTAGATCTCGCTGTCCCCAGAAGACTCTTCCCTAATATTGTGTAAGGCCTACATGTTGTGAGGGATGTGACACATTTAGAGAAACTGCAACCTGATGCAAAAGCTGGAGTAGGTGCATTACAGCTCGCATAGATAGATAGAGTTTACATTATGATCGACACTCATTTTTTTCAACCTACATAAGACATACTTATTAAATGCTTTAATTCTTACATGAAGCAAGATTGCCCTAGGGACATCAGGCTCAATTAATGCAGGGCATACATGCGTTTTGGCAGCATATAACGTTTTTCCCAAGTATTAGAAACCAAACATGTAAGTTCACATGGCATTATTGTATACCTTTTCAAGAGATCCTGCCGATGAACTACAAGTGCAGGAACTAGGTAGACTGGCACATAAACAGGAACTGCTCTTCCATATGCTTGTAACAAGAATGAAAACAAATGTCCTGAACATGATTGATTACCATGCACAATCTGGGTTGAAGAGAGAAGAGATTAGATCACGGAAATTCCAGATTAACAGAAGCAATGAAAATACAAAAATGGCAACAATTTAGCTAGGAACAGTTATCTCATGGCAAAATGTTCAGCTATAAAACTGGCTTGCTTGATAGGCTGAACTTCTAAGTATAATATGAATGGATTCAATCATAAGGGACAATCCAACAGATCTGTAGTACTTACTGAGCAAGGCACTTTCATGTTTGGATCTAACTTTAGGTCAACACCAACAGATTTGTAGTACTTCTCAATACCAGCTAGGTTAGTCAAAGCAGTGTGGTTGACTAATTCCTTCATACCTTGCAGAATAACAAGATCCTTTCCACCATGCTTGTTTAGAAATGATTTATAAGATGATGGCAAACTGTCCTGCTTTAGAATGTATGCCGATCTGCCGAAAAAATAATATAGGCCAAAAATCAATACTCTCACATCTACCAAATATGTAATACAAAATACATATAAACATACTACTCACCAATTACCTGTGCATGATGCATATCTTTTTTGAAGGTGTAACAAGTGATCTAAGTTATTGTCATAACAAGATAATAAGGGAAATGCCCTTGCATCTCAAAAAAGTTCTTTCACATTCTTACATTTATATTGCAATCTCAATAATGAACTGTATGAACCCATGACTCAAATTTTTGGACAAGTAGAGCAATTTGTGTTGTTTATAAAAAAACTGAATTCTGTATTACATATTTTCTCAAAGATGCCCCTAACATGGACATGTGGCTTTTCCTGACATCAAAATGTTCCTTTTTCCATTAAAGTTGATGCCTATACAGATGGAGGAGCATTTTACATTCTCATGAGAGTGACGGACATGCAACATTGTATTTTATGTTTTACAGGCATTTTCAATGACATTAACAAAATGCAAAGGCATTTTAAATTATGCTAAAGAATGACATTAGCTGTCCTTCATTACATTGGTTTGCTCATTTTCTTAAGAAAGTAGCCTTTATGTGCCAGGAATACGGTAGCACATAAGAATTTCCTAGACATCTGGGAAAAGTTGATCATACCACTTTGATGTGCTAATATAACATTTCCAAAAAGAATAAAAGATGATTCAAGGAACTGGTGCTTGACCTATCCTTTTTTCAATAATCATTACTTAACCCATATATGCATTTAAAAAGTTGACTAGTACAACAAATTTTCTATGCATGCTTTACTAGTTTCAAGCTTGGGATATACTACAATATGGTCATCATGTCCAAACAACTCTGTCCACTGAATATCCTTGAGTATATTAACAACAATTTCTACACAATCTATATACAAACATACATTAGTACCATTGACATATACAACTAATAAAACCTAAAAATGAACAAGAATTCTGAAATTAGACTTACAAAATTTGTGCAGATGAAAGGCACATAAGGAAGACATCACCATGTGACCAAGTCAAAGGTTTGCAAATTTTTCCAAATCTTTTGCTCTTTATTCCACAACGGGATGCAAGTACAGCAGCACGCATGAGAATGTATATTGCCAAGCTAGTATGTTGTGTGCCCGGCCCCGTCAAGAGCATAGAAGGACCAGCAATTAACCCAGCTAATAATGACCTCCACTTTGCTGTTCTGAAGCAACAAGAGTATGGAGTTATACATTATAAAAAAAAAGACTCTGGTGTTACACATTGATAGCATGGAAGACATAAGGAAACAGAAACATATGCATTCCGGAATACAGTGTCAATAAGAAGCAAATACAACTCATAACAGGAGCTGCCATTCGGTAAATTGATAAAATATGTGTAGAAGGCTGATAGAGGATCATTGCGGTATTGGAAATGTGGTATGATTTCATTTTATGGTCACAAATATGCCGACTTATAATCGCTTTTCTAACTATTGGAAAACATAAAGCCATGTCTGTGAGTTATAGTTTGTAGCATTCCACAAGTGAAGTTTTGAAAGACCATATGGAGGTCTACCAATGTTTGTGATGAGTAATTGACTATATTTGAGTTTGTGGTGCACAAGTTTGAGTTTGATTTGAACAATTTATAAAGTAGTCAGGACTGGTTGTGAACTGGTCAGGACAGTTTGTGAACTGGCCGAGACAGTTTGTGAACTGGTTGTGAACTAATCAGGACAGTTTGAGAACTGGTCGGGACAGTTTGTGAACTGGTTGAGAAAGATTGTAACTAGTCAGGACAAATTGTATATCTTTCTAGCTATGAGTTGATTTGATTGCATATGTTGTTGGACATTGCTATGTGATGTGTTTTCTTTATCTATGATGGTTGCAAGACTTCGGAGCTAGACCATGGTGAGACGAAGGAAATCGGGACTAGGCTAGGAGAGCAGAGGTACAGACGATCAAGGTGACGCCAAAGATGACTGAGGTCAAGGAGTAGCTGCAAGCTAAGAACATAAGTGGATGGTGCATATACTAACTTAAGCCCTACTCAAGCGAAAGAGGATCGTTGGATCGCAAGTTCGCAGGTAGAGTAGTGGTTAAGTTAGTGGTGCTCTGAGAGGTGTGTCAAAACCCGTTATGTTGTTGGGTTTCGGATCAGCCCATGTATGGTTGAGTGAGTTAATCTCAGCTCTTGATAAGATTCCTTATGGGAGAAGAAAGTCATCCAAGAGTGGAGATTGCTCAGGTTAGACTATAAATAGAGGGGTGGAGGGATGCCTCACCCCTAAGTTTTTAGAGAGGATTTTTGTTTTTCCTTGTGCTCATGTGAGCTTTGCCCACCTGGTAGTGTGGCTTTGTAAACCTTCCTTACAAAGCAATGCAAGATTAAATTTCTTCTCTATTATGAAATTTCTTTTACTTCTTGCATTTTTGCTCATGCACTTTGGTTTTGCCTCCCCTCCTTCTAAGTGCTTTTGGATCTTGTGTCAAGGATGAAATATTGCTGGATGAATCTTCTATAGATCATATCCCAATCATCTAAGCAATCTACAACCTCTTCTTTTCAGTTTTTGCAAGAAACCGATCTTTGTGCTTGATAGAAGAAAGATCCTTGTAGATCGTGTTCTTATTTGTTTGAAGGGTTGTTCATTGGTGTTTTTACTTGCTATGATATGTGGGAACTCATCTAAGATGAATCATAATCATCATTTCCCTACGAGCAAGCTAAGGGTGAAGTTTGTGTTTTTGACCCGATTTTGGTGCAACATTCATTAAACTGAAAAAAGGTCGGAACTTTGACATCAATCCTTGCGATTGAAGGTCGAAATAGGTTCCTGACATCCATACGAAGGTGCACACAAAGTTTCACGGGTTTTGGATCAGCCGGTTAAAAGTTACATCAATTCTTGTGTGTTTAAGACCGTGTTGGTACTATCACCTAATACTGTTCATGCGAGCACTGTTCACCAAAAACTATTCATCCGGCCATTGCTGTCGACCAGTTCGGAGTGCTGTTCATCCAAACAGGGCAGATTTTTAACTGTTCATCCAACCAGTGCATTTTGTTGTTTATCTAAGCACTATTCATCCAACCTCCTGGTCGGGAGGGGTATTGTTCATCCGACCATCTGTTTGGATTGTATAGTTATTCAATCAGTTCTTTTGATGGTTTGTTTTTTAGGAGGGAAAATTTATTTAGCTCCTATTCACCTTCCTCTAGTTGTCTTTTCGATCCTACAAGTTTCAAGACCCAAAGCCATCCAAACAACTTTTTTTCTCAAAAAGGAAAAGTCTCAGCTGTGTTTCTCTCAAAAAATAAACCTACCCACGGTTCATCAGAATCAATAAATATGATGATTTGGGACCTGTACACAAACAGACCCACCCTAGTTCCTAGTTTCAACTATCCTCTGGTACAAAATGATGATATTTTAGGTTCCAACAGGTTTATGAAGCAGATGTAGGAGCAGATATTAATTACCCCAAGTGCTTTGCCAAACAACACATAACTAATAACAATAACAATTCATTTTTTTTTGGCAAAAAGGATGATTAATTCAATTCAGTAAGGCAACAAAACTTTCAGTTAGCTGTATCCTTCGCAAATAGCCTAAGGTGGTTCTAAGGAACTTATATTGGGTTAGCAAACAAACAATATATCCTGATCATGCAGAAGCTTGATCACTTTTGTTTCCCCATTAACAACAAAAGTAATGCGACCAGCTTATTACTGATGAATTACAAATTCTTGGTCACTGATCTGTTTTGACATGCTACCTGCTTTTTACCATTCAGGAAAGGAAAAAAAAGTACAGAGACTACTGGCAGGTGTTGACGTGTTGTCCATAACGCATGAAAGCAACTCACACTTCCCTACTACTGAACTCACCACAATAACATCTTTGAATTTGATTCACTGCAAGTTGCCAGAGTTTACCTTATTTTCTTCTTTACCTAAAGAGTTGTCAACAAAACTTCGCTTCAACCAACCATAGCAAACAATACACCACTAATCTAATCAAAACTAGCATCCCCTAATGCAAGAAGCAAAAGCAAGAAAACTGTACGAAAACCATCCTTTTCCACACTGAGAATTGTTTCCGGTTGCAAAGAAATGAGCTCAAGTCCCCGCAAAAATCAACAATCTTTGGGTGCAATTCACAGCAAGGAACAAAGAACAATTCCAATCACAGTACAACTAATCCTCAACAAAGCACATCTCCTCAAAAATATTACCAATAAGCAATTGCAAAAGCTATACTACTCATTTTCTTGTCCTTCTCTTCTTTAAGAATTGCTAAAATACATCACTCAAACACATAATTCCCACCAATTAACTTCATTCTCACACACATGCTATCTATATATATAAAACAACCGGTGATATTCAATGCACTCCTTCGTTTTAAAGGCAAGAAAATCCCACAATATTTCTAAATTATAAAAATTCTCACATTGATCAGAAAAAAGAGAGAAAGATCTTCACCACTTATTTTGGTGGAGTCAGATTATAACGGTGCAGATTAATCATATATAACAAGTACAAATGTTTTTCAATCATTAGAAGTAGAGTTGTATATCATATATAAATGGAGTTATATATCGAATACAATTATATTTCAATCATTGGAAATAGAGTTGTACATCAAAGACATCTCTATATATAAAACAACCGGTGATATTCAATGTACCTCCTTCGTTTTAAGGGTAAGAAAATCCCACAATATTCCTAAATTCTAAAAATTCTCACATTAATCGGAAGAAAAAGAGAATGATCTCCGCCACTTATTTTGGTGGGGCCAGGTTATAACGGTGTAGATTAATCATATATAACAAATACAAATGTTTTTCAGTCATTGGAAGTAGAGTTGTATATCATATATAAATAAAGTTATATAATAAATACAATTGTATTTCAATCATTGAAAGTAGAGTTGAAATCAAAGACAATTGTATCATAATATCTAGACGTGCAGTTGCGCGGGTAAGTATGCTAGTTATTTTTAACCAAAGCCCATGCCAACTATTTTCTCAAATAAATCATCACTAAAGGAGTTACCCATCAACTTCGCTACATGCAATTCCGCAGTAGGGTTCACCACCGCCCCCTCATCAATGCTCTCATCTTTCCTTCCAACAAACAAGAAGAGGGGGAAGTATTTCAACAGAGGGGTTTCAGAGAACTAACCTCTTACGCCCCCAGATGGCAGCGATGCACTCGTCCACGGAGACGTAGCTGCCGGCGAAGGTCCCCAAGAACAAGCCGTACCTCACCGTCTCCTTCAACGCCAGCACCGTCGCCTCCTTGTTCGTCATCGCTCCCGCCTTCCTGCACCCACCACGCCACGAGAATTACAAGCTGCAACACCAAGCAGCCAACTTCTGCGGGGGATGGCCAGCGAAGGAGACCTCGATCTGGGGGAGCGGCGGCTACGGAGGCGGACGAGGACGGAGAAGAGCGCGAGACCGCCCTTCAGGCCGGAGCCGATGGCGAAGCCCTTCGCCGCCGCCTCCACGCACCGCCGGAGCCACCGGAGCTCGCCCTCCGCGGCGGCCAGCACCGGCGGGGCACCCGGGAGATAGTAACCGGCTGCCGGGGAATTACCCGGCGAGGTGGCGCAATTGCCGTTGGCGGCGCATTGGAGCTTCGTCTCCGGCGAGACGTGGGCCATGAGCTCGCCGGATATGGGATCCCCACAGTGAAGAGGAAGCTATGCCTACGCTGCCTGTGGGCGCAACGTGTGTTAATGGGGTAGAAGGGTTGGCTGCAATTTAACTGACTTGTTTGCTTTGGGGAGTGATGTTAACGTCTGTACCCTGTAAGACATGATGCCTCACTGATTTACATATGAACCCTGTTTATGCCTAGCCCACCGAACATCATTTTTTTTCAAATCTAACTTCTAACATATTTTTTAAATGATCATCTCTCTCACCGTAAAAGACGCAGCAAGCGACACGTGTCCCTGCCGTGCACATGAGTGTGTGAGCAAGCGGACGAGCATCACTGCCGTGGCTGAGCAGTGCGGAAGTTCTTGCTCTCGTGCTCGCATGAGCTGCAACAGCGTCGGCGAGCTTCCACGCTTGTCGGGCGCGGTAGAGGGAGAGGAGGAGTCTAAATTTGCAAATACGTATATAAGAAAACTAGATTTGTAAAAAATAAGGTTCACAAGACTGTATAAATCATGAATTCTTAACAAATTGCCTCTCTGTGTGTGCCGCACAAATTTAAAGGCACATGGAAATATAGGATCTGCGAAAAAGTATCTATGCACTGCAGTTGCAGGTGTTATGATTTTGTCATAGCCAGAAAATTATGGCAAGAGAGGCCAAATACCAATAGATGATGATGATTTCTTGAAAGGCTATAGCATCGTGTGTGAAGAAGAAAAAAGTATTGTTATCTAGAAGACATATACTCCAGTATGTTTCGAACCCAACATGTTCGGCTGATTTACAATCGGATTGATTTTTTGTAGATACCATTGATAGTAGATTGAAGTTTCAAATCAAGAGTGAGTTCAAAACTTGTGAAATTAAGTTCTACAACAGAGGATCATGCAGCAGAGATTAGGCTTAAAATAAGAGGGTATACCGATGCCTTAAATAGATAAAGTTTGATTTATGCGCATCGACGTTAATAATATCGTTGTGTGCCCTGTTTATATCGAACACAAGACTTATTGCACTTATATCAAACAGTATTTAGGGCAAAGAGAGCTGCAAAATTTCATGCCAAAACTCAATCTGAGCTAGGAGAAATTTACAGGACAGATGTTTAGCATTTCCGTTTTTCTAAACATCCCATCTCTCCAGCAGTTTAGCCAATTTTCCTAAAGAACTTTAGCTCGCGTCGAGTGCGATGAAGTTTTTGCTCGAAAACGAAAGTTTTACACGCAACATCGGAACACCCCCAGGCGAAACACCCACGGTGCAGTTGTGCCTAGTTATTATACATCCCTGTCCGATCAATTAAAAGGTGGCAAACAGGTAGAGGTAGGTGGAAGATGATGACCGCGTGTCGATTCTTTTCCCGAGATGATGACTTGGGAAAGCAAACTGACATCCACATAGAATCCAGACCACTCATTTGGCATTTCTCCATACGAATCCGTGGCCTGAGATGTGTCGGTGATGGCTTTCGCGCAGAGACGAGAAAAAGCTCTTGAAAGTTATTTAGAGCCACCTGCTGTCTCCATTACTCGTTTGGACACGTTTAGCTAAACTGCCGAAGTTTACTTGGTTTGCTTTTAGCCTTGGTCTCTTTAGGCACAAGAGCCGTGGGTATTTGGCGATTAAAAATGTAGTAAACACCAGGGAAGTTTCGGTTCAAACAAGCAAGAAAACCAAGCGACCCTCTGATCAATAGCATGAAAACAACTGCGTTGCAAGCATGTTGCTCCTATTAGGGCATGTAATGCATGCTGTATTCACCACTGCCGTGTTAGAAAAATGCTGCATATACAGCTTAGGCCAAAACATTGCAACCGCATCCCAACACATCCTATTAGCAACAATCTGTTACGGGTGTGCTGGCACAAAAGAACCTATGTCCATTGTCAACCATCAATGCACATGCTCTGTAATGCAATTTTCTTCGGTTGGAATGTACTAGCACCGTTTGAACCAAGGTTCGCAAACACTAAAATGTAACATCGAAAAATCGAAAAATTTCATGTGCATTCAGACTTCGCTTAAGCCAACTAATTAAAAGCTTTCCATAATTTTCATCATTTAAATACATATTCCTGAAGATATACTGTACAAAAAGCTAGAGCTTAATAGCAAAAATACCAACCAAACTCAAAACATACTAGATGGTAATTTAGCAATGCCACTAAGGGTTATCAACGTGGTGATGCTAACTGTTGAGTATGGTGAGTGGTGACTCGTGCAAATCCACGTGGGTGGTTACGGAGAATACAAGAAACAACGAACTCATCAAAAGGAGATGTATGAGAGGATCAAAGACTAGATTATTCTTTAGCACTAAACTCTTATATAAGGTAAGGATCCAAGTGTCCAAAAAGTTTCGGGAGGGATGCGAAAGAGCAATAATCCCTTGTACTCTTTTGAAGTTGTGCTTAAAGAATTTGCGGTCGATTTCGCCAAATCTCTCTCTCTCGTCGTGGTTGTTTCGTCGTCGTTATTTCCGTTCTCTCTACGGGATTTATCTTTTTTGTTCTTAAGACCGTACACGTTTATACCGTATCTCACAAAAATATAATTTAATCTGAGAACTGCTGAGCATAAAAAAAGTATGAGAGTGTAACACCAATCGTTAGGACCTAGAGATAACCGGCCATTGACATGTTGTCATCCCATAGCTCTTTGAATCCGCTCATCAAAAAGCCTTCATCCATCTCTGTCGACTCCTCAAGCATATGCATACCAGTGCACACGACGGCACTCAGTAGGATTGGTAGTTGAAGGCACAGGGACGATAGGTCGAACTAGGGAATGACATCGTTTGGGCGGTAAACGGGGAAAGTTCCAGTCTTTTCTTTTAGGTTAACAGCCGCCACCCATGCCGCTGGGTCCGTGGGTTCAGAGTGGACATCATGTAAACAACAACATCATCTTCCATGCTCAGGTCGGGAGCAGAACACAGAAGCTTGTTCTTTTTTTGAAAACGGACACAGAAGCTTGTTCAAGGCTAGCTTTCCGAAGCCGTCCCACTGCTCAAGTAACAAATAAGAATTATCTCTCGTCGGTGACGGGATGTCATCAGTGTCTACGGTGAGGCGCTCGTGCCAATCCTACGAAGGCCTTCCAACCATGTTCGATGCCGTCGGAAACCGTGAGCCCGCAAATGTCATTACTAGAAACGTAATTCGTCTAAGTCGCGGTACAGAATTCGGGTTTATGGTTCATCACTTTTTCTTCCTTTAATTTTCACTCTACAGACAAACCCTATACCATAAATCGATTCAGATTCAACGAATCCGATTTATGATTCACGATGGTTTACAGCAAATTCGGTAGCTATGATCTCGATGAAATTGTACCTCAACAAACCTGATCAAATCGTTGATGCAGATGACATCCCGAACCGACCGCGGACACGATATCCCAGAGTCATCCTCGTTGCCGGGCATTGGCTTGGGCAGTTGGATGAAATGCGCCGCGGGATTCTCGTTGAGCACATAGAAGACCAGGATGCCCCGCCAAAGATCAACCCAGCCCAACGAGTCTCCTCCGACCGCGATCACCTTGTTGGTGCTATGGAACACCACATTACTCCAGTCATCTTCGGTGAGGTGGTCCAATCCAAGCGGGGCCACAATAGGGCTCCACTTCTTGGTCTCGGATGAGTAGAGGCAGAGGGTGAAGCTCCAAACATCGTCGAAATTCCGTTGGATGGCGGCCACGACGTAGACCTTGCCGCCGCCCTCGCCACAGGGGGGCAAGATGCTCAGCATCGAGGGGTGGAAGCCATGCGGAGGGGGCGGCAGCACCTCAAGAGACTGATTCCCCTGGCCAGCCCTGTAGACGAAATAATCACCCCGAACGTTCGCGGTCAAGGAGATAAGGAGGGCGAGGTAGCCCTCCGCGCTGATGACCCCCGCACTTCGGGCCAAGCCATCCCGCCGGTCGGGGCAGCGGACGACGAAGCGGGAGACGCCCGGCGGGTTGTTGAGCCGGAAGGATACCTCCACCCAAGGATTGAAATATCCTTTTTTTTTTTGCTCTAAATACCGTGACCAGATAACGAAATCTCGACAAGATCTCGCTATTTTAAACAAATTTCAGATGAATTGTAAAAATTGAATTTGAATTCTGGTTTTTTTCCCACGGGTAGGATCGAGATCTCGGTCGGTTATGCCGAGATCTTGGCAAAATTGGACGACACGAAATCCGGTCGAAACGAAGTCAAAAAATTTTAAAGTTTTTTTTCTGTAGATTCCTGACACATTGATGATATTTCTATAAAAAGTTCAAATAATTATGAAGCTTATGAAATTTTTAAAAATTCAAACATTACTACTATCCTAATAAAACACTGACCGGCAATTTTGAACCGAATGAAAAATGGGACAAACTATGTTAGAAATATTTGGAATTTTTTGTGGATGATTTTGACATATCATTAATCTTTCCATAAAATTTTTAGGTGATGGTGAAGCTCGAGGGATTTTTAAAAATTCGGACAGGGGTGATGTCCGGATGGAAAATGGTTGAAAGTACATTATGGAATTTTGATTGGATGGTCGTGATGCATCATTAACCTTGCCATAAAAATTTTAGATGATTATCAATCCGTGAGGTTAGAAATTTCGGCAGTATTTTGACTGAAATTCGGACTTTGAGAGTTATAATTGGAGACAATCAATGTATATTTGCATGACAATTAATAGGCATGAAATTAAATTGATAAATATGATAATTTATCACATATTTTCATCACAATAAAATCAATATATATTCGCATCACGTACCTACGAGTAGTAGTATGCCTGTGGTGCAAACTTCACATCCGTGTTATCGACAATGACCTTGTGATACCTCCTCTCGTGCTGTTGCTTGTATTCTTCCCAGGTCATGTCTCGCGGTAGGTAGACAGACTTCCAATGTTCATAATGAAACATCCAGCTGTTATAATTTTCAGACTGGTAAAGGTACCTAACACTGACAAATGAGTGTCATGCGTACGGATCGACGTATGGATCCGTGTAGTCAAACGGGCAAGAGATGCTCGATCTATCATAACTTTGTTTATAACCGTACCCATCCTAATCCCCTCAATAGGGTATCGAACCATACCCACTATGCTCAGTTACGAAGCCCAAATGGCTGGAAGACAGGCTGCTACACCATAAGCCTGCACGGCTAGTCAGATGTTCCTTTAGACGAGTCACCCCTCCACCCTTCATGATATGCTTGCAGTAGTTGCACTTCGACCCAGCTAGTCCAACGCGCTCTCCATGCTCCCATACAATACCCGCACGATCTTCCATCACGAGAACTACAATGAAACACAAAATAGCTAAGAAAGGTTAACTTGGATTTAGTATAAATTTTAGCCGAACTAAAATAGATGAAAAGAGAGCAAACTAAACCTAGCATATTTGCATTTAAGTATGATATCTTCTTAAATTCACGGGGCCTATATCCTAACTGTACGTGAAGCACCCAAAACATGTGCACATTAAATTATTATCGCAATGCCAGTTTCAAAAAATATAAATGTAATAATTCTTCTTACATACAATATATATGACATAGTCGATCTTGACTTTTTCTCACCGGTGTGCTGTTTGGATGGATTGTCTAATGCCTATTGTACTTCACAGTAACAAGATGTATCCACACGTACTGACTTAGGTAACAAGATGCAATTGCTCACTAATCCGGCTTAGAAATACACATATCCGATAAATATGTACACTAATCCGGCAATACATACTGAGATATCACCCAAAATACATGAGATTTCTGTTTCGAAAAGATTTTTTAATCACCTCAAAATTTGCTGCGCTAGGCAAAATCTTGGAATATTAAGGCGAGATCTTGGTTTCTCCTGCCGAGATTTCGCTCTCCACCGCCGAAGATGGCCGAAAATGCGCCGGAGTTGGCCAGACTTTGGGCGGAATAGATCGGCGACAATGAAAGCGACCTGGAGCTTCGGCTTCAGCTTCTGTATGTGAATGGGTAAAGTTCCTGAGCTGAGTGAATGAATGATTTTAGTGACTAAAGTAAGTAGGTTTGCATGACATAGATAAATAGCCTTGTTCATTAGCAACACCAGCTCTAGCCTAGTGGTAAGGTTAGAAACATTTGAAGAGGAGGTCCTAGGTTCGAGTGACAACCATGGCGCTTTTTTTTGCAAGATTTGCAAGATTTTTTGGGATAGTTCTAAGGATGCAAAAAATTTAAAAAATTTTGTGAACAGTCCTAAAGCATCTATAATGTTCCGATAAAAATTTTAGATCATGATCAAACTTAAGAAATTCCCAAAAAATATGACAATGCTACTTCACACCTTTTAGACTTTAGAGCGTGTGCTGGTAGAGTTTACAATTTTTCATTGACCAACAAAAATAGATTCAAATTTTTTGAAAATTTTAGACAAGTATTATGAGGAAATTATTAAGCTCTCATAAAAATTTTAGGACATAATCAAACTGGAAAAAATTATAAAGTTCTAACACGGTTACTACCTAATTTATGCTCATTCTGTTTTTTATTCTTTAAATACAACAAAGCAACTTAAAATTTTTTGTGTGATCCTACACTTGTTAGTATGGTGTTATAAATTTTTCATAGCATGAAAAAGCTTCTAAATTTATTAAAATCCAATAGTGTTTCTGCCAAAATTTTAAAATGTCTCAGAAAATGGGTTTTCAACAAATTATCATGGAAGATCACTTTTTCAGGGTAATTGACCTAAATTTGGTCAAATCCGGGCATCAAAATTCAAATTCCGAGTTAAGATCACGAGATACCGGGCGGTACCTCGCTGAGAAAAGTGAGATTACTGTAGCAATACGAATTTTTTTGAATTCGACCGATAGTCCTACATTTCGTCCAGCTCCGGAGAACGAGATCTCGGCGAGATCTCACAAAATCTCATCGAGATTTCTAACCTTGCCTCCACCTCGCGCTTGGTGCTCATCATGGCTTGAGTGGGGCCGTGCCCTTCCCGCACAAGTTGGGGTCCGGCAATGTGTCGAGGACCTAGGCAGGGAGTAGTGGTGGCCAGATGGATGGCCCGGTCTGACACGGCTCGGCTCGAACGTGGTACGTTCTGTTAGGTTCAGTTGTTAAACAGGTTGTGCCGTGTCGGCCACGTGCCGAGGTCACGGCCAAATCATCGTCGGTGACTACCGGTCGTGCTGCGTCTTTGATGCGGTGCAAGCGGGCCAACAGGCCGTGTCGGTCATTGTCGGCCGTTTGATCCATAAAATTCAAAATATCTTATTTTTAAAAAATATATAGAAAAGTTGGAAAATCGTAAAATTTTGAATTTTTTTTGAAAAAATCTAGAATAATTAGAAAAATTGAAAGGAATGTTGAAAAACTTCTTAAAAATCTGTGTAAATTAGGAAAAACAAAAAATATGAAATAAAATTCTAAAAAGAGACAAATAATTAGAATTAAATAATGAGCTTTATTACTGTTAACACATCCCTTGCTAATATGGAAAGTACCAAATATGTTATCTTGTGCTCGTACCACCACTACAAAATGCTGAAGTTCTCCTCCTATTGTTAGTGGTAGTTGTGAGTGTCGCTGTTAAGATAGGAAGCTAGCTCCACACCACTAGTTGTTGTGTCCACACTTGACGTTGTTGTACTCGAACTCCTTGAGGTAGAGCCACCTGCGCCCCATATCTTCCCCCACACAGTTTTCTTCTTACCAGTTGTGGGTATTGGTGGAGGTCGCTACATGCGAACTCTAGTAAATTTTAGATCGTATTTAGCATAAACTTGAGATAAGTTAACACGAACATTTGAAAAATAACTAAAATAATCGGTACCCACCGCATCATTTAGAAGTGATAGAACGTTAGCAAATCCTCGAACTTTAGCTCTAGGATCTAAAATAAATGCAAATGCATATAATATATGAATTTCTTTCCAATATTTCAAAAACTTAGTTTTCATAGCATTAAACAGATTCACGCAGCAATTTCTAGAATATGATGCACAATTAAAGGAGAGGTTGAGTAATAAACTCTAGATAAAGCAACAATCGAATCATAAAAAAGTTTCAAAAATGAAAGCAAGTATTGAGCAACATTGGTATGTTGCTCTGTTAGTAGCGGTTGACCATCCTCGCTACGATAGTGCGTATTAATAAAAATAGAAAATATGCTCTTATAGGGTATAAGTGACTTAAGCATCAAGTAAGTAGAGTTCCATCTAACAGGTATATCCAAACCAAACTTACGTGGGCGTACCTCCATTGCAATACAATAAGTACAAGTATTAAAGAGCTCTTTTAGCTTGCTACAACAATTATTATAGTATTTAATTAGATCTCTAGTTGTTGTATGTCTAGAAACTACAAAAAACCTAGGATTATGAGTGATTCTAATATAGTTTTCAAATGCTGGTGACTCACCAAAGTTTAAAGGTAGATCTTGAGAAGCGATTAAACGACAAAGATATTCACGAGCTACCTCGGGATTGTAGTCTCAGTGATGTATCATACCGTCAGGCTTGTACTGCAGCTGCATCTGTCTTAAAGCAACCCCTGCTTTTATTTTATAGCTCTCAGCATGTCTCTTCAAGTGCCCCGTTTCGCCTAAAAATTTTACAGTTAATTTGTGCTTAAAATATTTACAAATAGCATACCTGCTCTGAACGCCGTCTGATGTCTCAAAAATCTGTTCGAAATCTTCCCAAACTCCCGATGTACCGCGTCTTGGTCTTTTTGTCCCGGTGTTTGTCGACGCAGTAGCACTTGTAGAGCCTGAGGATGGTATAGGTACTTCAGCTTGATAGGATGCAAGAAGCTCATCAGGTGAAATCCCGAAATAAAAAGCTGGGAAGGGCGCAAAATCCTAGTGCTCCATGAAGAAAAATGCAAGAAATAATTACGCTATTATTACTTTAATCTCATTTCAAATAATAAGAACAATAAAAAATTAAATCACTATTTTTACCTTGATTTCTTGACAGAAGCTGGAAGCTGTATTTCAGATTTTTAGCAAAATTATTTTGAATTTTGCTAAATTATCACCAAGAGCAAGAGATTGCAAGTTTGCCAGTGGAGAAATGAGAGGGGCTACTACCCTATTTATAAGAAATTTTTTAGGATTTTTTTAAATTTTTAGATTTTTTAAGCCTCAAATGACTAAAAACGACAGTAAAACAGCTATTTTTCGAATAAACGGGCATGCCATGTTGGCCCAAGCACGGCCTGGGCTATTGGGTCGTGCCTACAGTGATGTGTCTCGGGCCGACCCGTTTGGCATGGCCCATCTGGCCATCACTAGTAGGGAGCTTCCGCCTTCGAGGGTGGCTTTGGCTTCATCTTGGGAATTGTTCACTCATCTGTCTCCTTCATTTTTTTTGCAAAAACGGCTCCCTCCTAATTTTTTTGCAAAAGTAGGCCCTGTGTACCGCGGAAGACATCTTCTATGCTACAGTACCCCCGAAAGGCCCTACCATGCTCCTACAGTATGCGAAAAGTTGCCAGCTCCCACGTTTGGTGCGCGCTCGCTTCCCATGGTCCCCTTACGTGGCTTCGTGGGCTCGTGCGGTCCCCTGGTTCGAAAGGTGCCAGGTGTTGACCCTTGATCCTTCTGCGTTGGGGAAGGTGGCTAGTTTTGCAAAAAATTTCAGGAGGGAGCCATTTTGCAAAAATAAGTGGAGGGGACCATATGAGTGAACAGTTCTCATCTTGGCCCGACGCGGCGGGAGGAGTTGGGTGGAACCATGGCTCTAGAGATGACTCGTAGGGCCTGTGAAAGAAGAGACTGAACGGTTTTGGGAGTAGGGTCTCTCCCCTATTTGGCACTCGCTGTAGCTCAAACGGACTAGCCAAGAATAAGTGTCGGTTTCGTTTCTCAGCCCGACTTTGAATCAAAGAACCCTCCAAATTAAACCTTTTTTCTGCATAACAATTACTAGGTAGAGCCGTGCCTACTCCGCACCATGTGAAATTTGGTCAGGGGTTCATTTTGCAGAAAACCAGTTGGAGGACTTCAACATAATTTTGATTTTCTTGGGGGCTTTTTGTAAAATGGGCTGGCTTGGAGTCATTGGCAAATTTGCGGAACCACAGGCCCTTTTTGCAAAAAAAATCAATGGGAGGGACTGCCCGCAATTTTGGGATTCTTGGTAGGCTTTTTCGCAAAAAAAAACGATGACATGGAGGGCTAGCCAGAACCACGAGATCTTTTTGAAAAAAAAACTGGTGGGAGGATTTTTCTACAATTTCAGAATTCTCGTTAGGAGGTGGGGTTTACAAAAAAACAATAACATAGAGGGCTGACCTTGCGGGAATCTCTTCAGAGTGAGAGATAAGATATATACAACTGGCTAAAAAAGGCATCAACAATGATCCAAATCTTATTTTATTTTATTGGTAATTAGAGATCACATGATACCTTAGCTCAATTTATATAACAATTTGACCACGTGGTCACCGGTTGAATTTTGAAACAATTGGAGAATTAGTTTTTTTTTGAATTTGTATGAAGTTTCAACATATCACAGGATAACTTTTACGAACTTATGAATGATTATGGTTAGCAATCTTAGAGCAGGTACAATGCAGGTGCTTAAGTAAATGAGAACTGATTTTTCATGTCACGTAAGACATAAAGGTGCTTATACTATAGCATCTATGTTTAAGTAGGCACCAGTGCTTATATATAACTATATCTAATTAATAGATAATACACACCTAAGCACCTACAAAAAAGATATTTGCATAGGAGGAAATAACTTTTACTTATGAGTTTGATGACATAGCTATATTCTCTCTCTTTAAGTAAATATGTATAAGCATCTTACATTGTACATACCTTAATGATCAAACTTTGGCTTAAATAGGATCAAAGTGCCACATGATCATTAGTTGCTAATTAATTGTGATTTGAATTTATGTTAATACACTTATACAAATTTAGGGACCAAAATGTACAATTCTCAAGTTCGAAGACCTAAGTGTCACACCCATGCAAATTAAGGGATATATGGTATAATTTGTTAAGGAACCTCGCTATCGAATAGTCCGGGGTTCCCGAACAGATTTGAAGTGGAGAACAGAGAGAGAAAGAGAGACACAGGTATAGGGAGGAACAGCGAGAGAATTCTTTATTACTTTCTGATTCCTTGTACAATGGGGGACCCCCCTCCTCCTTATATAGTAGTCGCCTAGGGTTTCGGCTAAGGAATCATCGTGGGCCTTCATGGGCCACATGGTTTCCCAACACTCCCCCTTGGGCCCTTTGTCGCGAGATGCATATGCCTCATTAAAACTCCAGAAAAACCCAGTGGAAAAAATACTTGGAGAAAGAGTACGTAGCATACGCTTACTGTGTTGCACGAATTGCCTCATTAAAACCTTATGCAAGAAAACTTCATGAAAAACTTGCTAAGGAAAAAGAGTACAATTCACCCAAACTTCAATTGCTAATCTTCGAGATTCATGTTGGGTACTTAAACCTCATGTTCAAGATTTATGTGGGAGTATGTGAAATATCTCCCCCTGAAATCTGCACTTCTCTAAGTCTCATCATCCCAATCCTTTTTACGCACCTTTCAAAGGTAGATGCTGGGAGTGATTTAGTGAACAGATCTGCAAGAATTTTACATGACTTAGTATGCAATATCTTGATCTCGTTCATCTTATGCAATTCGTGAGCATAGAAGAACTTGGGGTTGATGTGTTTCGTGAGATTGCTCTTCACATAACCCATCTGTCTTGGGCAACACAAGCTGCATTATCTTCATAGATGATCGTGGGAGTTTGCTCAATGTTCAAGCCACATGACTTCTGGATGTGGTGAACCATTCTTCGGAGCCATGCACATTAGGGGTGAAAACGGATCGGATAGTTTCCGACCGATCCGGATAATTTCGGATACGGATAGGATCGGATCGGATATTTTTCGGATAATTTCGGATCGGATACGGATACGGATATTTTTTTGTCGGATACGGATACGGATTCGGTAGCGCTCTATCCGACGGATACGGATACGGATTCGGATTATCCGGTTAAGAACGATTCGGATATCCGGCCCAAGCACTAAGTAACTAGACTAGTAGACTTTGGACGTTTGGAGTCTGGGCCTGTGGCATTCATTCGGCAAGATGGCAACTCCATCCTCCAAAGACCCGAGTCCCCAAATTCCATGGCGATCGAGATCTAGCTCGAGACGCGGCCGGCGCGAGGGCGTGACCCCAAGACACCTCGTCTCGATCCGGTCACCCCACCGGCGAACGGCGTAGGCCTCGCCGTCCTCCCGAGCTCCACTGCGTCTCGGTCGCACTTCACGGTGGATCGCGGTCTCGATCCGGTTCATCAGCGGCGCGATGGCGTAGCCCTCGCCCATCCCTCGGCTCCGCCCTCGACCTTCCTCCCGGTGCTCCACCGTCTCCAGTCGCTGTCCCCACCGGCGCCGCCCTCGCTCGTCCCCCCAAATCAGCCCTCGCTCGTCCACCGTCTCGATCGCCCCATCAGTGCGCCGTCTCGCAGCAGCTCCCCACCGCGCCGCCCCGCTGGGCCCCCGGTGCCGTCGTCGGCGATCCCCTCGGCGCCCGCCCTCACCGTCCCCGACGCCGTCCTCTACTGCTCTACAGGAGCCGGAGGTAAGGATGCAGGAGTTGTGATTTGTGGTTTGTGATTTGTGAGATTATAGACCAACATGAAATGGCATCTACAGAGTGAACTCTACATTGTGATTTGTGATTTGTGATTCAACTCTACAGAGTGAATCTTGGCATTTATTTAGGAACAAAGTAGGAGGATTGGAGGATAGAAACATCCTTTGATGTCCGGAAAATATACATTTTCTCAAAATGATCATCAAATCTGTTTGCTTTGATTGATTAAAACTTTAAAAGACAGTTGCCGCTACATGATTATGTATAAATTTTAATCTTCTACTGTGATGTGCCATAAACTAATTTTAATCTGGTTGCTACTGATATTTGGCATCATATTTTTTTAGCATGTCATATTGGTCTTTATGCTTTTGAATGTTGGTCTCATTAACAATTTCTGCGGAATAAATAGAAGCTTTGTCAATAGTTAATTTTCACTAGCTTCGATGCCATTCGGCATTTCGCTTGTAGTAACAACTTCGCTTGTTTATTATCTACATTTGATCGCAAGGTTGTGATGGAATCTACAAGCTGGAAGTAGCGGTGCAAGTGTAAGCAATACATTTCGGCTTTGCCATCGGTGCCACGACCACCTACTAGTCTTTGCAGAATCAGATATCGTCCAGCTATTGGTGCATTGGTGCCAAGAAATGAAGTTGATTTGACTGGTGAAACTGGTACTGAGTCTGATCCTGTTCCTCCTCCTGGGAAGAGAGCAAAGAAATGCAGCTCTGATGTTTGGGATCACTACAAGAAGTATGAAGTTAAGAAGAAAGGAGCAGATGACAATGAGATTATAGAGCATTGGGCTCAATGCGTCAAGTGCACTTACAAATCTCGTTGTGAAAGTTTTAGAGGGACAACAGTCTTTCGGAATCACTTAGCGAACAAGCACCAAATCAAAGCGGGTCAGCAGTTTCTTAGATTGAACAAGAGTGAAGGTAGCAATGACACTACAACTGTGGAGACCTATAGGTATGATGAGGCTGACAGTTTAAAGAAATTTTATTTGGCAATTATCATGCACGAATATCCCTTTAATATTGTTGAGCATGAGTATTTTGTGGAGTTTATCAAGTCATTACGCCCTAGTTTTCCAATTAAGAGTCGCATTACTGTGAGAAAAGATATATTGAATATCTTTGTAGAGGAGAAGAAGAAATTGTATGAGCACTTAAAAACACTTGCATGTCGTTTTAGTACAACCATGGATATGTGGACATCAAATCAAAATAAGGGTTACATGTGCATCACTGTCCATTGGATAGATGACAATTGGAGCATGCAAAAAAGAATTATTAAATTTATGCATGTAGAGGGACACCATTCGGGAAAGAACTTGTGTGCACAGTTTATGATAGTATGGTGGATGGAATGTTGATAGGAGATTGCTTGCACTTACTTTGGACAATGCATCGGCTAATGATGTATGCGCTAAAGGGATAGTACAAAAACTCAAAAGGGTTCTTTGGTGCGTGATGGTACCTTTTTCATGTGAGATGCTTGAATCATATTTTAAACCTTGTTGCCCAAGATGGTTTGAAGCAAATTGCACCGATTATTGCAAATATTAGAAATACAATTGCAATTGTGAAGAACTCTCAGATTCTGATGGGAGGAATTTATGAAGTGTGCATCGAATGTGACTTAGATGTGAAAAGTGGCCTCTCTTTAGATGTTCCAACAAGGTGGAACTCCACATATCTCATGTTGAAGCAAGCTATTTACTATAGATATGCATTTGATAGGCTTTTTCTTGGCATAAAAGTAAATATGTGAAGTGTGCTCCAACCGAACAAAATTGGACTATGGCAAAATCGGTGTCTTCATGTTTGAAGAAATTTTATGATGCTACCGTGCTCTTCTCTGGCAGTACATATCCAACAGCAAATCTATTTTTCAACCACTTTTGTAAGATCAAGCTTGCAATTGAAGAATGGTGTTATAGTCCTGATCCAGTTATAGCTACAATGGCACATTCTATGAGAACTAAATATGATAAGTATTGGGAAAAGTCGAACATGGCACTTGTCAGTAGCATGTTTTGTTGATCCTAGATACAAGACAAAGCCAATACACTACTTTGCAGAAAAGATTTACCATGACAATGCTCCAGAAGAAATCAATAAGCTCAATAGTGTTATTAATCAGTTATTTCAAGCTTATATGTCTAGTCCACCTGCAATGAAGACACTGGCCACAAATTTGCCAATAGCTGATTCTCATCTAGACAACAAGATTGAGGATGAAGATAGCGATGATGATCTTGAAAAGTTCTTGCATGGTAGTATTGCCTCAGGTGAAGGTAACAAAACTGAGTTGGAAATATATATAGAGCAACCACTAGTGCACTGGAAGGCAAAAGACAAAAAAGAATTTGATATTTTGTCATGGTGGAAGCTCAAGCAAACCGAGCTTCCTATTCTCTCCAGACTTGCTCGAGATGTCTTATCTATTCAAGTGTCTACAGTTGCTTCAGAGTCAGCATTCAGTGCTGGTGGACGTGTTGTTGATCCATTTCGCAGTCGTTTAGATCCTGAAGTCGTCCAAGCTTTAATTTGTACCAAAGATTGGACTATAGCATCTAGAAAAGGTATTGCATATCCATTTCTACATTTGTCCTTTCCTGGTTTATGTGTAGTATGTGAGCAAACCTTTGAGCATAATTTCATCTTTTGACAACACATGTAGGCGGAAACATATGTGGATCTATCATATCTGAGATGGACATGGAGGGCATGGAGCGATGTTTTGCACACCTGATGACAAGGGTTTGTTGTTTTTTATGTAACCATATAGATGTTTGCCCTAATTGCAAGACCATATTTATTAAAATATAACTTGCAATTGCAGGAGCATGAGGATATAGAAGATTTTGAGGAGGATGTGTTGGAGGACATGGATGAATGACACAAAGTGGTTTGTTTTGTTTTCATTTTGAGTATCTTAAGTTCTTAACTTGATTTGTAATGAGCTAGTACATAAGTTTTATTTGTATTTATTATGGTATGCAGTCTACTAGAGTTCACACCGATAAGAAGAAAGAGTATCTCAAATAATCAAGTTCATGATGGCTGTCTTCTATTCTATGTTTTCAGCTTTTTCCTACCCATAGAACCTACTAGACTGCATCAGATTCGCCAACTAAATATTATGGTGTTATTTTGTGTTAAACCACCTGTTTATTGAGCTAATGTATGTGGACTTAGCAGTTGGCACTATTCTATGTTAAACCAGCTAGGCACTATCCTTATTCCTATTTATTTCCTTATGCCTATTTATGTCCTTGTGTCTGTTAATTTCCTTATGCCATCCTGTATTTTTTGCGCTGCTGTGGTCCTGTGGAGTAACTGGACCTGATACTATGCACAAGTGACAAGAACCTGATACAGAATATTGCCATTCTCATACTATGTTTTCAGTTTTTCCTACTCATTGAATCATATATTGCCATTCTCATGAGCTGACAAACATTGTTTGCAAGAAATGAATAGAATCAGGTTTTTGCATGTTCATATAAAAGCCTGATACTGTAGCTGCATTTTAGGAGTTATGCTATTCTCGTGTTGAAGTGAGGTAATTTCAAAGCTACATGATTTGAGAGCAGCAGAGAGGCTGTAGGCTTTGATCGTTGATTTCTTGTGTACAATCTAAGGGGTATCGTGTTCCGATAAATATTCGTGACCGTATCCGATTCGATTCGTATTCGCTCCGTATCCGTATTCGATATTATCCGTATTCGTATCCGTATCCGGACTATCCGTATCCGAATCCGAATCCGAGAAAATATATGAAAACAAATATGGTAAAGCTATTATCCGTCCGTATCCGATCCGTTTTCACCCCTAATGCACATTCACGAGAGGCTTCATACAAAGCAATGATTTCCAGTCGACGTCGAGACAAGAGTCTGCTTAGACGACTTGTAGGAAACTGTTGTTCCTCCACATATGAAAACATACCCAGTTTGGGACTTGCCAGTATGCGGGTCTAATAAGTACCCAGCATCGGCGTAGCCAACCAAATTCAGTTCATTGTTTCTTCTGAAGAACAAACCGAGATCTTTGCTTCCTTGGAGGTAACGGAAGATATTCTTGACCCCTTTCCAATGCCTTTTGGTGGGTTCTGCACTGTACCGGGCTAGCAAATTCACAACGAATGCAATATTCGGCCTGGTGCTATTCACAAGGTACATGAGCGCCCCAACTGCACTCAGATATGGGAATTCTGCTCCCAGGACTTTCTCCCCCTCTTCTCTAGGTCTGTATGGGTCTAGGTCTGCTTGGAGTGACCTTCCGACCATTGGAGTCTTTGCAGGATATGCCTTTTCAAAGCCAAATCTTTCCAACACTTTCTGCGTGTAGGATGATTGGTGTACCAAGATTCCTCCTTGGACATGCTTAAGCTACAAGCCTAAATAAAACTTGGTTTTACCCAAATCCTTCATTTCAAACTCAGACTTCAAGTATGAGCATGCCTTTTCAATCTCTTCATCCGTCCCAATGATGTTCAAATCATCTACATAGACGGAGATTATACAGAACCCATTCGGGGATCGCTGTATAAATACGCATGGACAATCTTCGTTGTTTGTGTAGCCTTTCTTGCAAAGAAAGTCGCTCAAGCAATTGTACCACATTCTTCCTGACTGTTTTAGTCCATACAGTGATTTCCCCAATTTCACACTATACAGGTTTCTATTTGCTTTGTCTTGGTTCGGGATAGGAATACCTTTCGGTACTTTCATGTATATCTCCGAATCCAAGTTCCCATACAAATATGTTGTAACAACATCCATTAGCTTCATTTTCAACTTCAAGTTGACTGCCATTGAGATCAAATATCTAAAGGTAATTCCTCCCATGACCGGAGAATAGGTTTCTTCATAATCAACCCCAAGACGTTGGGTGAAACCTTGAGCTACAAGCCTTGCCTTATACCTTACAACTTCGTTGTTTTCATTCCTCTTTCAAACAAAGACCCATTCGTGACCTACAGGGTTTATATGGGGAGGTGTGCGGCATATGGGCCCAAACACCTCTCTCTTGTTCAGAGAGACTAACTCTGTAGTGATTGCCTTCTTCCATTCTTCCCAATCTAGCCTTTTCTTGCACTTTGCGAGAGATGCAGGCTCGGGATCATGATCAATGATCGAGGCAATCTTATTTGCAAAGTATGCATCGACATTGGTTGTTGCTCTATTCAGGGATTCTCCTGTTATTACAAAGTTTATGTCCATTTCATCATGGGGTGCTTCATGCACTTCTACTTGCTCTTCGCTGCTATTTCCTATCGCAGGAGCAAGTTCCTTCAGCTTTTCAACGCCTATGTGTGCGCACACATTATTTCCGGCGGCTTCCTGCAGTGGAAGATTCAAGTCTGAAATTGCCTTTTCCGTCGGCTTCTTTCTAGTGCCAGGTTGAAAGACCGAGATGACGACCAGAGGGGGGGTGAATGGTCCCAAAATAAATTTTCCCACCTCTTGGACAAATGCTAGTCAAAAGACTCAATACTGCTTGTAAAGAACAGAGACTAGAAAAACACAAACAGTGTTCGAAAGCAAGACGACTCAAAAGCCAATCTGTGATCTTGGCTTGCTTGTGAGATTCTAATGATCAAGATAGACTTTGAATGCCTTCTCATACGTCACAAGCAAGCAAGATAGCACAAGAGTAAACACCAAAACTCGATCAATTAAGAATTCATCATGAAGGAACAAAAGATCGGTTTCTTTGCGAACTTGAACCAAGGTTGCTTAGAGAATTTGGATATGCTCACGAGTGAACATTCATCCAATCAATCCTCATTCTTTGCAACAAGAACCGAAGCAAATCAAAACTAAAGAACTGCAAGTCACACGTTTTACACACTTCAAGAACACAGATTTACAACTTGCAACAAGAATGAAGGATTGCCTAAATGATTGAAAGCATCGAATCAAGAGAAGAGTTCATCAACCATGAATTTCAACAAAGATTCAATAGCATGTAGAAGGAGATGAGGCAAATCCAAAATACGTAAAGTAAATTGCAAGTAAGTAAATGCGAATTTAGATAGCGAGAATTTAAGTGCGTAATGTAAATGCGTAAAGGAAATGAAACTAGAACATAAATGAAGAACATTTCATTTCGGAAGGAGGTTTACAAAGCCTCACAACAAAGTGGGCAAAACTCAAATGAGCAAAAAAACCTCGGAACCTTCAAAGAGGGAGGCGCCCTACCCTCTATTTATAGTGACACAGGATCAATTCCACCCTTGGATGTCTTGCTTCAATCCTAAGCCAACTTCCAAGAGCGAGATTTGATCCTTACATCATCACTCTCAACAACTCTTAACTACACTCGGTACTTTCTTAGTACACCTAACGACAAGCTACACTTTATCCACTACTTTATCTTCCGAGGCGCAACCCTACAGCTCTCCTTGATCCAAGTAGTGATAAGCTAGCTTCTCCACTGATCTCTTGTCTCTTGGAACTGCACCGACTTCATCTCCGCGAACTTAGGCCAACTTGAACCTCCGGCCATCCCATGCCTAGTTCCACCTCCTTCGCCTCACCATAACCACCAAATGAAGTCCTACATTCACAAAGACAAGAAATCCCTTCTTGGTTCCACCATGAACCCATCACAACAATTCGATCACGAGTTGGGGTTAGATAAGACCAAAAACGGACCAAAGCATTTCAACCAAATGCAGATAAGCTGTTTTCAATACAGCAGGATCTTCTCAATTTGTTATGATTTTATATGTTGTTTTACTGAAAATCTTGTCAGCATGAAAAAGTTGTGTTTCAAAATTATCTACAACTTTCATATAGAACACATAATTTTTCGAGCACGAGAAGACCCTCAAAAATGCATATTACTGCACGCTGGAAAATTGGTCCGTAGTACACGTGAGAAACTCTGTTAACTTTCCCGATTTTATATGATTTTCTATGTTGCTCAAATGAAAAACTTGTCAACATGAAAAAGTTGTGTTTCGAAATTATCTACAACTTTCATGTAGAACACATAATTTTTTGAGTAAGAGAAATCCTTCAAAAGTGCATATTACTGCACACGGGTAAATTTGGTCCGTAGTACACATGAGTACCATTGCGATTTGGTCCGACATACATATGAGAATCACAAAAAATTTGGTCCGTAGTACACATGAGTACCATCGCGATTTGATCTGACATACATATGAGAATCACAAAAAAATTTGGTCCGTAGTACACATGAGTACCATCGCGATTTGGTCCGACATACATATGAGAATCACAAAAATTTGGTCCGTAGTACACATGAGGATCATAAAAATTTGGTCCGGCCAACACATGAAGATCCTAAAAATTTGGTCCGGCCAACACATGAAGATCATAAAAATTTGGTCCGGCCAACACATGAAACTCTCAGAAATTTGGTCCGACGCACATGCAACTTCCAACTTGAAATCAAATTAAAATCCAAACTCAAATCTAGGCTATCTTAGATCACATAAAGTCAAATACTCATCACAAATATGGATGGACCTCCACATGGTCCTTCACAGGTCTCAACTGACTCCCTTCTTTCCTTGGGGTATTTTCGTGATTGGTTGTGGTAAGTCCTCTCGTCCAGTTTTCTCCACACGTCTCCGGATACTTTGGGTTTGAGGAGCCATATTTCCTGTTCTTTTTCTTTGAGGCCTCTGAACAGGATGAGGGACACCTTCTGCTTTCTTTGGTATTTCTACCCTCTCTGGTGCATTTCTTGCGGGTACATGTGACTTAACCACGCCCTTCAGATCACAAAAATGATCAGGCAGTTCATTTGCTAAATTCTGCAAATCAATTATCTTCTGGATTTCTTGATTTGCTTCATTAGTGCGGGGGTCATGCGCGGGGATCCCAGTGGAATGCTATATGATTTCCCGATATTTTTCTTCCAAAGGTTGATTTCCTCCCCCTAATGACAGGAAACGATCCTCGTCAAAAATACAATCAGCGAATCGGGTTGTATGCATGTCTCCAGTCATGGGTTCCAAATACCTGATTATGGATGCACTCTCATAACCAACGTATATCCCAGACTTGCGAAGAGGGCCCATTGCAGTCCGTCGAGGGGGTGGTATAGGAACATATACCATACAACCAAATTTTCTGAGATAGGAGATTTTCGGGATGACCCCGTGCACCAGTTGCATAGGGGAATGGATGTTGTAGGCCGAAGGTCTGAAATTGATGAGAGCTGCTGCGTGTCCCCAACAAGTGTTGGGCAAGTTATAACTCTGTAAAAGCGGTCTAGCAATGAATTTTATCCTCTTGATTAGTGCTTCAGCTAGTCCATTTTGCGTACGGACATGCGGTACGGAGTGCTCAACTGCTATCCCTGTTGCAGTGCAATAATCATCAAATGCCTTTGAAGTAAATTCTCCGGCATTGTCCATTCTAATGGACTTCACGCGATGATTAGGGAAAGCATTCTTAATTCTTATGATCTACGAGATCAGCTTTGTAAAAGCATAGTTACTTGTTGACAATAAGCATACATGCGACCATTTCGATGAAACATCTATGAGCACCATAAAGTACCGAAATAGCCCTGACAAGGGCTGAATCGGGCCACAAATATCCCCTGGATGCGTTCTAGGAATGCAGGTATTTCACTTTGCACTTTCATGACAGAGGGTCTAGTTATTAATTTCCCGGTGGCACATGCAGGGCACACGAAATCTTCATGATTCGGAAAATTTTTAATATTAATGCCATGACCTTGTGAGTTGTTTACTATATTCCTCATCATTCTAAGACCAGGATGACCTAATCTACAATGCCATAAAGAAAATAACTCAGAGCTTCTAAAGACAGTCTTCAAAGAAGTATACACTCCGGGTGCATGAATATTCGTGTAGTACAACTCAGGTTCATATGAGGGACATTTTTCTAATACCATTTTTCTACATACAGTGTGCTTCACAATGCACAAGTATTATTTGCCATTTTCTTTATTGGTTTCTACGTGAAAACCATTGGCTCAGATGTCTTTAAAACTTAAGAGAGTGCGCGTTGATTCAGGGTACAAAAGGGCTTCTTCAATTACCAAAGTTGTACCCATAGGCAATATAATTGTGGCTCTTCCTGAGCCTATTATATATGAATCGCTTTCTGCGATCGTAGTAATCTTTCCAGCGTTCTTCGTGATCGACTGGAAGTATTTGGACTCTCTTAAGATGGTATTTGTTGTGCCACTATCAACAATGCATATCTCTTCCATTTGGGCGCTACACGATGACGAATACTCATACCAGGGGTACCCCAACGGCCCAGGGTGACGAGCAGGCTGCCTCAAGCATAACTGGAGCCTAGCAGGCCGCTCCAGTCCCACTACCGATCAAAGAACCTGCGGGGCCACACAGGACATCCATTCCCGACCGATCGGGATGGGCATCCCCGACCAAGCAGGGATCCCGACCTCCGCAGCAGGTCGGATCCCCCGACTCCGATTAAACCAAGGCAACCTCCGCCGAGGGCCGCGTGTCGAAGCCTCCATCGGCCCACAGCCACGTGCCCCATGGACGGGGTCAATCGAAGTGACTATACGAGAGCAGGTGGCCCCTTCCCAAGATGGTTTAATGACTGCTGAAGTCAAGCTTCCAGTCCCATCGACTAGTCACGTACGACACACAAGCACGCTCCCTCCCGAGGCAGCACCAACGTCAACACTCGTCAGGCTCACATAAGGCAGGTGCGCCATTTCCCAACGAAGCAGCTAACCGCTCCGCCCAACAAGACCACCGACCCAGTGTGGGCAAGACGGGCGGTGACCAGTCGACAGAACGAAGGACCGAAGCTCTTAGCATAGGTCACCTCACCCTTCCCCAACTCTCGATGTAACCTGCCCCTTCCTACTGTATAAAAGAAGGCAGGAACCCCCGGGGAAGGGGGGGGAGGAAGAAGAAGACACACGCATAAGCAATCAGTTTTCTAGCGCTAAGGCTCTCGGTTCGCGCTTGTAAACATTGTGTAGCCATCCGCACTAAAGGCAATACAATACCACCACACGAACTGGAGTAGGGACTTTCGGCTCGAACCAGTATACACCTTGGGCTCCCGAGTCTAACCATTTAGGGAGTGGGAACGCGCGGCCCCTTAGACTTACAAATTTACTTGCCGATGTTCGAAACGCCGACAGTTGGCGCGCCAGGTAGGGGCCTTTGCGCGTCTTCATCGACATCTCCGGATTCCCGTTGGCCTCCCTGATGGCATCTCTCACCCACGATGGCACAACTGCGTCGGGAAGCCGGATCCGCTTCGGCTCTCTCGATTTCGCCGCCACTTCGGCAGGAGGGCTCATGCTTATCCCGCCCGTCTCCGGAGACCAGGCGCCCATTGGGAGCCTAAGCGCCGTCTCCCACGACCTCGCCAAACTCCGGCTTGGGGCACCCCAACAAGCCCCGAAGCCGAAACCCAAGGAGCACTACGCCACTTCTGGTGATAGCTTCCGTGGGCCCGGGCACGTGACCATGTCACCCCCCGCAGGCTCACACCTTGTGGCAATGGCCGGCTACATGCCGGCCTCTATCCATGAGTTGCTGGAAGATTCTTCCAGCCACGATTCCAGCTCCGACACGGAGCACCCCACCCGCGGACGGCACTCTCGCGAGTGCAACATGGCGGGCACGGTCGACTTGACCGTAACCCCCGCGGCTACGGGGGTCCTCATCCGACGCACTAAGGCGCAGGAGGAGGAATACCAACGCGAGCACGCTGAACGCGCTCAAGCTCGTCGCGTCGAGCTTCAACGACAGCGCGAAGAGCTGGAGGAGCGAAGGGTCGAGCTCGACCAGCTCCAGGCCAACCTGGAGCGGGAGGAGCCAGAGCCCCCGCAGATGCTTGGCGGCGCGCGCGGGCGCACACGCCAAGCACGCCACAAGCTGGTGGAAGAGTCTGACGGCCCTCAGTTCTTCCCCCACGCGAGTCAGAACGTGGCTGCGGCTGCGATGCTGCTCCGAGGCCTTCCCGAGCCGGACGACCCGGAGGCCAAAGCCACGTACCAGAACCTCCGGGGGCTGGTGGAGAGTCTTTGCCGTGCAAAGACATGCGCACTCTCCGGCTCCTACCATTCGGGAGCCACCTCGCGCCGGGGCCCGTCTGCATTGCCGGGCCGGTTGGGCCGGCAAAGATGGCGCCGCACCACGAACAACCCGGTCTCGCGCACCCGGTGCGCGGCGCCTCGGCGACGCCTCGACGTCCGCGCCACCTCGGCGCGAAGAAGGCGATGGATGAAGCCGCCACTCGCGTGTTGTGGACAGCGGACGCCATCACCACCGAAGCCCAAGCCCCGATGGTCCGGGACCACGGGCCTTCTGCTATGGACAAAGGTGCAGAGCCTTCCAATTCGGTTAATTCGGTTCAGTTTTTAGATAAGTTTGGTTTCGGTTCGGTTAGCAAAATTCAAAATATTTAAAAACCTAAAAAACTGAACCGAATTAACCGATTACCCACCCCTACTCCCTGGCCCCAGATAAGCGAGGTCATGAATTATTTTTTAAAATAATATATTTTTAAATAATTTTACAAAAATAATACGTCGAATCAAAATTTTACAAAAATACAACTCTGTCGCCAAATGAAATGGCGACAAAGGTATGTTTAGTCGCGGTTTGCATTGACTGATGGAATATTTTGTCGTGGATTCATTTGGTTCACAAGGCTGAGGCTTCTGTCGCTATTTAAATTGGCAACAGACAGATGTATTTTTATAAAATTTTGATTCCGCATATTATTTTTATAAAATTATTTAAAAATGAATTATTTTTAAAAAAATTCGCAAGGTCATCTAGTCCATGTAATTTCTTTCGGAAGCAGCTCCGGTCGCATAATCATAGGCTTAGTTCATGACGGCGGGGGTCGCTACCGTGGACCGCTTACAGCTCCACTGCTCCAGTACCTCTTCATGGAGTACTAGGGTCGCGTGCTACTGTTTGACTGATTGCAAAATTTAAATCCACGCGACATCGTGTCGCGGCGAATTTGATCGTCTTGACGTTGCGCTACACAAAATTTGGTCCCACAGATACTTCTGAAATTTTTTTTGGCGTAATTTCAGTTTCCTTGTTTTTTTTAAAAAAAAATGGGCTACTAGAAGCCGTCGGCGAATCTGTGGATTTTTTTGGGAGAAAACCGCGGAGGGATCGAAACATAATTTTGTTTTCTTTGTTTTCTTTTTAAATGGGTCGCTAGGACACGCCGGCAAATCTACGGATTGTTATAAATCGTTGGCGAATCTGCGGATTTTTTTGGAGAAAACCACAGAGGGACCTAAATGTAATTTAGTTTTTCTTTGGGTCCAGTCTACTGAATACCAATTTCTTGGGACCTAAACGCAATTTTGTTTTTCTTTGGGTCCATTTTTTAAAAATCGCCAAAAGGACCTAAACGTAAACCACAGAGAGACCTAAACGTAATTTTGTTTTTGAGGTCCTTTCTGCTAAAAAAAGGCCGTAGGACCTAAATATAATTTCAAATTTTTTAGAGAACCTTTACGCAAAAACGGTGCGGTGGCACGACTGGTTGAGCGCCAATTCTCTCCTCTTTATATAAACTAGAAAGGGTCGCGCGCTACTGTCGGCGTTTTTCGAGCGCCGGCAAGTAAATTTGTAAGTCTAAGGGGTCGCGCGTTCCACTCCCTGAATGGTTAGACTCGTGAGTCCAAGATGTATCTTGGTTGGTGAAAGTCCCTACTCGATTCGGATGGCGATGTGTATTGCTTTTGCACTATGTTTCTGAGACGAGGCTCCTAAATGACTTAGTCTCCTCGTGTTCTTATGTGTCCTTTTTGAATCGTTTAGTCCCGCCTCCTTTTATCTGAAGGAAGGCGAGTTACATCGAGAGTTGGGGAAGAGCGAGGTGACCTATGTTAGAGCTCGGTCCTTCGTCCTGTGGATCGTCGCCACCCGTCTTGCCCATCTTGGGTTGGTAGCCTTGGTGGTCGGGAGGTTAGGTATTCCTCGGAAATAGCGTACTTGCCCTCTGTGACCCTTGCGAATCTTGACGTTGCGGTGCGTGGCGTTGGTGCCGTCTCGGGAGGAACGTGCGTTAGATCATGACGTGATAGTTGATGGGTGGAAGCTTTGTCTTCTGCGATCACGAGATCTTCTTGGGAAGGAGCCACCGCCTTGTATAGTCACTCCGATTGACCTCATTCGGAAGTGCGTGGCGGTAGGCGATGAGGACTGACACGCGGCCCTCGGCGTCCGTCACCCCGGTTCGGTTGGAGTCGGGAGATCCCGCCCGCCAAGAGGGTCGGGGCGCGTGTCGTCGAGTCGGAGATCCCGCCCGCCAAGAGGGTCGAGGGCCGTTGTCCGGTCGGATTCGCTTCCCTGGCCGGTCGGGAGCGGATGTCTTGTCTTGATCTCGCAGCGATTCGGTCGGTGGCGGGCGGGCGCGCCTGTTGGTGGAGATATGCTTGAGTCCGCGCTCGCCGCCGGCCGTTGGGGTACCCATGTTATTAGTATTCGCTACATTCTGTTGGCCGTGCGAATTCGATTCTTGTGACGTTGCGACACGCGAAATTTGGTTCGATGATTATTTTTTGGAAAAATGGGTCTGAGGACATAAATGTATGAGCCGTCGGTGAATCCGCGGATTTTTTGAAAAAAAATGCAGAGGGATATAAACGTAATTTCAT
This sequence comes from Otatea glauca, assembly GCA_036346275.1. Lineage (NCBI taxonomy): Eukaryota > Viridiplantae > Streptophyta > Magnoliopsida > Poales > Poaceae > Otatea > Otatea glauca. The sequence goes on along the minus strand of CM070722.1, from coordinate 52,376,547 downwards.
TTTTCGGGTCATACAACCAAAAAAACATCTTTTAGGACCTAAACGTAATTTCGTTTTTCCGTCGTCGAATCCACAGACTGCTATGAGCCGTCGGTGAACACGGGGACTTGTTTGAAAAAAAAACCGCGGAGGGATATAAATGTAATTTCGTTTTTTCGAGTCAATCCAGCAAAAAAAAAACGTTTTTCGGGATCTAAACGTAATTTTGTTTTGTCTCGGGTCGATTCCGCTAAAAACCGGTGTGAGGACCTGAACGCAAACCCCGGAGGGACCCAAATGTAATTTTATTTTTTTCGAGTCAATTTTATTAAAAACCGACAAAAGGACCTGAACGTAATTTTTAATTTTACGAAGGGTGTTTTTGCGAGGGAAGCGCGACGTGGCATAGCTGAGCTCTCCCTAATCCCACCCGCTTTAAAGATAAGAATATAAAGGTATATACATACATTCCTCTTTATATAAATAAAGGTACGACCATTTGAAGCAAGGTTCCCGCCACTGAACAAACTAAGGTTGATTACTTGTTTGACCAAACTCTGGCTCTAAATTCGCTAGATTTTGTTATAGCATGGAGCCGGTGAAGCTAGATCTGGGTAGCTCCACCTTTCTCACACAAACACCCCGTTTGGTATATCTGTAGCTTTTTAGAAAGTAACTTTCAACTGTATTACATGACCGAAGGGCTAAACTGCTGAACTAAAGGTGGGGTTTAGAAATTTATACTTAGGAAATGGTAATTTTTTTCAACTTTAGTGATAAAACTAGAACCCTGACCCAACAAATATGTGGGATTTTACCCTAGACTGGCTTTCAATTTTTCTTAGTACAAATAGACTTTTGCTTTTGCCTTCTGGTTACAGAGAAACCAACCTTTTGGGATTATAGCTTCCACGTGAGAGAAGTCGAAGCTGAAGCAGGCTAAATACACATCCGGCATCTCTGGCCCCGGCTTCAAAAGTTAAAGGAGCCTAGTATTTGGACCGCCCGCTCCCCCGAGCCTGGCCAAACAGGCACTAAAGGACAATTCGGTGAATTTCATGCACATTCCGCCTTTGCTTAAGCCAACAAGTTGGACGCCTTTCATGAATTTCAACATTTAAATACATTTTTCCTGAAGATATACTGTACAAAAAGCTAGAGCTAGAAAAAGACCAACCAAAGCATACTAGATGATAATTTAGCAATGCAGCTAAGGGTTATCAATTTGGTATCGCTAACAATCAAAGCAGGGAGGCAATTTACAAGCACACACACCAGTTGTTAGGACCTAGAAATAGCCAGACATTGGCATGTCGTCATCCCATAGCTCTTTGAATTCACTCATCAAAAAGCCTTCATCCATCTCTGTCGACTCCTCAAGCATCTTTTCTTGCATAGCCTGTCATATTAGCAGTAAATAATTGAGTAAGCTTTTATGTCTAAAAATTGTTTAGTAGTTAATAGCCACCCTGGAACACTCTTGTGGAAGAATGGAAAAACATAATACTACCTGGGATTCCTGCATTTTTGTTACAACAGCCAGAATCCTCTGATACTGGTCCCGAGCATCCGGATACTGAACCATGGACTTCACTCTGGCAAGAGCTTTCTGCAGCCTTTCTTCGGACTGCTTCCGTCCTTCTTGCAAGAAATCATAATCATCCTCAGCAGGTTTATTTTGGATCACATCGCTACTGCTGCTGCTAGTGCTCTCTGCTGCACCTTCTGTAGACCGAAACCCACGCAACCCAGCCCCTCGTCGTCTCCAGCGTAATATAACCTTCTCCACTATCCCAACAGACCAAATTATTTTGCGATAATGTTTTCTCACTTGGTGACCTCGCACATGAGCCTAGCCAGTATGCAATAACGAGGTTGAGCAAATCATTAGTTATAACAATAGCATCAAGAACAAGCAAATACTACAGTCACATAGCATGTTAATTGTTAGAACATCATGGTGTGATCCATATCCAACACTACAAAATGAGGCTTCTCTAGCAGGCCATTACTATATAATTTGTAAATGATATGGTCATAATTAAAATATTTTAGCATTGCACAGTTCATTGAAAATTTAGTAGCAGAAAATCTGGAATTTTTTGGCATAATCATCTAGAACGAATTGCAACAAGATCAATACATAAATATAAATGATGAGCATTAAGAATACTGATAAAAATTCACTGGATTATTATTCATACAATCAACATCCATACCTGGATCTTGACAATTCGTTGTCTAATAAGCAGAAATTCCTTCCTTCCCTTCCATCCACGAAATTTGTTTTGTATTCGAGTTGCAGCAGCATGCAGGGGATCAAGCTGCCCTGATTTAGATGGTTTAACAGACAAGAGTGACAGGGCACGTTCATCTGATATCGCACCATGGTCATCCTCATACTGAACTGCTTGCTTTCTCTGGAAGGATTGCACCCTGAAAACTTGATATATCCGAGCAGCAGCTTGGGCAGCGTTTCGGACAGCACCTAGTGAATCTCCCATCGATCCAGATTGAATACCTAAACCTGCCAATGGTGAGCTTCTTTCGGTAACATTGCCAATACCAGGTAGACCAGATATTTCTGCTGCACTGCCCCCCATGGCTTCCTTTAGATTGAGGGTCTGAAGATGACTTGTTAAAGACGACTCTGCCAGGAAACCAGAAATTCCCTTGTTTCCATTAGCTGACGCAAGATCAGCTGGTGTGCTTCCTGATGGGAAATCAGGCGTTGGATCTGTCAAAGCTCCAGGAGCTGCACCTAGTGCTATAAGTGCAACAACTGTCCGCTCTCTGCATAGCAGGCCAAACAAGTTCAATACATATAAAAATATGTGAATTACAAAAATCACCCTCTGAAGAACTTACCTGCCACAAAATGCAGCCCAGTGGAGTGCAGTCCATCCATGAGCATCTCTGAAATTTATATTCACACCAGCAGTTATTGTTGGTCTTATTGCCCAATCATATCCTAGGGCAGATGCCAGATGAAGCACACCCTGCCCCTCCTCATCTAACACACTGGGACCTTTGCCACCATCCCCTACTCTATGGAGAAGCCAGATATGCAATTTTTCCTTGATGCAGTTTTCAAGGAACTGATCCTTATCATCAGTGGCAAGCTCATTACCATCAGCCAACTTTAGCAACTCAGACCAGGCATCATTGTTCATCATCAATAAACTTATCTTCTTTCTCAAATCAATCATCTCCTTTGTGGGGTTAGATAGAATTGTCTGGTATTCATCTTGCCCCAAAGACAATAGTTTATCAAGACGCATCTGGAGATATGTTTTGTTTGTAGCACCATGTGGACTTGGTTGAAATTCAAACTCCCGTACTTCACTGCATGCCAACCTGTTGGAGCATGTCACGTAGAAAGGGACCCTGCCAGCTTTGTGTGAGGGAGAATAACATCCGAGAGTCCCATCTGCTAAAATCTCTGCTGGAACTTCGACTTCTCCAAACATACATGACCATTTGAATCTTTCAACTTCATCAGAATTTAAGAATCTACCAGTAACAAGAACCTGCAGGATACAAGAAATTCAGTGTTCTAAATAGCTAGCTATAGCTACGCTATAGTTTTTTTGGACCCCAAATATGAAGCTACAGGTCAATGTTCCGCTATATTAACTACAAGCGCTATAGGTAGCAATAAATCTGCTATATGCCGTAGCTTTTAGCTACATAGGTACTTAGGCCAAAACATTGGATCCATTTTGAAATCCAACATTACTAGAATGCCCAAATGCATCTCTTATAAGCCTGAACTATAAGAAAACCTAGTAAAATACCTCATCTTGCCCATTCATATTTCTTAGTGATTTAATTACTTGTTGTTAAGAACATTATGATATAGTTATCGGTTATGGTCTTTGACATGTATTAGCATGTTTGTTGATTCCGGACATGACTCATATTCTTATTATAAAAATATTAATACCTTCTAAAGTACCATGGTTTTATGATTTGTTTGGAGGTGAATTATATTATATACATATTTAACTTTTTTTAATTTTTTAATACTAAAACACAACGAAGAATAGCTTCCTTGATAGTTGCTGTAGCTTTTTTAGGACCTTGCCGTGAAAATCATGATTTAAAACCTTGGAAAAAATTCCATAAGCAGTTAAAGAATGCTAAATTCACCCTAAGCCACCAGGACGGTCCTTAGTCCTATAACACACCCATCACTTTCAAGCTTACAAAGCATGAATGATAAGTTTTAAAAGACATACCTTAGTCTTTGAACCTGCATATGTCCAGCTTGGAGAAAAATCAACTATGCTAAACAGCTGGTCTTGTGCAAGCACTGGGCCAAGAGTAAATTGATCTAACTGATCGCGGTTTGATGCTTCAATGATATCGTCAGCCTCTTCACTGTTCCAGTACACTCCAGAACTGGACTTAATTTGGGAATCATCTACTTCAGCAAGTTCTTTGCTCATCCATCTAGTAAAACTATCACTTTTCTTAAAGCTATCCTTTAGGATATCAGAAAGATTAGATGATTGAGTTTTCAAGAGAGGGTAATTGATGGCTTCCTCCAAAGATCTATCATTTTGTTGGAAACTGTCCACTGTAGCAAATGAATCACCAATAGCACTTGGAAGCTGAAATTCAGTAAGCCCCACATTTAAGTGCCATAACCTAATTGAAGCCTGACAACAATAGCATAATACTAGTAGCATGCAACTCAAGCAGATGCAATTAAGCACAGAATGCAATATAACCTACACTATAAACTTGATGGGATCACAAGAATCAGCAAGGCAAAAAAGTAGTTCTATCCATGGAAACCAAAACCAGGCACTCATCTTGTAAACAATGTAATACAAAAAAATGCTTCTATAAGTGTTCGAGAAAAAAAATATATTCATATGCCATTTGGAAGAGTATCACCATAAGAGTCGGAACTATTGATTTGTATAAAATGGACAATACCATAGATCCATGCTTTGACAGCATTAGGTAACTGAAAGACTGAACAAGCAAACGTCTTAGACCTGGCTACACTCTACGCTCTATTACCTCTGCAATATCACTTCAGCTCTATAGTTTAGAACTTTCGACTATCATTCCATTTTCTAATTTTGCCCTTGTGGAATTAGTTTAGCAATGATAAACTCTATTTCACAAATTTCTGGAGCAACTCAGGCTCTGGAAGTAGAAGTTGACATAACCAAATAAACACATCCCTATGTTAGGAGTTTTTTTTTTTAAAAAAAAAAGTGATGTTAAAACTCCCCACAATTCTCCTTTTTCTTATTCATTATGGAGGTGTACCTATCAACAACATGCAATTTCAAAAGGTTTATCTAATTTATTTGTAACCTGGCATGTGCTCACTGCACAGCAGCTGTCTACCATTATAAATTATTGTATTAGGGAACAACATCCACAGATATGGCAGCGCTTTTTACTATAAGAGAACTTTATATATATTGCCATACAGAAATGCATTTCATGATACCTGCCATAGTAGTTCTCCATCAGTGCCCGCACCACCTATATCCTTGATACTCAGTCCATTGTTATATACTTCATCAAACGTGAAAGATTCAATTCCAGGGCCTTCTGTAATAGGAGACTGTTCAGAGGGAACAGGAGCTTGGTATTGTGGCATTTGCTGGAAACCTTTATCAGGTTTCATCACTTCATTCCATGATGACAGATCAAATTGACTATTAGGCCCATTGAAAACAATTCCAAGACCTGACTTGTTAAGAACTGGTAAGTTATCTTGGCCATGAGAATAGAAGCCTGTATCAGGTGCTGTAGCCTGTAATTCTTGATGATTACCTAAACATTTTTTAGCAAATGAAGGGTTACAAATCCATTCAACTTAGGTTTATAACCAGAAGAAATTATTTTTAATTCCACTTGCCTACAGATGATGCAGGAACGCAAGAGCTGAAAATAGAAGCATCAATCACAGGTCCACCTCCATTTTCATGCTGCTGCATCCAAGAGAAAGAGTGGTATCCGGCTCCTCCCGAATAAATATCTGCTGCACCGAATTTTGCTTTAGATACGCTGTGCATAATTGGAATATGTATCAGTGAAACTATTTTAGTGGACTTTACGCAGAACAGAAGAAGATGACCGAACAGCTCTACCTGATTCTGTTTCCTCGTATTCAGAGGCTTGGCCGCTAAGCGAGCTTTCACCTTCTGTAGTTTGTGAAGGCAACTGACTTAAAGGGCTATCCACATGAGCTGCTTGCAGCATGTCATCATGTCCCCTACTACGAGAACTTGATTTGCCAGCCTAATGGTCATATCCACATACGAGGGGGTAAAATGAAACTTTGAGCAACTTACTTTCAGGAAGAAAAGCTTTTCTTCACAACAAATAAGGCCATGATGGCTTTAATTCAGCGTTTGAACCCAAGACAATTAAAAAAAATTAAATAGCCAAAGCAAAAAAGGTAAGCATGAACACCAAATTGACTACTCAAACGAGCAGAGAATTTCCATAATAGTTTCTACTTTCTATATGTTTGAAACCAATCAATTTAAAATGATCAGATTAAACTTTTTTATTATAAGATAGCCCTCCTGGGACTAATACAAGCATAAATGCACAATATTATTAGAAAATATGCAGCCCCATTTCTTACTCTTTTCAGTTAATTTTACCCCAACAACCTGCTATTGTTTTACATTTCCATCCTGTTATCAATTGCATTATTAATAAATAATAATATGTGACGCGACCACCTAATAAAGGATCCATCACTTAACTTATCACAGTGCTGAAGCAGTTTTTGCTTAATTGCCTAATTACCAGTTTAACATAATAACCAAGCTCATCAAACACCTGGTTTAGGTGAAATTCAAATGAATAGCAACTCTGTATAGCATCAAACTCAGCTCTCCCAAAACTAGAACTAATATCCATGAATAATCTAAAAGGAAAAAAAAAGAACGATTACTATCACAAGAAGCAACATATCAGAACCAATAATGCGTGAAAGCAATGTACTTAACAGTTCCTAGTTCCTACAGAGCTGTATATAGAATGGTCAAATCTAAATATAAGATAAACAAGTACTAACTACATTGCAACCATAGCAGGGTTAGGTGTAACCTTGACTTCAAGATAATGTACAAGGACAATGTGCATAAAAGCCCTGCAAAACCAAAGAAAGGAACATTTAAATACCAATGCGTTGTAGTATTTGTAAGTCCCCATGCATGCATGTGGGCTCTATACACAATGCAGATGCCATGGGCTGTTAGTGCGCCTTCAAGCAGCAAATGCGAAGCTATAATATTACAAAAGCAGAATGGATGACCAAAAATATTTCACTTACTCCTCCAACATCCAATAACTCCTCCTCTGGAAGTTTATATTCTCTTCCCCATGAGCATAATAGCAGTGAAGCACATCAATGCTTCCAGACTAGATTTATAAAGAATTATCAGTTTTATTGTCTTAATATACAAACAATACTGGCTGACCTGTATAGAAACTCTTATAAAAAGCTCTGCAAGAAATCACAGAAATAAATTATAATACTCAATTTGACTTACTTTTAACCTTTCATGGGCTTCTTTGACAGTCTTTCCATCCCTTTTCTTTCTCCAATTATGGCCATCCTTCCTGAAATATCTCAATACCTTCCGATCAAATAAGAAAAGCGAACCACCTAAAGCCAAAGATACAAAATATTAGTAAGATATAATTGAACCTTAAACTGATCATTTAGATACACTTTATCGACTCCTGCGCATATTTAATTGGGACTAGATGGTCTAAAGTCCACATGACATTGCAGGTGTGGAGATACTAGTAAATTGAATGTGCAAACCACATAGTCATAGCTGGTACAGAGGCAAAATGACATTCATTGAGGAATATAACATGGTATAAATGAAAGCCTAAAGGATGCCGATGCAAGAGAGCACAAAACACAGCCCATAGCATAAGAAGGTGTATCGATCACATATCAACCATTCAATCCTGACACCAGTAGAGAGATCAGTCAGGCATATATTAATATAAGTATATTGCCAAAGGCAGCATGGATCTGTAAGAGTGGGTGTTTATATATGGGTTGAGACTGTGCCTAGCTGTAATTATCAAAGAATGACCTTGGCAATGTCCGGCACAAGTGTCCAAGGTCCAGCAACAATAACAGTGGATCACATGGTTAAGCTAATACGGCATTGCAAAGCTGGCAGACTACCAAGACGTGCTAAATTCACACCTGGCAACAATATTTGGCTAGACTAACATGATAAAAAAAATCATAAAACCCTGTTTTATGATCTCAAAAAATGTTGTATAAGTTACCAAATTAATGCCAATTGCCAAGTTAAACAACATGGTTTGGTATATGTCTGCTCCAAAGCTGAAGTCAATTGTTGAAAAATAAGAAGCTACTGCCTTTTGAAAACAAATCATCAAATCACAACAGTGTTCAACAAAAGATGGAGGTCATACTTGGAGGCCTATTTGGTGGTTCTGGAGCTATACGGAAATTTCTGTAATTCTTAAGTATTTCACAAATCTCTGCAGGGCGTAACCATCGGTGTTGAGCCTCCTTCAGTATCTGCTCAATATCTGTTCAGAAGTCATTGAAATGTAAAGTTAGACAATTTAACATAACTGCAAATGAGTCGGACAAAAGTGGATTTAAAAAATATTGAGACAGTTATCATAATTGCTCCCCCCAGTCTTCACAAAATGTAACATGTGTAATGATCATAATCTCAGTTGCACAACTCAATTTCATACTGCGGATCCTTTTGTGTATAAACCGACTGAGTTTCCAAAAAGCACAACTCTTCTGACTATGTGTCACCAAATATAACTTCAAGAGAGAAAAAGGCTGGTCTAAATCACAATAGATAGAACCGAAGTTCCAAAACTCAATCTCTTTAAAAAGTACAAGTAAAACCATTCAAACCCCCCAAAATTGCAAATCCAACTTCCGCAATGAAATATATTCCAATACTAAAGAAGAACATCGAGACTCCCAGATTTCCAGATCTTGCTTAAGGCAAAAACAAAAGCTTAACCTTAGCTCAAAAATATTAGTTTGCATAAGCAAGGGGTATTGACATCCGAGAATTAACAGAAAACTTAATACAAACTTAAGTTGAAATTTATGGGCATACTGCTAGGATGCTCAATTTGACAGCACAATATGTGTCCATGGCCAAAAAAAGGAAGAGAAAAAAAAGAAGAAGCTAAGCTAACAACAGAAAACCCACTTTAAGTCCGATGCCAACTCGTATCACCAAGTCCACCACTTGACCAAACCTAACTAATACCATCCAAGATCACGCAATATCTGCTCACCTGGGTTATTATTAGTTTACTACCAATGTCAAAGTTCAACAAAACTGACATCTCTCTATAACAATTCACAAATCAAGTTTCCCTTGCTAACAAATACTATCACGGGCAAGGGAAAACATTCCAATACTACTTAACAGTGCAGACTCCAGACCACCACATCCAAGGAAAACCTAAGCTTGTCGTGATCACAAACAACCACACCTCCAAAAAAATCAGGAGGATGACAGAACAAAATCCAACCCAAGCACAATGATCGCATGCCAAAATTCAGTAGAAAACTAGAAATGATTTATTCGAAACAGAAACTACTCCACGACCTTCCGGATGCATCCCACACCTGAACCTTTTAGTCCAACCTAAAGCCATAAAGTCCAAGTTCATATGGACACAACCATGAAACACAAAATTGTCACAGAAAAGCCTCGAAACACTTAGAAATTTCTACTTGAATACCTAATTTCTAGCCTCTAGTACTAGACATTCCTCTTCCTTGCGTAAGAAACTAGCTTTGATCCAAACCGAAACATAGACAGGCTATACAAGGGGTATGTTCAGTTGTTCACACAGGTAAATCTACAAAGTCCTAGAAACGCAGGGTACCAGAAATCCATCTCCAGAACACTGAAACACAGTCCACAATTATTCCCAATACTTTCGAAAGCTGCTACAGCTTCCGATGATTCCGCTCCCAGACCACTCTCGCTCGACCGAAATCTCCACTTTGATCATCACCTCACATCCATATCCATTCCCGCAACCACCAGCCACAAAAAATCCCATACGATTCCGTCGCAGAAACGCGAAATTCTCACGAACTCCGAGGTTTGCACCAACCCACGCAACCATAACCTCCAAATCCCGGGGGAACCCAGAACAAGGTCGACGACTTCCAGCAACGCAACCACCTCCAGTTCCACCAGCTTCCGCGCCACAAATCCCAATTCCCAAAACGGAGGATGGGGGAACAAATCAAAACAAAGACCGAGGCGTTGACCAAAGCCAGCAAGCCACCCAAGCTACCCCCAACCAACCGCAGCACGCAGGCAGATCACAACGAACCAAAAGCCTAAAACCCGAAGCGAGCGGCGCCTCGGGAGGCCGGTACCCTCACCTAGCTGCGGCGCGATCGCGTAGCGCCGCCCCTCGGCCATCGCCAGAGCCCGACCGCCGTGGCAACCAGGCACCACCGCAATTTCACCAAACCCTCCACACCGAGCAGTCACCGATGGCTCTCCCTCTCCCGGCGATTCAGATGAATTTTCGTAGGGCTCTGGGGGATTCGGGGCATCTCGAGAGGTGGCAGGTGGTGATGTTTTTAGCCGGCGTAATCGGCGAAGCGAGGAAAGTGAACAAGCGGACAGCCATTAGCGAGGTAGTAAGTCTATAGAAGGGGAATTTTGTGAAGGGTGAAATGGCGTTATGCCCCCTCGTTAATGCCTTAATTGTGGGGAATTGTCCTTGAAAGATTTTGAGCGAGTAATGCTCGGGATGATCCGGTTTGTCGCCGTCCCGGGGGAGCGTTTCGTGCGGAGGGTCGCGCCGCGCGCGGCTCATGTATCCTTGGCGGGTAGTGGGGAAGGGCCGCGAGCCGCCGTCGCTGTCTGTCGCCCTCGCGCTCATTCGTCAAAGCACTCTGTCTCTCTCTCTCTCACCTCGTGGGGGAGCGCCCACCACGCTCTCCGCTGTCTTACTTACGTTTGTTTATCAATAGTTTCACTGATCCGCTTGTGAGCTCACCGGTCAGTGCCTAACATACGGAAGTAATATTCTATTCTCGGCCACCCACTGCTACGTGTAATAGAGTCACATCAGCTAGCTTTTAATCTGTATACATCAGTTTTAGTCTATGTGAAAAAAATAAGAAAAGAGTAGAGAAAAAAATAGTAGTCAGCTTTGTACGGGAGTATAAGTAGATTATTTATATACAAGAGAGAGAAAATAGTTCTTGTACAATATTTAGAGATAATTATTATATAAATTGATTTTTAACTCACTGTTAGCCTATAGTGAGCTTTGCTATTGTTGTTGTCCTGATCTATTCACCATCTCTTGATCGCCCGTTCGCCACTTTTCTTCCAGGCCGTGAAAGTTGGAAAGGAGAAAAGCAAGTACAGCTGCGTGCCTGCGTCACGTACGGCAACGGTAGAGGATAGAATAGCGGAAATACTCCCTCCTATCGTAAATATATTGACGGTCTTTAGAATTCACTTTTAACTACTAACTTTTACTTAATATATTTATAAAATGTAATAATATTATAATATTATGATAATACTTTTTGAGATAAATCTATACATATAAATTTTATGTATTTAATTTAAATATTTGAAACACACTAAAAATCAAAGTTTCAAAAGTTTGGCTGTATGAATGTCCATCGATTTTTAACCGATGGAGTACTTAATGATTGCATTGATGGGAGTGTGTGTATATAGTATAACTACTTGGGGCACCACGAAGCGTGGGTACGATCATTCAACATGAGTATATTTCCTTATGTATGGCATACGAATATCTTTTTAAATTTTTTAGATGCTGAGTTTAACTAGTTTAAACAAGTATTAAAATTCAAACTAGAGCTTCTCTTTTTTATGATAGTTTGATTATAGATATGTGCTAATTTTATATATAAATCACTAAAGCATTCAACATGAGTATATTTCCTTATGTATTGCATACGAATATCTTTTTAAATTTTTTAGATGCTGAGTTTAACTAGTTTAAACAAGTATTAAAATTCAAACTAGAGCTTCTCTTTTTTATGATAGTTTGATTATAGATATGTGCTAATTTTATATATAAATCACTAAAGCGTGTGATCTAAATTCGTTCAAAATCTTTGAATTCGAGTATATTTTTTCAAAGGTATGTGTTTCATTTAAATTGTTATAGATGAATATATACAATAAAACTAAAATTTTCAAAAATATACCCGAATAGTACGTACTTCCACTTCTCATATATCACTTAAACAAATAAATTATACCTCTTTTATCCTTTTGAGCACACTCTAATAATTATTATAAGATACTCCAAAGCGAGTTCCATGAAAAAATTTATCAAAATCCACTTTTTATAGCATAATTTGTGTATATAGTCCTTTTACATATTAGGAAGGGTATATATATCAAACATAAAGGCATCCCATAAAATATTTTCAACCATGTCGCATTGAAGTACCCTAGAATTAGTATTTAAGTATAACAAGAGTGATAAAAGTGTATAACACATTCGTTTAAGTAGTATATTAGAAGTGGGAGTATGTACTCCCATTAGTACGAAAAAGGCTTCCAATATAGTATAATTACTTAGGGGCACCATGATCCAAAACAGGTGTATTCCCTTATATATTGCATGCAATTTTTTTTGAAATTTTTAGGATGTTGAGTTTAATTAGTTTACTAACTAGTTCAAACAAGTTTGAACTAAAATTCAAACTAGAGTTTCCCTTTTTTATGATAGTTTGATTGTAGGTATGTGTTGTTTTATATAAATCAGCACAGTTGTGAATCTAAATTCATTCAAAACCTTTGAATTCGAGTATATTTTTTCAATGTTATGTGTTTCATTTTAATTGTTATAGATGAGCAGATACCCTAAAATTTAACATTTTAAAAAATATAGCCGAATATGGCTTGAATTCATGCATTTTAAATCATGGTGTCCAGGCTCCATGGTGCCCTAGGTAATTACACTCAACATCCTAAAATTTCAAAAATCAAAGTGTATTTGGTAGTAAAATCTAACAACATATCCAGTAAATTAAAGTGCATTTAGCAGTAAAATCCCATTCATCTAGCATTTATTGGCGAGACTTATATCATTATGTTCCTCTTGTCGTCACTAAGCGGTGAAAATCGTTTGTGAATTGGAGCTGCCAATAAAAAATTATGGCTAAATTAAAGAAAAAATATTCTAGTACAACCAAGAAACAATATTTATTAGTTGGTTGACCACGTAACTGATAGACTTAGTCAACAAACGAAGTAGGCGTACGTGAGATGGCTTGAATGCGCTTGTCCGGCCAATGCGTGGAATAACTATTTTACACTTGGGTGCATAATAACGCTTCCGTGTGTGTATATAATGGTTTCATACTCCTATGTGTACATACTTCCACTTCTCATATACCACTTTATCCTTTTGATCACACTCTAATAGTGACCGTAAGATACTTCAAAGTGAGTTTCATGAAAAATTTCTTCAATATGACATGATGGACTTTGATGAATTTGATTTTTTTCACGGATTTCACTTTGAAATATATATCTTACAATCATTATTAGAGTATTCTCAAAAAGATAAAGAGGCATAATTGTTTTGTTTAAGTAGTCCATGAGTCGTGGGAGTAAATACTCCCAGGAGTATGGAATATATATATATATAGGCACCATGATTTTAAATGAGCGAATTTAAGCCATATTTGAGTATATTTTTCAAAAAAAAGTTTTAGGATATATACCCATCTATAACAATTCAAATGAAACACGTACCTTTGAAAAAATATACTCGAATTTAAAGATTTTGAATGAATTTGGATCACATGCTTTGCTGATTTATATATAAAATCAACACATACCTACAACCAAACTATCATCAAAAAGGGAAACTCTAGTTTGAATTTTAGTTCAAACTTGTTTGAACTAGTTAGTAAACTGGTTAAACTCAGCATCCTAAAAATTTCAAAAAAAATCACATGCAAATACATAGAGTAAATATCCTTTTTGGATCATGCATGGTGCCCGACCCAGGCACCATGGTGTCCTAGGTAATTATATTATATATATATATACTAACAATGTGATTTAGAAAGGTTAATAGAGATATGAAAGAACTATATTGGATAAAATCATTCTAATTGATTCTATTTTATCTCTGTAATATTCCCAAAACATATACTTTAACAGCAAAGTTAGCCGGTCACAAATTGGTCACAGTGTTTTTCTCCGATGGAAGTTTGACTCGAAACTAGAGGTGAAAACGGAAACGGAATTTCCGACCATTATGGAGTAAAACGAAAAAGGAAGTCTTTTTTCGGAAACAGAAACGGAAATTTTTTGTCAAAAACGAAAACGAGAACGGGAGAGCCATTTCCATTGAAAACGAAAACAGAATCGAAAATTCCGTATAGGTGAAACCGGAAATTCCGTCAGAAACTTGGACCAAAAAGGAGAATGGAGAATTTACATTTATTTTCGAATTAAAATAATTTAAAAAATACAAATGGCTTTATAGAAAATATCAAATAGAGTTCACAAATTTCAAAAAAAATCTCAAAAATACTTTGGAACATTTTGAACCAAGAAAAATTATTTGTACCATTTTCATGAATAAATTAATTATATAAATCTAAAAAATAGCAAAATGGCATTTATAAACTCCAGAAAATCCAGGATAAATCTAAAAAAAATCATAAATGATCATTGAACAATAATATGCAAATTTTAGTGCATTACATCTTTATAGTTGGAGGAGCAAGAAGATGTCAATGATAATAATATGTAGGAGGACATGATGGTCTGATATGGGGGCCAAATAGCGAGCCTTCAACTGACAAACTTGAGAAAAAAATTTCTAGTGATACCGGTGAACATAACATTGTTTTTGTATCCGCCTTTGAAGTAGAATGAGTTACATTGTTTTTACGGTCATGTATATTGTGATCATGTACTACATTCTTGTAGAATTTTCCACTTTCGTTTCCGTATCCGCTCCTTTTCATTCCGCATCTGTTCCCATCATTATTCATTTTCGTATCCGTTTCCATTAATGTGATCGCATCATCCCGGTCACTGATCGGCAGTGCCTGTACGAGTTCATAGTTCGGCACACACATGATTGCAACTAGCCAGGGTCACGCGCTACGCTGCGTTGTGCGAAATTTCAGCGCGTGACGCTGCGACGTGCGAAATTTGGAAAATTCAGTCGCGTGACGCTGCGATGTGTGAAATTTGGCCCGTCGGATATTTCTGAAGAAAAAAAACACGTAACTTCGGTTTTCTGTTTTTTTTATATAAAAAAAAGGGATGTTAGGAGCCGTCGGCGAATTTGTGGTTTGTTTTGGAGTAAACCGCGGAGCGATTTAAACTTCATTTTTTTTTGCATAAAAATAGGTCGGTAGGACCCGTTAGCTAATTTTGTGGATTGCTATAAACCTTCGGTGAATCTATGTTTTTTTTGAAAGGCTGCTAGGAGCAGCTGACGAATGTGTGGATTTTTTTTTGAGAAAATTGTGGAGGGTTCTAAACGTCATTTAATTTTTTTCGTAAAAATGGGTCAGCATGACCCGTCTGACCCGTCGGTTAATTTGTAGATTGCTATAAACCTTCGATGAATCTTTACTGTTTTTAAGGAGAAAACTGAGGGCATATTTTTTGTTTTTTTTTTGGGTCCATTCTGAAAAAACGATTTAAACGTTATTTAGTTTTTTTTGCATATAAATAGGTCGGTAGGACCCGTCGGCTAATTTGCGGACTGTTATAAACCTTCGACAAATCTGTATTTTTTTTAATAAAACCACGTCCATTCTGAAAAAAAAACGATTTAAACGTTTTTTTTTTGCGTAAAAATGAATCGGTAAGACCCGTCGGCAAATTTGTGAATTGTTACAAACCTTCATCGAATTTGCGTTTTTAGGAGAAAACCGCGGAAGTATGTTTTTTTCGGGTCCATTCTGAAAAACAAAACGGCTAGAGGAGTCGAACGTAAACCGTATATGAACCTAAACATATTTTCGTATTTTTCGGGGTCCGATCTTATAAAAATCTCCAGGAGGACCTGAACGTAAACCGTAGAGAGACATAAATGTAATTTCAGTTTTTTTTGTCCTTTCTGTTAAAAACCGACCGAAGGACCTAATCGCGATTTCGATTTTTCCAGAGGACTTTTGCGCGGAGAGGCTGAGGCGGCACCTCTGGATGGCCGACAATCCTCGGCTCTTTAATATATAGTATACATTTGCAACCGCTAAGCACCACCCAGCTTCTCTCGATCGCAGAGGCGGAGGCAGCGAGGGGGGCTTGGTGGGGCTCCAGCCCCCTGACCCACCACGAGAACCCCCGGTATGCTACATTGAGAGAGAAGTGTTTTCAAAAATAAACATGGAAGATATCTTACAACGTTTTCAGAATATGAAAACTCGTAAATGTCAACTATCACCTCTTTTGAAGCAATGAAAGATAATATTTTCCCCTTGCATATTTACATACTAATACTATATTACATGCATTTAAATTTTAACTATAATATGTCGGTTTAGTAGGTTTTATATTTAATACATGTACTTGTGTTCAGTCCTCTCTTAAATAAATCATGGCTCCGCTAATGCTCGATGGCGTCTTTAAAAATTAGCAGGAGGAAAAGGTAAGCATCATGCTGCAGTAGGCAAGCATCATGCGACGTCTTACAGCGACTTTGCACCTAATCGCCCCAGCTTTCCAGCTCAAACATGCCCCGGTTAAGAAAAAATTCCAAAAAAAACTGGATTCCCTTTGCAGCCCATGACGCAGATCTACGCTTTTCGAAAACCACCGTATAGATTGTTAAGCTCGGATCGCTGGAAAGTCACGCAGACCGTAGATCCACCGGCCATCTTTTTAGTAATTAGTAGGCGTAAGACGCAGAGACAGGTGACTTCTCACGAAAAAGTTTCTGCAAACTTGCCGCGAACACACGTCCAAGGTCCAGTTTCATACTAACATAGCACCTTCACCGTGCAGTAGTCGTGCGCAGAGTAAGCACTCTTTGCTTGTGCAGTGCTTCCCAGGTGTCCATGCAGCCAAGCGCATGCGCACGGTGATGTTGCTGCCTTGCTGGTACTTGCTTGCACGCCGTGCTATCTGTAAATCTGTTCGCCACCCACCAGGCAACGGTGCGATCAGCAGCAGCTTTTCGAGCGTTCACCGACACGGCTCGGCAAGCACCCATGGAATGGTTATGGCTCTGGATTTCAGATTGAAGCGACCATGAACATGCTGACGCTGCCCAACTGTGTGATGTGCGATGTACAGCGGTCAGGATCACGGAACTGCAGGTTGTACCCTATGCGCATCAATGCACCATGCATGATTACAATCGTAACCCTGTTTACGATTAAACACCGAATTTGCATCTCGCACTTCTGTGCTTGCATGTGTCCTTCAACTGTGCATCAGAAAATAATGTGGCCGCTGGAAATCTATCCAAGCAAGGGGGCAGAGACGGAACCAGACACTACCAAAGGCTGCTGACCACAAGAACTGTTAGTTAGAACCCCAGAAGTTGCCGTGAGAGACCTCTGAATTTTAACAGAGATAGACTGTAACTCAACGTTAATAGGGAGAGGATAATTTTTCTCAATTTTTTTTACAAACATAAGTTTTTTTTTCAAAAGTTAAAAAAACCAAAACAATTTAAAAATATTGTAGCTCTCATACCGTAGAAACTACTTTGTTTTGGAGCACGTGGCGCCAAGCGGCTAGGGCCCGCCCGTACACCCCCAAGATTGAAGTTTTAAATTTGTATTTTTTTTGTGAAAATAGCATCCGTTCAGAATAAATTACAAAAATAGCCCCCTAATGAGTGTTATACGAGAGCGGCATTACCAACAGCGGACACGTGGCAAAGCAGCGCCTGGGTAGCGCGATATTTTTCACTGTCGCGCTTGTGGTGCGCTGCAATTTTGCTATGCTCGGCCGACACCGCTGGCATGTGATGGACGACAAATGCAGCGCACCACATGCGCTGCATTCGGGCGGGACAGAGATGCAGCGCACCAAGTGCGTTGCATTAGCCGACAGCGCTGCCAGGCGAGGCGATGGGACGGAATATGCCACGGAGTGGATGCGCTGCAATGGCTATTTCGCGGACCAGCAGCGCTACAATGCCTGTCACACCGACTGCTTTGTGCACGTGGCTAGCACTGGCGTGCGCAATAGGGAGGCCTAGCGCCCGTGTCATGGCTTTTTGCGTGGCCGTTATTTACGTCATTTCGTTCCGTCCCATCGACGCGTCGAAAGCACCGACCGACGCCCGCGTCTTCCGTGCATGCGCGTCGAGGAGGGCGCTATAAATTAGGACTCCCTCCAATGGTTTGCATAAGACATTCACTTCGACGAGGGAAAAAAGCAGAGGGAGTTCGAAAACATCTTAGTGAGCTAAGGAAACCGAGAGGCAGAAGAGAGGAGACGTGGGACAGAAGGGAGGGAAAAGAGAGATGGAAGAGGAAATTTGGAATGTATTTCCGGAGCAATTTATTAAGGGTTACTTTTTTGTAGGAATTTATTCGGGGTTCATATTTTGCAGCATTTGATTCAGGAGCCTTGTTTTTGCAGGTAATATCCAGGAAGGTTAGTTTGTACGTTGCTCGGGCTGTCGTAATCTTCAGTTGATCTTTGGGAAAGTTAGTGTAAATAATAGTATATGAAACCACAGTATTGGTAAATGAGCAGTCCAAATAATGAGGTAATTTTATAATGAGAGTAGATAAAATAACAGTAGTAGTGTAGCAAGTAGTAAACGAATGGATGATACAATTTGTAAAAAATGTTATATAATTGGTGTGATGTTGTTCGTAATTAATAGTACATAAAATAATATTATTAGTGTAATATTCGTATAATAATTTCTGTAATATTAGTGTAATATTCGTATAATATTATTACTTTTATAATTATATTATTGTGATACAATTATAAATTTATTAGAATAACAATTATATGGTTCTTTTATTATTGTAATATTGGTATAATTTTATTGCGATATATGTATACTTTCAATAATATCAGTATAATATTACGACAACATTTATGGGATTAGTACAATATTAGAATAACTAGTAATAATGAAATGATGGCATTAGTACATGGAGCAGTACAAGAAATGATAATATTAGTCCAAGGAGTCGTGCATGAAATGACAGCAATACCACAATGAGTAGTACATGAATTGACGATACGAGGCGTAAACAATACTAATAATTAGTGTGATGTTAGTTCAACTAATAGGACATGAAAAAACGACCTCCATGAGATGAGTAGTACATGAATTGATGATGCAAAACGTAGTCTTATATCATTTCAATGTATGTGGCATCACAATCCCACCTGGTTTACCACATCGAACAAGTTATGGTAAGGCGAATTGACCACACAAAGTCAGCATCTATGTCAGACATATTAGACAACACGAAGCTAGCAGCTTTGTTAGGACGATTGGACAACACACATCCATCAGCTTTTTCAAGCCGATTGTACAACACATCGCCTATTGCTTTGTCAGCTTGATTTGACAACACGTGGCCCCCGTTTTCTCAGAGCGAAGTGATAACACATTATCTATTTCTTTGTCAGCATGATTTCACAACACTCTGCCCACCGCTTTCTCAAACTGAAGCGACAATACGCTGTAGTCCGCTTTCTCAGACCAAAGTGAGGACACGCTACCCCACTCTATCAGCCCTGCATGGACTACACACTGCCTATAAAATCACCGGCCACCTAGACAGCACTTCTTCACTAGCTTAACCTCCACTCCATTGCAATGACAAACAGAGGAGGCATCTTAAGCCATGGGAGGGGTAGACGGGGTCAGACATCACCTCGAGGCCCTACCCCTTCATGGTTTCGAGGTTGCAACCCTTCACTCGAGGCCCATCAAATCTACGGTTTCTAATATACGATCCTTCAGCCAAATCTTCCTATAAAAACAAGGGACTACGACACTCCTATAAATTCAATCCACGACGGCCTCCCATTCTGCCCCTAAAGTGGTCGACATGCAAACACGACCTCGACATCGTTGTGCAGGTTTGCGATGAGTTCAATTCCAGCCTAGGACGTCATTTCTACCGATGCCCTCTATTCATGGTAATCGCTACAACTCTTATATACCATTCGGCGCATATCTCTTTATATGACACGTACTCTTACTTGCAAACCACGGATTACAAACTCACTGAACAGGTGGACCCACCGTATCACATCGATGCCCAATGTTATATCCACATATTGCTGTATCACCTCGACGAAATAGGAGAGGACCTAACGGAGGTCAAGAATGAGAACGAACAGCTCTGCAGGCAGAACTTGGAGCTCCAGACCCAGAACGACGACCTACGTCGTCAAAGGCTTAGGGAGAGGAATAATGAAGAGGTCATCCATCTCGACAACGACTACCACACTTGCTACTGCTGCGACAATCCCAGTTGTAATTGTGCTTGCTACTACTGTGACCAGCAGCCCCGTCCACGTCGTCCTGACGATCAACACTCCCTGTGGGTGCCATATGGTTACCCATTCGAGCCTTAATGTCCTCCGCTGATAAAGCGTAGTCTATCCCACCCTTTTACAATTCAAAAGGCGCACTTGTATCGTACTTTTGTCTATATTCGTGGCTGCTATATGCCGCCATTTGTACCGTCCAAACTGTATGCGCCATCTAATCCCACTTTATTATGAAATGGTACATTTCATTCATTCCGTTGTTTTCGAACTTTAAACATGCAATGACTTTACCAGTTTCAAGAGCAACATCAATGAATGTGACAACACAGTCCAACCTACTTTACCACATAGAACATACAACATGCAAATACCTGTGCATAGCACATGCGGGCCAAGGGGCTATGGTGCGGCAGGGATTTTCCGCGCTTCCCTACAGCGGCAGGCATTTACCGCTCCAAATTACGCGCCTGGCTTAGCAGAATGGGGCCATTTCTACAAATATGGATGAACATGACCTAAAAATGAAAAAACTGAAATAAAATAAGCCAAATACATTAAAATTTCTATTATCCGTCGGTACCATCATTTGTATTGATCGACATACGGTATATAATCAGCAAAACTCATTGCTAAGTGTTTTGTATGTGTCGTTTTGGTAATTTTACACGTCGATGTCACTAACTTTCTCATTTCCCTCTGATCATTTTCTATGCTATTCATTAGTTGTGACAAACAAAATTCAATTATAAAAATAACATTCGAATTAGAACAAAAAAATTTCGATGCATATTTTTCACTGTTGTTATTTTTATAAAAAAATTCTCATGCTACCTTTTTCCTTAAAAAAAAGAATTACAAAAAAAAACAATGCAGAGGCAGGGCGTATTGCTGCCCTGCCCTGCCGCTGCTATTTAGTGCAGCGCAGCCCTGCAGCGGCATGAGGCTATTCCCGCCAAATACATCAAAAATTCCCCATGATTAGTGATATATATATAGGTATCGGATCTCAGCTGATGTACAAGTCTAATTCCACCTACTGCCAATGCCCAGTGGACAGAACACACGAGCACAATAAATTTGTATGGGAAAGTGATACCTTGACAACGGCGAAACAATAGCACTCAAGTACTGTTAACATATTTTCGGGGAAATAATGGACCAAAATAATTACTGAAACAGCCACAAACCAACCATCTGGCCAGCAAATGAAAACCAAGTAATGTCTCATGTTCGCAAAAGGGACTTCTGAAGAGGTTGTAGCAAGGAACAAAATCATTCTGGATTGCAGTCAATGCATCAATACATCAAAAATTGAAGGTTGAAAACTTGTTAATCGAAATTTGAAGGGTGAGGAGGCCCACATATTTTCACTAGGGCCACAGAACAATTTGGTACAGATAAGCCATTGAATCGGAGGTGTGCAAGACCTCATCGTGTACAATGTAATTATGTGGTTCAAAGCTTCAAATGCATAATGCTTCGACCAAACTGAAGCTACTTTCACAGCCTGTGAAGCTTTCGTGAAGTAAGCCTACCAGAAAAATAGATGCTAAAATGTGAGCTGAGCCTCTTGAACTTGCTGCATAGGATCAAGAATTAATTTGCACTCATTCCACTTTCAGGACTATCTTCGTTAACTCGTATACAAAATAGCTGATAGACGCCGACGGCAGAACCTGAAGAGGAGAAAGAAAACCAGTTACATCAGATAATCTGAAACAAACTACCACACACTATTCAGTAATACAAAGTCTCGGATCAACTGATATATACAGGTCTCTAAGTTGCCATTTAACCATGTGTGCAAGTGGATTCTCTTCTCGAAGAAAAATGTACCTGTAGCAAGCTGGGGATCAGGCCAGCATAGAGAGCCGGTACTCCGCCTTGATCAACAATTTTAAGGCATGTTGCAAAAGCATTCATCCTTGTTGCCTTAACTTGCATCTGTAGCTGCCTCCTAACTACTTCAAAAGGGTATGTGGCTGCCTCAGCACAGCAACCAGCAATAGCCCCATAGAGTAAGGTCCTAACAGTACCCAACTCAAGCTGATCTAATGCATTTGCCTCTTGACCTTGTTGCTTCATCATTGATGCCCTCCTCTTTCCTTCAGGGGAATGCAGATAAGCCATCTTCAATATGTCATACACTCCGTAGAATACAGCGCCAGAGGGTGCCATACTGATAAGAGAAGGCACTAATCCCTTGTACAGCGAGAAGAATCCTTCAGTCTGAATCATGTGGCGGGCAACACCAATAACCCCGCCTAAGGCTTCACCACCAGGAGCTACCATCTTTGTCCTAATCTGAAATCAACAGCTCAATTCAGACTATTTAATGAAAAAATGGCACCAAGGAAAAAGGAAAGACAATGCAAAACCCAAAAGGTCTTTACATAAACATACCGTATCCATTGGTATGCACAAAATTGTTGCTGTAACGCCAGCAGAAGCACCAGCAATAAACCTCTCAAAGTTTGTAGTTTCTTCATTACCAGACCATTTGAGCAGTTGCTTTCTGTAAGTGTCATATGCATAGAAGTTGACTGCCTTGAATGGAGCAGTGCGGAGGATGTTGACAAAGTTCCCTTTCCAAAAGCCTTTCAACCCTTGTGTTGTAGCAATTGCGTGGATAAGCTCAAAGAGATTCCTCTGCTCACCACGAACTATATACTCCAACTTTAGCCTCTCAAGAGGAGCAACAACTGTTCTGCATGATATACAAAAATTAGGGAAGAAATTTATAAGTAGAAGGAAAGACAACAGAGACCCACTTTGCATATTACTTATAAAGGCTTCAAGTTCCCGCCTTCCCGGTACCAGGCTGAATTCCAAGCCTTGTCTGGTTGGTAGTAACCAATTGGAAACCGGCCAACTCTCTAGCACCGACACATTGGTTTGGTGCCGTATCGGTGTCCGACACGGATACGACACCGACACGCCGCTCAACATGTATCGTTCACATATTTGACAATTAGATAGCTAAAATAAATAATTTTAATGTTCGATACGGCTTCGACACGTCATTAATAGGTATCCGACACATATGGTGACACAACCTGGACCATCTTAGCCACCTAAAGGGTAAACCCTAGCCACCTGAAATGAGCAAAACACCAACATCAAGACTCCATTGTGGAACCATGTTGACTTTATAGATAAGGGTGATCCGTCTAGAGGAAATGTGTAATGGAGATACAAGTATTGCAAATATATTGGCAACTTGGCACTAGTAGCTACTCTAGAGTCAAAGCGCATTTCCTGAAATTACTAATGGTGATTGAAATATATGACTTGTTGAGCTTAGAAGTGAAGTTTCAAAGGCTGGGTACATATTCCTAGTTTACACTTTATATTATTTTAGTTTGACAAACACGTAGAAAATGGAACATAATGCATATGTATATTGTTATTATTTAAATGTATATAGCCATGTCGCCGTGTCAGCATTTTTGAAAGAAAAAAAAGGATAATCCCATGTTGTTGTCTTGTCTTGTCGTGTCATTTCGACGTATCTGTGTCCATGCATCATAGCCGGCCAGGTTCAAGAAAATTTTCAGATTTGCCTTTCGTTTGTATTTATATTGAAGTTTATACGTTTCTAAAATGTGAAAATTATCACCTGTACAGAATCCATTTAAATTGGGCAGAAAATACCTAAATTCTGGCAGGAAACAACAATATCGGTGGAGTACCAACTGCCGGGAAACAGCTTTTGATGGGATATTGAATTTTGTTACTTATCATCTTTTTACTTTCTCAAAGCCAAGCTAAGCTAATCACCTATACTTAAAGCATATTGAGTGCCCCAAAAAAAAGAAAAAAAAGAAGAAGCAACAGCAGATGCAGAACACAGAAATTTGATATCAAAAATCTGAAGGGAGATGCCACAACAGTAAAAAAAGAGAGGCAAGATTTAGATTTCAAATGGATACAAGCGATACATTCCTATCACAATGAGTCAAAAACAAATCAGCCATTCACATATCAAAACTTCCTGAACAAGTGACACTAGTTTCCTTCTCGAAAGTTTCAATACCAAAGTATGCTCAAGCAGCTCTGTTTTCAACAACTATTTAAAACATACACAAGCTGACAAGCTTGAACCTACTAAGCACAAAAAGGTGTCAACTTGGGCCATAATTTACTGAAGAATGAAAGCAGCAAGTGGAACCGTCAAATCATGAGATTAAACGGTATACTATTTTGGTATTTTCATAAGCTAGCTCCTTCTGCCATCGAACTTGTCATATCAAGTAAATAACTTGGAACACTAAAATTGTAGTCCAATTACATGAAAGATGGCATAGTCCAATTACACCAAGCCAAACATCTAATACCAGCAGCAAATCCAGATCAAATGCTCAGGAGAGACCAAAGCTATGAAAAATTAGACCCAAATTTGACCTAGATGGGTATACTGAAATATTTCAAGAAATTTAAAACATTGCTGCCCCACGAGGAGGCCATTTGTGTACTTTGCACAAAGTCATGGGGGGCAGAACAGAAAAGTAACAGTCCTTCTAGAATCTCAAGGACATAAAAATGAAATTTCAAAATGTGTGCAGGGTGGTAGAGGTGGATGGTGGTAGCTCTTGGGGTGTATTAGTTCCAACCCTGAACAATATCCTTCTAATTTCCTTATTCAAGAGCTAAAAATACTACTATACAGTAGGTACACAAATTGACCATATTAACTGCTGCCGTGTTGTCTAGCTAAAAGAAACAATTCCGAATTATCGTGTAGGTAAGAACGGGCTGAATTAATTGCTGCTATGGTAACTTCTGCTGTCACTACTATGCAGTTCCACAGTACTGTGTATTTTCGAGCTACATGCATCTTCGAATCCATTGAGCAACCACAAACTCATTTCACTAAATGTGATATTGTCCATTATCTCTGACATAATGCATTCAGTTACTCTTTATGGTGAGTGGGTTGACCAAGCTACGGAACCCATCTTATTTGTTGAAGTCACAAAAACAGCAAGCTCGACAGGAACCAAATTAAACACAATCTTCTCCAAAGGCTGCAGGAGATAGATGTGGAAAAGTTACTTTGAAATTTGGGTAGAATTACACAAAATTGCTGCTCCCAGAAGAATATAGTACTTTTTATTAATGAGGTCAAAATTGCCAATAGCAATTCCTAGGCAGATAACCTAATAACCTACAATAAAGTACTCTAAATGCTTTTAGCTTTCATGTTTCTAGGCTCATGATTCTATTTGGACAGTGATTTGCACAGATCCAGTTTCCCCATGATAGAAGATGGAACAGGAGCATGGCCCAAACAAGTTAGAGCTGTAGTCACCTCAAACTTCAAACTTACTTTACGTCCCAACTTTGCTATGTACACCACCTCAGTACTTAACCCCACCTGTTTTATGAAAACTTTGCTGTTCAAGTGCTACTTTTGTAGTGGTTAGGGCTTTTTTTTTTTAAATGGAAAGGCAGGAGCTCTACCATGCATTAAGATAGGGGAGCAAAGAGTACAAAATACCATAGGAAGTTCGACCACCTGAGAGCTAGCTGCAACGAGATAGACAAAAGGAAAAGGTAGGAAAAGCAAGGAAAAGATGTAGTGGTTAGGACTGACAATGTGCAATTTAACTCAAATCAGCAGCATCTAAACGTCAATCCTCTATGCACCCAGAGCAACACTAACAAAATTACAGTAATGCACAAATACCCAACTTATCTCACACTCCATCTATCAAAAAAATCTTGAGCAGTGGTTAGCATAGAAATTGTTCCTCCGACATCTGAATCGGAATCAATAGCTATTGCTCGCTACAATAATGTCCAATCCATTTCACCAGACCAGCAATAATACTATCTAAATACAGCTGAACCTGAGTCTACAACACACAATTTGGCTTAAAATCAGCGATATCTGTCCATCTGACACCCACCTCTCAACTCTTTCCCGAAGCGTTGAAATGGAAGCACTGACCTAAGTACCTAACTTAAACAGGAAATCTCATACTAATATTCTAGTACACTACCAATAACTGATCCCAGCAAGGCAGCAAGCTCGATTCATTTAACCAGAATGGCAACGACATTACACAAACAATATGCTGTTAGTACTTTTCAATAATTTTCAGCTCGATTTAACTGGATCAGTAGTATGAATACTTGTCTACACATCCGAACAATGTAACTTCAAATGCAGTGGAGATTCACCAGTCCCACCCAAAGGCAAAGCGGGTATACCTGGAGACCATGGCAGCAACGGCTCCAGCCCAGAGATGCTTCGTCATGTTCATGGCGACCGCTCCGGCACGAGCCTCCTTCTCCTCCACCAGCCTCCCCTCCGCCTCCGCCACCACCTCCTCCACGGCCGCCCTCCTCCCCGCGACCAGCCCCTCCGCCTCCTCCCCTCCGCCCTTCTCCTCCCCGCCCGCGAGCAGCCCCACCGGGCCCCGCACGAACCCCCTGCTCCCCTTGACCGACATCGTTAGCGAGAGGAACCCCGGCGGCACCCTCCGCCCCCGCCGCCGCACGCCGAACGACGCCGAGCATCCGGGCATCGCCGCGAGGAGTGCTCCATGCGCCGCCGCGTCGCCACCGTCGAGGAACAGCCCCGCCGCCACCCCCTCCCCACCGCCGCCCGCGGGAGGCAGCCACATCTCCAGCCACGGCATGGCGGTGAGCCGTCGACGCACGCACGCACCGTCACGACGCTATAGACTGCTGATACCCCTCCTCCTCCTCCCGCTAGGGTTCGCGAGGCGAGGCATCGGTTTTATCGACGGAATGGAACAAAACAACAACGTCGCTTCGATTCGACACAAAAGGGTGGAGACGAGGAGGGAAGCGCAGCTGCTAGTTGGGTGGGCGGGCGAGCAAGTAGATGTGGAAGTGGAGGATTTATTCTTGTTCTTGTGATCTGAGATTTGTTGGCAGTTGCGGGAAGAAGTGGAGAGGCCGCCTTGGATCTTGCCGCCCGAAAGGCAAGAAAGGCCAACGAACTGCGAACGAGGCCAAATAAATAAATATGCTGTGCATTTTTATTTATCTACTTCTTTTTTGTTTGGTCCTCTCGTTCAAGTGGATGTTAGCACAGTAGTATTTCCCTATGGACTAATCGTGTACGTATCAAAAATGGTGAAACTTCTCGGGATAGAGAAGATGGCTCTTCTTCGCAAGAGCACGAACAATGATAGAGAATATACACACACATATTTCTTTATATCATTTTAAACATAAAACTAAAAATAACTTCTATAATGTATGGTATCTTAGTATTGTGTGTATGAGATCTTATAATTCTTTAATTATGATATGAAAAAATATTTGGTATAGAAAATAACTTACATAATGATAATTTATATTGTTTATACGATCGTTTCTTCACGAACAACTCTCCTCTTCTCTCTCCTCTGTATCAACGAAAATATTATTATACGTACCCTAACCAAGACATCAACCATTGTAGCAGAAATTCTCAGTGCATAGTATATGTAGCAGGTTCCTGAAGCGTGCAGCGGCCAGGCCAGGCGCTGCTCGGAAAGGGAAGGGAATCCTGATGACCCTGGCCGGAAAAGAATAATTGTGGCGTATATATGGGATCCTTGAGGTGCTCTCCGCCTCTCCCTCTAAAATTCTCGGTGCTAAGCAACAGGAATCTGCAGAGAATCCCAAGTGCCTCAAATAGGTGGCCACTGGCATGGTAAGCCAACGTGGCGCGTGCAGCATCCACGAATCACGGTGTCTAGCTCAGTGTTGGACGAGAGAACCTGATACACGATCAATTCGACGCGTATGAGAACTTGTTCTTTCTGCGAATCAGGAACTTGTTCTTTCGATCGTTCGGTTCCCGGCTCCGTTCTCTCTCTCTTTTACTCTCTTGCATCAGTACATCGCCGATCCGATTCATGGTTAGGGCTGACAGAAAAGCTCCCGTTCGAATTCGACTCGTCGTGAGTTTGGCTTGTAAAATGAATGAGCCGAGCCGAGTCTCCTTCCCAGCTCGATACCTTAACGAGCTGAGCACGAACTAACTCACGAGCCACTCATGAGTTCGTTAAAGTTCGGTGACTAAATTTATTTAACTCAAATTTCAAGTTATTTGAATGGTAGAGTGTAAATCCCCATAGATTTCCGGTTATTTCAAACATGGCAAAGGATTTCTTCACTATACCAATTAGCATTTTATCTTCGGAGTCAACTTTTAGTGCTAGAGATTATAGGAGTTCTTTATTTCCACCAATGGTTGAGCTACCAGTATGTGCCTCTAGCAAATAAGAAGTGCTTGCAATATCATGAGAAGTCATTTGGCTATGGTACAACATTCTATACTAATAGCTTTATTTCATTTTGATTCTTTGTTAGTTATCTAAATCTATCCTAATTCTATTATTGTGCTTGTTTACATAAAATAGAAGATGAGATGGATGTTGTACACATTTCTTTAGGTAATATCAAGGTGGGAAGTACCTAGTAAACACCCTTTTTACTTTTGCTTATGATTGCTATTCATTTTGGTTATTTCACCACTTAAATTGATTAATAAATTATTTAAATTAATTTATATCCATGTAATTATTTTCTTACTGATTGCCATAGCTCATATGACTTAGCTTAGCTCAACTCATCTCATCTTGATTGACGTGAAGTTTTTTGCGGAGCCGAATTTTCAGCTCGTTAGTTTAACAAGCTGAGCCACTTTTTCAAACGAGCTTGCACGAACTAAGCTAAGCTGGCTTGAGCCCTAGATATGCCAGAAAAAACTAAGAAACTGTTGCCTCTATTACTTATCGAGTTGTCAAAATAGCATTCTTTGAATTTTTCACTGTTGTAGCCCTTTGAAAAAAAATTAGAATTAGTCGTTGTCGGATTTTATTTTCAAATTTGGCTCCCATTGCAGCGAACGGAGAGCGCTAAAAATGCCACGACGCGACACGTGGCATTGCAATGCTCCCACATAGCAAATTGTAGAAAATAAAGAAGCAGCGTTCCCACACCACTGTACTGTAGCACACGGTGTTTTTCCCCCGAGTGGAGACTAGTTATGGGAAAAAAACATTATAATTTTATTATGTTTTATAAATACATTATAATAGAAAAAAACGCACGACGGCTAGTTCTGAAAAAATTCTGAAAAAAAACCCGCACGACAGCTAGTTTTGAAAATCGTACGTCCTATCACAAATATTTTGAGGACCCATATTCTACGGGACAAAATATAACAATATATTTAAAGACCTATATTCTACCGTCCCAGTTACCGTCAATAATTTTCTCCTGTAGAATATGGGTCCTTAAGTATATTGTGTTATATTCTGTTATGGTGTGGGAGCTTGCTTCTTCTTTTTTATTTTTTTTCCACAGTTCGATCTGTGCGAGCGCTGCACTGCATCTTTTTTTAATTTCCTCCCGAATTCGCTCTGTGGGAGCACCGCAATGCCACGCATTGCATCGTGACATTTGCAGCTCTCCCCATCCGCTGCAATGGGACTAAATTTAAAAAAAATCGGCAACGGCTAATTCTAAAAATAAAAAATAAAAATGCTACAGTGAAAAATTCGCATTCTCATCTCGATTCATCCTTGGTCCCGCACTCCCGCTAGGAAGATGCTGCCGCGCGTCATGAATGAACGCACAAAAGCGCTCCTAGCTAGCACCGTACAGCCTCCGGCGGCGGGTTCAGAAGTTCAGAACAAGCCAACCATTCCTGGAGTGCGCTAAAAAAAGAGCTTTTCTGAAGGAAAATGCACAGCCATTTCGGTGGCCCGTTTTATCTCTTGCCATTGTACTACACGGCACACGCTCACCCCTAAGGCCCTAACGTAGTGGGAAGCTGACTCGGATCTGACTAAGTTTTTTTTTAATTGCTGAATATGCATAGCTTTGCATGCTGCAACTAGTACTAGATAAAAAAAGAAGAGATATACACATGCAATTGTGTCATCATTAGAGAAAGGCAACGACGCAGTCCAAAAAACCCTTCGTTCCATGCGTCCGAAAAACGAAAGGAAGAACCGGGATTAGATTATGAAATGGCCATCCATTCCAACCCAAACGCCCAATAGTCGGTCTATCATGCCAGCCCATCCGGAGTTACAAAGTTACAAAGAAAAACATCCTCTCAATAAAATTGAAAACAAAACGTAAAAGGGAAAACTGCTAGCAGTGACAGGACAGATAAGATACTTACTACTGAGTATGAGTTCTAGTACAACGCAACACATGCCAACGATCGAAGGCTCAAAGCATACTGAATTTGACTGACAAGTTTATACTACTACTGCTCCACTATATACTTCTGAAGTTTATGCGATGCAGTACTACACTTACTATATACTCCACCTACTTCTGGCTCTTACTCATAGTGTTTATTCCGGCGGACAGCTGAAAATGAAACAAAACAAAGGCGATTGCGGCTATGCCGATCGATCGCCAATAGCGCCAGCATTGGCCGGCGGGAGGCCAGCAATTTAATTCCGGCGTTACTAGTAGCCACTCTTATTATACCATCAAGCTGCTGCTCCTACTGCTAGCTGCTCCAAATTAAGGGTGTGTTTGATTGTTTATACCAAGTGGTACATGTATGAGATGATTTTTTTTTTCCATGTGTTTGGTTGTTTGAATGGAATCATCCCGTTCTGTATGGTGGGATACAAATTTGAGGAATATTCCCTATAAATACTGAACCATTCCATTCACCCAAATTAATGGAACCAAATGGTACACGATCATCACATTCCATTCAACCTCATCCCACCAACCAAACACGGGATTTTTTTTAAAAATAATACATTTTTTTTATTTAAATTGCAAAAATATATCTCGATCTCAAAAAATTGCAAAAATAGACAGGGACTACAGAGGCATCTGTCGCTCTCTGATGGGCGATATTGGCACTTGTCGCTCTCTGAATGGGCGATATGTCCCCTTTCATGTAGCCAGTTTCTAAAGAACATCATAACTTTTTCATATGATCTCAGATGGAGATGAACTTTATATGAAAATTGTAGCTCTCGACGAGATCTAAAACTTTGGTATACAATTTTTTTTTTCATTTGTATCTATTTAGATGGCCAAAAACAGGATGGAAAGTTCAGATCTAAACTAGATCTGAAACTTCTATTTCATTTTTGGCCATCTAAATGGATTCAAATGAAAATAATTTGTATACCAAAGTTGTAGATATCGTCGAGAGCTACAATATTCATATAAAATTCATCTCCATCCGAGATCCTATGAAAAAGTTATGATTTTCTTTAGAAACTGACTACAGGAAAGTGGACATGTCGCCCATTCAGAGGGCGACAGAGGCCTCTGTAGCCCCTGTCGCCCATTCAGAGGGCGACGGAGATATACTTTTGCAATTTTTTGAGATCGAGGTATATTTTTGCAATTTGAATAAAAAAATATATTATTTTAAAAAAAGTTCCCCTAAGTTACATTAAATATTTTTATCTACCACACCTACAAGTGACAATGCATGGCCCCCGTCATTGGCTCCCTCCTGTTGAGAAACCCTGAAAGCCCACCGAAGGCCCATGTGGTCCCTAATGCCGAAACCCTAGAGAGCGCTATAAAAGGAGGAGGGGGGGTCCCCCCATGTACACAGAATTCATTAGCAATAAAGAATTTCCGCTTTCGCTCTCCCTAAACACGTGTCTCTCTCTCTTTCTGTTCTCCACTTCAGATCTGTTCGGGAACCCCGGACTATTCGATAGCGAGGTTCCTTAACACGTTATCAGCACGAAGCTCTACCGGAGATCAGATTGAAAAGGTGAGAAAAGGTGGGGTTAGCGTTTGAATCTAAACGCTTGTTGTTTTTATGCTCGCATCTATCCTCACGATCCAGATCGTTTATCACGTGGCACGGCTCTGAGCGACATCGGTACACGCGTCATCTCGAAAAAAAAAAAAAAAAAAAAAGTACATGCGTCTCGGCATCATCGCTGCGGTCGCGTCCGGCCGCAACACACGAGCCACATCGGCAAGACACCACCCGGCTCAAGTTGGGCTCCGACGGCGTCTCGCACCCGCCGGTTGAGCATGAAGCGACTCGGCGTTGCTCGAAGAAGCCGTCATCACCGCGCACGGCAGCGCCGCAGAATCGCGCGCCAACCCGCCGGCCGACCATCGCGCGCGCAGCTCGCGCGCGGCGCGCCATCGCTTGCGCGCCACGCTCGTTCTATCGCTTAAAAGACGCGCCGACGCGCGCGATCGCGCCTCGCGCCATCTGCCGCCGCTTTGCCGCGGCCGCCATGGCCGGCCGCCGCCGCGCCGCCGCCGCTGGGGCTCGGCTTCGAAGCGGCACGCCGTCTTGCAAGACGGCCGCACCAAGATCGCTGCCGTCGGCTCAAGCCGACCACCGCCGCGACGCTGCACGGCGTCGCCGGCCTTAACCTCCGCGTCCGCGCGCGACGGCGTAGCGCCCGAGCCCTCCGGCAGCCGTCTCGGCTCGTCGACTTCCCGGCCGGCCTCACCGCCGCCGTCGCCGCCTCGCCACAGCCTCGCAGCGCCGCTCCGCCCGGCCAGTGGATCGCACCGCGCCGCCCGGCGCTTCGGCCCGGCCGCTCAACCATGCGCTGCGTTCAAAGCGCAGCCGCCGCCGCCTCGACCTCGGCGTCACCGCCCGCCCGAGGCGCCTCCTCGCCTCCTCGCCTCTGCGCGCTCGGCCGGCCGAGACGCCGCTCAAGATATGTGTACGCGCCGCCCGCCTTGCATCCGCTCCGCCCGCACGCGGCGCACCGCACCGAGCCGCGAAGCCGCGCGCCGAGACGGCGACGACGAGTCCCGCCCGACACCCGGCGGCGCTGAAAGGACGGGGATGTCGCCTAGAGGGGGTGAATAGGCGGATTAAAAACTTTGTAACTTAAATGCAATGAAATAAAAATATTGCGGCTAAATAAAATCTCCGAGTTTCTGAACAATTGGAGTGTCCGGATATTCAATCCGGATACTCGGATAGTCCGATCCGAGGGTCCTAACCCGAGTGTCCGGTTATTCAATCCGGATACTCGGATTATCCGGACTGTCCGTGGTATTCAATCCGGATACTCCGGATTGAGGACTTCGAATGGAGATTTTAAATCTTTGCAATTTTTCAACAATCTACTTGAATACAAATGATCTAAATGATGTCAGGTACCTGAGGGTAGAGAAGATCTGGAGCCAAACACAACAAAAGAGTAGATCGGGCAATTTCAAGATTCAAAATCAAATACTAAAACAAGAGTAAGAAGCAAACTTGGAGACGATGATTTTTCACCCGAAGTTCGGATCCTTGAGGGGATCCTACGTCTCCGTTGAGGCGGCTCGGTCACACTTGAGCCGGGGTCTCTTTCAACCCTCTTCCTCCGGTGTTGCACAAATGCACTCGTCGGTCTTCACTCCTTTGATTCCTTCCTTACGGAGGCGGAACTGCCTTCACAAACTTCCCACTACCAACCACACAAAGCTCCGGTGGCTCGAGGCGACCTCCTAGCCGTCTAGGAGTCCTCAACCTCCAAGAGTAACAAATGCTCACGAAGAACAAACTTAGAGATGAAATCAAGTGCTCAATCAACTCAAATCTCACTCAACAAACTCTTCCCAACCCTTCTCACAAGGGGATCACTTAGATCTAAGGGTAAAAGCTCCTCAAAGCCCCCACACCCCTCAAAATCCACTCCAAAAGCCTCACCAAAAGCTCTCTCAAAAGGAGGAAGGGCTATATATAGACCTCCCCAAAACTAGCCGTTGAGGCGATGCGCACAGATCGGATTTCAATCCGGATACTCGGATTGATGAAAAAGGCTAACAGAGAGACTCAATCCGAGAGTCCGGATGAATATCCGGATACTCGGATGATCCGGATAGTCCGGACTAACTCCGGATAGTCCGAATCAACCTCGAGCGACTCGACTAAAACGAGCATAACTTTTGACTCGGACTCGATTTCAGAGATTTTGGACTCTCCGAAAGCTAAGAACGAGGGCTACACAACCAACAAGATCTCACTATCCAAAACTCAAAGGATAACCACAGATTTCACAAAGAAATCAAGAGAGACCTACAACCCTCACTTTCCAAGCACTACCAACACCACTCTCTTTCTAAGATTCACAAGGATGGATCACTTGAGCACTTGACACATCTAAAAGTCATTCGACATCGCATCCCTCTTAATAGTACGGCAATCCTTAGACTCAAATTAAATCAAAGATAATATAAGTCTAGAACTAGTCACTTGCCGTCTTCTTTCTTGATGTCGATGCATGAAGACCTTCACCATATAATTGATGACATCTTCGCCTTGTCCAACTCGACTCGATTCACCTCATGAGACTCTCGTCCTATCAACCTTGACTTGATCATCCTCTCTCGACGATCTCCACGCCAAGTTGCTCTTGACTTAGTCCTCGACTCTTGGTGACACCGCCGTCTTGTTGACCTCAGCTTAATGATCATCCTCCAAGATACCTTGGTCATCATACACATACGGGACCTAATTATTTCCAAACTACTCATGAAAGACATTAGTCCCAAAGGCTCAATAGATATGAATAAGTTGATATTTGTGAGCGTTGATTACAACAAGTGTTTCATATAAAGAAGCACAACACAAAATAGAAACACTTGACATAAGAAATGTTCTCTACTAAGTGCATCACGATGAATATGTAATTGATCTATATGCACTAGAGAGATATATAATTGCCAATATGATGAATCAATTAAATCATGGCAAGGATCACAGACTTTACTTAAATAAAGCACATGATAGAATATACACGAATTGTACATGTGCAAATAATATTTGGAGTAAGAGTAAATATGTGATCCAACACTAGATAAACTTCACTAAGAGAATTGCATGAGAAGATATACAAATAAAACATGCATGCACCAAGTCAATCTATAGCAATATGAAGTTTAACTCTAGTTAATACATGCATACTATAATGAACTCAAATGAATATATATGCATAAATAAATATGACATGAACCAATGTGCATATATATAATCAACATGTTACTTGGAGTTCACTATGCATTTGCACGAAAGGAATGCAATAACAAATATAGAATAGATACCAAAATTGCATACCTTATCTTTGCTTAACTATCCCATTTGATTTTCCTCTAAAAGATGAGACTGATACTCAACTAGGCAATATCATGTTAGTCTCATAGCAATATAATCATATTAGAGGTTTGTCATTTGCTAAGCACTAAGTTAAGCATTTACTTAATTTACATAGATTGTCATTATGAGTGTTTGTCATTAATCACCAAAATAACATTCATTAATCACCAAAATAACATAAGTGCCTAGATGCACTTTCAATCTCCCCCTTTTTGGTGATTTATGACAAACCTATTATCAATTGCACCAAATGACAATATTAAGATATTTAGCATTAAAACAAGCATAAAGATACAATAAGAGATCATACTTACAAATCATCCCTTTTTGTCAATCGATTAGGGGACAATTGATAAATCCATAAATTCTCCCCCTTTTGTCATTAATCCCAAAAAGGTGCTTAAAAGATTCTTATTGTTTATTCAATAAAATCTGTTCTCCCCCTTGATTGCACACTCAATAAAAAGATTAGGGAGAAATAAAATAAAAATAAGGAGCTAGTAATAGGACAATAATATTAAGCTCCCCCTAAATCTAGGCAAGATATGATACCAATTATTTCCAAGATTTAGGTAATAGATTTTTCTAGTTATACCAAATTAAAGAAGTCATGATTCTTAGGATATAAGTGATGCTTAAACATGACACACGAATATGATTTCACATATTCTTTAAACATCAAGATCATATAGCAAATTTATAATTTAAGCACATGCTTTAAATCAAATTCTAACAATCAAGATCATATAAAGAAGATTACACAAGAAGGAATTGCTTATATGATCACAAGATGTATACAAGATCATGAATCAAGGTTGTATAAGTAAGATGCACTTTCATGATCAAGAATTTCATAAACTTATCAAGGGCATACCTCTTTGCAATGTGTCACCCATATGTACCTTTTAGTTCTTGATAACTCCAAATGCAAGTTAGATGACACTTCAAAACAATTTAGGATTAGAGGATACCTCTTGAAAGATACCAATTAATCATATCAATTGAAAGATACAACACCATTTAGAATAACACAATTTAGCATAATGGTGTGCACAGACATTATTGAATATGGTCGAAAAGAAACACGCCCTTTGTCGATTCTTGTCCACCGCATGTTCGAATTGGTCATGATCACCGCGCCGGTCTTAGATCCTCGTACTATGGAGCTCCTCTCCATTTCCTTCATCCCACCGTCGAAGGTGACCCCTTTTCCAATACCTTGAACATCAATAGACAAGCACACGATTTCCGGGAACAAATATCTTTTAATTTGACCCAAGTTAGTTTGATAATGTCTAAGTACAACATGCATGATATATATGATATACAAGACAATACTCTTTGCATGCAATTTAAAACAATTTGAAGATATCAATTGAAGATTTTATTACATCACTTTATAATGAAAATATTTGAAACTCATTCAAATTTGATCTTGACACCCACTTGTAAGAGAGACAATGAGTAAAACACATTCAAACTCACTCTTGAGCTTACAAGGGAAATTTTCTCTTTTCCATAATAAACTCGAAGTTATGCAAGAGAGAAAACATTTTGAGGCTAAGTTACAATTAAATCCAATTTCCAGAATAACTTAGCCAAAAGATGCACTTTCATTGGAATGAAAACTTAAATAGATATGCTCCACTTAGAAGCTTGGAACAATGAATAAGTTCACTTAGTTTTCATCTTGAAAGGCTTGCCAAGATGCCAATTCAAAACTCTTAAAATCTCAAAAAGATTCAAATAGCAGCACAAAGTCGATTATAACTTTTAAACTATTGCTCAAATACAAAAATCATCAACGCGGAACAGATCCGACTCGAAATCCTCTTCGAGGGCTATGAAGACTGAATATTGATTTGAGCAAAGGAGAAACCCAAAAATAGGATGAACAAGATATTGCAAGAAAGTGTAGATAGCAATTTTGAATTTGGGCCGAATTGCACAACCCGGATACTCCGGTATTTTGATCCGGAGTGTCCGGATAATCCGGATACTCCGGATATATTACCCGGATACTCCGGGTTGTTCAGCTTCATCCCTAAAACTGAACATTTTGAATTTGGATCAAATCTTGATCAAATGAAGTCCAATAGCCATAAGATTTTGCGAAATGATCCATGAACATCCAAGAGACTTTTTCAAAAGGATTTTCTCAAATATCACTCTCCAATCAAAAATAGGTCATTAGAAGCATTGAGGTTTAGTTTTGACACTAAGTCAAATAAAGTCAACAATCTATAAATGAGTTCAAATAAATTTGAGAATAAATAAATTTTATTTCGAGAAATATGATGAAAGATGCATATGAAACACATAAAAGATTAAGATTTTCACCAAATCCTCAAAATGGAACCAAATGGGTTTTGAATGGTAATATGCACTTATATGGCTTCATATGATTTAGAGAGATGTTTATAAGCCTATTTGCATAATCAAATCCATTCAAATCGTAAAATCCAACTTAATGCAAGAGTATGCCAAATAAAATCGAAAGAGAGAAAAAGGCATAACTATTTCAAATTAAGTTGAAATTATTTGAAATTAGGCATAAACATTATTTAGACTCCCAAGAAACTTTTTCAAAAAGAATTTTCCAAAAAGGAGTCTCCAATCAAAAGATATGCCAAATTTTGCTTTCAGGGTTTGAAAAGAAATTGAATTTTCGCCAAATGTTCAAAATGCATTCCGGATTGAAATTTATGGAGATTTGAATTTTCATAGCTTTGTATGAGTTAGAAATACTATTTCAATCCAAGATATGCAAATAAATCCAATTCAAATAGCGAAATCCACAAAATGCAACAACAGATCATTTTGGGTCAATTGGATGATTTTGGCCAAATTCAAATGGCTATAACTTTTGAACGGTTGGTCGTTTGGAAAAACTTTGAACTAAAGAAATGCTTAAAATGACCAACCCTATGAGTTTTGTATTGACCACTTTTCAAACTCCAAATAGATTTTGCTTTAGAAAAATTTGAAGTTAAATGCAAAAGCAAGATCACAAAGATCTTTTAAGCCAAAGTTTGACTTTTAGCTTCTAGCCAAGGGTTAGATACTTGAAAACATTTGAAATGCATTTGAAAACATTTTAGAAGACTATTTTCATAAGATTTTGCATTTCAAACAAATATTTTGCTTTTAACCCTTTTTGAAGCAAGTTAAATAGGAAATAGTTTTTCATAAAAGCCTCAAAATACAACTCAATTTGGATTTCATGCAATTTCAATTTCCATGGCTTAGAATTGATTATCAAGATGGTTTCTAGCCAACATTTATAATGAAATCCAACTTGAATGCTAAGATTTGAGCAATATGCTTAAATAAGCTATTTTAGTTCAAACCAAAAACTTTTCGGGCTAAAATTGATTTCAATATAGAATTTTTATTTTGAAAGCTTGTAAAACATTTGAAATACATATTAGAATACTTTTACAAAGCTTTTCACAATTTTGGGCCTTTTAAACATAAGATTTGACTTTTGACCAAAATGGTCCTTTTGAAATAGCTATTTGTAAAACAAAGTCAAATATTTCAACACAAGATTCAAATGAAGAATAAGATGAGATATTGAGATTTGAATTTTGTGTATGAGTCTAAGATACCATTTTGAACCAAGATACTACACAAGATCCGGTCCAAACGGAGAAACTCACTAAGTGCAATAGTATGACAATTATGGGTCAAATATAGTTTTTAGTGAGTTTCAAAATCAAATAACTTTCACTAGGTTGGTCTTTTGAAAGTCTTTTGAACACAAGAGTTGTTAAGAATGACCAACTCTAGGATTTTCGTTTTGGAATTACTTTCAAATTCATTTTACATTTAATACTATGAAAATTATAAGTTTAAATCCAAAACAAGATACTACTATCTAGATTTTGATCATGAAACTCATTTTCTTTTCAAAATGGATTTTGTGAAGCCAAAACCTTTGAAAAACATTTCAAATATATTTGTATACATTTTGCAACTAGTTTTCACAAGAATACTAATGATATACAAAATTTTGACTTTTGGCTAAATGGCTTGATTTTGAAAATATATATTTGCACTTATATAAATAT
Source organism: Otatea glauca (assembly GCA_036346275.1). Lineage (NCBI taxonomy): Eukaryota > Viridiplantae > Streptophyta > Magnoliopsida > Poales > Poaceae > Otatea > Otatea glauca. The sequence goes on along the minus strand of CM070722.1, from coordinate 52,336,885 downwards.
GGGCACATGTAGGGATGTGATATACATGGTTATGATTTAGCACTCCCCTTAATGTGCCACTATCCCAAACTTACTCAAGATTGCAATCAAAACAACTAATAAGCATGAGCAAGCATATAATCAAGCAATCTAAATTGATTTTCATGAATAATGCAATATAACCTACACAAGGCTATAAGCTATAAGAATCAATTTAAATACTTGTTACCCGAGATGGCATTGGTTCATGATTGAGTGAATGTCTTCAAGCTTGGCTTCTTTTTGCACATGATGGAATCATCCTCTTGATTGAGCCAAAGCTTTCCAATGCATCTCCAAGCACCTAATAAACTTCTAGGCACTTGTTGGTACACAATTTTTGTTGGGTCCAAAAATGTTAGTCACAATAGATTTAGGAACCCAAATGGTCCTAACATTAATAGTCTTAGGTGAACTAACATGACTAGCAATGGATTTGCGATTGTTATTACTCCTAAGCGAATTATTGGAATTGAATTGAGGAGGCTTAGGAGTTTTAGCATTTTTAGCAAATCCATTTCTAGTTTGATCCTTTCTAAGCACATAATAATCATTACAATGCAAGGGCTTAGAAGATCTAGCAAATCTAGCAAATGGTTTGCTATTGTTATTTTCCTAAGCACATGATCAACATGATTTTCTTGGTCTTAGGAAGTCTAGCATTTTGAGCAAACACATTTCTAGATTCATTTCTCCTAAGCAATTGAATATCATAATTTTGCAAATACTTGGGAGAATCGACAAACTTGGCAAACACATTGCCATTTTTGTCTTTCCTAAGCAAATAATGATCATTGACAATAATTGGCTTAGGAGTAATACCTTTGGGACAATCCTTACCGATGTGTCCCTTTTTCCGACAATTGTAGCAAGTAGGCTTTGAGCGTCTCTTCTTCTTCTTGACTTGCTCTTTGTCGGTTTGCCTCATTGTTGATGGTTGTGGCTTGATCTCCACTTTATTAGGGCACACGGAGGCGGCGTGTCCCTTCTTGTTGCAAGCAAAGCACTTGATGATCTTGAATGTCTTTCGTTGTGCCTTGTCTTGTTAGTCTCCCTCTTGGAGATGTAGCCGAGTCCTCGCTTATCTTGAGGTGCCCTTGGCTTGCTCAAGATCTCGTCGAGAACGGCTTTTCCCTTTATGCACTTCTTCAAGTCATTTTCTAATCTAATGACTTGGGCCTTGAGCTCCTTGTTTTCCTCTACAAGATTAGTCTCAATATGCATAGAGGAAGTTGAAGCAATATTTTTATTTGAGCAACAAGGCATATCATCACTAGAGGTGGTCATATTAATTTTAGATGAAATGCTAGAATTAGAAATTAAGCATGGCATATCATCAATTAAATCACATGTAATTCCTATGTCCACCTTAGGCTTATGAATTTCTTTGGAAAGGAGGATTCATGATTTTCTTGAAGCATATTATAATCATTTGAAGTGATTCATGTTCAAGCTTCAAAATTTTATATTTCTTTTTCTCCTTTCCAAGACATTTATTGAGCTCCTCTAGCAAATTCATAAGTTCATCATAAGTGAGCTCATCATCATCATCGTCACTTACCTCATTCTTACCTTTCGCCATGAAGCAACAGATTTGTGATGGAAGAGCATCTTCATCGTCACTTGAGGCGGAGGTTGAGGTTGATGGAGATGTCGGTTCTTCATCACTTGAGCTTGAGGTGGAGCTTGATGTTTCATCTCCCGACATCTCTTCCTTAATGCAATCCTCAATAGAAGTGGATGATTCAAATAGTTCTTCAAGCTTTATCCACATTTCATGAGCACTCTTGAGATTGCATATTCTATCAAAAATTTCATCGCTCACAACACAAAATAAAACATTAGTAGCTTGAGCGTCGAGATGTAGGCATTTCCTCTCTCCTTCGGTTGGAGCAACTTCATTCAACGGAGAGGAAAAGCCGACATCTACGATCCACCATATTTGGGGGCTCATGGATTTAAAATGAGAAGTCATAATTAATTTCCATGAAGCATAATTTGTGCCATCTAGCACAAGTGGATTATGTGAGTGCACTAATCCTCTAGTCGACATCCTTTACTCTCTAGGCGGTTAAGTCTAATAAAAGAGAGACCTTGCTCGATACCAATTGAAAGGACAGGGATGTCGCCAGAGGGGTGAATAGGCGGATTAAAAACTTTGTAACTTAAATGCGTGGAATAAAAATATTGCGACTAAATAAAATCTCCGAGTTTCCTGAACAATCCGGAGTGTCCGGATATTCAATCCGGATACTCCGGATAGTCCGATCCCGAGGGTCCTAACCCGGAGTGTCCGGGTTATTCAATCCGGATACTCCGGATTATCCGGACTGTCCGGGGTATTCAATCCGGATACTCCGGATTGAGGACTTCGAATGGAGATTTTAAATCTTTGCAATTTTTCAACAATCTACTTGAATACAAATGATCTAAATGATGTCAGGTACCTGAGGGTAGAGAAGATCTGGAGCCAAACACAACAAAAGAGTAGATCGGGCAATTTCAAGATTCAAAATCAAATACTAAAACAAGAGTAAGAAGCAAACTTGGAGACGATGATTTTTCACCCGAAGTTCGGATCCTTGAGGGGATCCTACGTCTCCGTTGAGGCGGCTCGGTCACACTTGAGCCGGGGTCTCTTTCAACCCTCTTCCTCCCGGTGTTGCACAAATGCACTCGCGGTCTTCACTCCTTTGATTCCTTCCTTACGGAGGCGGAACCGGCCTTCACAAACTTCCACGACCAACCACACAAAGCTCGGTGGCTCGTGGCGACCTCCTAGCCGTCTAGGAGTCCTCAACCTCCAAGAGTAACAAATGCTCACGAAGAACAAACTTAGAGATGAAATCAAGTGCTCAATCAACTCAAATCTCACTCAACAAACTCTTCCCAACCCTTCTCACAAGGGGATCACTTAGATCTAAGGGTAAAAGCTCCTCAAAGCCCCCACAGCCCCTCAAAAATCCACTCCAAAAGCCTCACCAAAAGCTCTCTCAAAAGAAGGAGGAAGGGCTATATATAGACCTCCCCAAAACTAGCCGTTGAGGCGATTGCGCAATCCGAGTCTCGGATTTCAATCCGGATACTCGGATTGGTGAAAAAGGCTAACAGAGAGACTCAATCCGAGAGTCCGGATGAATATCCGGATACTCGGATGATCCGGATAGTCCGGACTAACTCCGGATAGTCCGAATCAAGACTCGAGCAGCTCGGTAAAACGAGCATAACTTTTGACTCGGACTCCGATTTCAGAGATTTTGGACTCTCCGAAAGCTAAGAACGAGGGCTACACAACCAACAAGATCTCACTATCCAAAACTCAAAGGATAACCACAGATTTCACAAAGAAATCAAGAGAGACCTACAACCCTCACTTTCCAAGCACTACCAACACCACTCTCTTTCTAAGATTCACAAGGATGGATCACTTGAGCACTTGACACATCTAAAAGTCATTCGACATCGCATCCCTCTTAATAGTACGGCAATCCTTAGACTCAAATTAAATCAAAGATAATATAAGTCTAGAACTAGTCACTTGCAGTCTTCTTTCTTGATGTCGATGCATGAAGACCTTCACCATATAATTGATGACATCTTCGCCTTGTCCAACTCGACTCGATTCACCTCATGAGACTCTCGTCCTATCAACCTTGACTTGATCATCCTCTCTGACGATCTCCACGCCAAGTTGCTCTTGACTTAGTCCTCAGCTCTTGGTGACACCGCCGTCTTGTTGACCTCAGCTTAATGATCATCCTCCAAGATACCTTGGTCATCATACACATACGGGACCTAATTCTTTCCAAACTACTCATGAAAGACATTAGTCCCAAAGGCTCAATAGATATGAATAAGTTGATATTTGTGAGCAGTTGATTACAACAAGTGTTTCATATAAAGAAGCACAACACAAAATAGAAACACTTGACATAAGAAATGTTCTCTACTAAGTGCATCACGATGAATATGTAATTGATCTATATGCACTAGAGAGATATATAATTGCCAATATGATGAATCAATTAAATCATGGCAAGGATCACAGACTTTACTTAAATAAAGCACATGATAGAATATACACGAATTGTACATGTGCAAATAATATTTGGAGTAAGAGTAAATATGTGATCCAACACTAGATAAACTTCACTAAGAGAATTGCATGAGAAGATATACAAATAAAACATGCATGCACCAAGTCAATCTATAGCAATATGAAGTTTAACTCTAGTTAATACATGCATACTATAATGAACTCAAATGAATATATATGCACAAATAAATATGACATGAACCAATGTGCATATATATAATCAACATGCTACTTGGAGTTCACTATGCATTTGCACGAAAGGAATGCAATAACAAATATAGAATAGATACCAAAATTGCATACCTTATCTTTGCTTAACTATCCCATTTGATTTTCCTCTAAAAGATGAGACTGATACTCAACTAGGCAATATCATGTTAGTCTCATAGCAATATAATCATATTAGAGGTTTGTCATTTGCTAAGCACTAAGTTAAGCATTTACTTAATTTACATAGATTGTCATTATGAGTGTTTGTCATTAATCACCAAAATAACATTCATTAATCACCAAAATAACATAAGTGCCTAGATGCACTTTCAATCTCCCCCTTTTTGGTGATTTATGACAAACCTATTATCAATTGCACCAAATGACAATATTAAGATATTTAGCATTAAAACAAGCATAAAGATACAATAAGAGATCATACTTACAAATCATCCCTTTTTGTCAATCGATTAGGGGACAATTGATAAATCCATAAATTCTCCCCCTTTTGTCATTAATCCCAAAAAGGTGCTTAAAAGATTCTTATTGTTTATTCAATAAAATCTGTTCTCCCCCTTGATTGCACACTCAATAAAAAGATTAGGGAGAAATAAAATAAAAATAAGGAGCTAGTAATAGGACAATAATATTAAGCTCCCTAAATCTAGGCAAGATATGATACCAATTATTTCCAAGATTTAGGTAATAGATTTTCTAGTTATACCAAATTAAAGAAGTCATGATTCTTAGGATATAAGTGATGCTTAAACATGACACACGAATATGATTTCACATATTCTTTAAACATCAAGATCATATAGCAAATTTATAATTTAAGCACATGCTTTAAATCAAATTCTAACAATCAAGATCATATAAAGAAGATTACACAAGAAGGAATTGCTTATATGATCACAAGATGTATACAAGATCATGAATCAAGGTTGTATAAGTAAGATGCACTTTCATGATCAAGAATTTCATAAACTTATCAAGGGCATACCTCTTTGCAATGTGTCACCCATATGTACCTTTTAGTTCTTGATAACTCCAAATGCAAGTTAGATGACACTTCAAAACAATTTAGGATTAGAGGATACCTCTTGAAAGATACCAATTAATCATATCAATTGAAAGATACAACACCATTTAGAATAACACAATTTAGCATAATGGTGTGCACAGACATTATTGAATATGGTCAGAAAAGAAACACGTCCCTTTGTCGATTCTTGTCCACCGCATGTTCGAATTGGTCATGATCACCGCGCCCGGTCTTAGATCCCTCGTACTATGGAGCTCCTCTCCATTTCCTTCATCCCACCGTCGAAGGTGACCCTTTTCCAATACCTTGAACATCAATAGACAAGCACACGATTTAGGAACAAATATCTTTTAATTTGACCCAAGTTAGTTTGATAATGTCTAAGTACAACATGCATGATATATATGATATACAAGACAATACTCTTTGCATGCAATTTAAAACAATTTGAAGATATCAATTGAAGATTTTATTACATCACTTTATAATGAAAATATTTGAAACTCATTCAAATTTGATCTTGACATCCACTTGTAAGAGAGACAATGAGTAAAACACATTCAAACTCACTCTTGAGCTTACAAGGGAAATTTTCTCTTTTCCATAATAAACTCGAAGTTATGCAAGAGAGAAAACATTTTGAGGCTAAGTTACAATTAAATCCAATTTCCAGAATAACTTAGCCAAAAGATGCACTTTCATTGGAATGAAAACTTAAATAGATATGCTCCACTTAGAAGCTTGGAACAATGAATAAGTTCACTTAGTTTTCATCTTGAAAGGCTTGCCAAGATGCCAATTCAAAACTCTTAAAATCTCAAAAAGATTCAAATAGCAGCACAAAGTCGATTATAACTTTTAAACTATTGCTCAAATACAAAAATCATCAACGCGGAACAGATCCGACTCGAAATCCTCTTCGAGGGCTATGAAGACTGAATATTGATTTGAGCAAAGGAGAAACCCCAAAAATAGGATGAACAAGATATTGCAAGAAAGTGTAGATAGCAATTTGAATTTGGGCCGAAATTGTACAACCGGATACTCGGTGTTTTGATCCGAGTGTCGGATAATCCGGATACTCGGATATATTACGGATACTCGGGTTGTTCACTTCATCCTAAAACTGAACATTTTGAATTTGGATCAAATCTTGATCAAATGAAGTCCAATAGCCATAAGATTTTGCAGAAATGATCCATGAACATCCAAGAGACTTTTTTCAAAAGGATTTTCTCAAATATCACTCTCCAATCAAAAATAGGTCATTAGAAGCATTGGAGGTTTAGTTTTGACACTAAGTCAAATAAAGTCAACAATCTCGCAAATGAGTTCAAATAAATTTGAGAATAAATAAATTTTATTTCGAGAAATATGATGAAAGATGCATATGAAACACATAAAAGATTAAGATTTTCACCAAATCCTCAAAATGGAACCAAATGGGTTTTGAATGGTAATATGCACTTATATGGCTTCATATGATTTAGAGAGATGTTTATAAGCCTATTTGCATAATCAAATCCATTCAAATCGTAAAATCCAACTTAATGCAAGAGTATGCCAAATAAAATCGAAAGAGAGAAAAAGGCATAACTATTTCAAATTAAGTTGAAATTATTTGAAATTAGGCATAAACATTATTTAGACTCCCAAGAAACTTTTTCAAAAGAATTTTCCAAAAGGAGTCTCCAATCAAAAGATATGCCAAATTTTGCTTTGTGGTTTGAAAAGAAATTGAATTTTAGCCAAATGTTCAAAATGCATTCGGATTGAAATTTATGGAGATTTGAATTTTCATAGCTTTGTATGAGTTAGAAATACTATTTCAATCCAAGATATGCAAATAAATCCAATTCAAATAGCGAAATCCACAAAATGCAACAACAGATCATTTTGGGTCAATTGGATGATTTTGGCCAAATTCAAATGGCTATAACTTTTGAACGGTTGGTCGTTTGGAAAAACTTTGAACTAAAGAAATGCTTAAAATGACCAACCCTATGAGTTTTGTATTGACCACTTTTTCAAACTCCAAATAGATTTTGCTTTAGAAAAATTTGAAGTTAAATGCAAAAGCAAGATCACAAAGATCTTTTAAGCCAAAGTTTGACTTTTAGCTTCTAGCCAAGGGTTAGATACTTGAAAACATTTGAAATGCATTTGAAAACATTTTAGAAGACTATTTTCATAAGATTTTGCATTTCAAACAAATATTTTGCTTTTAACCCTTTTTGAAGCAAGTTAAATAGGAAATAGTTTTTCATAAAAGCCTCAAAATACAACTCAATTTGGATTTCATGCAATTTCAATTTCCATGGCTTAGAATTGATTATCAAGATGGTTTCTAGCCAACATTTATAATGAAATCCAACTTGAATGCTAAGATTTGAGCAATATGCTTAAATAAGCTATTTTAGTTCAAACCAAAAACTTTTCGGGCTAAAATTGATTTCAATATAGAATTTTTATTTTGAAAGCTTGTAAAACATTTGAAATACATATTAGAATACTTTTACAAAGCTTTTCACAATTTTGGGCCTTTTAAACATAAGATTTGACTTTTGACCAAAATGGTCCTTTTGAAATAGCTATTTGTAAAACAAAGTCAAATATTTCAACACAAGATTCAAATGAAGAATAAGATGAGATATTGAGATTTGAATTTTGTGTATGAGTCTAAGATACCATTTTGAACCAAGATACTACACAAGATCCGGTCCAAACGGAGAAACTCACTAAGTGCAATAGTATGACAATTATGGGTCAAATATAGTTTTTTACGTGAGTTTCAAAATCAAATAACTTTCACTAGGTTGGTCTTTTGAAAGTCTTTTGAACACAAGAGTTGTTAAGAATGACCAACTCTAGGATTTTCGTTTTGGAATTACTTTCAAATTCATTTTACATTTAATACTATGAAAATTATAAGTTTAAATCCAAAACAAGATACTACTATCTAGATTTTGATCATGAAACTCATTTTCTTTTCAAAATGGATTTTGTGAAGCCAAAACCTTTGAAAAACATTTCAAATATATTTGTATACATTTTGCAACTAGTTTTTCACAAGAATACTAATGATATACAAAATTTTGACTTTTGGCTAAATGGCTTGATTTTGAAAATATATATTTGCACTTATATAAATATGGGCACATGTAGGGATGTGATATACATGGTTATGATTTAGCACTCCCCCTTAATGTGCCACTATCCCAAACTTACTCAAGATTGCAATCAAAACAACTAATAAGCATGAGCAAGCATATAATCAAGCAATCTAAATTGATTTTCATGAATAATGCAATATAACCTACACAAGGCTATAAGCTATAAGAATCAATTTAAATACTTGTTACCCGAGATGGCATTGGTTCATGATTGGAGTGAATGTCTTCAAGCTTGGCTTCTTTTTGCACATGATGGAATCATCCTCTTGATTGAGCCAAAGCTTTCCAATGCATCTCCAAGCACCTAATAAACTTCTAGGCACTTGTTGGTACACAATTTTTGTTGGGTCCAAAAATGTTAGTCACAATAGATTTAGGAACCCAAATGGTCCTAACATTAATAGTCTTAGGTGAACTAACATGACTAGCAATGGATTTGCGATTGTTATTACTCCTAAGCGAATTATTGGAATTGAATTGAGGAGGCTTAGGAGTTTTAGCATTTTTAGCAAATCCATTTCTAGTTTGATCCTTTCTAAGCACATAATAATCATTACAATGCAAGGGCTTAGAAGATCTAGCAAATCTAGCAAATGGTTTGCTATTGTTATTTTTCCTAAGCACATGATCAACATGATTTTTCTTGGTCTTAGGAAGTCTAGCATTTTGAGCAAACACATTTCTAGATTCATTTCTCCTAAGCAATTGAATATCATAATTTTGCAAATACTTGGGAGAATCGACAAACTTGGCAAACACATTGCCATTTTGTCTTTCCTAAGCAAATAATGATCATTGACAATAATTGGCTTAGGAGTAATACCTTTGGGACAATCCTTACCGATGTGTCCCTTTTCCGACAATTGTAGCAAGTAGGCTTTGAGCGTCTCTTCTTCTTCTTGACTTGCTCTTTGTCGGTTTGCCTCATTGTTGATGGTTGTGGCTTGATCTCCACTTTATTAGGGCACACGGAGGCGACGTGTCCCTTCTTGTTGCAAGCAAAGCACTTGATGATCTTCGAATGTCTTTCGTTGTGCCTTGTCTTGTTAGTCTCCCTCTTGGAGATGTAGCCGAGTCCTCGCTTATCTTGAGGTGCCCTTGGCTTGCTCAAGATCTCGTCGAGAACGGCTTTTCCCTTTATGCACTTCTTCAAGTCATTTTCTAATCTAATGACTTGGGCCTTGAGCTCCTTGTTTTCCTCTACAAGATTAGTCTCAATATGCATAGAGGAAGTTGAAGCAATATTTTATTTGAGCAACAAGGCATATCATCACTAGAGGTGGTCATATTAATTTTAGATGAAATGCTAGAATTAGAAATTAAGCATGGCATATCATCAATTAAATCACATGTAATTCCTATGTCCACCTTAGGCTTATGAATTTCTTTGGAAAGGAGGATTCATGATTTTCTTGAAGCATATTATAATCATTTCAAGTGATTCATGTTCAAGCTTCAAAATTTTATATTTCTTTTTCTCCTTTCCAAGACATTTATTGAGCTCCTCTAGCAAATTCATAAGTTCATCATAAGTGAGCTCATCATCATCATCGTCACTTACCTCATTCTTACCTTTCGCCATGAAGCAACAGATTTGTGATGGAAGAGCATCTTCATCGTCACTTGAGGCGGAGGTTGAGGTTGATGGAGATGTCGGTTCTTCATCACTTGAGCTTGAGGTGGAGCTTGATGTTTCATCTCCCGACATCTCTTCCTTAATGCAATCCTCAATAGAAGTGGATGATTCAAATAGTTCTTCAAGCTTTATCCACATTTCATGAGCACTCTTGAGATTGCATATTCTATCAAAAATTTCATCGCTCACAACACAAAATAAAACATTAGTAGCTTGAGCGTCGAGATGTAGGCATTTCCTCTCTCCTTCGGTTGGAGCAACTTCATTCAACGGAGAGGAAAAGCCGACATCTACGATCCACCATATTTGGGGGCTCATGGATTTAAAATGAGAAGTCATAATTAATTTCCATGAAGCATAATTTGTGCCATCTAGCACAAGTGGATTATGTGAGTGCACTAATCCTCTAGTCGACATCCTTTACTCTCTAGACGGTTAAGTCTAATAAAAAGAGAGACCTTGCTCTGATACCAATTGAAAGGACAGGGGATGTCGCCTAGAGGGGGGGTGAATAGGCGGATTAAAAACTTTGTAACTTAAATGCGGCGGAATAAAAATATTGCGACTAAATAAAATCTCCGAGTTTCTGAACAATCCGGAGTGTCCGGATATTCAATCCGGATACTCGGATAGTCCGATCGAGGGTCCTAACCGGAGTGTCAGGGTTATTCAATCCGGATACTCGGATTATCCGGATTGTCTCGGTATTCAATCCGGATACTCGGATTGAGGACTTCGAATGGAGATTTTAAATCTTTGCAATTTTTCAACAATCTACTTGAATACAAATGATCTAAATGATGTCGGTACACGAGGGTAGAAGATCTGGAGCCAAACACAACAAAAGAGTAGATCGGGCAATTTCAAGATTCAAAATCAAATACTAAAACAAGAGTAAGAAGCAAACTTGGAGACGATGATTTTTCACCGAAGTTCGGATCCTTGAGGGATCCTACGTCTCCGTTGAGGCGGCTCGGTCACACTTGAGCCGGGTCTCTTTCAACCCTCTTCCTCCGGTGTTGCACAAATGCACTCGCGGTCTTCACTCCTTTGATTCCTTCCTTACGGAGGCGGAACGGCCTTCACAAACTTCCACGGCCAACCACACAAAGCTCGGTGGCTCGTAGGCGACCTCCTAGCCGTCTAGGAGTCCTCAACCTCCAAGAGTAACAAATGCTCACGAAGAACAAACTTAGAGATGAAATCAAGTGCTCAATCAACTCAAATCTCACTCAACAAACTCTTCCCAACCCTTCTCACAAGGGGATCACTTAGATCTAAGGGTAAAAGCTCCCTCAAAGCCCCCCACACAGCCCCTCAAAAATCCACTCCAAAAGCCTCACCAAAAAGCTCTCTCAAAAAGAAGGAGGAAGGGCTATATATAGACCTCCCCAAAAACTAGCCGTTGGGGGCAGACTGCGCACAATCCGGAGTCTCCGGATTTCAATCCGGATACTCCGGATTGACTGAAAAAGGCTAACAGAGAGACTCAATCCGGAGAGTCCGGATGAATATCCGGATACTCCGGATGATCCGGATAGTCCGGACTAACTCCGGATAGTCCGAATCAAGACTTTGGCGACTCGTAAAACGAGCATAACTTTTGACTCGGACTCGATTTCAGAGATTTTGGACTCTCCCGAAAGCTAAGAACGAGGGCTACACAACCAACAAGATCTCACTATCCAAAACTCAAAGGATAACCACAGATTTCACAAAGAAATCAAGAGAGACCTACAACCCTCACTTTCCACTACCAACACCACTCTCTTTCTAAGATTCACAAGGATGGATCACTTGAGCACTTGACACATCTAAAAGTCATTCGACATCGCATCCCTCTTAATAGTACGGCAATCCTTAGACTCAAATTAAATCAAAGATAATATAAGTCTAGAACTAGTCACTTGCCGTCTTCTTTCTTGATGTCGATGCATGAAGACCTTCACCATATAATTGATGACATCTTCGCCTTGTCCAACTCGACTCGATTCACCTCATGAGACTCTCGTCCTATCAACCTTGACTTGATCATCCTCTCTGACGATCTCCACGCCAAGTTGCTCTTGACTTAGTCCTCACTCTTGGTGACACCGCCGTCTTGTTGACCTCGACAATGATCATCCTCCAAGATACCTTGGTCATCATACACATACGGGACCTAATTATTTCCAAACTACTCATGAAAGACATTAGTCCCAAAGGCTCAATAGATATGAATAAGTTGATATTTGTGAGCGAGTTGATTACAACAAGTGTTTCATATAAAGAAGCACAACACAAAATAGAAACACTTGACATAAGAAATGTTCTCTACTAAGTGCATCACGATGAATATGTAATTGATCTATATGCACTAGAGATATATAATTGCCAATATGATGAATCAATTAAATCATGGCAAGGATCACAGACTTTACTTAAATAAAGCACATGATAGAATATACACGAATTGTACATGTGCAAATAATATTTGGAGTAAGAGTAAATATGTGATCCAACACTAGATAAACTTCACTAAGAGAATTGCATGAGAAGATATACAAATAAAACATGCATGCACCAAGTCAATCTATAGCAATATGAAGTTTAACTCTAGTTAATACATGCATACTATAATGAACTCAAATGAATATATATGCATAAATAAATATGACATGAACCAATGTGCATATATATAATCAACATGTTACTTGGAGTTCACTATGCATTTGCACGAAAGGAATGCAATAACAAATATAGAATAGATACCAAAATTGCATACCTTATCTTTGCTTAACTATCCCATTTGATTTTCCTCTAAAAGATGAGACTGATACTCAACTAGGCAATATCATGTTAGTCTCATAGCAATATAATCATATTAGAGGTTTGTCATTTGCTAAGCACTAAGTTAAGCATTTACTTAATTTACATAGATTGTCATTATGAGTGTTTGTCATTAATCACCAAAATAACATTCATTAATCACCAAAATAACATAAGTGCCTAGATGCACTTTCAGCGCCGCTCCTTTGCGCCGCCGCCTCCCGGTCCGGCTCCGCCAAACGCGCGCCCGGGCTCGCCTTAGCTCCGCCCATGGCCCGCTTGGCTCAGCTTACGGCACGCGCTTGCTTGCTTCGCCGGCGGCTGTAGCTCGCCTCTGCTCGCCTTGCTCGCCAGGCGGCTCGAAGCCGAAGCGCCACTCGCTTAGCTCCACCGCCGAGTGCTCAAGCCAGTGGTCGTCGGCTGGCACATGGCGCGAGTGGGAAGAAAGGCGCGTGAACGCGCGCGAGGAAGAAACGCGCGCGAGGCGATGGCGCGGCGAGCGGCGAGGAGGCGACGGAATGGCGCGGCCGTGGCGTGGGAAACCCTAGCGGCTGTTCCGTGGGAAACCCATTTATAGGCGATAAAATGGGCCAAAGGCCCATAAGGCAAGCTCGGTAGAAAAAAAGCATTGATGGCGGTTCGGCCAGAAAACAAAGAAAAGAGAAAAGAAAAGGAAAAGAAAAAGAAAAAAGAAAAGAAAAAAAAATGCGAGAGAAAAATTGCGAGAAAATTTTGAAAAATTGCGGAAAATCAAGAAGATTTTTTTGGCTCTGTTTTAATTTTTCTTGCTTTATTTCTCTGCTTTATGAATTTTCTTGATGAATTTTGAATCCTTTGCTTTATTTTATATAATGCAATGCATATGAATTTATTTTCCCGCACTTTATGCTTTTGAAACCATTTTTCTATCGATTACGCAGATAATCTAAACGAATTTTAAAATCATGAATCGTGAATCGTGAGTTTGAAGTACCTCACTTGGGCATCGGACGTGAAGATCGTTCTTGGGGGCAAGAAGCTCCGTGCTGCGATTGGTCTAGGGTCCTCGCAGGACACGAAACCTACCGTCGAGCAGAGCGATCAAACCGTGCACTGCCGTTTAAATGCATGAATCGCATTTTTTTTAGATTATGGTTGTTAGCATTTTCTTTTGAATAATGAATAGTAAGCTCTAGAAGAGCATACTTCTCTCATGAATATATATGCAATTTATTCTTTATTCCAGTATTCTTTCATTTACAAGCAATATTTGAATTATTTTGCCTCTGTTATTGGGATTATATTTCTTTTATCTAGAAATCGTGTAGCGCCCAAATGGAAGAGATATGCATTGTTGATAGTGGCACAACAAATACCATCTTAAGAGAATCTAAGTATTTCCAGTCGATCACGAAGAACGCTGGAAAGATTACTACAATCGCAGGAAGCGACTCATATGTAATCGGCTCAGGAAGAGCCACTATTATATTGCCTATGGGTACAACTTTGGTAATTGAAGAAGCCCTTTTGTACCCTGAATCAACGCGCACTCTCTTAAGCTTTAAAGACATCCGCGCCAATGGTTTTCACGTAGAAACCAATGAAGAAAATGGCAAAGAATACTTGTGCATTGTGAAGCACGCGGTATGTGAAAAAATGGTATTAGAAAAATGTCCTCATATGAATCAGGTTGTACTACACGAATATTCATGCACCAAGTGTATACTTCCTTGAAGACTATTTTTAGAAACTCTGAATTATTTTCTTTATGGCATGGTAGATTAGGTCATCCTGGTCTTAGAATGATGAGAAATATAGTGAACAACTCACAAGGTCATGGCATTAACGTTAAGAATTTCCCGAATCATGAAGATTTTGTGTGCCTGCATGTGCCACCGGGAAATTAATAACTAGACCCTCTGTCATGAAAGTGCAAAGTGAAATCCCTGCATTCCTGGAACGCATCCAGGGGGATATTTGCGGTCCGATTCAGCCCCTGTCAGGGCCGTTTCGATACTTTATGGTGCTCATCGATGCTTCCTCGAAATGGTCGCATGTATGCTTGTTGTCAACAAGAAACCATGCTTTTGCAAAGTCGATCTCGCAGATCATAAGAATTAAGAATGCTTTCCACGATCATCGCGTGAAGTCCATTAGAATGGACAATGCCGAGAATTTACTTCAAAGGCATTTGATGATTATTGCACAAAACAACAGGGATAGCGATTGAGCACTCTGCATCGCACGTCCATACGCAGAATGGACTAGCGAAGCACTAATAAAGAGGATTAAGTTCATTGCCGGACCACTTTTGCGAGTTGTAACTTGCCCAACACTTGTTGGGGACACGCAATCGCACGCAGCACTCTTATCAATTTTAGACCGTCGGCCTACAACATCCATTCTCCTATGCGGCTTGTGCACGGATCATCCGAAGATCTCCCATCTTAGAAAATTTGGGTGTATGGTATATGTACCTATACCACCCCTCACGGACTGCAATGGGCCCTCTCCGCAAGTCCGGGATATCGTTGGTTATGAAAGTGCATCCATAATCGGTATTTGGAACCCATGATCGAGATTTGCATCTGACCGGTTCATTGATTGCATCTTTGACGAGGATCGTTTCCGTCATTAGGGGAGAAATCAACCTTTGGATGAAAAATACCGGAAATCATATGGCATTCCATCGGGATCCCGCACATGACCCCGCACTAATGAAGCAAATCAAGAAGTCGAAGATAATTGATTTGCGAATTTAGCAAATGAACTGCTGATCATTTTTGTGATCCGAAAGGCGTGGTTAAGTCGCATGTACCCGCAAGGAATGCACCGAGAGGGTGGAAATACCAAAGAAAATAGAAGGTATCCTCAACTGTTGAGAGGCCTCAAAGAAAAAGAGCAGCAATCTGCTCCTCAAACCCAAAGTACCGGAGGCGTCCGGAGAAAAGCAGGCGAGAGGACTTACCACAACCAATCACGAAAATGCCCCAAGGAAAGAAGGGGAGCGGTTGAGACTGCACCGAAAGAAGCCAATGGAAAAGGCAATTCGGACTTGAATCTTCCACTGCAGAAGCCACGGAAATAATGTGTGCGCACACATAGGCGATGAAAGCTAAAGGAACTTGCTCCTGCGATTGGGAAAAGCAGCGAAGAGCAAGTAGAAGTGCATGAAGCACCCCATGAAGAAATGGCCATAAACTTTGTAATAACGGAGAATCCTGAATAGAGCAACGACCAACGTTGATGCATACTTGCAAAGAAGATTGCCTCGATCATTGATCATGATCCCGAGCCCGCATCTCTCGCAGAGTGCAAGAAAAGGCTAGATTGGGAAGAATGAAAAAGGCAATCACTGCAGAGTTAGTCTCTCGAACAAGAGAGAGGTGTTTGGGCAGATGCCGCACACCTCCCCATATAAGCCCGTAGGTCACAAATGGGTCTTTGTTCTAAGAGAAATAAAAACAACGGTTGTAAGGTACAAAGCAAGGCTTGTAGCTCAAGGTTTCACTCAACGTCCTAGGGTTGATTATGAAGAAACCTATTCTCCGGTCATGGGATGAATCACCTTTAGATATTTGATCTCAATGGCGATCAACTTGAAGTTGAGAATGAAGCTAATGGATGTTGTCACAAAGATACCAGATGGAAACTTGGATTCGGAGATATACATGAAAGTACAGGAAGGAATTCCTATCCCGAACCAAGATGGAGCAAATAGAAACATGCAGATGTGAAATTGGAGAAATCAACTTTGTATAATGAAGCGATCGGGAAGAATGTGGTACAATCGCTGAGTGACTTTCTCTGCAAGAAAGGCTACACAAACAATGAAGATTGTCCATGTGTGTTTATCAATGATCCACGAATGGATTCTCGTATAATCTCCGTCGTGTTTATCAAATGATCCACGAATGGATTCTCGTATAATCTCCGTCTATGTAGATGACTTGAACATCATTGGGACGGATGAAGAAATTGAAGAGGCATGCTCATACTTGAAGTCCGAGTTTGAAATGAAAGATTTGGGTAAAACCAAGTTTTGTTTAGGCTTGCGGCTTGAACATGTCCAAGGAGGAATCTTGGTACACCAATCAACCTACACGCAGAAAGTGTTGGAAAGATTTAGCTTTGAAAAATCATATCCTGCAAAGACTCCAATGGCGGAAGGTCACTCCAAGCAGACCTAGACCCATACAGACCTGAGAAGAGAGGAGGAAGTCACGGGAGCAGAATTCCCATATTTGAGTGCAATTGGAGCACTCATGTACCTTGCGAATAGCACTAGACCAGGACATTGCGTTATTTGTGAATTTGCTAGCTTCGATGCAGATGCTGAGAACCCACCAAAAGGCATTGGAAAGGGATCAAGGACATCTTCCGTTACCTCCAAGGAAGCAAAGACCTCGATGCTTTTTCGAAGAAACAATGAATTGAATTTGGTTGGCTATGCCGATGTCGGGTATTTATCGAGACCAGCATCTGGCAAGTCCCCAAACCGCTATGTTTTCCTATGTGGAGGAACAACAATTTCTTGGAAGTCGTCTAAGCAGACTCTTGTCTCGACGTCGACAAACCACTCGGAAGTCATCGCTTTGTATGAAGCATCTCGTGAATGTGCATGGCTCAGAAGAATGGTTCACCACATCCAGAAGTCATGTGGTTTGAACATTGAGCAAACTCCTACAATAATTTATGAAGATAATGCAGCTTGTGTTGCCCAAGCACAAATGGGTTATGTGAAGAGTAATCTCACGAAGCATATCAACCCCAAGTTCTTCTATGCTCATGAATTGCATAAGATGAACGAGATCAAGATATTGCATACTAAGTCATGTGAAAATCTTGCAGATTTGTTCACTAAATCACTCCCAGCATCTACCTTTGAAAGGTGCGTGAAAGGAATTGGGATGATGAGACTTAGAGAAGTGCAGATTTCGGGGAGATATGTCACATACTCCCACATGAATCTGAGCATGAATTATGAATACCCAACATGAATCTCGAAGATTAGCAATTGAAGTTGGGAGAATTGTACTCTTTTTCCTTAGCAAGTTTTTCATGAAGTTTTCTTGCGTAAGGTTTTAACGAGGCAATTCGTGCAACATAGTAAGCGTATGCTATGTACTCTTTCTCCAAGTATTTTTCCCACTTGGGTTTTTCGGAGTTTTAATGAGGCATATGCATCTCGCGGCAAAGGGCCCCAGGAGTGTTGAGAAACCACGAAAGCCCACCAAGGCCCATGTGGTCCCTAATGCCAAACCCTAGAGCGCTATATAAAGGAGGAGGAGGGGTCCCCATGTACTGTAATTCATTAGCAATAAAGAATTTCCGCTTTCGCTCTCCCTAAACACGTGTCTCTCTCTCTTTCTGTTCTCCACTTCAGATCTGTTCGGGAACCCCGGACTATTCGATAGCGAGGTTCCTTAACACCTCCCATGGAATTAATTAAGGCCCTAACTTGTCTAATTACATCCTTGCCTCTGTTACCATATTTTAGCTGGAAAAGAAAACAGGAACCAAAGCCCTTCACGTATGATAAGATGACGATTTGTCAATTACACTCTTGTTTAAGCTTATAAGGTTTATCTTTTAAACGGTCTTGTTCATAAATATAAAACGTATTTTATATTTTAATACAAATTAGTGTGATGTTTTCTATATACTCCTAATAAATATACGTATTTACTTCATATTTTCTACCTGCATACATTGGATATAGTGCTTAGTGATAATAATTAGGAGTAATCTAGTTATTTTCAATATTTTTTTGATCTATGTGTCAAAAAGAAATACATCTTACAAACTTGGATAGAGGAAATATAAAGACAAGACGAAAAGCGGATCGATTAGTGGTAGGTTCTACAAGCTAGTAGGAAATTTGCAAGCAAGACCGTATGGTGATACAGATAGTACTACTTGAACTAGTATTACTACAATATAATATATAGTATTGATGTATGTGCTGCAGCAGTCTTACTTGTAGTCATAGAATCATAGGTGTACACACTACTATAAAAAAATTTATATTAGACCCTCATCATTGAACCCTTCTATTCAAAAACCATCAGTGGTGACTACCATAGTCATCACTGAGTCGCTGACCCTTCTAGCCAATAACTATCAGTGATGATTATCGTACTCATCACTGATGATTTTTTAATAGAAGGATCAGTGATGAGGACCCTTATCATTGACGGTTGATGTCTAAAATTGTCTGTGATATGGTTCCATTATAGCCATACCGGTCAGTTCCTCCCTCAAACCTAGCTCCCGGGGTCCTGCTCCTCCCCCAAACCCTAGCCCCTAGTATCCTGCTCTAGCCCCCAGCGTCCTCCTCACCGGCCGCTCCAGTCCATCCTCTCTCCCAAACCGTAGCTAGTCCATGATGTCTCCTACTTTGGCGCCGTCGTCGTCGACCCCGCCTCTGACCCCAACCTCCTCCAATGCATAAGCGCATCTCCCTCAAACCTTATTCCCATGGCTTGTCTCTCGGTATTGGAACTGGACCTAGGATTATGAGATTTGGTTTCTTAGATTCGGTGGAGACCAGAGCACCAAGAGATAGGGTTCGTCGGCGTCGCTCCTGTCCTCTGAGCTTCGGTTCTTCTCCGCCACTGCGCTATTGTCCTCCTCCGGTTTGCCACTGCCATCGACTTCCTCCTCCTCCGGCTCTCGTGGCCCCCTCCGCTTCCGGATCTCCACCACCGTTGCACCATCCTCCTCCTCTGGCTCTCATTTTTGTGGGGCAACGAGCCCTCCCTCTCCACCGAAGACGGATGCAAGCAATGAGTAGTCTCCTTTGTGAGTTGTTGAGTAAGTAGATTCCTCCTCCCTTTTCCTCCGATTTCTTGTGTTGGAGTTGGGGAGATCTCGATCTCAGATCCGGTCTTTTCCCTAATATAATTCAGAGACAGAAAGATCTCAATGTGGGAGAGGTTCTGTGTAGCTTAGGGTTCACAAAATCGGCGAAAACCGCTCGTACCGCTGTGGTTCGAAATTAAAAACCGCTCGGTAAACTGGTCTAATTTAAAAATAAAAAATAAAAAATTTAAAAATTTTGAAAAATTTTATGTGCTCGGTTAACCGAGCATAAAACCGTTTTGCGATGAACATTCAATTGGCCAGGGTTTTTCGCGAAAAAACCATGATTTTTCTATTTTTTTCAAAAAAATTTTATTTCTTAACCCTTCGGTTTTTTACGGTTTTTCGAGTGGTTTTTACGATTTTCGTACCGCGAATTTCAAAGCGATTTTTGAAAATCGGTTTTGTGGCTTCTTTTATTTGAGAGAAAGGTTCTGTGTAGCTTCTTTTATCTGAGAGAAATCATATAGTGAAATCCCCAGGCTGCCTTCTTCAATCCACCAAAGATTTATTACATTTTGTATTGCCATTGATAGCAGTCGGTAGTTCAAATCTTGCTCGGTCTGGGAAAAAAGTGACATCATCTATTCTTTTTACTCATAGCCGGTAGGTGTATAAATCAAATCAGATTCATATTTCCTAGTTGTGGGAGTTCTGTTTTGGAGCTGAAATGCTTGTTGCCTGAGCAGTTGTGAAGCGATTCTGTCACCAAGCTTCACTGTGACATGGCTGATGACATGGCTGATGCAGCAAGTGGTTATTCATTTCTCTTGCCACTGTTCTAGCATAAATAAGTAATGCAATTTTATACTTTATGTTATTAATTTTGCATCCGGTGCTAGTATTATTCAATAGTTGTCACATGCCATTCTTAGCTACTATAACACTTACATAATAAATTAATAATGATTGCTCTTTGACATTTTTTGTACATTAATCCACCGTTCTGTTCATTCAATGGTTTGTCAACCCCGCACCTTTGTTGCTTGATGGTGGGAAAAGTGGAAAACCCTCATACTATATGCGCCCTTTTCTGATGGGAAGTTTGCATCATCTTAGCCAACCGATTATATATCCCTATCCCTTGTTTCTTCTTGTTTCAAGTTTTCTGGACAATATCTTCTCATTCTGCTCTTTTCTCCTAATCATACATTGTCTTTTGAGTGCAACTGTATTGTTTAAACTGGTAAATATCTTGATGCATACTGCTAAAGTAAACTCAGTGCGAATGAGTTACAGGTGAGGAGAAGAGTGCTTACAGAGAATGTAATAGTAGTTATCTCACCAAGTTTGGGTTAGTGATGAGCCTGTGAACTAGTATTATTCTTGTGAATATTTGTTCCCAGCCATTTTGTTAACTTCTTAAGGGTAATGGTCAGATTCTAGTTAAGTGCATTATTCTATATTAGCCCTCGAGAGAAATATGTAGCGCATGACATATAAGATTGTATGTAGTATAGCATAATAAAACTTATTATCTGAATTGGTGCTTACTGCTTAGTTTACATTATTTTTCCTACCTCATGTTTATAATTCGGTACACGTGCAGATACTCTTGTATTTGAAGGAGTAGAGGTGACAGGATACTAGATTTTTTAGGATCAAAAGGTGTTAAAGCAGTAGAAACATTTTCGTTAAATACTTATTCACCTGAACTTTACCATTTTTACTCTTTAGTTTGACATTCTCAATCCTGTGATCCAGGTGCAGAAAGCAATTGTATTTATAAGTACAGCCCACATTGGGCAATTTAGGAAAACATAAGATTCACACTGCGTACATACTGGGAAAATCTTAACTACCTTGGTCCCATCCACCGGAGAAAGAGTATAGCTTCTCTGTCCTTTTGTTTTCTATGTGCATATTGCTTACTTTGTTCTCAAAGTCTATTGATGAATGTTTTTCTTCTTAAGCAGCCTGTGGTTCATGAATGCGGTATAATACCTCCTACTAGTCTTGGAAGAGTTCCTGGATAGGGAGTGCCCCCACGTGGCAGCTAGAGCCGGCTCGGCTCGAGCCGTGAGCTGAGTCGAGAAATATTTACGTATAGGTCCTTTTCCAAAAAAAAATTACATTCAGATCCTTTTTCGGAAAAAAATTACGATTACGTCCTTTCTCCCGAAAAAGAATATATATTACGCTTAAGTCCTTTATGAGTTTTTAAGGCTAGCTCTCGGGTCCTTTTCCAAAAAAACAAAATTACGTTTAGGTCCTTTTTCGCGGGAAAAAACATTTGTATCCTTTTTCTCGAAAAAACATACATTTTTTCCGTTTTTTTACCATTACGTTTAAGCCCTTTTTTCGAAGAAAAAAAAATCGGTTTTCTCGTGTGAAGAGCGGCGCCCGCGGCGTGGCACGCTGCGTACATATTTCTCTTTTTTCGTAGGGAAAAAAACGTTCGGATCCTTTTCCCCGAAAAAACCATACATTTTTTCCCGTTTTTTTACCATTACGTTTAAGCCCTTTTTTCGAAAAAAAACGGTTTTCTCGTGTGGAGAGCGGCGCCCGCGGCGTGGCACGCCGCGTACATATTTCAAGTATTGTCATATTGTCGCCACTTTAAAAGCTCCATTTCAGTCCATTTTTTTTTCGGGTGCTGAATTATGTCAAATTGTTGACCTATTTGGCTTCAGGTGTCTGAATGCACCATATACATGCCAATGCCTTATGTCCTTGTTACATAATGTAGCTTATGGTAAATTTGGAGATTTAGCTAAATTTGAGCTATACAAGTCATGGTAAAATTGGAGACTCAGCTAAATTTGGGCTATCCAAGTCATAGCATTACTTATGGTGTAGCTTGTAGTGTATATAGTTGATGGATATTCATTTCTTTTCCCTTTCTATTCAAGTCTGCTTGTCACATATGTTGAAGTGTGTTGACTAAAATCCTTTATTATATTCTGTTCATCACATCTTAATATGGTGTTTTCATTACATTCTACAACTTTAGACAGTATCTTGAATAATGAGGCATATTGTTCTATATTGTTTCGTAATCTGTTTGTTTCAGATGGCATGGCTAGCATTTCCTGAGGCTAGCCAATAAATAGAAAAATCATCATTATTAAAAATTAACATCTGTGATGGTATGGCCATCACAGACGGTGAAGACCGTCTCTGATATTAATTTTCACTGATGGTTCGGAAATCATCTGTGATGTACCCTTCTTATCACTGAATTTTTTTTAAATAATACTATTTTTATTCTATTTTACAAAAATAATATGCCGAAAAAAAATTACAAAACTACCCAGTTGTCGTCATTTCAAATGGCGATAGAAAGTCTGTCGCCATTTCAAATGGCGACAGACAGCCTGTCGCCGTTTCAGATAGGGACAGACTCTCTGTCGCCATTTGAAATGGCGACAGAGAGTTTGTCGCCGATTGAAAAACCGATAGACTTTGTGTCGCTATTTGAAATAGCGAAGGACTCTCTGTCGCCGTTTCAAATGGCGACAGAGAGGTTTAGCCCATTTTTTTATTCGAATTGCAATGTATGTAAATTATGAGCTGTAGTGTAGTTAATAAAAAGTCAGTATTAGTTGTTGTGATGTTTTACGAGAGGGAGATCAAAAAGAGTGCGAATCTGAGATCTAGGAGAATGATTTTTTAGCCTTTTGACCCATAAAATTTAATGTTTAAATGTATTTTTAGGAAGAGTAGACCAGATTTGCTCTTTGATATGTGCACTACCATATTCAGGAAAATATTTAATTTACACCTTGCTTTGCATCTAATTTCCACTAGTGCAACAACCCTAAGTATTATAGTCGACAACAACGCATGTTATAAATAGTTCCCACGAAGCACTTAAATTATTTGTTGAACATATATATAAGGGCACATACATCGAGTTCGGATGATAAAATAAGCAATAGATAGATTATATTGCAAGGGCATTACAACAATGACGAAATTGCTTGCCGAACTAACTAACGAAAGCATTGGTTGTCATGGTGGAACAAATTATCGTTCGCCTATCGGTCTGACGAATGATGTCCCACATTTTCGCATATTACGACCGTGTAAATTTGGAGGTTTGTCCTCGGACACGCTCAATCCCACTATGAAAGAACTCCATGGGGATCGCGGTGCTCCCGGTGTCGCCGAATGGGTGGCCTATGCCGTGCGTGTCGAGTGTGTAAGGCGTAATTTTTGGTCTTTTGATGTGGATTTACGCCTCCCACATGGGCATGTCATCCCAATTCGGCGTCCTTATGTTATTACCACAGGTTCCGGATGGTCTGCGTAGCGCGTCAAGGATTTGTTGCGTGGTGCGGACCTCGTACCGCGCTTCCCTTGTCCTTCCTCTTCGAGAGGAGGTACCTCTTGCACCTCGGTGTGTTGGCGTTAGCGGACACTTGCGAGACGCTGCTCTGTTTGGCTCGCACTCCAGCTGTATGGTGCGAGGCGTGTGTTGGGCTTATCGTTGTACAGCAGGAAGCGTGCCTGCGATCAATGCGATATGCCGCGTTGGGCGTTGAATAACACCGTAGGCGTGCTCGAGTGCGGCTTTACGGGCGGTAGTAGCACCACGGGAGGTTGCTCCCGATTATCCCATACGGAAGTTTGAGATGTGGGTGGTGCGTCTCGGGTCCACCCGATTGAAGTAGCCACACCATTCATCCTCGGCCAAGGGGCACCGGTAGAATCTCCGATCCGCTAGTTCATCGTGGCGGTATCAACCAACGCTCAAGGCCGTGTTCGCAAAAGTCGGGGCTTTGGGTGGCCCCGGGAGGTTTCTCCTTTGACTCGAGCAATTTCGCAATTTTCTTTTGAACTCTGTATGGGATGGCGGTTTAGAATTACTACTTTGTGAGTGAAGCATGGGTTCGTCGCATGAAACTCACCGATTGGTTGGCCTCTTGCCCACCGCCACGAACTCGTCGCTCTAGAACGAGGGCGTATCTGGCGGCCTCTCCCGCGGTTGAAGTTCTCGGGCGAAGCGGGTTGGCGTCGTGGCGATTGTAGACAAATTCGTAGTCACGTCGTTCGGCCGTCGATCCATTGGAAGAAGCAACAGGTCCTTGTCTTTGAAAGGAAAGAACGACGCGTGAAATGGTGCAGTTAGCTTTGTATTTTATGGATACAAGTAGGTTTACGGTAGGCGAACTGCTTGATGGTAGCGCGGTGATCGTCTCTCGTGGGTAAATTGCATCATCTTCGCCGGAAGGTTGCGATCGCATTTGGGTGCAGGCAACTCCGTGAGCGGGCGTACGCTCATCGTATCCGGGTATTCGGGCGGGATGACTTACGCTTCTTTCAAGAGGCGACGATAGAAACGACATCGTGCCCTAATTTGTGTAGATTCGGATGGCGTGTATTGCTTGTTTGGTGGTGTTGGATGTGTAACCTAGGCCGGTTTTATAGTGGTGGTGAGTGGTTACTCCGCACGACTCTGAGACTTGTCGGTTGGCGTCTGGCATCCTCTGCGAAAAGTTGCACGACATGTCACCCATCATCAAAAGCCGCACTTTGTCACCTTCTGCGAAAGGTCGCACGATTTGTCACCATCGAGAAAAGCCACACGACTGTTATCACGAACAAAAGTAGGCGGTGAGTGGTCACATTGAGCTGTGCTGCATGTGTGACAAAGCACGTGTGCGAAAGCTTGATGAGAGTCATCGTGTGGTCAAATCGGCTGAAAAGGTTGAAAGCATTGCGCGTGAGTTGTCTATCGCGTGTGGAAAGGCTGCTACAAGGTCGTACATATGTCGAATGGTGTTTCGGGCTATTACTCCATAATTTATCATGTAAACTGTTATTTTACGGAATCCACTAAAAGCTATAGTGATCATACCAGTAATATAACATAATTTATGTAAACAAAATTCTATATTTGAATTTGACGTAATATGAGGAAATAAAGCATCATTTTGTGTTGATTACAAAATATATGAAAGGAAGCATTCATTTGGGATAGTTGCCAAGAATGACGTCTTTGTCGCGACCGACAAAGTAGCTACGTGTGTCTTTGTCTATCGGCGTGACAAAGGTCTTGGTAGCATATTTACAAATAGCGCCACTAAGTAAAAGATTATATATAGCACAAAACTTCATAAATAAAACTAACATATGTGATATTACATGAGCTAAGGAAGTAAAAAGCGAGATTGTTTACGGTACATCATGTGTAAAAGAAACAAACTAGCTAGGGCCCTGCGTGGTGCAACACCTCGTGTGGTCCCGGGCCTCCTCTGACACGCACATGTCGAGACGGATATGTGGTGGTCAAGGGCACGCCCACGAGTACTCCTAGGAGGGCGGACCGGGTCAAGTGAATAGCGGCGTCTGTGTCGGTGAGATGGGCGGGGGCGACGCGTCTTCGCGACGAACCAAGTACCACACCATGCGATTTGCGATAAGGATCGGCGAGAAAGTCGAAGTCCTCGTCCGAAAATACCGTAGTCCCCGAGGTGCTCGCGCTCTGGTCGAGGCGAGGATCGGTGCTGTTGACAAACTTTTCAAGTTAGAACGACACGTTATGTGAACAACAAAATATATGAAAAAGAGACCACGATGTACTGCAGTCATCGGGATGACGTGGGTCGGTGCAGTGGAGCCCCAGGCGAGTGCGGACGAGGCGGCGGTCGAGGTGCGCTGTGTCGACCTCGTCATGAGACGAGCGAGGGGATCTGTACCACGTCGTCATACTGGGCCGCCTACACGACGTCGTGTACGGCGCGGTAAGTCAAGTCTGAATATGGCGCGGCGCCCCTCGAAGGCCGTCCATTGTGACCCTATCGTATGGCGGCACCGATCACTGTAGCAACGCCGACATCGCCTCGTGTGCCTCTCGGCAAGGTCGCTCTGAAAGCGAAAAGAGGCTAGTTAGTTGGCATAATTTTCAAGGCGTTACGTTGAATGACAAATGGAGAGTACGAACGCGCGGTGGAAGCGAGTCCGGGTGGGCGGGTGCGTGTCGGAAGTAGTCGGATCGTGCACGGAGGTGACTCCAAGCGCGCACAACTCGAAGCGGTGCGCGTCTTTGTACCACTCGATATATCGTCGTGCGTGCGGTGGTCGTAGAGGCGATCTCGTCGATCACATCCGCAAGAGCGGTGCCATCTGCTGCGCGCATGAGGTACTATGCGTCTTTGCCCGACTCTGCGTCTGCGCGAAGCCTTTGCATGTGTACCGCAAAAGCGAAAGCGCAACATTAATTTGCAAGCCACCGAGATCGTAAGTACTAGCGAGAAGGGAAAAATGTAGAAATCTGAGCGAGTGTGCGGTGCTTTGGAGCGACGGCGCTTTGTGGGTACTGGAACGCGCGCCGTAGACCAAAGCGCCTCAAGACGCGGTGGGCGTGCGGCTCGACGAACACGTCGAACACCAAGTGACGTCGGGTCAACCAAGACGCGCGCGTCGGCGATGCATCAGAAGCGACAGAGCCAAGCGGCGCGCGCTGCTGCACAAGCTCGAGGGCGTAGGGCGCCATATGCGCGATCGTCCGTGGTGGTCCAACATCGCTACGTCTCGAGGGTACGGCGTGCGTCGTGGTTAGGGTGAACCGCGGTACGCAAAAAAACACCGGCGATGAGCGTTAGTACAACACGTGGAGAATTAAAAACAACATACGGCTCACGATAAGTATCTTGACTGTCGGCGACACCACAATGTCCCATCGTCGGACGATCAACCTCGTCCGGGAACCCTGTAGAAGTCTGCGCGGTGGTAGACAGGTCTATCGATGGTCGTCCGATCTGGAACCTCTCGAGCGACCATAGCTGCGATAGTAAAGGCGCGGCGAGAGTGGGCGAGTCGGACAGCGGCGACACCGTCGCACAAAGCACGATGCGTCGCGGCAAGTACCGCAGTCCCAAGCCGGTGCGGATCTCCTCCAAGTCGGCGTCGCGATCGTCCTCGCAAAGCCGGATCATGTGCTTGTCGGCGGTGTCCCGTCGCGACCAAGCGGAACAAGACCCACCCAGAAGAGCCACGAAAGTGCGCCTCCAAGCGCGGGCGACGGCCGCTCCCGACTCGGGTACCATCCTCTCAGACTCTGAAAGTAATGGTTAGGTTGTAAATGCAATGAAAATCACACACGGTGAGTTAAATCGAGATCGACAAGGAAAAATCGTGCTTACGTAGAAGCGCACAAGCCACCATTGCGTCGGACCGTCTTGCATTCCGCGAAAGTCGTGTCTTGTGGTGGGTAGCACCCTGAAATCGGTGGAGGATATCTGCGCCGCCACACTGGGTGGGCGTCTGCGGGAACCACCGCATCTCTGGCGAGGCGGGCCTAGGAGGTAAGCGGCGTCCTCTAGTGTCGGCGCCATCTCACCACGGCGGTGAAAGGTGTGGGTCTCGGCCGCCACCGGTCCACTAGAGCGATCGGCAAGCTCTGTCGTAAGGGAACCGCCTAGAGCACTCCGTCGATCCTGCGCATCCGCGCGTGGTCGCCTCGACCATCGACGGCAAGTAGTAGGCGGCCCGCCTCAACCCGCAAAAGAATGTGAGAAGTATTATTGTGGTGTCGAAGGGACATGAGTACAACAACTGCGATGAAATTGAACTAACCTCGGGATCCATCGCGGATCGAGGCGCCACGCCGTCATGGGGTGCGCAAGCGCAGGCCCCAAGCTCCAAGGCCGCCTCCCATCCTGCGGGGCAGCGTCGCTAAACGGCTCGGTGAGTCGCGTCGGCCAAGCGGGTCAAGCAACTCGTACAACCGCCCACCCGCCATGCACGCAAATAAAAATGTTCATGTTACATAAGGTGTAAAAGGTGCAAAATAAATACAACAAATACAAATAGAATATGAATGGAGCAGTCTTGTCATAATTTAGAGCATCGTAATACATGGAAGTAAAAATGTTCATCTATGTGCAAGCGTTAAAAGATACAAAATGAATACAACATACTACACTCTCATTTAATCAAGTACAATAACATTCAGTATTACATATTTTGACCACACGTCTGAATTCGATACAAGCAAAATGAAATTCTAGTGCATCAAGTAAACCATAGTTCGATCTGAAAGAACATATAACACTTCACGGCCACGAATCTTGAGCGGCTCTTGAAAGAGTGCCTGTCTCCTTGCAAGTAGAACATTTCTTTCTGTGGCGGCCACTTTCGGTGGCGTCCATATCATTCCTTATACGCTGGATTGCCTTCTTCCCACTCCCTTTGCTTTGCTCATATGCGGGACCCAACGTGTATCCTCGGCTTTTGTGCTCGTGAATAAACCCACCACTCGGAAACCGTACATTTCGCGCTTGAGGTTGCGACCACGGCTTCCTTACTAAAGAATTGAGACATGAATATACGGATCCATGTGAATCATCGAGCAGCGACCATAACATGGGAGCATGGCACATGTAATAGGCGAGGCTTATTGCGGTGCGGACACAAGTTTGCACTGTGTATGATGCATTCGTGAGCAACTTTTCATCGGTTCGTCCACGGACCGGCTTTCTCCTTGCACATCACCTCGAAGCGGAGCTCCTCGCACCCATCTTCGTTGCTCGTGCATCTCCCCTTCTTGCCTTTGTCCTCCATGTATGCGAAATCATCTCTCGAGTACTTCATAGCAGGATCGTTCATGCGCGTGATCGCCCTTGCATGGTGATCAACGAAGTACTTTGTGATGCCACGAAGAACACCCTCAACAATACCAACCAAGGAAGGGTCTTAACCTCGCATCACCCGGTTGTAAACCTCCGCAAGGTTTGTTGTCATGACACCATACCTCGCACCATCGGTGTCGTAGCGAGCCCATTTCTCCCTAGGCTCATGCTCTATCCATTCGAGAAGCGTTTGAGCCCTTCCATTCCTTGAACCGGTGGGGAGGGTGGTGGTAACTCCTCCGTAGCGACTGGGGCCTCCCTAAGGTGGGGCTACCCTCTTCGTTGCCTCTGCTTGTGTGCCTCGATGTCACTCATCCAATTTCTTCAGTACACCAAACTTTCTCTGCTGGTTCAGTCGCAGAGCCTCTTGAAAAGCTTTGTTAGCTCCTTGTTCTGAAGCGCTTGTAGAAGTTGGCACCCATATGGCGCTTGCACCACCTACTATGCAATCGGGCCATGGATGAGTCTCATCCACACCTTGTCGCAATCGAATAATTGCCCTCAAAAGCCGGAATGCCGATCGTGTATGATACACACTCCGGGGCGATGAACGACACCGGCTTTGACATTCGTAGGAACCAATGCCGACTATCTGTGTTTTCACCCTCCACAAATCACGGCGCTACGGGAGAACTTGATTATTGCCATCCACTCCTATGGCGGTCAATATCCGCCCTTTGTATTTACGATCAAAAATGTCCCATCGACACATAACAAAGGGCGACAATGCACGAACGCATTGATGCATGGACCTAAAGCGAAGAATGCTCGCTTCAAAACCATCTTCCGAGAAGCTGCGAAGGATGCTCACAAATGTCCACATAAGTTCGAGATTTGGTCCTTTATCACCAAGCAAACTGGCAAGTTCGGTAGGAGTCTTCGTATGTGCGAACCTTGTTTCCAATGCCTTCGCTTTGCTCTCCATGCCTTCGCGTAGCTTATTGTATCTGGAACCTCTGTTGTATTGCGAGTACGATGGCCCGTGGCTCTAAATCTAGGTTGCCTACAATCTCTCCGTACATTGCATTGGCAATAAAGCGATGATATGTTCGATGTGATGCGTGAGACTCCATTAGTACACATGTATGTGGAGCGACTATAGAACACTTCAAATGGTGTCCCATTTTGGTGATACGCATGGATGGCGCCACGGGCAACCCTCCGTCGGCATCTTACATCATACACCGTGATCGGACTTTACAACCTTGAAGGCTCTGCAACGACACGACCATGCTATTCTGCTTCTTGAACCTCACTCTTATTCTTGTAAATTGCATCTTTTCTCACCTCATTCGATCATCTGCGAAGGCTGTTTGTCATCGTTCACCACCACTGTCGAACGGATACTCATCCCGCTCTGTGGGAATAGATCTTTCGGCTTCATCATTACTTAAAGCCTCATAGTCCTCATTCTCTGTGTCCATCGCCGACCATCGACTCAATGTTTCGCCCTCGTCGCCATGCCCATTGCTTCTTGAACCTCTCCGTTGCAACATCGCTCTCCCACCTTGCACTTCGTGATGGCCGAACCTACATCCTGCTCTACTAAGCCTTCTCTACTTGTCCGCTCTCCCCAACTTCCTCGGTTCTTCATCAACAACCTCTTCTTTGCGTCGCATGCTCGGTATTGACTTTCTCAAATGCTTGTGCCAATAACACTAATGGCCATCCTTTCTCAATTGCAATTCTTACGTTGAACTCCAAGATTTTCCCTCTCATTTCCATTAACTCCCGATCGTGCAATCTATTCTTGACAAACTACTCCATGTAACCCGGATCATGCAATTCACGGTCCAAAGAGAACATGTGGTACAACCATCTCATAACCGTAGCCCATGAGCGCTCCTCCTGCGCGTGACAGGCTAGCCTCTACACTTGCGAAATGACTTAGATCTACCCCTTCAACACCCATGTGTGGAACTCCTTCTCCATAATATATTTTAAATTGCACTCTATCATCCATACCTGTCATGCAAATTCATCGAATTCTTAACATTTGCACAATTTAACTCTACATTGTACGACTAATAATGATCACAAATTTTTAATCAGTACAGTTGCAATATTTTAATTCTTACAAATTCTTCAGATTCTGTGATCATTTTCAAATTTCTATGAGAACATAACTAAACTAATGTGTCAGGAACCTCTACAGATTGAGTTATATTTCGGTCCTGATACTTTTAGCCACCTAACTCTACATGACATCTCCGAATTCTCAGTACACAAATAACCGAATTTGGATTCTACATTTCCCAGTTCGTCGAAGATTTATCCATGATCTCTAATCAAAAAACTATTATTACAATCAAAATTTTAATCCCTACCTCTAGGTCATCCCTACATCGAAAATTAATTACTAACTAAGTCACATAACTAAACATCTGTCCATACCGACATAACTATAAATTCTTGACTAATTCATCTAACTAAACATCTATTCTAACCGAAATAAATATAAATTTCTAACTAAGTCAACTAGCTAAACAACTTGCATCAGGTTCTCATTCCTAACTAAGTCATCTACCTAAATAACTATTATTACTCTATTTAATCTGATTACTATATTACATATTCAACATTTAAATACTTAAAAAAAAATTAGTACCTAACGAAATGCAGATCTTCGAAGTCCCTCTCTCTTTCTCCTCCTTCTCCTTCTCCCTCTCCCTCCCCCTTCTTCTCCTTCTCCTTCTCTTTCTCTTTTTCTGCTTTTTTTAAATGCCTTTGGTTGCACGAGGGCGGGGCAGCGCGTGTTTATATAAGCGCTCGTCGCCATTTCAAATGGCGACAGACTCTCTGTCGCCGCTTGAAATAGCGACAGACAGTGTCGCTATTTAAATAGGCGATGAGGTGACGTTTGCTCTCTGTCGCCATTTCAAATGGCGGCAGAGTCTGTCCCTATCTCAAACGGCGATAGTCATCGTCGCCATTTGAAATGGCGACAGACTCTCTGTCGCCATTTGAAATGGCGACAACTGGGTAGTTTTGTAAATTTTTTTTCGGCATATTATTTTTGTAAAATAGAATAAAAATAGTATTATTTAAAAAAAAATCTCTTATCACTAACACATATTTACAGATGGTTCACAAAACCGTCTGTGATGAGCTTTTATGTAGTAGTACATTTCGTTTCTTAGAACGAGTCTCATCAACAGGACCTGAAAATTAGGGGTAAATGTGAGAACGATTTTTTCAGAGAAAGAATCAACGCCCTGCAGTGCGTAGTTAATGTTTTTTGTATAGACTTGTGTCCAGCTTGTTTAACTCGTGACACACCGGCCGGATACAGGCATGCAATTTAATCTAATTCATTGCCATGACAAGAGAAAGACGGCAACGATATATTGCGCTTCAATATATAAGAGGACAGTTCGTTGCATCCGCCGTCTAGCTAGTAAATGAGGCGCATTAAAACTAGTTTGATCCATTTCCAGATTAGCTCATGACTTTATCAGCGCATATCTAGGCGTGCATGCACCTTTTAGCTAACTTAATTGACAGTAGTAGCACCAAATCGAACGGTTTTTCGACAGAAAAAGGCCACAAAAAATCTAACTCCAGAGTCCGCATGACTCAACTGCTCCATCCAACTGTTGTACGCTGCGTGGTCGCGTAGATGCAGCGGTCGGATGTCCACACATACTCCACTTCTTTGCATGCCCATTCGTGTGCTTAACGTGACATTTTTCAGTTTGCACTGCACTTGCTAATTGCAAATGTCCCTGCCGAGCCTACGTATCTTAGGGGTGTCCATTAATGCGATGCAATGCTATTTGCTCGCAAAAATCGCAAGCATTACCACAGCACATATAAACACGCACCAATAAATTTTCAGCTCACCAACATCCAACCAACTTTCCACAACGCATGGTAGTAGAGCACCCGATCGCAACTCGCATACATGCACGGACAAGTGACACATACCCAAAGTTGCGGACTACATTTATATATGCACTTATATCCACACATCATATGTTCATACCACCGATCGATCGATCGCTAGCTCCTTGATGATGATTACTCCCCTCTCCAAACTTAGTTCCCTGTTTAATCGTCCCAGGGCCCAATTAATAATCACCTAAGTACGTACATTAACAATGTTCTTAATTATCGTCATCGTTTAATTCTTGCACATGTACGTACGTACGTACGCAGTTACATAGGCATATATAGCTATAGACACATCAAGGTGCTCTAGACGGTCCATCGATCGATCGGTTCGATATTCGAATGCTATTGATCCGGCGCTTCGTAGCTAGTCCTTGCAACAGAGCAGCTGGAGTCCGAGCCTGAGAGGCGCCGGCTCCGGCTCCAGCGGCGGCGGCGCGGGGGGCGCCGCGGCGGAGCCCCGGCTCGGCGGGTGCAAGAACTTGCAGTTGGGGCAGGCCGGGCACGCGCGGCACATCATGACCAGCATGTGGCACCGCATGCACACGGCGGCGACCATCTCCCTGGACGCGCCGGCCTGCGCCTCCTCAGGTTTTGCAGGCTTCGCCTCGGCGGGCGGCTTGGCCTTCTTCTCCTGGACGAGCACCCGGCGCGGCTCGAAGGTGAGGTTGAGCTCCAGGTCCAGCCCCAGCGGCGCGCAATTCGCTGGCTCCTCCGCCGCGGGCGCGGCGGCGCAGTACAGCTCAGGCTCCGCTCTCGGATCCTTGGACGTCCTCTTGTTCGTCCGCGTGTTGTAGTAGTGGATCTGCCCCGACTGCTTGACACACGAAACGCACGTTACAAACTGTCGCACACGCATATATTTCCGTGCCGGCACATGGGCATGGCACGGCTGAAACCACTACTACTACGTGCGGTGCAGACAAGCCGATCGGCGTATACGCAACGCACTACGCACCTTGATGTCGAGGCAGCGTTGCCACTCGAGGGGCAGCGGCGCGGCGTCGAAACTGAGCTCGATCCCGTCCTCCTCGTCCTCACCGCCGCTGCCGTCGTCCCGCTTCCGCTTCTTGCTGATGGCGGTGGAGGCGACGGCGGTGGTGTCGACGAGGGAGAGGCACGGCGGCCGCTTGGCCTCCGGCAGGAGCGCCGACTGCAAGGACACCATGTGTGTTCCCCGCTGCTGCTGTTGCCGTTGCACGTTGCACCCTCGGCCTGTGAGGTGTGGGATGGTAGTAGACTGTACTTGGCTGCCTCGGCCGGGTCGGGCGCTCCTATTCTATCTGAGTTGAGTTGGAGCTTGGAGCAGTAAGTGGGTGGCGTTGGATTTGGATTCGGGGTGGGGTTTATATAGGGCCGGGGGGGTTTAGGGGGCCGGAAATTTAAGAGCACAGAAGTGGTAGCCAGGATCTTAAAGGGGACACTGCGACCGGGCC
The DNA here is from genome assembly GCA_036346275.1 of Otatea glauca. Taxonomy (NCBI): domain Eukaryota; kingdom Viridiplantae; phylum Streptophyta; class Magnoliopsida; order Poales; family Poaceae; genus Otatea; species Otatea glauca. Next base: position 52,302,151 of record CM070722.1, on the reverse strand, counting down.
CACGAGATTGTCCACACTTACTACCGGTCAGGACAGGGCTTGGCTCAGGCAGGCAGGTTCAGTCGCTGCTGCTGCTGCATTGCATTGCATTCGATTTCGATCCGTTCGCGTTGGCGACGCATGTTATCCACCCCCTTTAACCGCTGGGGAAGAGGGTTCCGGTCACCTCCCTGCCTCTGCCCATGCCATTTCTCCATGGATGGATCGACCAATCGCTCTCGCCACTCACATGCATCTTAACGCTGCTTGCGCTTTTGCAGTTACCCATCGTTTTTAACTTCGCCATCAGGGCCATTAATCCTCCCCCCGCCATCGGCTAAGCTAGCAGGGTTTAATTTCTTCCCCCCGCCGGGGGGTGCGTTAAGCGTGTGACTGATGCTACGGCCGAAAGCGGGGTATTAATTACGGGACTAACTACTCCTTCATTTAAAGGATGACTCAACTTTCCGTTGGGGCTGTGGATACGACACGATCGACGACCGCATTCATCAGCAGGAAATGGATAGAATCATGTAGGAGTGGGAGTAGTATAGCGGGAAAGGTACAAGGATATGGAGTATCCATCATCAAGAGGAAGCCAATCTTAGTTAATCGCCTTCGTCTTCATGCAGGGTGGCGCTAGCTCTCTCATCTTCTTTTTTTTTTTTTGGTTCTCAACTCTTTCTTTCCCCTCCTTTGAAGCAAGGTGGTTGAGGCAATTAATCAATCAGTAGCTGGCCTCAGTCTGTGTGCGTAGGAGTATCAGTTGACCGGTAGGGATGTGATGCTAGCTCGATCATCATCACTCCATCTCTGCGCAGGTGCGGTACAAATACTTCAATTAATAGACGCCGGTGAGGTAGTAGTAATGTAGATATCGCAGGAGTAATTCGAAACTTACTGCACAGATTGACCTAGCACGAGTCAGTTGGGCCGCTTTAAAAGCTGTGGTATCTAATTCTGCCGCTGAGGACGCAGTAAATGTGCAGTGCAATGCCAGTAGCAGTTCACAGCAGGAGTAAATGAGTGATAATTCAATTGTACTCCTAACAAACTAGCCACAGTCAGCACTCAGCACCGCTTGAATGCATAAACCCAGCCATACTTAATTACGGGTGTCCGTCGACCTGTAATCCCCACTGGCGACTGTTACAGAAACGTAACCGAAGCTTCCATTTCTACCTTCACAAGTCAAGGACACGTGTCGCGCGGGGCGAGGCTCAAGGGGAGGTGAGAGCTTGGCGCGGGCGCGCACCGCGCGCGGTGAGAGGAAGCCGGAAGGGAAGGGGAGGGGAGTTGAGGCCGGATTGAATGCGCTAGCCTCTTCTCATAACTCCAACTTCCAAATTTGGGTCACCGAGAGAGCCTCGGATTTAAAGCGGCCCAACACCCGCTTTTAACCCCAAATTTAAAACGAGGACACACACCGTGGAAATAAATTTTTCGCCAACCCCCTTCTCTCTTTTAAAACCTGTGGGGTTTTACCGGATTGCCCCTGCCCATCTGCCTCTCCCCATGAAATTAGCTGCGTGGCTTTTATGGCCCTGTTGGATTGCCATGATGGCTGGCTGGTGCAATGCAATTGCTCTGGTTCTTTCCTAGCTCGTTTGGTGTAGTGTACTGCTGGCATCTAGCCATTGTAGCCTTTGTGAACAATCTACTGCTACTTGGTGGACGAATATCAAGGGCAACTGCTAGGTTAATTTGGATGTGAGAACCTGCGCAAAGTTGTTGAACATTGCTTCTATGCTCTTGCAGAAAGTGAAAAACAAGCTAGTCTAATGGCCGTTTAATCTTGACGAGACCGTAGAAGCTTAATCGTACCGCTTTGGCTTAACAGTTTACGTAACTAGCCGACTTATCCGTGCAACTGCACGTTTAGATATTATGATACAATTGTCTTGGATATACAATTCTACTTTCAATGGTTATATATGATTAATCTGTACCATTATAATCTGACCCCAACAAAATAAATGGTGGAGATCTTTCTCTTTTTTCTTCCGATTAATGTGAGAATTTCTAGAATTTCGGATTATTGTGGGATTTTATTAGCCTTAAAACGAAGGAGGTGCGTTGAATATCACCAGTTAAACTGTTATAATCTGACCCCACCAAAATAAGTGATGGGGATCCTTCTCTTTTTTGTCCGATTAATGTGAGAATTTCTAAAATTTAGGATTATTGTTGGATTTTCTTGCTCTTAAAACGTAAGAGATGCTTTGAATATCACAGTTATTTTTAGAGCAGTGCTTCAATGCTTTCCCTCCTAATACAAGTTGCACAAATCTTAAAGCAAGCGAAGGGGTAAGTAATCACCATCTACCCTTCATTCATGCTTTAATATTTGTGCAACTGTAGAAAAGAAAAGCATGAAAGCACCTCTCTTATTTTTATATATAGACTAGTCATGTGCCCGTGCGTTGCAACAAAAACTCAATTTGCGATAAAAAATTTATTTGCAAAGAAGACTAACTTTAATTATGTTTCAATAGTAGGAAAAGTTTGTGCCTCCGAAGAGATTTGACTATCGGGTTAAATCCTCTTCCATCTCAACTGTTTATATTAGATCCAACGAATCAAGTACTCTGAAGGAGAATGGACGATCGCTACCAACTCTTAATTAGAATTAGTAGAGAGATATCAATCCTTACCATTGAAAGAGGAGAAAGTTGTTGCCTTCCTCTTGCAGGAAATCTTCTTGCTTCTTGCACGCAGCCTTTCTCTTCTCTTCTCTTCGTGCGTGTGTCTCCACTACCGACCGGCCTGTCCTCGTGGAGATGAAAGTGGGTGCCCTCTAATAGGGAGTAGATGAAAGCAGAAGACAGCGTACGCAGGCGGATGCCAGGTCTCCCTGACATCTTCGTGATTGGCACGTGATTTGGTTGCGTGATTCTTTCCTTTTAATCTATGCATTTTCAGATATGATGAGATAGAATTCCCGTATTATGGGATATGATGAGTATATCCTTCTATCCATGCATGACATGATGAGAAAATCCTTCCATTTATAAGATATACGAATAACATCCTTCCAGTAAGAACATGTGAATAGAGATATGCTAAAATAATATTTCTATTAAAAAAGATATGATAAAATCCTTCCATCTAAGATATGATTAAATCCTCTTCTATCTCAGCCGTTCATATCAGATCCAACGAATCAGATACTCTAAAGGAGAACGGACCACTACCACCAACTCTTAATTAGAAGTAGTAGAGATATAGATTTTCGGTGAAATCGCACCTAACAGATGATTTAGTTTCTGTCGTCGTGGGCTTTTTCATCATTGTAGAATCTGAATGACACCGTTTAGATTCTCTTTTGCTAAGATAGGCCATGCAGATGTTTCTACGACAGTCATTTTCATCCATTAACGCTGGATATCATCAAATTTTACATGGATTTGCCTGAATGTTGTGAATTTTCGGCCAGTGCCGATCGATGCATTTGTGCGCGAAGAATGAATGCTACAATGATATCACTAGTTCCCCTTTTGAAGACCCCCAGAATGCTAGAACAAGTAGTGTGCGCCTCACTTGATCTGGACCTCTAGTAGATTGAGGTAAATTTTGGAGCTGGACAGGTCAGAGGTGTAATTGCTGCCAGATGGAGACGATGAGAAATAAACAAAAGTGGATGGACGGAAATGCGAAAAGAACAAAGGTTCTATTAAAGAGGTTGCCATGATTCGAAGCTGCCAAGCTGCCAAAGGGTACAAGGGCAAGTTTTTTTATCAATAACATCAAGATTAAGCCTGGACCATTAATCTAGATATTTCAATATATTAGCACCAATTTTAATACCTTACTTGTGTATTTCAAAACCCATCACGTTTGCAATTAAGATTCCTCAGCAAACACATTCCTATAATGAAATTGAATCCCGAAGTTAAATGGCCAAAGTATCAGTTTTTTAATTTGTTTATATATCCATCTAAACTTTCTAAAAAAAACTTAGAAAAAATAATCAACAACACTTAATGTCCAACACAAGATATTTTCAGAAAGGAAAAATACAAAGAAGGCCGGGGCAGCTTTGGAACCTAGCCTCCTTGGGAGAGGAAAGTGTTTGGTCCTAGAAATAGAGGGGAGAGGGAAATTAAGGAGGAGATCCCTCTCGCAACATTCAAGGCTGGAACAAGACGGTCATGCTTAGGTCATGCTGCTGAGTCCACCGGCTCCCATAGTCCCATTAACTGCGCTTCAATTCCGCTTCAATGCGCGCGCGCAACGCCCCCAGAAGCACTTCTGGCCGTCTGATCCAGCACGGTCGTCTCCAATCAGTCGCTCGCAGGCCCCTTCCATTCCACCGCGAGCGCATGCATGCATACGCACGGTTGCACGTGTGCTTAATTAGTTATCTGTTCTGATCGTCCCAGTTCACGCATGTCGAACTGGCTGAACCACGATTAAACTCTCAGTTTCCTATTCTAGATGCATAAAAATGTCCTACTTTATGCATTGCAGAGGATCCACTCTGGATGTCAGCATGCATAATCAATAGATAGTAGAAAAAAATTATGAAGAATGGAGGGACTGCATATGTTAGGCATACGTTAGATCATGCGTCGGACCGTTCTCGAATCAGCGCTACCGCCTAGCGCGAAGTATTTGTAGCATAGATCATCTGATTCGATTTTAAGTTGACCCGAAATATTCATTGCACGGCCTAGCTAGCCACAAAAAAACAGCTTACTACTATATGTATAATAGAAACTGTTAGAATTCCTGTGAAATTAGGACTGCACTGCTTTCATGGCCGTGAAATGTGGCAAGGCAACTCTACTACTATTCTCGATAAATGCTACCAACCGTGCCTACATGCATCCATGCACCCCAATGATGATTCGATAGCAGTCGACCAAAGTTAGCATTCTTGATGCACACTTGCAATCGCAGCTATAGGCCGGCACGAAACGATCCCCCCTGAGCGGTTGCCGTGCCCTGTGTGCATGCACGCACGAGCAGGGGTTCACGGCCAGGGTTCAAAAAACCGACGAAAACCGCATGTACTGAGCCGGTTCGGTAATTAAAACCGTTCGAAAAACCGGCCAGATAAATAGTAAATTTAAAAAATATGAATAAATTTAGAAAAAGTGTCAAAGAAAATTTGAATTTTTTTTGTGCATTCCTGAGGTAATTCTGATGATTCTATAAAATTTTCAGATTATTATCAGATATTTAGATTTTTAAAAAATTCTGACAGTGATACTGTCACAATATATGCTCTTTAGTTTTTTATTTTCTGGGGGCACAAAATGAAGTCTAATATTTCTTAAACTTTTTTGTGATATTATAGCGTCATTAAAATGATTATGTAAAATTTTGAGATGATGATCAGATATTTGTGTTTTTTAAAAATTCTGAAAGTGCTATTATCATTGTATATGCTCTTCTGTTTTTGATTTTATATGGACAATAAATGAAGTCTAATATTTATGAAAATTTTAGTACATGATCCTTTTGAACTATTTATATTTTCATTAAAATTATAGAATATAATAAATCATTTTACTATTTATAAAAATATGATAGTGTATTTGTTCCTTTTCATTAATTTCTGTTTTAGATTTTTTAGAAGAAATAAATGATTTAAAAAATTGTAAAAATTTCTCTTAGGTGTTTTATAGATTAATTGGGATTTTTTGTACATTTTTAAAAAAAAATTGTAATTTTTCAATTTGTTCTTATATTTTCTCTATTTTTCCTTCTGTCATCGGTTTTCGACATTCCGTTCATGTAGGTCGAACATGTCATTTTTGCGACAATGAAAGAGTGACGAAGCTATGCTTATGCCTACTCCACAACTTCAATTTAAATGCATTATAATATAAATGGTAGTGAAATTGCGAATGGTTTTGCTTTGTAGTTATGTAAATGCCGATTTTTGCACTTGTGTGATTGTAGTATTGCAATGAAAGATTATTTATTGACATATTATTGCTAAATACGTAACTTACAACTTCTAATTCTCTAAAATATAGCAAAGGTTAGGTCGAATTTTTTTCAAATTTAGGAGAGATCATTCGGGAATTTTTTCACGTTTCCACATACCTTATTTATATATTTATTACATTTTTACTCAATTTTAGACTTTCCTGTATTTCTACAAATTTTACAATATTTTTTTTGAATTTTTTCCCAATTTTTTTTGATTTTTTCCTCAATTTTCCAACCTCGGGCGGTTTTTGCGGTTTTCTCCAAAAACCGCTCGGTTTTCGCGAAAACCTCGGTTTCCGCGATCTTGTTTGACCAAATTTTCAAATTTGTAAACTGTTCGGTTTTTCGCGAAAACCGCTACCGCGGGGCTAGCGATTTTCGCAAACGAAACGAAATTGTGAACCCTGTTCACGGCTACGCCGAGTCGTCGGCCATTTGGAGCGACGAATCCTCAAGCCGGCCGCCCGGTCAATGACCTGCCGTCGACGCGGATGGCACGAAAAATGAGGGAATGACCGTACAAACTCTCCAGTTTCTCTACCAAAGGAGGCAGTGGCGAAGCTAGAAAATTTTGAGAGCCTAAGCAAACTTATCTATAGCCAATAAACGTGAACAGAGTCTATATACACATCACACAACCAAAATTGAGAACCACAAAAAGTTTTTTAGAGTGATCGCGAGGATAAGGTGAAGTCGGCAGGAACACTCATGGAGAACAAGAACCATTCCTCGTCAATTCAACCCTTCACATTCAAGCTAACTAACAATGTTGCCGATGGGTAATTTCAAAAGATTGACATCGACAGGTACCAATGGCGCCCGCTCTGCCCGGTAGTTGCCTCCACCACTACTTATTACATGTCTTGTTTTTGGCTCATTGAAGTTGAACACGGAAAAATGGATGATGCAAGAGATTGATGTGCGCCTCCGTTTCTTGAATTCTAGAATTTATCTAGTGCTAGAAATGCAACTGAATTATGCTTTGAACACGCGCAAATAGGTGAAACACTAACAAACATAGCAAATGTAAAGCCCTTGTCATAAGATTAGAAACTCCTTACTAGCTTTTTCCATGTTCCGTTGTACATAGTTAGTTATCTTGCATTGCTATGTTTTTTACAAACATCAAAGTCCCAAAAGAGAGCTCGACTCTCCAAAATAAACGCCTGTTCCTCTGCTGGCTCGCACCGCGCCTCCCTCGCACAGTCGTGCTCTTCCTTTCCCCGCAGCACCGCTAAATGCCGCCTCGCACCCGTCATCTACACGCTCTACCGCGCTCCTGCTCGGTGCAGTCGTTGCCCTTACCCACCTGAGCACTCCCCACCGTTGCGGCCTGCGGGAGCCCGGGCAAGCGTCCTCTCTGCCTGGGAGCTACCTCGAGGCGGGGTATTTTGGAGTTTGGACAATAAATACAGATATTGACTAGCCCAATATTTTACCATCAATGTCTCTCTAAAGAGTAGACCCACGTATTAGAGCCTTACTCAACGTAACTGTTATTTCTACCATCACAATTCAAAAAAGACTTTATTCTGTTTGATAATAAACTCGTCGAACACCATGACGACCAGTTAAGACCAATAGACGACTAGTTCTATACAACGATAGTAAGGTAAATTGGACGAAAAACAATGCAATTTCCCATATAATTAATGTGTGAGCGGTTATTGGTGCATCTAACACTTATGATGGTTAGCCAAGGGACACAACGGTTAACTAAAGATCAAGACGGTTCAGGACTTGACGAAGACTCGTACGTGAAAACAAGAGACACATATAGTCGTATTAACGGCTACATCTTAGTTAGGCATAAATAGAGAGACCTATATATCCCAAAAGAATAATATGACTATTTCATTCTAATAATATATTTTCCTGTTCATGATAATAGGGTTCTTATTTAATCGTGTTTTCATATTTTATTTTTCTGTAAGTCCTACAGGAGATGCTAGGTGCGATCATCGATAGTTACTAAAGGCCTGTTTCGTTCATATACTAAGGTTGTCATGTTTGGTCATAGTTTTTTTTTTGTTAAACTCACCTAAGGTTGAGTTCTCAAAATTGAAGAGTGTGGTTAGGAAAATGAATTTTGTCACATTTTTTTGAACCAATGACGCGTAGGATCTGGATGGCAAGAAAAAATCTTGCCACAGGTGTAACTATGAACTAAACAAAAAACTAATTCGATCAAGCATGTTGTCGGCGTTTCGAGCACCGGTAAGTAAATTTGTAAGTCTAAGGGGCCGCGCGTTCCACTCCCTGAATGGTTAGACTCAGAAGTCCAAGATGTATACTGGTTCGGGCCGAAGGTCCCTACTCCAGTTCGTGTGGTGGCGTTGTATTCTCTTCATGATGCATGACCGCACAAAGTTTACAAGTTTAGAGTGCTAATGGCTTAGCGAGATGGGTTCGATTCTCCTCCTACGGGGTTCCCGCCTCCTTTATACGAAGGAAGGCGGGTTACATCGAGAATTGGGAGAGGACGAGATGACCTACACTAGGAACTTCGGTCCTTCGTTCTGCTGACTGGTCACCGCCCGTCTTGCCCATGCTGGGTCGGTAGCTTAGTTGGTCAGGGCGGTTAGGTATTTCCCAGAAACGGCGTACACGCCTCTGCGAACCTTACGAGTGTTGGCGTTGCTGCGTATGACGGGTGTTGCCTCGGGAGAGAGCGTGTCTTCGATCAGATGTGACCGCCGACGGATCGGGGCATGACTTCGTCACCATTAAACCTTCTTGGGAAGGAGCCACCGCCTTGTGCGATTGACCCGCTCGTGGGTACGTGGTCGTTGGTGGTAGAGGCTTTGACACGCGCCCTTGACAGGGGTTGTCTTGGCACGATCGGAGTCAGGGGATCCCGACCCGCTGCGGGGGTCGGGAGCTCAGCTTGGTCGGAGCCGGGGAACCCCGTCCCGCTGCGGAGGTCGGGAGCCCTGCTTGGTCGGAGACACTTCCCTCGATCAGTCGGGAAGGGATGTCTCGTGTGGCCTTGCAGGTGCTTCGGTCGGTAGTGGGCTGGGAGCGGCCTGTTGGGATGGAGCTGTGCTTGAGGCCGCCGGCTCGTCGCTTCGGGCCGTTGGGGTGCCCCTGTTATAAGTATTCGTCAGTAGCCCCCGAACCCCCGAGCGATTTCGGCAGATTCGGTTGGGGGTTGAGCTTGGATGAGAATAGTGACTGGGCCCGAGTGGTCGGTCCAACCGATTAGGTCAAACGATTTCTACCAGGTGTACCCCAACGCATCGATACCTGCCTCGAATTTTGCAGGGCATCCGAATCACGGGGCTTTGAATCACTCGTTGTGCGCGCGCAAGACGGCAGCGCGCCTCGCCGCTCGTCTTACGGATTGCTTCGGGTTACGGTGAAGGCGCCGTTTTTCGACGTTTGCGTTTATTCTGGAGACGTTTAATCTCCCTCCGTCCGGGTATATAAGGACGCTACGGCTTGCTTGAGTGATAGACCTTTAGACGAGAATCCTTTCTTTTGCTCCTTGAAATGGCTTCGGGGCACCTTCTAGTCTTCGGCTTTGGTGATGATGTCGCGGTAGAAGAAGAAGATCCTTGGCCGAAGCTTTGAAATGAAAACGACCAGCGATGGCCGAACTCGGAGGAAGAAGTCAGAGTTCGTGATGTCGCTGCCGTCGATGCGCTGCTCGAGGTCGTCCCGAGGCTCGAGGTAGCAAGGGGGGCCCTTCTAGAGGTGATGGCGCGAGGGCGCCGACCGTAGTCAGTGCGGCTGCGTCGATGTCGCTGAACGGCAGGAGGCGCGTCGGCGTACGGTTCCACGGCTGTGGCGGCTGTCCCGTCGACCAGGCAAGGGCCTACCAGCATGCCGTCGGTGCCACCGATGCCGCACGGACGTTTAAGAGGTTTTGGCGAGGATAAAGTCCTGCCGTAGTGTAGCGTAGCTATTCTTGTGTCTGTTGGGTACTATATTGTAAAGTTGTGTAAAGTTTGAGCCTGTTGGCCTATAATGAAATCTCCTTTTTCTTTATGAATGTCTTCGTGATGAGTTTGCTTTGCTTCGATTGAGTTGTCCGAGTTGCTCGTTTAACGTCGTAGCTAGACCGTGCCTTGGTCGACAGGGACGACCGCGATACCTCTGCGCGAGGTTCGGGTGTTCGAGTGCCATGCCATGGTCAGCAGGGACGTGTCCGAGTGCCGTGCCTTGGTCGGCAGGGACCACCGCGATGCCTCTGCGCGAGGTTCGGGTGTCCGAGTGCTCGTTTAACGTCGTAGCTGGACCGTGCCTTGGTCGGCAGGGACGACCGCGATGCCCTCGCGGGTTCGGTGTCCGAGTGCTCGCTTAACGTCGAGCCGGACCGCGTTTTGGTCGGCAAGGACGACCGCGATGCCTCTCGCACGAGGTTCGGTGTCCGAGTGCTCGCTTAACGTCGAGGTGGATCGTGCCTTAGTCGGCAGGACGACCGCGATGCCTCGCGCGAGGTTCGGTGTCAAGTGCTCGCTTAACGCCGAGCCGGACCGTGTCTTGATCGGCAGGGACGACCGCGATGCCTCTGCGGGAGGTTCGGGTGTCCGAGTGCTCGTTTAACGTCGTAGCTGGACCGTGCCTTGGTCGGCAGGGACGACCGGATGCCCCTGCGCGGGGTTCGGGTGTCCGAGTGCTCGTTTAACGTCGTAGCTGGACCGTGCCTTGGTCGGCAGGGACGACCGGATGCCCCTGCGCGGGGTTCGGGTGTCCGGGTGCCGTGCCTTGGTCGGCAGGGACGACCGCGATACCCCTGCGCGGGGTTCGGGTGTCCGGGTGCCGTGCCTTGGTCGGCAGGGACGACCGCGATGCCCCTGCGTGGGGTTCGGGTGTCCGGGTGCCGTACCTTGGTCGGCAGGGACGACCGCGATGCCTCTGCGCGAGGTTCGGGTGTCCGAGTGCTCGTTTAACGTCGTAGCTGGACGTGGGCTCGTTTTACCTCGTAGCTGGACGTGGGCTTGTTTTACGTCGTAGCTGGACGTGGGGCATCCTTCCCGAGTCCTCGTTTGGCGAGGGTAGCTGCGAGAGGAGTGACCGCCGTCTATCCCACACGTATACCCCATCCGCAGGTGTGGGACCTGGAGGGGGTGAGCGACGCGCGTTTACCCGCGTTGGTTTGAACGTCGTGCTCGTGGAGCTTATAACAGTAGTCCGAGTGGATCTGGGAGGTCCGCCCAAGGGGACCCTTCCGAGCGGATGGTCCCGAGTAGGGTGTCCCGGCCTGGCGTGGGGCGACCCATAAGAAACCTTTCTACTCAATCCGTATGGGCCCAGGTCGTCCGTCGTCCCGAGGCATACACGGGCCGCGCTCATCGATGAGCTCCGGAGAGTGTGAAGTATGGTCTCGACGCGAGTAGAGGTGATTGGGTCGTCCACCGACCTAACCGAGGGCCCACCGCGGCTCACCTCATACTTGCCCTCGCTCAAGTTTATTTGGGCGGCCTTATGCCCATCTGGTGGGGTTGGCCTTTTGAACCCACAGCTTTTAGCTGGGCCCCCGGTGCAAGCCACAGAGCTTTTGTCGTTTCGGGGCCGCAGCGGCCCAGTGGGCCTCTCGCACGCGCCCCAGAGCAACCGTCCTGGCCTCAAGGCGGAGACCGAGAGGTTACAGGACGCACTGCCCGGGGGCGGCGTCTTTATGGCTCTGCCGTTTTGTCAGGATTAAATGCTGAGTGGAATTGGAAACCGGGAGTTACCAGGCTGGCGTGATGACGAGGGTGTACGCGACGCGCCGAGGGGTGCTGTTCGGTCGGCTGCCGCCGTCTTCTATATATATGTTGCTGGGGCGTTTTGAGTAGTCACGCTTGCTTGCTTTCCTCCCCTCCTATCCCTAAGACAAAAAGGAACAACAAAGAGTCAAGGAAAAGAAAACTCAGCCTTCTCTTCTCCTCGCCTTTTTGTCGCCTCTTTTGCAAGGATGTCGTGGCCGGAGTGCTCGCCTGTGCCACCAAGGCCTCGACTTGGTGAAGAAGGGCTTCCTCCCTGCGCAAGATCTCTCCGGTTGGAGGGTGCCGACGGGAACGGCTGCCCCCTCGCCGGGGACGACGAGGTCGTGGTGCTAGCCTCGTTCTTCGAGCGCGGCTTCGTCTTGCCGCTGCACCCGTTCGTCCGGGGGCTGCTCTTCCACTACAAGGCGGAGGCGCACCATCTTAACCCCAACGGGGTCCTCCACATCGCCATATTCATCACGCTCTGCGAGGCTTTCCTGGGAATCGAGCCGCATTGGACGCTGTGGAGGCATTTCTTCCAAGCGAGGCTCTGGAAGGACAAGCCAACGGACGCCGCGGTGCCCATTGGTGGCCTGGCCCTCCAGCTTCGGTCCGGCCGGAGCACGGAGTACCTCGAGGTCAAGCTGCCATCGTCCAACAAGGGATGGCGCTCTGAGTGGTTTTATGCTCAGAACGTCGGAGACAGCGCCCCGCCCTTCACCGGCAAACTTCCCGTGGCGGGGGAGGAGTGGAACTGGGGCGCCGAGAAGCGAGAAAAGAATAAGGTGACCCTGATCGTAGAGCAGGTTAGGGCCCTAAGGAGGCAAGGGCTCACCGGGGACGTGGTCGTGCGTGCCTTCATGAGGATGCGCGTGCAACCTCTTGCGCACAGACCCGCCCCTGCTCGATCTGAGGGCATCCGACCGGATGAGGATGGCGGAGCCCGAGCTGGCCGCGACGGAGGTCGAAGCCCGGGTGGCCGCCGTCATGGGAGGAGACGCTATGGAGGCGGCAGGCGGCCACCCGGAGCCATTCTCGGCGGCCCACCCTCCAAATCTGGTAGGTCGGCCGGACTTCTTCCCGCCCCTCTTTTTTTTGCTTTTAACGCCTGGTCTGACCAGTGTTTTCTATCTTCAAGGGGCTCTTGGGCATGTCCTCCCGGGCGCCGCTCCCGGGAGATAAAGAGGCGAGGGCGGCAGCCCGAGCGAAGGTCGCAGAGCTCGACTCCTCCCGCAAGAAGCGGAAGGAGGAGAGGAGGAGGAAGAAGAAGAAGGAGCGCGCGGCGGTGAGGACGTGTCGGAGGCCACTGCTGTGGGTGCAACCACCACCGACAAGCAATGAAGCACCCGGCCACGCATATGTGGGTTCCTTCGACCCACGGCCGGCGACGGCCCGGCGTGGAGCTCACGGAGGCGACACCATAGGCTCCGCGCCGAGGGGCCTCGGGCGGAGGGTGACCGCACGGTCGCCATCATCGTCGCGCCCTCAGCGGAGGCAGCTTCAGGGAAGCGGCCGACAGATCTGCCTCGGAGGGGACCGGCGAAGAGGGCGCGCCTGTCGCGCACCCGCTCGGCTCGAGAAGTATTCTTTTTCTTTGTTCAAACATTTTGCAAAGCAAAGCCGCCCGAACCGCTTTTAAGTGTTTGCGACGCAACGCCTATACGGTGTGACCGTGGCGCCCCGTGGCGGTTCCGCAAGGGACGATGCCGCAGAGGTTCTACAGCGCCGTCGGTCGGCGCCGATCGGTGTCTTGGCGGCCGAGGCGCTTCGCCCACGAGGCCGAGGCCGGGCGAGGAGCTCCCGACGCCTCAATTGGGGACACCGCCGTCGACGTGGTCATCCTCACGGAGGAAGAGACGGCGGCCGCGGCGATCGTCTTGACCGAGACGGCGGCTGGTGCAGAGGTGCCCACCGCCACGGGAGGTGCCGACCGAGGTCCCGCAGCGCAGTCACCGAGGGACCCCGGGACAGTTCCACCATCGTTGCCGATGGTGCTCGACGTAGCGCGCCCCGAGCAGACGCATCAGGCCCGCTGCGGAGTGGCCCTTGAGTCGTGGTGGCGGAGCGAAGAGAGCGAGTGGGTCGCTCTTCAAGAAGCGTTCGACGCCAAACAGATAGAGCGGGTCCGAAAGGGCCTGACTCTTGCTCTAGAATCTTCCAGCCGAAGGCTGGATGCGATGGCCGGGGGAGTCCGGCCGATCAGCTCGGTAAGTTGATGAAAAAACCCAACTTGTAAAATTCTGACGCACTCGCCGTGAGACTAACGGATAGTCCGCATCTTGCAGCATCTGCGGGCTTGCTCGGAGGGCAAAGCCGAAGCCTGAGCTCGAACGACAAATGGCGGCCGAAGTGGAAGAGTGCGGCCGCCACGCCTTGAGCTGCGCTTAGCTCAAGAGGCGCCGAGCGTGAGGCGGTCGGAGGCGCGCAGTCCGCCAAGAGCTGGAGGGGGCCACTAAGGCTCTCTTCGATGGCGCTGGGGCCTAGTCCCGAGACGAAGGTGGCGGAGCTCGAGTCCTCCTTGGCAGAGGCCACCAGCGCTAGGGACGCCGTCGCCACCGCAGAGGGGGCAGCGCAAGCGCAGGCAACCCGTCTGCGGACCGAGCGAGACCAGGCTCGGAAGGACGCCGACCGAGTCCGCCCGAACGGAGGCCGCTCGGAAGGACTGACTCTCCTGAGGACCTCCTACGAGGCGGTCAGGCAAGAGGTCGGCAACCTGGCGAACTCTGCGGCCGGTAAGGGTCTCATCTTCTTATTGGATTCTGTGGGCGCTATTCGTAAGTCGCGATCATCTGGCGCCGTTGCCATCTATAGAGGTGTAGAAGAACTTGGGCCTCGCCGTTGAGGAGCGGAAGGACGCCCAGCAGGCCCGTGACGAGGCGGTCACGGCGCGGGACGCGGCTCTGGCGGCGCTGAAGGTTGCCGAAGAGGGTCGGGCCGAGCCGCCACGTAATCGAGGCCTTCGCAAGGCCGGCCAGACGTGTCGCGCCGGTCCTGGAGCGATGGCGGCCCGAAGCGCTCGCGCGCTCGCTAGCCCGAAAAGCCGGGAGCGCCGAGAGGGCGGTGATTCTTTGGCGTGGCGTTTGAGCTTCCTACCTGGTCAACACCATCTCGCACTACGATGGAATTGACCTCGCGGTGGTGAGCAGTGGCGTCGCCGGGAACCGGACCGACGGAGAGATCGACAGGTTCGAGCTCTTGGTCGAGCCGCACGCTTGGGAGATTGCCAGCCATGTCTCGCCGCAGGTCGCCCTCGATGAAGAATAAAGCAGTTAGATTTATCCTCCTTTCTAATTGTAAAGATTATTATGCTTGTAAACAATCTTAAGTTTAACAAGTTCCAGTACGCCTCTTGCCCCTTTTGTGTTTCTGGTGAACGTTTGACCGGCCATAGCCTTAAGGACCGCAAGGGTCACTTATACGTAGGTCGGGTTGCTTAAAGAGGGGCTAAGAGGATAGGAATCTTGGTTACTCAGCAGTTATGCGCACTTGTGAGGGATAGGAGTGTTCCCGACCGACAAAATATCGCTCCACTTGGGCATTTCCTTCTTCCGCGAAGTGCCAGAACCATAGCCGCTGGGGCGTAGGCCATAGCACTCGGGTCGAGAGGATTACCGCTCGGGGAGGACCTCGTGACTGGTCGGGTCACCGACCCGCACGAGCGCGTGAGCTAGCCGAGTTTGCGCGGGGGAGGTGTGTTCCCAACTGACCAAAAGGTCACTCCACTCGGGCACTTCCTTCTTCCGCGAAGCGCTACTTAGCAACCATAGCCGCTGGGGCGTAGGCCGTAAAGCTTGGGTCGAGAGGGTTACCGCTCGGGATGGACCTTGTGATCGGTCGGGTCACCGACCCGCACGAGCTCGCGAGCTAGCCGAGTTTGCGCGGGGGAGGAGTGTTCCCAACTGACCAAAAGGTCACTCCACTCGGGCACTTCCTTCTTCCGTGAAGCGCTACTTAGCAACCATAGCCGCTGGGGCGTAGGCCGTAACGCTTGGGTCGAGAGGGTTACCACTCGGGATGGACCTTGTGATCGGTCGGGTCACCGACCCGCATAAACGTCGACCAGAAGCAGCCTGAACGGGGGCACCAAGGGGCAGCCCCCGAGCGTCGCATGGCGACCAGGTGCTCGGAAGGGTAAAGGTAAAGACCATGCCAGGGAAAAAGAAAAGAGTTTAGGGATAGAATCGCCTTAACTTTTCTATGTTCCAAGCGTTCGGAAGGATGCGACCGTCGGCGTCCTTGAGTCGAAAGGTGCCTGGTCGGAGAACCTCTACGACGGTGAAGGGGCCTTCCCAGGGCGGCGATAGCTTGTGCTTGTCTTTGCTGGTTTGGACCCGGCGCAGGACTAGGTCGCCAGCGCTGAAGGATCGCCCTCGAACCTGGCGGCTGTGGTAGCGCCGCAGAGCATGTTGATACTTAGCCGATCGCAGGATGGCCACGTCATGCGCCTCGTCGAGCTGGTCGATGGCGTCTTGTTGCGAGGCGAGCCCCCGAGACTCATCGAAGGCTTGTAGTCTTGGGGCGCCATACCCGTGTCATTGGCAAGACGGCCGGCGCGAACACCATGAAGAACGGTGTAAACCCGTCCGCCGGGTGGGCGTGGTCCGCGAGCTCCGGAGGACTCGAGGGCGGCTCGCCACCCACCGCCCGCGAAGTGCTTGAGCCGATCGAAGATCCGCGCTTGAGTCCTTGAAGGATCATGCCGTTCGCACGTTCGACGGCCGTTAGTCCGCGGATGGGCCACGGCGCCCAATCGACACGGATGTTGAAGTCATCGCAGAACTCGAGGAACTCCTTCCCTGTGAACTGCGTTCCGTTGTCGGTGATGATGGAGTTTGGGACTCGAACCAAAAACGATGTCATGGAAGAAGATGGCCGCCAGCCGACGTGGCGCCACGGCCGGCAGCCTCTATCCACATGGTGAATTTATCCACCGCGACTAGGAGATGAGTAAAGCCCCGGACGCTTTCTTGAAGGGCCGACCGGATCGAGTCCCCAAACCGCAAGCGGCCAAGTGATGGGGATCGTCTGTAAGGCCCGAGGCGCGATGTGTCTGCCGAAAAGAATTGGCACCCTTCGCAGTGCGCACGACCGCTTCGGCGTCGGACACGGCGGTCGGCCAAGAAAACCTTGTCGAAAGGCCTTTCCTACGAGGATCGGAGGCGGCATGGTGGCCGCAGACCCGCCATGGATATCGGCGGAAATGCTTCCCTTGGTCGGCCAGAACGCACCTCTGGAGGACCCCGGAGGGACTCCTCTTGTAAAGGTCTGGGCCGACCAGGACGAAAGATTTTGCCCGCCGAGCGAGGCGTCGAGCCTCGGTCGGGTCAGGGGGGAGCGACCCGTCCGTCAAACGGTTGATGAAGAGCTTCCTCCAGTCGGATTCAGCTGCTAGCACGCTGCGGTTCGACCCGGCCAAGTCTACGCCCGACCGCGCGGTGGTCGGGGTGACCGTGCTAGGTGAATCGGGAGACCGCTCGGCCATCGAGTCCAGTTGGATGGAAGGTTGCAGGAGGTCGCAGACGAAGATCCCGGGTGGGACTGACCCTCTGCTGGAGGCAAGATTGGCTAGGTAATCGGCCTCACCGTTGTGGCGTCTATAGCTGTGGTGGAGCTCGAAACCCTTGAACCGCTCCTCGAGCTTGCGCACTTCCCGACAGTACGCAGCCATACAGGCGTCTCGGGGCTCCGAAGCCTTCATGACCTGGTCGACGACAAGCTTGGAGTCCCCGCGGACGCAGAGTCAGCGAGCGCCGAGGTCGACAGCGATCCGGAGACCGTTGGCGAGCCTCGTGCTGGCGATGTTGTTGGTCGCGTCGAAGAGCAACTGATGGCGTATTGAAGTTTGCTCCGAGCGGGAAATGATGGCGACTCCTGCGCCCGCGCCGTTCTTGGTGTAGGATCCATCAAAGTACATTGTCGATGCTCGGGGTCTTCGACACGGTGGCGCTGGGCCGGCCCACTCGGCGACGGTCGGCGTGGCTCGCGACGATCACCGTCCGAGGGACGTATGTTATGCCGTGGGCCGAGCTCGAGCGCCACTTAGCTATCCTTCCCGAGGCGTCGCGATTGTGGATGATCTCGTCGGCGGGACGCGGTCACCACGGTGATGGCGTCTTTGGTGAAGTAATGGACGAGCTTTCTCTTGGCGATGAGCACCGCGAGAGCGCCAAGACTGCGGTATGCGAGCCTTGGACTCGGAAAGAACCTCGCTGATGAAGTAGACTGGTTGTTGTACCTTGAGTTCACGGCCTTCCGCCGCTCGTTCCACCACGAGGGCCGCACTCACGACTTGAGCAGTGGCGGCGATGTAGAGGAGCAGCGGTTCGCCTGGTGCCGGGGCGACCAGGACCGGAGGTGAGGATAGGAAGGCCTTCAGGCGGGTGAGGGCTTCCTGAGCCTCCTGGGTCCAGCTGAAGCGGTCGAATTTCTTGAGCAGCCTGTAGAGCGGCATTCCGCGCTCGCCAAGGCGAGACACGAAACGGCTCAAGGTGGCAAGGCACCCTGTTAGCCTCTGGAGCCCTTTGAGATTAGGAACCGGGCCCATCCTTGCGATCGCCGAGATCTTCTCCTGATTGGCCTCGACCGGCGCCGAGACGATGAAGCCGAGCAGCTTCCCCTTGGGGACCCCGAAGACGCATTTCTCGGGGTTGAGCTTTATACGGAACCGTCTAAGATTCGCGAAAGTTTCTTTCAGGTCGGCAATAAGGTCGTGGGCATTCCTGGTCTTCACGATGATGTCGTCAACGTACGCCTCAACGTTGCGGCCGATCTGGTTGTTGAAGCACGTTTGCATACATCGCTGGTATGTAGCGCCCGCGTTCTTTAGGCCGAACGGCATTGTAACGTAGCAGAACGAGCCGAACGGCGTGATGAAGGAAGTCGCGAGCTGGTCGGATTCCTTCAGCGCTATCTGGTGGTAGCCTGAGTAGGCATCCAGAAAGGAAAGAGACTCGCACCCCGCGGTGGAGTCGATGATTTGGTCGATGCGGGGCAAGGGGAACGGGTCTTTGGGACACGCTTTGTTGAGACTCGTATAGTCAACACATATTCTCCATTGCCCACTTTTCTTTTTTACAAGTACAGGGTTGGCCAGCCACTCGGGGTGGCGGACCTCTTTTATAAACCCTGCAGCCAAAAGCTTGGCGATCTCCTCCCCTATGATCATGCGCCTCTCCTCGTCGAGCGGCGTGGCGTTGCGGCACCGGCTTTGAGCCCAGTCGAATGCTCAAGGAGTGCTCGCGACTTCCCAGGATTCTGGCATGTCGGAGGACCTCCATGCGAAGACGTCTTTGTTGGCGCGGAGGAAGCCGACGAGCGCTTTCCTATTTGGCGGGGCGTGGCTCGACCGCACGGTCTTGGTCGATCGCAGGATCGACCGTGACCTTCTTCGTGTCCTCGGCGGACTTGAAGGATCCCGCCCGACTTGCCGGACTCGGGGCGGACTCAAGGCTTCCTCACGAGGTTGTCGAGCTCGGCAGACGCGATGATCGCCGAGGCAAGCTCACAATCGCTCGCTCGCGATTGTAGGCAAGCTGGAAAGATGATGCCACGGTGATGACTCCTCGTGGCGGGCATCTTCACTTGAGGTAGGTGCCGGGATCGCCATGAACTTGGCGTAGCATGGCCGCCCGAGATAGCGTGATAGGGCCGGAAATCCACAACCTCAAAAGTGAGGGTCTCGGTGCGAAAATTCCCGGTTCCCCAAAGGTGACGGCAGTCGACCGCCGAGCGGATGGGCTGTTGGCGTGGATGACGCCGTGGAAAGGAGCCTTGCTCGGTCGGAGACTCGGCGAGGAATCCCCATGGCGTCGAGCGTCTCCACGTAGAGGATGTTGAGGCCGCCACCATCCATGAGCACCTTGGTGGCGCTTCTTCCCACGATGGGGTCGACCACCGGCGGTATCTTCCGGTTGGGGATGTGGTGGGTGATCGGCCGATCGAAGGTGACCGGAACTCGACCACCGGAGGAATTGAGGGCGGCTAGTGAGGCGGTGTGGACCTCACGGTGGCGAGTTTGAGCCGACTCTTGTCGGCGTAGCACGCCGTCCGCCAAAGATCATGAGGCGACCGTCGGGTTCGGGAACTCGTCGTCGCCTTTTTCTCCACGGCCGTGGGGCCGTGGTCGCTCTTTCCTTTGCCCGCGGCGTCGTGGGGCGCAGAAAGGAAATGCCTCGAGACTTCGCATCCGGTACTTATGTTTGACGGGAACCCGTGGTTCGCACGGTGTCCATCAATTTCGAAGTGGTCGGTACGGCCGGTCGCACCTGGCCGCTGCGAGCGGCCGTCGAGGCGACCACTTGGGACTCGTGGATCTGTTTTCCATGCCGCTTCCGCTTGTCGGAGCGGTCGAAAGGGGATCCGATTTGGACGCCAGGCCCTTGCTGTGCCTTTCCTCCTTCGAAGATGGCCCCCACAGCCTCCTCGTCGGAGACGTGGTTGGTGGCGATGCCGAGGAGCTCCTTGGTGGTCCTGGGCTTGAGACAGCCCAGCTTGTGCACCAGGGCCTTGCAGGAGGTGCCGTAGATGAATGCTCCCACGACATCGGCGTCGGAGATGTCGGGGAGCTCGTTGCATTGGCGGGAAAACCGCCGGATGTAATCCCGGAGGGTTTCCCCTAGCTGCTGCTTGCAGCCCTTCAGGTCCCAGGAGTTGCCAGGGCGCTTGTAGATGCCCTAGAAGTTGCCGACGAAGAGGGTCTTCAAGTTGGCCCAGTTCCTGATGGTTTTGGCGGGCAAGTACTCGAGCCAAGCTCGGGCCGAGTCCGCAAGGTAGATGGGGAGGTACTGGATGATGAAGAGATCATCCGTCGCTCCCCCCGCCCGGCATGCGAGCCGGTAGTCTTCAAGCCAGACACCTGGGTTCGTGGCCCCAGTGTACTTGGCGATGTTGGTGGGCGCCCGGAATCTGGCAGGGAAATCCGCCTGATGGATCCCCTGGCAGAAAGCCCGTGGTCCGGGACCATCGGGGCTTGGGCTGCGGCGGTGGCGCCCGCCGTCCACAATACGTGAGTGGACGGCCTCCTCCGCCGCCTTTCTCCGCGCCTCGAGGGTGGCGCGAACGTCGTAGGCGTCGCCGAGGCGCTGGCGCACCGGGGTGCGCGAGGCCTGGGGTGGTTCGTGGTGTGGCGCCGCCGCCACGGACCACCGGCCGGCCGGCGGCGGTGCGGGCCCGGTGGCGAGGTGGCGCCGAGCGGTAGGAGCCGGAGGCTGCATGTCTTTGCCTGACCGCCGACGCTCCACCGCCCCGGAGGTTACGATGCGTGGCTTTGGCCTCCGGTCGGCCGGCCCGGAAGGCCTCGGCAAGATCGCGGCCGCGCCACGTTACGCTTGCATGGGGAAGAAGCGAGGGCCGTTGATTCTTCCGCCAGCTTGTGGTGTACCTGTCGCGCGCGTTCGCGCGCGTCGCCGGCACTGCCGGTCTCGGGCTCATCTGCTCCGGTGTTAGCTCGAGCCGGTCGAGCTCACCTTCGCTTATCCAGCTCTTTGGCATTGCCGCCTGGAGTTCGTGGCGGCGAGCTTGAGCGCGTTCTCAGACGACGCTGGCTGGTGTTCCTCCTCCTGCACCTCAGTGCGCCGGATGGGGGCCCCGTAACCGCGGGGGTTATGATTAAATCGACCGTGCCCGCCATGTTGCACTCGCGAGAATGCCGCCCGCGGGCAAGGTACTCCGTGTCGGAGCTGGAGTCGTGGCTGGAAGAGTCTTCCAGCAGCTCGTGGATAGAGGCTGGCATGTAGCCAGCCATCGTCACAAGTTGTGAGCCTGCGGGAGGTGACACGGTCAGCTGCCCGGGCCCACGGGAGCTTTCGCCAGACGTGGCGGAGCGCTCCCCAGGCTCCGGCTTTGGGACTCGCAGGGGCGCCTCAAGCCGGAGCTTGACGAAGTCGCCGGAGATGGCGCCCAGGCTTTCAGCGGGCGCCGGGCCTCCGGTGGCGGCGGGGATGAGCGTAAGCCCTCCCGCCGAGGTGACGGTAAAGTTGAGGGCGCAGTCATGCCGTCGCGGGTGGAAGATGCCATCAGGGAGGCAAGCGGAATCCGGAGATGGTGATGAAGACGCGCGAAGGCCCCTACCTGGCGCGCCAACTGTCGGCGTTTAGAGCACCGGCAAGTAAATTTGTAAGTCTAAGGGGCCGCGCGTTCCACTCCCTGAATGGTTAGACTCAGAAATCCAAGATGTATACTGGTTCGGGCCGAAGGTCCCTACTCCAGTTCGTGTGGTGGCGTTGTATTCTCTTGATGCATGATGATCGCACAAAGTTTACAAGCGAGTGCTAATGGCTTAGCGAGATGGGTTCGATTCTCCTCCTACGGGGTTCCGCCTCCTTTTATACGGAAGGAAGGGCAGTTACATCGAGAATTGGGAGAGGACGAGATGACCTACACTAGGAACTTCGGTCCTTCGTTCTGGCGACCGTCACCGCCCGTCTTGCCCATCTTTGGGTCGGTAGCTTAGTTGGTCGAGCGGTTAGGTATTTCCGGAAGCGGCGTGCACGCCTCTGCGAACCTTACGAGTGTTGGCGTTCTTTGCACATGACGTGGGTGTTGCCTCGGGAGAGAGCGTGTCTTCGCATCTTGTATGTGACCTACCGACGGATCGGGGCATGACTTGGTCGATCATTAAACCTTCTTGGGAAGGAGCCACGCTCTTGTGCGATTGACCCGTTCGTAGGTGCGTGGTCATTGGTCGGTAGAGGCTTTGACACGCGGCCCTTGGCGGGGTTGTCTTGGCACGATCGGTCGGGGATCCCGACCATTGCGCGGGTCGGGAGCTCGGCTGGTCGGGCCGGGAACCCGCCCATTGCGGAGGTCGGGAGCCCAGCAGTCGAGACACTTCCCTCGATCGGTCGGAAGGGATGTCTTGTGTGGCCTTGCAGTGCTTGATCGATGAGTGGTGGGAGCGGCCTGTTGGGTTGGAGCTGTGCTTGAGGCCGCCGGCTCGTCGCTTCGGGCCGTTGGGGTGCCCCTGTTATAAGTATTCGTCACATGTCTAACTTAAGACATAATAAAATATAACAAAGTTTAACTATGGGTGTGTTTGGTAGGGCTCCAGCTCCACCAGATCCGTAGATCTGGTGGAGCTGAGTATTCCTAATTCCACCAAATCCGTGGAGCTGGAGTTGTGAGTACATTAATAGTATTTAGATAGATGATCTTTTCAAATTTTAGATAAAAATATAAACTTAATTCACTTTATTCTAACCTATAAGTTTCAGATATCAGATAAAGCTAAAATCTAAAGTTGTACCAAACAGACCTGAATATCAAACATCGGTAAGTCGCCGTTGATGTATAGCGGCAAGGGCCGCCACCGGAGCCTAATTTGGGTGCGGTAGTCAAGGCGGCGACAACTAAGGGCCCGTACGTACCCATCGATCTGACCAGGCCGGGGGTAACCTTATTTCGCTGCCGCTCGCTCGCTCCTGCAAGCTACCTGCATGCGCCAGTTTGTGCACAGGCCAAACGCTGTTGATACGGACGTGACTTGTCATCATGAACCAAGTGCATGCACTCCTCCTCCCCAGTGTTTTGGATTTCGGTTTCGGATAAAATACCGTTCATGCCCGGAAAACGAAATTTCGGCGAAATTCGGTAATTTCGGACAAATCTCGTCCGAAATTCAAATCCAAATTTTGAATCCGGTTTTTTCTATCGAAATGCCGAATTCGGCGAGAATTGGCGAGATCTCGTAGAAATGGCGAAATTTTGGTCGATTGACAAGCCCGAAAATTGGTCCAAAAGATGGAGAAAATTTGAACTTTTTGGAGAGTTCGACGTATTATTAATATTGTCATAAAAATTTCAGATTTTTTGAATCATGTAAATTTTTAAAATTGAAACATTGGTACTGTCGTAATGAAACGCTCACGGCAATTTTGAATGAATGAAAAATGGGACAAAGCATGTTATAAATATTTGAAATTTTAATAGCATGATTCGACATGTGAATAATGTTGCCATAAAATTTTCATGAGTTTGAAGCTCGAGGAATTTTTAAAAATTGGGAATTCGGGTATACGTCGTGAAGTATGAAATTTGTGACATTTTGGTGAAAATCGAAGATTGAGAGTCACAATTGAAACAATTAATGTATAAAAATCTGCAGATTCTCTTGGCACGTGCCACAATATCTTTGATACATTCATCCTCACACACGTCTTTTAGCATAAGATTTACTTGTGTGTGCCAAGCAAGGCGCCATACTATATGAAGTCTGCACTCGTAACATCCGCATGCTTTCTTGAAGTTGGCACCATTGTCGAGAATAACTCGCACAACATGCTCGCCCCAATCTCCTCGGCCACCACCTTTGTTATCTCGGCTAGTAGGTATTTGTGGTCCTGGACCTTAGTTGTGAATGAGCAAGCAAGAAGTTAGTATGTGTGGCAATGGCGATCATACGGAATAGGAAAAATAAATGAATTTTGTACTGTGGCATTTACGGTCTTATGGAAGAACATCATCCCATTGCAAGTATACCATGAAGTTGATGATACTCTGTGTAGGTCCCGTCCGGCGTCGCACATCAACAGTAACACCAAAGGTGGCCCGATCGTCCCTGAACCTCGAAGGTACTTCACAATCTCCCGCTCATTCGCGTCCAAGTACTTAGCATCGATCTCGTATCCTCGTGGTGCACGAACCCCAGGCCTAGCTCTGCGTCGACTTAATTGCAACTATGACCGCATGCACAATGATTAGTACAATCATCACACGACGTGTAACTTACAAACATACAATTGTTTCATACGTGAAATACAGGCGATCCACCTTCCTTCCGGAATTGCATTAGCATGTAACCACTTTGACCATCCTCCTAGCTTCTCCCGCTTCCCTATTTGGAATGCGGTGTCAATCTGAGGTTCTTTGCGGGCACTAGCCGTGCAAGGTCGACATCTATGGAGGCATGGCTTTCCGTGTCGACTTGGACCGACCGAACATTTTCTTTGATAGTCGATGAATTGAAGACTTCCGCACCACTCCGGAACCCGAACCTTGCGTCAAACCTTGGCTCTGAGGTAGGCCTCTTCTTTAGAGGCCTTTATGGCCATCTTAAGTGCTCATCCTCCGTGGCCATGGTGGCCCATTCGGTGCAAGCCTCCTCGACGCAGCGAATCGCTCGCTTCTCCTTCTTTTCTCCACGGCCACCAAGGAGGTCGCGATCATGGCTGCCTAATCACTTTAGGCATGTTGGGGAGCCTTCACATCACCGGTAGCGGCCGATAAATGTTCCTTAAGGCGGGTCGCCTCCACCCTTCATAACATGCGCGCGATGGTTGCACCTCGACCGAACTGAACCGTCGCTCCCGTGGTCCCATACGGTACCACGAGGCTCCGCCATCACAACGACCTCACACTGCATCATTACGAACAAATGCATGATATATAAGCTTGTATGGCCATGTGCTTGTTTGCATGTAGTCAACAATCTTAACTCACGATGTTTGCTAAAATGCATGATATATGCCTTTCGTTGTGAGGCTTACTAGGCGTACCATACTACCATAAGTGACCAAGTGAGTAAGTGACATGGAATTTTGAGTTTTGAATACATACTGACATATGAATCCCAATTCCCACATGAGTACATGCATTGTTAGTTCTTACTAGACTATATCCCACATGAATACATGTCTAAATAAGCAAAAAAATTACAGCTGCACTTAAAATCCAACAAATCAATTTGTTCATACCAATTTTTTTGGAAGCCCGAAATTTCGCCTTCAACTACCGAGATTTCTCCTTCAAGAACCGAAATCTCGCCCTGGGAGGCCGAGATTTGCCTCCCTGAGCCTTGAGTGGCGAATTTGGCGGAGCTTGGCGGACGAGAGAGGAGGAGGTGGAGAAGGGGCTGCGCAGGGAAAGTAAAATAGCGAGACTCTCGGTGGGATGAAGTGTGAAGGAACTTCAATGATTGACGATGTATTAAAACCAGTGAAGTGTGAAGGAACTTCAATGATTGACGATGTATTAAAGCATCCGACAGCCGGTCCTTCAACGCATCCCACAGCTCCCTCATCTGCGCCCACATCTGTAAGCCCTGCAGTAAAACCAAGATAATCTTACATTTAAGGAAATGTGACAATGTTGTAAGATTTGGCACTCGTTAGGCCATCTCGTGGCGTTCTCCTAAACGGATCCCTATATCTACATATACAGAATTCCCTTATGGCAAAGTTATGGAGGGGTGTAATTTGAAGGGAAACGCGGTATGCTACGCTAGCACAAAAAAAAACTACCGCGCAACCAGAAAGCTACTCGCAAGAAGGAGATCATAGATAAGATTACCACTAGACGCGCAGTTGCGGAATCCTTCGCGCGTCGATGTAGTGGTTCGTCCTCGCCGCGATCGTTGCGTCGATGTAGTGGATCGTCCTCGCCTCGCCGTGGATCGTCCTCCCACGCCTTGATCGCAGCAGCGTCACCGCGAGAGTCCACACGCCCGAGATGGAGCGCCGTGCGTCGTGTGCAAGCACCTAGTCGCTCGGCAGGGGCGAGAGGAGGAGGCTAGGGTTTTAAGTGAATCAAACCTAAACCGTGGAAAGCACACCCTGCTCCCTCCTCCTCCCCTCCTTATATAGCCACGAGATGAAACCTAAACCGGGCCCACCAAAGACATGCTAAGCCCACGAGGTTCATTAATTACGGATCCAATCCAAATTAATGCGCCCCACCATTAAGTGTGTGACCTGCGGGTTCACATACGTTTGGACATGGATTCGGAAAACTCCTTTTCAATCCAATAGTTGGTAGCGGCTTCTTGCAAAGTATGCCAACTCCCAAACATCTTGTGATCAAATCGAGCAGAACCTATCAAAAGAACTCATGTAATAATCCCTTTGCCAAGTATATGAAGATTGATCTCAAGGCGAGAAGCATGTCATCCTTTGATGATTCAATCCATCTCTCGTATCCGTGATATATTAATAAGTTGTGATTGACTCCTCAATCACGGCATGGCCATGCACTTTCTTAATAATATCACACGAGTGGCCTTGTCATATATCTCCGTTTCATTGGAGTGGCAAATTCCATCTTGACTGCTCACTTCCCTCTGCACGTTTCATAGTAAACATGAAAGCTACCTTTATAACTATCCGGTTAGGAAGTAGTGTTTGATAGCCCCAAGGAAAACTATTACACATGTAGGGAATATGACAATCTCAGGTCTAAGGATCATACATCTTCTAGGTATGAGATACACTGATGACAAATAAGAATGAAACATTCTCGCAGTGTCCCATAGCGGGTCTATCTAACCCATGTTCTTCAACATGTCCACAATGTAGAGATGATATCTCCATATCCCATGATCTATGAAGCATGATCATCGATCACTACATGTGCTGATCTATTCATCGTAGTCCTATACGATGATATCCGATCAGAGATATTTATCGAATTACATCATTAAGTAAAGAGCTTCATAATCAAGTCACATACTTGTTGATCAATACAATGATATACATTCATTGGACCAATAATCATATTATTATTCATAAACATAGTCATGTTACAATCATCTAAATGATTGCCTCAAGGGCATAACACTAACATAATTCAGCAGTGTTTTAATTATGTACTAACTTATATGTTATATATGTTGTAATAGGAATCTTTAAATGAAGAAGTTTATGACTCCGTGACCTACTAATCTTATTGTATATGGAAATCTTATTGTATATTGAAATCTTATTCATATGACCTACATTGATCCTACTTGTGTTTTGAAAAGGTTTTATCAAAATATCACATTTAGGGAGTCAAGTTTGCTACATGTGCAAATTTCGTCCCTGTTTCTTCTATATGTTTTCTTGAAAAGGTTCATCGAAAATGTCTTATAACCAGTTAGAATTAAATTTCTCATAATTCTCTTTGGACCACTTGAATTCTTTGTCCGTAAGTTTTTACTTCACAGGACTAGTTAGCGATACTAGTCGGTTCACTTGGGACTAGTTAGCGATACTAGTCGATTCACGCGGACTACTTACAAGTGGTCGGCGTGAACAACTTTCTTTAGGACCACTTCCAAGTGGTCGGCGTGAACAATGTTTATCCTATTTCGATTTTTATTTTTAAAACATAACAAATGATGTTAAAATATTTTCATAAATTTTATGTATTATCCTACATATCTTATGATACTCCCATAAATTTTTATAGCATGAAAATGCATTCTCAATTTTTAAAATTAGAGAGTGTTTACTGAAATGCCAAAAAGTCTAAAAATAAACTTTTTGAAACATTATCATTGAAGATCACTTCACGAGAACTTATTGATATAATTCCTACGATCCGGCCAAAAAATTCAAATTCGGTTTAAAATTCCGAAATCTCGGCGGTTTTGCGAAATCTCTGAAAAAATAAAAATCCGAAATATACTGTAGCAATTTCAAAAAAAATTCGGATTTTTACATCCGGCCGGTCTATGCAAACTCGCTGGGGTCCGAAATCCGAGATTTCGCCGAATTTCGGCGGTTTTTGTAACCTTGCTCCTCCCTCCCTAGCTTCCTCCGTCCTCCCCTGTGGGTAGTAGTACCATTCTACACCATCCATCCATTCGTTCAGCTGTTATGCGATACTAAACCACAGTTCATTCACTGTCAGGTCAGACCAGTTAAGCGGCCGGATGCATACATCATCTACTTTCGCAGCACAATTAATCTTGCTTGCCTTTATTTGATTTGAGTGTGCGTAGGCAATTAAACCTAGTACTGCGTGGTTTATTTGCTGTCGACCGAAGTAGTGCCAAAACAAAGCATAATCAGGTGCATGCTCCTGCTTCTCTGGAAATGGTCGGGGACACTGACACAGCGACACTACCCGTGGTACAAGCAAGCAGGTCTCACACAGGAGGAGCAATCGGGCCTGGATCCAACACATCTTAACATCCATAGGCTTCCGTCGTGGTAGACACAGCCCGGCCCAACATGAACACGCGGCCTGCACCCCGAAGCGTCGTAGCCGGGCACCCCGTTTGGTCTCGTACTTGGTCACGCCCACGGCACGAGGGTTGGCGCCGAGTCGTGGATGCTGCACACGAGACAGAGGAAGCGAAGCGTCCTCTCGGATAACGCCGCGTCGTCGAGCGCACGTTAAGCTTTCGTTTCTAACTGGATGGAGTTTACGTGTTTGGTGTTGCGTATGGACCCACGCTGAGATTCATTCGTCTTTCACCTGGTGCGTTTTGAGTTCTTGATCGGTAATGTACGGTACGATGGCCCATGAGAACAAATTTGGACAAGCAGGGCACTTGCGCAGCTGCGCTACTAGTACACGCAATTTGCATGTCAACAAGTAAAGACAGGAGACATGATGCAGATGAATTTGGGCAAAACTGCAAGGATTTGTACTTGTACATCTAGGCACCTTTTAGAGCGAAAGAATTTATTTGAATTAATTGAGAATTCTATGAAAATCCTTTTGTAGTTAAGGTATTTCCTAAAAAATAAAGGTCCCGTATAATCACTGTGGTATTTGCATCCGAGCCAACACCGGGGCTCCCCAGGGTTGAACTGCTTCATCGACCTACTCCACGACTAAAGAAGGTTTCAAAACGGCAAAAAGTCGTCTCTTCTTCTCCCGTTCAAAGCCACCCTCCTCCTTTTCCCTTCCTTTCCATTAGTTGTTCGCGTCCAAATTTCAAAGACGCAGCTCGATTCAAAGTCCCAAACCTCCAGCATCCAACTCTCCGATACACGCAGAAATCAGGACAGCAACCGATAAGCCATTAGATTAGCTTTGGGTTGATGGCGGTGGCGTCGGCGCTGGCCAAGTACAAGCTGGTGTTCCTCGGCGACCAGGCGGTGGGCAAGACCGCCATCATCACCCGCTTCATGTACGACAAGTTCGACGCCACCTACCAGGTTGGTCGCGCCCCCGATCCACGGTTTCTCATCTTACTGGCGCGCGGGTGAATTTTTCCTATGTTTTGGCGAGCTTTTGTTAGGTGAATTTGATGATCTCCTGCCGCCATGTTGCGGCGGCGACTCGTGCAGGCGACGATCGGGATCGATTTCCTCTCCAAGACGATGTACCTCGAGGATCGCACCGTTCGGCTGCAGCTTTGGTACCTAAGCCTTGTTTTTTCCCTCCTCAATACTTCGGCAACTCTATGCGTGCGACCGTTAGGCTAGATTGCAGTCATGAAATTCAATTGGCGCAGCTAGTATCTATGTGATCACAGTTTTTACTAAATAGTTGATGCAACATGCCCTACTAGTCTAGTGTCCTAGGTTCTTAGCTCTGTTGCATGTTGTTGTCAGTACCGAACATTAGCACGAGGGTGTCCTGCAAACATGGCTTTGCCCTTTTTTTGTGCTTATATATACAGACTTACGTTTAATTCAGTCAGTTCGCCAATGTAGTTCCACTCTGAACAATACATCCAAGTTCGTTGATTATTTGTTCATAGAGTCAGTAACGACTAGAGAGGATATCAACATACCGTATTTTTTTTGTTTTCCTGATATACTGAAACCTGCTTGCACAAGTCAATTCTGGGAACTGGAAGGTTGAAAGAGAGAATTTGTAACTGTGAAAATGTGCAGGGACACGGCTGGGCAGGAGAGGTTCCGGAGTCTGATTCCAAGCTACATCAGAGACTCTTCTGTCGCGGTGATCGTTTATGATGTGACTAGTAAGTTAATTGTCTCCACAATATAGGATACTCTCCAGCAAAATATGTAGCTTTGCTTACTGCACTACAAAGGATATGTAGGCCTTGCCCTTGAATCAACTTATAGAAAATATTGTAGCATGGTCCAATTTGGTAGTTACTGCCTTTTTTAGACAATTTGATAATTGGTGCATATATTCCAAACAAATGCAGTAGAATGAGGCACTCAGATACTTTTCAGTTTCCCTCCCTCAAAAAACTAGCATGTTGAATTATTTCAGATGAGGGTATTTGTTCTAGCGATAATTTCAGTTACACAATTTATCCGATGATACTGTAAGAAAATCTATCAGGCTATATCATCCTCGTGCATCCTCAACCGCATATCATATCATCCTTCTTTGCAGACAGGCATTCTTTTCTGAACACATCAAAGTGGATTGATGAAGTAAACACAGAAAGAGGTGGTGATGTACTCATTGTCCTTGTTGGAAATAAAACAGACCTTGTTGACGAGAGGTTCGTATCTCTGAGCCAACCATTCTGATAGCTTCAATTCGTTAAGGTTACACAAAATATTTGTAAGAATTACACTACATGGAAAAGGAATCTTATGTTCCAGTAAACAAGATTGAATGAATCTCAGGTAACTGCTCCTCAAATTTGACAACCTTATTTTTTGGAGAGAGCTGAATGTGGTAATTCCTATGATCTATGCTATGTGCAAATGTGTATAATGGATGATCTACATGACTGCATACTACAAACTTTTGTGTGAAGTGGACAATACTACAAATTTTTGTGTGAAGTGGACAAGGGCACACACATCAGTCTGGGTGATCCATTCAACTAGCCTGCTCATTTTTTTTTGGGTTCATTTGAAATTGTGTCACTAGGCAAGTGCCCAGTGACGAAGGAGAAGCCAAGGCACAGGAGCACGGTGTCATGTTCATGGAAACCAGCGCAAAAGCTGGGTTCAACATTAAGGTATAACTTTTCTCTTTGACAAGCAAAAGCATTCTGCATCTCCATCACCGCTCAAACATCTGACTACTACTGTGGACACTTAAATCCTGCAGCCGCTTTTCCGCAAGATCGCCACATCCCTGCCTGGAATGGACGCTCTCTCATCAACAAAGCAGGAAGATATGGTCGACATAAACCTAAGACCTACCTCCGGACCAACAGCTTCAGGCGGCACAGCAGCACGGTCAGAGCAGGAATCAGGTGGTTGTTCTTGCTAAGAGTTTTGTTTCCAGGGAAGCGAGTTTACACTTTGCAGTAGTACATTGAGTAATTTTCGGAGAGTTGGAGAGTAGTTTTCGCAGGAATTTGATTGCAGGGGAGGTGTCAATTGCTGTGTACAGAGATGCTTCTCATACGGACAAGATTATAATTGTTTTGAAACAGAGAAATATAATTTTTGTGAAGGTTAGTGACATCTTTCTTTTACCAAACTGAGTTTTACACTGACTAACATAAGAGGAAAAAAAACGCCGTTGCCGGGGATAGAACCCGGGTCGCCCGCGTGACAGGCGGGAATACTCAACACCATACTACGACTTGTTGAAATAAATTAACAAGGTAAAAATAAAACTATTATATGGTCCATCCAACAAAACAGAACACATAATGAAATATTTTTCGATATAGAAAACAGTACCCAAAATGAAGTTTTCTTTGTTTCGAACTATCAAGCGAATCCTTAAAAAGTTCCTAGTGACACCGGTGATGTCTAGTAGATCTACATCGTGCCTCTACAGTTTGTCTAAAACACGCGCTAGCAGAAGTCAACAAGGACTCCATGGCCCAATGGATAAGGCGCTGGTCTACGGAACCAGAGATTCTGGGTTCGATCCCCGTGGAGTCGGATCATTTTTTCATTACGGTCCCTTGGAATTAGGTGGGCATGTTTATCTTCTCTATGGCCATTACACTACGGTACCAACTCCATGGGCACACACATAATCATCAAGTTTTGTGTTCTGTTCAGAGTCAGAGTAGAACTACACCAGCAAGACTAAAATTACTTCGATCTACGACATGTTTACTATGTATTTTTGCACAATCACAAGAAAAAGGACAAGGCCGTGTTTGCCGCAGGACACCCTCAATGCTAATTTATCTAGAGGTAGGGATGAAAACAGAAACGGAATTTCTGATCGTTCCGGAGAAAAACGGAAACGGAAAATGTCGGTACGGAAACGAGAATTTTTTGTCGGAAACGGAAACGGGAGAGCCATTTCCGTCGAAAACGGAAATGGAATCAGAAATTCCGTATAAGTGAAACCGAAAATTTCGTCAGAATTTTGGCTCACTTGGCCCCCAAAAAGGAGAATAGAGAATTTACATTTATTTTTGAATTAAAATAAATTTAGAAATACAAATACCTTTATAGAAAATATCAAATAGAGTTAAAAAATTCTAAAAAAATTCTCAAAAATACTTTGGAATATTTTGAACCTAGGAAAATTATTTATAGCATAATTTTTCCTTCATTTTTCATGAATAAATTAATTATATAAATTTAAAAATAGTAAAATGGCATTTATAAACTACAAAAAATCCAAGATAAATCTCAGAAAATCATAAATGAGCATTGAACAATAATATGCAAATTTTAGGGTATTACCTCTTTATAGTTGGAGGAGCAAGAGGATGTCGATGATAATGATATGTAGGAGGATATGATGGTCTGATCTGGGGGACAAATAGTGAGTCTTCAACTGACAAACTTAAGAAAAAAATTTCTAGTGATACCGGTGAACATAACATTGTTCTTATATCCGCCTTTGAGGTGGAATACGTTACATTATTTTTGCGGTCATGTATATTGTGATCATGTACTACGTTCTTGTGGAATTTTTCACTTTCGTTTTTGTATCCGCTCCGTTCTGTTCCGCGTCCGTTTCCGTCATTATTCGTTTTCGTATCCGCTTCCGGGGTTTTCCATTTCATTTCCGTTACCGGTAAAAGATGTGGAAACGAAAACGAAACGGTCATTTACCGACCGTTTCCGTTCCGTTTTCATCCCTGCCTAGAGGTAATATTGAGGTGCCCGCACAAGGACGGTAGGAGGTAGGCCATCCTTCTGGGAGTAAAAGAGGCAAGTTCCAACGTGTTCTCATTCACGTTAAGAGCAGCCACCCATGCCACCTTGCACATCATGTGTACAACTTCACCATTGTCCATGCTCAGGGTGGGTGCACGACTAATCAGCTTGTTCAAGGCCAGCTTTCTGGTCTTGTGCTCCCACAGCTCAGGCGACAAAACGGAGTATCTTTCGTCGCTGACCGGAATGTCAGTGGTGCCACGAGTGAAACACTCGCGCCAAACCTCCGAAGAAGAAATCATCCAATTCCGGGTGGTGGCCTTCCAACCATTGTCAGCACCACCATTGTCTTGATGATATTCTACCTCGGCAAGCTTGATCTGGTCGTTGCTGCCGATGACATCCCGGTACGACCGTGCGGAGAATACCCCAATGTCTTTCTTGTTGCGGGGCATCAGCTCGGGCAGCTGATGAAACGCACCGTGGGATTCTCGTTGAGCAGACCCCGCTAAAGACCGGCCCAGCACAACGAGTATCCGCCGACCGCGATCACCTTGCCGGTGTCATGGTACCACACGGAATTCCAGTCCGCGACGCCGTCCCAGTCCATCGGTGCCAGCTTGGTGCTCCACGCCACGTTCTTAGACGGGTAAAGGAAGAGCTCGTAATTCCAAAGGCGACGGGGCTCGTGGGTGACGACATCCGGACGGATGGCAGCCACGACGAAGCCCTCGCCACCGGCGTCGGCAAAGGGCAAGATGCCGATCAACCCGGTGTGGAAGGCACGCGGATGCGGGGGCGGGAGCTGCTCGAGAGACGGGTTCTCGAGGTCGGCCCTGTAGATGAAATAATCCGGAGGCTTGAATCCGACCAAGGTAATGCGGAAGAGGACGAGGTTGCCCTCTGCGCTGATGATGCAGGGCTCCCCGGCGAAGCCGTCGTCCCCCGGACAAC
Organism: Otatea glauca; assembly: GCA_036346275.1. NCBI lineage: Eukaryota > Viridiplantae > Streptophyta > Magnoliopsida > Poales > Poaceae > Otatea > Otatea glauca. Next base: position 52,267,917 of record CM070722.1, on the reverse strand, counting down.
AGCAGTGGACAGCGAAGCGGGAGGCGTGCGGCGGGCGGACGAGCCGGAAGGATAACTCCAACTCATGCACGGCACGGTTGATGTTCGTCAATGCCGGTTGGCGCGGTCTGCCACTGCCACTGTGTTGACGAGGACCAGGAAGGATACTCGTCGTGCAGCATGGATATCAACATGATTTACAGGGTCCGGTCAGCGCAAGCAGAGATTGGATCTGTGGGGGGTTAGGGGTTTCTCTTTTGTTTGAGATCGGTTCCATGCTCGTGCTAGACCTCTTGTTTTCCTAAGAAAAAAGCAGATTCTTCATGTTACAGGCGTTTAGAACTCGAGAAATTTCGCATACGAATTTCATATGAAGAACGGATGAGCACCATCCTCAGATCTCCAAAGGAAGTGCTTCACATTGCTCAGCTGTTCTTCTTTCCAGATTCTTTCCCGTTGGAAATTAGCGTTGTCACCTGCCGACGCCGACGCACTCGCTTGTCCATCGGGCTCGGATTAGCCCTTGCATGTGCAATTTATACGCTGGCTACACCGAAAAGCGGCTCTCCCTAAATTACCACGCCAATTGATCTTCCGTCTATTCACGTAACGGGATTCGGCGGATCACATCAGCATCTTCCACCGAGAAAGTTTGGCAGAGTAAATCAACATCCCATTGACCGTCTATAAGCTCACCCACCTTATGCAACAATTGGTTTACCCCTCTTGAGGAAAGAATTTTCCTCCATCCGTCACTTGGTAGCAACGGCAACTGTGGAAGAAACTCTTGAAGCCAACCATTTGGCAACGAGGCGTTTGCATGAGATTCAGGCCATGAGTTCCCGTGTGGCAACGCAGCTCCTTGGTCAGGTGTTCAGCCACGACGTCCAGGACGGTCCGGGAACGGCGCAGTTCATGCCGGCGGGGGTCGCGGCTGTCGATCCACTCCCGGCCGCTACAAAATGTACTTGAAACAGACACCTTACCATCCAACTGGTGGCTCATAAGCTTGACAGATTTTCAATACATAATCCTTTCAAGGATTAGCAATACAAGTAGGCTATTCCAAACTAATAATAATTAAACACTTTCCATAATCCCCATGGCATGAGCATATATTTCATTTAACCAAACTTTAGACAAGTATTCTTGCAATTTGCTCCTGTCTATATATAGACACCTGTCCAAAAGTAACAATTACTTCGTTCGCACAGTCCAAAGGGAAATAATACAGCAGATACAAACTAGAGAATTCAGAAAGCACAGGTTCTCTTTTACAACTCTACACCATCACCATCGGCATAGGCGTGCGGCGAAAAACTACATCAAGGATGGTAGCACCTGGGAAGTTCTACAAGCTGACGATAACCTTAACCTTCTTACAACCAAAACCATCTTCTGAAATCTGAAGCTCGTGTGGCAGATACATTATAGTCAACTGCTAGTGAACATAAATGACAACAACACAGCTTTTCTTGGTACCACATATTGTACACCTCTCACCTCCTAGAGAGAGCTCTAAAGATCCTCTTACAACAGGGATTGGTCCGAAGGGCTTCCTCATGAGGGCGGATTGCTTCAACGAGGGCATTATGGAGATGGCCCTGTCAAGCAAAAAGATAGTAAGGAAGATAAGGCAATGTTGAATATAATGCATGATGCAATTTGATGCTAATTCACAACTTCATTTGGATGGTAATACCGACCCTGGTGTGTAGAAGGGCAGTATAAATTACGTAGTTTGCATACGGGTCTTGCAGAAGTTGTTCAAAATGAGACACTGAGATCAAGTCAAATACTATGGCAGCTTTGTCATCATCTGAGAAGACCGTCAGGCATTTCTCCACCACATTGCTGCTCACCTTTTGCTTCGAGAGAATAACATAACTTCCTAAAAACTGAGATGCCAGGTGTGCATTTGCAGAAGGAATTTTCAGTTCCAGGACATATTGGACCACATAATTCCTGCAATAAAGGAAAATAGGTGAGGAATTTTAGTTTTGTGGAAGTTAGTAACACATTTTATGTGTTGCCATGTATCTGCTTCAAAAAAAAAAACCAAAGAGATAATCTCAGGATATGAGATGCCTTGAACCTTTGCCACACTGAAGACCAAAACTAGCTAGAAGAGAAAGAAAAAGAAAGATAAGAACAAAAGAAAAGAATAAACAAGAGAAAAGGGGACCTGGATAAACAAGACTAATATAAAGATATGCCTGTTTCAAAAAAAATCTCAAGATATGAAGAGAAATGGAACTACATTCATTACTGACCACCACAAAATAAATCTTGGTTGGAGATGTCTCAAGTGTCAAGGATTAGACAAGGAAGCAAAGAAAGTAAATGTTAAAACGTCCAAATAGTTCCTTTCCTTCAATACAGTTTGGGTTCATGTAGTTAGGGCACAGTTCATATCATTATCAGTACACTTATAACTTGTGCTGTCTGTGAAGTGCAACAGATTATGAGTACTGAGGATTCAACATATCAAGGTATTACATCCACTTAATATTTCATCTGCATGTGGGCATGGATAGAAAGCATTGAAATATTCATAAGAGATTTTGAATTGACATAAACATAGGCAAGTCTATATCAACAGCAAAGCTTTTTTAAGGTCAAGGGGCTAATTATGTTGAGTAAGAAACCTAATAAAGAGGAAGGGTTTACCCAAATGGATCTTGAGCAAGCTGAAAACCATGAGCACATATTTCCACGATTAGCTTGGCCTGATATTCGCCATGTGCACTAGCTATGCAACATTGTAAAACACAGCAGCCATGGCGATGTATTGCCATTTCAAAACAATGAGTTGCAGCAGCCTCAAATATGAACTAATCAAAGAGTGCAGATATAAATACAATGTAGATAATCTAATTAAATAAAGTAAGATCATTGCATACTTCACAAGTTCACATATATTTGCTTGCAGAAGAATTTCATAACACACTAGTGATCTACTTGACATGTTAATTTAAAAGTAATAAGTGCTAATATATATCCAACTGAGTTCACATCGTACGAAAAGTACCCCCTAACTGTTTTTTCCTGAAAAAAAAATGCTATTGGCAAGATGACCATATTTACTCCATGAGTTAAATTTCTATATCGCCAATGCATCAAACATTAGTTAGTGCAGAGTATATTTTGTACAAGGTCTGGTACATAATAAACTTTATGATTGAGATCTTCCCATATACTAGAAAGTTTAGCATAGCAAATGTTACTACCATGTTAGCTTATGAACTCTTCTCCCACACAAGTCATGTGCATAAAGATGTCAAACACAACACTGAAGAATAAAAGTACAAGATCTCATAGCCAAAGTCAAGTACATGGCGGGAAACTCTTATGGGGTCATAAGGCTATCATCACCATTAAGATGATATTTACAAGAAAATGGTCCTTGAGAGAGTTTAAACACTAGCAACTAAGTAAAGCATAAGCATTATTTGGGTATTGGTTCATTTAGGACCTAAAGTTTTTAAGGCCTCATTCGGTCCCTCAACTTGAATTCAGGTCCCATTTTGTTTCTCCCATGTCATTGGTGGAATGACAGGAGGGTCCAGACCTCATATGTCATGTATACACAAAAATAAGTCTTTTTTGCATGTGCAGTGATGCATATCGAATTAAGATGAGTACTCTTTAACAAAATATATAGCAGTTACCTTTTCACTAGTAAAGTTACTCACCAGCAAACAAAGTCTCCTGGATATTTTCTGCCATAAATAAACTGCTAACAAAATTCTTTCAAGAATAGCACTTCTAAGATTATGCATACTGATGCACAGATTTAGTATTTGTTAATTGCCAGCAAAATTACTTCATGTAAGTAAAACATGGCTTATTATAGATGCATATCAACGCAAGTTATAAATTCAAACCAAGACAATGCTTGTGAACTTGTACACAGGCATAGCTACAAGTACACTAATATTTTTTGCACCAGATTGTGCAGATTGTATGGGATGGTCCACAGACCACAGCCGATAAATTCCCTGTGTTCAGCACTGATACTAACTTATGGAGTTCATTTGTCAAAAATGCAATAACCAATAATTGCTCAAAGTCAATGACATAACAAAAAATAGCTAGTCAAGGGGAGTCCACACAACAGAACAAAAATCAGTTTGTAAACTAAGTACTACTTTGTACCTTGTTCTCCTCTGCCCCAAAGTTTGTCAGGCATTTCTGTATGACATGATTACCATTAAGGTCATTGACAAGATGCATGAAGCCTGGTTGTAGGGCTGAAATAATGAGCGCAATCTGCTTCCTGCTCTTAACAGTCTCTATCAATTTCTGTACCGCCCTTGTCCTGAAACAAATCACAACAACCAGATCATCAGCAATCATTGCATGCAGTAACTAGCAGAAAGGGTTTATATTGCAATATTAGCATTATAGGACACTTGTTCTGCTGCCTATGCACTTCCTTGTCTCGACTCAAATTAGGACATTCTCAAAACAACATTTGCCAAAATTATTTACGAGTACAGTTGCTTCTAATGTCGAGATCATGATGCATTTAACTGATCAGTTTTGAGAAGAGAATGCCATTACCCATGTGTGTTCAGAGAGATTCTCAGCAGCTTCACAGGGTCCTCCGTCAGCACGGCAATGATCATCAGCCTCTGCTCCTCATCACACACATCCAGCAGCTTCTGTAGAAGATAGTTCGCAAACGAGTTGGTCATAAGCTCTGCAATGTGATCGATGATTCCTTCAAAAACCGCATCCACATGATGCTTCCCTTCCTCAAACTTCTGCTGCAAGATCCGGCACCCATTCTGATCCTTGGCCATGAAGTAGATGTAGCCCTTAACTCCAACCATGTTCTCATACCTCAGCATCTTAGGACTCTCCAGCTCCAGTGTCTTGTTACTGACATACTGCTGAAATCTCCTGTCCTTCACACGGTCCAGAAAAGGCATGTTCTTCTTCCCATCAAAAATCAGACTGTCCTCACGACGAAATGACTCGATTTGATTGAATCCACCTTTCATATACCCATTGTCTGCCACAGGCACACCGTACTCATAGCGCAATTTCGGCAAACCGGCAGGTCCGCCAAGCGCATCGAGGGCAATCGGACCAGTACTAACATACCCCCAGTTGTGTTTTGCACCAGCCTGCCCAGAAAGCAAGAACGACTCGGCATGATCAGGGTGCACCAACCCTTGCCCCCAACCAATGCCAGTGCAATTTCCTGTCCTATTGTACACGAAGCCGCCAATACTGGCGTCCAAGCTTCTAGGGAAGCCGCCGCAGCCATCAAAGCCGACGTCCACTGCGAGGTGCTGCGACCGGGCGACATAGCCGGCAGAAATGGCCTGATCAACGAACAGGGATTCATGGTGGACCGAGGAACCTGGCGCCCCAAAGTTGTATCCGTAATACGCACCGTGCGCCGCGGGGACACCTGCCGGGGTAGCGTTCTTGACGGCGGGGCCCGGCGAGCCCTGCGGCTTAAGCGCGTCGGGCGCATCCCCGATGAGCAGGCCGCGGAGCTGGTTCGCCAGCCACTGCCTCTCCGGGTCGTGCACCGCCTGCACCATCGGCGATGACGCGCTAACAACGAGCGGGCTCGACGGCGGGAACGGCGAAGAGCCCACGGAGGGCGGCGCGTGGAAGCCGCCGCCGCCGCCGCTCTGGTGAACACCATCGTCGCGACGGTTCAGGACCACGGAGTAGTAAGCGTCCTCGCCGTAGCGCGGTGCGGCATACCCACGATGGCGCGCGGCGCCATGCACGCCGAGGCCTTGGGAGTGGCCGGCGCCGGCGCTGCCGCCGCCGCGCTGGCCCTGCGGCGACGTGACTTGAGGGATCTCGCTGAGGAGCAAGTCCATCTCTGCCTCCTCCGGCCTCTCCGCCGCCGCCGCACCCTTCATCTCCAGATCAAGAACCCAACAAAACCAAACACTACAACAAACAATAACAACAAAGAGAACGAAACGAAAAAAGAATCCCAGAAAATCCGATCAGATTGCAAGAACCCCAACGGAATCGAGAAACCCGGATGGGGGGACGTCTAATCCGCGGATCGGGAGGGGGGGAATCCGGAACAGGGGTTAGTCTAGCAGCGCATTGGAGGCGGAGGGGGAGAGGCCGGTGAGGCATGCAAAAGGGGAGAGGCGCAAGAGGCCACTAGGGGCGTGGGGTTTATATACCCAATTGCCGAGCTCTTCCTCCTGCGCATTGGGGTTGGGGGGCTGGGGGGCAGGAGTACACGGTATACGTATAAATACGCTTGTTTATACGTGTGCTACGTCATGGTGAATCGGGGATGGCGGTTTCCCCTGTACAAGTAAAAAATCTGCGTCTGTCGGTGTGTACGTGTGGATTGGCGATTTGCGTTTAGCGGATTTTACGAGCCTTTAGAGGGCAAGAGATCCATGAGGCCCTTCTTTTCTGCTTCACTTTTGGCTCTCGTCCGCCTTGCCTGGATTAACACGCCGGTCATCTAAATATGCTCACACTGACGAGACTCTTCGTGGTATGTGAATGCCACATTGTTCGCATAATTTCTTAGGAGTAGACCAGTGGTAACTCTAGCATGGCTAGGTAGAAAGCATCATTACTACGGAGAAAAACATAGTGATGGTAGTAAATGATAGTTTTTAACTTTCCGACCTTCATCCACCTTTTTCTCAAATCCTCTCTTTATCCCTACAAAATCTCTAACAAGAAAATAAAAAAATTATCCTATGACAAACAAATTAACTACTCAAAAATACAATACATATCCCAACAACCTCCCTTACTTCATTTTTATAGGGTGTGGTGGAGGTGCAATACAAACAATAAGTCAAGCTTGACAATAGAGAGATGTGGTGTGGGCCGAAACGGAGTTTGACCAAACATTGTGGTGGACCCAAGAGCATGACGTAAGTCAAGCCCAACGACAACAACTTAACATGCTAGGTAATATTATTTTTGTCCGTAGCAAAGCACAAACGGCTAATAGATCAAAGATGAAACACACCTGAGTAGCTAGTGTTGTACAACCAGCGCCCCTTCAGGGGTTGTGTGCCGGTCAACCCTGTAGGCTCCACGTTTCTAACTTTGAATTGTTCGCTTATTTGCCCCCCCCCCCCCCTCCATTTTTTATGCAAAAATGGCTCCCTCATGAAAAAAACTACAAAAATAGCCCCTGGCTACAGTACATAGGCTAGCGACACAGTGAAATACGTCCTCCCGCGTGGGTCTCAGCCGCTCCTGCGCACGTCACGCTTCCTCCTGCACATCCCCTCCACAGCAACCCGCCTTCCATGCCTCTGGAGTGCGGTAAGTTGTCGTCGCCCTCTCCCCACGGTACTATAGCACAGCATCTTAACTCCTGTGGTACTGTAGAGCATAAGGAACCAGATGTCGCCCCTTGGTCCTTTCGCGGTGGGGAAGGGGGACATTTTTGCAGATTTTTTTTTGAGAGGGAGCTATTTTTGAAAAAAAAAATGAGGGGCTAAGTAAGTGAACATTTATCTAACTTCGTCTTCAAGAAGAGATGTGGGTGTATAACAAAAGGGCTATTTAGCCTAGTTGAGTATAAATACAGGGAAGATGCTATATATTTTCTATATGAAGTCATATCAATAAAGAAGAACTTGGATTACTCTCTCACACATCTTTGTCCATTGTTATCTACTTTTTGCTATTGTTAATTGCTTGTGTTACTCTCACTTGCTAGCTGCGTTGATTGGCTACTGAAAACATAATTTAAAAGATATTGGAGAGTGTAAGTCATGTTTCTTGCAAATCTAGCCCCCTCCAACGTGCTCTTGTGCTCCCCTACCGCGGGAGACCGTCTCCCGCTCGCCGGCTGTGAAAGGCTGCCTCCCGCGGCAGGCTGGCTCCCTCGCACTCGCCCACCTCCTGAGCTCGACTGCTGTGTCAGCGTGCACTCCCATATACCCGAGACGTAGCAAGCCAGCTTTCACTGTAGAGAAGTATGGGAGATCAGTAGAAATAACTAAATTTGCAATTTCGTTTAAGAGGAGGTTAGATTTTTTTTAAAAAATAAGGTATGTGGGCTAGAAAAGGCATCACTTTGTTTCTTGCGTTTTAGTAGGAATTGCATCGCTTCTTGTAAATCTTCCGTGTGAAATGAAATTCCTTCGGTCCAAGCCTTCTCAATAACCTAAGAAGCAAGTAGCAATATCGAGTGGGAAGCTTTAAAGGAAGCTACCTATTGAGGGGCCAAAATAGTTCCTTACAAAAAGATTAGTTCTTGAAGGGTTGTGACTAGTGAAGAAAAAGACTGGAGGTCTGCAGCAGCAGCAGCATCCTGGTTTAAAACTCAAGCTCCAAAGTTCCGACTTCCGAGTAAGCGAGTCTAACTGAAATTAGTGGTGTAGGTATCTCAAAGCGCCGAGCAGGAAGACGAACAATTGGATCTGTTTACACGAGAATAACTCCGTTTTCTTCCACCAAACAGCGACGTAAATTCGTTTGGATCCACTCTTTTTACCTGCATCTTTTTTCTCTCCATTTTAGACTAACACGCATTCCTTTTATTCCTAGTATGGGACCATTATGCTTTGGTCATGCACCTCAGATGAACATTGCAGCCACCGACCGAAATTTCAGTTTTGTCGACATCCAAAGTATCGGATTTAAATTTCGACCGGATTTGGACTGAAATTTCAAGATGTGGTCTAAAACCGAAATTTGTAACCTCGTTTCTAATCCAGTACATACTCGGCCGCACGTAAGCCCTTTGAGATTCACAAACTTAGTTACGAAAGCCAGGTGTACCTAGCCCATATAGGGTCTGGGACGTGCGTCCGGCCGCTGGCTCAGCCCAATTGGAGCCCAACTACCTCTCCATTTCACTCGTACCATTTCCCCCAAACGTAGCTATAAGCGCAAGCGGAACCGCATCGGCCGAATTCCAAGGCCTGGCAATCGGTTTATACGATTTTTTTGTTCGATTTATTCGGTTTTTGAAAAATTCGGCTTCTAAATTCTAAAAACCGAAACCGAACCGAATAGCCACAAAAACCAAACCGAAATAACCGAACCGATTCGTTTCGGTTATTCGGTTAACCGAATTAGTTGGAAGTGTGACAATATAAAATCAGCAAGAAGGTAAAACTATCGACCACTTGCAGAAACAATATTGCTCATACTCGCTACCAGATTAAGCCCACAAAACAAGCACTTAGGGAGGTTAAAATCCACAAGGGATTAACATAACTCAGTTGCAACTACATGTTTGTAATGATCCGAGTAAGCTGATCTGTTGAAGCAACGCAACCATACAATCAGATTACGGTTCCAGTCTTCCAGATTGCATAGCACAAATACATTGACCACAAATGACAAGCAACTAAATAGCACAACTAAATGAAGAAGCAGCATGCCAGTAGCAGCACAAAGTGCACAACCATCAATAGCAGCACAAGTGCACAACTATAAGTCTATAATGGTTGTGATTTGACTGATTTCTCAATAGTGAACGCGAGACTTTGTTTAGAAATATGCCGTCATTTAGATTAAGTCAGCCCAAGCTGACGAGCAACATCACCAACCTAGGATCCTCATCATTATGTTGACCAAGATATTAGGGATACTGGACAGAACTTGCCAGATCCAACCAAGCGACGGCCAATCAATATAAGTACAGGCAAAAAACCAACCAAATATCCAAATCTCCCCTAAGACCTTATCCCACGATCATACCAATCACCAAAGTATCACCGTGCACAACAGGGAGGAGATGGGGGAAGAGGCGTACTCGGAGATGGGAGGACCTTGTTCTTCAAGAAGCAGTGCTCAGAGGATGGCTTGGAGCTGCACCAGATGGTGCCTGCGGCCGATGCCACTGGTTCGCGACGGGGCCAGGGCCACCGCCGCCGGTTTGCGAGGTGGCTGCGGCCAGCGCCGCTAGGGCCTGCAGTTGGAGCCGCTGGTTCGCGAGTGCCAAGGGGAACCACCGAGGAGGCGACGACCGAGCTGGGACTTCGGGAGCCAGGGAGGGCTGGCGCCGTCGTCGCAACCCGCCGAATCGTGAGGCGACGAGGAGAACTAGGGTTGATGGCTGATGGGGAACGAAGGAACGAGTGAATGACTGAATGAGGATTTACCGATTAAGGGGAACTGGGGAAGGGTTGATGGCATGATGGGCCATTGGGCTGTGCGAGCCTGCGACCGAGCGAGACGCCGCCGAGAGGGGAGGCCCAAGAGTGCGACTCTCTATGAGAGATGGATCGGTAAAAACGGTTTTTCGGTTTCTGAAATTACAAAATCGAATCGCAAACCGAATAGTATTAGAATAAAAACCGAACCGCAAACCGAAATAATCGGTTTATTCGGTTTGATACTGTTTTTTGGTTTCGGTTTAAAAGTACCCACCCCTACAAAACACACCACAAAGGGATCACGCGAAATTTTCGCAGTATGCACGGTGATTTCCCCGCAGCTTTGCGCCGGCCCGGCGCCACGTCCGGCGCGATACAGTTGCAGGCAAAACCGGCGCAACAACCCTGGAGGCCTTGACCGGGTCGTGCCACCCTCCAACAATAGCCATGTCGTTAAAACCGTGTATCGTTGGCGCGCACGGGCGCTCCTGCTTTTTTCCCCTCCAAATCGCCCGCAGGGCCCCCGCCCACCTGATGCGTTGTGGCCGACGTCCACCGCCAGTTGCCTCCCCTCTACCCGCGCCCCCTCCTCGCCGCCTACCCTCGTCGTCTCTCTCATGGCGGACAGGGCCATCTCGCCCGAGCCGGCCTCCTCCACCGTCTCCACCGCCTTCGGCTCCCCGCTCGATCCCGTCGTCGTGCCGCCCGCGCGTCATCTGCACCCGCACGACACGTACATAGTCCAGGTACAGAAGGACCAGATATACCGCGTGCCGCCCCCCGAGAACGCCTATCTCGCCGAGCGCTACCGGACGGAGCGCGGCGGAGGGGGCAAGGGCTCCCCGTGCTCCCCTTGCGTCCTCCGCACGCTCGGCGTGCTGCTCGCGGCCACCGTGCTGCTGGTCGCCGGCGTGGCGCTCTCCGTCGTCGTGCTGCGGCCGGACGCGCCGATCTTTACCATCGACAGGCTCTCCGTCCACAACGCGTCGCGCCAGCAGCACATGGACTACGACTTCTTCCTGACGGCAATCAACCCCAACAAGGTGACCGCGCTGTGGTACAAGGACGGCGGCACGGCAAAGCTGTTGCACCAAGGGGCAACCTTGGCGAAGGGCGACGTGGGGGAGCCGGAGGACGGCGGCGAGGACGCCACGGACTTCAACATGCTGCTGCACGGCCTGCAGCACGACGGCCGCACGCCCAAGGTGGTGGAGAAGGGGCTAAAGGGGTTCAAGGACGCCGTCGCGCTCGAGCTCTCCGTGGAGATCGCCGTGCAGGTGCACGTCGGCGCTCTCGGGTTCGGGCGGAAGAGGCTGGCTGTAGCATGCGAGATCAGCGCGGCCGGGCTAAGGAAGGACGTGCACATTTCGTCGCAGAATTGCAAGAGCCGCTTCGGGAACTGACGACGCGCGCGCGCGCCGTGGTGGCGCTTGTGAGCATCGCGGAATTGTGGGCGCGCGGTCAGGGCGGTGTGCGGTGGATGGGCTCGTACGTCTTGTGTAAATGTTTTGTGGTTCTTGAGACACTTGTGCATGTGTACATTGTTACAAACCGAAATTCTGGGGCTGGGACCTTGTGTGAATTATGGGAAACTGTTCATGTGTGTATGTGTGATACTGATACATATTCCTTTCAGGTGTAACATAGAGCTGCTAATTCCTTCTTCCCACGTTAATTCCTTCAGTTTGACTGGCAGGTGTATTTTGTTAGGTTGGCTGCTTACCGTATTGTGATCAAGGTTCTAAAATTCGGCGAAATTTCGGAGATCTCGTCTGAGATTTCGGATTTTGGTCGGGAACGGGATCTAAAATCCCGGTGGGGTAAAATTTTTTGAAAAAAAATAAATTGTTACATTAATCTTGGAAATTCACCGAAATCTCAGGTTTTTTTGACCGGTTTTTGACTTCTTTACTTGATTTGGCACAATAACCCATAAGAAAGTCATATTCCATGGAAATTTGTTGAAAAAATGAATTTTAAAGACATTTTATAATTTTGGCAAAAACACTATCAGATTTTTAAAAATTTGTATAAGCTTTATCATGATATGAAAATTTTATGGTACAATCTTTAGTAGTGTAGGATCATACATAAATTTTTTAAAAATACTTTAACTTCATTTATTATATTTGAAAAATCAAAAACAGAATGACATTAACTGAGACAGTAACCTTGTCAGAATTTTTATAAATTTTCTCGCGTGTGATCATAATCTAAAATTTTTATGAGAGCTTAATAATTTCCTGATTACCATTCTATAAAATTTTCAAAAATTTATTTTTTTTTGTTTGCTCAATCAAATATATGTAAGCATTGAACTTCATTTGTTATATTTCAAAAATCAAAAACATAAATAACATAAATGGTACAGTGCCCTTGTAAGAATTTTATAAATTCACTGGAGTGTGATCATAATCCAAAATGTTTATGAAAGATTAATAATTTTCTTATCATCCTTCTGTAAAAGTTTCAAAAATTTTAAATCTTTTTTGCTTGCTCAAGAAAATCTATGTATTGATAATCAGGGTTTTATCAGGACGTAGCGCTGTCGGAATTTTTTAAAATTCTTGAAGCTTGATAACCATATAAAACTTTTTATGGAAACGTTTATGATACATGAGGACCATACAAAAAAATTTAAATACTTTATAACTTGGTTTGGACTATTTTTCATTCGGTTGAAGTTTGCCGGTAGAGCTTTTATTAGGACAGTAGTACTGTCAGAATTTTAAAAAATTCCTAACGCTTGATCATCATCTAAAAGTTTTATGAAAAAATTATTGATGCGTCAGGACCATCCAATTTTTTTTCAAAATTTTATAACATAGTTTGTTCTATTTTCATTCGGTTCAAATTTGTCGGTCAGCCTTTTATCAAGACAGTATCACTGCCAGAATTTTTAAAAATTCCGCAGGCTTGATAATCATTTGAAAGTTTTATGGGAATATTAGTGATGTGTCAGGACCATCCAAAAAAAATTAAAAATTTTAACATCGTTTGAACCATTTTTCGTTCAATTGAAATTTACCGAGATTTTGGCGATAAATCTCGGAAATCCCAGTTCAAAAAATTCCGGATTTGATTTTTTGTTTGTATTTTATCATAAATTTATCCGAAATTTTAAGATCTCGACGAAATTTCGGATTCCGACCACCTCCGAGATGTCAACCGGAAATGATATTTTAAACCTCGATTGTGACCTCGATCATGTTTGTCTAGGCTCTATGTATGCTAACGCATGGCTCGGAATTGGTAATTGATAGACCTATTTCTTCGGATACTATCTTTCTGGAAGCCTTCATTGTTTTATAGCAGTCTCAGAGACACCATTGAACATGTGGACCCACGCATACGGTAAATTCTTGATAAAATTATTCGAAATGCACCTGTGAGCTTATATAAGTTGTGAATTGGGAGCCTGTGACCATCAATCCTTGCTGTTTGTATAGCTTCGAAAGATACTGGTGCAATGCTCGCAGTAGATGCGTCATCTAATGATGATCCGTAAGTATCTGTTGAAGCCTTGAGTGGCCTAACAATATTCAAATCAAAAGGAATCAATCAATAGTGGTCTTATTCACCCTTTTTTTGTGTGTCTTGGCAGTGTCTTGCAAGCTTTGCCATTTGAGCTGGTGGCACAGGAGGAACGCTATTTTGAGCAGAGATTACAAATACAACCCGTGCGGTAGCGCGATGCCGTCTGATGACATTGAATAGGCCTCTTGTTATATATATTTTTTCCTTTACTAAGAGACGTGGATAGCTGAGCAATAGCAATACACCGTGCTAAGCTATATCGATGCCTGTAACCTCCTTTGTATTTTGGTAAAAAAAAAAGAGCAGAAAGTATTTTTGAAGATCGGGTGCTATAGTAATATATATTCATAGGAAATCTATAACTTGGTGTGCAATAGCAATTTTGTATGTTACAATGCATTACTCATGAATTCGTACAAAATTTATATGACATGTTATGTCTTCCATATATTTATCAATTTCATAAACTTCTGTTTATATTTTTAATTTAATTGCATCTCTAATTATTATAAAAATCCTCTCTTCTTATATTGGGCCTAGCCTAGTATCACTAGGCCATATTTTTATCTATTCTTTTTCATGTTTCCTTCATTTTCTATTGGATTGGACGGGCTCTAGGCCTACTGGACCTGCCCAAATTATCATCTCTTCTCTGCTCTTCTTTTCTCTCTCTGTCTCTGCTCTTCTTTCCTGGAACCTCTTTGCTTCGATTCGCATCACCGCACACCGCCTCAACTCCCGCAAGCTCGCGCGATCGCCTCTGCCACCGGCACCGTCCGGATCGGCGGCCTGTGCTCCGATCATCACCACCGCCGTCCAGATAGGCCGCGTTGCCGCGGTATCTTCCTGTCCAACCTTCCCGATTTCTCCCTCTCTTGCCCTTCCACACCACCGCCATCCGGCCGGCCATGGTACCGTCGCAACGAGTGCTCCCAAAGCTGTAGTTTCTCCCGGTGCCTTCCAGGCGTCCTCTGCGATTCATCGTGGCCAGGCCGTATAGGGCTTCCGCCCCGCCGAGGCAGCGCGGGAGGGGAGGCAGCGGTGGCGCGCGGAAAAGGAGGTGTCCGGGGAAGCGGAGGCAGCATCGCAGTTATGGATAAGGCGTTGGCGTGGTGAGTGGGATGGAAATCGGACGCAGTGGATATAGGTAGTATCCGTTAGATGAAATCTTACCCGCTGTATACCCACGAAGGGTCGCGGGAGATAAATCTGGCACATACTCATCGCCCATGAGTAACCGATATCCGCGGGCATACCCGTTTACCCGCCACACAAACAGAACTGCTAGAACTCCTTTTCAGCATTGACAGAACAATAAGGGGATGCCATCTGCTGGTACTGCTCTAGTGATGTAATGGAGAACTTTGAATTTTAAACAATTCATCTCACCAAGAAAATAAAGTTCGAAGTGATAACTGAATAAAGATTAAGTAAAACTTGAATGTATATGACATAAAATAAAAACATGCAACCATGCTAGGAAGAGATCATCTGCTTCTAGCACACTAGAATTAACATAATCTTCATTATTCTCATTGAAAATAGGACCCACCGCCAAAAAAACTAATTGATTACAACTAAGATAGGATAGTAGTGAAAAGCCAGTAAGCAAATATTGCTTGTGTGGATGTCAAGATCAGTTTTCCATTTGCTAATCCTCACATATCAGCCTATAATTTGGTTTTAGAAATAAGGTATACGTAAATCATAAAAGACCAAATGAGGATTGAGTTGACCAATTGAGTAACTTACAGACTTCCTGGTAGGCTCTGAATATCAACAACTTTCGCTTTGAATAGATTTGGCCTTCCCCAACTCCGGTAGCCTCCCCTGTTCATAGATTTGGCCTTCCCCAACTTTGGCATCCGCTCGCTCCACCGCCTTTGACTCCTCTACGTGAAAGAAATAGATGTGGAAGAGAGTAGAAAAAGGTAGAGTCATAGAAGGCTAGTAGACTTACATGCACCAATCCATTTTCTTTATTTTGCTTCAAGATCTGTGCCCATCTCTCTTACCACTGTTCCCTATTTTGCAAAAATACACTCTTATTTCTCTTCGTTCCTTTTCTACGTCTCTCCAAAACCCTCCATCTCAAAAAACCTAGCCCGTTGTCGTTGTCGGGAACACTCGCCACCGTGAGACCATCGAAAGCCTCGAAGTGGCCTCCGCCATCGCCGCTGTCGGAGCTCCGCCTTGCCACCAGAAAACTCGCGGTTTTAGGCTTGCCGCTACCGCCCAAGCTCCTTTCGCCACCACACAGTCCGTCGGAGCCAAGAGGGGAGGTAGGAAAGGGCGAGAGAGAGAGGGGAGGGAAGAGAAATGAAAAGATTTTTCTACAAAATAGATGCGGTTTGTGGGAGAAAGAGGCGTGAATCTGGACACCATCTAACGGTAGGAGAAGTGCATGTAACTCTGTATACCAGGTTTAGCATTTCCCAGAGTTCTAAGAGGTCAAGAATCGGACGGCCATTGCTAATCCAAGCCCACATCCAACTACTCAGAATTTCAAGCTGACGTGGACGAATGGGGAAGCTGGGAATCCACCCATATGTAATCCCCCCGGACGGGAATGATCTTCTAACCTGAAGGAAAAGAAAATAAAGAGAGCTATTTTGGGTTGGGCCTCGGCGCCTTGCACGCACCCTTGCGCCGACGGCTTCTCATTGTTTTGGTTTGCCGGGCCCCAAACCGAGCTGCACTGGCTTCCCCGCTGCATTCTGCATGCTTTGGCAGACGCTCTCTCTCGGCCTGAAATGTCAGGTTGTATGTAACTAGCCTGTGGCAATACGAAGTATAGCTTCCAAGCAGCCGTCTATACAGACTGTTGTTGATGTGTTTTGAAAGAAGGGACGGGATTGAGATTATTGCATTGACACTTGTCAGGATGTAACAAGATCAGTCGGGTCTTGCCAGGATGTAACAACATCAGTCAGGTCTGGTCATCTCTACCAACAACAACGTGGCGACTGACAGATACTTGTGCGTTGCCGACATGGCTTTCGACGCTGATGCATATCTTTTGCTCCAGCTCCACCCGCCCATTCACCCACGCCCATGATTGTTAGAGACTTATGATGAGCATGGCACGCACGCACGCGCACGTCGACTCCACTGTAGTACTGTACCAATCTGCAGAGGTAGAATTTGTCAAAGGTTGGGTTCATGCATCATCAGCGCAGCTTCATTTCTTCCAGCCCTCCCAGGTTCCAGGCCCATGCTATGAATCATCTGTCTGCACCATGGTTCACCAAATGGACTAAAACCACTCAAAAATCGTGAAAATCGAATGTAGCCAGTTTGGCTTTTCAAACTGGTCCAATTTAAACTCAAATAAAAAAACAGAAAATTTGGAAAAAAATTATCAAGAAGTGTAATCTTTTTTGAAAAAATTTGTGTGAGGTCTTGAGGCAATGCTAATGATGCTATAAAATTTTCAAATGATGATTAGACATGTGTATTTTTTAAAAATCTACAGTACTACTGTCTATATATACGCACTTCTATTTTTGATTTTCTAGGGGCACTAAATGAAGTCTAATATTTCTAAAACTTTTTTGTGAGGTCCTCAGACAATATTGATGATTCTATAAAATTTTAGGTGATTATAAGACCTATGTATTTTTTTAAAAAAACTCTGACAATGCCGCTGCCTTTGTATATGTTTTTTCTGTTTTTGATTTTCTAGGGGCACTACATGAAGTTTAATATTTCTAAAAATTTTAATACATGATCCTTGGGAGCTCTTTATGGTACCACAAAAAATTCAGAGCATGATAAAGCTTGTTAATTTTTATAAAAATCTGACAGTGTCTCTATTCCTTTTCATAATTGCTGTTTTTTATTTTCCAGAAGCGCTAAACTAATTAAAAAATTATTGAAATTTCTTTGAGATGTTTTTTAGATTAATTGGGATTTATTCATATTTTATGATTTTTTTCCAATTTTGTGCATTTTTTAAATTTTCCTTGAGTTTGCCAAAAATCAAATGAAATCGCTCGAAAATTGAAAATAAAAAATTGTTCAAAAATCAAGCAAAACCAGTCGAAAATTTTTTACTTCAAAATTCTTCGGTTTCTACCGATTTTCGAAAATCACAAATCGGTCAAAAATCGAAAATTCGATATTTGTAACCATGGTCTGCACTCTGCGGTATGAAGCGAACATTAGTATCAACTAGTCCAACTACTGACAATGGCTCTACCTTTTCCCTTGGGAATGTAGGAGAAAGTTAGAACTCTGAACACATACCTTAATGACACAGAATAACACCCCAATCGCATATGAGTTGCCTTTTCTTTTCTGACTTTTGATGTTTGGCGAAGCGACAACCGAGCTAGTTAATAGGGTCAACATTCTTTGGCTGACACTACTCGCAGTTTCAGCCACAACCTTAGCAAAATCTGCAACTTGGTGCACCTATCTCCCATTGGAAGCAAGGTCAGCTAGCAAACGAACCAAACAGCTTATGGAGTCCTAGCATAGTCATGCAAAAAAAAAAAATCCTTTCTTTTTCTTTTTTGAGGATAATAAAGTATAGATAGAGGGTCACGCTTGGCGCAGTTGGTTAGCGCGCGGGAGGCACGATTAGCTGGCCCTAGTTTGAGCGTCGCTGGACCCGGGCTCTCACAGAACCATGTACAACGTGTTGGAAAATTAACATGGTATAATATTAATTTAATTTTAAAGATACGCAATAAGAACATGAAGATAAATATTGCGTCTACAACATGGTTACTAGCAGTCAGTAAATTGACAGAACATACTAATAAAGAAAACCTGCTACAGATGCTAGATAGCCCAAAAGACACATAAATATAAAAAAAACTATCATAGCAGCATGCATCCTCAACGGATCTAATCACAAAAAGAATCACTTGGACCAAGAACTGCTTAGTCCAGAACACTCACTGAGGGCTTGACGAAGAACGGGAAGCTGCGCAGAAGCGATGTGACAAACAAAGAAGATGAAGACGAGCAGTCGCATGGTATTGCGCTTCCCAGAAACCTGATCGTCAGTCTCCCGTGCAGAGCAACAAGTCACCGACGTCGGAACGGAGACACTGCTCCCCTCACGCTTGTTGCACGACAAACGAAGGGATCAGATGACTCGAAAGCAGCAAGAACTGGAGAAATGAGAAAACGAGATTGATTTCTGTCGTGTGTACCTCTAGTCTTGCCACCAACTTATACTAGAGTCCATGTATGAACCTCCCTTATAAGTTGGTTGCACTCCATCTAACTAAGCAATATGGTACTAAAAACCATACACTCAACTCAACACCCCTTTGACTTCTTCCATTGAATTAATTCAGCATTAATTCCAACACAACGCATGTGTGGGGGTGCATGTGTGTGCACGCGTTTGTAGCTCGACTGTTGTTTCTTCTTCTTAAATGAATGATAGTGCTTTGGCCAAATTTTTTTAAAAAAACCATAGATAGCTCATTTAGTAGAGTCAACGGCTACTAAGCTAACCTACATTGTTATCTCATGATCATGCCTATGTAATCACATACATCATCCCTGAGAGTAGCCTTTCCTTGTCAAGTGTATCTTGCCGTCATGGCCAACTCATGGGCTGGATGGATCATGGATAGGTTCTCCCTTCATCCCACCTATCTTCCAAGAGAGCATTTCTTTTAGCTTTGAACTAATCCTTGCATTACCTCATAACCCTCCTTTTCTGCCTCTGCCCTTTGAAATCAACAAGAAGTCAACTCAGACCTGAGCAATGGACCATGATAGGATTGGCAGGTGGAAACATATATAGTGCGCATCCCTGTCCAATCCCCTTGAGTGCCTCTAATAGCACCGTGTTGACTTTGGGCAATGGAGATTATGGGGTTGACCCGACAATGGCTCAGCATTAATGCCTTTCTGCAAGCTCTGGCTAGATCCATGAGAGGATATGCATAGAAAATTAAGGTCAATACCATGATGGACTAAAGCATGAAAATGACCACAAAAGCAAGCTTTGGATAGACCATACTGATCTGTAAAGTAACATAGACCATCCAGGATGCATTCATTGAGCATTAGTAGTTTACAAGTAAGAAAATATATCATCAGGACCTTGATCTTGATGTTCACATCTTCACACTAGGCCCTAAGATTTATATGGCTGTAAGATGAATTTTCATGGTAGGCCAAGATTGTGATAATTGAAAGGCCAAACAAGCTTGCTGTGTAAATGTGTTTTTTTGAGAGGTGCTTCAATGCATTTCTTTTTTACAGTTGCACAAATATTAAAGCATGGATGAAGAGTAGATGATGATTACTTACCGCTTCGCTTGATTTAAGATTTGTACAACTTGTATTGAGAAGGAAAGCATTGAAGCACTGCTCGTGTTTTTTTTCCTTCAACTGTTCTTTGATGCTACAGTCAAGAAAAAGTTGCTGATTAAACTCGTGTGAAGCTCTCTAATGCATCGAAGATAGAGCTAGCTACCATCTTCACTAATGCATTTCTCAAGGTTCATGCATCACTCAAAAGGCAAGCAATTGTTTGATAGAAACGACAAAATTACACTCAACAATGTACAATGAACTAGGAGAGGAACCATGTCGATTGCGATTCTCTGTTGTGGTTATTGGAAGCTAATAACAACCTAGTTTCTCTCTCCTATTGGGGAATTGGATTAGCATTATATTAAGGTAAAGCAAAGTTGTGATAACGTGGAATCCTGACTTCCCCACATGACTCTCTGGTCCTTCTAAACAAAGAATAAGCAAAACAGAGATCCAGATGCTTTCCCTCCTCTGCAGCCACAAATCATTATTTATTCTGTTCAAAGTAAGTTAAGTGTATGCGCTGCAATGACCGGTACACGATAAACGCGAAGATTAGAGGGACACATCAGCTTTCAGATTGGTTGTTTCGTGTTGAGTTAAAAATTGCAGACAATGACCTCCGGCGCGGGGGTAAAGAATGCGGAGAAAATGCAAGACTAAAAGCGAAAGTAGTTTATAGAGCTACAGTGGACTCACATCAAACCAAACCACAGGTTGGCAGCTATAACATCATATTAATTTTGGCAAGCACAGGAATTTTTCGAAATGGAATCGATTTTGACACCACTCAAGCGTCGAGACTCAAGCCATAGAGAGATTTGTCTGGTAATGTCTGAGAAATTCAGATTTGCGCAAGAACATCAAACTTTTTTGCAGGAAAGGAACTGCGTCATCTAATATTCAAGACATAAATGAAGCAACTTTCTACTAAAATGTAATTGACATCCTTGCAGTCAAATGCTGGGAAATAATTTCATCATGCTAACACTAGTTGAACAATACTGCATGATGACGGTTATGCTTTCTCTTCATCGCTAAAGATCCCACATATATTATGTTCTTCCTTTTATTTGGCATGTTCCTACGTTTAGGAACAAAATTGCATAATTTTATGCCAAATTATGTTTTATTCATCTTATAAACTCACGTAACATTTTCAAATTTCCATCAAGTTCTGCTATGCAATTCTGAACAGTGGCAGATGTACAGAACATGAATCAATAACCATTCGAATGTGCCAAAGTGGTTCTTTATTGGAATACAACTACAATGTAGACTTGAAATATATACATAAAAACTTAGATGCAGACTTAAAATTTCCACAAACAAAAGTACTGAGAGTCTGAGACCCGCTTCCTGGAAATGCCATTAAAAAAACCAAGCAGACCAGGGGTTGATGCTACACATGATCAAACCCAAAATCTAAACCAACAAGCACCTAAGTAAAAGCAACACTTTGATCTGATGCCACTGACACTGAGGATCAAGAACAGAGAGCCACTGCATCAGGAAAGGATTGCGTCCCAGTCGATCTCCAGCGACGGGTACTTGCGCAGGAGGAAGCTCTCGGACTCGTCCCATGGCGCCTCTGAGAAGTCAAGAAGCTGCATCTCCGGGACCACGTCGGAGGAGTCCGTTGAGGACACATCGCCGTCCGCCGACGACGAGCTCTCGGAGCCGGAGCAGCCCGGCTCCTTCTTGACGTTGGGGCTCTCGGAGGAGAAAGAACTCCGCGCCGTCGCCGCTGTCGTGGTGCTCTGGCTCTGATGCGGCAGGTCCATCCCGTGGCAGATGGCGTGGAGCTTAGCGTCGACTGCGGCGTGGAGAGGCGGTCCGAGGTGCGCGTCGCCGCGCCTGAGCTCGGGGAAATTGAGCCTGGCGGACTCGCCGCGGAGGCGGAATGCTGCGCTGTCGTAGGCGAGCGCGGCCTCCTCGGCGGTGTCGAAGGTCCCGAGCCAGAGGCGGGTGCGGTTGCGGGGCAGGCGGATCTCGGCCACCCACTTCCCCCAATGACGCTGCCGGACGCCCCGGTACAGCTTGGCCGCCGGCCGCGCCGGGAGCGGCAGCGCCGCCACGCTGTGCCGCTTCATCGGTTGCGCCACCGCGGCCAGGGCCGCGGCCGGTCGGCGCATGTGGTGGAGCTGCGACTGGACTTGAAGGATCTGCGCAGGAGTCAGCTGGTAGTTGGCGCCAAGAAGCATGCCTGCGCTCTGCTCCACGCCGGAGCAGGGGTAGGAGAAGGAGATGGTCGGAGCATCTTGCGCCACGGTCGGGGCAAGCGCTTGCATTACCTCCTTGCTATCCACCATGCCATACAGAGCGGCGGGAAGATTGATGTTGCAACCGTGCCAATCTATCGTCGTCGACATGGCTTCTTGGATCAAGAAACCAAGATGCACAACAAAACAAGTAGCAACTAGCAGCCGACGAACAGAATGAGCAAGAAACAGAAGAGGAAAACCCCGACAAGCTGAGCAGGAACTACTCCTCGAGAGCTGAGAAGAGTTGGTGAAGATGACGCACTGCGAGTGCTGGAGAGCCAAATGCTTGCCGGGCTCTCACTTATAAGCACGCGGGAAGTAGGTGCTGGCCAATGGAAGAACGCCAGGTGTCCGCACAAATTTCTTACCGGCACCCGTCGGGACGTCTCCGCGCAGTGACAGACCTCTCCAGGCAGGTACCGGTAAAACGGTGGGCACCTGGCGGCTGTTGATTGGCCGGAAAGTGGTTCTGACCTGGTAAATCCAGATCTAGCTGCCACATGACTGTCGTCGGGTAAGCGTGATCTACGCGGCAGCTTGGCTGCTACGCAGCTACGGTCTCCGAGTAGAGTAGTAGTGGTGTCTCGTCGCCGTAGCCAAGCAGATGGTTAGGGTTAAACTAATCTTTCTTCAGCCAATCAGATCCTGGAATTTGCAAAGCAGCACAGGACAGGTTGATCACGTATGACAATACAATATTGAGTGACAGGAGTAGTAGTATGTATACAAGATACGATGGTGATGTAAAGGCCGCCCGTACCGCTTGATTTGATGCTGCCCAAGGTCATTCTTTATGAGTGATGGCAGGCACACAGCCGACTGGACATTTTATGACGAATTATATACATATCTTTGCAGGCGAACGGTTCTCTTCTTTTGTCTTCCAGGAAGAAGGGTGAATGGCACGAGTAGCCAACAGTGAGATAGTAGGCTAGTAGCTGATTATTGACCAGACAAACAAAGGTGATCAAAATCAAATCCCCTGTTCGTCCTGTCCACTGTACGCAATTTCTTTTCTTTGGGCAAGTAAACATCGGTGCGGTTGCGTCGATGCAGAAAGTGGCTTTCGTATGGTCATGGAGCTACTGTTGCGGCAAATCGACAGCACGCGGGTTCTGGCCGCTGCGAGAATATTCCATCGGCATGGAAGGGGAAAAGGAAGTAGGGAAGAAGCTAGCACGAGTCACAGGACGAACTCCTACTTTGGAGGTGGGAATATCCACGTGTCACGTTTTCATCGGCAGGATGGACTTCCTAAAAGAATGAGTCAATAGGGGCATTTTTAATTTTTTTGTTTGTTTGTTTGTTGTTGTTGTTGAAGGATGGATCTTTCCATTCACGATCTTTGGAGATGTCTAATTACCGGATATATCTTGCGGTTATTATCGGTTTTGTTTGCCTAGTAAGTGGGTGATTGGATTATGTGTATTTCATCGAAATGTTTTAAGATCTAGTTCAAATTTAAACTAAATTCTAAAAGCTTTCAATGAATTACCGCTGATCTAAATAGGGCCTAAGTAGTAAAGACACATCTTAAATTTGGGATTTTGTTTGGTTTGCTGTGTGTGCGTCGATGATACCTCTATAATAAATGATCTTTCACCCAAGGCTGAGAAATTACCGGGGACACACAATTAACACAGGAATTCTACGGAACATGAAACAACAGCGTGAGACCACCAACCGAACCACTTGACCCCTTTCATAGAAGTAGAAACGAACATCTAACACTCAGACCAGCTTAGAAAGTAGGCCCCCACAAAGCAACCATGTCCATGGCCATCATCTCCAACGTTAAGAAAAAAGAAAACAAGAGCAGAAAGAGGAGGAGAGCGATACTTGTCAGTCTAGTGCCGTTGGTCCATCAGCATAACATGCTTATCTGTGCAAACATCACATGAGTGGAGATAATGTTCTAAACTGCAGGTCAAAAAATATTACAGGCAGGTGATAATGTTTTAAAATAAACTGGCGGTTGCTGTTCCAACACGGGAGTAAAGAAACGCACAAGAATTAGTGGACATTAAGCTGTCCGGAGGGGAAAAATTGCCAAAACGACGCAGCATAGCCAAATTGGCAACATGTTAATAATGCAGTGCACGAAATAGTTAGGTCTTAATGCCCTTTCAGGAAACATGTGACAAATTTGATGATGACATGCGGCTCAGCAACCGCTCAACAATTTAGCTAAACAAGTCCATAGATTATAAAAGTAGGCATAATTGAAGAAAGGATTAGGAAAAAAATGATTATGATAACTGTTGAGTTAAATGACTTATATTTTTTTTAGTATTTAGAAAGGTGTGCTATAAGAGGTTTTAGATGAATTTTAATAGGATTAAGATTTTTTTTAGTATGATTCCTATCTACCTTTAGATGAGGACTAAAACAGGCTATATAAACTCATACGGTGATAGTAGAAAACACAAGCAATAAGAAGCAAGCCAAACGAAAAGAGCTCATTAAAACACAAGAGGATTAGATACTATTTTATTCTTGTATAGGGTAAGAATCCGAGGATCCTAAAGTTTCGAGAGGATTGTAACTTGTAAGAGAGTGATAATCTCGTGTACTATTTAAAGGTTGTGCTTAAAGAATTTACGATTGGCTCCGTCAAATCTTTTCACTCTCGTTAAGGTTGCTTTAACATTATTATTTTGGTTCTCTATGAGATTCATCTTCATTGTACTTAATAATATATACGCTCGTACTGTATCTCGTAAATTTTGATCCGATTCAAGAGTTGCTATGCTTAGAAAAGGTCATTAGAATGTAACAACACGACATTAACAACGTTGCAGAACAACAGACTTCATCATTTTGCAGATTATTTACTGCCGCTGCACCACAAAATATGTTGGCCCTGTACAGATGCGAAATTTTTACTGTTCTAGCTCGGTCACAAAATTTTATTCGTGAGTAGCGTCCGATCGAAAAAAATAGCCTCCGCAAAGTTTAATCCAGCGGTTCTGGTACGCAGTTTTTTTTATTCATTTTCTAGCGAATTCTAGGGACGGGATCCGCGGGAATTTTTTTTTAAATTTTTTCCTCCGAATCCAACGGACGGCGTTCACTGAATTTTTTTTTAAAAAAAATCCCGTATGGAAAGCCGAGTTCCAGCGGTCTCGGGATGTGGGGTGGGGGGTGGGGTGCCGGGTGGAGTGGGTCCGAAAAACGCAGCGAACGAAAAAAAAAATTTATAGGACTGTAACGACTTTAAAAAATTGTGAAATTTTTTATGGAGGTTTTTGAAACATCAATGATATTTCCATAAAATTTGAGAAGATTATCACATATAAGGATTTTTTAAAAATTCAAACATTAAAACTGTCTTTATGAAACACTGACCAGTAAATTTGAAGCGAACGAAAATGAAACAAACTACGTTGCTATATTTCCACGTTGACCAGAATTTATCAACGTGGTTTGTTTCATTTTTCGTTCGCTTCAAACTTACTAGTCAGTGTTTCATCAAGACAGTTGTAATGTTTGAATTTTTAAAAATTCCTCATACGTGATAATCTTCTCAAAATTTTATGGAAATATAATTGATGTGTTGAAAACCTGCACAAAAAATTTCAGAATTTATCAACGTGGTTTGCTTCATTTTTCGTTCGCTTCAAACTTATTGGTCACTGTTTCATTAAGACAATTGTAATGTTTGAATTTTTAAAAATTTCTCATACGTGATAATCTTCTAAAATTTTTATAGAAATATAATTGATGTGTCAAAAACCTGCACAAAAAATTTTAGAATTTATCAACGTGGTTTGTTTTATTTTTCGTTCGAATCAAACTTATTGGTCATTGTTTTATAAAGACAGTTGTAATGTTTGAATTTTTAAAAATTCCTTATACATGATAATCTTCTTAAATTTTTATGGAAATATAATTGATGTGTCAAAAAAATGCAAAAAAATGTTCGAATTTATCAACGTGGTTTTTTTTATTCTTCGTTCGCTTCAAACTTACTGGTTAGTATTTCATCAAGACAGTTTTAATGTTTGAATTTTTAAAAATTCCTAATATATGATAATATTCTCAAATTTTTATGGAAATATCATTGATGTGTTAAAAACCTTCACAAAAAACTTCACAATTTTTCAAAGTCGTTACAGTCCTATAAATATTTTTTCCGTTCGGTACGTTTTTCGGACCCATCCCCGTCTTCACCCAGAGTTCCAGCGGTTCTCGGCTTTCCGTATGGGATTTTTTTTATAAAAAAATTTCCAGCAGACGCCGTCCGCTGGATTCGAGAGGAAAAAATTAAAAAAAAACTCCCGCGGAACCCGTCCGCTGGAAAATGAATAAAAAAAACCGCGCACCGGAACCGCTGGATTAAACTGTACAAGGCTATTTCTGCTATTTTTTTCGATTGGACGCTAATCGCGAAATAAAATTTTGTCATCAGGCTAGAACAGTAAAAATTTCCACAGATGCAGAGGCTCTGAACCTAAAACTACAGAGTTAAGATTGGACATTTCAGCTCTTGACGAATACTTATAACCGGGGTACCCCAACGGCCCAAAGCGACGAGCCGGCGGCCTCAAGCACAGCTCAAGCCCAGCAGTCGCTCCCAGCCCACTACTGGCCAGAAGCACCAACAAGGCCACACAAGACATCCCTTCCCGACCGTCGAGGAAGTGTCTCCGACTCAGCGGGGCTCCAGACCCCGGTGGGACAAGACCCTCGGCTCGGAGCCAAGCGAGCTCCAGGCCCTGCGGTGGTCGGGATCCTGACTCGATCGTGCCAAGACAACCCCGCCAAGGGCGGCGTGTCGAAGCCTCTACCGATAATGACCCGTACCCCACGAGCGGGGCCAATCGAGCGACTATACAAGGCGGTGGCTCCTTCCCAAGAAGGTTTAATGGTGGCCGAAGTCATGCTCCCGATCCATCGGCGAGTCACATACAATCGAAGACACGCCTCCTCCGAGGCAACGCCCATGCAGCGCGACAAGCGTCAACACTCGTAAGGTTCGCGAGAGAGCATGTACGCGATTTCAGGAAATACCTAACCGCCGATCAACTAAGCTACCGACCCAGCATGAGCAAGACGGGCAATGATCTGTCGGTAGACGAAGGACCGAAGCTCCTAGTGTAGGTCATCTTGTCCTCTTTCAATTCTCGATGTAACTTTGCCCCCTCCTTTCGTATAAGAGGCGGGAACCCCGTAGGAGAGGAGGATCATAATCGAACCCATCTCGCTAAGCCATTAGCACTCTCGCTTGTAAACTTTGTGCGGTCATGCATCTTGAAGGGAATACAACGCCGCCACCTGGCTGGAGTAGGGACCTTGGCCCGAACCGGTATACATCTTGGACTTCGAGTCTAACCATTCGAGGAGTGGAGCGCATACGGCCCCTTAGACTTACAAATTTACTTGCGGTGCTCGGCGCCGGCGGTTGGCGCGCGGTAGGGGCCTTGCGGCGTCTTCATCACAATCTCGGTTCGCTTGCCTCCGATGGCATCTTCCACCCGCGACGGCATGGCTGCGTCGGGAGCCAAATCCGCCGGCTCCCTCAACTGCCGTCACCTCGGCGCGAGGGCTTACGCTCATCCCGCCGTCACGGAGGCCGGCGCCGCCGAAAGCAGGCACCATCTCGGCGACCGCTAAGCTCGGCAGGCGCCCTGCGAGTCCCAAAACCGGGCACTGGGAAGCGCCCGCCACGTCGCGAAGCTCCGTGGGCCGGCGGTGGCGTGTCACCCCGCGAGCTCACAACTTGTGGCGATGGTGGCTACATGCGGCCTCTATCCTGTTCTTTGGAAGGCTCTTCGACCACGACTCCAGCTCCGGCGGAGTACCTTGCCGCGGCACACTCGCGAGTGCAACATGGCGAACACGGTCGATTAATCACAACCCAGCGATTCTGGGTGCCCCATCCCGCGACCGAGGCGCAGGAGGAGGAACACCAGTGTAGCGTCTTTGAGCAGCGCTCAAGCTCGCGCGCCGAACTCCAGCGATAAGCGCGAGGCTGGATAAGCGGAAGGTGAGCTCGACCGGCTCGAGCTAACACAGGCGGGATGAGCCGAAACCAGCCAGTGCCCGCAGCAGCGGGCGTGTCTGGCGGTACACCCTGGTGGCGGGAGAATCAAGCGGCCCTCGGTTCTTCCCCATGCAAGCGAGCGTGGCGCGGTGCAATCTTGCCGAGACCTCCGGTGGTGACCGGAGGCCAAAGCCACGTACCAGAACCTCCTGGGGCTGATGGAGCGTGCGGCCATGCAACACATGCAGGCCTCCAGCTCCTACCGCTCCGGCGCCACCTCTGGCCACCGGGCCCGCACCGCCGCTCGAAGCCGGCTAGGTCCGGTAAAGGCGGCACCGTACCACGAACCACCCCAGGCCTTGCGCACCCGATGCGCGGCGCCTCGGCGGCGCCTCGGCGTTCGCGCCACCCTCGGCGCGGAGAAAGGCTGCGGAGGCCGTCCACTCACGTGTTGTGGATGGCGGGCGCCACCGCCGCGCCCAAGCCCGATGGTCGGACGCGTGCTTTACGCCGGGGATCCGTCGGTAGATTTCCTGCCCGGTCCGGCGCCCACCAACATCGCCAAGTACTGCGGGGCCACGAACCCGGTGTCCGGCGAAGACTATCGGCTCGCATGCCGGGGGGGAGCGACGGATGATCTCTTCATCATCCAGTACCTCCCCATCTACCTTGCGGACTCGGCTCGAGCTTGGCTCGAGTACTTGCCCGCCAAAACCATCGAGGCTGGGCTGACTTGAAGACCCTCTTCGTCGGCAACTTCCAAGGCACTTACAAGCGCCACGGCAACTCACGGGACACGAAGGGCTGCAGCGGCGGCTAGAAACCCTCAGAGATTACATTCGGCGGTTTTCCGCCAATGCAACGAGCTCCCGACATCT
The DNA here is from genome assembly GCA_036346275.1 of Otatea glauca. Classification (NCBI taxonomy): domain Eukaryota; kingdom Viridiplantae; phylum Streptophyta; class Magnoliopsida; order Poales; family Poaceae; genus Otatea; species Otatea glauca. Next base: position 52,238,903 of record CM070722.1, on the reverse strand, counting down.
CCGCGCCCGATGTCGTGGGAGCATTCATCTGACACCTCTGCAAGGCCACGGTGCACAAGGTGGGTATCTCAAGCCGGGACCACCAAGGAGCTCCTCGACATCGCCACCAACCACGCCTCGTGAGGCTGTGGGGCTATCTTCGAAGAAGGAAAGGCCCGGCAAGGGCGGCGTCGAATCGGATCCCCCAGGCCGCTCCGGCAAGCGGAGCGGCATGGAAAACAGATCCGCGAGTCTCAAGTGGTCGCCACTGTCAACCGCCCTGCCAAGCAGTGGGTGCGACCGGCCGTCGCGCTGACCACCAGCCCGATGGGCGGCCGTGCGAACCACGGGTTCCCCGTCAAACATAAGTACCGAGACTGCGAAGTCCTGAGGCACTTCCTTTCCTACGCCCCCACGACGCCGCGGGGCAAAGGAAAGAAGCCGGCCACGGCCCCACGGGCCGTGGAGAAGAAGGTGGACGACGAGTTCCCCAAACCCGACGGTTGCCTCATGATCTTTGGCGGATCGGCGTGCTATGCCGACAAGCGTCGGCTCAAACTCGCCTACCGTGAGGTCCACACCGCCTCACTAGCCGTCCCTCAATACCTCCGGTGGTCGAGTTCGGTCACCTTCGATCGGTGATCACCCGACCACATCCCCGGTAGGAAGATACCCGCGGTGGTCGACCCATCGTGGGAAAGGGCGCCTCTCCAAGGTGCTCATGGATGGCGGCGGGCCTCAACATCCTCTCGTGGAGGCGCTCGGCGCCATGGGGATTCCTCGCTCGAGTCTCCGGCCGAGCAAGGCTCCTTTCCACAGCGTCATCCACGGCGGCGAGGACCATCCGCTCGGGCGGTCGACTGCCGTCACCTTTGGGAACGAGAATTTCCGCACCGAGACCCTCACTTTTGAGGTTGTGGATTTCCGGCTCCTATCACGCTATCTTGGGCGGCCATGCTCGCCAAGTTCATGGCGATCCCGGCTACGCCTACCTCAAGGCGAAGATGCCGGGCCACGAGGAATCATCACCGTGGCATCATCTTTCGGCTACGCCTACAAGCTATGGCCGGGCGATTGTGAGCTTGCCTCGGCGATCATCGCGGCTGCCGAGCTCAACAACCTCGGGAGGAAGCCTCGAGTCCGCCCGAGTCCGGCAAGTCGGGCGGGATCCTCAAGTCGCCGAGGACACGAAGAAGGTCGCGTTCGATCCTGCGATCGACCAAGACCGTGCGGGTCGAACCACGCTCCCGCCAAATAGGAAGCGCGCTCGTCGGCTTCCTCTGCGCCAACAAAGGCGTCTTCGCATGGAGGTCCTCCGACATGCCGGGAATCCCAGGGAAGTCGCCGAGCACTCCTTGAGCATCAGACCAGGTTGAAGCCGGTCGCCCAGCGCTGCGCCGCGCCGGCGAGAGAGGCGCGAGGACCATAGGAAGAGATTGCCAAGCTTTTGGCTGCAGGGTTTATAAAAGAGGTCCGCCACCCCGAGTGGCTGACCAACCCTGCACTCGTAAAAAAGAGAAATGGGCAATGGAGAATGTGTGTTGACTATACGAGTCTCAACAAAGTGTGTCCCAAAGACCCGTTCCCCTTGCCTCGCATCGACCAAGTCATCGACTCCACCGCGGGGTGCGAGTCCCTTTCCTTTCTGGATGCCTACTCAGGCTACCACCAGATAGCACTGAAGGAGTCCGACCAACTCGCAACTTCCTTCATCACGCCGTTCGGCTCGTTCTGCTACGTTACAATGCCGTTCGGTCTCAAGAACGCGGGTGCTACATACCAGCGATGTATGCAAACGTGCTTCAACAACCAGATCGGCCGCAACGTTGAGGCCTACGTTGACGACATCGTCGTGAAGACCAAGAATGCGCGCGACCTTATTGCCGACACGGAAGAAACCTTTGCGAATCCTCGGCGGTTCGTATAAAGCTCAACCCAGAAATGCGTCTTGGGGTCCCCAAAGGAAGCTGCTCGGCTTCATCGTCTCGGCGAGTATCGAGGCCAATCGGAGAAGATCTCGGCGATCGCAAGGATGGGCCCGATTCCTAATCTCAAAGGGTCGAGGCTAACGGGTGCCTTGCGCCTTGAGCCGTTCGTGTCTCGTCTCGGCGGCGCGGAATGCCACTCTGGTGCTCAAGAAATTCGACCGCTTGATTGGACCCGGGAGGCTCGAAGCCCTCGCGCTGAAAGCCTTCCTATCTTCACCTCCGTTCTTGGTCGCCCCGGCACCAGGCGAACCGCTGCTCCTCTACATCGCCGCCCCTTTGCTCAAGTCGTCGGTCGCGGCCCTTGTGGTGGAGCAGCGGAGGAAGGCCGTGAACTCAAGGTACAGCGGCGATCTACTTCATCGGCGAGTTCTTCCGAGTCAAGGCTCGTACCGCAGTGCGAAGCTGCTCTCGCGGTGCTCATCGCCAAGAAAGCTCGTCCATTACTTCGGCCAAACGCGCCATCACCGTGGTGACCGCGTCTCGCTCGGCGAGATCGTCCACAATCGCGGCGCCTCGGGAAAGATAGCCAAGTGGGCGCTCGAGCTCGGCGGCCACGGCATAACATCGTCCTCGGACGGCGATCGTCGCGAGCCACTGGCCGACCGTCGCCGAGTGGACCAAGCCAGCGCCACGATGTCGAAGACCGAGTCTTGGACAATGTACTGATGGATCCTACACCAAGAGCGGCGCGGGCGCGGAGTAAATCATCATTTCCCACTCGGGAACAAACTTCAATACGCCATAAGGTTGCTCTTTGACGCGACCAACAACATCGCCAAATCACGAGGCTCGTCAGCGGTCTCGGATCATTGCCGACCTCGGGCGCTGCCGACTATCGTCCATGAGGACTCCAAGCTTGTCGTCGACCGAGTCATGAAGGCTTGGGCCCGAGGCGTCCGTATGGCTGCGTCTTGTCGGGAAGTGCGCAAGCTCGAGGAGCGGTTCAAGGGTTTGAGCTCCACCACGCTCTGAGCCTTCTAGCGGTGAGGCCGATTGCCTAGCCAATCTTGCCTCCGGTGAGGTCGATCCACCGGGATCTTCGTCTGTGACCTCCTTCAACCTTCCATCCGGTGGACTTGGTGGCGAGCGATCTCGATTCACCTAGCACGGTCACCCGACCGCGAGCGGTCGGCGTAGATTTGGCCGGGTCGAACCGCAGCGTGCTAGCCGCCGAGTCCGACTGGAGGAAGCTCTTCATCAACCGTTTGACGGACGGGACGCTCCCTCCTGACCCGACCGAGGCCCGACACCTCGCTCAGTGGGCAAAATCTTTTGTCCTGGTCGGCCCAGACCTTTACAAGAGGAGTCCCTCCGGGGTCCTCGAGTGCGTCGAGCCGACCAAGGGAAGCAGCTGCTGCTTGATATCCATGGCGGGGTCTGCGGCCACCATGCTGCACCCCGATCCCTCATTGGAAAGGCCTTTCGACAAGGTTTTTATTGGCCGACCGCCGTGTCCGAGCGCCGGCGGATCGTGCGCACTGCGAAGGATGCCAATTCTTTGCCGTGAGCGCATCTGCGGCTCAGGCCTGCAGATAATCCTATTACGGCGTTTGCGGTTTGGGGACTCGATCTGGTCGGGCCCTTCAAGAAAGCGCCCGGGGCTTTACTCATCTCTAGTCGCGGTGGAGAAATTCACCAAGTGGATAGAGGCCAAGCGATCGTGGCGTCACGTCGGCAAGCGGCCATCTTCTTCCGCGACATCGTTTTGGTTCGGAGTTCCAAACTCCATCATCACCGACAGCAACGCGATTCACGAGGAAGGAGTTCCTCGAGTTCTGCGGCGACTTCAACATCCGTGTCGATTGGGCGGCCGTGGCCCATCCGCGAACTAACGGCCGGTCGAAAGTGCGAGCGGCATGATCCTTCAGGACTCAAGCCACGGATCTTGATCGGCTCAAGCGCCCGGCGGGCGGTGGGTGGCGGCGCCCTCCGTCCTCTGGAGCTGCGAACCACAAGGTCCATCGGCGGTAACCCTCTCGACCCAAGCATTCGGCCTCGCCCGTGCTATGGTTGCTAAGTAGCGCTTGCGGAAGAAGGAAGTGCTCGAGTGGAGTGACCTTTTAGTCAGTCGGGAACACTCCTCCCCCGCGCAAGCTCGGCTAGCTCACGGGTTTATGCGGGCGGTGACCCGACCGACCACAAGGTCCATCCGGCGGTAACCCTCTCGACCCAAGCGTTCGACCTCGCCCGGCTATGGTTGCTAAGTGGCGCCGCGGAAGAAGGAAGTGCTCGAGTGGAGTGACCTTTTAGTCAGTCGGGAATACTCCTCCCCCGCGCAAGCTCGGCTGGCTCACGTGTTTATGCGGGTCGGTGACCCGACCGACCACAAGGTCCATCCCGAGCGGTAATCCTCTCGACCCAAGCGTTACGGCCTACGCCCCAGCGGCTATGGTTGCTAAGTAGCGCTTCGCGGAAGAAGGAAGTGCCCGAGTGGAGCGACCTTTTAGTCAGTCGGGAACACTCCTCCTCCGCGCCAACTCGGCTACCTCACGCGCTCGTGCGGGTCGGTAACCCGACTGATCACGCGGTCCTCCCCGAGCGGTAATCCTCTCGACTCGAGTGCTATGGCCTACGCCCCAGCGGCTATGGTTCTGGCACTTCGCGGGAGAAGAAAATGCCCAAGTGGAGCGATCTTTTGTCGGTCGGGAACACTCCTCTCCCTCACAAGTGCGCATAACTGCTGAGTAACCAAGATTCCTATCCTCTTGGCCCCTCTCGAAGCAACCCGACCTACGCGTAAGTGACCCTTGCGGTCCTTAAGGCTATGGCCGGTCAAACATTCACCAGAAACACAAAAGGGGCAAGAAGCGTACTGGAATTTGTTAACCTTAAAGATTGTTTACAAGCATAATAGTCTTTACAATTAAAAAGAAGGATAAATCTAACTGCTTTGTTCTTCTTGAGGCGACTTCTTGGCGAGACATGGCTGGCAATATCCCGAGCGTGCGGCTCGACCAAGAGCTCGAACCTGTCGATCTCTCCGTCGGTCCGATTCTCGGCGACGCCGCTGCTCACCACCGCGAGGTCAATTCTATCATAGTGCGAGATGGTGTTGACCAGCGCCGAGGAAGCTCCAAGCACCGCGCCAACAATCACCGCCCTCTCGACGCGCTCCGGCACTCGGGCTAGCGAGGGCGCCAGAGCACTCGGGCCCGCCGCTGCTCCAAGGACCCGGGCGCACACGTCCTGGTCGGCCTTGCGAAGGGCCTCCAGTTCTGTGGCCAGCTCGGCACGACCCTCTTCGACAACCTTGGCGCCCGCGAGCCGCGTCCGCGTCGTGACCGCCGTCCGCGGACTGCGGGCGTCCTTCGCTCCTCGGCCGCGAGGCCCAAGTTCTTACGCAACTCTGCGGATGGCGGCGCGCCAGATGATCACGACTTCTGGCGCCCACAGAGGTCGAATAAGAAGTTGAGACACTTACCGGCGCGGAGTTCACGGTCGCCGACCTCTTGCTTGACCGCCTCGTAGGAGGTCCTCAAGGAGGTCGAGTCGCCAGCGACCTCCGCTCGGGCGGACTCGGCGGCGTCCTTCCGAGCTTGGTCTCGCTCGGTCCATGAGACGGGTTACTGCTCTTGCGCTGCCCCTCTGCGGCGGTGGCGGCGTCCCCTAGCGGTAGCCTCTGCCGGGAGGACTCGAGCTCGCCACCGCCGTCCTCGAGGATTGGGCCCCAGCGCTCATCGAAGAGAGCCTTAGTGGCCCCCTCCAACTCCTGGTGGACCTTCGCGCCTCAGGCCGCCTCACGTTCGGCGCCCCTTGAGCTAAGCGCAACTCAAAGCGCGGCCGTCGCACTCTTCCACAGCGGCCGCCCATTTGGATGTCCGGCGCCCTTGGCTTCGGCTTGCCCTCCGAGCAAGCCGCGAATCTTTGCAAGATGCGGACTATCCGTTAGTCTCACGGCGCGTGCGTCAGAATTTTACAAGTTGGGTTCTTTCGTCAACTTACCAAACTGATCGGCCGGACTCCCCCGGCCATCGCGTCCAACGCTCGGCTGGAAGATTCCAGACAAAGAGTCAAACCCTTCCGGACCTGCTCCATCTACGCCCGGCGTCGAGCGCTTCTTTCAAGAGCGACCCACTCGCTCTTTTACATTCGCCACCAACCCGACTCAAGGGCCTCTCCCGGCAGCAGGCCCCTGGTCGTCCGTTAGGGCGGGGCGCTACCCGTCCAGAGCACCATCGATGGCGATGGTGGAACTGGTTCCCCGGGGGTCCCCTCGGCGACCTCCGCCAGCGGGACCTCGGTCGGCACCTCCCCCAGGGGCGAGGGGTCGGGCACCTCTGGCACCAGCGCCGTCTCGGCCGGCACGATCGTCGGCAGCGCCGCCGTCTCTTCCTCCGCGAGGATGACCGCGTCAAACGGCGGTGTCCCCAATCGAGGCGTCGGGAGCTCCTCGCCAGCCTCGGCCTCGTGGGCAGGCGCGCCCTCGGCCGCCAGCACCACGATCGGCGCCGACCCGATCGGCGCCTCTGGAACCTCTGCTGCGGCTTTGTCCCTTGCGGGCCGCCACGGGCGCGCCACGGTCACACCGTATAAGCGCGCTGCGTCATAAAGCACTTAAAAGCGGTTCGGCGGCTTTTACGCAAAAATATTTGAACAAAAGAAGAAGTACTTCTCGGGCGGCGGGTGCGCGGCGGCGCGCCTCTTCGCCGGTCCCCTCAGAGGCGGTCTGCCGGCCGCTTCTGAAGCTGCCTCCGGTGAAGGCACGGCGATAATGGCGACCGCGCGGTCGCCCTCCGCCGAGGCTCCTCGGCCGCGGAGCCTGTGGTGTCGCCCTCCAGCAGGTCCACGCCCGGACTGCCGTCGGTCGGCGGGTCGGAGAAACCACGATCTGGCGTGGCCGGGGTGCTTCGGCTGTCGGTGGAGGTTGCACCCACAGCAGTGGCCTCCGACACGTCCACACCACGCGCGGCCCTCGCCGCGCGCTCCTTCTTCTTCTTCTTCTTCCTCCTCTCCTCCTTCCGCTTCTTGCGGGAGGAGTCGAGCTCCGCGGCCTTCGTTCGGGCTGCCGCCCTCGCCTCCTTATCTCCTGGGAGCGGCGCTCGGGAGGATATACCCAAGAGCCCCTAGAAGATAAAAAGCACTGGTCAGACCAGGTGTTAAACGCAAAGAAAAGAAGGGCGGGAAGAAGTCCGGCCAACCTACCAGATTTGGAGGATGGGCCGCCGAGAATGGCTCCGGGTGGCCGCCCGTCGCCTCCATAGCGCTTCCTCCCATGACGGTGGCCACCCGGGCTTCGACCTCCGTCGCGGCCAGCTCAGGCTCCGCCATCCTCATCCGGTCGGATGCCCCCTCGTACCGAAATAGGGGGCGGGGTCTGTGCGCAAGAGGTTGCACGCGCATCCTCATGAAGGCACGCACGACCGCGTCCCCGGTGAGCCCTTGCCTCCTTAGGGCCCTGACCTGCTCCACGATCAGGGCCACCTTATTCTTCTCTCGCTTCACGACGCCCCAGTTCCACTCCTCCCCCGCCACGGGAAGTTTGCCGGTGAAGGGCGGGGCGCTATCTCCGACGTTCTGAGCATAGAACCATTCAGAGCGCCATCCCTTGTTGGACGAGGGCAGCTTGACCTCGAGGTACTCCGTGCTCCGGCCGGACCGAAGCTGGAGGGCCAGGCCACCAATGGGCGCCGCGGCGTCCGTTGGCTTGTCCTTCCAGAGCCTCGCTTGGAAGAAATGCCTCCACAGCGCCCAATGCGGCTCGATTCCCAGGAAAGCCTCGCAGAGCGTGATGAATATGGCGATGTGGAGGACCCCGTTGGGGTTAAGATGGTGCGCCTCCGCCTTGTAGTGGAAGAGCAGCCCCCGGACGAACGGGTGCAGCGGCAAGCCGAAGCCGCGCTTGAAGAAAGAGGCCAGCACCACGACCTCGTCGTCCCACGGCGAAGGGGCAGCCGCTCCCGTCGGCACCCTCCAACCAGAAAGATCTTGCGCAGGGAGGAAGCCCTTCTTCACCAAGCCAAGCGCGTTGGCACAGGCGAGCACTCGGCCACGACATCCTTGCGAAAGAGGCGACGGAAAGGCGAGGAGAAGAGAAGGTGAGTTTTCTTTTCCTTAGCTCTTTGTTGTTCCTTTTTGTCTTAGGGACGGAGGCGAGAAAGCAAGCAAGCGTAACTACTCAAAGCGCCCGACAGCGTATATATAGAGGCCAGCGGCGTCGACCGAACGAGCACCCCTCGGCGAGCGTCGCGTCCACTCACGCCCGACTGGTAACTCCGGTTTCCAATTCCACTCGCATTTAATCTGATAAAGCAGCAGAATATAAAGACGCCGCCCGGGCGGTCGTCTGTGACCTCTCGGTCTCCACTTTGAGGCGGGGCGGTTGCTGGGGCGCGTCACGAGAGGCCCGGGGCGGCGTGGCCCAGCAACAAAAGCTCGTGGCTTGCGCCCGAGGCCCGACTAAAAGCTGTGGGTTCAAAAGGCCAACCCACCGGATGGGCATAAGGCCGCCCAAACAAAACTTGAGCGAAGGGCAAGTATGAGGTGAGCCCACGGTGGGCCCTCGGTTAGGTCGGTGACGACCCAATCACCTCTACTCGCGTCCGAGACCATACTTCACACTCTCCGGGAGCTCATTGATGGCGACGGCCGGTGTGCCACAGGTCGGCGGACGACCCGGGGCCCATCTGGATTGAGTAGAAAGGTTTCTTATGGGTCGCCCACAGCGCAGGCTAGGACACCCTACTGCGGGACCGTCCGCTCGGAAAGGTCCCCTTAGGCGAGACCTCCCGGGACCCACTCGGACTACATTATAAGCTCCACGAGCACGGCGTTCAAACCAACACGGGTAAGCGCGTCGCTCACCCTCTAGGTCCCACACTGCGGATGGGGTATCGTGTGGGATAGGCGGCGGCCACTCCTCTCGCAGCTACCCTAGCCAGACGAGGACTCGAGATGGATGCCCCACGTTCAGCTACGACGTAAAACGAGCCCACGTCCAGCTACGACGTAAAACGAGCCCACGTCCAGCTACGACGTAAAACGAGCCCACGGTCCAGCTATGACGTTAAACTAGCACTCGGACACCCGAACCTCGCGCAGAGGCATCGCGGTCGTCCCTGCCGACCACGGCACGGTCCAACTATGACGTTAAACTAGCACTCGGACACCCGAACCTCGCGCAGAGGCATCGCGGTCGTCCCTGCCGACCAAGGCACGGCACTCGGACACCCGAACCTCGCGCAGAGGCATCGCGGTCGTCCCTGCCGACCAAGGCACGGCACTCGGACACCCGAATCTCGCGCAGAGGCATCTTGGTCGTCCCTGCCGACCAAGGCACGGCACTCGGACACCCGAACCTCGCGCAGAGGCATCGCGGTTGTCCCTGCCGACCACGGCACGGTCCAGCTATGACGTTAAACTAGCACTCGGACACCCGAACCTCACGCAGAGGCATCGTGGTCGTCCCTGTCGACTAAGGCACGGCACTCGGACACCCGAACCTCGCGCAGAGGCATCGCGGTCGTCCCTGCCGACCACGTCACGGTCCAGCTATGACGTTAAACTAGCACTCGGACACCCGAACCTCGCGTAGAGGCATCGCGGTCGTCCCTGCCGACCACGGCACGGTCCAGCTATGACGTTAAACTAGCACTCGGACACCCGAACCTCGCGCAGAGGCATCGCGGTCGTCCCTGCCGACCACGGCACGGTCCAGCTATGACGTTAAACTAGCACTCGGACGCCGAACCTCGCGCAGAGGCATCGCGGTCGTCCCTGCCGACCACGGCACGGTCCAGCTATGACGTTAAACTAGCACTCGGACGCCCGAACCTCGCGCAGAGGCATCGCGGTCGTCCCTGCCGACCACGGCACGGTCCAGCTATGACGTTAAACTAGCACTCGGACACCCGAACCTCGCGCAGAGGCATCGCGGTCGTCCCTGCCGACCAAGGCACGGCACTCGGACACCGAACCTCGCGCAGAGGCATCGCGGTCGTCCCTGCCGACCACGGCATGGTCCAGCTATGACGTTAAACTAGCACTCGGACGCCCGAACCTCGCGCGAGGCATCGCGGTCATCCCGCCGACCACGGCGCGGTCCGGCTATGGCGTTAAACTAGCACTCGGACACCCGAACCTCGCGCAGAGGCATCGCGGTCGTCCCTGCCGACCAAGGCACGGCACTCGGACACCTGAACCTCGCGCAGAGGCATCGCGGTCGTCCCTGCCAACCACGGCACGGTCTAGCTATGACGTTAAACTAGCACTCGGACACCCGAACCTCGCGCAGAGGCATCGCGGTTGTCCCTGCCGACCAGGGCACGGTCTAGCTACGACGACTAAACGTGCAACTCGGACAACTCAAACGAAGCAAACTCGTTACGAAGACATTAATAAAGAAAAAGGAGATTTCATTATAGGTCAACAGGCTCAAACTTTACACAACTTTACAATATAGTACCAAAACAAACACAAGAATAGCTACGCTACACTACGGCAGGACTTTGTCCGCGCCAAGACCTCTTAAAACCTCCATACGGCATCGGTGGCACCGACGGTATGCTGGTAGGCCCTTGCCTGGTCGACGGGACAGCCACCGCAGCTGCGGAACCGCCGCGCCAGCGCGCATACGCGTTCGGCGATATCGCGCGCCGCGCCAGCTTCTGATCGGCGCCTCGCGCCATCGCCTCTAGAAGGGCCCCCTTGCTACCTCGAGCCTCGGGGCGACCTCGGCGGCGCATCGGCGGCAAACAACGTCACGGGCTCGACTTCTTCCTCCCGGTTCGGCCATCGCCGTCGTACTCATTCAAAGCTCGACCAAAGGGTCTCCTTCTTACGCCACGACTTCATCACCAAAACCGAAAACTAGAGGGTGCCCCGAAGCCATTTCAAAGAGCAAAAGAAAGGATTCTCGTTTAAAGGTTTGACGCTCAAGCAGGCCGTAGTATCCTTATATACCCGAACGGAGGGAGATCAAACGTCTCCAGAACTAAATGCAAGCATCGGAAAACGAAGCGCCCTTCACCAGAACCCGAAGCAGTCCAGAAGACGAGCGGGCGAGGTGCGCCAAGCCATGCGCGGCGTGCACAACGAGGTGATTCAAAGCCCCCGGCGGTTCGAATACCCCAGGCAAAATTCCAGGGCAGCCATCGGATGCGTTGGGGTACACCTGGCAAAAATCGTTTGACCTGGTCGGTCGGGCCAACCACTCAGGCCCAATCACTATTCTCATCCAAGCTCAACCCCCAACCGAATCTGCCGAAATCGCTCAGGGGTTCGGGGGTTGCTGACGAATACTTATAACAGGGGTACCCCAACGGCCCAAAGCGACGAGCCGGCGGCCTCAAGCACAGCTCAAGCCCAACAGGCCGCTCCCAGCCTACTACCGACCGAAGCACCAACAAGGCCACACAAGACATCCCTTCCCGACCGATCGAGGGAAGTGTCTCCGACCAAGCGGGGCTCCGACCCCGCCAGCGGGGCGAGACCCCTCGGCTCCGACCAAGCGGAGCTCCCGACCCTGCGGTGGTGGGATCCTGACCGATCGTGCCAAGACAACCCCCGCCAAGGGCGCGTGTCGAAGCCTCTACCGACCAATGACCACGTACCCCTGAACGGGGCCAATCAAGCAACTATACAAGGCGGTGGCTCCTTCTCAAGAAGGTTTAATGAGTGACCGAAGTCATGCTCCCAGTCCCATCGGCGAGGTCACATCTGATGCGAAGACACGCCTCCTCCCGAGGCAACGCCCACGCCAGGCGCAGCAACGTCAACACTCGTAAGGTTCGCAGAGGCGGTCACGCGCTTTCGGGAAATACCTAACCGTCGACCAACTAAGCTACCGACCCAGCATGGGCAAAGCGGGCAATGATCGGTCAGTAGACGAAGGACCGAAGCTCCTAGTGTAGGTCATCTTGTCCTCTTCAATTCTCGATGTAACCTGCCCCCTCCTTTCGTATAAGAGGAGGCGGGAACCCCCGTAGGAGAGGAGGATCGCAATCGAACCCATCTCGCTAAGCCATTAGCACTCTCGCTTGTAAACTTTGTGCGTCATCATCTTGAAGGGAATACAACGCCGCCACACGGCCGGAGTAGGGACCTTCGGCCCGAACCAGTATACATCTTGGACTTCTGAGTCTAACCATTCAGGGAGTGGAACGCGCGACCCCTTAGATTTACAAATTTACTTGCCGGTGCTCGAAACGCCGACACCTCTGTACATCAAATACCTATGCGGCTATGCCCTTCCGCTCTGAAGACAGAATTCAGGAAGTAATATCTATAATACAAGAGTTAAAAACTGCATGCTAGTTTAGGCGAATCTACCTCTTCGTGTGATATTAAATTTAACTTACAGACAGTACAAGCACTGGTATACTCTTCATAAAATCGTTTCATGCGCATGCTAAGTTGCTACTTGCTAACATGTTCCACAGAGGCACAGACAGGGTTCCAAATTTCGGCGAAATTTCGGATCACCCCGAAATCTAAAGTATTGGCCGAAAAAAATTAAAAAAAATTGAAGTTGCTACAGTAACCTCGAAGTTTCGTGTTTTTTTGGCCGGTTTTGAAACTTTTAGGGCCGAATTTAGTCCAATAACCCTTAGGAAAGTTATCTCCTATGAAAATTCGTTGAAAAAAGGAATTTTTTAAACATTTTAAAATTTTGATAGAAACACAGTCAGATTTTTATAAAATTGTAATGCTTGATAATAAGCTGAAAATTTTATGGTACTATCCTTATTAGTTTAGAATCATACATAAAATTTTTAAAAATAATTTAACTTCATTTGTTATCTTTAAAAAATCAAAAATAGAATAAACATAATTGGGATAGTTATATTGTTAGAATTTTATAAATTTTCTTGTGTGTGATTATGATTTAAAATTTTTGTGAGAGATTAATAATTGACTCAATACCATTATATAAATTTTTCAAAAAAAATCAACTTTGTTTGTTTGGTCAATCAAATCTATGTAAGCATTGAACTTCGTTTGTTATATTATATTTCGAAAATAAAAAAGAAAAGAACATAAATGGTACTGTGCATGGTAAGAATTTTATAAATTCACTGATGTGTGATCATGAATCACAATTTTTATGGGATATTAAGAACTTCCTTATCACCATTCTGTAAAATTTTAAAAAAATTTAAACTTTTTTTTAATTGCTAAAGCAAATCTATGTATTGATCATCAGACTTTTATCAGGGCGTAGCACTGTCTGAATTTTTAAACATTATTTGAGAATGATCATCATCTAAAAATTATAAAGAAATATTAATGTTACATTAGGACCATCCACAAAAATTTTCAAAAGTTTTTAACGTGGTTTACATAATTTTGCATTTTGTTCATGTTTGCCGGTAAGCCTTTTAACAGGGCAATAGTACTGTTCGAATTTTTAAAAATTCATACAGTTTGATAATCATCTAAAAATTTTTTGAGAGCATTATAGATACATCATAACTATGCAAAACAAATTTCAACAGTTTATAACTTTATTTGTACTATTTTCCATTCGGATCAAAGTTGTCGTTCAGTGTTTTATCAGGACTGTACCACTCTCCGAATTTTTAAAAATTCCTCACATGTGATAATCAGCTGAAATTTTTGTGAGAACATTAGTTATGGATCATAACCATGCACAAAAAATTTCAACAGTTTATAACTTGATTTGTACCATTTTCCATTCGGATCAAACTTGTCGGTCAGTGTTTTATCAGGACAGTACCACTCTCCAAATTTTTAAAAATTCCTCAGATGTGATAATCAGCTGAAATTTTTGTGAGAACATCAGCAATGTGTCAGGAACCTCCAAAAAAATTTCAAAATTGTTCGTTTGTTAGGTCGAGGATGCCGACTAGAGGGGGGTGAATAGGCGGCTTTTAAAAAAAACTTTCTCTTTCTAATTTCTACAAAGCAATTCACCCCTAATTACCCTTATGCCAAAACCTTATCAAATATTAATGCGGAAGCGATAAACTAAGGTTTTGACAATCAAGACCTAAATTCTCTAGGCTTACTATGTGCACTAACTAATTATGTCTCTAACAAGAATATGCAATCCTAAAGACAAGCAATCAATCAATTTAATTCTATGAATATAAATTGCTTGAACATAAATAACAAACACAAAGCAAGCACAAGAGACACAATACTTTTTACCGTGGTGTTCGGAGACTTGCCGGTCTCCCCTAGTCCACGTTGAGGTTAGCCCAAACACATTGGACCGGCTCCACGAATTGAGCACCCACCTCGAATCCACTAGTGGTCGCTCCTTTTCCTTCCCGGGTAGGCGAGCTCCATTCTTCACAAACTTTGCCGGGGCTTCTCACAACCTCCGTTGAGAAGCTCACCGCGCACGACGCTCTACGCCGTCTAGGAGGCGGCAACCTCCAAGAGTAACAAATCAAGCCCTTCCGCTTGAACCTCACCAAGTGCAACACATGCACAAGAATCCTCCTCAAGTGCAACACATGCACAAGAGGCTCTCAATCCACTTCCTAATTGTAACACATGCAATTAGAGGCTCACACTAGCTCAAGAAGCAAATGGAAGAGGGCAACACATGCACGCAACTCCTACAAACACCCAAATGCTCTAGCACACAGCCAACCTCATACCCTTGCCCCCCAAGGCCTCCTTTTATAGCCTCCAAGCCAAAACTAGCCGTTGCGGGCGAAATGGGCAAAGATCCAGCAAACCCGGTGCTACCGCCCTACTGGGACCGGTAGCACCGGCCTCCTCGCCAACGGCTACAAAACTAGCCGTTGCAGGATTTTCGGTAGCACCGACCAACTGCGAGCGGTGCTACCGCTCGGGCCATGTGATGATCAACACATAATCAAATCAATTTGCAAAACACATTTGCAAAACACATTTGCAAACCCTATTCACATGCTCTAGGATCGAAACCCATAATCTCAAGTTCATTTGCAAATAACAACTCCAACTTATTTGCAAAACACATTTGCAAATAAACCACGAACATATAAGATCAATCCTCTTAGCCATGTAAGGATCAACACATGATCCCGACACTTTGCAAAACACATTTGCAAATGCCAACACATGCTCTAGGATCGAACCTCATAACTTTTAGCTTATTTGCAAAACATATTTGCAAATAACAATCCAACACTTTGCAAAAACACATTTTGCAACCAAACCAAGCTTAGCCTTGTGATGATCAACACATGATCTAATCACAAGCTAAAAACACCAAAGCATGAGCTCTCTATTTGCAACACATGCAAATCTCTAGCACCATGCAAACAGCCAATCAAACTCAATTTCATGAGCTCTCTATTTGCAACATATGCAAATCTCTAGCTCCATGCAAACACTTTAAACCAAATTGCTTGAGCGCTCTCCTTTTTGCAACACATGCAAAACTTAGCTCCAAGCAATAACCAAATCAAATAAGATTCAATTAAGATGCAAGCATGAGCACCCTTATTTGCAACATATGCAAATACTTAGCTCATACAAAATTCAATGCACAAGCTTCACCCATTTGCAAAACATGCCAAGTGGTTAGCTTCATACAAACACCAAACAAGAGAGTGAGCTAGAGTGAACCGGATTGAGTTCATCAACACATGATGAAGCTCAAGCTAAAAGACTCAACCCCTCTTAATAGTACGGCACTTAACTAGCAACCCGGTCTCACAACCAAACACCGAGACCGGTAAAAGACTAGGAACATATCCTTAGCCCTAGCTAGTTATACCTTTGCCTCTAGCGATCGACTTGAAGCTTTTATGATTTTCAATCATCTTCTCTCCGGGATCGAATCTTCTTCTTCTTGTTCACCAACACATGATGAACCTTCTCTAGCCCTTCTCTTCACTTTGGGATCACCTCTTGAAGCTCATCAACACATGATGACTTCTTCCCGATTCTTCATTATCTTGGACTTAACCTACTTCACAACTCATGGAAGATGTTAGTCCAACAAACACAGTTGTCTCAATCATCACCGCACTCCATTAACACATAATGGATGCCTCCAAGATCGATTGAGCACAACCCAAATTAATTTGAATGATTAATTGTTATCTTGAGCACTTTGATGCAACTAATGCTTCATTATACTCAAGAACTTTTCGCTTGTCTTTAATCAACAAGGAACACCATCAACACATGATGAAATATCATTTTATTGATTGAAAGACAATCGAACTCAATTTAAATTTCATTTAAATTGATATGAGTATATATATAACTACACAAGTCATATATACTCAAAAGATTGTTTCAAGGTCTTGATCCTTTATATTGTATGACAAGAGGACATGGATCAATACAATTGAAACATCAAGTTAAATTATAAACTCCCCCTAGATGTGTGTATTCATGTATATATGAATTAAAAACATAATGCACATATTTGGTCTAAAGCAATGGAAGAGTTCATACTTTAACTTGAATTCTAAGTATGCATTTATATAATAGAATGAATACGAGTGCATACCTTAGGTTTTTCATTTTCCTTCCAAGTATGAGACTAATAAGAATAAGACTTAATAAAACATGTTAGTCTCATAATGATTAGATTTGTCATTAAACAATGATTAAACATTAATATTAAACCAATCACCAAAACCAATAGAGCTTGAACTTACATCGTTAACGTTTAGATCACTTTTCAGCCAGTGCAAAAAACCCGAAATTTCGGGTTTTTTCGCCGAATTTCGGATTTTTTCCCCGGAATGGACCGGATTTGAATTTTCAAATTCAGATTTCGTCCGAAATATTTCCGAAATTTCGCGATCCGGCCAGGAACGAAATTTATTCCGAAACCGAATTTTCAAACCTTGGGCACAGACCACAATAGTCAAGACTCATGAGGTGCCTCAAACTTCCTAAGCATACATGTTATTACATTCATAGCACGGATTCACGGAAAGTCGGAAACACAGAGCCAAGACAGTGAGAGCAAAGACCACTAATGTTGGTGGCATGCATTGGCATGCATTGGACAGCTCCAATGAAGATTCATATGTTCTCCTAACAGATGGAATATGTAAACTAATTCCATGTACAGGTTAAAAATTTACTATTTCCATGTAGTTTACCTTTGCTAGTATTTGATGGAATACTTATCTTAGGTTGCAGCATGACAGTGACAGCAAACCAAGACATGAAGATCACTTTTTCCCCGTTCGTGATATGAACTTATACAGAAATCAATAACTAAATATATGGATTCCACCTCAGCGTTGAACTTGTTTTTGAAGAAAACATTTTTTATTTTTGGGAGAACGGATTGAAATTGTCAACTAATAAAAGTAACATATATACGCTATTATGCAACCACAAATCTTATATCAGCTGCTTCTTTTCTTATCTCTCCGGTCTCACAGAAAACTACATCATCATTTTAAAACAAATGACTAAATATTAGAAACAGAGCTCTCGCACTACTTCATTTCTTAGTTCTTATGTTAGCTTCTAATTAAGACTGAATATTTACAGTGGTGTATGAACTTTTTGGGACAAAAATAAGTACTGACCAAACAGGTATATAGAAATAACAACTTTTTTTTTTAATTTTCTTCGTCGAGGGATGTGAGATTTTCCATAGCCTATCAGCCTATGCATATAGGATAACACTTTCTACCACAAAACCATTAACATCGAATGAAGATAAGGGTTCGATGTTGACAATTAAGAAACCGAAGGTTTCCCTCAAGAAAAAGAAAAGAAAAAGAAAAGAAAGCCCAGGTAAATTCAATAATCATGAATATTTCTGGTTAATGTACATGCATCATGCAGAAATTAGTATCCATCAGCCACCTTTAAGTCATAATGATCAAAACATGGATGTTATGAACCTGTTTGCATTAAACAAGGCTAAGGTCAGTCCTTTGGTTATGTTCAATGGGAACTAATTTGTCTGCATCTAATTTGGCCAGTTCAATTTGCTTCAGTCAAGTTCAATTAAAAATGAATATTCATCGTGAAATGTTAAATTCCAGGAAAGAGCTATTTATTTCCAAAAATTTAAGCATATAGTCACTTCACTTGTGATCAGCCTAACAGCACATGAAAGACGAAATTCCTCGAAGATAACTTTTGCATTAATGGACACTGAAAGAAACTACATAAATAATCAGGATAGTCCTCACTCCCAAGTGTCAGCAATTGAAAATATTGAAGGAGCCTAGTGAATATGGTTGGGGAAATAAAGCAACGATAGACAGGAGAGTAACAGATGTGTGCTTCATTCATATGCTTATAGACAGATGATATCCTCATTAAAGAAACAGTTATGTGCTCTAATTATATGTACACCATTTGAGTATTGTAAACATACATTACCATCCAGGAATATGCATTCTTTATTAAAATGTCTTCATTCAATATCTTCTCTACTTTCAGCAACATCATCAACTAATCAAAAATATATATGAGGTCTGATGGGCTGTAACTGTAAAATACCAGAGTAAAAAATAGTACTGAGTTGCACAACAAATTCTGGACAAGAAAAAAAAACATTGTTGGAGATGGTCATGTAATTAAGGTTATCTTTTTCCTGCATAAGAGGCAAGCTTCAGTCTGACCTCCTCAAGTTCAATATCTTCCATATCATCATTACTTAACCATGAAGATAAGCAGAGATTGACAACATCCATACCACTATCCATTGGTGAAAAGCCATCAAAATCGACAAGTTGTCCAAACCTAACTATCTTCCCTAGATTAGCTGCAGATGGTTCCTCTGAAAACTTCAGTAGGATCTCTTTCATAGCACTACACCAGATAGGCCGAGCTATCTTCAAGAAGCAACACAAAGTTGTTATAGCAAGCTTAACTGTTCCAATGTCAGATTCATCCTTCCCACCTCTTCCATGGAAATCTGAACCTCCAAGCTTCAAAAGTCCATACTTCTCAGCTAATTCACTAAATCCTGTAAAATTAATTCCATATATGTTGTTCAAGATTAGTTCATAACTAAGATAAATGCTAACAAACAAATTTTCAGTTCATGACAGGAGTCGTCCACTTTATTTCAAGTCATTTATACATGTAGTACAAGAGAAGTACCATCAACTTTTCCATCACTTCTATAGACCTCCATAGCATTAAGACCAGAACCTTTCAAGGACCTAATGATTGAATCCAGGTTCTTCAATGCCCATGGGTGAGCTAGTGCAGATATACCTCCGGTACGACTAATCAACCGCACCACAGTCTCAGCAAATGGTTCACTCCCTCTGCAGAAAACATGGGTCTCATTGTTCAGCAAAGATTTTTCTCAGCATGAAATTCTCATTGGGATGAAGTATTACTGATAGCACTTACGTGGCATATGCAGGGCCATCATCACCAATATACTTGTTGAATGCTTGCCTAACATTCTCTACATAACCCGCTTCAACCATAGCCCTTGCTATATGCAATCGACCAGGTGCCACTCCCTCACCAGCAATTTTGGTTACATGCTCCCACTTTATTGACACCTTCAGCCTGTTTAGCTTTGCCAACATATTCTTTGCCCGTAAGTATCGCCCGTCTCTAATGTTTGATAGCACGCTGTCCAACTCATCAAACCTTGACGGACCACACATACCATAATATGCAAGAATATGAACAGGCTCACCAGCACCAGCAATTTCCCTTTTAGACGATGAAAATCAGGGATGGTTAATTGGTTATATGACCAGGAAAGGATAAAAGGCAAATGTACGTATACTGAACACAAGTGTAGTGTAATTCTATGCCAAAAATTAGCAATCACTCATACAAATCAGTGAATATGTTCTGTAATCAACAGTCATGTATATAGGATGAATACATGAAAGGAGCGAAGTGTTCCTAAGAGCATGCTTTAAACAGTGATCGAATTTGATCTTCACCAATAACAATGCTGAGGATCAGCATTATGTCCAGTTAAAGCAGCAATTTTTTCCTAATATCAATTTAATTAACTCATATAATTCACATTCAACGAGGCTTTTCTTGCAAGAAGTACACCCACTGATTTAGCAAATGTATCAACTTCGGTGTACAGGCTGTATGTTTGTGTGTTTGCTGACTGACATGTAAACACTAACAGAACCCTCCAATATTTAGCTACACAATCGAGCAAATAAGAGGTGCTAACATATTATCTACTACAACTTACTTAAAGGAAAGGTGTGACAATGCAGTCTTGTTCACTGCCATAATCAGCAGAGGTACAAAAATCTTTGTTTGAGACATCTTCATTCATATTATGACTACTGAAATGCTTTTTACAATAGCCATTTCATAGAAAGGCAGCATGATGGAGCATTAATTGAAAGGCCAGACAACTTGGACAACCACAGATCTACCTGACGAGGGTATGCATCCTATATGATGATTGATGTGCTAAATTGCACGAAATTTGTATTGCTGATTTTCATTCGAAACATGACGGGAAATGTCTTTGCAGACAAAGGGAAAATGCTCTTACCTTGGAGAGTATAGTGCACTGATTTCAACTCCAGGAATTATTCGTATGCCAAATTTGTGAGCTGCTGACACAGCTTCCGGTATACCAGCCATGGTATCATGATCTGTCAGGGCAAGAACTTTCACCTGTAATACCAACATATATAATTTAGTCATTTTATTTTCATCATTCAAAACTGTGACATGCACCCAATAAGATATAAGATTAAAACCGGCATGCAGCCATAACAGAAACTTTGGGGAAATAAGACATAACATACAAGGAAACAATTCCTGAGAAAAAAAAAACTGCCCTTAAATCAATTGATTTTTTTCTGAGAAAAAAGGAGCAGCCAAGCAATGCACGGTCTGAACTATCCAACGCAATAGGCAGATGATCACTTCATTGACCATCGAAGGGTTGTTTGTTGTTACTGTTAATTGTTAAAGCATTGAGAAACACACACACACAACAGATGCTCTAGTACAGTATTCCAACTAATATTAACAGGTTAAAAAAACACAGGCTATGAGGCTACTACCCAGTATCAAACCAATAGGCACATTACCTATTGCTACACTGGGCAAAAAGATCAGAAGGCAATGCTTGAATTTGCTCAACACTTGAAGAGTACGCTCAGTGAGAGAATTATTGGGGAGCCCATACAGCACAGTACAAAACCGCTGAGAGTTACCAGACCTCACAAGCATTTCCTCAAACACCTACCGGGCAAGCGGAGGAGAGGCCAGAGCAGACTTACCCCGTTGCGGTGGGCGCGCTCGACGAGCGCGGAGGGGGACAGGAACCCGTCGCTGTGATTGGAGTGGGAGTGGAGCTCAAACAGCACGCTGCCGCCGCCGCCGCCGCCGCAGGCCATGCGCGCGGCCTGGGCCGGCAGGAAGTCGTCCCCGGCATCGACCAACGAGGGTTCCGGAGGCGGCGCGGAGGCCGCGGGGTGCGCCCAGGCGCGGACGTAGTCGAGGGCGACGGCCTGGTCGGCACTGATCTTGGGCTTCTTCTTGCTCCTGCTCGGCTTCGCCTTCTTGTTTCCCATGTCGGGTTTTGGGAGAGATCAGCGGCGCTGGCGGCTTCGCTCGCTGTTGTTTCGGTCAGCGACTGCGACTCAGCGAGTGAGTTCGGGAGAAATTTGCTCGCCTCGCCGCTTCACAGTTTGCCAAATATGGGAGCAATTTCACAAGCCATGGAGTTTGAAATTTTGAATTTGTCGATTCTAGTGTATCCAGGGGCGGATCGAGCAGGGTCAGTGGGGCTATGGCATTCTCTACCTCCGATCACCTCATAGGTACCTCTACCACTCTCTTTTCATCGTAGAGCGTCACAATACTATCGTCGTGGAAACTGACCAAAAAATTAGAACTTGAAGACCGGTTTAACACCTTCTAAATTTATATCTTAAATCCGTCACTGATCTCAACCACTATTCTTTACGTTTAAATTCAATATGCAGTAATAACAAATAACTATACAAGTTTAATCACATGTGGACCTAGCTTACTACATCTTCCGTCTACTGTATTGGGCAAACCACGTTGCATACGAGATTTTTTTTTGAGCAGTGCTTCAATGCTTTCCCTTCTAATACAAGTTGCACAAATCTTGAAGCAAGCGAAGGGGTAAGTAATCTCCATCTACCCTTCATTAATGCTTTAATATTTGTGCAACTGTAAAAAAAGATAAGCATTGAAGCACCTCTCTTTTTTTCTTCTTGTAACGTGCTGAATCGTTTTCCTGCTATTAATTAAATTAAGTTCTTGAGCTTAAAAAACCGAGATTTTGAGTCAAACTGTGTCAATAGTATTATGGAAACAAAACGATCATTTTCGACACGTATCTTAGGCTAGTTTTGAGGCAACTGCCCCATTATGTAACTACTTATAGGATGTCTACTGTGCATCCCACTCCTTCAGCCGTGCACCCTAGCACAAAATTGCTGCAGTACGCAAGACCGTATGAGATAGTTTTTGTATAAAAACTTAAATTATGTAAGGTTTTTATTAGATAAACTCATGATGAGAATAAAATTCAAAGATCCACCATCGATGAAAATAAAAATCTAGGGACAACTAGCTTTTCGAGGATGAGGACTAATTTGCCACGGTGCAAAAAAGGATGTGCTTCAATGGGATGGTCATGCATCGATCTTTGTTCTCATTACATTCGATCCAATCCAGCTGAAAACAGGCCTGCTCAACCGTCCTCTTTGCTGATCGTACTCCAGGTGATTCTCATGGACTAAACTTTGCATTCCCAGCTCACACCTTGTTATTTGTTCTACCGAATTGAAGCGTCATCTCAGATGTTAATAGTACAAAGATCTAAACGACTAAACGAACGGGCTAAAAATGCTTGAAGTAGTCATCTGCTCATCAAACACAAACCTATTATTGGCAAAGACATCCCCCAAAATTGGGGATCAATGTGCTAAACCAGCTGAACAAGTCTTGACAGAGACGAAGCAAGAACGTGGCTCAGGAATGGACAACAACTGAAGAACCAGAAAACAAGTAGCCCAAGAAAAGTTGCTTCTGCCTATAAATCCGGAGTTTGAAATACACGGCACACTTTCCATCAAAAGCTTCATTCTTTCTCATTTTGCCAGTATAATGGGGATGGCGAACTTCAGAGCGCTGTGCTTCTCCATTGCAATCGTCTTCTCCGTGCTTTCACGGCTGCCTCTCGCCGCCGACGAGGGCTCCAAGGAGGCGGACAAGATCTCTGCATTGCCGGGACAGCCCCCGGACGTTAATTTGCAACAATATTCCGGCTACATCAACGTCGATCAGAGCACGGGGAAGTCGCTCTTCTACTACTTTGTAGAGGCCTCCGTTGATGCTGCTCAAAAACCACTTGTTCTGTGGCTTAATGGAGGTAATTTGTTTTCTGCATACTATACCTTAACATCTTTACAGGCAGAGAATTAATATGAGAGGAGAATCTAGGATATTTTTCTGACGCTCAATCAGATGAATATATTAGTTATGTTCATCGATTAATTTGCACCTAGAATTTAACTTCAGCTACTCGATTATGACTCTGTTTGATTTATATTGCATTGCGTCGATGCATTTCTAGGATACGTATTGTGTTCGCAGGTAAGCCATTCAAGATCAACATTTTTTTTACGAAAAAGCATCAGCGTGTCTAATCAATTAAATAAGAGGGAATGTACATAATCAAGAAATTATCTTATATAATGTCAAATCCTATCTGGCTTTAGAACTGAAAGAGTTTATCCTCGATAGTGGCCCATAGAAATCGTATCTGCGATTCTCATTAATTCATTGACCCTAATAGAGAAAGTAATCCCTTTCAAAGATACTAACATTCAAAGGTGAATGGTCTCTAATTCTCTACCCAGTTCCTTCTCAATCAGTATGATACGGTGAGAACCTGCTTCCTCGTAACAGATACTGCCATGGTTTATACCCTGATCTTGATCAAAACAGCATATCGAGCCATCATGCTACCGTTTAATCGGAGTTGCTGTTCCAAAATTCGTTTCGTACTACTGCTGTTTTGCAGGGCCTGGCTGCTCCTCGTTTGGAATCGGAGCATTTCAGGAGATTGGCCCGTTCCGTGTCGACACAGATGGCAAGACCCTCTGCCGAAACAAATACGCCTGGAACACCGGTCAGTCACTCGCAAACACCTCTCGATCACATTTGCCGAGACAAATGCTGCTTCTACGTACGAACTGATGACGGCGGTGTTGTCTGTCTCGAACGGCGGCGCGCAGCGGCGAACGTGCTCTTCCTGGAGAGCCCCGTCGGCGTGGGCTTCTCGTACGCCGTTAAGCCTGAGGTGTACAACACCATGGGGGACAACATGACCGCGCACGACTCGTACGCTTTCCTGCTCAGCTGGCTGGACCGGTTCCCCGAGTACAAGGGCCGCGACCTCTTCGTCGTCGGCGAGAGCTACGCCGGCCACTACGTCCCCGAGCTCTCCGTCACCATCCTCGCCAACAACAAGCACCCCAACGCCACCCTCATCAATCTCAAAGGAATCGCCGTGAGTACCAACCAACCAACCAACAGAGCTTGCAATGGATGAACATACACGGTAATATAGTGGTTTTAACTTGTGATTCAGTGGGTTAATTCCTTACGATATTGTCGCAGATTGGAAACGGCATCCTAGAGCTTGCGGCCGAGCGCACCGTGCTGTACGAGTACCTGTGGCAGCACGCCTTCATATCGGACTCGGCCCACGCGGTGATCGCCCAGAGCTGCAGAAACTCCGACGACCCGTCGCCGGTCTGCCAGGCGGCCAGGGACTCGGCCTACGGCCAAATCGGCAACATCGACGTGTACAACATCTACTCGTCAAGCTGCCATGACAAGAAAGTCAAGCCATCAGGATCCAAGTGCACGGTATGTAACCATGATGCACTTGTTTCAGAGTAGTACACACTTAATTTGTTGCGGTATCTCGGCTACGCACAGCTTTAGTGTGTGAAATTATTACAATTAAACTATTACAGGATTCTGCTGATCCATGCGCTCAGTACTTTGTGGAGGCTTACTTAAACCAGGCCCAGGTGCAGAAGGCAATCCATGCGAATACAGAGTTGAAGTATCCGTGGACTAGATGCAGGTGCGGATTAGAATCATAAGATGCTTTCACTGACGTAGAAGTATTTCTCGTGATAAAAAAAAAAAAAGCAGGCCTCATTCGGAATGCAGGATTTTTTTTCCTGAATATTACGGAAATTGAACTGTTTTTTTACGAAAATCCTGCATTTCAAACGGGGCCTGGAAGTATTTCTTTCCTGAAGGCAGTGGCGTTCTTAGTACTTGTATACTAGTACTGGATTTGCACTTTGTGTTGACACCAACACGCTCTGATGGACGGAACGTGCAGGACCTACAACCTGAACCACTTTGGAGACTCGCCGAAAACGATGCTGCCGCACATCAAGGCCCTCACCAGCAGCGGCATCCGCATCTGGATATTCAGGTTGGAAACTATTCCGTTCAAGTTATTAGCGAAATCACTGCTTCTGATCTCAAACGGATAGCTTAGCCGAAAGAGACCCGGTGTTGCTAACTATGCGACCTGCAGTGGCGACTTGGACGCGATGGTTCCCGTCACTGCGACGAAGCAGTCGGTGGAGAAGCTGGGCCTCGGCGTCGCGGCGGACTGGCGGCCCTGGTCTACCGACGGCAAGGACGTGGCCGGGTACGTGATAACGTACAAGGGGCTGGTGTTCGCGACGGTGCGCGGGTCCGGGCACATGGTTCCGATCGACCAGCCGGAGCGGGGGCTGGTGCTCTTCTCGTCGTTCCTCCGCGCGCAGCCGCTCCCGCCTGCAGCGCCACAAACCGAGTGAAGGCACGGAAATGGCTGGCTTTCCTGCTATCCGGGGAACTCTTGTTTGGATGTTTGCAGCTTGAGAAATTTAATAGTGTATTAGGAGTATACCGGTAACATACCGTGGACGGTAGAAATCAGATCCTATCAATTGATTTACTAAGAATATTTCTATTATTCTGTTATCAATAAAAGTATAAATAAATACTAGTTAACCTGATCTATTGGATTAAAAAGAATAAGTACATATTAAATTTAGGAGTCGTACTTCAATGCTTTCACTTTTAATACAAGTTGCACAAATCTTAAAGCAAGTGAAGGGGTAAGTAATCTCTATCTACCTTTCATTCATGCTTTAATATTTGTTCAACTGTAAAAAAGAAAAGCATTGAAGCACCTCTCTAAATTTAGTATACCGTAAAAGAGTTCTTAGGTTGTTGCAATTGAGGCAGTGCTCTCTCTCCGTCTGTTCATAGTGCAGCATTTTCAGTGGTCTTTTCTTCTCTGTAATTTATCCATAGCTTGTTTTCTCACGCATCACCAATTTTTATAAAGTGGTGTTAGTTTTGAGATCTCGCAAGTTGTAGTATGAGATAATCTAGACGTCATAATCCTCGCCGATCCGCATAACAAGTTGGCAAACAACCAGAACTAGTGTAAAATGAGATAATCTCGTGTCAGCACAAAAACATATTCATAAGCAGAGCACCTACTCAATCAACAAGGCGGGGCATAGAGTGCTCAATTAAATGATAAAGAAACGAGCATCAATAAAATTACCTGAAGTAATTTTGAGGTACTTGGAGATAGCAAAGGGACGATAAATCGGAGCGCAATGGAACATACTTGCAGGAGTAAAAGAGACTAATCCCACTGCATTCTCTCTCGTGTTAACAGCAGCCAGCCATGCCACAGGGTTCTTAGACATCATGTAAAAAACGTCATCGTCCATGCTCAGGGTGGGAGCGGAACAGATAAAATTGTTCAAGGATAGCTTTTTGGCCTTGTCATTCCACTGCTCAGGCAACAAAATGGAGTATCTTTTATCGGTTACTGACTTACTGGGATGTCATCAATGTCTTCAGTGAAGCACTCGTGCCAATCCTTGGAAGAAAGCATCCTAATATTCCAGGCGGTGGCCTTCCAACCATAGTCCAAGCCGTCGTGGTCCGAGCTCAGACCATCCACCGCCTTGGCACGCGAAAAGCAATCGTTGTCTCGATGATAATCTACCTCACAAACTTAATCAAACTAGTATAGTGCCCTGTTTTCCGGTCTTCTTTTCCTAGCACGTAATATATGGTCTTTTCCTTTTCTAGAACGTTTGTTCCTTTTCCTTAATTCTAGAATATTTGTTTTCTTTTCCTTGAGATGATGCTGGAGGTGGGGGGAGATCTGTTGTGGGCCACAGGGATGAGTTAGACACATTAAACAATGGCCATCGGATGTAGGTGAGTAAAGTTGAGGAAAGATCTGAGAGGTTAATTTTGATGGAGGCAAGGTTCTGGGGATGTTTCGCTGGATGCATGAAGGTTGGGTCATCTCTAGTGGGGTGCATTATTTGGGGTGGACGTAGGAAAAAATGCTTAAATGCATTATAAAGGGGTATAGATCATCGATACAGATGACATCCCAAAACGACCGTGCAGATGATGTCTCAAAGCGATCCTTGTTGTCGGGCATCGGATCGGGTAAGTTGGACGAAATGCACCACGGGATCCTCCTCGTTGAGCATATTGCGATTGTTTTTTAAATAATACATTTTATAAAAGTAATTGCAATATTAATACGCCGATTATTTTTTTTTGCAAAAATAATACCCGTTCATCTGACGACTACTAGTATTTTGCCAAACGGTTTGCCGAATGGGTATTATTTTTGCAAAAAAAATCGGCATATTAATATCGTAATTACTTTTATAAAATGTATTATTTAAAAAAATCCGCATATTGCACATCGAAAATTGCTAATTTGAGGGTGTTTTCTCCTTATGACAAGTAGCAATATCCCTCTTAAAGATCCTCTTTATGATAAGTGGCATCACTTTCATCCTCCTCACTTTCCTTCTCCCTCAAAGGCGTTCTCGTTGTGACAAGTAGAGTACCTCCTTCATCCCTTTCCCTTCTCTATTTCCTTCCTCTCAAATTCAAAATAGTTTTTGTATTTCAAATTACTCCCAAGCTTTTGAAAAAGTTTTTTTAACCACTTCGAAAGTTTTGTAAGCCAAACTTTTGGAATTGAAAGTTTGTTGAACATAAAATTTTCGAATAAAAACTTCGTTGAATCGAAACTTTTCGACGGGTTTTTGAATTGAAAGTTTTCGGAGTTGAACTTTTTTATTTGAATTTTTTTCGAGTTGAAGATTTCCGATTTGAATTTTTTTGATTGAAAATTTGAGTTGAATTTTAAATCGAAACTTTTTGAACCAAAAGTTTTTTTAATCGAAATTTTTCGAGTTGAAACTTTCCGATTTGATCTTTCTAATTTGAATTTTTTTGAGTTGAAACCATCTAATTTGAATATTTGCAAGTTGAAACTTTTTCTGGTTTGAATTTTTTTTATTTAATTCTTTTTGAGTTGAAAGTTTTGAGTTTTTCGAGTTGAAATTTCCTATTTAAGATTTTTAAAGTTAAAATGTTTAATTTTAATTTTTTAAAGAGGGAAAAAGGAGGTGGTCTAGATATCCTTAAACTTATTAGTTTAAGTTTGCTATCAAAATAGTAAAACCGCACCAAAATACCTAACCAAAGATCGGCCTAGACCAACTAGTCTCCTCCGACTGCGATCATCCTGTCGATGCATAGCAATCCGAGTGCAGCGCAGCAATGGCACCTTGGTGCTCCACGTCTTGTTCTTGGACTGGATGAGCAGAGGAAGAGCTCATACTTCAAATCATCATCGATACACTTGGGACAGATGGCGACCACGACATAGCCCTCGCCGTTGCCACGGGTGGGGTGGAAGGTACGCCTACTCGCCTAGGGCTCGGGAGAACCTCGAGCGACGAGCTCTCGTGGCCGGCCTTGTAGACGAAGTAACGCCCTGGCTCGAACCTGTCCAAGGTGACGTGGAGGAGAAGGTGTTGCCCTTTGCGCTGACAACGCGGGAATTGTGAGCCAAGCCGTCATCCCGCAAACTGCGGCAGTGACGCAAGAGACGTCCGGCGGGTTGACGAGCCGGAAGGACACCTCCACCCCATGTTTGGAGTTCACCAAGGCTTTAGCGGTGGTCGCGCTGGACGCCACGGCTTGAGTGGAGGTCGCGCTCTTCCACTCGTTGTTAGCCTTGTGCGCCACGCTGTCGAGGAGGACCCGTTCAGGATAGCTTTCGGCGACGGCGGGCGGGAGGAGGAGGGCGAAGCATGGATCTGGATTTTGGACTGGGTCGGCACAAACGGAGACTGGATTTGGGTATTAGATTTAGGGCTTCACTTCTAGTCAGAGGTGGGTCTAGAGATGTCTAAATAGGCCGTGCCAAATAGGTCGGCCCGAGGTCCAGCACTGTTGGCAAGGCCCATGGCCCAGCCGTAAACGGGTCATGCTAGCAGCCCGTATCATGTTTGGACCGGCATCTCGGCATGATTACAGCCCGGCCCGGCATAGCCCGTTTATTCGAAAAATAGTAGTTTTTTAGCCGTTGGAGGATTTTAAAAAATCAAAAAAATTCTAAAAAATCCCAAACGTTTTCCTATAAATGGGTAGCAGCCCCTCTTATTTCTCCACCAGCAAACTTGCAACCTCTTCTCTTCATTCTCTTGTGAAAATTCTCTTGCTCTAGTAATAATTTGGCAAAATTAAAAATTGTTTTGCCAAAAATCCAAAAAGTCCAGAATTCGGCTTCCATCTTCTGTCAAGAAATCAAGGTAAGAATTGTGACTTTATTTTTTTATTGTTTTTATTATTTTAAATGATATTAAAATACTAATAGCGTAATTATTTATTGCAGTTTTCTTTATGGAGCACTAGGATTTTGCGTTCTTTTCAGCTTCTGATTTCGGGATTTCATCCGAGGAGCTTCTTGCATCTTATCAAGTTGAAGAAGCTGCAGCACCTGTACCATCCTCAGGCTCTACAAGTGCTACTGCGTCGTCAAGCACACAGGCAAAAGATCAAAGGCGATACATCGAGTGCAGGAAGATTTGAGCGATTTTCGAGACATCAGACGGCATTCAGAGCAGGTATGCTATTTATAAATATTGTAAGCACAAATGAACTGTGAAATCTTCAGGTGGAACGGGGCACTTGAAGAGATATGCTGAGAGCTGTAAAAGAAAAGCGGGGGTGGCTTTGAGACAGATGCAGTTGCAGTACAACCCCGACGGTACAGTACATCACTGGGACTACAATCCTGAGGTAGCTCGTGAATCTCTTTGTCGTTTGATCACTTCTGAATATCTTCCTTTAAACTTTGGCGAGTCACCATTATTTGAAAACTATATTAGGATCGCTCATAATCGTAGGTTTTCTGTAGTTTCTAGGCAGACAACAACTAGAAATCTGATTAAATACTATAATAATTATCGTAATAAGCTAAAAGAGCAATTTAATACCTGTATTTTTTCTATGTCTTTGACATCAGACATATGGAGTGGTAGGGCTAAAGATGATTACTTTAGTGTAGTTGCTCATTATGTAAACAATAATTGGCAACTAAAGAAGAGAATTATATTATTCAAATAATTGATGTAGCACACACTAGTGAAAATATTGCTGATTGTGTTGTAAAAGTTGTGGAAGATTTTGGTCTTACAGATAAATTTTTTGCAATAATATTAGATAATGCTTCAGCAAACACTTCTGCAATGACAATTCTTACTCCGCTTTTTAATTCATATGCCGAATCTTTCTTATTACATCAGCGTTGTGCTTGCCATATTATTAATCTTATAGTTAAATTTGGTTTGAAGAGGTTAGACCAGTACCTTAAACCTTTTCGCACTGCAATATCTTTCTTAAATAATTCTAATCAACGAGTAGCAGCATATAAGACTTATTGTATTGCAATGAAGGTACATCCACATAAGTTTTGTTTGGATATGCCTGTTAGATGGAACTCTGCTTACTTGATGCTTAAGTCACTCATACCCTATAAGAGCACATTTTCTGTTTTTATAAACACGCATTATCGTAGCTAGGATGGTCAACCGCTACTCACAGAGCAATATTGGTATGTTGATGAATACTTGCTGTCATTTTTTGGAATTTTTTTATAATTCCACTGTTGTTTTATCTGGAGTTTATTACTCAACCTCTCTTTTAATTGTGCATCAATAAAGCTTATTATTTAATTCTAATTATTTGTCTCATTTTAGAATTTATTTAATATTTTTTAGTTTTTTATTAATTTACATATATTTTTAAAAAGTTTTTCTAATTATTCTAACTTTTTCATGGTTTTTTCAAATTATTTCTTTATTTTTTTTTGTTTTTCTAATTTTTCTAACATTATTTCGATTTTTTATGACCCCAACAGCCGGCACGGCCGTTTATTAGCCGGCCTAAACAGGCCAGGTCATGCCGGGTCACCTGTTTGGACACCGCTAGGTGGGTCGGTGCGGCGCAGGCAGAGATTGGATTCGGGGGCTTCTTTTGGACTGGGCTTCCTTTTCTTCTCTCAAATCAACTGGGCTTAGCAAAGTGTGTTGGTTTCTTTTCTTAGCACGTACCATATCCTTTTATTTGTGCCTAAAAAACCAAAAAAACTAAATGCACACGCGTTGTAATGGATTAGATCATTAGAAACACCATACTACATACCTAAAACCTCACAAAACAAACTGAAGTTCGTCGCGCTGTACTAGTGACCAGACCGCAAATGTTCCTTCATTAGAATCAACTCTTTTTCAATGTTAGGTGTCTGCCCACACGACGCTGTGAACGCACAAATCCATCGTAAAATATCCAAATTATGTACGAGGTAGTAGCAAAAACATGTACTTTTCATCCAACAGAGTTTAATACCCTCTGCCATGTACAAGCAATGGCTGAGGAGAATAGTTCCGTGCCTTTTGCATCATTCTCACTGTTGGATATGGAATTAGTAGTGAATAGTGCAAACTGTTTGGAATCTTTATCCACAAATTGGTGGCTATTTGGTTCAATACGAAAGCAAACCTTACCGAAAATTAGTAATACCCTTGTATTTTGGCCTTCACTCGGTTTGATGCTAAATTTTGATATGTCCATAGAAAGATTCTTGCCAAAGTTTTTGGATTAAACATGGGTGGCAAAATTGGTGACCAAATTTTGTAGCATCTCATCTCTCAATGACATAGGGGTCAATCATGGGCATGCTAAGTTTTGACTTGCCGATGGTTTGGAGGATGTTTGGTTTGGTGCCAAAGATCTTGATTATGCCCATGATTTAGTACTACCAAGTTTTGGTACAGTTTACCTGTCTACGGCGAGTCGGCGAGCTGCTGTTCGAGCATGAAGTGCTTGTGGCTACTCTTCGGGTACCGTGCGGCGTCCTCCCTCCCAACATAATTCAAGCGCGAACTTGCATCCCTCGACGTTGTTGTCATGACGCTGTTCGGCTACCCTGCAGCCATCCGCAGCCTGCACGCTCGGCACCACAGGGCGGCAGCGGCAGGTAGCGGGGACACCCACCAACGTACGAGTACGAGTGTACGACCAACACCCGCCCACTCTCTGAAAACCTCACACCGTCACACGGCGCAGCGCGTCCGCGTCCGTGCCGGCTCGCTCTCTGCCTAGCGGCTACCCGCTACCGTTGCCTCGGCGCGTTGGATGGAGGTCGCAGGTCAGCTTCCCAAGCGCGCGCATCGCGGGTCTCATGCCCGGTTGTCCGGTGTGGCGAAGGGCCGCAGGTGTTGGCCGCTGGCGCGCACTGTACTCTACCGAACGGCCTGCCTCCGTCGGCTGTTTCCGAATTTTCCCTAGCCCACTTACGCGCAGGAACGCCGGTGGGCTGTACTCCACATCCCATATGTACGAATCGGCCGATATTGGCAGCTGCGATCCCGAAAAGGCCCCGTACGCACGAGCCAAGCCCTCCCGTACAAATAAGAACGAACTTACCGTCGATTTTTTCTTTCTTTCAGAAAGAACAACACACGGTTGAACTCGTACTCGCATTTCTTTGCCGATTCATTTGAGATGCCATACCTAAGGCGCAGCTGCTGCTGCAGCAGATCGGTTCTTAGTTCTTAGTTTCTTACTGCCACCGGCCTAAGCCACCAGCAGGTGGAGGCCGGAGGGACGCACAACTTAGTCTCTTGGTTGCATTGCGTGCCCAAAAGGCCAAAACATGATGGATGGTCAGGGTTTCGGATTTCGGTTTCGGATCAAATACCGTTCACGCCCAGAAAACGAAATTTCGGCGAAATTCGGTAATTTCGGAGAAATCTCGTCCGGAAATTCAAATTCAAAATTTGAATCCGGTTTTTTCTACCGAAATTCAATTTCAGCGAGAATTGGCGAGATCTCGCGAGAAATGGCGAAATTCGGCCGGATGGACAAGCACGAAAATTGGTCCAAAAGATGGAGAAAAATTTCGAAATTTTTTGTGGAGAGTTCTGACGTATTATTAATGTTGTCATAAAAATTTCAGATTTTTTTGAATCATGTAAATTTTTTAAAAATTGAAACATGACTTGAAAGGAAAGGAAAAAGGAGAAAGGAAAGGAAAAAGGAGAAAGAGTCTTGAAGATTTTTAATCAAGGGTAAAAGACCTCTCAGTAGGTTAGAACAGAGTGTTGAGTTATTTTTAAGAGGGAATAGTGCCTAAGATCTTGATTTAATCCTAAGTGTGGAAATGACTCAAAATCATACCTTGAAATCATGCTAGTTGCATTTGGAACAAAGTTTTAAATGTTCTGTTTTTTACCTAAGATTTTTACCTAAGTTTTTTACCTAAGTTGCATTTAGAACAAAGTTTTAAATGTTACATTTTTACCTAAGTTTTTACCTAAGTTTTAGCAATTTCAATTTTTCCGGATTTTTCCATCCGCGCAAAACCTCGTTCACGGGACCACTTGGAAGTAGTCCGGCGTTAAAAGTCGTTCACGCGGACTACTTCCAAGTGGTCGGCGTGAATGACTTTTTATCCTATTTCGATTTTTATTTTTAAAACATAACAAATGATGTTAAAATATTTTCATAAATTTTATGTATTATCCTACATATCTTATGATACTCCATAAATTTTTCATAGCATGAAAATGCATTCTCAATTTTTAAAATTCAGAGAGTGTTTACTGAAATGCCAAAAAGTCTAAAAATAAACTTTTTGAAACATTATCATTGAAGATCACTTCACGAGAACTTATTGATATAATTCGGTCAGATCCGCCAAAAAATTCAAATTTCATTTAAAATTCGAAATCTCTAGCTTTTTTGCGAAATCTCGTAGAAAAATAAAAATTCAAATTTATGTAGCAATTTCAATTTTTTCGGATTTTTCCATCCGCGCAACAGTTCGTTCACGCCGGACCACTTGAAGTAGTCCGGCGCAAAAGGTCGTTCACGCCGGACTACTTCCAAGTGGTCCGGTGAATGATTTTTATCCTATTTCGATTTTTATTTTTAAAACATAACAAATGATGTTAAAATATTTTCATAAATTTTATGTATTATCCTACATATCTTATGATACTCCCATAAATTTTTCATAGCATGAAAATGCATTCTCAATTTTTAAAATTGAGCGTGTTTACCAGAAGTGCCAAAAGTCTAAAAATAAACTTTTTGAAACATTATCATTGAAGATCACTTCACGAGAACTTATTGATATAATTCCGGTCAGATCCGCCAAAAACTTCAAAATCCGGTTTAAAATTCGAAATCTCGGCGGTTTTAGAAATCTCATGAAAAAATAAAAATCCAAATATATTGTAGCAATTTCAAATTTTTTGGATTTTTACATCCCACGGTCTATGCAAACTCGCTAGGGTCCGAAATCCGAGATTTCGGCGAGATTTCGCCGAATTTCGGCGGTTTTTGTAACCTTGTGGATGGTGTTAAAAGCGCGCCACAGTCGAGATTGCATGGCCTGGCATGCAGTGGAGTGCAGCGGCCCTGCCACTCCCGATCGATGGATGCTGTGAAAAACGCAGGAGGCGATGGCCAGAGCGTCAGAAAAGAGAAAAACACCGGACATGATCGGGTATAATGAATGATACGCTTATGTCGAATTTCTAGTAATAATTCGATCTTCTATATTTTCTAATAATTTTCATTGAATTTTCTAAATTTCAAAACATTTTTCCTATTTTCAGAAATTAAAAGTAATTCATATAATAAAATAAAACAAAATTTAAATTGTAAATTTAATTAAGTTAAAAATCTCACCGGGAATTTCTGTGAATTTTTTCCAAAATTTTGAACTATATTTGCTATTTTCTAAAAGCCTTTTCAGATTTTAGTAATTATTTAAAACAAAATTTATCTAAATATAAAGTGGAAATAATTTTAATAAGTTAAAAAGAACCTAATTATATTCTCTGAATTTTTGTAAACTTTTTGGAGTGGTTCTATTATTTTTCCAAGTTAAAAAGAATTTTCATCATTTAAAAATTAATTACTTTATGAAAAATAAAATATTATATTATTTATTAAAATTTAATCATGTTTTAATTGCTGAATCTGTTTCCTTTTAGTATTCCTGAATTTATGAGAATTTATTTACCATTTTTCTGAATTTAATTTGAATTTTCAGTAGAGAAACAATTACTTTTAAAAATTAATTATTTCGGTACTGTTCACCAAACCGATTAGCTTCCCTCCGGCCCACCTGTCCTCTAAGTACAAAAAGTGACCTAACCCGTATTAATCGCATACATTTCGCTCAATAAAATTCTGGCAAGTTTGTTACTATTCCGGTCATAACTTCGGTGAGCTTTTTCTGACGATCCGCTGTTTCGATTGCCCTATATATTTATCCAAGGATTTCTCTCCTCATTCCTTACATCTTCAGCTCTGATTTTTTGCAATCTATCAACTGGATCTCCATGCACAAGTCGTTCTTTCTGAACTCCATGAACTTTCGGCGAGCTCTCCCAACCACTCCCGACTTCCATTCAGCCTCAAGTTTTTACTGGAGCTTCCTCTCGGTGTCCTCTACATCCTATAAAATTATATTTTTAAAATTCCTACCGGAGCACTGCCGGCAACCATTTCTTCTCCAAGTTCGACGAAAGGTCAATTTTTAGAATTTCAGCATTTTATGTGAGATTCAAAAGATCTGATCTCCTTCATTCTAAGTCTGATTGGCCTCATTTTTCTTCCTAAATTTATATAAAATAATATTCTATCTATTTATACTAGTTTTGTATTTTATTTGAATTTAATTGTTTTTCAACTTATAGATTTCGAAGAGCCAGAAGGATTTGCGATTGTTAATTCAGATCATCAAGACTTTGATCAAGGAAAGTTGCACGTCTTGACCATATTTGATCCCAGTTTTTAAATTATAATTTGTTTTAAATGTAATTGCATGTATTAATTATATCAAATATAGTTTAAACCCAGTTTAAAATGACTAGTTACGGCCATTGATTTATGTTCATATTTGTAAATTTGATTCCATTATACCATTGAAACCTTAAGATTATACTTTTAGATATATTATGATAATTAAAATAATTGTAGAAATGCTTAGACTCGCTTAGAACTAAAAACTCGTTTTTTTGAGAATTTGTGCCAAATAAAGTCTGTTAAAGTGAAACTATGCTTTGGATACTATGGAAAGTTATGATCAATGAAAATGTGGGTTTAGACTGGCCGAGAATGGTTGACTGGCGATCTTTTAGTTTGTTGAAAAGCTCGTGTAGTCAATTAAGTACCGATCTGTGAGCTACTGAATATAAAACGCAACCATACTTTCACAAGTCTGGTATGGGACAGACCTGGCTGTCTGTTTAACGATATCTCATTGATAGTTGACTAGTTGTGCCATTGGGGGAATGTGGGAATGGTTAGTCTACCATATGGCGCAAAAGGGGGCATCTGGACTGCGCGGTTTCAACCCTACTAGCGGTGGAACCTTAGCGGGTATAACTACATAAGATGGAGCTTTATAGGGGTCTTGTCATGATTTTTCTCTATCACACACCCAATGAAGTGTGTATTTTTGGCAAAAGGAGATAATCAAGTCTTGTGGGTAAAGTTGTACACTCTCTGCAAAGTTAAAACTAATCGATTTGCCACGCCCGCGGTTGTGGGCATGCCGAGCAAGTCTTTCACGTAAATGTTTTCAAAAATGTGTTCAGAAAAGTGATTTCGGGTGGTTAATTCCTTTGTGGGAATGTTGATTTAGCTCCAAAATGGATTTGTGTTAAAATTTGTTTAAAAAGAAAATATTATTTAACTAAAAGTATGCTATTGAAAAACTACTTAGAGTATTGAAAAACTTGCTTTATGCAAAATTCAACCATACGACCATTCTTTGGTAGCTATACGTTAAAATGCATCTCCCGTGTAACTTGCGAGTATTTTTAGTACTCACCCCTTACTTTGTTGTTGTTTTTAAAGGAGTATCCCTACGATGGTGAGGACCTGGATAACTAGACCGTTACCCCAGTTGATTGCCTGTGGTAATTCTATTGGGCTCTACTACTGGTTTTATTCTACTGTTACTTTAATATTTTATTTATCCTGCATGTCATATTTAATATAAACTCTGATTATTAAAAAAATACGATAGATATGTTGTGTCACTACTATAGAAAAAGTTATCACTGTCGAATATGGAACCGGCAGTGATTGATCGGCAGTGATAGTCCAACTATCACTGCCGGTTTGTATGCGAACCGGCAGTGATAGTCTGTATCACAACTTGTTCGTAAATCCAAAAACCACTTGTTAAAAAAAATTATTTGCACTTAGACCACCCTGTATACACATAGTCGCGCATCACAAGTCACAAGTTACGCAATTTTCACATGAAATACGCACGCGTGCGGTCACTAGGAGTTGAACCTGTGACCTGCTGCTTCGCACGAACTGCCCTTACTACCTCACCTTAACATACACTTCTCAACTCCTATAAGATATATTTTCCTTTTATCCCTTCGTATCCCAAAGTTTCAACGATTATTTGGACATCTAAATGACTTCAAATAAAAAAGTTGTCAACTATAAAGTTGTAGATCTCATTGAGAGCTACAATTTTCGTATAAATTTTGTCTCCATTCGACTCCGTATGAAAAAATTATGATTTTTCAAAAATATTATCATGCTGGTTCAGATTCCGAACCAACAGTAATACTATTATCACTGTCGGTTCGTAAGCCGAACCAGCAGTGATACTTCTTCTATTATCACTACTATTTCTTCTTCAGTCGAGCATTTGTGTTGGTCTAGCTTATGAACCGACAGTAATAGTCCGATAAGAAATGGTCTTTTTTGTAGTAATGTGTTATCATCTTTACTGTGTATAGTATTTTTTTTCGAACTAATTCAATATGCACAGAAGATTTTAGAAGTGTTTTTTTTTGTCCGACAATGATGCATGCATCGCGACCAGTCCATAACTCCATATCCATATACTACGATCTTCTTTTACATAGGGTACAAAAGTGCTACACAGTCCCAAGCCAACTATTTCTAGTACATGTAGCGTCAGCACGCTGACTTTTCACTACGATACGGATCAAACATCGAGATAACAGCTAGCCTGGCTACTACTACGTACTGCAAAGTCCAAACCACCCTGACGACCTGAACTCCCTCATCACTACAGATGTAAAGATGCCTACTGCTATATGTTGGTTCAGTCTGGTTTTGTCTTACAAAGCGGAACTAGATGTTTAATAGCTCCGGCAAATCTGAGTCAGGAGCCTACTTCTGCTGTAGCTGCTTCTTCCTGCCCGGGATGCATCTTCCCCTGACCCCTTCCTCCCCCTCCATCCGCTCATCCATTCTCTCCTCACCGATGGCACCACCGCCACCCCTCGAGCTCCTGAAGATGAACCAAAAGTTAGCAGCAATCGAGTTTGCATTTGCACCATATATACTGGCTAGTTCATTTGCATTCAGGCAGGTGTACGAGCATAAGCATACGATGTGTCATAGTATCATGCATATTCAGTTTTGTCCGTATGTAGGAATACTATCTACAACTACATTCGTCAAGTAACACACGGTACAGCCACTTCAGTGATTTAAGCTTGACTAGCAAAGAATGGTACGCATATATGGTCTATGAATGCACAGTGAACACAGCAGACACGACATATATCTCTGTCTACATGCCAAAACGTACAGCATGCTGCCAACGAGAATCCATGGCACAGAGACTATATACACGTTCGGTACTTCGGGCAATAATGCTAGCGCTGTGCCGTATGGACCCGTCGCTGCCATGCTTGGTTAGCGTCGTTCTAAATGACATGCATGCTCAGTTGTTCCCTTGTTTTCAATTTTTTCAGGACAACGGACATAGATATATACATGCTCACTTGTTGACCTCTATGTTCTGTCATAACTAGAGTACAAACATCCCATTTAGACTAAACATGATGCCATGATACATCTACATGACCTAAGAGTGATCTTCCTAGACATTAAAAATCGAGTCAGATTACGAACGGCCATATGCATTCGATATGTGTCATTGACAAATCACAAAAACTAATTAGTACCGTATAACTAGTAAGCGAAGAAGCAATGGCTTCTGGTAAGGTTACCTCTCCTCGTTGTACGAGTTGGACCGTTTGAGCGACGAAGGTAGAGTGGCCCTGCCGCCGCTCTCCACGATGCTGCCGCTGAAATACTCCTTCTCTTCCACCGCCAGGTGGCCGAACCGCCGGCTCAGCTCGCCGCCCGCCTCCTCCTCGTCGTCCGCGCCGGCGCGGGACGCGAGCCGGCTCACCAGGCCGCAACTCCGCCTCGGCTCGGCCCGGCACTTGGCCGAGCCGGTGGCCGAGCCGCATGCGATTAGCTGCAGAAGCATCGAGCCGGCCTTGTTCGGTTCGGTCTCGTCACCGCGGCACTGCTGCTGGGCGGCCGGCGGCTTGTCCGAAGAGGTCGAGGACGGCGGTGAGGTCTCCTCGACGGGCAGCTCCACCGGGCGGCCCCGGTTAGTGCGGGCCGAGACGGGCTTGTCTGGCCGTGCGAGCCGAGACGCGGTGGCTCGGTGGTACGGGTAGCCCAGCTCGCCCACCTCGGGATCTTCTGCGGCGTCGCCCCGGTAGCCGTCCACGTACTGCTTGTGACTGTGGGGGAGGGCCAGCGGCTTCGTCGGAGACCTATCGGTTACCCGGAGGTGTTGGAATCGATCTGCAGGTTTCAGGAAAGACAACAGTTCCTCGATTGAATGGTACTACTAGCTCGGCAGACAGGTGGCCATTAATTCAGATGATGCATGCAAAGCAGGGGAGACTTTGGCGCCATCGTGCATTAACCTCAGAAAAAGAAAAGGAAAAGGAATCCTTGTGTTGGGTACTAAAGTCTTCACGATTTACGATGTGGGTGCAGGAAGGAAACGTGAAAGGTGTAAGAGCTGTACTTGTGTTTTACCACCATCCATGGCCTATTCATTTAGAAACGAGTTGACAA
This sequence comes from Otatea glauca, assembly GCA_036346275.1. Lineage (NCBI taxonomy): Eukaryota > Viridiplantae > Streptophyta > Magnoliopsida > Poales > Poaceae > Otatea > Otatea glauca. Next base: position 52,198,716 of record CM070722.1, on the reverse strand, counting down.
CGAGAGAAAGAGAAGAAAGCCTTTTGCACTGACAAGATGGCTTGTGTTCCTCGGAGGGGAAGAAGCAATAATTAAGTTCCCTTAATACTAGAAAGATGAATGCTAGTTTGCTAATTATTGTTTTACATGCATCATGCAAGTCATGGCCAGTTCTCAATAAGATCAGCGGTAAGTTGCTTTGACAAGAAACAACGGTGATAAAAAAAACAGGGCGGGTAGACTGATGATGGTCAATACCGGAAGAACAGCCAGGGAAGATCTCAGAGCCCTTGAGGACGTACTCTACGCCGTCCGACGGGTAGATCACATCGTTCTCTGACAAGTCGTTCCACACGTACCCGTTCTTGTAGTTCCTTCAAATGTACACACAAATGCACAACAATGCGTAAGCTGTAGTGTTCTCAAAACCAAGTTGCAGCATCGTGTGTGTGAGGGAGGGAGAGAGAACGACCCAACCGGTACGTACCTCTTGCAAGACCATGAGAAGAGAGCAGGCATGCCTTTACCCCTCAGCAGCGTCAGCCTATCCATCACATCTGCACAACAAAAAAGTTGCAGCATCAGTGATCAGCTACCACATTAGTTCTTATAATGAAATTGCAGATGCCCAAGAATTTTAACGAGCTTGTAAGTACCTTTGAGGCGAAGGGGCTGGTGGGGATGCTGCGCCAGCTCCATGTAGTGTGGGTGCTCCAGCTGCCCGTTCCTGCAGAGGTAGTAGATGATCTGCACCCGCCTCATCGGCCTCGCCGGCGCCGACCGCACCGACGACGCGTACGCCGGCCTGCCCCGCTCCGGGCTCGCCTCCATCCTGCTGCCCAACTTCCTCCCTTCTGCTCCGCCGCTCGCCTCCATCTCTCTTCTGTAGTGTTCCTCTCACTCTCACTGATCACAGACTACAAACCCGGAGCTTTTCACACCACTGCCCAAGTGCCCAGTGCCCACAAGAACACCAGCTTATATTTCTACTGGCAGCTGGTAGCCTGGTAGTGTTGATGGCTGGCTAGTTGGTTGGCCCCCACAGGTTTTACGAGCGGAGAAACTAGGAGGATGAGAGAGGAGCAGATCATCATCATACATTCATACTACTATGATACATACGTGTGGAATGGGAATGGAACATCCATGTACCAAGCGGCCATGTTCTCCTTTTAGGCTTCTACACACACTCACAAACACTTCCCTGCTAGCCAGGGTTCGAAATATGCCGGCTCGGCAGCAGGAAGTAGGAACGTTCGGAAACCGCTCTAATTTTTTTTAAAAAATTTAAAAATTTAGAAAAATTTAAACGACATAAACCGGTAGATAATCGGTGAAAATCGCTCCAAAAATAGGCTCTAAGAAATGTTCAATTGACCGGTCGATTTTCGGTCTGATTTTCGATATTGATTTTTTTTTTAAAAAAAAATTGGACTCTTCAATTTCTGGCGATTTTTGATCGATTTTTACCGATAATCAAAAATAAAAAATTGTTCGAAAATCGAAATTTCGATATTTTGAACCCTGCAACTAGCTACATATATCACGTCGCGCGCTTTGCGGTTTTCAGAAGAACCACCCACCCATGCGTGCAGCAAAGAGATCCAATGTAGTTCCTCCGTGCAACTTTGCTTGTTTATATATGGACCGTCGGATAAAAAATGATGATCTAGATCTTCTAAATTACTGTAGATTTGTCATCCCGATCAGGGTTCACAAAACCAAATTTTGAAAAACCGTTCAAAATTCAAAAACCGCAAAAATCGCTCGAAAACCATCAATTTTTCAAAAACCGTTCAATTTTTCACGAAAAACCAATGGCCGATTGAATATTCTTAAAAAACGGTTTTTGAGCGATTTTCAGCGAAAACTGTGGTTTTTCAACGGTTTTCAACGCATAAAACTTTTCAAATTAATTTTTTTAGTTAAAACGGTTTACCAAGTAGTTTTGGATCTCGAACCGCAGCGGTACGCTCGAAAACCGCGGTTTTCGTCGGTTTTGTGAACCTTGATCCCGATCTAACGATCCAGAGAGAGATAGGGTCTGCTTAAAGCTGAAAAGAACCTTTCCAATTTTCACCGGTTTTGTAAATCCTGATCCCGATCCAACGATCCGAAGAGACAGGGGCCGCTTAAAGCTGAAAAGAACCTTTCCATCCGTGTTAATCGGCAACTTTATTTACTCGCCTGCTGCCTTTTTAGTTCCACTTTATTTACTAGCTAGCCCTTGCTAGAATGTGTTGTGCAGCACACGATCGATCGATGTCTTGAGAGCAGAGGAGGAAAGAGATCGAAGGTCAGAGAAAGAGAGAGTCTTGTAGAGAAACGGGTGCGACGCAGAGGCAGCTAAGGCAGGGCGTCATCGAGGAAGCATGTACTACTGTTGCGCAATAAGTGCACCTGCCGCGCGCACCGTGTGCAGTTGCAATAGCGCTGCATGCTATCATGGCTATGCTGCCGCTGCGTGCCGCGCGCAGCCGGGCCCGGGTGGACTTCTGCTGGGGCTCGGCGCGGGAAAGAAAAGCTCGGAAAGTGCCCCGCGGGCGCCGGCATGGCCCCCTCCCTGCCCGCGCCTGTCCTAGGCTCGTCGCCTGGTTGGGCCAAGCTGCTTCGATTGCCTAAATTCGTTTGCAATTACAATGGCAGTGAAAGAATGCATGTACTCCGTAAGACACGGTAAAGGACTAAGCTCAGCTCGCCAAGAGCTAGAGAGAGTGTCTTCTGTATCCACCAGAGTTCAAGTATAGCTCGGCGCTCATGCTCACAAAAAAAAAAAAAGGGTACACATACCTATTAAATAGGACAGTACGTCAGAGAAAGAGAAATAACGATCAGGGGACGAATACATAACAATTTCACCCCCCCAAAAATTCAACCAAAACCTCCCAAAATCTCAGAAAAGCGGAAAAAATCTCCCGAAAATCAGTTTTAGGGTGGCACTATCGTGCTGTGTAGGCCAGTAGTGCCGGATGAGCAGTAACCCCGGTACCTCCTGATATTGTAGCAGTACTATCGATAAACAGTAACTGTCAAATGAATAGTAAATTAGTACAACTTCAAAAATGAAAATCAGTGTATCTTTTGATCGGCTGATCGAAAACCCGCAAAACTTTGTATGCACCTCCCTATGGGTGTTAAGAACCTATTCTAACCTTCAATCACAAGGATTGACGTCGAAGTTTTGGCATTTTTTGAATTTACCGAAGGTTGCACCAAAAACGTGTCAAATACAAAAAAATATTTTGAGCTTGCTCATGGGGATTTGATGATCAAGATGGACCTAGATGCTCTCCCACATGTCACAATAAGCAAGAACCCCAAAGAGATTGCTCCCAAATAACCAAGATCAAGATTTACCTCAAAATCCTTCTTCTCAACTCAAAAACCGGTTTCTCGAAGAAACTTGAATGATCAAGAAAAGGGTTGTCTAGATGATTGGGAAATGATCTATGGAGGATACATCCATTAATTGTTCATCCTTGGCATCACAAGATCAAGTAAGAAAAAAATCACAAGAAAAGATCAAGATTAAAGCAAGAAGAAGATCAAGACTTAAGGCAAAAACTTGAGCACGAATTTGAATTTTATTTCAGAGTAAGATGAATAATTACAAAGCCTCCCACCTAAGGGGAAAACTTCTAAGTAGCACTCACGCACCTACACAAGAACACCAAAACTTGTGGAAGCTCTACTCTATAGTCTAGATACTTGAAGGCTTAGCCTAACCTCCCACTACATTTCCTTATATAGTGGAGGCAACCATAACACTAGATCTGGACATACAAGTGGATACCATCCACTCTTATATGGGTTAATCCAAAACCCAACACTTTTAACGGGTTTTCCACTCATACAATCACGTTTCTCAAAGCGACCATTACATTAACGTCAAATTCTCTCCACGACCCCGAATTTGCATCCAACACCACTTTGACGTGACCTACACCACTTAGACCACCGACGCGGTTTTTCAAACCGTCTCGATCGTCGGTATTGGATAAATTACAAATTTAACCTAATGACCAATCTTCTCCTCGAAGCATCGTCATGCTTCGCACTTTTTACGTGGCCCCAATGACTTTTTGTCAAGCCTTTCACGCGTCCGGACTCCCCCGAACCGTCCTCGCTTGCAAGCGGACCAAAGTCACTTGGCGCACCACGTGTCCTTGACAGCTTCACTATGACGACACCGACTTCCTTGACCGTTCTGGACCTCAACTCCTCCCTTAGTCTAGTCCTGGTCCATACCATTGCCCGCTATGTCCATCATTAGTGTATCATGTTCCGGTTCCTTGTCTTGTCAGCTTGCAACCACCTTTCGGTCTCAGTCATCTTCCAGCATATCTTGACCGTTCTGAACCTCAGCTCTCCTAGCCTAGTCCCAGTCTCGCCTTCGCCTCACTATGACCTAGCTCCGGAGTCCTACAACCACACATACAAGAAACACATCACATAGCACTGTTCACAAAGATATGCATTAATCAAAACATAACATAAACATTAAGCGCAACATCACTGAAAAGTCGATACTACCGCTACCCAGGCCCGGTAATACCGCACCACAGGCACTCATCGCTCTGGTTAGCCTATAATCTTTCGCGACCGATCGGCTCTAAGAGGCACCTCTCGAAAAGACTCATCACGGGGGCGGTAATGCGCACCCAGATACTACCGCTCCTAGATGGTCGGTAGTGTCGGACTTTGCACATCTTAGAGAAAAATACCTTTCTGTAAAATAGCTACCGCCACTGGGGGCCGATAGTACCGCATCCCCGGTACTACCGCTCTTAGATAGCTGGTAGTGTTGGCCCAGCATTGACATCAAATCAAATTGTTTCAAGTTCAAATTCAAACTAAATCAAACTCAAACTTGAGCACCATATGCTCAAACATTGTCAATAACAGTAAACCAAATTGTCTCAAAATCAAACTCAAACCAAATCAAACCTCCACGTGGTTTTTCATATATACCTATGCTCCATGCTCCAGAGGATACAGAGGCTCCTACACGTACAAGTGTATGTGTGTAGCACGCTGAGTGTAATGTACGTGGATTTGGTGGATCCACGTTGTACCTAAAAAGAGACACGGTTAAGGAAGTGGGTTGTACGGTTAAGGAAGTGGGTTGTGTAGCGTAGCGTGCGGTGCAGGGCTTGTGATTAGAGGGATTGCAGCTTTTGGATACTAGCCGGCGCGGTGCTAAGCTGATGCAGCGCCTCGTTCGATTTGATTCGATGGGATGGGAAAGGACAGCCTTGGACTGTTGTTTCCACTAACCTGCTTTCACTTTGGTCGATCCAATGCATGCATGCCTGCCTTTGCCAAACACCGGACAGACTAATCTCTAGTCTACAAGTTTCGGTGTGCTAGAATCCAAATGCTCCGTCCATAGCCCTGATCTTGATTTCCATTTAACCTCTTTGATCTTTGTTGGCTGTGCTGTACCAGAAGTACTCCTGTGCTAGAGGATCAAGTTTAGCTTTGAATCATAGACTAGTTCGGACAGCTGATTTATAATATACTTCTTAATGTTCTTGAAGAAATAGCTCAAGGGATAGAGGAGAAATATCCTGCATGCTTTCACTCAGATGTCCACCACTAGAAGGCACTGATCAGTGATCACCATTAATTCATCAATGGGCCGTCAAGACCTCGTTCCATGCATAGTGGTTCCATGCATGCAGCGCGGCAAGAACAACAACAAAAGTAGCAGTGCGAAATTTAAACTTCAGAGAGCATATTGGAGTCCACATAGTAACATATATACTGAAGACCTCGTCTTTCTGAAGACACAGGCACCAATTTATTCCGTTGCCCTTCAACATAGCGAGAACGAGGTGTAGTTAGCATTGACATTACTCTATGAATATCACGCCAAGAGGGGGAAAACCTGCTTTGTGCTACATTGCTAGTAGTACTTCTTTAGTAGACTAATTGCTCAAAGCTAGCTGATCGACATGCTTATATGCATCCTCTGAAGCAAATCTAACTGCCTCGCCTGTAGAAAAAGATGCGTGGAATTCTGACATCCCTTCTGTTCTTGACATTAATTCATGGAATACAATGGAGGCTGATAGATGAAGGGCATTACAATGTCCCTTCTTAATTCTTATGTATGTAACATACTGACAATTTATAAATTCACTGAAGATTCTGCTCCTCTGCAGCATTGAGGCTCACGTATCTATTTGTTTTCATATGATCTTTTTATGATACACAAGTTTTATGTTACTCCATAATTCCATATCATGAATGTAACTGCCCTAATTAGAGCACGAGAGCCTTATATGGATTATGCCATGCAGAATTCTGGAAACAAAAAAAGGAAGTAATTGGTCTGCAGAAGCACTGTTTGATGCAGCCATGCATAGCAACATAGGCCGGGGTTCAGCATGGACTAGGTCCATGAGGAGAAGGAAATCAACGTCGAGTACAGCAATAATGCCAATAATGTTAGATGCATATCTACAGTCACCAAGAAGGAACAGCAGGAACAGCTAGGAAGAGGATCAGCAGATTGCGTTGTCTATATGTAGGTGCAGCTCTAGTTTCTGATACAGACCAGTAATGCCTAGTCCATCGACAATAAAATGGAGGAGGGACAGTACAGCTACATTAATTGCATAGCCCTTCTGTAACTCAGATTATGCTCGTGCGTCATAGTGAGTTGCGTTGTGTTTGGTTGACTCTGTTAAGATATAACTAACTTTAGGATTTACGGGTGAATTCTAAATTTTACTTTTGATGGATTTTTTCTATAAATATGGTCCTACCGTACAAGAGAGATAATCAATAATGAGAAAGAGTTGAGATCTCATATATCCCGTGATCATCTATTGTCATTATTCATCGGTTGTTCTTAGGATTAATCTACGCGACTATATATTATTCAAATAAACATCATCAACTCGAAGCTCTCTAAGTCCCAACAGTATGTCACCAATCCCCATGCTATTAGATTAATCTTGTAGATTAATTATTGTTTCCTAGACCCTAGATATACTTGTTAATTAGGGTTCTACATCGGAATAAAAGGGTGTCAGCGGCGCCACCATGTGGCGTGTCACGAGTGTTGCATGAAGCCATGCCGCCATATGCACCACGCTCGCCACTGAGCCAGAGCCGCAACGCCTAATCTCGCTATTGCCAGATCCGCCTCTCCCCATCTGAAACGTCACCTCGCCCGTCGGAACGTCGTATTGCTGTCGGCGCTCTGCGGCTCGTGCAATGCTGCAGTCGCCCAGAGTTCCCACCGAGCACCGCGTTCGGATCTACCGCGCTTGTTGTGCTCCCGTCGAGTACCGAGCTTTACCATGTGCTTTGACCGCTTCGTCCTTCGCACGCCCGCCGCCACTCAATAGTCAACATGGGACAAACGGAATGGCGCCCTAGCCGCCTCGTCTCATGGGCCGACGTAGGACAGTCGGTTCCACGGCTGGTAGGCCCGAAGGCCATTTAATTTCGGCTTGAAGGCCAATTTCTTTTTGGGTTATTGTAATTTACATTTTGACCCCTAATTTTCATGTTAATTATGAAAATCTTGAGGCTACGAAAATTTACATTCTAAACCCCGTATTTTTCAGTAATTTTAGAAAAATAATTAATAAATTTTGGAAATTTATATTAATACCTAGAACTGAATTGTTAGGTATATAGACTTCCGTAAATTGTTGAACCTTAGACATACCACACATTGGAAGCTTCATATGTCGGAGTTTACTTTTTCCTAGCACATGCTATATATGCTGAAATTATTTTTCCGTTCTTTGGTCATTCTAGAAATTAGCAAAAAAATATGAAAAATGCTAAGATTTTTTTGAAATTCTAGATATTTATCTAATGAATATATATATATATATATATATATATATATACCAATCTTTTTTTTTATTCAAGAGCAAGCATGCAATAATTTATTTTACCAGTTGTAAAATTCAATTTTGCAAGAATATAGGATGTGTTGGACATCACAAAGAAGGAATTTGCTAAGCTCACCCTAAATGGCAACAATTACCTGACCTAAAAAATGGACACCAAGATCAACTTGATAGCTTGACCTCTTAGAGCTGCTATTACCTAGCCTAAAGTTAGCGCACCTGCTCTTCCTGAAGTCACCAAGTGTGCAGCTCTGCACTTCCTAAAGTACTATCTCAAGGAGGACTTAAAGGCCGAGTATTTGATGGAGAACCCGCTGGCACTATGGAAATCCCTGAAGAAAAAGATGACCAAACAAGACAAATCACTCTCTAAGACAGTGGAAGAAGCTCAACCTAATGCTGAGAAAATCCTTGAAGCGAGCCATCCTGAGGATAGTAACCCCAACAAACATTTGCACACACAAACCGACGTTTGGAGGTCGGAACACCTAGACTCCATCATTGTGGGAAATTACGAGGAGTTGGAAGAATTTAATAAAAAAAATATCCACAAATTATGTATATTCAGGAGAGTTGTATAAAGAAGATTACAATTGTTGACATATATTTTGTCTCAAAATTTGCTAAAACTCTTGATCTGAATCTAGAACCAAAGTCAATGACAGGGTGACAGAAGCTCTCGATTGTGTCAAATGGAATGAAGCAATTGAGGGATGATTGCACTCGTTTAACAAATGAAAAGTATTCGGTTCTGTTGCCTGAACACCACTTAAAGTGTTCCATGAAGGATCCAAATGGGTTTTCATCCGAAAGAGAAATAAGACCAACCAAGTGGTGAGATACAAAACGAGGCTTATAGCACAGGGGTTCAAGCAGAGACCCGGCATCGATTACAATGAAACCTACTCTCATGTAATGAGTGGAACAACATTCCAATATTTGATATCAATGACAGCTAGCATGAACTTATCGATGCGTTTAATGGATACAGTGACCGCATATTTATATGGGTCATTGGATACGGATATTTATACGAGAGTCTCTGAAGGAGTTAAAATTATAGATCCTAATAAAAGCAATTGCAATATATATAGCGTCAAACTATAGAGGTTGATGTACGAGTTAAAATAGACGGGGAGAATGTGATACAACAGACTTAGTGAGTTCCTCCTGAAAAAGAGTTACTCCAATAATGGTTTTTGTCCGTGTGTGTTAATAAAGAAGTCTCAGAATAGATTTTGTGTCATCTCAGTTTATGTCGATGATTTGAATATCATCAGAACCATAGATGATATACAGAAAGCAAGTTCTTATCTTATGACGGAGTTTAAGATGAAAGATTTAGGTAAAACCAAATATTACTTAGGCCTGCAGCTAGAGCATCCCTGTAGGATTTTTGTTGCATCAGTCTACCTATACCAAGTTGATATTGGAAAATTTTCACATGGATAAATCACATCTTTTAAATACCCCTATGGTAGTGGATCCCTTGATGGGATAAAGACCCATTCAGATCAAGAATGAAAAATGAGGAAGTTTTAGGACTTGAAGTTCTATATTTAAACGTCATAGGAGCAGTACTTATGTATCTTGCGAATTACACCAGACCTGATATTACATTCATAGTAAATTATTTGCTAGACACGGTACAGATGGTATTAATACCGTTGATATATGCAACCAAACAACGTCAAGTTGCATCCCCACAACCAACCTAGCTAAGTGAGCCAGGCTCACTAGAACGGACCAGACCCAAATGCAGCAACCAAGCACCTCTTGGTGACCCACGTGTCAGTCTAAACTCACCAAATTAACACCCTTTTGGTATTGCTAAGTTTGGTTTCATAATGAGATCGATTATTCCGTGTGGCTCTGTAAAAGTTTAGGTAAAACATCACAAAGGTGAAATCCAATTTGCGCGTTGTTGACTTGCCTAGCTCTAGCTAGCTAGCACATTCACAGTCCGCAAATCTAGTCGCCCATCATGATGCGCACGATTGTTTGGTCATCTCCGGCATCAAATCAAATCCACGAGGAGAGATCAACGAATCAGCTCGCGCTTGGCTGATTGCCACACACCCTTCTTGCATGCTTCCAACCAAGTGCAGGAGATTAGAGAACCTTTGTTTTCACGTAGAAAAGCAACTAGTTGGAGATTCTAGGAAGGAGGGGAAGCCGCCGACCGCGAAATGTTAAAGCTGAAACGACGTGGGCTGCTGTTGGTTTCTCGCATCAGACGCTGCATGGCTTCAACGCCCAAGCATACCTTGGAATCAAGCTTTTTGGACTATGCCACACACAAGGAGCTACTACTAATCCAGTGAAACAAACACGCAGAAGAAACTGAACCGAGCAAAAGAAAAGGGAGGCTACTTTAATTTGCAGTTTTGCACAATGAGCTCAGAAACGTCTTGTCGTCTGCAAGCATCTCATGCTACACTTGCATAGACTGGAAACGGTTCAGGAAAAGTCTGACGCGGGCCACCACGGGCCAGAAGAAGAAACCAAGCCAGGGTGCATGTCAGCACTAGTACTCGACAGAGACACGAGAATCCCATATCGTCAGATTAATAAAGTGGCTGCCGCATTTACTGGGTTACACAGCTCCTGTCAGGCCAGGCAAAGACCAGACGAGGCTTCACTTGGCATCCATGGCCATGGAACTAGCCTAAGATCTCCAAGACAAAATGCCTTACTCTACTCATCGATCCATCTGTCTTTGGATCCTGTGCTTCTGTGGTAGTAGAAGTACAGTGCCATGCAGTAAATGCTGCGCGCCTCGGCGTCCTCGCGAGCTTGCAGGAGTCACGGATCTAACAGAAGCTGCAGCCAAAATGGGCTGTGTTTGTAGCTCCTGGCCTGCTTCCGATTTGCTCTTTGGATGGATGAACATTGAACAGCGTTGAGTCAACGGTGTGCCGCACGTAGGTAGGCGAACGTAGGCAGCAGAGGCCAGAGGCACGTCAGATGTTGCACAGCACCCCTTGCACTGAAGCAGACTCTTGTACAACCTGTAGTCTGTAGATGTGTCGAGTCGATCTACATAACACACGTCGACACGTAGTGCTCCACTGGCTTTGGTATGTTTGGTGAAACGTACGGTGGTAGGCACACACACATCACGTACTAGAGGCCATGGGCAAGTATTGCCTGTACCACCGCTCTTCTTCGCAGGAGCGGTAATAAACTAGTCCAGATTAACACCGACGATCACGAAATGATCCTAGCTTGCTCGAGTTGGGATCTGCTCATTCAGTTCCAGGCCATCCATGAGATGTCCAAGGCACCATGAACGGAAAAAAAATGCAGGATTGAGGGAAGAAAAGTTCGCTAAATACATGTTTTCCCCTCGTATGTAGCATGCAAACAGTATTTCGATAGTGACCATATAATCCACATTGTCCCTAGAATAAAGGGCTATACCCATGTTTACCACGATAACAGAAAGAAACAATAAGGGACGAAACAGCCGTATCCACACAAAGATAAGATACATCAACACAAGAAGATAGTTCATATAGAGACCAAAGTCGGCTTGACATGTCCAATTATTAACCAGCCAAATTTCATCAACACAGGAAATACACAAGTGCTTTAAGAGAGTGCTCCTCATAACTCTCATAACAAATTTTGGAGTATCCAGGTCTAAAAGCCTTATTCATGCCCTAAGACATGATGACATCATAGATGGGCTGCAACAAACCCTTACCAAACCTCAGGACGCAGCTCGCCAGTTGCGGGAGGCATCCATTTCCCCGAGTTGTACACACTTTCACCAACCTTCCATCCAGGAACATCTTTCATGATCCTCGCCTCTTCTTCAAGATACTTCTTCCATTCTTTGACAAATCTACATAAGTATGATGGACCTTGTGTGTTACGTGAATGCTAGGAAAAACAGGCCGATGGTATGGCAGACAGTGCTGAATTGTACCTTTCATCCTCTTCAGCTTGGAGCATTGGCAGTATAGCACTACGGGCAGCAATTTTCTCTTCCTTGAGTGCGCTACATACAGAAATTCACATCAATAAGCCAAGAGACAAATATAGCATTTATGCGAAAATCACATGCATTACAATGCAGTAATGCACGACCATGTCAAGAAAAACATGCTGGGATTTGATTATAAAATGGGGGAATCAGTATGATTTACTACAATGCTCATAACATGAGTATGCACATGTTAAAAGGTATTTGGCTACCATAAACAGTTTGCATGTTGAACCATAAATAGAGAACAAAGAACAACATAACAGGAAGGAGCAGTAAGCAGTAGAGTTTGTGTTTGACTGCATTAATGTTTGTCTGTTAATGAAAAAACAGAGAGATACAAAGGAGCCTGAGTTGTCATGGACTCAGTCAAGACACTGAATTTTGATCCATTTTAACAACAAATCTAATTATCTCAGCAATCCTGAGACCTATTGTGAATTGACAATTAAAAATCTCGACACTCGAGATCACTAAATTAAAGAGACAAGCCTACAAAACTAAGAAACAAGAAGTTATCATTGCCACTGCAACCACATATGTATATAACTAGGTTGATGACACAAAATTGTGGCTATCCAGACTGCTATATTTACCAAAACATTTGCGGGAGTTGACTATTTAGAGAGAAATCACAGGCTCCATACCACAACCAGTGAGATGATTTTCGGAAAGTGGCAGTACTGATTTAACAAGCATAAAAAAGGTGATGATCAGTAATATTGACTATTTAGATAACTCATTAGTCAATTCACTTTTGCTGCTTCAACTGAAAGATTTAACATGAATAGCATATATCCATGAAAACCTAGACAAAGATTCAAGAGAGATGACTAGGCAGCTTGATACAGGCTTCCGACTTTCTGTTGCATTAGCAGAGCTATGCTGCAAACGTGAAAATTATTTTGTTGTTCATGCATGCGTAAGATGTGCAGCACAAAGCGCTGCATCCTCTTGCGCATAACCCAGTCTGAACAAACTGTTGTGCAATGTTTACGAGCACCCATTTTTTAAGAATTCTTTACACCCATAACAACAATTGTTCTTAGGATGGCTACGTGCTCGCAACCTATTCTGAACAGATTGTTGTGCATTGACTTCACTAGCACCCCAGAATTATTTACACCCATAACAACAATTGTTCTTAGGTTGGCTATTTGCTCCGAGCTTGCAGCAGACAGTTAAGCAAGAAAGAAACGCTAAATTTAGGTTTCTGTGAAATATGCTAATTAGAAAAGTTGTTACAGTAGGTCGAACAATGTAATGTTAAAGCAGTTACAAAGAAATACAATAACATATTGCTGGGATTTGACACAACATTTTTGTACGAACCATACATTGATCCATTCTGAATTTCACCTACTGCTACTGCAACAATTTAATTGAACTAATGCAAGAAAGTAACCGATGACAAGCTAACATGATAGGTACTAGCAGGCAAGCAGCGACGGAAGATTGATCTTGGTCTCCTATGTCCAAAAAATCAGCGACTGGTAAGTGGTAACTAGTAAGAGACGCCAATGCAACAGACAGATGGATGGGCAGGGTACACACTTACCGGCGGACCTTGTTCCCCTGCCCGACCTGGTACATGCCCCAGGCGAAGGCGCCGAAGGCGGTGAGGAAGATGGCTGTAGCGCTGGGCCCGTTGGTGGGGATGCGGCGCGCGTAGCGCACGGGCGCGAACCCGCCCGGCGGCGGCCCGTCCTGCACCACCGGCATCTCCTTGACGCTCGCCATCCCCGGTTTGTTCCGCACCATCGCCTCCGTCATCTTCGCTCCGATCCGGAGATCTCACCACCAACACGGGACCAATCACCTGCAGATCTAGAGCTCCGAGAGATCGACCAGCGCGGCTCTGGTTAGGGTTAGCGGGGGTCAGGAGTAGGAGACGAGACGACGATGCGAACGAAGAATTGGGGGATCGCCTCGTCCCAGTGGGAGGGTGACTCGTCAATTCGTTCTCTCCAGGGTCTCTTCCGCAAGAATGCACTAGGCCCACACTGTCGGCCTAATAGAGGCCCGCATGTAATGGGCTACCAAATAACTATTATGAATCCATACCAGATCCCAATTCCGCACGGAATGGGCTTTCTAGTTCACGAATTCCAGCTTCCCTTCAAGAAGTTTTATTTTTTTTTGAAGCTTCAAAATTTGGGATACATCATGCATCGGTTCTTGGACGGCATTGCGTTTTCTCTTCGCGATCATCCAGTCGCCTCGCCGTCACCACGTTGCTTGCCTGAGAATGCCACTGCTCGGTGTCGCTGCATGGGTTTCGTTTGCTAACCGACTGACTGCACATTTCAATGGCCGCCCGATGGAGTAGGACACGGCGCTTGTATGATTTTACAAGATACCGGAACAGAGAAAGAGATTACTACTGCGCTGCTCGAGTAGTTAGGCGGTCGCGGATGGATGGATGGATGGATGAGCCTTGCGTAACCGCAGCCAGCGGCTGTCGGCGAGCGACCGGCCGCGCGCGCGCGCGCGGGCGACGTGTCCTGCGCGCGCACGGTGTACACTCTACCTGCGAAAACGCTTGCGAGCTGATGACACGCTGGGGCTCCGGGCAAGTCGGAACGGAGATGCTCTTGCACGCGACCCGTGCCGTGCGTCGAGAAATGAAATCTTTGCGTTGCTGAGTGCCTTTCACGGCTGAAGTCCTTGTGCTCCTTGCCAAGGAATTACCCATCACATCGGTGGTTAGGAAAGAAAAAGGGAAAGAAAGACAAGACCCAGGCTCAAATTTAGAGTAAGGAATCAGATGCAAGAAAACTAAAACAAAAGTCCTGCTTTGTGAAGACAAACCAGTTGGAACCTTCTGCCTTTAAGCTCAACTCAAGCCAGTACTGGTGCAGCGTTATTCAGTCTGATACAAGAAGACGACGATCTGAGAGTGCACTATCTGTTGTTGTCCACCGACAAATAAAGATGCAACCATTAATACTAGGTATAGCTGCGCGCGATGCCGCACCGCGCGAAAAAATCTAATCCGAATCGGTGTCCGTGTTGAATTTGTGGAAGAGATTTCTCTTTTTTTTTAATAAAATAACCGGATCTAAACGTAATTTCAAATCTTTCGAGTCGAAAGAACCGACAACCGTGTCGAATTTGCGAAACTACGGTTTTTTTTTTGCAAAATAACCGATGGAAGGACCTGTTCTCGATTTTTGAATCTTCCCGGTCGAAAGAACCGGATTTCGCAAAACTACGGGGTTCTTTTTACAAAATAAATGGTAGAAGGACCGGTTAGCGATTTCGGATTTTACGGGGTCCTTTTTGCAAAATAACAGTGGAAGGACCTGTTTGCGATTTCAAAATTTCGAAGGACTTTTCGCAAAAAATGTACCTTGTAGCCTTTATGCTCGGCAAATCTTCCGGCATAAGATATACTAGAAATTCATGCTTATTGCGTGACACGCATGGCGCCGCTTTCACGCGAGAAAATCGACAAAAGCGCGCGATCGACGCTCACACACGAGTAAATCGAAAGCGCACGAAATGATCGAAAATAAGATTTTGTTTTTCGCAAAAGGGTTTAAACGTAATGCTAGAAAACCGGAAAAAGGACATAAATGCGATGCATATTTTTCTTTTAAAAAAATAAACGTTTTTTTTCTTACAAAAAGGACCTAAACGTAATTTTAATTTTCCTAAAAAGGACCCGAGCGCTATTCCTAAAAACACTAAAAGGGCATGGACGTAATATGTAATCTTTTTCGGGGAAAAGGATAAAATCGTAATTTTTTTCGAAAAAGGACCTATTCGTAATTTTTAAATTTTTGAAAAGGACCCGTTTGCGAAAAAAATTGGCGAGCCGAGCCGGCCCCTCCCGGCTCAAATCGCCCAGGAGGCGGGGATTCTTCAACATGTAGTATAGGTATGATATATATTATTCAAGCCTTCAAGGTTACCTCTTGTAAGAAAACTTTCGCTGAATTATCTTTCCACGTCGCTTTTCGTACAATATTTTGACCTTTCGTTTCCCTGTCTTCAGTCAATAATGGCACCGATTTTTCAGAAGCCTCTCTTGCCTATGTCTTTCTTCTCACCCAGAAGCGCAGATTAGTAGGAAGACCAGCATCAAACTAATGGTGTGTCTGCAGATAGAGTAATCTTGTGACTCATATGGCAAATTTGTATTTTGCTTGTCCGTTCTGAACCGATCAACAAACATTCCTACTTAAGTAAACCGCATTTTGTCAAGCCCGGATCCGAGTTAGTGGAGATGAACAGGTCAACAAACTTTACGTCCTATTGTCACCTAGCAAATCAAATATTCCTGCAGCTTGCAACCGGGATAAAGCAGCGGCGGTTGCAGGTTCGTGTTCTCGCAATAAGATTTTCAAGCCCGGATCAGAGTTAGTCAAGAAAGAAATATTTACCGCTCCATCCGTCTAAGTTTATAAGACATATTTCTTCTTGATACATAGATCAAGAAGATATTAAAAATGATTAGATTACTCATAATTATTATCACCAAGCATTATATCCAATGCATGCATTTAGAGAATATAAAGTAAATATGGATATTTATTATGAGTATAGAGGGAGCATCATACTAATTTTGCATTGAGATATGAAATACGTCTTATATTTGTGAATAAAACCCTTAAAAAATACGCCTTATAAACTTCTTGGACGGAGGGAGTAACTCCTAGCTCCACGATAATATATACCTATCACGTGGACAGGTGATCAAACAGTGCATCTTCCAGCAGAAGAACAATATTATTTGCAAGTTGCGACAAACAGTGATCCCAATGGCCATCAGTTGATAGGGAATCTGTGAGTGGAGCAATGGAGGTTTGTATCAGAAGAACAATCACCAATGGTAAGGCAGTGGTGAGCATGCTTTGTGCTCTTGCTGCCTCATGCCGCAGAATCAAGTCCCTATCTGAAGATGCTGAGTCGACCGAGGGAGGGTTAATCTTTCGGCAACATCATGTAACAGTGGAAACAGGTTCAGCGATCCTATCCCTCATCTGTATCCTGTACCACACACCTTGCCACCGAATCTTTTTAATGTCATCTGTCTAGTTCCACCCTCATCGAGTCCATCAAGTTGATTGATGCGATGATGGTAACCTTGTATCTGCATTAATCTTCTCATGAGCTGATGTTTACTGCTGCAAGCTCTGTAGTTTACATGGCACCTAGTTTACTTTCTGACGAGGCCACCTTGCTATTTGCAGCTGATTTTGATGATGCCAATTTGTTGTCATGTTGATACGCAAACCAGAACTAGTTAATCAGGGGGAGTTAGCACATGGGTGCGGCAGCATCATGGTTTCATCAGCAAACATATGGTCAAATACTCAAATGAATGGCATTTTGCAAGACCTGAGGTTCTGAAATAAGATACATATTGGACTTTTTAGTCTCATATTTTGTCAGAAAATGAATTCCCAGTTCCCAAACAAAATTGCTCCAAGAAGTTGTTTTTTTTTTCGAGAATACGCCGGAGAACTGCGCATCTTCTCATTTAAAGAAAGAAAGTTCATACAAGAGCTCGCCAGCTCCAAGAAGTTGGTGATTTCTAACAAACTAAGCTGTAGCTTCACTAAGAAGAGCTAAAGGTTCTATGGACAGAGATTGAGGGTACTTCCTCGTATCTACCGGAAGTTCAACTTGCTTGGAAGGAAGAAAAGAATTAGTTCACCGCGTTACGAACGTCTTGTATGGATTAGTTCTATCTTGTAATCTTTTTCTTGATCTTGGCAAGAAGAGGATGGAGAGGACATGTACCCTACCATCCAGAAAACAAAATCAGAGTTAAATTCTCATTCTTCCACAAGTCCCTCTATTCTGCTAACTAGTCTTTCTCCACTTGCCCCAGCGAAATCTATATCCGACCTACCACAGTTCTGTGTTCATCACTTCACCCAAATATATATATATATATATATAGGAAAATGATTCCATACTCCTGGGTGTACGTACTCCCACCTCCAGTATACCGTTTAAATGACGTTGTTATACCTCTTTATCCTTTTGAGTATACTCTAATACTGATTATAAGATACTCCAAAGTGAGTTTTATGAAAAAATTCATTAAAGTCCACCCTTTGTAGCATAATTTGTTTATATATTCCTTTTACATATGGAAAAGGGTATGTAGCAAAAAAATAAAGGCTCTGATGAAATTTTTTCAACCATGTCGCATTGGAGTATTGTAGAATTATTATTAGGGTATACCGAAAGTGATAAAGAAGTATAAATCGTTCATTTAAGTGGTATATTAGAGGTGGGAGTATGTACTCCTGGGAGTACGAAAAAGGCTTCCTATATATATATATATATGGTCTTATACCGTATCTCACAACGTAGTGAATATCTTGTGCAATAAAGAGTTTGTACGCGTAGTACACGAGTATATAAGATTATCCAGGTGATATGTACATTTTTCAAAGGTAATATATATATATTTTTTTTTCTAGACATACTATTTTTTATGTGCATATATGAAGTTATTTGCAAATACGTTAAAAACTATGGACTTCCTGCAATTCTTTCGTGTGATTCTCATTAGAGTATATTATAATTAGTGTACGAAAGTAATAAAGAAGTAATTAATGTTCACTTAGGAGTTTATATCAAAGATGGGAGTAACTACTCCCAAAAGTAGAACTCATTTCTCATACATACATACATACATACATACATACATACATACATACATACATACATGTATGTATATATGTGTGTATATATATATATATATGTATGTATGTATATGTAAATGTGTATGTGTATGTGTGTGTATATGTATATGTGTACATATATATATATATATATATATATATATATGTATATACATACAAATATGTATGTATATGTGTATATACATATATATACACACACATGTATACACACGCACACATATATATACACACACATGTGTGTATATATATGTATATGTGTGTATATGTATGTGTGTGTATAGGAAGCCGAAATGGGGTGTCTAGGCACCATGAGTTCAAATGCGCAAATTCAAGTCATATTCGAATATATTTTTCAAAAAATTCAGTTTTAGGGTATATACCCATCTATAACAATTCAAATGAAACACATACCTTTGAAAAATATATAGTTGAATTCAAAGATTTTGAACGAGTTTGGATCACAAGCTTCGCTGATTTATTAGGGCTATGCACGGTATTACCGAATCGAAAAAAATCGTGCCAAAAAAAATGAACCGAACCGGTCAACTCGGTTTGACCGGTATACAGTATTCGGTATGGTATGGCATGACAAAATTTTTACTTTTGTGATACGTGTTTTTTCGTAAAAACCACGAGTAAATCGAAATAAACCAAATACCAAAATAGAAAAAAAATACATGTATAATTAGATAAAGTAATGGTCAATTGCGTATAAAGTATAGTTTCGCATGGAAATAATATCACTAGATTTATCAAAGTAATGGCCAAATGTGTATAATATTTTTTACTAATGTATAATTAGATAGAGTAATGGTCAAATGTGTGTATTAGAAACCGTATCGATGTCCAAATGACAAGTAAAAAAGGATAATTCACGCTAGTTTAGTAAATATGGTATTTACCAATATCGAACCGAATTATTATGTTATTTACCGATACCGAACCGAAGTTCTATTTGGTACCATATTTTAATTACCGTGTTTTTTAAAACCGTATTTACCGTTTATACCGTATGCACAGCCCTATGATTTATATATAAAATCAACACATACCTACAACCAAACTATTATTAAAAATGGAAACTTTAGTTTGAATTTGGGTCAAACTTGTTTGAACTAGTTAGTAAACTGATTAAGCTCAGCATCCTAAAAATTTCAAAAAATAATCGCACGAAAATACATAGAGAAAATATCATTTTTAGATCATAGCGCCCTAGGTAATTATAATGCAATGAACAGAGCAGTGACCAGCAAGACGGTAAATTAAACTGAACTGCAAGAATGTACCAGTGGGGAACATTGAAAAGAAAATGAACCAGAAATCAAAGATTGCCTGGAACTTATCCATCAAGCCGAGAACAATGCACGTCAAGCTCTCCCAGTATTTAATACCATATCATATACGGTATCAAACGATCCTTACGACGACAAAAACCAGTCATATATTGCTTTCCAGATCAATAATTAAGGCCTTATCCGAAGAACAGATAAGCTTCCCTAATCACTCGCACCCGTGGAGATCGATCCAGCTGCGACTCGGTGGGTAGGTCGCGGGGTGCCCTCAGCAAGTTACGCGACGCGGGTGTGCCCTGGCAGGTGGGCCCGGTGCTTCTGTTCGCTGGGATGGCGGTGACACGTAGGGAAGGCGGTGGCGACACGTGGAGGATCTCGATTGATTGACCACGAAGCTGCTCTCGATCCCACGTGGCGGCCCTACCCTGGCATGCCGCTTTTGAATTTTTATATCCACAAAATTATCCAGACCAAAACGAAGCGACGACTAATCAACGGCCGGATTAGTCCTGTTAATTGCACCTTTTTGCACTTTTGCCCATTGCGAACTTGTATATTCGACCTAGGTAGTTGGCCTCTCAAAAGGGTTTGTATCATCCTCGTTTGCACAAACAAATGCAGAGCAGCACGTTATTATGCCTCTTTAATCATTGGATTCAAAATAAACGGTACAGATCAACTGTTATATTAACCTTTGCTATAATATAAAGCAATGTTTTTACTATAATATTCTCTTAACATAATATCTCTTTTACTGTAGCTACGCTTCTCTATTTTCGCCCTCGTAGCTTTGCGATGTGCTTCTCTACCTTAGCTATGAATCTAGTTCCCAAAAGGTCTATATGCGTGAATTGTTGTCTACACTAAATCAATTTAGAACGAATAAGTTGTCAAATAACATATTTAATATGTCAGGGAAAACTGAGAACACTTGTACATAGCATATATCCTTGTTGGTTGAGCTAAGATGGCTGATTTGCTTGTTGAAAGAATTGTATTTTGAAAAGAGGAACAATCCAGTGGTTTGTTTTATGTTCTACCCAAAATAAATCCAGCGATTCATAAAGATATTACATGTGTGAATCGTAGAGAAAAGCAGAAAAATCATGCTTTAGTAGCCACAATCTCTATTTTATCAGCATTACTTGAGAAGTTGCCATTCCAACTCAGAAATTTGAATCTTCCGTGTTTTCTTATCCTCACGTTCTAAACATGGCCTGCACAATTCACGTGCCCACCCGTTCTAACACAAAATCATACATATTTAATAATCGAATAAGATCGACATTAAATAAAGATACATCAAACTTTAAAAAGGACAACTCTTATTATTCGTAACTAAATATTAGCCATATAGAGAAAATTTTACCGGTATACTACCGTATATAAAGCTAGGAGATTTTCCGTGCTCTGCCGCTGTCCACGTTGGCTTCGGGGCAACGTGGCTGTGCCCCCTCGTGCCGCGTCGCGCGAGCCCGGAGTGCCGTGCGTACGGCTCGCACGCGCGTGAGCCACGTCGCCCACGTGACTAATCTGTTAATCAAGCTTATATATTAAGTACTCCTCATATTTCACAAACGCTGTGTTGCTCAGTCGGTTAGCACGTTCGGTTGGCAGCAGTCGATCCTCGGTTCGAATCCGCCTCGCGCAAGTTATTGTAGAGAATATTTCCGTGGCAACGTGTGACATGGGCGCACGCTCTTCCCGCGTTGTACTAGATGCTCATATAGTACCTATATTAAACGCCGTAGGTTTCGCGGCCTCTCGCTGTCTTCACGTGGCTTTCGCGCCAGCACTCACTTTTTCCCCCGAGCGACGCGTGTTTGGCTACCAGTGGTATTGTTTTTTGCGGAAAGATCCCTGAAAATCCACAATTTTACGTATAGGTCCATTGCGTGGAAAAGACCTACAAAAATACATTTTTTTTGTCCCTGAGATTTTTAATAATTACATCAGATCTCTTTCTTCACGGTAAGTACCAGATTTCGCGAAAACTTTTTAAAATTACCCAAGAAAAATAAAATTTATCACAGAAAATTATGCGGTTTGTCCAGGTCCTTTCCGTGGGAAAGACCTACAAAATTACGTTTTTTGTCCCAGAGTTTTTTAAGAATTACATCTAGGTCCCTTTCTTCGCGGTAAATCCCAGATTTTGCGTTGCGTCTCGAAAGCTTTTTAGAATTACCTAGAAAAAAAAAATTTATCCCAGAAAATCATACGGTTTGTCCCTAATATTTCTTAAAATTACATATATGTCTCTTTCTTCGCGAGAAGGCCTAGATTTCACGGCGCGGCGTGCGCCTTGCCCGCGCATCTAGTTAATAACAAATCAAACCATCACGTGTACTTGGTGTGAAACCAAATCTAACACTCAATTTCTTTTTCATGAGTTACTTCACAATCTCATCCAAATATTGTTGAACTCATAGATTTTTCGCCTTGCATGCTATATAGAACCAAACAAACACAAACCTAAACAGATAAGACCATCCACGTAACAATCAAATACAGTAGATATTTTAAAACTTAAAACTTGAGCTCAAGACAAACACTCCTACCCTTGAACAACACTTCCCACACAGGAAGCATTTTCTTCATCCCAAGTCCTAAAAAACCAACGAACAAAACCAAGCCGTGCATCGAAAAGGCACCCGCCGACGGTTAGCCGGTTACACTTGCGCAACAGCACAGCACTGCACAACCGATCCGCCGCCGCTGCCCGCCGAATACAAACTTCCGGGAGGCCCTTCGTCCTAAAGCGACGACGAGAGCGACGGAAAAAATCAGAGAAAAATACGCGGAAAACCCCACCTTACCAAGCCGAGCTCCCTAGAAAACGACGCCATCCGGCCGCCGAGCTGCACAGGCCGCGCCAC
Organism: Otatea glauca; assembly: GCA_036346275.1. Lineage (NCBI taxonomy): Eukaryota > Viridiplantae > Streptophyta > Magnoliopsida > Poales > Poaceae > Otatea > Otatea glauca. Next base: position 52,176,033 of record CM070722.1, on the reverse strand, counting down.
AGGAAACACCTCAAAACCTCAGACGCAAGCCTCGTTCCCTCCCCATTAAGCTTCCTCCTCCCCTGCGCCTCCCTAGCTCACCTTCGCTCTCCTGAGTTGAGTCCAAGCTTTCTTTGGCTAGCCTACGGCCGCGTCGTCATCGCCTTGCGTGGAGCCATGGCCGAGGTCCCCGTCGTCCTCGACTTCCAACCAGGGGAGCTCACCCCCGCGCCCTCTTCTCCTCCCCATTCCCACCGGCACGTGCTCCCTCCTTCCTGCGACGCCGCCGAGCTCTGCTCCGCCAACGGTAAGACCTCCTATTCGGATGATGAGGTGTACTGGTCGCTGCTCTTCCTTCAATTCGTTCCTCGATCTGATTTGGTCTGCAACTCTGGATGTAGAAGGTGCCGAGGAGGTGCATGGAGGTCCGGGCTTTGAGGACACCGGCGCCGTCGCTGTGGAGGTGGCGGGGTCGAATTTGGCCGGTTCGGAGGGCCGGGTCGTGAGTGGCGAGGCGTCGGAAGGCCTTGGCGGCGCTGATGCTCTCGATGCGGCGGTTCTGTGTTCCGAAGATGGCGCCGAGCTCGAGTCGCCGGAGCCGGGTGTTTTGGATATGAGATTAGGGGCTCCGGTGGTGCGGCTCCATGAGAGGAAGTTGGATCGTGAGAGTTCGGGTTCCGATGAAGCTGGTGCAAGCAATGAGATTTCACTGGTTGGGGTGTCCGCATCAGATGCCAGTTCAAATTTGGACGCCACCGGGGGAATTGGCGGTTCTTCCCCCGTCGAGGGGTCCCTGGCAGAGGCGAGTGGTACCCGAGGATGCGAACGAGAGGTGCGGGAAGAGCCAACGGGTGTGCAAGGGATATGTGCTGCCCTGGGGATCTCTGAAGGGGATGTAAGTTCTGAATTCGGGGTTGAGATGAAAGGTGATTTGGATGGTGGAAATGGCCTTGCCGAAGGGGAGTTGGAGTTGCGTGTTGATGGCGGCGATGTCGAGGGAGGCACAGAGATGAGTGGTGCCTTGTGTGATGAAGGAATGGACAGGATGGAGACGAGTTTGGACGACTCTGAGGTTTCAGACGGCTCGACCACTCAGGATTCTGATACCGACGTGGAGACGGAATCCAGCGGTTCAAGTACAGAGGAACAAGACAACACAGGATATGGAGTCCACATCCCATGCATGGTATGTCTTTCGTGCAAAGTCCTGAGCTAGTACTTGTCAACGTTGCTATGCTTAATATCAGTTGATTGATGCTGTATGTGTGTAACTCTGCCTTGTAGTTTCTCTACATTAATTCATTTGGAGTTTAAAAATAATTCATTTCAAGTCACTGGAGTTGCAGAAATGCAAATCTGTGAAAAATTAGACAGTTAGGCTTAGAGCAGCAATGTTTTCTTTTTGTGAGAATCTGCTTTTATTTAGTATCAGCTTTTAGTTACTTATGCGGTTATCCTCTCTTGATATGGTCATATATCCTAGTAAGGGACCACACTTATACCAAAGGACACTCTGTTCAACTAACTCCAGAAATTGGGATTCTGTGTGAATTCGATGAACGATGTTACCTGTTTGTATTAATTAATAGCCTGTGGTAATTTCGTGGCAAATTAGCATTAACTTTCTCAAAGACTGTAGCTTTGTCTATAAACCTAGCTTGTGATGTTATATGGATATACATGTTGGTGAGAGTGCAAATTTCTTCTTAGAGGATGGTATGTAACTCTGTTTTTCCCATTTGTAGGAACAAGTGATCTGTGAGGTGGTCGGGGAAAACAACACTTCAGAGGTGAAGAGCTCTGATAGGTATCACTTTAAGCTTTTTGCCATTTTGCATTGTAAGGTGTCGGCTTATAGCTTGATCTGTTTGCATACATATACAGGCTTGTTCAAGAAAGGTTTTGTGGTATGCTTTATTCACTGTTAAAGTTGGATGTCATTCATTGTTTTCTCTTTTGCCTTTTTAAACCTGTGAAGCTTTAAAAGATGCTCTATTCACCTTTTTTATGCTTAATTCATATGCAGGATGGCTTCAGGAGCCATATCAACACCTGTGTTGGTCTCAGGTGCAGCTATGTTACCTCATCCTTCAAAGGTAATGGTTCTTCTTCTTGGTCTCTTGTAAGTAATGTATATTACTATATCTGCCAGACAAAATGCACTTCAGAGTTCAGACTAAAGTTATGCCCTCACAATAGTGCAATTAAATGTCTTTGTCTTGCTAATCTGCTCTCCGCGTACTGGCCAGTGCTGTGACAGACATGTTAAAACTTTTTTTTTTTTTTAAAAACTGCATTTACGGCACACTTCCAAATTCTGTTTGTGTTTTCCTCTTCTAATAAATTAAGCTTGAGACCTTGAGTTAAGTCACCATTACCCCATTAACTGATTCAATGAGATCCAGTTCTTTGTGAAGATTTTGGCATGTAAATTACATATGCTTGCTTTTTTTCATTTATAGATGGAATATACTTTCTTTTCATGCTGATAATAGTGCAGTCCACTGTTTCCAAACATTAGAAGGGTAATGTACATGGCTCTCTCACTTCTGTCTTATTTTTTTGCTCCTTGCTCTAGTCCATTACATGCGATCTATTGTTTTTAGAATGCCTAGAAATAATGATTGAAACAACAGCTTTAGCTATCTGTGAAACATATATATACAGTTGTAGCTGCCTACTGATTTCCTTTATGCGAGATAGCACACAGGGAGACAGGGAAGAATATTTACCCTCCATGTGTATTTGATTTGTTACCTGTGGTAAGCTGCATTAAGACAATCCCACATTTCTTTTGAATCTTTTTGACAACATATCTGTAAACTTTTCCAGGTGTTAACAGGTGGTGAAGATGCATATTTTATAGCTTCTGACGGTTGGTTTGGTGTAGCAGATGGAGTTGGTCAGTGGTCATTTGAAGGTAAACCATATGTTTTTCTCAACTACAGTTTTGCTGTGTAACCTTGTGGATGCTTTGAACTCCTGACTCGTGAGCATGCAGATTTTCCCTCCCATACCTTGTTTCTTACGTTGTGTTCACTTTTGGAAAGTGTTTGTTTGCCAGTAGTTACCATCATTGTCAGATGCTCAGAGCTATGTTTTACCCTAAAGAAATCATAATAGCAATTTTTCTTGTCCACCATACATGCATTATACTTGTGACGGTTAAAGTTGATCACTTGCTGTGGACAGAAATTTGGAACAACCAGAGCCATTAGTGGACAATAATAGAGGCATTGTTTACCACAGTGAATGATATTAATCACTATGAGTGGTGACCTACAAGTTACAACCACATGAAGAATTTTTTAAGTCCAATGCTGGTGGCATATTTAATACCTATATGGTGCAGATATTTGCATGAGAAGTAAAATGTTGAAATTTAGGAAAATTTTGGCACGGTGAAATAAGTTCTTAACAATATTATATAACGGACTTGCTTATTTTCAAATACTACAGTAAGACTCAAAAGGTCATTAGGAAGGTGTAGGAAGTCCCAGTAAAGTTCGGATGACAAGATCAAAGTTGCTAGGGATGAGACAATGACTATCAACCTATACAATGAAGGCTACATTCCTTTTTTTTTCATGTTTGATGTTTTAAAAATACTGTAAATGAGCAATTATTTGCTTGATATTGTGAAAATGCCATCGTGTCAGCCGGTGGCTCAACCAAGTGAGGATAAGGTCCCTAAGGCTTAGCTAAAGAACAGCATCTTCACATGTAAACATAACGAAATTATAGGATATAGACTTGAAAATAGGGTCAAATTGTAGTGTTAAACATGTCCTAATCCAGTTTGTCTCAAATGTCACTGTACTTGCTCTCCAGCAACAAGGAGAAGAAAATTATGTAGGGAGATTGGGAACTAAAGAAACAAAGGAAATCGAGGCGCTAAATTCGATTCGATGCGGTACTATTCAAAAGCCATTGCATACAAGCACAATAGTATTTGCTATGCCACTAGAACCCATATCACATATCTCTACAGGAAACGCTCCAATTTAGCAGTCAATGAGTTCATATGTGTTATTAAAGCATCTGAACGAAATACAGTGTAGATTTTTTGAAAATGTATTTCTTATATTTAGCTTCATTAATTTTGCACCAAGTGTGGATTTTATCTTTCATCATTCTCTGTTATCCTTGGGAATATGATCACTTATAATTGTTAATGTGACTTTTGTTCTCAGGAATCAATGCAGGGCTGTATGCTAGAGAACTAATGGAGAGTTGCAAAAAGATTGTTATGGAGAGTCAAGGGGCTCCAGGGATGAGACCCGAAGAAGTTCTTGCTAAGGCTGCAGATGAAGCACGGTCACCTGGTTCTTCCACTGTTTTGGTTGCTCACTTTGACGGGCAGGTACATTATTTGGTCAAGATCTGGCACACCTTTTTCTTGTTTCTTAATGCTCAACTTAAATATATTTGTTCTTATGGACTCGTTGATATGCAGGTCCTTCATGCATCCAATATTGGAGATTCTGGATTACTAGTGATAAGAAATGGAGAAATATATAAGAAAACAAACGCGATGACCTATGGATTCAATTTTCCCTTGCAAATTGAAAAGGGCGACGATCCTCTAAAACTTGTACAGGTGAATTGCCCTTACCCTGCTGCTATTGGTTTCCTCTTGTGAGCTTCATCAGATTTTAACATAGGATTTTCCTCTTTATTCACAGAAATACACCTTCGATCTACAAGAAGGTGATGTCATTGTAACAGCCACAGATGGTCTTTTTGACAACGTCTACGAGCAAGAAGTAGCAGCTATCGTCTCCAAACCATTAGAAGCCGACCTCAAGCCTACGGTGAGAACCTAATGAACTCTTCTTTCTGGGAAAGAACAAAACTTAATGAACCTGCCTCATACAAAGGCCCTATTTGGGGGAGCGGCTTTTTGGGTTTTTGGGATGAAAACCAGCAATAGCTTTTTAAAAGGTTATTTGGTAAATAGTTAATTTCTCTCCACAATAAACTGCAAAAGCACGTTCCACCCTACCTTTTGACTTTTAGCTTTTACTAGTTATTTGTGGCTTCTAGTTTATACCAAAAGCCACTTAAGCTAACATGTTTGGGGGACCAAAGATATCAACCGAGGATTATGCTGACATGATCGTTTTGCGTAACATCACAGGAGATTGCCGAGCTCTTGGCTACTAGAGCGAAGGAAGTGGGGAGGTCCGGAACGGGGAGAAGCCCATTCTCGGACGCGGCGCTGTCATCTGGGTACCTGGGTTACTCTGGGGGCAAGTTGGATGATGTAACTGTTGTTGTATCCATTGTTCGGAAATCTGAAATTTAAACTACAGAGTATTGTAGTATCCTTCAATTCAGTGCAGCTCCGAGGTTTTACTAATGCTGCACTCGCTGGCAGATGCCCGTGAGCATTGTGCTTCAAGAGCACGCCCGGCTCTGTGCTACAGCCCGACGTGTACACGTGATAAGTTGTATCTATCACGGCCATGGCCGCGGTAAGTTGCGAGCCGTGGTTTTCTGCCTGTTCTAGATGAGCCGTTGTGAGCTGTGTTGACACTGCTCACCGTGTTTTTGGCTCTCATAAATTTGATGTATTCAGTTGTAATATCGTAATCCAACGGCGACAGAAAGCCGTATGTTAAACACTTGAAAGATTGTTCTGCGTGGCAGTGAAATGTTCATGAGCAATGCTCGTTTAAACGTGTAAAATCTAATGGAAACTCTTTAACAAGATACATCTCGGTACAGGCAGCAACATTGCTTTGTCATGTGTCAGGCAGGCAGGATGGAATGGAATGGATGAACAGGTGCGCGCAGCTTACAAGGCACGGTACGCGAGGAGAGTCGCGGCAGCGGTTGCAGTTGCCAAGAAGACGTGTGTTGACGCCGGGAAGGTGGCTGCGGCGGAACGCGATGGGGATGGAGCTTGTGTGGTGGAGTCGCTTCCGGTTCCTGCCGGTGATGCCGAAGGCGTTGAAGACGGCGACGACCCTCCGAAAAACGGAGCGCCGGAAGATGGAGCGGGAGCTGGAAGAACGTCAAGGTTAACAGGTGGACACACAACATCTTATCCAAAATGCAAAAATATGCCCAGTTTTATTCAAAAGACTCTGCTGCTGTTACTAAAATTTTTTCTACAGGTTCGCATGCTTAATAGGAGCATAAGCTGATTGCAGAAGAACATAAATACGCGTCAAATACTTTAGGCGATTCATAGAGGAAACAGTAAGGGAAGCAAGAAAACATACCTGGAGCCCCATCAGTCACACCCGGAATAGAAACTGCAACATTACAAGAACGAGATCATTAGACTGCAAACGAACAAAAATCAAGAAGTTACAAGGCAATTGGCCTCAACTTATGTACATCCACATATTCTCCAAAGAGATATGTACGTGGATCAATAGTCTGAAAAGGTAATTAAGCCAAGGGATAGATGATCGATCAGAGAGGCAAGGGAAAAACGAATTAACTTACGGTGGCACTTGCTGAAGGGAGGCGTCTTGACCTTGCAGGCGGCTGGCAGCTGCAGAGCCTTGGTCATGTTGAGGGTGACGCCGAAGTTCTGGCTGCCCTGGAAGGCCTGGCAGAGGCAGGCCACCTCCTTCCTCACCACGTCCTTGAGCCCCGAGCAGCACGTCTCGTCGGGCCTCGCCACCGTGCTTCCCTCCTCCACGTAGCTCAGGCACCCCGCCAGGCTCAGCAGCGCGTCGGTGCAGTCCACAGACGGCGCGGGCGCACCCGCGTTGCCGCCGCTGCCGGTTGCACCGTCAACGTGTACCGTGGCTAGCGTGGAGAGGAGGAGCAGCAATGACCATGCCATGGCCGTGGTATTAGCGCGCGCCGCCGCTGCCATCCTTGATGCCTTGCTGCTGCTGATCAATGTAGCTGACTGGTGCTAGTTGTAGCTGTCCTAGCGCTAGAAAGAGTTGATTTGGTGTGTAGACGGTGGTGTGCGAATGACAGGAGATGGGAGGGGTTTATGTGGCGATGGACTGCCACTGCATCACACTACACTAGTGGGAGGTTTGGTTGTTACACTGTGCTCTCACTGACAAATGACAAAAATGGAACCCATCCTAGCAACTACTGGTCTATGGAAATGGCGCCATGCGCCCATGCCATGACTCGTGAAAGACTGGAGGTACACACACCCCTTGCACACGGTACGCAATAGTTGAGAAATCATCGCATCACTAACCCTAGGATCAATGCATCGATGCACCGTTCTGGTCCCAGCCACTAGAGTGCAGTGCAGGTGTGCGGTGCACAATGGTGATGAACAGCTGAGCGGCGATTAAACAAGTGAAGGGGCGGGCGGCTTGCTTTCTCGAAGCGGCGGTGTGCCTCGAATGATGAATTGCTTTGTGGCTGTCGGGGTAAGCCAACCGAGCGGATTGAGCATGGCTCTCAAAAAGGGTGATGATTCCACTTCAACTGGACTACGGGAGGATGGTAAGAAGAATTTTTTTAATAATATATTTTTTAATAATTTTACAAAAATAATATACTAAAAGGTTTTTTTTACAAAAATATATCTATGTCACCAAATAAGTCTCAGCCTTGTGGATCAAATGAAGCCACGACAAAATAACCCGTCGACCAATTCAATCCACGACAAAATAGAGCTCTGTTGCTATTTAAAATGGCGATGACGTATTAATTTTGTAAAATTATTTTAAAATATATTATTAAAAAAATCATCGCAAGAATCTCTTTTTTTTTTCCTTTCTCCAATCTCATATTCGGAGCGTGTGCTAGATGTGCAGCATAAAGAAAGTGTTAACGGATAGTGATTTTATGCATCATCCTCTCAATACTTGGTATGTAAACATCACACAAATAACACAGGACATGTAACCCATTGTGAAGTGGTTCTAAAAAAATTCATTGTCAAGAAGACAGACGCCAAATTAATCAAATGCAACACGCACATCCATTGTGTAGGAGAACAGAGGCCACATGTACTGTTTAGCACGACATCGTTGAGGGGAGAGAAAAAGGAGGACACCACCGGTGACCGGCCGGCGGCGATCGACAAAGTGGGGCTTTTGGAGAGCAGGGTGGTGGCATGGGACAAAAGAAACCGCGCGCACGATGGCACGCGGAGAGGAATCCAGGGACTTTTTCGAGCCACGGCTGGGACCAGAAGCACGGCGCGAAACCAAAGTGCGCCATGGCCTAATGGCTGCCTACGCCGCCGCGACGAATTGGTCACGTCACGGATCAAGTTAGCACGTTCACGCATTCACAAGCACAGCATGTAAAATGAAAAAATGACAGTGAACAAGGCGTCCACTTTTCTTGCGATAACATTACCAGCAACTGGAACAACTGAATCCGCTAAGCGAAGGAAAACAGAAGACCTAAAATAGAGCGGCCGCGAGCGCTGCGCTAACCACCGCGGCTCCCATGGGAGAAACTAGGTTGGCGGCACCGGATGTCGGCGCGTCGGTGCCAGCCGGCGTGGTCGCTGGCGCTGATGCAGGCGATGAAGAGCCCTGGGCGGGCGGCGGTCCGACCGGCGCTACACTGGGCGGTAACGGGAGAACTGGAGCTGCACACCATTTTCGAACAGTGCGTTAAGATAAAAGAATTAATGCACATTCTTCTTCTTTTGTGAAACTAGCTTAATGCACGTTCTTGACTTCTGTGCCAGTTTAAGATCGAATCTGGACCTATAAAAGAATTATATTCTCTCTTTTGTAGTAATCTTTAGCTAGCACATTTGTAAATTCAATAACAGTATTTCAAGATCGAGCAGTTTTGTAGAGTTCTTTTCGTTTATCAGGACGTAATAATAGCGAACAGGTAAATAGAACAAACTACAGAGCCTTTTCTTTCGAAAAGAAAGACGATATGACCATTGACCATGACGTACCAGGTTCGGGTGGTGCCAATGCAGGGGGCTGTGTAGTCGGAGCTGCGCAACAAATCAGCAAAGCAATTGAGCATTACACAGAATCAGCAGACTTGTAAGTTAATAAATGCAAAGAGAAGCCTAAGTGGGCCAATTTGGGCTACCAATTGTTGCACACGATGAACAAAAGGGCTTGATAAATGCGCCTAAATCCCAACTGTCCAAACCGATGGGACGCGACAGGCAAACTGTACAAGAAGTTCAATCTACTACCTTCGCCTGAGTTTACAAGGTTTATTTGATTTTAATATATAGATCTAGTAGGTAATAAAAATAATTATTATCACTAAGCATTGTTTTTGTGTTTATACGTACATTTAGAGAATATAAAATTAAGAAGGATATTTATCAGAGGTATAGAGAGGACATTACAATATTTTTGCAATAGAATATAAAATACATCTTATATTTATGAATAAAACCATTTAAAAAATAAGACCTGTAAACTTGGACGGAGTGAGTAGTCTACAAGTTCAAGCGTGGATATCGCACTATATGTACCGGGAGTAGGCAGGCGCGGTATTGGAAGCGCGGGCGTCGGCGGGAGCGTGCTCGATGCAGGTGCGGGAGGGAGACCCGGAGTGATCGGCTGGGGAGAAGGCGCCTGCACGGGCGGCACAGGCAGAATAGGCGTAGGCACGGGCGGGTTCGACGGTGCGGTCGTGGGCGCTGGCACAGGCGGATTCGACGGTGCAGTGGGCGTCGGCACGGACGGCTTCGACGGTGCAGTCGAGGGCGTCGACACGGGCGGCTTCGACGGTGCAGAAGTGGGCGCTGGCACGGGCGGGTTCGATGGAACAGTAGTGGTGGGCGTAGCCGCCACCTTGCGCGACACCGCAAGGCCGCGCCCTAGGCCGGGTAGCGTATCTGCAGCAACGGAGAATAAAAACACCGGAGGTTAGAACAAAAACTACAACAGAATTACATGGCGAGTAGGCCAGAAATGGCCAAGCTAATTGCCATTGTCAACGGAATCAAAGTAGCAAACACAACTACACGAGCACCGATCGAATCCTCTAGCTATTAGATACAGCGCGCGAGCACATATTACAAAGACAAAAGAAAGGAACTCGTGTACGCTTTCAAAGTGTGTAGTGCTTACAGGATTCGGCGGCGGCGGCGGCACAGAGCACCAAGACGGCGACGCACTCTAGTAGTTTTGCCATCGCGGCGAGGCGCTGGCAGGGTTGGGCTAGGTTAGATGAGATCCCTGTCGTGTGTAAACCTTTTTTCTCTCTCGTAACAATTGTGTGGAATGTGGACGTACGTCCGTGCCCTATATATAGATAGAGCGAAACGAGGAGACCTACCTTAATCCCGAAGTTAACCTAAATTTTTGTTTACTGCGATTTGCCTTGCCAACAATATGGGCGGTATCTGTTGGGAAAGTCTATATTCTAGGGAAAAAATCTGGTTTTTGTTACGATATTGTTGTTCGCTTTTCCTCCGTAAAGATTTTGTCACCGAACTCCACACGAACCTTCGTGCATTGCTTTTCACTTCTGACCACACGAACACGAACCTCCGTAAATTTCGTGGCGCTACGAAATATCGTGAACGGCAAATTATCTTCACGAATTCTGCGGAATCACACGTTTGTTGGTTTGTTTGTTTTCGAAGAGTGGCAGGAGCTAGCTTTGCCTTGCATTACAGAGGAATAGCAAAAATTAAGTTACAGCTGAGATGTACGACCGCGAAAACTTGTTTAGAGCCCGTTACACTCCGGGCTAAAACAACGTCAAACAAGAACTAAGTGGATTACTCTCAATGATGAGAAGCGCTGCGCTGCATGGACCTCCTGGTGAAATATTAATCCGAAGTTCCGAACACCTGATGAGCATCCAGTGCCTCATTTCCCAGAGGCCAGCATATTCCAGTAGCTGCTGCTCTGTGGTCATGGATCGCAGGCACCTAATCCAATTGTCATTTCCTGACTAACCAACCAGTTTTTTTTTTCTTTACAAGCAAGGACGCGCGCGCACACATGGATGAGTTACTAACATATGTCAAATCTAAAGTGAAGGCCAAAGCCTCACAGAACACGCGTACCTGCTTTGACCACTGAACCCACCAACGTGTGCATATAATTTCCATCCGAGACTTAAGCCGAGGGAAAGTGGAGGAAAGTGAGCCATCAAACCCAGGGATCTTTCTTTCGGTGAGGGCGAAGAGTGATGGAGCAATCTCCTTCAAGCTTTACCTTGCATTCATCTTGAGTGCCAAAAATTTGCTATCTTGCCATTGCCGACCGTGACGATCGTATAGGCATCGAGCTGCAGCTCGTCAGTTTTATCAGCTGGCAGCTTCGTCTCGAGCCAAGGTCGCGAATTGTAGGTCCAACTCTTCCATGACCATCTAAAACCGGGAGCCCACCGAACTTTATCAGAGCATAAACAGTGTTACATGTCAGCTGTTTGTAAACTTACCTCAAATAGAATTTTAGATGATATAGAAGAGAGAGAGGAATATATTATCTATTATTTAATAGATGGTCTTATAGACAACTTTATATTGTATGTACTATTACATAAATAATCTATTAATTATATAAGAGATTATTACTGTATAGATAATCCATTATATAAATTGTTTTAGTCTTATATATAGATGATATAGAGGTGCATTGCATATATGCCCTTAAGTCTTCTAACTCCCAGCTGCCTCCTAACTGTTTGGTCTCCATACCTTGTCTCACTTGACCAGGCAATGTCCTCCATGAGCGTGCTCTGTTCCCTTCCACAGCCCTTAAGTCTTCTAACTCCCAGCTGCCTCCTAACTGTTTGGTCTCCATACCTTGTCTCACTTGACCAGGCAATGTCCTCCATGAGCGTGCTCTGTTCCCTTCCACAAGGAAGCCGGACGAAGTCTAATTTCTTTAGCGCCCATTTGTTGAGGTGTATAGCCCAAAGGTGGTGGTGGACCGTAGAGGAGAATCACACATTTGATGACAAACCAATTTTGCCTGCATTATTTTTTCACCGATTTTTGATGCAGAATTACGTACGTTGGTGTACCACCCAACTACTCATCTTAGCACGCCACATGACGAAAGTCGAGAAGATAAAACATTGAGCACAAGTCACCGATGAACTGAAAATTCCAATACTTGCACAGAGAGAGGGCAACCAACTAACACACTCCTTCATATTATCCGATTCCATAGAAAGCTAACTGCAGATCCCAGATAGAGTGTCTCACAAGCACAAAAGGTTAAGAATTAGGAAAGAACACGAAAAAACACAAGAGAAGCCAAATAATTCCACAGCTAATCTCGCCTTCCTTGTTCCCTTCCATTCGCCTCTTGACACTTGCTCCGGCCCGGTTGCAAACACTCGGATTTGCACCTTCTTCACTTGTATTCCAGGATCATGTTGTTCTCAGGGGCCAGGCCAACGCACGCCCTCATGATGTTCTCAAGCATAGCCCTCTGCTTCGCCAGAGCGTTCACCACCGGTGTGCCAGGAGGAACCTGTTTCAAGAGACACATTTAATTAGTTGATGGATTAGAGGAAACAGGAACCGACGGTGGCAAATGCATGTACTTACAAGGGGTGCCTTGGTGAGATAGCTCAGGATGGTAGCCACTGGATGGAAGGAATGGAACTTCTCCTGCACAAAGGGCAAGTGGAACAAGAACATCTTCAGTTTTGCTGACAATTATATGGTGTAGAAATGCTGTACCGGCTAAAAACACACAGTCATTCAGCCCTTCAGACTTTACCTCCCCCTCAGCTTTAAGCTGAATCCTGGTGCTGAGCTCAGCCAGGAGCACCAGGTCAAGAATGATTGGTGCGGCAAGGAGCGAGTCCTCGCAGGTGTTGTGCAGCACAATGGTGTTCTTACCCCCCATGAAGATCTCTGAGGTGTACTCATCCATGGCCCTCTTGCTGTCTCCGACGTACGGTACATACTGCGAAAGAATGGCCAAGTTTTAATGCAAACCTAAGTTTTCAGAACGATGCATGTGTCTGTATAAGATGACAGACAAATTGACAGACCTTGATCACGACGACGTGATCAGGATGCTCGCCAGGCTCGAAGAGGATAGCATTGCTTGAGACCATGTCATCCACCACATTACTCTTGGAGATCTCCTTGGAACGGAATGTTTGAGGTGCAGAAAGGTTCATGCCATCATTGTTCCCCAAGTGATTGTAGCTAACAATTGAGGTGGGCTGCAACAGCATAAACCAAACCTCTTGTCAGGATGTCATATGTTTCGCCAAAAAGAATGTCCACATTTTGATACAAGAAAAACAGTCAAGGGTCGATCTATAATAGATACCTTGATTCCAGCACCAACAAGGAAATCGACCAAGACAGACTTCATCTTGGTTTGTCCACTCTTGAAATCATCACCACCAATCAGGCAGTTGTTCTTAATAGCAAGATCGATAAGCCCTGCGGACAAGAAACTAATGTAAGCCTTGAACCAGAAATAAGACCCCACATACAACTCCGCGCAGCAAACTACACACCAGGCACAAAGGTGTTCTGAGGGCTTCCATTGATGAAAGGTACACTCTCCATGACGCAGGCAATGGCATACAGTGTCGACGGTGATATCTCTGCCTCGTTCTTGTCCACAGATGCCAGGAGATTCTCCACTGTGTCATTGAGCCCAACACAGACATTGCTGTATCTTTCAGTGTTTGCAGTCCACAGCACAACCACCTTATCCACTTTGTTCTTCTCCTTGAACTCCCTGTTTCATCAGCCATATAAGCCATAAATTTTTTCATAACTAGAGTTTACAGCATGGATTGTTGACACTAGTGAACCAGGTTGTTTTAATCATGGTAATCTAGATCCTCCAACTATGTCTTTCGAAACATCATCCTTATCGGTAATTGGCATAAGGTTCAGTAGTATGAACTCTTTGAAAAGTCATTTTCGTCGAAATGCCAATGGCTAATTTGTACACAACAACTTCGTTTGACATACACTAGGGACTTTTACAGCACCAGTTAAATTATACGCTCTGTTATATGCAGATAACTGAAGGCACTGAGCCCTGGTGCAATCATGTGTGCTCCCACGTACCGCATTCAGATTATTCTTTCTTTATTTTATGTTTGCTAGGATGTACTTATAATTTTACTCATACAAATTGCATGCAGCATGCATGTCTGTATACCTGATGTCCTTGATGATCTGTTCCACCTGCTCTTTCTTGGTGCCCTTGATGACATTGTTCGCCCGGGAGCCCTGGTTGGCAGCGATGAAGTCCGGGTCATAGATGCCGGGGAGTGGTACCATGGACTCCATGTAGGGCCTGAGCTGCTTCTGCAGGTCAATGTCCAGCACCTTGGCCCTGGTCATAGCATCAGCCAGGTTCATGCCGCTGATGTCCCATCCCCCGAACACGAGGTCATCAGGGTTCACCTGCAAAAGGGAGTATTCAGCACCATCAGAAAAGGAGAAGACCAGTTCTGCGAATCTGCAACCGACTAGCACCATCACATATATATGGAGTATTCAATAGAGCAATCATTATCCAAAGATGCTGGAATTTTTCAGTTGACCAGGTTTGTGGCCTACACAAACACAACATGACACACACTGTCAACTTTTAAACACCCTTTTTTGTAAGACTTAGCTTTTTGTTTATGCGGTACAAGTCAAAAGTTTAACTTTCCTTTCAGAAACAAACAGCAAAACAGGCCATGTATCTCACTACACTAATATACAAAACATGATCTTTTTTATGTGAGTTAGATTCACCCTTTTTTGTAAGACTTAGTTTTTTGTTTATGCGGTACAAGTCAAAAGTTTAACTTTCCTTTCAGAAACAAACAGCAAAACAGGCCATGTATCTCACTACACTAATATACAAAACATGATCTTTTTTATGTGAGTTAGATTCTAAGTAAAAGAGGGTGAGAATACCATGGGCAGGAGGCTCTTGAAAGGCGCATAGATCTCCTCCCCGTTGAAGCTTCCGATCCTGATGGTGGACGCCTGGGTCAGGGAGCCATAGTAGTTGGCTTGCTGCACCTTGTCCTTGGTCGCCCACGAGATCCCCCTGAAATACACTCACCGGAATTTCACCATAAATCAAAATGAAAAGATAAACAAACACACGAAAATGCGCAGAAATGCAGAGAGCATGGTGACTTACTCCCTGTTGGCGATGACCCCAGCCATCAGTGTGGAGCCGTTGTTGCCGCCCCATCCCACAAGCATCACCCTGCACCACCAAAAATGGGGTAAAAAAACGCACCAAAAAATCAGCATTGTCTGCCGACAAGTGGTTGACACTGACACTTGTGCTGTACTGCGCGTAGCCAACATGGAAAGTAAAAAAATTTACCGGGTAAGATTAACCCTACTAATCTCCCCCTCTTGATTCTCGCAGAAATTGTTGAAACTACCAGAAAATTTTACCGACATTGCCAACGTAGCTCTCCGTCCCTTTTCTGTTTATTTCTTGATTTGTATAGTCAAGCTAGATTACAAACCAACTCAACAAACTAACCAACTAAATTTTATCTTCCTAAACAAATTAAATCTTGTCTCTTAACTAATGATTTTAAGATGACAAGATTATCTATAATATTTTCCCTCTAATCTTGTCACACCAACTCTCATTGAAGCAATCGGTTTCAACTACGATTTGCCCAACACATACTAGACACAGGATGGAGAATACATCTCCTCAACATCCCGGACTCAACTTCGATGAACTTAACTTTGGATGGCGAACCTCCTCAACGCCCCGGAGTCAACTTTGACGGACTCAACTTAGTACACGCAGCGGCTTCCTTTTGATTTTCTAGTACAGCGTGATCTCTTCTAATGCGCAGGACATCTCTGAAGAAACCCACACACGTTTATCTTGTGGATACAACTCGCACAAGAACTCACATGATTACACATAGTATCTCGTGGAAACAACTGACATGAGAGCACGTAACTTTGGCCGTCTTTTCGATAAGACACGCAGATGACCTCCATTGACATCGTGTCACATCGGTTGTCGACAACACTTCGCCAATAGCGGGTATACACGTCTTCTTCACCTTTTCGCCGCCATATCTTCTTGTTTTCTCTGTTGCCCTGGAGAAATTCTTGCTTGATGTCACTTGCCAGCGCTGGCTGGGATGTCTCTGCTAGCACATGATGTTGCTCTACACACACGTACGTGCCTGGTGCCTCCACGGAACAAATCTACTGCTCTTTTCTTTTTTCCTTTGCGTTGCGTGCTGCCCTGGAAGCCCTCTGCCGTGCACGTAGCTGCCCATCCCCCGACCTCCTCGGTCTGACGCCGTGCTCCTGGCCGAAATGCTGCTGAACTGCTCGTACGTGACACTGGCCAGCAGCTTCTCTGCTTCACGCGCCGCGCAACCGCCAGCCGGGAGCGTTTTGCTTGCGCCGCCTGGGAGAAGACGAGACCGGCTCGGACTTTTGGCGCGACGAAGAACTCCACCTTGGATTCAACTGATTTCCAATATCCTGTGCTCTGCCTTGTGGTGACGCCCAACACCGCGTCACCCAACAATGATAGGCTGCCCCAAGGCGCAAGTCGCCTCTCTGGGCAAGCGTGGCACCAAGGTTAGAACTTCGCTCTGGTACCAATTTTGCCACATTGCCAACATAGCTCTCCGTCGTTTTTCTGTTTATTTCTTGGTTTATATAATCAATTTCTTGGTTTATATAATCAAGCTGGATTACAAACCAACTCAACAAACTAAACAACTAAATTTTTATTTTCCTAAATAAACTAAATCTTGTCTCTTAACTAATGATTTTATTTTAAGATGACAAGATTATCTCTAACAGAAACTAGAGCCTCACGTGCGCACAAGGGGGAAAAAGTAAGCAGAAGTTCAGGGAAAAAAATATCATATTAAGCAGACGGGAACGGGATGTTAAATCTCAGAGAAAAGCATCTAAAGTGATTGAGTAGCAAGCCAAGGCTGCAAGGCAACAAACGCGTCGCAGTCTCCCAGGCCATCTCCCTCGGTGCGTCGACGCAAGAAAACAAACCCTAAAGAGGAGGAGGGAAACGAAAACGAAGACGGAAACGAACACCGAAAGGCCAGAGCGGCCCGAAAAGCGAGCCGATCCGTCCCGCAAGTATCAGCGACGAGGTCGTCATCAGGCAAAGCGAGATTCCAAACAGTATACCGATTGATCTCGACACGATAAAGATGCGGACGAATGGGATGAAAAATCGAGATAAGGGCGGCGTATATGGTACGTACCCGAGCTTGGGGACGCTGGTGTTGGTCCTGAAGTGGTACTTGACGGACTTGGGGCGGACGACCCAGCGGGAGGCGCCGTCGCGGCTCTCGTGCACCAGCTCCGTCGTGTCGTACCGGTACTCCGACTCGATCTCCCCAGCGCCGTACCGCACGTGCGGGCTCTCCACGCGGAAGCTCTCGACGAACATCTTTGCCCCGGTCTCTCGCGCTCGCCGCGATGGCGATCTCCTCAGATGAAGAGTGGGGTGGGGGGATGGGATTGTTCGTGAAGTGTGATCGGCGGTGGGTGGGCGAGATGAGGCCATTTATAGCGAGCTCGGCGGCCACTATCTGGCTTTGCTTGGGCCCATTTCTCTAGCCTTCTCCTACTTTTTTTTTCCCAAATCACCCTATGTAAACACAATTATAAAAATAACCTCCTACTTTAACATAGAAGCGTTGGCGAGTGATACGTGTCACTTGTCGCGTTCGTGTACTGTGGTAAGGTTATGGAATCACGGCCTACACATATCGCGGTAGGGCGGCTCGGCTGGAGGGGGTGCAACGCAGGCAAGGCGGTAGGACATGCCGGCGGTCCCCGAGCACGGTAGGTTCTTGCCGCGCTGTCCTAGCTCGGTAGTATCTATCGTGGTACACGAGTGTAACAGGTGACACATGTTATCTATCGGTGCTTCTGCGGTTATAGAGAGGGCTGTTTTTGTAATTATATTTGTATGTGGGGAGATTAGAATTGTAAAAAAAAAAAAAGGTGCGAGGGGGCCAGCAAAAATTCGCTTTGGGAGCCGAGAGCTTGCGTGGCAAGGTGGCATGAGGCAAATTTGGCTGTTGGGAGTTCGTCGGAGGGGCGATACACGAGTTATTTGGAGTCACCGGCAGTGATTTTGCACGCCGAAGGGGGCAAAATGTGAAGGCAGCAGAAGGGTGCGTGAGGGAAGAAGGGGAAGGGAACACGATCCAGGATTCGGGAAAAAAACAATTTCCTTTCTCTCTCTCCTAGAAAGTTGTAAAATGACATGTAGTATGTGAGCCCACTAGTGTACAGTGGTACATACAGCTCGTGTTTACAGTACTTTGTCATGTTATTTATAAACAATGCTATAGACATCTCCTACAATAAATTATCAGTAAATTGTCTATATAAATCACCATATTTGCATGACACTTGAATATGTGATGATCGACAGAAAATTATAACTTTATAGTCTATCGTGTTGCTTTTTTGCCAAAACATAAACAAATTTGCGTGACTGATATTATGGATGTACTATACTAGTAAAACATTAACATATAAGAAAGTGATTATTTCGTATATATTGGGCAAAGTGAGAATTGCATACGCACCTTATAATTTTTTCATGAAGCATGTTCGGCTATGAATTTTACTTTTGTATATTTACATGTTTAGAAATTATGATTATGAGTGAAATATGTAAAATACGATAACGTTTATTCGGAATTGAATTTGTAAGAGTGAGTACGTGTGGAAATTGTCCAATAACATAAAAGATATTACATAATAAGATACTCAAATAAGGCATAATGATTTTACTTATCCCCGAAGTTTTCCTAAATATGATGGGGACGGCGATCCCGATCTTTCGGTGAGATGATGATACGTCGATTTGGAGGTGTTGATGGCACCGAATTTAGGGCTTCCTACCAAACAGGTTGGGAGCTTCGCAATCACAATGCCAAATCCACACAGATACAAGATCCAATGATCGATGAGTTCACGCAAGAAAACGAGAACCCGCAAGAACAAAGTATGAAGCCAACCGAAAAGGTAGTATTGAAATCAAACAAAGAGAACAAGTTGAGGTTCTGTTTCTCGACTCGGACGGTCTAGTCGACACGCGCAAACACGAGGAGGGACGCACACAGGGTCTACCAAAACACAACAAAACCTAAAAACTGAAGAACAGGGGTGAAAACCCAATATAAAGGGGTACCCACACAAAGAGGGCGCCCAAGAGGGGTGCGGCAGCCAGGAAAGGGGCGCCGGCCAAAGGAGGGGTGGAACCCTGAAAGTACATGGGCCTTGGGACCAGAAGAAAGGTGGCGCAGCACTTGGAATTTCTATCCCGTGAGATTATTCTGTGATTTCCCTTCGTTCCAGGAGGAATTTGGCCTCGGGATTAGATCCATTGGAAAGGTTATCTCGATACCTTTCAAACGAGTTGTCGAACGTCGAAAACGGAGTTCGGATGTGGCCGTGGCGTTCGTTTGAAGTACTGCTGCTCCTGGATGGCCGAACCGGACTCGGCGACGAATTGGACTTTATCTTAGGCCTTCCTTGGCACGTGGGCTATCCTCGGTGGATGTTCTTGGCGTGCTGGTCCAGCAAAGGTGGATGGAAAGGACTTGCTTCCGGATTAAGCCCTGCAGACGTTGTAGACGAAGTAGCGGCCGAAACAGCGACGGTCGGGGACGAAGTAGCGGTCGTAGAAGAAGAAGGGGCAGCGGTTGTATCCTTGGTTGGGATGTCCTCATCAAAATATTTATAAAAAAACTATTATCAACGAATATTCTTACTAAAGACATGTCATCCTATAGGTGCATATATTGATATAGCTAGTAATTTTCGCATTGTGCAGATCATAAAGTATTAAATTGGTCTATTTTGAGCAAACCATCTACATGTACAAAAGAAATTGGCCTTGTTGGTTACGGATCAGATAGTGGGATATTGACGGGGACAACTCAATTGTAAATATTACTAGATGTGTATGTGCGGCGACACGCCGCGCTGCACAACCCTGAAGCTGCGGGACAGGAGGATCTAAAGGTCAGAGATGTATAAATGACTGTAGTTAGTGAATCCCTTTGAAGGGACCTAGAAGAGAAAATTGGACATGGAACTGAAGCAAGTGAGGTTGAGTATGAGGCACTGATAAGAGGACTTGAAATAGAATAATTATTGTTTTGAGATAAAATCAGGCAAATTTGGTTGCTAACAAAGAAGGATCGCAATCTATCAATTGTACTAACAGCAACTAACCTTTGGTAGGCGAACCATTTCTCGAGTTGACTTTGGTTTCTAGGCTCCCTTGGAGCTTCAAGAGGCTGAATAGAAAGGACAAGATTTTCAGACATTCAGCGAGTGCAATTAGAAATTATAATGAAAAAACAACACATTTATTGCTCTTGCTCGCTCTCCCAACTATGAGGCATGAAACAATTGAAATTGGCGTTATGTAAGTATGAAATGTCAACCTATCAAATAAACAAACGAGGAGGGTGAAGAGAAATGGTATAACAATGAACTATAGTCGGTAAATGAAATGTCAACGCTGCAATGTCAGCCCTTGTGTTATGACCAGTTTTGACAAGTATCATCCTTTGTGTGGGCTTGCTTAAAAGTGGACAAAGTATATTGGAAACACTCAGTATCATGAGAGGATAATCCACAGGAAACTACATCATATTGGAAATAATCCATTAGTACCATGAGGGGGTAATCTGCAGAGAAACACATCTATAAAAAAGTCAAGACAACAATTACCTCTGCTTTGATGCCTCTTACCCTTCAGTCCTCATCTTGAACCGCATTCCAATACAATAACTATTTTTTTTGCATGCTCCATCTATTGATGGTATGGTACAATGAACTCTGAAGGGCTCGTCTTGACATTGAAGTGGAGGTTAGTCATCAGACAAAAGTTTAGTTACTCAGAAAAATACATAGCGGGAACGAATTGATGGATGCAAATAAGATCAAGCTATCGATAAACTACAGGGCTGTAATTTGTAAATTGTTGTATTTAGGGTTGTAAATTGTTGTATCTATCCTAAGTGTACTGCAATTCTTAGAATGGAAAGATCGAGAGAGTACCTTAGAGAGAAATCCTTCAAGTGACAACCTACCCAAGGCATTCTTTTAAGCACAGTATTTATGTAGATTAGGAGACCATGGGCTGAAATAGAAAAAGAAGAGTGCTGGTAAGGAAAATTCCAACAAGGACAAATCACATGAAAAGATCGATCTTAAGACCCTTGTAATGAAAAAGCAACATATTCTATGAAAGGCAATAGAGAAATTAATACATGATTTCTTAAAAAGGTTGGTAATTAAAGGATCGAAATGGCGATCAAAGGGGGGTGAATGATCCCAAATAAAATTTTCCCCCACTCAAAGTACTCCAAACAATCTCGCAATAAAAATTTGAAACACCCAAAAATTTTTCTTTAAACTAGTGTTTCTCATATTCGCACACCCTTCAAAATACGAACAATTAGACAACGATGTGTACCCCTAGCTTGCATGGATGAGAACCATGAATCATGTGAGGGATTTTTAATCACAATCCTGTTGTCAGGTGTCCAAACAAAGAGGAATCAATTCAAAGTCTACTTTTCTAAAAGAGATAAAGCTAAAACACCAAAGTCTCTTTCCACAAAAGTAAAAACAGATTTTCCAGGAATTGTCCTCAATTGGAGCAGGTGGTTGGGGAGTTTCTGTTGCTCTAAAATTTTTTGGGAATTTTTCTCCCTGTGAGCAGTTGAGTCGTGAAACAGTTTACCAAAAATCGCCTCAAAAATATTTGTAGAATAAACATGAAAAATCAAGCATTATATACAGTCAGGAATTTCAACCAGAATATTTGAGACTCGGTTTTCACTTAATAGTGCTCAAACGGTGTAACCAGTGGGCTCAAATTTTTTTTAGGAAATGGATATATGAGTCATGCACCTTATCCAATAAGAATAACTTAAAAATGATTTTTCTATATTTTTACAAAAATCAAAGACTGACTAATGCGTGAAGAACAAGTTCTGGACAGATTTGCAATTCGATAAAAACTTGATCTCTAGTCTATCCTAGGGTGCGAGAAAGATGTAAAACCATATGAACACCCTCAAGACATCCTAGAAGAACAACATTTAGAAGGAGAGGAGGGAAATCCAAATTGCGAGAAAGTAAATTGCGAGAATGTAAATGCGGGAAAGTAAATGCTGAATTTAAATTGCGTAAAGTAAAGACATAATGTAAATACGCAATTTAAATTCACAATAAGGTAAAGAAAAAAATTTATTTTCTGGAAGGAGAGGTTACAAAGCCTCACATTCATGTGGGCAAAGCTTAAAAGAGCATCAAAAACATTAAAACCTTAAAGGGGGAAGGCTACCCCTCGACCCCTATTTATACAACTCTTGGGCCACCTACCACCTTTGGATGAGCCTCTAAACCCTAGAGCATCCATCAAGGGCTAGGATTAACCCACTCAACCAGTCATGCAAGGGTCCACCCAAAAACCACCACACAATTGGGTTTTCTTGCACGGTTTTCAAAGCATACTAACTAGACCCGCTATCTTATCAACTAGACCACAATCTGATGGCCCTCATCGATCCGAGCAACATCTAGCTAGCATAACATTCATTCCTTGTCTTCATGGCTTGCACGAACTTCGCCTCCCATCATCTTTGGGCGATCCTCGACTGTTTGGATCTCCGACGCTCCTCGCCTAGTCCCGGTCATCCTTCGCCTCACCATGACCTAGCACCGTCGTTGATGTGCACTAAGGTTATCCCAATTTTCTGATGAGAACGATAGAACAGAGTAGATGGATCAACTAATAACCACAAGATCAGCAATCAAGCAATCGCAACGTCACCACACGAGGAGATCAACCGAATCAAGGACCCGATCGATCCTTGTACCTGCTGCAACCAAGAACATGCAAGAACAAGGTGATAGCAATTTCAATCCAATAATCTCAAAGAAACAAGGGCGATGTTCTGTTTCTCAACTCGGGTGGTCTAGTCGACACATGCAAGATTGAGGAGGGACGCACACGGAGTCTACCAAAACATAACAAAACATATGCCATAATGTATGATGACAGGGGCATTATATAGGGTGGAGATCAGACTTAGGGCGTCCAAAATAGGGTCAGCCACCACGCAACCCTTACCATACATAGGCCATGGGCCCAAAAATATGGTGACGCAGCACCTGACAGATTTGGTCTGCGATATTGTTCCCCGTTTTCCTGTCTATCTAGAGCGAATTGGAAGGTGGGGCTAGATCTATTGGAAAGCTTATCTCCTAAGCTTTCCAACAGGTGGTCACACGCTGAAAATGGAGTCCGGGAGCCCGAGTTACACCCATTTGAAGTTGGTGTCTTTCTTTGGATGGCGAACCGGGTTTTTGGCATCTTGGGTTTCCATCTGAGTCTTCCTTGGCGCGTGGGCTGTCCTTGGCATGTGTGCTTGAGGCGCTGGTTCTTTGTCGTGGGCTTGAAAGGCTGAGCTTCTGGATTAAGGCACTTTTACGATGAAGATGTCGTAGTCGGAGAGGAAGTAGTGGCAGCGGTCGTATCCTTCGGGTTGATGTCCTCATCAGTCGTCCTGCAACCATAAAAAACAAGGAAACTCCTCATATAACAATGTTCAATCATCATAAATGCTCACAATTAATTATGTCTCAATCATCAGTCGGTTCTACCGCCAGCCACAGGCCGGTAGTACCGCAAGAAGCTAACACAACTCAAATGCTTCCTTTTGAATTCCAATTCAAATCAAACTCAAACCTGAGCACACCTTACTCAAATAAAGTCAAATACTCATCACAAACATGGATGGACCTCCACATGGTCCTACAATAATCTATAGAAATTGCAATAACCAACTTTCTCGAATTGCAGTGTCAATCCAAATGTAAATTGATATCATTTATTATTTGCTTCCTTTTTAGGCACTATTGAAAAAAGAGCCTCCAGCTCATCAAGTAGTAAAAGCTTCTTCCTGGATAGGATACATAAAAGCATTTTGGAAATGGTTAATCTAAAATGGCAAAGGTTTTAGTAGGTAAGATTAGAACGAAAATGCTTGGAATAACAAAAGGCTTAATAGTATTCAAATGCAGGAAAAAAATGAATATGTGACCATCAGTGAATTAAACTTATGGTCAATCTCTTTTCATATTTGTTGAAGCCTTCAAGATAAGGATGCAAATGAATAAACGATTAGGTGTAATTTCAGGTAAGAACTAGAGATACAATTAACATATTAACAGAACCTGGCTTGGTGCCAACCGCAATGCAAAGTATAGATACAAATGAGGCGGTTGACATAGAAATGGGAACTATTTCAATGGTTGAAGGTACTGCAATGCAAAGTATAGATACAAATGAGGTGGTTGACATAGAAATGGGAACTATTTCAACAGTTGAAGGCATTATTAGTCTATTATGGTGTGGCAAATTGAGGAAGATGTAATGCAACTTTGTATTTAAGTCTTTTGGGTGTCTGAAAGAATTGCTCCACAAAGATTTTTAAACATAAAAGCACTTTTAATTTTAATCTATACAAAGTATGTGCAAGGAGAACCTGATTCTAAACTGTTAATAATCAGTACAACTCTCTAGTACTATGACAGAATGTCACTCTAAATTGTCAAAGGTACAACAAGAAAATTCTTTGCTAGTATTTCCATTAACTCAGTTGTGTCCTATTCTCCATTATACTATAACTCGAAACATCACCTAATCTAAGGCAGTGATAGTATTGCTTGCTTTGTAGTAGTGATTTAAATGTCCTTAACCGAGAAAAAGCTCAATTCTAGAGCATCGTGATAAGGAATTCCTGCTCGAAACTGAAGTACACAGGACGAAGTTGGCACCTCCACATGAAGAATCGAAATCACATATTGGATTCAGCTCCAGACGCTGGAAATTCTGATACCACGCACTGGAATGCATGTGCTTCGAAAGCAAACCATATAACTGAGAGTACTAATTCGTCGCCCCAAAAAACTAAGAGTACTAACTAAAGATGCACATGACAGGCTGGTAACGATGAGTGTTTCTCCAGTTGAGAGGCTGAAAAACGTCTGACCTTGTGATCCAAGGAAGCGTCGAACGATCTGATCAATCCTGGAAAAGATCTAGACTATGAAATACACATTATGTTTAACTCCATTAGCCACTGTCAAAATGGTAAGCTCAAACAATAAAAGCGCTGCAGAATGTAGATTCCCCTTCGCTATTCATGGGAGAACATGGGGTATTAATGGCCAAAGAAAATCGGTGAATCATTGGTAGGAATTAAAAGTGAAGTCTCGGAGAACTAACATGTGCACGATCGGCGGGACGACGGCACCAGCGGGGACCGAAAAATCTGTCGAAGACTGAATTGACACATCTGACGAGAGTTGAGTCGTCCGCCACGCGACGACACCTGTCGTAAAGGGCATGGTACGTGCACGCTAGTATAGCTAGGCCCCAAGCTAGCTACAGGATGTCCTCCTGGTTCGCATCTACAATCACCCTCGTGTATTGGTTCATGTGTTTGTCCACGTTGTCACCATGGGATAAGCAGAATATGATCCAGCAGAAGAACCACATTAGGTACGCCTTAAAGTGACGACGCACGATGTAGTCCCCCGCTTCGTTCGCCATTCTCTCCGGCTGTAAAACATAATGGTTAGTTCAATAACAGAAACGCCAAATGAAACATAAATGTACAAAGGAATTCACACTTACGTAGAACTGCGTCAGCCACTTCTGCGTCTGACTGTGCACAGTAAAGAACGTCGCGTAGTTTGCCCTGGGTAGCACTCCGTTGAACCTACCAAGCAGCTCAGTACGCCACTCTGGGTCGACGTCCTGAGGCACAACTGCACCGCCAGTGCACGGAAGGCCAAGCAAGTAGCTGACGTCCTCAAGTGTTAGGGCCATCTCCCCCACGGGAGGTGAAATGTGTACGTCTCTAGTCGCCAGCGATCAACGTGAGTCGTCAGATGGCACCTGTCATACAGAAACCTCCTTAAGGCACCACGCCTGTCTTGTTCGTCGGTAGCGATCGCCTCCACCATTCGTGCTAAAGGATGCAGCCCTGCTGCTCTCAACCTGCATGAATACATTGTTAGTACCACTACTACAGAAAGGTTTGTATTAGACTCCTCTTCACAGATTGTTCTCTAGTGCAACCGTCAGTGATTTAATCACACACAATTCTCTTTATGAACCGTCAGTCATATCACAGACGGTTGTAGTTAAAACTCGTATGTGATCATATCACAAACGGTTTTAAATATAAACCGTCTGTGCTAAGGTAATATCACAAACGGTTCTAACTAGGAACCGTCTATACTATGACCTCAGACTCCTATATAACCATACTGATAGAGGTTTGTAGCGCCAGATCTATGTGTTTCGTCTCCCGCAAACCCTACCCCCCCGACGAACTCCTCCCCGGTGACCTCCGCGAGCACCTGCTTCTCCCCGTCGGCTACCTCCTCCGCGAGCACCTTCCCTGTCGACTACCTCCTCCTCCGCGAGCACCTTCTCCTCCACGAGCACCTCCTCCTCCCCGTCGGCTACCTCCTCGTCCGCGAGCACCTCCTTCTCCTACCAGTCGGTGAGTTGTGTATGAAACCGATATGCTTGACTAGGAATCCGGTATTGTGTTTGTGAATGATGTTTAGAAAGAATGAGGCTGTAACTAAAGAAGTGTAGCTCAAATGCTTGATTAGGAAACCGATATGCTTGACTAGGGAAACCATTTTGAGTTTGTGAATTAATGATGTTTGTGAATGATGTTTAAAAAGAATGAGGCTGTATATAGGATTCATGATGGCTGAACAAAATTGTATATAGGATTCATGAGAGGTTAAACATAAAATTCTTAGCAAGTTGCATATATATATAGCTTAGCAGGCTACATAGCTCAGCAAACTCTAATGCCTCAGTAGGTCACCATAACCCAATTTCATTTTACTATGTCAATATGTTGGGATCTTTATTTCTTTGTATGTATTAGTTTGCTAGGCCCGAGGTATATAGCAGAACATAAAATTTATAGAATCTAGAATTCAACATTAAACTTGTTATATCACACAATGATTGATGTCTTGCAGCTACTATGTGTTGAATGTTCAATGCTTCTTTTGTGCATGTACTAGGTGATAATATTTGAAACTTACGTATGTGTCATCCTATCTCTATCTTGCATTCTTCTATTGAAACTGAACACCTAAACAAAAACTTGAGGTGGAGATCGAACAACTGAAGGGGAAATATGAGATAATGAAAAAGATTTATGAGATCAAATAAGAACTGAAAGACATAAATGGTCGCTTGCAAGATATCGAATCCCTTAACATGACACTCATCAGTAAGGACCGCAGGACGAATGCAGAGCTGGAAGAAGCTAAAGCTTAGCTTATAGAGCTAATATGAAGGTTTCTAGTACTGAATTTGATGTGGTTATTGCCCTTCTCACAACATGATCGCTTTTAATTTGTAGGGATTGAGAGATGTGACTCAAGATCAATCGGTTATTGGTGTTAAACAAATTGGCACTCTAGATGCAATTGCTTGGGGCACAAATGTTCATATTTTATGACCCTCTTATCAGACAAGTTGTTGCCTCAATGCATCTAGGATGTTTTGATATTGAATTGCAAAATCTATAATTGGTTGTGTCTTGTAAATGTCATTGCATAAATATCTAAAGAGAATAAAATTTCGAACATCTGATACTAATCATGGAAGTTCTGCCAAGAGAGTTAGGGGAAAACGATATCACATACGTTCTAATTAAAAACTGTCTGCAATTACTTATCATTAGAGATGGTTCTATCGTAGAACCGTCTAAGACAAAATATCATCACAAACGGTTCGTAGATAGAATCGTCTCTGATATTAATTTTACTAACGGTTCTGAAATCGTCTGTGATGTGCTTTCTCATCTCTGAAATATTTTTGTAGACGGTTCATAAAACCGTTAGTGATAAGGTTTCTGAAACGTCTGCGATGAGCTTTTGTGTAGTAGTGTATGCTTGTGTGATACGTACGACACCTTCAAATGAAACTACAAATTGAGTGCACTCACCTTGGGATCCATCGTGCGTAGATCTATCATGCTCTCATCGGAGTGCGCAAGCGGAGGGAGCCAAGCTCGATCGGTGGCTGACCCTTCGTCGGGGCCAACGTGGCCAAGCGGCTACGGTGTGGCACGTCAATCGCTGGATCTAGTAGCTCATACGCCATACCTGCAATTCAAACGTTCACTGTTAGTACGACAAAAAAATGAGTTCGCAGCTATAAAACAAAGGCATACAAATTGAACATTCCAAACCGTAACTACTAGTGACATACAAAAAACGTAAACATAATTACTTCCAAGTCTAAGTCTAATTAATCTAGTCGCTAAGTCATGTATCTACACAACTATTGCTACTCTACACAGCTAACTACTTACAAGTCTAAGTCTAATTAATTTGGTCACTACACAACTATTGGTACTCTACATAGCTAATTACTTACAAGTCTAAGTCTAATTAATCTGGTCGTTAAATTATGTTTCGAAACATAATTTAATATGAAAAAAATCATATATTCGATATTATAACGACCTCCTCCTCTCCTTACTCCTCTTCTTCCCTTCCTCTCATTTTTCTTCTCTTTTTTTTCCTTTTTCCTTTTTCTTCTCCCTCTCCTTTCCTTACATTATGTGCGGCCGAGGACCGCACGACTTTTACAGGATGGCTCTGCCGTCAATTCAAATGGTGACAGAGAACTGAACCGTTAGTGATAGTTCTCTGTCGCCATTTCAAACGATTACAAAGGGGAGTTTTTGTTATTTTTCTTGTCGCTATATTATTTTTGTAAATATTATTAAAATACTTATTATTTTAAAAAATCTATCATCCTGCGCCAGTGGCATTCAGGATTCTAAGCAGCCACAAGGAGCAATCCGCAAAAACGCGTGCTCCACCTGACCTGCGCGGCTGATAATGGCTAGCCCGGCGGATCCAGTCATCAGCTTTGGGGCCCTGGGTGACGCTTTTGGTTGCGTGGATCTCGTGGGCGCCGTCACGTGGTGGCCCGGGCCCACCGCCTCTCGAGCGCGGCGGAAGCTCCTGGAAGCGCTCACGACCTGCGTCTACGTGGCTCCGCTCTCCGTGCCCCTTCTCCTCCTCCTGGACGCGGTCCATGCACGCCGATCGGGAGGGTAGGTGCCGCTGCCACGGAGAGCACGCCATGTGGTGCGGTGTCAGGGAGCGGCACCGGTCGTGTGATCTCGAGGGACGCCACGTGGTGGTCCAGCGGGCGCGGGGACAATTTGTTGTCCTTGCATGTAATGCACCTGTCCTTGCATGTAAAACTAAACTTTCTCGACTCTGACCAGTCCAGCTCACCTTGCTCTCCAGGTCCCACGAAATCTGAAAAGAAAAGAGAGAAAAGAGAGCCCGCAAGATTCGAACATGCTACCACTTAGAGTAGTGTAACGGTAAAGACGACAGCTGTCTATATATCTTTTTATATCATCTATAATTTTTTAATTATGATATAAAAAAATATTTATTATATATAATAACTCATGTAATAATGTTTTATACTGTCTATGTAGTCGTCTCTTCACGAAGAGACAACTATACTCTCTCCTCTTTCTCTCTCTTCTATACCAGCAAAAATCTTGTATGACAAAATATATGTAGAGCTGACATCACACCATTGTACAGGCTCTTAAGACTTCTACACAAAAACCCAGTCCAATAGCAAGCCGCAACTCTGGGGGTGTTGTTTATTTTGGTGAGAGAAACATTTGGGAGGTAGGAAAGGTTAATCAGCGATGAAAAGCATATAATACCCATTGTAACTAGAGCTTGCTAATAATCTAGTGCCATGGTAAATGTAGCTGCAATTATATATTTTTTAGGAAATTGAAGTCATATGTCTAGGTATAAACAATTTTATATGCCATGTATATTTAAAAATAGTTTAGTTAAACATGTGGTCTAACTGGTGGCCCACCGGTTCGACCCGTGACCTAGTGACCCTATTGAGTGATCGCTCATGCTGTGATGCATATGTACTGCGTTCTGGTTACGTAAGCTAGATCTGGCCGGACAGGAGCCTGGCGATCGCTTCTTAAATCATCACAGTCGGTTCTGGTGGTGACACAAAGTCATGAGACAGAGATGAGGCGGGCATTATTACAGTCGGTTCTTGCCCGATAGAGATGATATGGTCATCTCTATCGGTTCTTTAAAAGAAGCGATAGATAAAGAACCGATAGAGATGACTATATCATCTCTATCGCTTCTTTCAAAGAACCGATAGAGATAATACCATCATCTCTATCGCTTCTTTTAAAGAACCGATAGAGATGACCATATCATCTCTATCGCTTCTTTCAAAGAACCGATAGAGATAATACCATCATCTCTATCACTTCTTTCAAAGAACCGATAGAGATGACTTCATAATCTCTATCGCTTCTTAAAAAGAACCGATAGAGATAATATACTCATCTCTATCACTTCTTTGAAAGAACCGATAGAGATGAATATCCTCATCTCTGTCACTTCTTGTAAAGAACCGATAGAGATGAGTTCATTATCCCTATCGCTTCTTTCAAAGAACCGATAGAGATGACCGTCACATCTCTATCATTTTCTTGTGAGAACAAGCGAGAGATGAAGGGTGGTGTGCTATCACATTCTAATCGGCACATATTGCACACAATATGCACATATCACATTCA
This sequence comes from Otatea glauca, assembly GCA_036346275.1. Taxonomy (NCBI): domain Eukaryota; kingdom Viridiplantae; phylum Streptophyta; class Magnoliopsida; order Poales; family Poaceae; genus Otatea; species Otatea glauca. The sequence goes on along the minus strand of CM070722.1, from coordinate 52,145,448 downwards.
CACGAAATTACGGACAACATATCACATTCAACGAACATGAACACCTTGTTTCAACAAACACATATCACATTCGTTAACAAAATAGAAGCGTAAACATGCTTAACCATAAGTACACATGCAATCGCATTCGGATATGTAATATTTGTTCACATCCGGTCTAGTAGGAGCTTTTGGGATCTCTAAACCGTCAGTCCTCCGACAAGCATTCTATCCATTACCACGGCATAAGTGGTCTCGTATCTTGTTGAGTGCAGATCTTGTCTACACTCTTACGGGGATAACGGTGATACGCAAGATAGAAACGAGTGCTCTAATTTGAGTTTTCAAATTTCCATGTGAAAGACTAATTGTATATGCATGTACTACCTCGGGAAGCGGTGCGAGCCGACAATCAAGATCACCATGTGTTGCATGACATACAAACCACAGTGATGCGTTCTTTGCCTGTTGATGACACTGTGAAGAAAGAAAAATAAATTAAGAGACAAAGAAAATATGTCAGAAAATCTAAATCTTATATATGATAGCAACTTGTACCTTGAAGCGGACATACTCCAGCTTGGAGCCCTTTTTGTCGTCGTGTGTCCCTCCTGCTTCGACGTATTCCTTGAAACCCCTATATACATTGGAAAGATGTCGTTGAGTAAAAAAATAATGAATGTAGTTAAATACAGAAAATGTTAGATAAGAGTGGTGCACTTACTGCTCCAAAGGAGGCTTGATCGCGTAGGCCATCGGTCTCTTATCAACCGAATTAAAAGTGTACACTTTGTTGTCTCTCGGAAGGAGCACGAGTAGAACCCAATGGTTGCTTATTAAATGGTATGCGTGAAGAAAATAAGTTCACATACGGTTTCAGTGTGTAGAAGTAATTGAACAGTGAAGTAGTACTTACTCCTCGTGGTACGGGAATAGAATGAAGTCCTTCTTCGACTCAGCTTGCAATGCCCTCTTGATGTAGCCGGCAACCCATTTCGGTTGAAGCCTAGCCATCGTCGCGGACACAAGCTCGTGGTCGAGCGAACCCAACTAGTTGTCGATTCGTCACGACCCCGCCTCATCATCCGCAACTCGCATTGAATGTTAAAAAGCGTAATGCAAAATCCTATGGAAGTCATAAGGTCGGTACAGCGTGGTGCGATACTCACGGCGTCGAGGATCGTCTGTAGAAATATCGATGGCTACCGGTTGAGTGCAGACGAACAGATCCTCAAAACTAGCGGGAATGTCCCATCCTCCTCGCGGTGGAAATGTCCTACGTATCTAACATTGAAGTCGACACGCTCGCTATCTTCGCTTTGTCAAAGTACCATCCATGGAGTATCGAGTCCATATGCCTAGGCGTTCAATTTCTTTGGGAGGCGAAGGGCTTTCCATGTCGTAGGCCTTAAAATCATAAGGCTTCACGTAGTGGTCTGGCTCGCCTCCTTTCGGGCGAAGGAGTCTCGAGACCAGGCGATGGGCTTTTCATGTACTGAGGGGCGCTGTGGCCTTTGTGAGCCTAGCCTTTTAGCAGAGGCCTCGGTGGTTACGTGGTTGTCGTGCTAGTCCTTTTATACACCACTCTGTACTTTGTGTAGGGCTCGTCACGGTCGTGGGAGCAGGCGTAGGTACGGTAGGAACCTACAAAGCACGCGCATAATTAAGTAACTTGTTGCAATACTCTTGGAATGGTGCGAAGGCGTGAGGATGTTTACCTTGACCAAGACGATCTGGCGCTGTCGTGGGCCACTTGATGAGCGACATCGCGCTGGCGAGAGTGGTGATGTCTTCGTTAGGGGAACTTCGAGCACATGTGATAAGAAGGCCGTGGGCGTAGTCCACTGGACCCTCATGTAGCCCTTCCCAAAGGTGACCATGCACCGTGTCGGTCTCCTTGCATGGAAATGCAACACCGCGTGCGACCTCAACGAAATCCGTCTTCCGTCGAGGTGGTGGCACTTGGTAGGCGCCGCAAAAAGTGCGCAACTTGAGAGAAAACATATGAAGAGTTACCTCGCACCATTAAGTAAGGCAAAATTAATTATTACCTTGGTGGGGACCGGACTTATCATTTTGGAACCGCAGACTACTTGGTGGGGCACAGGTTTCTCTGATGGCGGGGCATCGGCTCGACTGCAGGAGATCATCGCCATCATCTCGGCCCTTAGGCGCTTCTCACGTGCCATCATCTCCACCTCATCTCCTCCTCACGTGCCATCATCGCACCTTCATCTCCTCCTCATCTCCTCCGAGATCTCCTCCTCATTGCTCCCTAAGCGTGTCCTTGAGCGCTCGCACGTGCCTCCCATGTTCTTGATCCGGTACTCGCAAAGCATCTTGGAAGTAGGACTTCTTCGTATGCCCGACCTGCGGCAAGCACCGGCCCTTATGGTCGAGCTTCCGATCGCGATGGATAGGATGTCATTTGACCCTTGGCTAAGAAAGGTTCCTGCTCTTTCCTCGGCTTACCTCTTCTTGCAATAGCGAGTGCGAATTAGCTCGAAATCTGATAGGAATGGTCTCTTGCAATGTAGTAAGTTTGATATCTTACGATGGCGGAGGCGACTTGCGTGGTAGTGGGGTTTGGTACTACCGGTTGCCCGTTCGCGGTTTTCTTTGTCCTCGCTAATACCCGATCCGTGCCGCTCCTCACATATGTGCGAGTAAGGCATCGTTGTCCGAGTTGGCGCACTCCTCGGCTAGTCGTGCCCATTTCGCTTTCTTCCCGTAGCCACCGAACCGAGGTGGTGCGGCGTGCGTGTTCGACCTTTGGGTAGCAACGTTCCTCTGTCTCGGCTAAATGCGCCTCGGGCGTACTCTTGATCCTCGTGAACTCCTCCCAAACATCGTTAGTCACGAGCGGATACCTCTCGAATGGTGCACGGCCTTTCAAAGACGTACTCATTGTGCATGTAGACCACGAAGTGCCTCGAGCCACACCCATCCTCTTCAAGGCGTACCGCTGGCATTGTTTTCATCCTCCTCTTCTATAATCCATTTTCCTTAACCTCGTCCCACACCGGTTCTTACGCTCGACGACCTCCTTTCTCCAATCCTTAACCGTTATGGGAACTCTCTCCTCACCGATTGCGAGGAATGGCGGTATCGCCCTTATACTTAGGAGGACCTGCAAACGCCCGTCGCATTGAAGTGGAGAATTTGCGGCGTTCTCATTGTGGCCCCTTTGCTCGGTCCTTGGGTCTTCCTCACCTTACTCGGCCCCTCGACATTTGGAACACAGGCTCGCTCGACACTTGGAAGTTGGCTTGGCCTCGGGAGCACCTTTTACTCTTTACGGCGATGAGCCGATGCTCTCTAATTGCGACATTTTGAGTTTTCTTATCTAACATGGACATATATTTCACATGAGAAAGCAATTCGTAGCTATTATGTGAACTTCACAATAAATCATCTAAAATAACAGATCAATGGATAATTCATAGCATGTCATTGTTCTAGCATATTGCACTAGAGTAACAGATGAATGAATGATCTTCAAGACAAGTCGTATGTAGACCAACTAAATACGCATTGGACGATAACTCCTAATCTCTAAATAGGTTTGGTCCTAATCCCATTCGAGGATATGTGGTTGGGCAAGTTCTAAGCCGTTGTACAACTCGGAGAAAATTTAAGAACATCTCCCATTGTTCTCCGGATACACGTCTCGACAACAGGTCAAGAGGGTGTGTATCCAGAGAACACCAGGAGACGCTACGAAATCTACTCGTGAGTTGTACAACGACTTCAGAACTTGCCCAAACCACATATCCTCAGCTAATCAAAATCGTGGACAATTCGAGATGTTTGCTTATAAATATGTCATTCGACATATTTATAAATAAGCACTCTCGAGCGGGAGGCGTAGGTTACATAACCTAAACTCTTAACAAATCTTGAGTACAAAAGCACATATGAGAAAGTAATGAAAAAGCATCGTAACATACATGGAAACAGGATGAAGGAACATGTATATCATGAATAATTGAATATAGAGGGCAACCCTTCAATTGAATATATAATGGAAACAGGATGAGGAGATTTCTATGTGTTAAATAGATAAATCTATATATAAATCTTGTACTGCCAAGTTGTTGTGTTTACATGGGAAGCATCAACATAGATAACCCTAATGTGAACAGGAAGCGACAATGGTTCATTTACTTGTTCAGTATTTAAAACTATGCACAAAAGGGTAGCATTCGGAATAAAGGAGAAAATCCTGTACCTAAAAGCTGTAGATGGGTCTTTCCCTTGCAGTTCCAATAAAAGAAGCACACCAAAGGGCCTTCAGGGCTTCCTAATTGATGAAAAATAAAAGAAGCAACGATTTAGAGAAGCGTATAAAAGAATTACATTGATCCATCCTTTTTTTGTAATAGGTAACATTTACTACAATAGTTGTGTATGATGACCATCCGAATTATTTATTTTCTTTTCAGACTCTTTGTAGCACAATATTGTGCGGCACACTTTCATCTTGAAGTTCTCAATGATCCGAGTTTCGTAGTAATCGCCTAATGCGATGGGAAGAGCATTTTTGAGTTATTTTCTCGCTAATTAATTGATGCACTCTATATTTTTTGTCCATAGTTACACCTGTTGCACATCCAAATATGAAATATATAATTGATGTTCCCACTTAATTGTTGCAGAATGGATGAGTTGCTGAGAGAACAGCGGGCACGAGAGGAATTAACTGAGTGTAGTGGTAAGGACTATAACTAACAACCTGACAAGGCTTCTATCCTCAGTTGTTTTTGTGTGAAGGTAATATCTCAATTATTTGTATGTAGAAAAATGTAAGATTCTGAAAATCTATTATTTACTTAAGCTTGGATTTTGTTTCCAGAGACCATCATATCATGGGCCAATAGATGAAGGATGTACGCATGTGTGGCTCTCATTAGAGCAACGGATCATTGTTGGAAATCTTGGTGATTCTCGTTGTGTACTCTCAAGGAATGGTCGGTCGGTGGCTTTCTTGTCAAGTGTCTGCACTGGTACATAAACAGACATGCTATCTTGTCATAATAGATGCATTCTAATGGTGCCTTAATTTATTTAAATTGTATTCAAAGGCAATTGATTTATCCACGATTTAGACAACCAACGACAATTTTCAAAATTCGTGATCGGACTCCAAATGCTAGCACAACATTACCATCACGAAGCAAAACACGGGATCAAATCAACAAAGAGAAAGCTATCTTCACCGAGCAGCGTCAAATCGAAAGAAAGCGGCGTCGTGGCGAAACAAAATCTGGCGCCGTGGGCGTGTCGAGGCGAGGGTGGCGTCGGGGCGGAGGGGTGGAGTCGGGGCGGTGGGGTGGGCGGGGGCGCGGAGGCGGAGGGCGGAGGGCGTCGAGGCGGCGGGGGCAAGGCGTTAGGCGTGGGGGCGGGGGGGGGAGGCGGGGCGGGCGTCGGGCGTGGGCGGAAGGGGGGGGAGGGGCGGCGGGGGCAAGGGCGTGGGGCGTGGGCGGGGGTGGGGAGGCGGCGGCGGAGGGCGGGCGTGGGGCGGGGGGGGGGAGGGGAGGCGGGGCAAGGCGTCGGGGTGGGGGGCGGGGGGGGGAGGAGCGGCGGGGCGGGCGTCGGGCGTGGGGCGGGGGGGGAGCGGGCGGGGGCAAGGCGTCGGCGGTGTGATGGGAAAGGTGGCGAGAACAAGGTGGAGGCGCGCCGGACTTATAATTTTTTTGCCAAATGTTGAAGTGCAGCCCTAATGAATCACGTGGTCCTCATTTCTCTATCGATTTTCTTGTAAAACCGACACAAATAAAAAAGTAATATCTGTATCGGTTTTTTTTTTAAAATCGACACAAAAAACAAAAGATTATTACGGAATAATCATCACTATCGGTTTTGTTTCAGAAAACCGACACAAATAAAGAGATTCACATCTGTATCGGTTTTTTTTAGAAAACCGACACAAATATAAAAGGTACATCTATACCGGTTTTTTTTAGAAAACCGACACTAATAGAAAAGGCCCATCTCAATCGGTTTTATTCAGAAAAACCGACACAAATAGTTTCTCTATCGGTTTTTTCAGAAAACCGACACAACAAACAAAAGATCACTTGGTTTTCTCAGAATAATCATCACTATCAGTTTTGTTTCAGAAAACCGACACAAATAAAAAAATGCACATCTCTATCGGTTTTTTTCAGAAAACCGACACAAAAAACCTGGAACATCTCTATCGGGTTTTTTCACAAAACCGACACAAAAAAGAAAAGATCACCAGAATAATCATCACTATCGGTTTTGTTTGAGAAAATCGACACAAATAAAACATGCACATCGTATCGGTTTTTGTAAAGCAAACACAAATATAAAAGGACATCTCTATCGCTTTTTGTAAAACCGACACAAAAACAAAAGATCACTACGGTTTCTCGAATAATCATCACTATCGATTTTGTTTGAAAACCGACACAAATAAAAAAGGTACATCATGCAGGGTTTTTCGTAAAACCGACACTAATAGAAAAGGCCCATCTCAATCGGTTTTATTCAGAAAACCGACACAAATAGTATCTCTATCGGTTTTTCTCAGAAAACCGACACAACAAACAAAAGATCACTCTAGTTTTCTCAGAATAATCATCACTATCGGTTTTGTTTTGAAAACCGACACAAAGAAAAAATGCATATTTGTATCGGTTTTTTTCAAAAACCGACACAAAAAAACCTGCTATATCTCTATCGGTTTTTTCGGAAAACCGACACAAAAACCTGGTACATATCTATCGGTTTTTAGAATAAAACCGACACAAATAATTCTATATCTCTATCGGTTTTTAGAATAAAACCGACATAAAAAAGAAACATGCATATCTCTATCGGTTTTGTTCACAAAAACGATACAAATAAATGTTTATATCTCTATCGGTATTCTAATAAAACCGACACAAATGTTGTTCAATGCACTATTTGTTTTCCGGAGAAACCATGAATTCGAACTTGCGAAATATCGATCAAAGAGTGAAAAGGCCATGACTTTTGCAAACATAGTTGGAATTTTTGAAATTTTGCAGAGCAGACTTTGTGATACTACAAATCTTTTCAAAAGTATTCGGCAAAAGAGTCGACATTGAAAAAGAAGGCCAAAGTCACTTTGTAGGCATGATTTTTGTTCAAAGAGTCTCAAAGTCAAATCTTTACGAAATGAAGTGCAAGTATTTTGAAAATTGCGAGAAAGGATTTGATGTAGAGCTTCTTTTCTTGCTTCAAGTAGATGATACATACCACAATCCATTGAAATTTTTTGCAAAAGTTTCATACGTACACGTACCTTTGCAAACACGAAACTACAGTTATGTACAATACAAACATTTCAAACACATAGCAACCGATACAATGATGTACTCCTTTTATTTGCAATACAACCCTTCACGATGATCTACACGCATGTAATTTCTTCCATGTGTGTCATCGCCGCCACTAAGACAGCCCCATCCGCATAAGCGGAGGTATTTCATCAAATTGGTCGTATTCTTCTTCATCTATGACATTTTGACTCCAACGATCCGCCGCTTGCCATGAAGGGCGATGTGCAACCTCGGATTGGCGGATCACGCACATAGAAGACATGATTTGCTTGCCATGAAATGCGAATGGGTCATCTTTATAGGCGAGTCTGTTTAGATCCACAAGAGTAAAACCTCTCTTGTCGACCTTCACTCCATGTAGAGTCCCACCCACTTACATCGAACAATGGAATTTGGTATATTCCGTGTCGAGCTCCCAAATTTCTTGATCACCCAAGTAAGAGTTCATTGCCATTGAGGATCCTCCTTTCGAGTGATGTTCATGGAAAAAGCATCTATGCTTACACCTTTGTTTTGAGCAATACTCTTAGCATCGATTTTCGATGTAAAAGGTGTACCCATTAATATCGTACCCTGCCATATGCGTACATTAAATCTAGGTCCGTCGACCAACCATTTGATAGTCTCACTACGAGAGACCTCCGCCCTTTGTTTGAACCATGCGAGAAATCTATCGTTGTGTTCTCGCATGATGGAAAGCTCATCCATTTGTGGATTCTCTTCCGTAATATCGACTTGTCTTTTCGATGTACCACGCAACTTGCGCTCTCTTTGCAAGGCATTAGATGCGCTTTGCAATACATATCAACCCGTGGCCTCGTTAGTTTCGATCCAACGGTTCCTTTGCCGCAAATCCGCCCTCATGGCGAGATAGAGGAACACCGATTGCTTGTCTTTTCCGAGATAGTCCACGCAGAACTCAATAACCTCTTGATGCCATAACCTTCCACAATACTACCCTCGGGTTTGACCGATTCCTCACGTAGGATTTTAATATACCCATGTACCTCTCGAGCGGGTACATATAACGTAGGAATGCCGGTCCACATATCTTAATCTCTCTAACGAGGTGAACAACAAGGTGGACCATGACATCGAAGAACGGCGGTGGGAAATGCATCTCAAGGCGACATAGAGTCTGCACCACCTCACTCTGCAAGTTGTCTAGCACGTCGGGTCAATAACTGCGAGGAGATCGCATTGAAGAAGTAACACAGCCGTGATTGCAAACTGACATCCTCTGGCGTAATATTTCTTATTGCAAGCTAGGAGCATTTGGGTCATCAAGACATGGCAATCGTGGGACTTCATGCCCAACAACTTCAAATCATCCAAGGACACAAGCTTCTTAATGTTGCGGAGTAGCGGATGGAACTTTAATACCATGGAGACATTTTCAAAGGTCCTCTTTCTCCTTCTTGGACAGGTGTAGCATGCGGTGAGGATATACGGACCTTTTCCATCCTCCTCTATCACTTTGCAAGCCTGGGCACGATTCCCATGTAGGCCATGTCGCGACGAGCATTCACACCATCCTTTGTCTTTCCGGTATGTTCGGCGGGATACCAACCAAATTATCGCAGACATTCTTCTCAACGTGCATGACATCAATACAATGCCGAACATCTAACTCCTTCGATGCGGTAAGTCCCAAAATGTTGACCTCTTCTTCCAAATGGTCCTAGAACGAACAGATTTACGACTCTTTCCGTCTTGAACATCGATATCCTCTACACGTGAATATACTTGCCTTCCACTCATAGGTTGCGGTCTTTGAGCGGACTTCCTCTTCCCATCAAATTTGTCATCCATCTTACGGTATTGATGACTTCGAGGTAGAAACCTCGGTGACCCATATACATAGTTTTCTTAGAATTCGGCGACCATAGGCTCTCGGTCTCCTCTTCACAAATAGGACACGCTTTTGCTCCTTTCGATCAGAGTAGCCAAATTACCAAGAGCCGGAAATCATTTATGGTGCAAAATACCATAGCCGTAGGGTGAAATGCTCTCTCTCAGACGCATCCCACACAATGACCCGTCATTCCACAATTTTACCAAATCCTCGATCAATGGAGCGAGGTACACATCAATATCATTTCCTACTGTTTGGGTCCCGAGATTAGCAGCGACATCATGATATACTTCCGCTTCATGCACAACCAAGGAGGAGGTTGTAGATACACAATGAAGCGGCCACGTCTTTGTGACGATCGCTCATGTTACCAAACGGATTCATTCCATCGGTACTCAATCCAAATCTTATGTTCCTCATTTCGCACCAAACTCCTCATGTTTCCAATCGATGTTTCTCCATTGAGCCGAATCGTGAGGTGTCTCGACTTGCCATCTTCCTTTCAAGACTCATAATGCCAACGCAATAATTTTGCTTCTCTAGGATTTGCAAACAACCTTTCTAGACGCGGAATGATGGGCAAGTACCACAATACCTTGGCGGTGCACCTTTAGTGACCTCTTCACCCTCGTTGCCCGGCTCTTACGCTTCTTGTCGTTACGCTTCTCCTTTTGTTTGTACCGAGGCACACATAAGCCGGACAAATGTGCAGCTCGATGTGCGTTACGGTACAAGATGCAATCATTTGGACATGCATGTATCCTTTCTATTTCCATTCCCATGGGACATAGTAGCTTCTTCGCTTCATAAATGCTTGTTGGCAACTCGTTTCCCTCCCAAGCGGTCAGATAGAAGAACTAGAAGTGCATTAAAACTTGTATCATCCAGCGGTGTTTTGCCTTGATTCGAACAATGCAAGGACCGAACCTAACTTAGTGTATTACGCTTTGCAACTTTGTGAGCAGTGGTTTCGCATCGTCTTCCATCGGGCTTTTAAACTTTCCAAACTCTCTTTACGTGTAATTACCCTCCACATCCCGCAACATTTGCTCCAAATTCTCCGCCTCAAACATATCAAATTGCAACTCACCATCCGGTTCCACCGTGTCTTCATTGCATACCGGCAGGTACTACTGTCTCCCGTGATGGATCCAACACGTGTAATTCCTCACGAAGCCACGTCGAATCGGTGGTCCTCAATTTGAGTGAGTTCTTGAATCTTCTCAGTTGGTGCAATCAATGCAAGGACAATATATGAAGTTTACACCCTCCTCACCATGTCCTCTTGGCAATTTTTTGAACTCCTTAACACCCTCCAAATTCAAAGACTCACACGACTTTTGCATACATCCATTCCTTACGGTTCATACGCAATTAAACTTCGCCCAATAAATTATGCACAACCGGAGCGACAAACAAGCTAGTTATTTGAAATATTGAGACATCATTTGATTAATATTACCTTTGCAAAATAGATGACAATTTCTGCAACATATATGAAATATGTACTTCGATCGATACCTAGATTCTTCCCTGGTTTAGAGCTTCCAATTTCCTAGATAAGAGACATACATTTTAACATGAACAATGATATCAAACAATCTAATTATATAGTGCATTAGCCTCATGATCTTTTGACTACAACGAAACAATACAAGGGTACCAACGATGACTCCTAATCTCTAAATAGGTTTGGTCCTAATTCCATTCGAGAATATGTGGTTCGACAAGTTCCTAAGCCGTTGTACAACTCGGAGAAAATTTGGCGACATCTCGCTATTCTCCATATACACGCCTCGACAACAGTCAAGAGGGTGTGTATCGGAGAATACCAGGAGACGCTACGAAATCTCTACTCAGATTGTACAACACACTTCGAGAACTTGCCCAAGCACATATCCTCGAGCTCGTCCAAAGAACGTGGACAATTCGAGATCGCCGCTTATAAATATACCATTTCGTTCGGTATATTTATAAACAAGCATCCTCGAGCGGAGGCGAGGTTCCGCACCCTAAACTCTAGCATTCATCAAGTAGCGGCAATAATAATTCCATATTAACATCAAAGCACTACAAATTAAGATAATTAAATACATGTGTACATGCTTGTGAAATAAAGGGTGTGAAATCGATAGGATATATACAATACCAGTGCAATCTAAACTTTCTTGCGACATATCAAAATTACATAGTACAAAATTAAAGGGTTTGAAGGAATGCTCACATTTTGAAGAAAACCACAAATTATGCAAAATGAGGAAATCTCCTCAAGTTAGGGCTTCAAATTTACCCTCTTAACACCCACCCTTGAGGATTTCAAATTTTCTCACCCAAGTATTGCTTCCAAACACGAATATGAGCTATTTTTTCGGTGGCGGCGGAGAAACCTCCTCGGAACAATAATGAGAAGAGTTCACTCGAGTGGTATAAATAACCTAACGAGGTACATCACTATCGGTTCTCATATAAAAGCGATAGTGATGTGATCATGAACATCACGATCGGTTCTTACAAGACAAGCGGCGGTGATTATAATAGTCATCACTATCGGTTTTCATATAAGAAGCGATAGTGATGAGCACGCATACATCACTATCGGTTCTTATTTAGAAGCGATAGTGATGATAATGAACATCACTATCGCCACAAAAGAGCCGATAGTGATGAGCGCGTCTACATCACTATCGGTTCTTATTTAGAAGCGATAGTGATGATAATGAACATCACTATCGCTTCACAAAAGAACCGATAGTGATGAGAAGTTCTCATCACTATCGGTTCTTTTTGCGAAGCGATAGTGATGTCCATTATCATCACTATCGCTTAAAAAGAACCGATAGTGATGTGTACGCTTCATCACTATCGGTTCTTATATGAAAACCGATAGTGATGATAATGCATATCACTATCACTTCTCGCGTAAGAACCGATTGTAATGTTCCCAGTGCTACATCACTATCACTTCTAACCTAAGAACCGATAGTGATTATGATTAATGCCTCTCCTAAGTCATCTATCACAATCGTTTCTTCCTAAAAACTTAAGAACCGACACAGATGAAGCGATAGTGATGTACCATTCTGTAGTAGTGACTGCTTCATATGCCGGAGTTTCTGCTTTTGTATCAGGGAAAGTTTCTATGTTCAGCTCACACAAAGCACGTCGATTCGGAGGGTGTTTCTTGATTTATTAACACGTTTACAACTGACGTGCTGTCACCAGTTAATTACATATATATTTTGGTACTCCATAAATGGTCCCTAATAAAAAACGCAACCATTTCGGTGAATCGATCCTTTTAATTGAAGTGCATCTCAGTCGGGGTCTGAATATGTAAATTCGGATCCTCTGTGCATTCTACACTAGTCGAAGAACACGCTAGTGCACACTGTCTCAACATAGATGAATATCGCAATCATACACAGCGAAAACATTAATAAAGACTTCATATATTTAAATATAACCTATTGAACGACCTTAAGGTCTTACATAAATACGCCACACAGGGTTTAGACTAAGAAATAAATAAAACTGCAGCGGAAATAAATTATTCGTGGTAACCCTTCAATTTGCTACAGATAACTGACAAAGTTTCGCACCCTAGTTGATCGTCTCCACTTGGAACTCCTCCTCGTAAGCCGGTGTAGACACTTCTTCAACTGGTGATTTGTTGTTGCAAAGCGTGAGTACATAAATTACTCAACAAGTTGTGCACATAAAGCAATTCTATTATATCCATATGTTGAGCTTATTCCAAATAAATGGTTGAATTGGTTATTTTGCAATAAAGCAGCATTTACAAAAGAATAACATAAATAGATTGAAATGACAGTAAAACAAACAATAGCAATAATAATTACTTAGTTATTTCCTAAATAAACTGACTCACAATCTTAAATCAATTTACATACTTCTATAGGCATACTGCCTCCATTCCCAAGTTCATTTTATCGAAATCTAACATTGACAATAATTCTCGAGTATTGCTCAATACCGTGAGCACGACTATTTGAATAGATTTAACACTCTGCAGAGATTATACACTTTACCCACAAGATACAATCATATCATCACAAATGCGAATAATCATAACAAAGCCTTTACAATGCTCTGTCTAAACTCAATACTGCCCACTGAGGTTTCAACACTGATGTGACTGGTTACTGCACTCAAGACCTCCTCTTGCGCCATGTGAGTCTACCCGTGCACCCGGAACCCACACCACCATGACAGTACTAAAATCTAGACATTACAAATTAATCAGCTAGGTTTGTCCCATACCAGATATATAGTTGTATGATTAACTCAGTTCAAATGCTAGCAAGATTAAGTCCTTAATTGACCAAGGCAAGACTTCCCAAAAACTCACAATAACCATTATCCACACCATCAACTTTTCATGTAAAAAATAACAATGCGACCGCCTAAATGCCACATTGGCCCAACATAATTCACAACTCTTGCCACTTGGATAGTCTAAATCATTTTACTACCCCAGTTGATTACCATGTACCACGTGCCATCAACAACATTGTGTTACAACACCTGACACACCTTTCCATAAATATGTTCTATATTTCATTAAGCAAGATTAATTTTGCATAATCAAAATGATATCAATAACTCGTTACATGGCTAAGCAAACTATTCACGTTCTAACTATCCCACATTGGTAATTAATAGTTACCAACTAATAAGGAAACATACTAGGGTGAAATGAATCATGGCATATAAACAACAAGGTAGATATAAGTTCAATTGGATTGAATAGCTAATCACAATTTAATTTAAACAATTATATATTGAATTAGCATGCAATAGTTTAAAACAATATAACTTTTAAAACATGGGCTCAACATGATCAAAGCACAACTTGCCTTCAAAAAGTTCTCAATCCTGTTCTAGACCTTTCTCTTGAGTTGGCTCCTCACTCACGAACACCTCGAGTACTTCAACATCTACGCGAAACGATTAAAGAAAAAGTAATGAATACTAAAAATAGAGAGTAAACTCAACTCTAAAAATTAAATAAAATTTACCATTAGATATAGCTCAATTTTATAAAATTTTAGAAACCGGAATCACCTCAATCGGAACTCGTATGAGGGAGAACGGCTCTCTAAGGATTTGAATAAATAAAAAAAAAGAATAAATATGGTCTTATCGAATTACTTTTCTACTGAAAAATCGGATTTATGATGTCATGCTGGCATCACGACGGATTTTGGTTTCAGTCGAATTATTTTTCTACGGGAAATCTAATTATGACGTCATCGACCATGTGAACCAATCACACGTTGACACGTATCTTAGGCGCATAGACCCGGTCCACAGAACTGTGCATGACCACGGTAAACCCGGTCCACGGTGCTCCGGCTTCCACCATGATGTCACGGTGACGTCACGCGTCTGACGCAAGCAAGAACGAGTGGCATGATGTGGATGCGACGCGTGGCGGAATCCAGTCCACCCGATCTGGATCCGATGACTACAGATGCGTGAGGTTGGCGACGACGACACTATGAGGTAGACATGGGCAGCATATACGCGGCTAAAACTTGACCCTCGATATCAGATCCAACGGCTAGAAACTCGCGACACAGACGACGGCAAGGTGATGATGCGGTTGCCCCCGCGCATGACACATGCTACGATCTAGACCGCCCGACCTAAATCCAACATGGCTACGGCTCTCGGTGAGCTTGGCAAAGGCATCAGCATCTCACTGGAGATGAAGAAGATGACGAGCTCGACGGTGTTTCGATGGCTTCCCGGCAATGTTAACTGGCCAAACCGAGGCGGCTCGATGCTAGGATATCAGATCTGGTCTCCAAGGCGACGGAGACGACTTGACGACAGCGAAAAGTAGCAAAACTCGACGGTGGTGCGATAGAGAGCAACGACGAGCTCTAGTGCGGTGAAAACGGCTGCTCAGGCAGTGTTTTCTAGGAATACCGGTGCGATGCAGGATGGCGGTTCTCGGTGGGTGTGCGCGCATTAAGTAGTCCCCTCGACGTCAGTGAAACGCGCGGAGACCGAGACGAAAACGCGACGACGGTAGAATCCGGTTAGGATACGACGACACGACAGGAAGCCATCCCAGCCGTCCACATGCCACAAATCGGACAATACCACGCAGTGCAAGCGGAACGGACGGATCTCGATCGCTCAATCATGATCCGATGGTTGAGCATCTAGGGTTTTGGGCGAGCGGGTCGACAGCGCGACTTGGGCCGACTGGGCTGCAGGGAAAATGGGCCAAGTCTGTTGGGTTTTGGCCCAAGACTATAGAAACTGGTTTTTAAAGTATTTTCTAATTAAAATAATTATAGAAATTAGATAAAATCAAAATAAATAGCAAAAATACTCGAAGAATTATGAAAAATATTTTATTGCCTTTGAGACTCAAATAAAATATTTTCAACAAACTTTATTTAAACTTTTCTAATATTTAAAATACTTTTCACAAAAGGATTAATTCAAAGGAATTCCAAATAATCCAAATTAATTCTAAAAAAATAAAATGTACAGTAAATCCAAGAAATATAAAAATTGAGATGTTACAGTCTCGTTCAGATTCCATCGCCAATAGAAATTCCATGGATTATGCGAAGGCTAGCCGACTATATGCATGTGTGGATGTGTATATCGAAACCTTTCAGGAAAATACGTTCGTTAATGGCAATACATTTAGCATTGAAAATTGCCGTGTCCTCCAACTTTAAAAAGGTTTCTCATTGGAATTCAGCAGTGGTTGTGTTTCCCCGGGTTAATTATCGAATTTGGATTGCTTGCTGGTTAAGAACTTACATAAACCAAAATCTCTTGTATTGTGTTTCCTTTTTTTTCGCGAGGACTTGTATTGCCACATTTGAACCATGCAAGATACACCATATGTGTTATCGCTAATTAGCTCATCAGTTCATGTCGATTAAATCCAAAGGAAAATACAAAAGTGTTCCGATGTGATTGAAACATATTTTGAATGGTGTTTTTTCTTTGAAGAAATGAAACATATTTTGAATGGTGGTGGCTTAAAACAAAAAAACATGTAGGTGGTGTTTGGTTGCCTAGATAAGGTTGGATGAGATATGACTACCTATGTATTTAGAGTCATCTAATTGTTTATATGAGTACATAGGTTGGATAGGGTCATCTAATTTTTAGAAATATTCCCTTAAGATACTAGATAGAGCCATCTCAAAAAAAGCCCGGACGGGCTCATCCAGTTTGTTGTATGAAGAGGTGTACTTGTTCAAATTCAAATCGCCGAAGTGTACTCAGTCAAATTCAAATTTTGGTCAAATTGTGGTCAAATTTTGTTTAAAAATTCAAATTTCAATCAAATTTTGTCTGAAAATTCAAATTTCGACTCTATTTTGTACGAAAATTCAAATTTTGTCCAAAATTTCAAAACAAAATTCAAACCTTAATCACAATTAGCCCATCGATCCTCATCATCAAACCAAATAAAAATTTGACTCATCCTATCCAGTCTCATTCATCCAACCAAACAAAAATTATCTTATCCTATATCCACTCAATCAAATAGGCACCTGAATAGCTCTATCCCTACCAAACTGAATGATCATATCCTATCCAGTCTCGTTCAGTCAACCAAATGCACCGAGAAGTTTTGTGTTCGGGTTTCCGTGGGGGAGATGTGGAATTTGCTGAGCTTTCCTCTCCAAACCAATCCATACTGAGAGAGGAGCAAACCAAATCAAACAAAAGAGAGAGTGGACAAGAGATTTACTGATATCGACCTGCCAAATTCTCGCAAATTCGTGTTGATCTCAAAGTTGCCCTGTCGAGTGCGGAGTAGTACACTGTACTGAGCTACTGGCCGGTCTAACTCGATCGCATCTAGGGGTGGAAAAAAAACTTGAAACTCGCGAGTTTAACGAGTACTCGGAAACTCGGCTCGACTCGACTCGAACTCGTTCCTTAACGAGTCGAGTCGAGCTGGGTTTTGAACTCGTTAAGAAAACAAGTTAAACGAGTCGAGCTAACGAGCTATCGAGCGAACTAACGAGTTGAACGAGCTCCAGATCCGAGCTCCAGATCAGAGGTACTCTCCTGAGCTCCTCCTCTCCTCGGCTTCTCCCTTGTCGGCCTCTACTCTGAGCTCCTCCCCTCCTGCCGTCCACCCGCCAGGCCTTGCCTTGCTCGCGCCGTCGCCTCCCCTTTGAGCTCCTCCCCTTCGAGATCCATCGGTCCACACACCGAGTGGCCTTCCAAGCCTCCAACGCCGGCCTACTGATCCAGTTCCCCTCTGACATCAAGCATTCCAAATCAACCGAGGAGCATGGAGTCAAAGAACAAAGAAGTGAAGCTAAGTAGGTCTTGTGGCTCCGGTTCACGCTCCACATCTTCAGCAGCTGAGAACCTTGGAAAGCCTCGGCGACACCGGTCCTTCAACGCATCCCGCACTCTCCTCATCTGCGCCCACATCGGTAAGCCTGCGCAAAGAAGACCAAGATAATCTTACATTTAAGGAAATGTGACAATCTTTGTAAGATTTGGCAGCTCATTAGTCACCATTGTATCATGAAGATTTGGTATCTAAGATTACTATTAGATTAATCTAGTAATACTGTAATAGCTTGGAAATCTGTCATACACTTATGCTACTATTTCCTAACTATATGAGTAAAACGATTATATTCCATGCTGATGCATAGCAAAAGAAAAACGCAGGATTGAATTCTAGTAGTAAATTTCAATGAACCAACAACTGCGATTCTGAATTCCATATATACTAGTTTGTTTGTCAATCCTTCATCATCTAACACACAATAGGAATACATGATATTACATGATGCAATCTTACCTCAGATGTAAGAGCACCTGATGTAGTACCACGCTTGTAGGGTTCCATCGACAGAAGAGTTTCAAGTAAACTCAATGCATTTTCTGGCACCTCTTTAAAAACATCTCCAATGGCACTTGGATAAGGATAATGCGGTTTGAATAATGTCACAACTCTTGAATGTGTATTTGGAGTGTTGGGCATTGCAGATGTCTGACATGATGATTCTAAGAAATGTTTGTTAGTGGTGATTGCAGATGTCTGACATTCCAGGAATTTTCTCCTACTGCTCTTGTTCTTATTGCCATACAGCCAATTAGCTAACTAGCTCAGTGAGCAATACATAGATCTTTTGCTTGTCATTAGGCCACAGATTGTGGATAAAAGTTTTCCAGATTTCTTGGTGAAGAGTTCCTGCTAGCTAGATCCATCCTTCTCAGTGTAGAGGCATTTTTCTGCAAGGAGAATCTTGAGTCCATCCACTATCCTCCTGTGCCTGCCAAGATTTTTGGGGCCTCGAATTGCTCATCAGTTAGCATAAGTTGGGAGCTCTTGTTGTATTACCCCTGTTTGGGAGCTCAGATTCCTTGTTAGTGTAGTCTGAGGTCAAATTCTTTCCATGTAACTCATCATCTACTCATGCGTGCCAGTTTTACATACTTTGCAGTTTATTTGCTGCTGTGTTTAAGAAACTGTTGATGAGCTTGTTTAGATCTTTCATCATTGAATCTTTTGCTTTTGCCGACACAAGAAATGTGTATTTGCTCTTTTATGTTGTATGTGTAGGAATATGTATATGAGGAAGATGAGTATGATATGAATGATGTTATGTCTGAAAGTGAACCTTCTCATGATGAGCAACATGTGATGTCTGATGGTGGTGAACACTCTGGCTCTGGGTCTCCCAATCGAAATAGAAGAGGCAAAAGGAAAACAAGCAACCAATTGTCTTCGAAGAGTGCAAAGAAATTGAGAGGAAAGCGTGCAGCCTGTTGGAAGCATTTCAAGGTGGTTCAAGCTGTGTCGAAGAGGGAGCCAGGGAAGACCGTTGAGAAGGCCAAGTGCAGATATTGTGGTTCTTTGTTTGCTTACACTCAAGGGGGTCAAACTTCAAGTTTGAATAGGCATTTGCCAAAGTGTACACCCTACATGAACTTGAAGGGCAGCACTAGCTCAAGGTACACTCAACTATAATCCCGACACGTCAGTTCATCTCTTACAATTGTTCCTCTGAATATGATCATGAGGAAACCTGTAGGCTCATTGCTAAGATGATAGTTGTTCATGAATATCCTTTTCGAATGGTAGAGCACACATGGTTTAATGTCTTGATGAGATATATGAATGCATCATACAAGTTCATTGGTAGAAAGACTATACGAATTGAATGCATAAAGGTTTATGAATCTAAAAAAGAACTCCTTAGGAAGAGTCTTAAGGCTGTTGAGAGTGTTAGTTTGACATGTGATTTATGGACATCAAACCAAAATCTTTGCTACATGGCTTTGGTGGCGCACTACATAGATCCTGATTGGGTTATGCAATGCCGTGTTTTGAACTTCATTGAGTTAGATCCACCACACACAGGGAACATCATAGCTCAGGCAGTGTTTGAATGTATAGCTGAATGGAAAATAGAAGATAAGATTATAACAATCACTCTTGATAATGCTGCATCAAATGATGTTGCTGTTAGGATTTTGATGTCCAAGTTCATTGCTAGGAAAACAGCAGGCTTTATTCCTAATTACTTTCATGTTCGTTGTTGTGCCCACATAGTCAATTTGGTAGTGAATGATGGCATTCAACCATTGCAACCATTGATAGCCAAGCTCAGGGAAACTGTGAAATATCTTAAGAAGTCACCATCTCGTATGTACAAGTTCCTGAAAGTTTGTAAATCCATGAATCTGAAAATTGGAGCAGGGTTGTGTCTAGATGTGTCCACAAGGTGGAGTTCAACATATAAAATTCCCTATAGGGCTGCTTTCACTGAGTATGGTGATGTTGATACGAATTACAAGTGGGAGCCTTCCCATCGAGATTGGACATTATATAGTAAAATTCAGCCAATCTTGACTGCATTTGTTGAGGTAACTAAGGTATTATCAGGATCTATATACCCCACTGCAAATGTTTTCTATCCTTACATAGTGAATGTTAAGATTGCATTGGTAGCTGCATGTAATTCTGGGGATGAGTATATGAACAAGATGGGACAAGCATTGTTAGACAAGTTTGATAAATATTGGGAGGAAAGGAACAATGTTATGGTTATTGCTACTATTCTTGATCCTAGGTTTAAGATGAGATTTGTTAGTTACTGTTTTAAAATGTTTTTTAGTGAGAGCAATGCCCTTATTGAGGAAAATGATGTCAGACATGAGTTGTATGATCTATATGGCATTTATGAGGCTGAACATCGCCAAAACAAGGTTGCTAGTGGAAGGGCTGAGTCATCTTCAGGTTTGCAAATACGGACCTCAGTTGCCACAGTGCCAAGTGGGTTTCAATCCTTTCTGCGAGAGACAGCTACAAAGCCATCTAAGTCAGAATTGCTCATCTATTTAGATGAACCAAACCATTCTCCAGAGGACTCAAAGTTTGTATTACTTGATTGGTGGAAGTTGAATGCTCATAGGTTTCCTGTTGTGTCAAAGATGGCAAAAAAATTCTAGATTATACCTGCTACCAGTCTCATCAGAGTCCACTTTCAGTACTGGAGGTAGAGTTCTTGATGATTATCGTAGTGCTCTGCGCCCATCAATGGTTGAGGCATTAGTATGTGCTTCTAGCTTCATCCGAGGATCCAAAAATAACAACAAACCTCCAATGATAATGGTATGGGTATCTTCTTTCAGTTTTTCATATAGCTTTGTGAAAGGACAGGGGATGTTGCCTAGAGGGGGGGTGAATAGGCGAATTAAAAACTTTGTAACTAAATGCAGCGGAATAAAAAATTTGCAGCTAAATAAAATCTCCCGAGGGTCTAAGTCCGGAGTGTCCGGGATTTTTATCCGGATACTCCGAAATGTCCGGACTGTCCGGGTTCAGGAGTCCGGATACTCCGAATTGGATCCGAGGGACTCAGACCGGAGTGTCCGGGACTTATCTCTGGATACTCCGAAATGTCCGGACTATCCGGGTTCAGAAGTTCGGATACTCCGGATTTAAGACCTCGAAATGAGATTTTAAATCCCAGCAATTTTTCAACAATCTACTTGAATACAAAAGATCTAAATGCTATCAGGTATCTGGAGATATTGAAGATCTGGAGCCAAACACAACAAAAGAGTAGATCGGGCAATTTCAAGATTGAAAATCAAATACTAAAGCAAGAGTAAGAAGAAAACTTGGAGACAATGATTTTTCACCCGAAGTTCGGATCCTTGAGGGGATCCTACGTCTCCGTTGAGGCGGCTCGGTCACACTTGAGCCGGGGTCTCTTTCAACCCTCTTCCTCCCGGTGTTGCACAAATGCACTCGTCGGTCTTCACTCCTTTGATTCCTTCCCTTACGGAGGCGGAACCGGCCTTCACAAACTTCCCACGGCCAACCACACAAAGCTCCGGTGGCTCGTAGGCGACCTCCTAGCCGTCTAGGAGTCCTCAACCTCCAAGAGTAACAAATGCTCACGAAGAACAAGCTTGGAGATGAAATCAAGTGCTACTTGGAGTTCACTATGCATTTGCACAAAAGGAATGCAATAACAAATATAGAAGAGGTACAAAAATTGCATACCTTATCTTTGCTTAACTATCCTACTTGATTTTCCTCTAAAAGATGAGACTGATTCTCAACTAGGCAATATCATGTTAGTCTCATAGCAATATAATCATATTAGAGATTTGTCATTTGTTAAGCACTAAGTTAAGCATTTACTTAATTACATGGATTGTCATTATGTACGTTTGTCATTAATCACCAAAATAACATAGGTGCCTAGATGCACTTTCACTTTGTTTAATATTGTGTATAACTGAAGTACCATTTTCATTTGTAGGAATATGACAACGAAGATGATGTTGAATTGGTACCATTTCCTGACAGCTTGGTGGAAAGCAGCTAGTCTGCCAAGAGTGAGATGAATTCATTCTCATCAAAGTTTACTTTAAAAAAAACGAGTGTGCTTGTGCATGTTTAACTATAGCTTCCCAAGGTTTGCTGTGATTTCAGCTAAGTCTTGTTAGAAGAAAACTTGAAAAAAAATCAGTGTGACTGTGAGGCTATAGCAAGTATTATGTTTCGCCATATAAGTAAAAAAATATGTAGGCCCTTATATGTAGTAGTTAATTAACTGCCTTTAGTCTTTGCTGATGAAGTGGTTACCATCAGTAACTAGCTAGAAGCTGGTACTAACCACCTAGCAGTAGCTGATCCAATACTTGTTGCAAGCAAAAATATTATGACTGAAGTGAAAGACAGTAGGATTAGTTAGTACCGACTACCCCTTGTCTCTGCAATATCGAACTGAAAGCTAGTCTTTGTCTTATGAATTATAAACTGTGCTCAATTTCTGTATTGTCCCCACAAACAGTGATATTTGTCATCCTAAATACTGTGATCAACATGCATCCAAAAAAATGTTAGTGAGCTTCATGTAATGTTCTCTTCATCCAGGTTGGCTACTAACACTTATGTAAATGTGATGTACTATTTCAGAAGACCCTGCAGTCCTGCACCAACAGGCAACAGCGTCACCTTCTGCTGCAGGATCTTCACAATTTCTTCCTAGTGCGAGACTTCATGGCACGATCTTCATGGACGGCTAGAATTTTCATCTCTTGTTATGCTTTAGACCTAATGTTGTTTGTAATGTTTGTTACTTGACTACTTCTAGTCTGATCGGAGTTCCAGTCTCGTACCCCTCTAAACGCTCCGTTTGAGATATTTGGGCACCTCAAGTTTAATGTTATGACTTATGACTTTCCACTTTCTAGTCACTTCAAGCATCTAGGCCCCCAAAATTTTATTGTGGTTTTGGTAATTAATGACATTACATGTTTTGGGCTAACTATCTATCTTGAGATAAGTGTTTGAACAGGTTAATCCTCTACATGACTTGAAAGGAAATGAAAAAGGAGAAAGAGTCTTGAAGATTTTTAATCAAGGTTAAAAGACCTCTCAGTAGGTTAGAATAGAGTGTTGAGTTATTTTTAAGAGGGAATAGTGCCTAAGATCTTGATTTAATCCTAAGTGTGGAAATGGCTCAAAATCATACCTTGAAATCATGCTAGTTGCATTTAGAACAAAGTTTTAAATGTTCTGTTTTTTACCTAAGTTTTCGCCGGACTACTTGTCTTATGTTAAAAATCGGTCCTGCGTTGAACCGAAGTTTTTCAGTTCACACCGGACCACTTGGAAGTAGTCCGGCGCAAAAGCTCGTTCACGCCGGACCACTTGGAAGTAGTCCAGCGCAAAAGCTCAGTTCACGCCGGACTAGTTAGCGATACTAGTCAGTTCACGCCGGACCAGTTGAGAAGTAGTCCGCCGTGAACATGAAATCGAAAAGATCTAGTCTGGCGCATTACCAAAAATCTAGGGCTTGGTAGGATGTATTTGTTGCAACTGCATTTAATGCTCTTCAGACTCTTGAGTGGTCTGTAATAGATAGATTCATGTCCAAAACGGCCAGAATTTTGATGAAGGCTATAAATACCTGTCCAGAACCTTTTGGATGGGTTCGGTTGAGCATTCGTTGGTTTCTTAAGACAAGAACAACACTCTACTCTCAGTGCATTCAATTTCACTCTGTGTGAGAGTTGTAGAAACTTCAATTCAAGTGTTGTATTATATTGTGAGCCCAAAACACACTTAGAAATCATCAAGCCTGAAGCTCTGTTCTATTACTCTTGGAGAAGGTTTCTTCTTTTTGAGGCTTGGTGTAATTCAGCAGACCAGTGAGGCAGTGATCCCTTCAAATTGTTGTGAAGAGACTTAGTATTTTGTGAAGGTTCAACTCACCTTCCCTTCTGGGAAAAGAGTTCTGAGTAAGAAAAATTGAGGAAGAGGCTTAGTCTTTCATCTCTGTTTATCATATTGAAATTCCTGAAATTAATTAGAAGAAAATTTTAAAATAGCCTATTCACCCCCCTCTAGGCTCATCCTTGATCCTTCATCACTTCTATCCATAATTATCTGCAGTAATCCCATGTTCAGGTGTTTGAGGTATCCAATGTAAGCTCTGTTGCTCATATTCATAACGAGCTTAACGAGCCAACTCGAGTTTTTAACGAGTCGAGCCGAGTTGAGCTTTGAGCTCGTTAAGATAACGAGTCGAGTCGAGCTGACTCGTTATCTTAACGAGTTTAACGAGTCGAGTCGAGCCAAGTTGGCTCGATATCCACCCCTAATCGCATCTTCACTTTTGACTGTTCCTGCACTGTACTAATACGATTCGTGCTCTGCTTTTGCAGTCACGTGTAATCATATTGCCCCAGTCACAATCATCCTCCGCCTGTGTATCTTTGGGTCCTGTGAAGTAGTCCCATGGGCTGAGATCGTCCGATTAAGCTAAAGAATAGGTCAGATCGTCTAACAGTTTGTTGCTATAGTATATACTATAATAAAAAAAATAGTCACATTGTTTTTTAATACTAGTATTCATAGAAGACCAGTCTACTTTTTGATCCAACGGTCAACGTGCAACTAATTAAGTTACAATCCCAATGAGACTGCACTGGATCTCAATTCGTTTCTTTGATTGTGCAATGGTGGGGCTGTCAGTTACTCCACCTGTGCACATTTATTCGTTAGTTTTGAGTCATCAAGTTTTGACCACCCATAACTTTTAAATTATCTAGTCATATTACATAAAAGTGTTTTGTTAGAGTTGTAATAAAAAATACTTTACTAATATAACACATTTATAGCTATTTGATTTTGTATTGTTTAAAAAATCAAAGCCAACAAGTAATTAAATGTGAACGGACGCTAGTGGCCGATCTACCATGAGGGGGTTGAAGCACCAGCCCTGTTCGTCTCATCCTGGTATATTTCTACTATCTCTGGCATTTTGTGCATTACTAATCTATTGTTTTTCATATTACTACTTATACATATTTTTGAGCTTTTGGAATACACTATCCTTTACTAAGATATTATCTTTAATTATTTCCTATTTTAATTTTATTGCTTGTCGATTTATGTATCAATTTGAATTGCACATAGATTTCAAATGTGTTTTTATAAGCTCACTAGCACCACTCTATTTTTATCCAGCGTACCGATGGAGGGAGTAATTTGGAACTAGTGTGCACGCTCTGGCAGGTTCTTGGTTGTACCCAATTTCTTCATCGAGTTATGTCATTTTGTAGTGCCATATGGAGAGAAGTGTGGTTTTTGTTTTACGGACACTTTTGCCCAACCAATTCCATTTTGGGGTAGAGGCAGCCAACATGCCTTTGTGAATTCTGTTGAGAAACCCTAAAGCCCATTGAAGGCCCATGTGGACCCTTAGCCGAAACCCTAGAGAGCGCTATAAAAAGAGGAGGGGGTCCCTCCCATGTACACAGAATTCATTAGCAATAAAGAATTTCCGCTTTCGCTCTCCCTAAACACGTGTCTCTCTCTCTTTCTGTTCTCCACTTCAGATCTGTTCGGGAACCCCGGACTATTCGATAGCGAGGTTCCTTAACACGTTATCAGCACGAATTGCTCTACGGAGATCAGAATTGAAAAGGTGAGAAAGGTGGGATTAGCTTTTGAATCTAATCGTTCTTTTTCTATGCATGCATCTATCCTACGTGGCACGAAGCTACACGAAGAACGCTCGAAGTTACTCAGTACAGCACGAAGCTACAGTACTAAGCATCACAGAAAAAAAAGAAGAACATGGCAGCATGTGCCCGAAGCACTACGCCGCCGTCTCGGTATGAGCGCTTGAAGCGCCGATCGTCGTCAGTTGTGCACGCCCGAAACACCACCCGCGCACGCCGCGCCTCTGCGCACGAAGCGCAGCCAAAGCAGCACACACCGGTCGCCGGCTCGAAGCCAAATAAGCGCCGCTCGAAGCGTCGCCGCCGGCCACCGCCCGAAGCACTGCACGCACGCACGCACGAAGCCGTGCACCTCAATTTCCTCGGCGCCGCGACGCACGGCGCCGCGCAGGAGCACCGCCGTCCGCCACGCTGCGGCCGCCGCCATGGCACGGCCATCAGACACCGACGCCACCGTCGCTGCCGGTGATGCGCTTGAAGCGTCGCGCCGCCGCCTCGCCGCCGTGCCCGCAGCGCATCTTTGCCTCGGTCGCGTGTGCGCCGCCGCTCGACGCTGCGGCATGACGTTGCCGGCCGCAGCGATCTCCGCGCGCCGCCCGGCCGGCCGCTCGAACCAGCGCAAGACGCAGCCAGACGGCCGCCTCGGCCCTCGCGCCTGCGTTAGCCACCACCGCTCGGGCTCGCAAGACGCAGCCGCCGCCTCGGCTCGGCCTCCATGATCGCCGAGGCTCGATCGCCGCCGCCCGCTGTCTGGCTTCCCAGATCGCAGGCTCGAGGCCGCGCGCGCTTCGCCGCCGCACCATTGCCTCGGCCACTTAGCTCGAGCCACCGCCGCCCGGCCGCTCGGCCACGACGCGCGCCGCTCCGATCGCCTCGGCCGGCGAGCCCGGTAAGCCGCCGCTTGGCCGGCGCGGCGCCGCCGCCACCTCGCGCGCTTTGGCGTGGCTAAGACCAAGCGCCGCCACCGGCCGCCTCGAGCGCTGTCGCGCGCCTAAAGCCGCGACGTAGCCGCCGTCGTCGGCGCCACAAGAAGAGCCGCCGTCGGGCGCCCGCATCATTGCCGCCGTCGTTGGCACGCTGCAGAGCAAAGCGCCAAAAGCAGGTAGTGGCGGCTAGGGTGAAACCCTAGCCGCACTGCGCGAACTAATGGGCAAGAAGAATGAGCCGGAGCAAGGCCAAAGAGCCGCCTAGAAGAAAAAAAAGAAAAAGAGAAAAGGAAAAGAAAAGGAAGAAAAAGAAAAGGAAAAAGAGAAAAATTGCAGAAAATTTTGAAAAATTGCCAGAAAATCAAGAAGATTTATTTGGCTCTGCTTTTAATTTTTCTTGCTCTATTTCTCTGTTTTATGAATTTTCTTTATGAATTTGAACTGTTGCTTTATTTAATATATTGCAATGCATATTAATTTATTTTACGTACTTTATGCTTATTGCAACCATTTTCTATTAGATTACACGCATAATCTAATGTCGAATTTTGAAATCATGAAGATGTCCGCATCGTGAATCGTGAGTTTGAAGAACCGCCCCGCACGGTCGAACTACCTCACTTGGGCATCGGACGTGAAGATCGTTCTTGGGGCAAGAAGCTCCGTCTTGCGATTGGTCTAGGGTCCTGCGGGACGCCGAAACCTACCGTCGAAAGCGAGCGATCAAAGCCTTGCATGCACTGGTACTAATCTCTCCCTATGTGGCAAGAAGATCACCGATGAGGAAAAGATTGAGAAAACTCTCTACCTTCCACCTAAATGCTATCCAGAGTGCACGCAGCCTATCGTCGGGACGCATACAAGGAATATAGCGAATCGATTGATGTAATGCAAGTTGCGGAATCGCGAGACAATGTTCTACGCAAGAACTATGTCTCATAGCCACCTGGAAGGGGCACTGGCACAGAAGTTAATGCCAATAGCTATAAGGTGAGAAAGCTCATTCATAGAAAGAAGGGCGAGCAAGGTGAAAAAGAGAAGTTTCAGGCCAAGGGAAAGTCCAAAGCCCGCTAACGCATGAATCGCATTATTATTTTTAGATTATGGTTGTTAGCATTTTCTTTGAATAATGAATAGTAAGCTCTAGAAGAGCATACTTCTCTCATGAATATATATGCAATTTATTCTTTATTCCAGTATTTTTCAATTTTGCAAGTAATATTTGGATTGTTTTGCCTCTATTTGATTAGAATTATATTTCTTTTATCTAGAAATCGTAGCGCCCAAATGGAAGAGGTATGCATTGTTGATAGTGGCACAACAAATACCATCTTAAGAGAGTCTAAATATTTCCAGTCGATCACGAAGAACGCTGGAAAGATTACTACGATCGCAGGAAGCGACTCATATGTAATCGGCTCAGGAAGAGCCACAATTATATTGCCTATGGGTACAACTTTGGTAATTGAAGAAGCCCTTTTGTACCCTGAATCAACACGCACTCTCTTAAGCTTTAAAGACATCCGCGCCAATGGTTTTCACGTAGAAAACAATGAAGAAAATGGCAAAGAATACTTGTGCATTGTGAAGCACGCAGATGTGGAAAAATGGTATTAGAAAAATGTCCTCATATGAATCGGGTTGTACTACACGAATATTCATGCACCAAGTGTATACTTCCTTGAAGACTGCTTTTAGAAGCTCAATTATTTTCTTTATGGCATGGTAGATTAGGTCATCTGGTCTTAGAATGATGAGAAATATAGTGAACAACTCACGTGGTCATGGCATAAATGTTAAAAATTTCCGAATCATGAAGATTTTGTGTGCCTGCATGTGCCACCGGAAATTAATAACTAGACCCTCTGTCATGAAAGTGCAAAATGAAATCCTCGCATTCCGAACGCATCCGGGGATATTTATGGTCCGATTCAGCCTGTCGGGCCGTTTCGATACTTTATGGTGCTCATCGATGCTTCCTCGAAATGGTCGCATGTATGCTTGTTGTCAACAAGAAACCATGCTTTTGCAAAGCCGATCTCGCAGATCATAAGAATTAAGAACGCTTTCCACGATCATCGCGTGAAGTCCATTAGAATGGACAATGCCGAGAATTTACTTCAAAGGCATTTGATGATTATTGCACAAAGAACGTGGATAGCAGATTGAGCACTGCATCGCACGCTCATACGCAGAGCGGACTAGCGAAGCACTAATAAAGAGGATTAAGTTCATTGCCGGACCGCTTTGCAGAGTTGTAACTTGCCCAACACTTGTTGGGGACACGCGCTCCGCACGCAGCAGCTCTTATCAATTTTAGACCGTCGGCCTACAACATCCATTCTCCTATGCAACTTGTGCACGGATCATCCCAAGATCTCCCATCTTAGAAAATTTGGGTGTATGGTATATGTACCTATACCACCCCCTCGGATCGCAATGGGCCCTCTCCGCAAGTCCGGGATATACGTTGGTTATGAGAGTGCATCCATAATCGTATTTAGAACCCATGATCGAGATTTGCATACACTTCGGTTCATTGATTGCATCTTTGACGAGGATCGTTTCCGTCATTAGGGAGGAAATCAACCTTTGGATGAAAAATGCCGGAAATCATATGGCATTCCACCGGATCCCGCACATGACCCCGCACTAATGAAGCAAATCAAGAAGTCCGAAGATAATTGATTTGCGAATTTAGCAAATGAACCGCTCGATCATTTTGTGATCTGAAGGGCGTGGTTAAGTCGCATGTACCAGCAAGAAATGCACCAGAGAGGGTGGAAATACCAAAGAAAATAGAAGGTATCCCTCAACCTGTTCAGAGGCCTCAAAGAAAAAGAGCAGCAACTCTGGCTCCTCAAACCCAAAGTACCCGGAGACGCCTGGAGAAAACTGGGCGAGAGGACTTACCACAACCAATCACGAAAATGCCCCAAGGAAAGAAGGGGAGCCAGTTGAGACCTTGCACTGGAAAGAAGCCAACAGGAAAGGCAATTCCAGACTTGAATCTTCCATCGCAGAAGTCACGGAAATAATGTGTGCGCACACATAGGCGATGAAAGCTAAAGGAACTTGCTCTGCGATAGGGAAAAGCAGCGAAGAGCAAGTAGAAGTGCATGAAGCACCCCATGAAGAAATGGCCATAAACTTTGTAATAACAGAGAATCCTCGAATAGAGCAACGACCAACGTTGATGCCTACTTGCAAAGAAGATTGCCTCGATCATTGATCATGATCCCGAGCCCGCATCTCTCGCAGAGTGCAAGAAAAGGCTAGATTGGGAAGCATGGAAAAAGGCAATCACTGCAGAGTTAGTCTCTCCGAACAAGAGAGAGGTGTTTGCTCAGATGCCGCACACCTCCCCATATAAACCCCTGAGGTCACAAATGGGTCTTTGTTCGAAGAGAAATGAAAACAACGGTTGTAAGGTACAAAGCAAGGCTTGTAGCTCAAGGTTTTACTCAACGCTCGGAGTTGATTATGAAGAAACCTATTCTCCGGTCATGGGAGGAATTACCTTTAGATATTTGATCTCAATGGCGATCAACTTGAAGTTGAGAATGAAGCTAATGGATGTTGTCACAAAGATATTTGTATGGAAACTTGGATTCGAGATATACATGAAAGTCAGGAAGGAATTCCTATCCCAACCAAGATGGAGCAAATAGAAACACATGCAGACAATGTGAAATTGGAGAAATCACCTTGTATGGGTCAAGCGATCAGAAGAATGTGGTACAATCGCTGAGTGACTTTCTCTCGCAAGAAAGGCTACACAAACAATGAAGATTGTCCATGTGTGTTTATCTGACGATCCACGAATGGATTCGTATAATCTCCGTCTATGTAGATGACTTGAACATCATTGGGACGGATGAAGAAATTGAAGAGGCATGCTCATACTTGAAGTCCGAGTTTGAAATGAAAGATTTGGGTAAAACCAAGTTTTGTTTAGGCTTGCAGCTTGAACATGTCCAAGGAGGAATCTTGGTACATCAATCAACCTACACGCAGAAAGTGTTGGAAAGATTTAGCTTTGAAAAAGCATATCCTGCGAAGACTCCAATGGTCGGAAGGTCACTCCAAGCAGACCTAGATCCATACAGACCTAGAGAAGAGGGGGAGGAAGTCCTGGGAGCAGAATTCCCATATTTGAGTGCAATTGAGCGCTCATGTACCTTGCGAATAGCACTAGACCGGACATTGCGTCACTGTGAATTTGCTAGCTCGATGCAAAGGCGTAACCCACCAAAAGGCATTGGAAAGGGATCAAGGACATCTTCCGCTACCTCCAAGGAAGCAAAGACCTCGATGCTTTTTGAGAAGAAACAATGAATTGAATTTGGTTGGCTATGCCGATGTGGGTATTTATCGGACCGCATCTTGGCAAGTCCCAAATCGCTATGTTTTCCTATGTGGAGAAACAAGCAATTTCTTGGAAGTCGTCTAAGCGCACTCTTGTCTCAACGTCGACAAACCACTCGGAAATCATCGCTTTGTATGAAGCATCTCGTGAATGTGCATGG
This sequence comes from Otatea glauca, assembly GCA_036346275.1. NCBI lineage: Eukaryota > Viridiplantae > Streptophyta > Magnoliopsida > Poales > Poaceae > Otatea > Otatea glauca. Next base: position 52,114,295 of record CM070722.1, on the reverse strand, counting down.
CTCGGAAGAATGGTTCACCACATCCGTAAGTCATGTGGTTTGAACATTGAGCAAACTCCCACGATAATTTATGAAGATAATGCGACTTGTGTTGCCCAAGCACGTATGGGTTATGTGAAGAGCAATCTCACGAAGCATATCAACCCCAAGTTCTTCTATGCTCATGAATTGCATAAGATGAACGAGATCAAGATATTGCATACTAAGTCATGTGAAAATCTTGCAGATTTGTTCACTAAATCACTCTCAAAGATCTACCTTTGAAAGGTGCGTGAAAGGAATTGGGATGATGAGACTTAGAGAAGTGCAGATTTGTGGGAGATATGTCACATACTCCCACATGAATCCTGAGCATGAATTATGAATACCCAACATAAATCTCAAGATTAGCAATTGAAGTTGGGAGAATTGTACTCTTTTTCCTTAGCAAGTTTTTCATGAAGTTTTCTTGCATAAGGTTTTTAACGAGGCAATTAGTGCAACATAGTAGCGTATGCTATGTACTCTTTCTCCAAGTATTTTTCCCACTGGGTTTTTCGGAGTTTTAATGAGGCATATGCATCTCATGACAAAGGGCCCAAGGGGAGTGTTGAGAAACCCTAAAGCCCATTGAAGGCCCATGGACCCTTAGCAGAAACCCTAGAGAGCGCTATAAAAGGAGGAGGGGTCCTCCCATGTACACGTAATTCATTAGCAATAAAGAATTTCCGCTTTCGCTCTCCCTAAACACGTGTCTCTCTCTCTTTCTGTTCTCCACTTCAGATCTGTTCGGGAACCCCGGACTATTCGATAGCGAGGTTCCTTAACAAATTCCTGGGCTTTGTAAAGCGCAGGGAATATTCGGCTCTTTTCTTTCAAAAAAAAGGCGTTGGATTAACGGCCCGTCGAACGAGGATGTAACAGTGGATCTTTCCTTTCTCTCCCATACATAAATTAATTTTGTATCTACGTCTCATGAACCCTAACTTAATTATCCTACCATTCTCTTAGCCACATCACCCTTTCCATCCACGAGCCTCCTCCCTCCACCTCGACACTGGCGATGCCCATTGGTGAGCCACCATCCCTGTTGTCAGTTGTCACCCGAAGCGGCTGCTTGCCTCCTTGGTTGCAGCCCTCCCCGATCTAGGACGCGGCCGCCTCCGTACAACCTCCGACGACGCTAATGTCGCTGCTGCAAAACCTAACTCGATCATCATCGCCATGTTGTCCTTGTCCTCATCATCAGTCTGTTGATCCTTCTCATTGCCAGGTGTAGATCCCATGGTGAACGACGCCATCATCGTCTCATCGTACCGTGACCCACCGAATTTTATGCTGAAAACCGACGGTAAGTAATATGACCCATCTTTTGTAAAGAAAACCTTATAGGGTGACAACCTCACCGGAGCCAAAGAAGATGGAGCACGGCTCACGAGGCACAAACCGATGGTAAGTATTCTCTCCATCTTCGTAAATAAAATCTGATATAGTGAAAACCTCGCTGGAGGCAGATACGAAGACGGCTCAAGAAGCACAACCGACCGTAAGTAATCTGACCATTTTTTTTAATAATGTAGACATATCTGTGTTGTTTAGCAAAATCCTTGTTGCATTTCCTAGCAAAAAAAAAAATCTTTGTCGCATACTTGCATTTCATTTCGAAAAGTATCCCTCCAAATACAAGGAACTATTGTCTAGTAGTGATTAGTGAAGCAGCCTAGCTAAGCTGAGTTGGGCCTACCCTGTTCGTCCATTCCAAATGAAAAAAGAATCAAAGAAACGGGGGTTATGACCAGGTTCACAAAACCAGTACGGAAAAAATTGGACAAAAATCGAAAATTGGAGAGTTTCAAAATAAAAAATTGATTTTTTTCGAAAATCGATCGATTTGTATGGAAAATCGGCCGATTCGCATGGAAAATCGGCGGACTAGTTGAACTTTTTTGTCAATCAGTTTTTTTGAGCGATTTTCGGCCGGTTTACCTCGGACAATTTTTTTTCCGAATTTTTTTAATTTAAATTTGAATTCAACCGGTTTACCGACCGATTTACAAAACCGGATTGGACCGATACGACCGATTTTCGGCCGATAATCGCCGATATTTCAAAACCTGGTTACGACTTACGAGTTAGTCGCCCCAGTTCATGCTGCAGACTACAGTCCTGGTCCGTCGCATGAGTAGGACATCGTGGTCTCGCTCGAGTAGCCGCTGGATGTCACAGTATGCAGTTCGGCCCAAGACATCCACACCTCTCGAACCATAACTTTAAATGGGCTAGACTACCATGCATTTTTAAGCCCATTCTGGACATGTACAATAAGATCATCTCAGCTTATTTTTAGTATGTCCATGTCAACTTTGTCATATATGAAAGAGTGAGAAGAGAGAAGAGAGCTGGCTCTTATTTAGTAGTAAGTATTGCACGGGAGTATAGATAGATTAGTTATGTAAAAGAGAGAAAAGATAGTTAATGCATGGCAACTAGAGTCAATATTTAGAGATAGCTATTGTACAATCTGGCTTTAGCGCTTACTCTAGATGATATGGATGAGAGATGGAGTAAACAGCTGGCTTTGTTATTGTACTTACCCTAACAAATGTAAGGCAAAAAAAATTGCTACTCCATCAGAACCCGAAGAGACGTCGTTTTAAGATTTTTCACTTCAACTAAGACACATGTAGAGATGATTAAATTGCCGATCTTCATTAGTTCACTTATTGATTTTGGATGGTGTGTTATTTTATTTCATAATAATAAATAATATTAGGAATAATAAATAATAGAGATATGCAAAGGAAAAAAAGTTAAAATTTGTTTCAAAAGTGTACAATGATGTGTATTTAAGAACAAATTTGAAAGCTACAATGACATGTATCTAGAAACAGAGGGTACATGATTTTTGTTGTTGGAATAATTGCTACTCCCCGTCCATTTTTATTAAGCGTCTTTCAAGCATATGAACAGACAAAACTACACCTAAAAAAACAATTAAATTTTACATTATTCTCTCTTGATGATGGTGCTTTCCACTTGAAGCCCTCCTCTCTCTCTCAGGCCCTGTTTGTTTCGGCTTTTTCACTGGCTTAAAAGTAGAAAAGTTAAAGTCAAAACAAACGACTGACTTTTAAGTCAGGCTTTAAAAAAAGTCAAAAGCCTCCATATAACTATAAACCAAAAGCTAGGTGAGAGGTGCTTTTTGGGATTTTTTTGGGATGAAATAACCCTTTGCCACTGGAAGTCTCCAAAATTACCCACCAAATACCATCATATATAAACTCAAGAATCCTTCTCCCATCTCCTCATTTCTCCTCGTCTTCTCTCGCTCATGGGTGCGACATGCCTTCTCCCTCCACCACTTCGGTCTCTGCCTCCTCCGCCGTCCTCAGCCTTCTTTCTCCTCCATCGACCCGGATCAAGTTGATAAATAATTATGCTCAGAATGAAGTTTGATCTCAAGATTAATCTATGTTTTTCAATACGACATTCGGTGAAAAATATATAAAACATTTGTATTAGATAAATCAGTACATAAGAAAAGTCCTTACAACCTTAAAAGGTATTTTAAACTTTCTAGAAATAAGCTGCACCTAGGTTCACAAAATAAAATTTCAAAAAATCGTTCGAAATTCGAAAACCGCTCAAAAAATCACTCGAAAACCGTCAGAAACCGAAGGGTTAAGAAATAAAAAATTTGAAAAAAATTCAAAAACCATTCGGTTTTTCGTAAGAAACCGCTCGGTTTTTCAAGAAAAACCAACACCGATTGAATGTTCTTAAGAAATGGTTGATGAGGACATCACTTCTATGGATATAGCCACACCTGCAAATCCATCACCTACGCATCAATCGGTCCCCGTTGCTGTAATACATGGACCGATTACTCGAGCTCGCGCACGTCAACTCAATTACCAGGTGAATTCGTTCCTCGGGCTTCATACGAATATTTTAATGGATGGAATGCTATTTAATTCTTGTGATGATGTCCTTTGCCTCAGGAACTTGGGTGAGGAACCAACCAAGATGAAGGATAGAAGAGAAGTGCACGAGTTCGGTTCGATTCGACTCGAGACAGGACTGACTTGTTTCGCCGCCACGGCTACATCCGGACTTCGTTTTGGGCGTTCTTGTACTTCACTGAAAGCTTATCAAGTCTACTTTCCAACGGATCTGGAATCACATCCAAACTCCTTCGAGTTGACGGAATCGTTCAATCAAGCAGCGTCACTTTTTCGGTCCAAGTCAAAAGTGGGCCTTTGGCCTTGTAACAAGGAAAGCCCACTTAAGGCTGCACCCTAGGTTCCTAGACGCCTCTCCACAATAAAAACAGCCACCGCTGCCATTAGATGGTGGGTTTTTTAGATCAAAGATAGCAGTTGCTACTTCTTGTAATCGCGCGTGTTGGCTAAACCGCCCAATTACTTGTCATCGAAACCCTCTTTTGTGATTCGAATGAACTCGTGGTTTCAATTATAATTTGGTGCTTGTTCATCTTGTTCTTGCGTGTTCTTCGATTGCTTGCAGGACAAAGGCCTTCGTGGTCGAGTTGATCGTGCACCGCAAGATCAATAACAACTTCGAAGTCGGTGTAACGATTGCTAAGGCGCATCGTCTGGGGACGGTGTAGTCGGATCGCCAACGTCTTCTTCCACCCAATCGAATCTATCCCTCTCTCATCGAAAGGTCGGGACCTATCCTCCTATCAATGGTTTTCGAGCGAAAACCGCGGTTTTTCAACGGTTTTCGAGCGGTTTTCAACGCATAATTTTTTTTCAATTTTTTCAAAATTTAAATTAAAACGGTTTACCGAACGGTTTTGGATATCGCACTGCAGCGGTACGCTCGAAAACCGCAGTTTTCGCTGATTTTGTGAACCCTGGCTACACCATCCAACTCATCAAAAAGTCAGGATACCAAACAACATGTCTTGACTTAAAAATAGACAGCTTAAAAACTCGTTAAACCAAAAAAACTAGTTTTAAGTCAAAAGCCAAAAAAGCTAAACCGAAACAAACATAACCTTAGTATACAAAATGGACTTGTGTTTCTTGGGAACTCGATCCAACCTAATCAATAGGATAGTAACATAAACAATACTACCAACTTTTGTGTCGTTTGCTGAATACTTACGTCTAATATTGATGGACAAACTAAAGAAACAAATATGCCAAAAAATATTAGATAAGGCAGGAGTGCTACTCAATTTTGTGCACGATTAATTGCTATGTACCCATCTCATCGTCAGAAAAGATCAGTCTTGTTTTGTTGTTCCAATTTCTGCATTTCTTTCCATATCCATCTATACCACGACCAAATCAAAAATCAAATCTCCAAATTGGAATCAACAACCCATTTATATTACACGCCTGAGATCCGGTTATTATCCAACTTTCGTATTCAGAAGTTTCTACTTTCACATGCCATTCTAGATACGACTTGCGCATCTAAAACCGAAAGATTCCACTTTGCGAGCATGATACAACTCGAAATCTCCAACCATTGACGACGCTTTAATCCACCTCCGCTGTATCCAAATCTATCATCCTATCCATCAGCTGTTTCACAGCTAACAGGTTCGTTGCTTTTACTAATATTTCTTTCGTCCATAATTTATACGACATATTTTTTTATATAAACTAAGAAGATACTTAAAAATAATCAGACTATCTTTAATTATCATCTATAAGCACTATATTTAGGTTCTATTTGTTTCGGTTTTTTCACTTGTTTAAAAACAGAAAAGTCAAAGTCGAAACAAACGACTGACCTTTAAGCTGGGTTTAAAAAAAAAGCCAAAAACCTCTATATAACTATAAGCAAAAAGCCAGGTGAAAGTTGCTTTTTTAGGATGAAATAACCCTTTGTTACTGGAAATCTCCAAAATTACCCACCAAATGCCATCATATATAAACTCAAGAATCCTTCTCCTATCTCCTCATTCCTCCTTGTCTTTTCTCGCTCCCCTGTGCGACATGCCTTCTCCCTCCACCGCTTCGGTCTCTGCTGTCCCCGACCTTCTCCCTCCTCCGCCTTCCCCAGCCTCCTTCCTCCTTCACCGACCTGGATCCGACGCGGCGTGGGTTGAGGCGACCGAATCCGAGCTTGGAGCAGCGGGAAGCTACAGGGTCCGGGCGTGGTGCAGGTGGAGCTGAACTGATCCGGCCGTAGCACGGCGGGAGGCAGGTGGAGGCGGACGGGCCCGAGGTATATGTTTTTATTTAGTTTGACGAGAGTTCAAAATTGTTATGCTATTTTCAATCTGAAAAGAGTTAAAATTGCCATATAGTAAGAGTTTCAAGTTGATAAATAATTATGCTCAGAATGAAGTTTGATCTCAAGATTAATTTATGTTTTTCAATACGAGAATGAAGTTTGATTTCAAGATTAATCTATATTTTTCAATACGATATTCGGTGAAAAAAGTATGAAACATTTTTATTAGATAAATAAATACATAAGAAGAGTTCTTACAACCTTAAAAGGTATTTCAAACTTTCTAAAGATAAGCTACACCATCTAACCCATCAAAAAGGCAGGATACTAAATAACATATCTTGACTTAAAAGCAGACGGCTTAAAAGCTTATTAAGTCAAAAAGCTAGCTTTAAGTCAAAAGCTAAAAAATCTAAGCCAAAAACAAATAGGGCTTTAATGTATGTCAATAGAAAACATAGGTAAATATGAATATTTATTAAATATATAAAAATATCATATTAATCTATATTAAAATATAAAATACATATTGTACGCTGAGCCATACGGAGGGAGTAATAACTTGTTCGAGTTCGAGTTCGAGTTCGGGCTCGAGCTTTTTGTCGCTCGCACGGACCGCACGCCCGCACCGCACGCTGCAGAAGAGGAGTCATTTCCTCCTCTCCAGTCTTTCGCCTCGACCTCGCTCCTTCCCTCCGGCCCGACCGACGGCAGAGAAAACCCCTCCCATCCCTCTCTCCTCGCCGCTCTCGTTCCCTCGCTTCCTCGGATCTCTGCTACGACTGCTCGGCGCGCCGCTCGCCCCTCTACCGCCGCCGCCACTGGAGATCCATCCGGAGTAATAGTATCTCCTTTTCTCGGTAAGGTCCAATCCCTAATCATTGTCTGCGGTTTCAGCAATCGAATTAATCTGCCCCGCGGGATTCCGCCCGGTCAATCGACTATCGGAGTAGTTGCAGATTTGGTTTCTGCGCGCCGATGCGCTAATGCTGTAGCTTCTCTTGTCCCGCGGCAGGGGGAGCGAACAGTGGCTTGATTTTGGCGTTGAGTTGATGGTACAATGAGCAGGCCCAACACCCGCAATAAGAACAAGAGGCCGCGGGCCGATGAGTCCGAGAGCCCGTCCTCGGCAGTTCTCAAGTATGCACGCATTGCCTTCTCTCTTTGTCAAACGCTCGCGATTTGATAGGGTGGTGGTGAGGTCTCTGCTGTCTCTGTTGCTGATTTGTTTTTGGGTCGATGCTTGTTATGCAGGAAGATACATTCCACTGGGGCGATCACCAAAAGTGATATCCGGCAGCTGTATATGGTATGGATGCCGGTTTGCCATGGTTGCCATGGTAACTCCAAGGACTCGCCCAATTGTTTCTGCGGGTTGATCCCCACCACCAATGGGGTGAGGAAAACCGGCCTGTGGCAGAAAATGAATGAGATTGTCCGTGGTCTTGGTCCTAACCCATCCAAGGACCTTCGGGATTCCACTGAGACGCCTGCTGGATTGACTAACCTGGGTGCGACCTGTTACGTGAACAGCATACTTCAGTGCCTTTATATGAACACCTCCTTCCGCTTGGGCATTTTCTCTCTGGAGCCTGACGTCTTGAAGAAGCACCCTGTTCTGGATCAGCTGGCTCGGTTGTTTGCCCAGCTACACTCCAGCAAAATGGCATTCATTGATTCGGCGCCTTTTATCAAGATGTTGGAATTAGACAACGGTGTTCAGCAGGACAGCCATGAATTTCTCACCTTGTTTTTGTCCTTGCTTGAGCGCTCATTAAGTCACTCCAAGGTCCCTGGTGCTAGAACTGTTGTGCAACATTTGTTTCGTGGGAGCGTGTCACATGTGACTCGGTACGGTAAATGCCCATATGCATTTGAAATAGGCTTTTAGTTTTTTTAGTGGTTTCAAGGTTGGATTTTGGAAATGGAAGGGAACTAAGCTTTTAGTTTCTAGAAGGTTTTTCATTTCAGGATTATCACCAGGTGTTCGTCTTTTGTGCAATCATTTGCTCACATACACTATCTTTTATTATCTTCTAATGTTCTGCCATAGAACCATTATAAAAAAGGCTTAGTTTATGAATTTAGTACACCAGATGGTTATCTTGTTAAACAACATAAAACCAGTTAACTAGATATGAAATATTTTGAACTTGAAATCTGGTGCTTAAGATAAGCTATGCGCAGATTTCTATGATTTTGTAATTGGATGATTACTCAGATACTTAGTCAGGAAGAGATCATGTAGACTTGTGTTTTCTGTTAGCAAGATCATTTCTTTCTTTGTACTATTATTTATTCACAATTTCACATTCCACAACCTGCGCATATCAGAGTGAATATGCTTAGTTCATGCTACTGGCTTACTTTTGTGGAGAACTGATGTGTAGACATCATATGCTTAAGGTGCTCATCATGTGGAAGAGATTCTGAAGCATCTTCAAAAATGGAAGACTTCTATGAACTGGAGCTGAATATTAAAGGTTTAAATAATTTAGAAGAAAGTTTGGATGACTACCTGAGTGTGGAGGCACTGAATGGGGAGAACCAATACTTCTGCGAGTCATGTCAGAAAAGGGTAGACGCCACTCATTGCATAAAACTTCGCTCACTTCCTCCTGTTGTTAATTTTCAGCTCAAGCGTTATGTATTCCTCCCAAAGGTGATATACCTTGATCTAATGCTCGTCCATAGTTATGTTGCTATACATTCCTTCCGCTTCTTCTGTCCTGTGTGTACTTCCTCTCTTTTTGTGCAAGATATTTGTCTAACTTGTTTGTTGTTTCATCCCCAGACAACAACGAAGAAAAAGATTTCTTCAACATTCAGTTTCCCAGGACAAATAGATATGGGAAAACGGCTGTCAAACCCTTCATCTAGTTATATTTATGACCTGGCTGCTATTTTGATTCACAAGGGCAGTGCTGCTAATAGTGGGCACTATGTGGCACATATAAAGGATGAAAGTAACGGTCAGTGGTGGGAGTTTGATGATGAGCATGTATCCAAACTTGGTTTTCACCCTTTTGGTGAAAAACCAGGCAAGTCATCTAATAAAGCTGATCAGAAATCCCAGGGTATTTCTACAACAGATTCTGTTGCAAATGATAATAACAGTAACCACCATGAAGCTGCACCGACTTCTTCAATGGGAGAGATGTTTTCTTCCACAGATGCTTACATGCTAATGTACAAACGTTCCAGTAAGGATGGAAATGTTATTGAAAGCAATGATATTGTGGAAACCAATAATAATTCACTTCCACGCCATTTGTTGGATGAAATTGATGAATTAAATGCATCATATGCGAAGGCATGTAAGGAATATCAAAGTAAGAAAGACAGCCATCTGGCATATATAACAGAGAGGCGCCAAGAAGTAAAATCTGTTCTGATAGAAGCACCTGCTACTCCAGAGGATGAATCATATTTTTGGATTTCAACAGATTGGCTTCGCCAATGGGCAGATAATGTTACACCTCCCTCGTGAGTTTACTGGGGAGCCATTTGTTTTATTTCCTGTCTTCTTTTTCTCTTTATGTTGACATGCTTTGGTTTGTAAAATTGTAGTAGTGTCGCAAAGACACAATCCGTGCACATGCCCTTGTCTCAGTACTGCAGAAATTTGTAGCTTCTTGCTGCGGCGACCACTTCATATTGCTGTACTGTTAGCTTTCAGGGCCAGCACATCTACTGAATGATAAATATAAGCTGGAAATTTAATCCATACAATGCTGCAATTTGTATCACAAACCAGCAGTTATCTTTATACATCCATTACATTGATCTATTTGCTGAACACAACATCTGTCATGGTAGACTGAAGTCTTCTTACGGCATTGTCTGTCTGCTACCTCTTGATTTAACCTATTATTCATTAGTTATATGGACTGAGCTGGCTGGTCTTGTAGTTAACATCAGCGATTGTTAGTTGCTAATTTCCTCCATTTATTTTTTTAAAAATTAAAATCAGATTGTCTTTATGCGATATATCTTCAGCCACGTATATTTTTTTGTAGTGGTTAGCCTTTTGAATCTGTGAGGTCAGTATAGAAGTGGCCTTTAGTACATCTCAATGATTGATAACATGCCTACATAACTAAGAGTAATCAGTAATGAGAAACAAACCGTAAATCAATTAAGGTCAAGTCCAGAATATAATGATAATATAATATCAGTTTTGGTATCTGATCCATTTTGGCACAATCATCCTTAGTTTTTGTGCAATATATGTGCTCTCTGCGATATTAAATGCTATAATGTAGCATTTCTTCAGAATATTTCCCACTGGATTTTTGTATGCCTATGCTGTATATTTTGCTCCTTGTTCACATATGTTCCTAATAAAGGTATCCTTTGGATGTTCCTTAAAGAATCCAAATATAGCCTTATTATAACTGTATTTTATTTCTGCAGTTCCATTGACAATAGTCCAATTCAATGTGAACATGGAAAGGTTCCAGCGTCTAAAGTCACATCCATGAAGCGATTATCAGATGGAGCTTGGCAGAAGCTATTTTCTAAAGTAAGAAACTTCTCCACTTCTTAGTTTTCGTTTCTTAGAATCATTTGCCTCAGATTGCTCAGCAGTTATATTTCTCGGTTATTCTTGAGAATGTTATGGATAGTTATTTGTAAAAATACAATATTTTGTGCTTAATTCTAATACTTCTGAAATATTCTTGATGAATATTTTTTGTATTGTTATTGCAAAAAATACTAGTATGGAGGGGGACCAATTTTCAGCAGTGATGATTTTTGCATGGAGTGTCTCAAGGATGGAGCAAAAAGTGCAGTATCTGCTGATAACTATCGTGATCGAAAGGCATCATTAAAAAATCTTGCAGAGGCAGCGCTTGCTGGAAGTAGTCCAGATGGTCCTTCTTACTTTGTTTCTAAGGCATGGTATGGGAAGTACATCCTCGTCTCAGTTTCTGATCTTGGTTCTGTATGTGACTTGTGGATGGTCCACTTAGGATTGTTCTCCTCACCTACCGCCTTTGTGGGAACTATATACATAATGCATTCTGCTTATAGTCCTTTCAATCTCTTTTATAGTGATAACTGTAGCGTATCTATGTAAGAGTCATCTTAAAGGTTGTAATTTCTGTTTACCTCTTACCTTTTAGAGGTTTTTGGTCAGTGTTAAGTGTCGTTTTGTGCAACACTACAGTCATTATCCGACATGTTATATTATGTTATGCCCTGGTAATATGTTGTCTTGTAGATGCACAAGGTATTTCCACAATGTGGTCAATCATCATAGGTTTCTTGATTGAGTTTTTGCACCTTAACCAGTTGTAGGCTAAGTATGTCTTGCAGTTATGTTATTTATCCAACTTTGCACTACTTTTTTTCCCTCCGTCCTTTGGTTGCCCCAAGGGTTGCATCTTGTCACCAAATTGCAGCTATGCAATCTAGTCTCATACTGACCCTTTTTGCTGTTTGCTCCTAGGTTGAACCAATGGTTGCGCAGAAAAAATGTGGATATCCCTTCTGATGGTGATAATGGACCAACAAATGCTCTAAGATGCCCCCATGGGTATCTTCTTCCAGAGCACGTTCAAGGGGCAAAGCGGGTATCTGTGCCAGAGAGCCTCTGGTTATTTCTCTATGAAACCATCAGTGCAAGGAAGGCTGGTGATATTCTGACTTTTCCGTCAGATTCTCAACCATGTGAAATCTGCAGCAAGGAATTGTCAGTTGTTGCTTCTGTCGAGGATAATCTTAGGTAAGATAAGAATGCGAGACAGTGAATTGATTGTTCACTTGAAGTTCATGGCTATTGGCTAATATTATTTTTCTTCTGTATGGTGTTTGACTTTGCAGATCGGTGAAACTCAAGCAGCGACAGAGCCATGAAAAGTTAATATCTGGGAAAAGCGTCGCACTTAACCCTGGGCAAAAATACTATTTGGTTCCTTCCTCATGGTTGTCAGAATGGAGAGCTTACATTACGGCGACCGGGAGAAATGTTTCTTCGCTGCCAGAACCTCAAAGTCTTGAAGCTACTGTGAATTCACTTGTATGTGAGAAGGTAAACTAACTGAGTCTCTGTTCTGCTGAATAAGTTCCACTCGCTGATATGTGTGCTTGGTTCTGAAAGGCCAGAAAAGAGTGGGACTCTGGTATTTGAATCTGTAGAGTTATGTGAGTGCGAGGCTTTGCTGTCAGAGATAAATGTCAACCCTATATAAGTTCTTAGTGGGGATCCAAGTCAGAACTTTCTATTCTCCTGTTGTGAGATCATTTTTTAGTAATTTTTATAACACATTGGTAAAGACATGATAGCTTGTTGAAGAACAGAATTGTGGTCAAACCTGTTTGCCGAATATTTTGTGCAAGAAATTACGGTTTTGCACATAACGAGTTGTTTTATCGACCTATAAGGCAGTGTGGTATAACACTGAGTGACTGAGTGAGGTCCAAGAGTCATACATATATAATGCTGTTTTTTTGCATTCTGATTATGCCTGCCAGGGAACTAATTTAAAACTGTTAACAATTTTAGCAAGCAAAGCTATACACGAGAATGAGATGAGGTTGTAAATTTCACATGATAACAATCATCCATAACAACCAAATGTGTACGCATCGTAACTACCTTGGCATCTGTGACACATGTTAGTTACTCCTTTTAACTTGCTTAATTGATGTAAGAATTCACAATAAGCTGTTATTTTGGTTACTTCATGTGGGGCATAAGAATGTTATTTACTGAGAGATTGTTTTGTAATTTGATTTTCTTTTTGTGTGATGTATATTGTGAGGTGTAACTGATGCTAGGTTTACATGCTTTGCATATTCATTGTTGGTTTAATTCTCTAGGAGAATCCCTTTATTTGATCATATTTAGCAGTACTGCTACATTTGTTATCTAGTTATTAGGTGTGTATATAAAGTATTTTCTTGTTGAATTTGTTGATTGATCATTTTTCAGCATTCAAGATTGTTGGAAAGGCCTTTGGATCTAGTTTGCAAGCGCGGGAGCATCACTCAGAAAGCATCAAATGTAAGTTCATGCTCTTCAGAACTTTTCCTATGTACTCTCCTCTTTTATCTGCAAATTGAGGAGACTTGTGACTTGTGCTGTATAATAACCTTACTATAGATGTGTTCCTCTTATATCACACCTTTTGTGATGGGTTAGATGTTTTGAAAGGTGGTAAGCTTTATTGGAGATCTTCTTTTATCTGTTGTCTGTTTTGAGGCTGTTCATAGTGGTATTGCTCATAGTGCCAGCTTGCCTATGAGGGTAAAATTGATGTACAATGGTGGCAACAGTAATCTCCAACTTGAGTTCCGGCTGAAGTTCAGAAGCATGTGTGGGTGTCTGCAATCATGTTCTGTGTGGCATCTCAGTATTCAAACTAGGATTACTTGTTTCATAAGGTTTATATGGGTCTGGAACAACAGTGCTAAGGAATGTAAAGGCATCTTAGATAGGAAATGTGAAGCACTTGCATTATAACGCTTACATTGTCCAACAATCTATTTCATTTCGGCCTTTGTTTGCTGATATATGTTGCGCTCCAAGATGAAAACAAATAATTTGGAAACTGTGGGTTAATTTTTTTTTACTTTGTTTTCAGACTGATGGGTTAACAATGATCTCAGAATCTGATTGGAGATTATTCTCCGAAGAGTGGAATGTAACACATCGAAATGGTATATCTGCTGAAATTGTTTTTAGCAACAGTTCTCAATATAAACTGCATGGGTCATCTGAAGCAATGCCAACTTTGGATGGAGATCTAGATCAGTCTATTAATGATTCAAATGATGATTTGGGGGGCAGTGGACCCTATGTCAGAACTGATCCTGAGGTAAACTATGTTCTAGAGTCAATAAATTGTGCGAAGAGCTAGTTTTTATTGGATATTATAATTATTGGTTTCCATGGTTGAAAATAATATTCTTATGTTAGGAAGACTTAAAGGGACTGGTTTATCATATAAGCAATGCATCATCTTGTATACTTAACTAGTTAACAGTAAGAATGCAATCAACAATTCTACCATACATATGCAATCAACAAGAAACTTGATCTTTATTTGTATAGAACAGAACATATTATACTGGCATGCTATTAGCATTTGGCATATTACAGACGCAACAGTGTGGCGCTTTCATATAAGTTATTCCTGATGAAATGATGTTATGACAATTAATTTTGTGAGAAACGAATTTTTAACAGATAAAACCATTAGTAGTTAAGTATCATGTCAAGCAAACAATGACATAACAACATGGCTTTTCAACAGCTGCAAATCATCTAAAGTCTCAGCTGCGTCAGCCTATTTAGCTTGCATATTTGTGTTATCACCTCCCAATGGTTAGGTTAAACCATCCCACAGGAGGGGAAGTGGCAGGGAGAGGTAGTATGGGAGGGAGAAATCTGGAGAACATTGACTCTTGCTCGCTTATAGCCGAGCTTAAAGATGGAGTTAATTTCTTCAAATGGAATTTTAGATTATAGCTGAACGCTGCTTTCAGAAAGTAAATGAGCTTTTAATACTTTATTTAAATTCAGACTTCTGGATAATCAAATGCTTTCAAGCACTGAAATACTTTACATGTATCTGATGAGTACAAATGTTACTTCCTGCTTTCCTCCCTCTTTTCCCCAATTCTACCTGTGAATTTTGTATGCTAGGTTTGTGAAGAATGTATTGGAGAAAGGGAAAGCTGTGCATTGGTAGAGAAGCTCAATTACCAGAACAAAGATATCCATGTTTATCTTGTGCATGGAAAAGAAGCACCAAAGTCAATTAGAGAGGCATCTGCAGCTCTTCCTGTTCCAGATCGTCGGACTTCGAAGCGTTCCCGGAGAACATCCTCAGGGAGTTCAATCAGTTTGAAAGTCTCTGGTTCAACATCCGTCTATCAGTTGAAACTCATGATATGGGAATCTTTAGGGGTATGTTATGCACATCGAAACCATAAAATTTTGCAAGAGCATATCCTTTGGCACCTTTCCATCATAATGGAGCTATAGTCTGCACTTGCATGATCAGTTGATCACTTTTTTTGGTTTCTATCGTGCTTCCTGTTTTCAAGCATTAATAATGTTTCGAGTATTGGCAAGTCAATCATCAAATGACCTAGTGTTCACTTAAGAAGGGAAATATGAAATTCCAGATACTAGTACAAGAAGTAGGGTTGAAAACGGAATTTCCGACCGCTCCGGAGAAAAACGGAAATGGAAACCTTTTTTCGTAAACAGAAATGGACAATGTCGGTACAGAAACGGATTTTTTTTTGCCGGAAATGGAAATGGAAACAGGAGAGCCAGTTCCGACGGAACCGGAAATTCCGTATAAATGAAACTGAAAATTCTGTCTTCTAATTTAAATAATACCAGAAATATATATTGCTTTATAGAAAATATCAAATAGAGTTAAAAAAAAATCTACAAAAATTCTCAAAAATATTTTATAACATTTTGAACTTAGGAAAATTATTTGCAGCAAGATTTTGGTTTCGTCTTTCTCAAATAAATTATTTATTTAAATACGAAAATAGCAAAAAATCATTAATTAAATGCTGAAAATTCAGAAAAAAATCATAAAATTGAATTAAATGCTCAATTAAATAATTTGTAAATTTTTAGGGTGTTACAACTGGGAACATACCTGGATGGAATTTTCCGCATTCGTTTCCGTATCCACTCCGTTCCGCATTTGTTTCCGTCACTATCCATTTCCGGGGTTTCCGATTTCGTTTACGTTACCGGTAAAAAATGTGGAAACGGAAACGGAACAACCATTTATTGACTGTTTCCGTTCCGTTTTCATCCCTAACAAGAAGTAATCATATGTAATTTCTCGTACTATAATTGTTACCTTTCTCCAATTTATTAAAGGAGCAAAGTAATCATATGTAATTTCTTGTACTATAATTGTTCCCTTTCTCCAATTTATTAAAAGAGTAAATTACACTATGGGTCTCTGAACTTGTTCGGCTGGTTCAAGTAGGTCACCGAGCTCCTAAACTGCATGTCTAGGTCACTGAACTCTTTTAGGTGGATTACTCAAAGTCATTAATTACTATGCCAGCTTGAGTACGACCAATGACATAGCAAACTTGTGCCACCGTGGTATAGGGCTCAGATTTAGTCGCAAAAATCACTAACAATAAGCCGAAGGTGGCTTGTCCTCCCCCTCGCAGCCTCTCGAATATACCTGATGAAAGCCTTTTATCACCGCCATTGACTTTGCTCAATCTCAACTCCTTGCTCGCAGCAATAATAGTTGTCGCAAGGTCTAGATCTTGGCACGCTCCACCAACCTTGTGATCGCCTTAGTTACTGTAGCTCATAGGAGTCTCGAATGTGGGAGAAAATCGTGAAAGGTCAAAACTTTAGGGGGTTGAGTGCAAATTTAAAATTGCCATGCTTGTCGCCAAGTGCCACTCATGTGCACCCCATGGCATGCCACATGGCATGGTGGCATGCCATGTCATCTTGTCAACACGCCGTGTAATCTGTCATACCCTGGTTGAACATGTTTAGTGATGTGGATATGTGAGTTTGGTGACCTACTTGAACCAGCCAAACAAGTTTAGTGACCCACAGTGCAGTTTACTCTTATTAAAATGAGGGATAGACTATTACACAGGTTACTTTTATGTGTAGCCACGGAAATCTTGCTTCTTGTTTGATTTTTCATTATGCTTGCCTGCTTCAGACTGCATTCCAATTATTGGTGTTGTCATATTTAGATTGTTAAGGAGAACCAGAAGCTTCACAAAGGCTCTGTTGAGATTGAAGATGACTTTGCTACTCTTGCTGACAAGAGTATTTTTCCTGGGGATGTTTTATGGGTCAAAGATTCTGAAATCTATGAGAACCGTGATATAGCAGGTGAAGTAGCAAATATGATGTGTTCGAATATTTATGAAAATTGAGATTGTTGATGGCTTAAGGTTTGTTATCCTACGATATTTCAGATGAAATTTCGGAGCATAAGGCTGATATACTACAGGCTGAGGAAGGCTTTCGTGGGACTTTATTGACGTCAAGTGTATCAGCTCAGCTTTGCCAGGATATAGCATTTAGCGAATGAGTTCTCATGGCAGCTGCATCGTTGCATACATTTGTTGAGTTCAGTTGGTTAAGCTTGCTTGGAGGTGATTTTGACTTTCTTCTAGTTTTCTTTATATTTTATTGTTTTATCTCAATAGAAATCACAGACTTAAAAAGTATTGTCTATGTTTCTGATTTCTCCTTTGTTTAGCCATGGCTAGGTGTCATATCCGTAGCTAGATATGATTGCTGCCCTCCTTTTGCATCGCAGCGTGTATACGCATCGGTTTCACAGTTGTTAATTAACTAATGTAGTTATTTTATACTATTTCAATTTCAAGGACCTTTTTTTTACTGATGCTCCATTATAATTTCATCTGATATTTTGTAGCTACCAATAGAAATTTCTCCATTCACTTGATTCCAGAATTCAGACCAAGTGCACATCAGTTTCTGCATGCTGTTTTACCCATTCTTTTGCCCGTTTCAAGACCCCAGTTCTTTCCTTACATCTTAAGGTTTCGTGATCTTACTAATAAAAAAAATACTAACTCATGTTCTCTCTAGCAATGCAGGGGTATATCCAGGAATCTGAGTGTGTCGCAGAGCATTGTAAATTATGGCGGTTCTACTAGTCCAGGCCGAAAATTTTGTCTATCCCTATCTCCATACTGTCTCACACCTAAGTGTGCTTCCGATCTGTTGTATCCGCACGACAATGTGAGGGGTAAAAAAGAAGAGGTTCTGCCGCACTCTTCCCTAATGTAATTACTTAGGTAGTTAACTATTTTCGGCTCTGCAACTTGCATCTATGTAGCCTTTTATTTTGTCGCGAGAGCAATGGGCAACTTTGGTGAAGGAAGTAGAGCCATAAACTACGTAGAACAGTTTGCTGCCTTTGGTGTCTACGTAGATGGTAGGGTCTGCAATGCTTTTGATTCGTTCTCTGTTGTTTATGCACTTCACCCGTTGTTTCGAGGGCTCATCCTTGAGTGCATATGCATGTTCAGGTAAGGCCTAAGATATCATCAAGCCAGTACCCATGAAGAAGACTAAAATCTGTAGTGTAAATGTGTAGTTTAAGTGGAATCTTTTTTAAAACTCTTATCATGCTGCAAAAACCATATGAGGAGCGTTTTAGCAAACACAATACCATTCTCTACATCTTTTTTTCTTCTTCTAAATTTTTGTTTGCAGACTTGCGTTGTTACTTGTTTATTGTTTTTAGGGGATGGGCATTGTGGAAACGGTTTTTAGATGAAAAATAAATCGTTTGCTTTCCTTGACTTAACACCTCGCTCCCATCAGGCCTAGGGATAGAAAAAAAGGTGATGGAATTGTCTTACTTGAAGAGAGATGAATGTTTGCATGATAATCCTTGCATTGTTCCGACGACTTGATACAACAGTCTGCGCATAAAATAGCGGCATGACCAACGCGAACACTTGGAACATTACTAACGGAGATTAAGTCTTTAAAGCAATAGAAGATAAGAGTACTAATTTATGGTGTGGTTGAAGACTAGAAGTGGTAGGACTGGTACGATACGCTTTGGTGGACTCAACCGGTTTCCGGAAACAGCTGCGGCCCCTAGCTTCCGGCAAATCCAGCTTACGTCCTCATGAGGTCATGCTCTCGTCATCATCTTCCTCCATAGTTTCGAAATCACGTAGCATACGGGATGAACGGATGATCATAATGTAGGGGTGGAGAATGCGATCAAAAATTCAAAATCCCATTAGGTTCCCCTCTAGAACATGGAGATTTTCCTAGCTATGGGTCATAAGGATATCAAATTATTTCCCGTGAAATTTCTGTGTTTCAAACATGTCTTTGATGTATCGTCGTCACAAACAATGATGTAATGAATTGGAGGAGATTGGTACTACCGTTCTGTACAAACTGGAGTAGTTATTTTGGATAAGTTTAAACTTACTGATTGGTTCGATATCCCATTTGTACAAGCTCTCTAAAGCAAGATGTACTGTACAACGTGGAGTTTGTTCCTTGTAGCCAGGACGTCCTAATCTATGCAGCAGGACCCCATTTAAATAGACTAATCCCTACACTCAGGTCTTAACTACTCCTATGCATTATACTTGCATCTGCACATGCAGCTGCAGGTAGTGGAACGGAACGAGACACTGACTATTTTCAGCATAAGAAATTAAGAATTAGGGCCTAAGCAGCTAGGCTTATCGGATGAAGAGGACCAGAACTTCCTTTGTAGCCCTTGCTTGCATCACCAAAATAGTCATACAAGATGTAACTGCATGAAATCCCATCCGCCATGGGGACAGACAAAAGTATCTTCCGACAGCTCGGCGATTGGACAACGTGGCATCTTAGGTCAGGTTAACCGGTGTGACACATGTGTGGGGTTGCCACGTTATTAATCAGTCACACTAGTAGAAGAGTCATTTGGCCCCTTCATCACCTGAGGAGAACACACGTAGTATCATTTTAAGATCACTGATTGAAGTGAAGTAACATTTGGGTTTACACATGTCGGCATAACCGTCAGACGAGGCTAGTAGATTTCTTCTTCACAGACTGGCAGATTCTTGGAAAGCTCGAGGAGCACACGCATCGGCATGTTTTTTACTGCCCACTTTACCAAAATTTTTGGCTACTGTCTGATTTTATACCACAGTTTTAATATTGCCATAGTTTTTTTTAGCCCTGCTGTCCATCCGTCATAGACTCGTTTCCTTTGCCTAATTTGCTTAAGATGTGACCACAGAATTGTTAGTCACAAAAAGTATAGTAAACTATGCTTTGTCATAACTTGACGAACAGCGGTAAAAAAGACAGCAGAAACCTTTGTAGAAAAAAACATATGTCAACTAACAAATAGGCCCTTGTGTTTTTTGAAAACACTACTACAGTAGCTAGGTAGATATCCGGTGCGGAAAATATCTCACCACATGAGGGACCTTTTTGCAAGCCGGTCCACACAGATCATATCAAGCCTCCTGCTAATTATGATCACATCCGTCTGATGGAGCGTCGCGATTGGTGAGCAGTGATGTGCTAGCCCTCCCTGTCCATGCTGTGCAAAAGCGACGCCGGTGTGGGGGCACAGGGAGAAGCAGAGAGGAAAATAATAATAAAAAAGACAAGGAAATGCATCAATGCTGCTAGCAGTTTCATGAGGGAGGAAGGGAGAGATAATCAAGGGAACCATTAAGTGCACAGTGCCTTGTGGGGATTGCCATTAATTATTTTATGCTTCAAGGCTTGCTCCCTTTTTTTTTAATTGAGAATTGAAGCCTTCTTTCCTTGTACACCACCTCCATATGTTCCATGCCATGATCACAAAATTGTATTCCTGCCCCCACACTCGCCTTCCCTTGCCTCTTCCATCTCTGTCCCTCCCTGCAACTGTTTACCATTCTTTTCTCTCTCTCTATTGTTTAGTCCTTGGTGTGTTTGGTTTTCCTTGTCCGGCTGTCTCCTTTGTTTCCTCACCTCTTCTCTTCTCCTTCTCCGCCTAGTCAAAACTCCGAAGAATCGCTCTGTTCGTGAAGGTATAGCCTTCTCTCTCTCTCTCTCTCTCTCTCTCTCTCCCCTGTGCCTTCTTGATTTTCTTGATTTTAGCGCTCTTTTTACCGGGAGAGGTGCCGGGATGGTGGAACTAATCTGGGCTTGAACAGTTGTGTCGGCATCTTCGGTGGTTAGCATATCCTCCTTGTTGTCCGTAGATTTGATCATTGGTTCGATTTGGCTTCCTCGTTTCCGATGAACGCCTGAAAGGATCTCAAAACTGTTCGCCTCAATCAAAGCTCTTTACTTCTTTGCTTTTTCGTCGTGTCGTACTTTGAATTTATCTTGTCCTGAGCTCTCATGCACGAGTACTCCTGCTCCATCTAAGCTAGATTTGTTTTATCCTAGAAAGCGCTTTTTTTTTCTTTTTTATTTTGCCTCGGCCCTTTGGATTTGTTGTGGTAGTACCAATAGGATTCTGTTGTCAGAATAAATATGTAGGATATGGTCTAGAAAACTTGTGAATTTTAGAACAAAGTTGATGCATTTTTTGTATGGAGAAAGGGAAACGGCATCTGTTGCATCTCTGTGTTTGACTCCTTTGTTTGGTGAACATGGTTTTGATAATATGCTGCAGTGTATGGCTGTATCCATTTTATCTTTTGGCTATGATTTATGAGCGTCAGGCCCTCTTTCAAAGTTTCCTGTCATATTAGTCCGCTTGGATATTTTGGATACCAACTAGATGATTTTCATTTGCTTCGTTTTCCAGATAGGAAATCAACATTTCCCTTATCTGTTTTTTTTACTCCATTTAATTCTGTTACAAACAGGTGGCTTAGAAGTTAGAATCATTATCCTACTCTAATCACAAGGTTCTGAGGGGATTTGGTACCAATTACTGCTAAAATCAGAGGGGAATTGGGCCATATACATTGATGTCTTGCCAATAATTTGGACTATTTAGAAAGTAATTATAGAAGAATATCCCGAACTTCTTGTGAAATTGATAGGCTTCAAGTTAAAATTGATTTTGATCTAGGCGCACGTCTTATTTTTGGGGTAGAATTGGTAGTTTCATGCTTGAATGTCGTGTTCTTTTCCACATGATAGCAATATAAAAAATGACTAGGCCAGGCCCCTTCCGAGATTAATCTCTGGTGTTTTAACAAAACAAAATCCAATAAGGAGAACTCTGGTTTCTGCACACCATTTTATGGTGTCCAGAAACCTTGTCTAGGTGCACACATGAAGCCAATTCCTCTATGATCTTGTCTAGAATAGTTCATTATGACTGGTTTTATCAATTCATGGATTTGATGTTCTGTTTTCAGTTACTTGAAATCCTGCTGGGTTATTTTCTGCTTTTATCAGTAAGTCTTGTTTTGAATTGGTCCCTCTTCATGTTAAACTGTAAGGAGTAACATCAGAATGCCTCCAAAGCTCTTTTCCTATATCCTGTGCTTGCACTACATGACTTCTGATCGCCCCAAAGCTCCTTTTCTATATCCCATGCTTACACTACAGGACTTCTGATCGCCTCCAAAGATCTGTTTCTATATCTAATGCTTGCACTACAGGACGTCTGATCACCTCCAAAGCTCTGTTTATCTATCCAGTGCTTGCTGTGTCATGGGGTGCTTCCTCAGATGCTAAAATGCTTAAAATGGACACATGCACACAGCACGCGACATTGGTACAAGACAACACGGACATGGAAATACAACATTTCTCAAAAATTGCCGATACAATGACATGGCTATGTGTATGTAAACCATAAAAACAAGCCATATATATTTTCCTAACTCCCCTTAGTATAAATTTACCACATGCTAAATAATGATTGATTTCACATAACATATAGGAGTTTGCAGTTTCTATCCTGTATAAACCATATGTTAGGTCATGTACCAAATGTATGAGGTATAGAAGTAAACTAGTCGTGTTAACAATGCTACAACGAATTGTTTATGGCACCAAATGTATGAGGTATGGAAGCAAATTAGTCATGTTAACAATGCTACAACGAATTGTTTATGGCATGCTGTTGCTGTGTGCACCACATTTGAGGATACAATTTATTGGAAAACGATAGATATTTCAATACTTCCTCACCGCATTATCTAGTTATCCGACTCACTAACATGTTCAAATTGGGTGTTACACCTGATATGGCTCGGGTACATGTAAGAGAATTGCCGAGGGTCCAGCACTGTTGCAGATATGGGCATGACACTTAGTGGAATTGTGGGTGCATCGCAGGTTACATTTCTATATATGGCAGAAGTACGGGTTTCCTTTACTTGCCATTTGAACTGCTGTTCTTTGCATGATTCAAACTAGCTTCCATTAGAGTATCTAATGTTGTAGATTCTTGTAGATTAAATAGTATTAATTGATCTTTTTTCCTTAGTTGCATATGCTTTTTCTGAAAGTACATGGGGACATTTATAAAAGTACAGTGTTTATAACTTCATATACATACAAAGGACGATTTATCTACATGTATGCATGTATCATCTTCAATACCTGTTTTCTATCCCATCTGATTCACATCTTGTATAAATTTCAAGGGTTCCGTAATCCCCCGTAATCCCAAATTAGAGTGCATAATAACCCTACAATTTCAGAAAATACTACCAACACTCAATGAACTTACCCTGTAAAATTGGAAAAAACAATTATGCCACTCCATCTGACGGAGATCACTTGTCCCAAGGAGAACGAATGATTAAAAGTTCATATAGGAGCATTCCATACATAAGAGTGCTTTCCAATTCTGATATTCTGGGCTATTTATGTGTTTTAACCATACCAAATTGAGGGTATATGGGATAAAATAAATCATGATTCATGAAATGTTATTCTTTTTCACTTTGGAGGTTAACTTTGTGTAATGTGTTGATTTGTGGGAAGAATGCGAACTTTTTTTTTTGTATACAATGTTAATGTATAACAGCTACACTGCATCCTTTTATCCTTGATTTATTGATCATCAAAGTAGAGAATTTCTCTTGGTATCAGTGGCAGAGAAAAGATTATTTACCTGCGGGGTCAACTATGCAGCTTAGGTGTTTCTCGGGGATTATTCCTATAAGATTTGTGCATTAGCATTCAATGTTTAGGTAAATCTCTAATAAATATATGTTCATTTGCAAAAATCCACCCAACATCCCTCTACCTCCATCTGCCACTTCTTGATCTCTCACTTCATCGTTTGTTTGCTAATCTTATTGTTGATACTGTACTAAATTTTTTAGCACAGTGTAACAACAATAAACTTGGTCATGTATTGATCTTTTATTTATTCGTACATTTTGTAATGTAGGGGTTTAATTTGTGTTAATTCCCACGGCTATTTTCAGATATGTTTGTCAAACTTGAAGGTTGGTTATTTGCTAACATTTCATTATTTTGTATTATTTGGTCGGGAATTTGTCTTCATCTGATAAAGGCGAGCTATCTAAGTTACCATTAATGGTTTGTTCTTATGTCCATTTTGAAGTAACCTTTTTTAATAAAGACTTTCTTCCCTTATGCGGCAATGGCTGAATAATGAGAAGTCCCGACAGAACAGTCATAAACAGAAGATGTAAAAGTCAAAATAGTGGTTCTTTTAGGCGAGAAGAGAGTTCCTTAAACATTCTATTTTTAGAAAATCGAACCTGTCCAAGTCCACCTTCGAATTGTTGCATTTTACATAGTTTTAAACAAGATAGTTTGTTTTGGTTAGTAATTGGCATTTAAGTTCAACTGTTGAACTGAAAATTAACTGTCTAGTTTCTACTTTCCACATCAGAGGCTCAGATTACTTTTAGTTCCTTTTTTTAAAGATCTACACCAGTATCTTTCTGTTTATAACTTCAACTTATCTTTTCTTTGTCATATTCAGTTGGTGTCATTGTCGCACTGAACATTTATTGATAAAGATGGCAAGATCAACTCCCTGTTAACTGAACATTTATTGATAAAGATGGCAAGATCAACTCCCTGTTAAGTGTCGTAAAGGGCATCATCTCTCTGGGAGTCTGGATTCCAGCATAAAGATCACCCCCACAAGGTTGCACTCAAAAATATGTCAACACAAGCCTCTAACCGGTCATACGGTTATCCAGACAATTCTCAAATACCCTACTATAGCAGGGGTTCAACGCATGCAGGGGGAAATGGTACTTACTATGCACAACAAAATCACGAGGATCTTCACTATGTGTCCTCTGATGATGGTTCACAGAACAGCAATTCTAATGCTCAGGTGTTTCAAGCACAGTACTGCACTCTAGAGTCATCCTCAGCCAATTCTCTTTATCCCGCGCACAGCTCTACATCTTCTCAGTGCATAAGTGGAAGCCCCCTTTCTCAGCAAGATAGCCACTCAGATCACACATATGGTTCTCCTCCAAGTGCTTCATGCGTTACTGAGGTTCCGGGTTTGAAGTTTACAACACTTGAGGAGCTAGAAAATGCGATGTTTGGACCCGAGTCCGACATAGTTAGCTCTGACAGCTCCTTACTAATTGGCTCCACTCTGTACCAAGATAACTGGAAAGAGCTTTTGGGAATCAATACAGGGGATTTGAAGCAGGTAATTGTGGCATGCGGTAAGGCTGTTGATGATAATGATTTGTATAGGGACTTACTGATATCTGAGTTAAGGAAGATGGTTTCCGTCTCTGGAGAACCAATGCAACGTCTGGGAGCCTATATGTTGGAAGGCCTTGTTGCCAGACTTTCTTCCAGTGGACATGCCCTATATAAATCTTTGAAGTGTAAAGAACCTACGAGTTCTGAGCTCATGTCCTATATGCATCTCCTTTATGAGATCTGTCCATTCTTCAAGTTTGGTTACATGTCTGCCAATGGTGCAATAGCTGAGGCTGTTAAGGGTGAGAACTTTGTTCACATCATCGATTTCCAAATCGCTCAGGGGAGCCAGTGGACAACTATGATACAGGCCCTTGCTGCGAGGCCTGGGGGACCACCATGCCTAAGAATTACTGGTATAGATGACTCGAATTCTGCTCATGCCCGGGGTGGTGGACTGGATATAGTTGGACGGAGGTTACACAGCATTGCCCATTCATGTGGTCTGCCCTTTGAGTTCAATGCTGTACCGGCAGCTAGTCATGAGGTTATGCTTGAACATCTTAATATAAGATCTGGGGAGGTTATTGCTGTCAATTTTGCCTATCAGCTTCATCATACTCCTGATGAGAGTGTTGGCATAGAAAACCACCGCGATAGGATATTGAGAATGGTCAAGTGCCTCTCTCCTAGGGTGGTAACTCTTGTCGAGCAGGAGGCAAACACAAACACGGCACCATTCTTCCATAGATACATGGAGACTCTTGATTATTATGCAGCCATGTTTGAGGCAATAGATGTTGCATGCCCCAGGGATGACAGGAGGCGGATCAGCACAGAGCAGCACTGTGTTGCAAGAGATATTGTCAATTTAATTGCATGTGAAGGTGCTGAAAGAGTGGAGAGGCATGAGCCTTTTGGAAAATGGCGGGCAAGGCTTGCAATGGCTGGGTTTAGACAATATCCTCTAAGTGCATTGGTGAATAGAACCATCAAAACACTATTGGAAAGTTACCACAGTCACTACAGGCTTGAGGAGAGAGACGATGTCCTTTATCTTGGATGGAAGAACAGAAAGCTGGTTGTGTCTTCTGCATGGTGGTGACATTTCTGATTTTGGCAGAAGCTTGTTTAGGTATGTTGTTAGCACCTCATACTTAACTTAGTGACTCATGCCAAATTTTTATCATGGTATATCAAATCATCTATTGATAGTTTGTAGTTCCAACCTCCAGACTTGGAATTGCGTCAGGTTTTTAGTTTCTGCATAGTCCTCTACATAGGCAAGGAAACCAATCAACGATGTCCAAACTTGGAATTGCCTCAGATGTTTAGGTACTTAGGTGGCAATATAGTATTATGATAATTCATGTTAAGCTTTGGTATGAAGATGAGACCGAGAAGAGTAGCATACTGTGAATGTTGAATGTTCTGTTATCCTGTGATAATTACTATGGGACATGATTGATCTGTGCAATCTCCTTTCCTTATAGAACAATATTACCTCCAACACAAATAGGTGACAATTTTAGAAAGTGGGTTTTGTTTTTTTGATAAGTAGCATTCCCACCAAATGTACCTGTTAATTGCTTATTGGTAGTGGTGCTATAGAGATGGATATATAATTAATAGGGGTTGACATATGCTTAAACATAAGGTACTAAATCCTTGGTCTATGTGCATTGAGCTAAAATGAAAAGTAAATTGGACTGGAGGTATAATGTTCTGTCATGTATGGCATGCTGTACTTTTGTTGCTGTATGATTAAGTTACGTCCATTGAAAAATTCAGTTTATGTATTACCTGATCACGTACTTATGTGATGAACTAAAAAACCGGTGCTTATTTTGTTCCAATTTTGGTTTCTGCAGGTTCTTTCATGGCTTCGTGTTGGGCACATGAATCCAAGGCGGAACCTAAACTTCATCACAAAAGAGAACTCGATAATCCGAAACAGCGCAATTGCTTATTTGTTGGCGCCCAGCCCTACCCTCCCCATGATCATTATCTGTCAGATTTAATGGTTATAGCTGAAATACTCGTCATGACTTCCCATAGTTCAGTCGTAATATAGGCACAAACTGTGCTGTTACCGCCTTCAAATGATTACTATGTGTTGGTAGAATCTGGTAGGGGAATCCGAATCTGGATTGCTCAAAGGGTTTATCCTTATGTTCCTCTAGGTTTGATCTGTGTAATGTCTATATAAAGTCTGGAGCTTATGCTAGGTCATGGGTTCATGGCAGCTGGCACAAGCACTGCCCAGTCGATTCTGTGTATGTGTACCATCTGCTGCTCTGTTATTATCCTTCTACTGTACAATTTGGGTGATTTACTTTGGTAATATATTTCTGGTCTAGGCATCACAGCCCTTGCCGTCTTAATTGTCATCTCAGAGACCTCAGTAAGGGTCTGATTAAGTTTTGTTCTGTGCTGGCACCGCACGGCACATGTATAAATTGCTGAGCCAAGATGTCATATCGGCATGCAGCAGCAATCTGTGGATGTGCCTCGCGATGATAAAATGGAATGGCAGCACACCTCATGCGTGACCGAACGGTCCCATGCACCGAAGAAGCGTGCCCGTTTGCATCACCGCTGAATGCTCTTGTGCCAATGGATGCATGGCTTGAGAATTTGAAATCATCACTTTTTCTAGCATCGTGTGATATTTTTACAAATCTTGCCCTTTTGTGATGCAATTGCAAACATAGCTTCATCGATAACCGTGAAAACGTCCGAATGTGACACGTCACTTTACCATGCTCTTGTACCGCGAAAGCACTTACCGCACTATGGGAGTGTGACAGCTGAGCGCGGAAGATGCCACATGTCACCTTTCACGTTTCTGATGTCGAAGATGAAGTTATTTTTTATAACTGTGTTGACAAGTGGACCAAATTTATTTAAAATTAGTTATAGGTGTTGTAAAACGTAGTCATTCACCCACGATCAATCAACAATATGCCAACGAAATCACAAGAATAAGAGCTGAGGCACACACAAAGTAGGGGGCAAAGTTCTCTCACTTTATTAGATTGATCTCTTGTACAAGGGGGTGCCCAATATATAGAGCAACTGGCAAGAGATAAGTTCGGATTAGCCCACATATAAGAGATAGATTCTAACAGAAATGGTTACGGATATCTTATCTCATAACACTCCCCCTTGAGCGAATACCGCGTAATGCACATGTCTCATAAAAAACTCTACTCAAAAACCCAGTGGGAAAAAGGAGATGGAGAAAAGAGTACATTGCACTCGCACTCTATGTTGCACTAGTTGCCCCATTAAAAACCTTCATGTGAGAAAACTTCAGGAAAACTCACTAAGGGGAAAATAGTACAACTTATAATCTTTAGAATTTAAAATATGACCTTCTGTATCATGCAAAGGGTCATGGTTCAGGGATTTACTCCCCTGAACTTTGCACATCTCTAAGTCTTATCATTCTAATGCTTTTAACGTATCTTTGAAATATGGATTTAGGCAGGGACTTAGTGAATAAATCTACATGATTTTCACATGACTTAGTTTGCAAAATCTTTACATCACCGTTCTTCTGGAGTTCGTGAGGATAGGAAAACTTAGAAGCAATATGCTTCGTGATATTTCTTTTCACATAACCCATTTGCATTTGTGCAACACAAGTAGCATTATCTTCATGATAATTGTAGGGGCATCGACGGTGTTAAGACCACATGACTTCTGGATATGGTTAATCACATGTCTTAGCCAAGCACATTCACATGAGGCTTCATATAAGCTATAATCTCTGAGTGGTTGGTAGAAGTAGCTACCAAGGTCTGCTTAAAAGACTGCCAATAAACGGCTGTATCACCGCAGAGAAATACAAAACTAGTCTTAGATTTGGCACTGTGGGGATAAGATAGATAGCCAACATCCATATATCCCACTATGGTTAAGTCTTGGTTCTTTTGAAAAAACAATTCAAGATCTTGAATACCTTGGAGGTATCTGAGTAAAGTCTTGACATCAGCCCGATGTCTTCTGGTTGGAACTGTACTGTGTCTTGCTAGCAAATTTACTACGAATGCAATATCAGGCCTTGTGCAATTCGCAAGATACATCAGTATGGGACTTCAGGTCCTAAGACTTTCTCATTTTTCATCCTTGGTCTGAAAGGGTCTTTATCCACTTCAAGGGATCTTACGACTATGGGGGTTCTTAATGGATACGATTTATCCATATTAAATCTTTCCAATACCTTCTTGGTATAGAAGACTGGTGTACAAAAAATTCTTTCTGGGAAAATGCTCAAGCGCAGGCTTAAGCAATATTTGGTTTTACCCAAATCTTTCATCTCAAAACTCCGTCGTGAGGTAAGCACTTGCTTCCTCTATCTCCTCTGTGGTTCCGATGATATTCAGATCATCGACATATAACTGAGATGATACAGAATCCATTCTGGGATTTCTTTATGAACACACAGGGGCAATATTCCTTCTTTAGGAGGAACTCACTAAGTCGGTTATACCACATCTCTCCGACTGTTTAATCCGTATAGCGATCTATTCAGTTTGAGGCTATAGATGTTGCGATTATTAGGATTCGGAATTGTAACTCCTTCAGGGATTCTTATGTAATATCCATATCCAGTGACCCATATATATGAGGTCACTTGATCCATCAACTTCATTGATAAGTTTAAGCTTGCTGCCATTAATATTAAATTTCAGAATATTATTCCACTCTTTACAGGAGAATATATTTCATCGTAATCGATGTCGGATCTCTGCGTGAACACTTGTGCTACAAGCCTCGCTTTATATCTCACCACCTGGGTATTTCATCTCTCTTCCGGATGAAAAATCCATTTGATCCTACAGGGATCACTTTAGGAGATATTTGGTCAACGGGACCAAAGCTTTCCTTTTAATAAGCGAGCGCTGCCTCAATTGCTTCTTTTCATTTGACCCTATCTGAGCGCTTCTGCCACTTTGCCATGGACTTTAGTTCTGGATCCAACTTTAGAAATTTTAGAGGCAATTATATGTCGACAATTGTAGTCTTTCTTTTATACAATTCTCCTGCATCACTTCAGGGATATTTCTTTATAAATTTCTTTCAGCTCCTCGTGATTTCCCACAACAATAGAGTTTGGGTGTACCGATTTCCCAGCGTGGGATTGTGCATGCAAATATGCACTGGGGTTATCATTTTCAGGATTAATCACTTCAGGGATGTTACCATCTCCAGGATGGCTCACTTCATGGATGTTCTCAACATCAGGTTGAGCTTCTTCCACTGTCATGGGTAGTGTTCTCATTTGTTCGGTTCTCTACTTCTGCGGACGTCTCCGCGAAATTGAGCCCCGTGCACTTGAAGGCCTCCCCCTCTTTTTATCATGAGGGTCAAGAGTGGATTCAATATCCTTCTAGGATATTTTCACTCTTTTAGGTGCATATACTGCAGGTATATGAGATCCTTTCACTTCCTTATGAACAGTAAAGACATTTTGCAGATTATAAGCTTATTTATTGCAGATTTATTATCCTTCGAACTTCAAGTTCGGTCTCTGTAGTGCGTGGATCTAAGAACTCGGCATTATCTAATGTGG
Organism: Otatea glauca; assembly: GCA_036346275.1. NCBI lineage: Eukaryota > Viridiplantae > Streptophyta > Magnoliopsida > Poales > Poaceae > Otatea > Otatea glauca. Next base: position 52,083,423 of record CM070722.1, on the reverse strand, counting down.
TACTTATCTCCCCCTAATGCCGAAAAATATCCTTAGTACAATCAGCGTACCGAGCCGTGTACAGATCCCCTGTCATAGGCTCTAGGTATTTTAATACATGACGGAGATTCATAACCTAATAGATCCTCAACTTCCGGTAAGGTCCCATGGTGGTACGTTGTGGTGGAGAGATTGGCATGTATACAGTACAACCAAATTTTCGTAGATGGGAAATACTTAATTCTTTTCCACGCACTATCTGCAACGGGAAAATTTCATGATGTGCAGTTGGTCTGAGTTGAATTAATACCGCAGTATGCAGCACTGTGTGGCCCCAACAACTGGTGGAAAACCTACTATTCTGCAAGGGCGGCCAAGCAATAAGTTTTTATTCTTTTAATATAATGACTCTGCAAGGTCATTTTAAGTGTGGACATTAGGTACTATATGCTCTACATTCACTCCCAGATCTATACAATAATCATTAAATTCTTTTGAGGTAAACTTGCTAGCATTGTCTATTTGGATAGACTTTATCATTTCTTCTGGAAAGTAGGCTCTTAACTTAATAATTGGGCAGAAGCATGGTTCCTAGTAGATAAGAGATATACATGGGATCATCTAGTAGAAGCATCTATCAGTACCATAAAATTTCTAAAAAGGAGCCCGACAGGGGCTGAATAGGTCCATAGATATCACCTTGAATTTTCTCCAGAAAATTCAGTGATTCTTCCCTAACTTTTTAGGTAAGAAGATCTAAGAATAAGCTTTTCTTTAGTATAACCAGGGCATAAGAAAAACTTCAGGTCTAGGAAAGACTTTATGCTATGGTCAGCAGAATTATTAATTATTCTTCTTATACTATTCAACTCAGGGTAACCCAGTCGATCTGCCAGATCTTAAATATATCTAGGTTTTTCATCGCAACACAAACTTCAGGTTTTATATATGCATAGTATAATCCGGAGGAGAATAAATGGAGCTTTTAACCACACGTTTATTACACCCATTAAATTTAGTCATGAGTAGGTATTCTGTACCATCCTCATTCACTATCTCCATACAGAAACGATTAAAGGAGTACGACTGGACTCAAGGTATAATATGGCATTCTTCAAGTGCCAACTATGAGAGTATCGCTTCTGGCGATAGTCATAATATTTTCAATTCACTTAGTGTGGTACAACCGTCTTCTAGACAGATGTTCTCCTCCGTCATCATATTATACTTTGTTCTATATTGGAAGTATGATTTAACAATCAAACAATTATTGCATTAGGAATAAATTGTAGAATATAGAACAAACATAGCACAATTAATCAAATATCTGAGAAATATCTATTTATTCAATTTTTGAATGATAATCGCTCAACAGGAGCGTAGACCAAATTTTCGTTCAGGAACTAGGGCTAAACTAATAAGGAGACTTATAAGGTGTAACATTCCAAAAATTTGGATTTTAGAATGTTTAAGTTTGAAAATTAACCATTTGCATTTTTCTTGAATTAATTTCAGCTTAATATGAATTTTCTATTTATGAAAGGATTTAATTTGGCTAATCTATCCATCAAACAAAAGATTTTCAGTTTTAGTTGGCTTCATTATGCTGCAAGGAATTTTTCTGTATTTTTGGAGATTTTTCTGAATTTATTTGATATTTATTTGAATTTATTTGCTTTTATTTGAATTTCTGGAATTTCTTAAATTCGGAAAATGATTTTTATTTTGGTTTCCTTTTCGGGCCGAATCCTTTCTCCGGCCCATTTCCCCGGCCCATTTCTTTTCCGCTCGCGTTGCTCGGCCCGCCTCACGCCTTCGACCCAACCAGCCGGCCGCGTCGTCATGGCCGCCGCGATCTGGCGCCACGTGGGCCGGTGGGATGCGCTTGCGTCGCCTCCGTCTCCACCGGTCGGACTCCGCCGCCCGTTTCGCCCGCGCCCGTCGCCGCGATTTCCGGGCCGTTGCCGCCGTATCCGCGTCGGACTCCTTCGGCGTGGCGCCTATTTAACGCGCCACACCCTTCCCTCTTTCTCGTTTCCCGAGATTCGCCGCCTGTGCACCGCCCCGGGCTCGTCTCTTCACCGTCGTGCCCGTGCATCTCTCCGCAGCCGTTCGTCGCCCCGGTGAGTCTCCGCCGCTTATTTTGGTCTCGCCGAACTCCCCGCGCCGCCCTCTTTCTTTTGCCCCTCACCCGGCGCCCCCTTGTTGCGTTTTTCCCCCTCGGCGGCGCCGTCTTCTCCGCCGGTGTCTTTGCGCGCCGCTTGTGCTTGCCGACGCCGCGCGCTGTCTCACTGTTCGATCCGCCCGGCCGCCGATGCTCGCTGGCGTGGGCGGCCCGTCGGCCGCGTCGCCTGCGTTCGCGCCGCGTCGGCGCGCCTCGTTCCGTCGTGCCGCGCCGCGTCACCCGCCCACGTGGCCCAGCCACGTCAGCCCTAGCCCGCTGCGTGGACGCCACGTCAGCGTGGTCTGCCACGTCGCCCCCAGATCCCCTCGGTGGACACAGTTCACCGTGGACCGAGCCACTGACGCGTGGGCCCCACGTGTCAGTCGCCATTTCTTTTTCCTTTTCCGATTTTCCAGAAAATCCAAAAATCCAGCCAATCACGTGTTGCCACGTGTCAGCCTCTCTGATTTTCTCTGATTTTTCTGATCTGGAATCTTCCAGGAGTCCGTTCTCCTTCGTTCGAGCTCCGATTCCAGTGATTCAAATTTCTAAATTCATATAAATTCAAGATCTGTCTTCCAGTGCCATTCTTTTCAATTTTTGAATTTTATTTGAATTTGTTTTATTTATTTGCTCTCGTTTCGCGTGTAGACGACGCAGTCGAAGCACAAGCAAATCAACAATCAGAGGTAGAACCAGCAAGAGGCAGTGAAGGCAAGTCTTCTTTGAACATGTTGATCCCAAATTTTATGAAAATGTTAAGTTGTTTTCAAATTATGCATGCTTACTTTTATGCAAAGTACTTTAAACGTAGTCTTAAGGTTTAGTTAATTTCAGTTTGTTATACCCTCATTGGTATTGATCATGTCGAACCTTTGACACCCTAGATGATATATATACTAGCTATTTTATTTGGTGATATCCAATAGATTTGCATGGAACGGTAGAATTGCTTAGTCCAGCTTAAGCGTTTCGGTATTGTGCCATTATGGGAATCATTTCAAATGTTGTTTAAACTTATTTGTGAAATTGCGGTAATTGGTGTTGCTGCTGTGATTTAAGTAAAATAAAGTGGAAATGGTTTAGACCGGGGCGGATGGATGTTTGGCGGGTGCAGAAAGCACGAGACCTTGGTATGTGAATGTTCCGCCCTAGTCAATTAAGGACCGAAGCGTGTGTTACCATGGACCGAGCACTACCGTACAACCACAAGACCTGGCTAAATAATTTGTGCGTCTCATTATTAGCTTCGCCAGTTGGTGAGTGCCAGATGTTGGCAGACGCAAGAGGGGGCTTCTGTACTGGGCAGCTAGAACCCTAACAGCGGTGAAACCTTAGCGGGCGAGGTTAATAGTGGGGTTGTGCATTGTAAGGACCTTGTCATGACCTCTCTGCCGACACACCAAAGGAAGTGTGTTAATTGCATGGCAACAAGAGTCGATCATGTCTTGTGGGAAAAGTGTACACACTCTGCAAGAGTTAAAACTACTTAAGTAGCCGTACCCACGGTCAAGGGCAGGCGAGGTACGCTTGCACATTGTAGATTTTATGGTTTTGTTTTAAAGGAAAATGATGGTTTGGGAATCCGAGAGCAGATGGAACTCTTGGGTTATGATTTGGCAGATGGAGCCAGTCAGGTAGAAGGAACATGCTTTAATTGTCATATCAAATTCAATTACTATGCTATTACATTTTGATCAAATGATGCTTTATGAAATTAATATTGGTATTTACAGTTAAACTTTGCTTTATGCTAAAAGAGCCATATTATGCCTTCAATTGTTTAGCCTAGCATATAGTTATCATGCATTATGTTTCCAAGACTTGCGGAGTACATTCTGTGCTCGCCCTTGCAACATCCCCAACTTTCCACAGAAGAGTGTGCAGAAGCTAAAGCTGACTACGATTTCTACGCTTGTGGTTACGACGAAGGTGATCCGGAATGCTAGGACGCGAACCCCAGTCGATTGCCTGTTGGGCAAATGGATGGGCTTACTTACTTTGTTCTTGTTAATTCGTTTCCGCTGTTTCTTATTGAACTCTAGCTATGATGCTTCTTATTTGTAATAATTGGCCATAAGGCTAATACTCTTTTGCTTAATTAATATTATTTGATTCGTGATATGGATGTATTGTCATCACTGTTTCCACTGTGTGTGCTAGCTTTTCCTGGACTAGCACAGGTTATACACAGAGGGTTCGGATTTGGAGATCCGGTCCCGACATAAGGAATATGTGACATCGACTTAGCAAAGTGAAGGGATATTTAGGAGACTAATCCAGGTCTCCATATGAGATGTAGGTGCCCTCCTAGGACTCCTCGAGCTCAATAATTTTAAGAATCATATCATCACACTTCTCAACATTCGTATCAACAACAGGTTGAACGGTGAAGTATGACTTAATATTATTTCCCTGGGTCATATTTAGTTTTCCAGTGGATTGCATGTAAAGGTCTACCACATGCTTCGGGATGCGATAGTTGCATGACCAATGGCCAGTGCATCCGTACATAAAACAGGGTTATTCAGGGTTTGCAGCATTACTTCTAGAAGCCCCTGACCTTTTACCTTTACTTTTCCACTATGAATTGCCTCTTCCCCTATTTGATTTGTCATTCTTCCACTTATCCCTTATATTCCATTGGCCCTTTCTGCGGCCTTGGCTATTGCTAGCCTGCTAAGCATTTGCATGTGCTTCGGGCATTGCAAGACTCCCATTAGAAAGTAAGTGATGATTCTTCACCAGAAGATCATCATGCTTTTCTACTTCTAGCAAAATGCATATAAGCTCGGAGTACTTTCTGGTACATGGCGACGATACTATTACGGCAGTATCCACATATTGTGGTGGAATGTGCACGATATCTTGTCGATCTTTTTAGCATTAGTAACTTTCTGGTTACATAATGTTATATCAATGACAATCTTGTGTATGACAAAAACTATATGCTACCACAGACTTTAGAATCCTGAAAGCGTGGGAGGATCCATTCGCGTTGTGCTTCTAGCAATAGGACGGATCTTTGTTGGTTATATATTTTCCCCTCATGGAATTCAAAAGTACCAGCTAGTTATCTTTCATCAACTATTCGGCCTTCAGATCCGTTTGAAGATGGTGCCTCAAGATGTGCAAAGCCATACATTTGGTGGCTTCGGGAAGAGCAGGTGTACCAGCTTCAGGCTGGGAAAACAGTAGCTCCAAAAGATCGAGCTATCAGATTAATCTTAGCATTCATTACCCGGGTAAGGTAATTGTTGCCATTCAGGGCAAGCTTGATAAGTTCCCTCTTTGCGATGTCCAACATATCCTATTTTTTATTTATGCAAAATGGATTTTACTACTGGTAAAATCATTATATTGCAGGCTCACTCTTCAATCAGTAAAACTTGGTCTATATCTATTCAGTAGATAATTATCTAAAATTTCCCAGAATTTTCCTAGCAATTTTCATAATTTCTGCTAATTATTCAGTAATTTTCAGAATTACCATGTAATAGAAAAATAAATTTCAACATATATCAATATGGAATTATGCTAGGACAATAAATTTAGAGCTATGGAGCATTCAATATGCTATATGAAATTTTCCTAGCATTTTTCATAACTTTCTGTTAATGATTAAGCAATTTGCAGAATTACTTAATAACAGAAAAATGAATCCCAACACATATTAACATGGAACAATGCTAAGGAAAATGAATCCAGTAACATGACACACATCAATGGGTCATACATAATTTTTCATAATTTTCTAGCATTTTCTTCTAATTTTCCAAGCAATTTTCAGAATTACTTAAATATCAGAAAATAAATTCCAGCACATAATAAATATTACATAATGCTATAAAATAAACCCAGAGCATGAAACTTCTAATGTGGGCTAAATCACAATTTTTTTTAATTTCTCGGAAGTCCATAAACCTAAAAAATTTAAATTCTAGGTTTCATTGTCAATTTTCAGAATTTAATAACATTTGTTTAGTTTTTTTCTGAAAAAATGGATGGGCTTCCAGCCCAGGCTACCCGAGCGGCCATGAGGAGGCCGAGCGCCATGCCCTCTGTTTCTTTCTTTCTTCTTCTTTTTTTTAGGTATCAGAAGATGACCGTAGCAGGTGCACATACCAGTAGCAATCATCCAATGAAAATAATTGCAAAGATGGGTATAGCGATCTGCAGGATCGATAGATGTATAGAAGCGCTTACTTAGGGCTTGTAGTAGCGTAGATCGTGTGACGCATGATGAATTCGATGCAGTGTCGATTGTCGCAGGCAGACGATCACGATCGGTAGCCTTGGTAGAGTTTCGTGCTGATAACGTGTTGTAAAACGTAGTCGTTTACCCACGATCAATCAACAACATACCAACGAAATCACAAGAACAAGAACAAGAACTGGGGCACACACAAAGTAGGGATGCAAAGTTCTCTCGCTTTATTAGATTGATATCTTATACAAGGGGGTGCCCAATATATAGAGAAACTGGCAAGAGATAAGTTCAGATTCGTCTACATATAAGAGATAGATTCTAATCGAAACGGTTACGGATATCTTATCCCATAATAATAGGCTCGAAAAGTGACGATTTCTATGGATACGGGGATTGGGATCCTCCCTATCTTGCTGTACTGGATTACAGCTATAGGCTTGTGCTGTTTGGAGCTGGACCACTTGACTGGGAACCAGATGGTTGTGATGAAGGCAAGTGAGAAGCTGAATTGCATAGCTAAACAGCGTGGTTCCTTCCGTCGGTGGAGTGGCTGTGCTGGACGAGCAGGCCGCCTTCTAGTTCTAGCTGAATACAATACACACACTGATGTTTGAACTGCACAAGCAGAAAAGCAGAATAATGGCGTCCATCCCTATAAATACCCCACCCACGGACCGAGGCACGGCTCCACCCTTCGGGGCATCACATGCCGCTGCTGTTGTTGTCTTGTTGATGCGGCCACCCACACGCCACACTCCATTCTCTCCTCCCTTTTCTTTCCCCTTCCCCTACCTGTCCATCCATCGCCATTACTTCAAGGAAAGGAAAGGTTCCTTCTTTCTTGCGAGCAGTGCCTTTCCTTTCCTTGATTCCTTCCTGCTGCGCTCTTCTCTTCATCTTCTCCTTCTCCTCCTTGTTGTGTGCTTGATTCGTGAGGACGACCTTGTTGAAATTCGGTTTCGATCGATCGTGGGGTAGGAGTGTGGTGTGGTGCTGGGATGGGGCTGCTGTTCGTGGAGCGGCTGCCCGGGGAGGGGGTGTTCAAGTGCCGGCGGTGCCGCGTGGACGCCGCCTCCAAGGACGCCATCATCTCCAAGGACTTCTACGGCCGCTCCGGCCGCGCCTACCTCTTTGACCACGTGTATGTACGCCTCCGCTCCCCCTTTGCTCTCTCCACTTCTCCCTTTGGTTGTCTCATTTACGAAATAAATTCTCTTGCGCGATTGTTGGTGTCCGTCCATGGTGGAAATGGGCTAATGGGTGGCAGGGAAAGGAGAGCACGTTTTGCTCACTGGAATTCGGCTCGGATCGAATGAACTGTCCACCCAATGTGATCAAAACTTGGCTGGGGTTGTACTGTTGCTGCAATGGGGATGCCGGTTGTCTTTCTTGGTTTCGTTCAATGTTGATCAGCGTTGGAATTGAAGCAGGATTGGGGAATTTTGTCCAGGTTCCATGGAATGCTGTGGTCATTTGCAAAACATGGTCTAGCAACCGCAATGCTGCCGTGCATACCACATATTTTGGAAATGCTGCTGTCCATACCACAAATTTTGTTGATGTTCTATCGAAGGCTGTGGTCATACCGCAAATTTGTCTATGGATGCTTCTCCAGCAATCAGATTGTAAACTTGTTTGACAAATTAGCGCAGTGTACTGTTGGATGGTGTCCTACCAAAAATGAAAGGGAGGGTCAAAGGTCACCTTGCTGCAGTAGTTAACAAAGTGAATTCGTATTTGTGTATTGCAAGGAAGAGAAAGGCCAACACCATGTTGTTTGGTGATGGTCATGGTGCTTCGTGGTGTTCATCATTACCTTAAATGAACCATTAGCATGACCATAGTATGGTTTTCCAGTTTGTTGATGGTTATTGTACTCGCTAGGTTTTCGCATAGCTCTAACCGATATCAAGTCAAGGAAGAAGCTCCATTGAGTCCTTCTGATAGCACATCATGAACAACTTCAATTTTAATTCTTCGTCGGAACATTTTACCAAGGCAAAGGAACAACTTAATGACAACTTAAATCAGAATTCTTAAGGAAGCAGTTGATCATCAAATTAGCTGCGAGTATTGCTATGGAATATGTTTCTATCAGGATACAACACACTTGCAGTTGTTGAAATGAACATAAAGAGGCTGGAATACCAAATCATTGCCTCAGCAAGAAACTATTTAGTATTTTTTTTAGTACACTAATTTGTTTCTGTCCTGTCCAGAGTCTTGAGGATTGTTGTGTTTGTTGGTAGCGAATTAATCATACAAAATGTTATATATTTTATTTGTTATGCTGTGTGAGGATTCGTGTTTGCCATTTCTTTTCTATTAAAATCAGTTTGCCAATTGTTTTGGTCAATGTACGTCTTCTCCTAGCATTGCATGATCCATTGGTCTTCACCATCTGCGAAATATCTATTTTTGACTTCAATGATCTGCTATACAGAAGAACCAGACAAAAGCTCATTTGTATGTTCAGGCTGTTTACTTTCAATCCATACAAACCTGTCCCCATATGGCTATTAATTTTTATATTTGTGGCATTTCAGAGTGAACATATGCCTAGGCCCTAATGAGGATCGCTATCTTATAACTGGATTGCACACAGTGAATGACATCTACTGTAGCTGCTGCCAACAAATTCTTGGCTGGAGATATGTAAGTAAAAAAATATAATTTTGTTCATCATTCAATGATTATCATCTCATGCTCTAATGTTGATGCATGCCAATATACATTTTGTGTCAAGATTCTCGAAAGGAAACATAGGTAAGACATGCATATCATTTTATATTGAACATCAAGTGAATATGAAAGTATACAAGGAACAGTAATACTTCATTCCCCAGCAAAAAGTAATACTTCATTCAATCTTATGCACTTCTATTTTTTTCTTAGAACCTTGTAGCTCTCAGTTAAGTGAACTCCGTTTCACTTCATAGGCTTAATTGTTGGATTGCACAATGCCACTATCTTGGTCTTTCTATTGCTCATGTTATTCAAATATAGCTTGTCTTAGTTACATACATAAACTTTCTGGTTAACATCTATTCTGGATATATGAACACCATTGGTGCTTATACCCCAAGTTAACGACTTTGTTTTCCCTGTTCTTGCAACTTGAGTTTTGATTATTCATGAGAGAAGTTAGGGGATGTATTTGTAACATCAACCCTTTCAATAATATCAATGGAGTCAGGGAACCACATAATTTAATTATCTCATCTATCTCCTTTTGCCGATCTGAGCATCAAAACTTCTCATTTGTGCTAATTGGTTTTTGTCCTTATGTTTCTTCATTCCAGCTCCCTTTGCACTCTTATATTACAAATATTAGAATTCATTTATCCCAACCAAGGAGTTGTAACAACTAGAAATGATGGATATATTATATTCTCTACCATGTCAAATAGTAACACTATGTTAATCTAAGCTTTTAGCCATCATATCTTCAAGACATGGTACTATTCTATGGCTTGGATGCTGATGTTCAAGTTTTCAACTTTTCATTAGTGGATGTCTCATATATACATTCCCTTCATGCACCTCATTCTGCCATAACCAGCAACATCCTATATCATTCTCTTAAATTGATGCATCGTAAATTCCAAATTCCTGTGTGTTGTGCTGCAGGAGAAAGCCTATGATGAAAGCCAGAAATACAAGGAAGGGAAGTTCATTCTGGAAAGAGCTAGAATGTGGAAAGACGGCTGATGATGGCCTAACGTTCTACTTCTTCGACAGTCTAGTATGGAAACTGTATGTATAATGTATTTATGTAGTTGTATACATCAGTAGCCTCGACAAGCTACCATTCAAAATTGATTATTGATGAACCCTAAACCGAAAAGTAATACGGCAGCAACTACTTGCTGGTTGAATTGGCATTTCATCACGTAGTCGGAGTTGAACAGGAAAGGTGATTATATTTGGAAAGAGACACTTCTTACCATCCTTGAGAGGTAGAAGTATCCATTGAGCTAGCATCAAGATGTAGAAAAAATTTATAGGGTGAAGACACCAAAGAGTTCAAGAGTAATTTGTTAATACCTCCAAAGTATGATAAAAACTAATTTTGGAAAGGACGGGTATCGGAGACTCTCTCCCGATTGCGCGCGTTATCACGCCGGATCCGTGCAGGCAGGCGGCACGGCTCGGACGGAGAGATCGGCGACGCGCCGATTCCCTAGTCCGATTCAGACTCGTGCATGAGCCCCCGAGAGTAGAGTCCTCCATAAAAGCGCACGCACGCACGTCTAGAGGTGGGCGTCGTGCTGGGCCGGTCTGGTCCGGCACAGGCCTATCGTGCTTCGTGTTTGAACCGTGCTGGACCGTGACGGCCCGTCGTGCCGTGCCGTGCCGGCCTAGCCCGTCTTCGGTGAGCCCAGGCACGGTCTATTTGCGCTTCGTGCTTGTTTCGTGCCGTGCCGACCCAGACTCAACCCATTTGCACTATTGCAACGAGAGGAAAGGAGCCGGAGATACATATAATTAAGAAAGTGAATGCAAATATTATGAGAAAAAGAACTAAAATTTATTTATTATTGAACAGCTATGTAGAGCGAGAAGGATGTGCTCAATACGGGCGAGAGAAGGGGCAATGGGCGAGAAAGAGAATGAGTGAGACAGACGAGAGAGATTGTGAGGGAGATTGAGAGAGACTGGTGAGAGAGAGAGAGAGAGAGCTGAGAGAGATTGAGAGGGACGAGCGAGAGAGAGCAGCTTCTTGCACCGTCTCTCAATCTCTCTTCGCTCTCTCTCCTGTTTTGTCCGTCTCTCTCAGGTGTCGGCGATATGGGTGACGTTCATGCTACTGGATGCATTCATGACGATCATGCTCTGTAAGTCAGTGATCTTCATACTAGGCTTCTTCCTCATGCCCTGGATCATCGGGTCCAGTACAGCCCATTCTACATTGTCGTGCCGTGCCGGGCCGCCCATCATGCTTGATTCTCGAGCCCGGCACGACCCGTGCTATAGTGTCGTCCCGGCCCGGCACGACCCACTTCGTGCCGGGTCGGGCTTCGTGCCGGACCATGACGTCGTGCCTCGGGCCGACCCAAAGGAGCCCGGCCCGAGTGCCCACCTCTACGCACGTCCAATCCTCAACGCGACCCACTATCCCAAACCCCAGCGCGATTGAACTCGACGGCATGGATCGGAGCATGCAGAGCGCCGCTAACTACGCGTCCCGGCTCTCGACCTCCGCCGCCGACCTAGCCGCGGTGCCCCTCGGCGACCCCTCGTCGTCTCAGCAACAGCAGCGGCTGCAGCAGAGGTACGCGGCGGCACCGACCTCGCCGCTAATGCGGCCGCCCCCGCCGCAGGGCCTTAGGCGGACCATGCTGTCCGACGTGCACCCACTGATGCACCAGCTCCAGAAGGATCGTCAGTACTGGCCGCAGCCGCAGCACTACGGCGGGGATGAGGGTTCCTCCAGCGGCCGGTACGTCTCCCCCTTCGGCGTCTACAGCCCGCGCCTCACCGCCCCCGCCGTGTCCCGTCCCTCGGTGGTGCCGCAGCCGTCGATGGCGAGCTCCAGCACCAGCCTCCGGCCAGCCACTACCAACCCAGCGCCGCATTCTCCGCGCAGGATTACTACGAAAGCTTCCTCCTGAGCGCGCTGCGCGCTATTCAAGCGGACACCTCGTGTTGGAGGCGGCCGCCGCCGATCCGCCAAGGCCGGACGCTGGAGGAGATCCGGTCGGACATGCACCGCGGCCCGATGGAGCTGGCTCTGGTGATGTTCCCGGAGTCCTCGGCGCACGTGGTCCGCCTGCTCGAGGAGGGCGACGAGGAGATGCGCCTGAGCATGCTCGCCGGGGTCAAGCGCTACGTGCACAGGGTCATGGATAACAGGGAGGGGCACGTGGTGTTCCTCGCGCTGGTGCGCGCCTGCGAGGGGCAGTTCGAAGAGCTCCAGGGCATCGTTGAATCCGCCGTCGTGCCCAATGTGAGGGGGCTCGCTGATGCGATCCGCAAAGCAGGAGTACGGGTATGTTCATCCATCAATTTTTTTGTGAACATAGGTGCAAAAGCTGAACCTTTCCTCCTCTCCCATCTTTGATCAAAACTAATTTAGCACTTCGATTAACATCTCCAAATTATTTCGGAGCATCTGCTGTGATTCTCTGCCGTGAAATTATGCTGCGGGTACAACTAGTACTGTGCTTTAACCTGTTGCTTGCATGCGGTGCAGCGAGACTGCTCTGATGTTGCTCATCACGGCGGTGGCGCAGTACCCCAAACTGTGTGCGTGAGCGCCTGATGGACCACAGCAAAGAGGAACAGCTGCTTCACCATGATGCGTTATGAGGATACCTCGATAAGTGCCACAAACCACCACATCTTAGCAACCATTAATGGATCAAGTGGTTATGCACTTATGCGAGATGTTCTGTACAATGCATGACGTGTATGAATTGACAGAGTTTTTCTGGTTAATTTCCTGTTAGATTCTGATCCGGTACGCCATCGCCGACATCCAGAACATGCTCACGTCAGCGTTCGGGTCGAGATGCCTGGCGAAATGCATCATGAACGCGAGGGATGAGGAGCGATCTGCGTTCTCGAGGAGGTACTCCTGAGCCACGGCAGCCAAATGGCCAGGGGCCAATATAGGTGCGAGCATGCAACTACGATGTCCGTGTTGTTCGGTGAGTCTTCTCGTTAGTTTTACCGCTCTGGAGATGGATCGAGCATGTCGAGCTAAGGCTAGCGAAATCTCTTTGCCACCATGCAGCAACTACGTACTTCGTACAGCGAGTCCTCGAGTGCGACAGCGAGGAGCTCGATCAAACAAAGCGTCGTGGAGCGCTTCATGGAGGACGTCGTGAGCGGCCTGTCCCACCACCAGTTTGGAGCTACGTCGTGGAGGCCTGCTTCCTGAGGACGCGGTAGCTCGCGCTGCTGCTGCGCGTGCTCTCGGCGTTCCTGGGACTGCGCGACGACCAGCTCGCCGAGCTGGTGCAGTGCGGCTTCGGCAACTACGTCGTCCACAAGCTGCTTGAGGGTGGTGGTAAAAGCGTAAGTACGTAGCTCACCTCCTCCCATCTCATAACGTTAACTTCAGCACCAAATGGCATGTGCTGATTGTTTGATGCGTTGTGACGCGGTGCAGCATTTCCTGGAGCAGACGCTGGCGCTGGCGCGGCGGATAGAGAAGCTGCCGGCGGCCGTCCTGGACTAGATGCACGCGAGGCAGGTGATGAGGGTCGTTAAGAGACTGCTGCCCCGGCAGCGGCTCTATCAGTTGATTGTTCTGTTGATACGCACAATGCGCGTACGTACGTATGTAGGACTGTAGGCATACGGGTAGGCTCAAGCCGGTCGATCGGGTGTCTGTCATTGTTGTTAAACAGTATCTTAGTTGGCCTGTATAGAGGTTGCTAGTTGACTTGTATAGAGATTGTTAGGCTTGTATAGATGTTGTCTTATATAGGTTTTCCTTTTATACCCTCATGTACATGTATATATACTGGCTCATTGGCCTCATGTTTAATACAAGTGCTATTCCTAACATGGTATCAGAGCAAGGTTAAAATTAGGATTTATCAGCGTTGCACTTGCGCTTTTTCGGTGGCTCTTGCCGCTTCTGGTTCCCGATCCCCGTCATTGTTTTCCAGCCATCGTCTTCGCTCCTCCTCCCAGGCTCCACTGCCTTCGAGCAGCGCACCCCTTCCTGACCGACTCGTGGACCACCACCGTCGGGGCCTCCATCCGATCTGTGGGTCACTGCCACCGAGGCTTCTCTCCGCCGGCCGACCGACCGTGTTCGGCCGTCCTCGGCCGATCGACTGTGTTCGACTGCTGGCCGCATCTCCCTTGGCTGCCGACTACCGCCTATGTTCGGCTGCCCTCGGTCGTCGACCGCTGCCGACCGCATCTCCCTTGGCTGTCGACTTCCGTCAGCCTCTTCGCCTCCCTCCACCTCCGCCGATCTTGGCTTCCCGTCGCCCCCAACTGCCTCGAGCCCCTGCATCTCTGGCCACCGCCATCGAGCGTCTGCTTGCCTCGGGGTCTCCGTGAGCCCACGCGCGAGCCCTTGCGTCTCCCACCGGCCAGTCGCTAGCGACATCTGCGACCCCTGCCTCCGATCTGCGTCGCCTCCTCCTGGGCGGTCACCTCCTCTCGGGCCAGCCGCTTCCTTTGTTTTCTCTTCTAGCGCAAAAGAACAGAGAAGTCTCGATAAAAAAATATCATCGTCTTCATGTTCTTCTTCGGGTACCGTATCTGTTCTTCGCTGCCCGGTTACCTTCGATGATTTAAATTATCAAGACTGGTGACGAATACTCATAAAACAGGGGTGCACCAACGGCCCAATTGCAACAAGCAAAGCCCAGAGCAGCAAGCAGGCGGCCTCGAATACGGCCCCAGCCTAAACAGGCCGTCCCCGGCCTGCTACCCAAATGCCTACGAGACCATTCAGGGAGACCATTCCCGACCGGTCCCGACTCCGACTCAGCAGGGTTCCCGACCCCCGCAGCGGGACGGGATCCCCCGACTCCGACTCAGCAGGGTTCCCGACCCCCGCAGCGGGACGGGATCCCGCGACTCCGACTCAGCAGGGTTCCCGACCCCGCAGCAGGACGGGATCCCCCGGCTCCGACCGAACCATGATAATCCCCGCCGAGGGCGCGTGCGCGCGCCGAGTCCCGTGTCAACCTAAGGCCACGTGCCCCACGAACGGTCATTCAAGTGGTCGAGCGAGGCGGTGGTCCTTCCCAAGACGCTTTGATAGCTGCTGAAGCCACGTCTCTGTCCCATCACCACCACCCACAAAGGCAAGGACACGCTCTCCCGAGGCAACCCAACGCCACACGCGACTCACGCCAAGACCACATGGATCACAGAGAGCAGCTACGCCACTTCCCGGAGGATTACCTAACCGCTCTGACCAGCTAGACCACCGACCAAAGATAGGCTCAAGCAGCGGCGACCGGATCGGCGAGCAAGCGACGATCGGCGGAACAATTGGCGACGGCGGGCAAGATCAAGCCCTAGAAGTAGCTCGCTGGCACTTCGCCAATTCTCGATGTAACCCGCCTTCAGATCGATTAAAAGAAGGCAGAACCTCCTAACAGGCGGCAGTAAGAGCTACAAGAGAGCTTTTCCTCTTCTTCCTCTTCTTCTTTTCTTCTCCTTCCGAGAGCTAAGTTTAGATCATTCTAGTGTTGAGGCTCCACCTCTCGCTTGTAAAAAACTCGGTGCGATCATCCGCACTTGATGAATACAACACCAACGCCTAACCGAGTAGGACCTTCGCCCGAACCAAGATACATCTTGACTCTGTGGTCTAACCATTCAGGAGCGAAACGCGCAGCCCCTTAGACTTACAAATTTACTTTGCAAGACTAAACGCCGGCGGTTGGCGCGCTGTAGGGGCTTGCGCGTCTTCAAGAAAGATTCCGGATTCCCATTCGTCTCCTTGATGGCATTCTTCTCCAACGCGGCATGATGTGTTCGGGAGCCGATCCGCCGGCTCCCTCGGCTTCACCGTCACCTCGGAGGAGAGCTCACGCCATCCCTCGCTGCCGGAGGGCGGCGCTATGGGAGCCCGACACCATCTCCGCAGCCTTCGCCCCACTCTCGCTTGAGCGCCGCGGGCCCCAAAGCCGAACACGAGAGCGCTATACCTCCTTTGGCGAAAGCCCTCCGGCCCGCGCAGAGATCCCGTCACCTCCCGCCGCCACGACTTGTAGCTATGGTGGCTACATGCCAACCTCCGTCCACGAGTTCTTTGGAAGACTCTTCCACCACGGTTCCAGCTCCGACACGGAGTATCCCGCCGCAGCGGCACTCGCGAGTGCAACGTGGCGGGCTGCAACCGATTGGCCGTAGCCACCGCGGCTACGACGGTCCCCGCCCGCCGCGACCGAGGCACGGAGGGGAATACCGGTAGCCGCTGAACGCGCTTCGAGCTCGCTACGAGCTCCAACGGCAACGCGGAGAGCGGAGGAGCGAAGGTCGAGCTCGACCGGCTCGAGCCAACTCGAGCAGACGAGCCCGAGCCCGCGCAAGTCCGGGCGGCGCGCACGCGCGCGCGCCAAGAGCACCACAAGTTGGGGCGTAATCCGGCGCCCCGGTTTTTCCTCACGCAAGCCAAAACGTGGCTGCGGCCGCACGCCGCCCGAGGCCTTCCGAGCCCGCAAACCCGAGGCGAGCTACCTACTGAACCTTCTGGTGTCAGGAGCGCGCCATGCAAAGACATGCAGCCTCGGCTCCTACCACACCGGGCGCTACTTCCGCCACCGGCCCGCATGCCGCATGCATGGAGCCGTACTGGTGCGCCAAGACCGCACCCACCATGAACCACCCGGGCCTCACGCACCCGGTGCGCGGCGCCTCGGTAATGCCTCGACATCCGCGCCACCCTCGAGGCGCCAAGAAAGATGGCGAGGACGCCGCCACTCACGTGTTGCGGATGGTGAGCGCCACTACCGCAGCCCGAGCCCTGATGGTCCCGGACCACGGGCTTTTTGCCAAGGGATCCGCCAGGCGGATTTCCCCGCCCGATTCCGGGCGCCTACCAACATTGCCAAGTACACCGGGGCCACCAACCTGTGTCCGCTCAAGATTACCGGCGCGCGTCGGCCGAGGAGCGACAGATGATCTCTTCATCATCCAGTACCTCCCCATCTACCTCGCGGACTCGGCTCGAGCCTGGCTCGAGTACCTGCCTCCAAAAACTGTCAGGAACTGGGCTGACTTGAAGAATCTCTTCGTCGGTAACTTCCAGGGCACTTATAAGCGCTGGTAACTCCTGGGACACGAAAGGTCGCAAGCGCGGCCGGGAGACTCTCGGGACTACATTCGGAGGTTTTCCGCCCGGTCAACGAGCTCCCGACATCTCCGACGCCGATGTCGTGGGAGCCTTCATCTACGGCACCTCGCAAGGCCTTGGTGCACAAGTCGGGCCGCCTCAAGCCCAGACCACCAAGGAGCTCCTCGACATCGCCACTCAACCACGCCCCGGCGAGGAGGCCGTAGGGGCTATTTTGAAGGAGGAAAGGCCCAGCAGAGCCCGGCGCCCAAACTGGTCTCTTCCGACCGCTTCGACAAACGGAAGCGGCACGGGAAGCAGATCCGTGAGACCCAAGTGGTCGCCACGGTCGACCGCCCTGCCAAGCAGCAGGCGCGGCCGACCGTCGCGCCCGACCACTTCGAGAAATTGATGGACGGCCCATGCCCGAACCATGGGTTCTCCGTCAAGCACAAGTACCGGGACTGCGAAGTCCTGAGGCGCTATCTTTCTAGCGTCCCCACCACGCCGCGAAGCAAAGGAAAGAAGCCCGCCGCGGCCCCGCGAACGGCGGAGAAGAAGGCAGACGACGAGTTCCCCGAGCCCGACGGCTGCCTCATGATCTTCGGAGGACCGGCTTGCTACGCCGACAAGCGTCGGCTCAAGCTCGCTTACCGCGAGGTCCACACCGTCGCGCCGGGCGTCCCCCAATATCTTCGGTGGTCGGAGTTCCCGATCACCTTTGATCGGACCGATCACCCGATCGCCCCACACCGGGAGGTACCGGTGGTCGACCCGTCGTCGGAACGAAGCGCCTCACGAAGGTGCTGATGGACGGGGGCAGCGGCCTTAACATCCTCTACGTTGAGACGTTCGACGCTATGGGGGTCCCGCGCTCAAGCCTCCGGCCAAGCAAGGCACCTTTCCATGGCGTCATCCCGCCGACAAGCCCATCCGCCGGCGGTCGACCGCCCGTCACCTTCGGGAGCCGGAAACTTCCGCACCGAGACCCTCACCTTCGAGGTCGTGGATTTCCGGCGCCTACCACGCCATCTGGGAGGCCATGCTACGCCAAGTTCATGGCGATCCCGCCACGCCTACCTCAAGTCGAAGATGCCGGACCGCATGGAGTCATTACCGCGGCATCGTCTTTCCGGCTGCCTTCAATCGCGAGCGCGGCGGTGCGAGCTCGCCTCGGCGGTCGTTGCCTCTGCGGAACTCAACAAGCTCGGGAGGAAGCCGCCGAGTCCGCCCTCGAATCCAAGAAATCGGGGCGGATCCTTCAACCGCCGAGGACACGAAGGAGGTCACGGTCGATCCTCGTGATCCGACCAAGACCGTCTTGGTCGAGCCACGCTCCCGCCAAATAGGAAAGCGCTCGTCGACTTCCTCCGCACTAACAAAGATGTCTTCGCATGGAGGTCCTCCGACATGCCGGGCATTCCAAAGGAGGTCGCCGAGCACTCCTCGAGCATCCGACCGTGCTCAAAGCGGTCGCCCAACGCCGCGCCGCTCGACGAGGAAAGGCGCGGGGTTATAGGGAGGAGATCGCCAAACTCTTGGCGCGGGGTTTGTAAAGAGGTGCGCCACCCGAGTGGCTAGCCAACCTCAGTACTTGTAAAAAGAAGAACGGGCAATGGAGAATGTGTGTTGACTATACGAGTCTCAACAAAGCATGTCCCAAGGACCCATTCCTTACCTCGCATCGACCAAGTCATCGACTCCACGCTGGTGCGAGTCTCTTTCCTTTCGGATGCCTACTCGGGCTACCACCAGATTGCGCTAAAGGAGTCCGACCACTCGCGACTTCCTTCATCACTCCGTTCGGCTCGCTCGCTATGTCACAATGCCCTTCGGCTGAAGAACGCGGCGCTACATACCAGCGATGTATGCAAACGTGCTTCAATGACCGATCGGCCGCAACGTTGAGGCGTATGTCGGCGATATTGTCGTAAAGACCGTGAAGGTCGACGACCTTATCGCCGACCTAGAAGAGACTTTCGCGAACCTTCGACGGTTTCGCATAAAGCTCAACCCAGAAGTGCGCCTTCGGGTCCCCAAAGGAAAGCTCTTAGGCTTCATCGTCTCGAGCGAGGCATCGAGGCCAATCAAGAGAAGATCTCGCAATCGCAAGGATGGGCCCGGCCAAGAACCTCAAAGGGGTCCAGAGGTCGACCGGTGCCGCGGCTTTGAGCTGCTTCGTGTCTCGCCTCGCGAACGCGAATGCCGCTCTACAGCCGCTCAAGAAATCCGACCGCTTCGCTTGGACACCGAGGCTCGGAGGCCCTCACCCGCTTGAAGGCCTTCTGTCCTCGCCTCGCCCTGGTCGCCCGGCACTGTGTGAACTGGCTGCTCCTCTACATCGCCGCCACTACCCAAGTCGTCGGTAGCGGCCCTCGTGGTGGAGCGAGCGGAAGAAGGCCGTGAGCTCAAGGTACAACGGCGGTCTACTTCATCGATGAGGTACTTTCCGAGTCCAAGACTCGGCACCCACAGTGCGAAGTTACTCTACGCGGTGCTCATCGCAAAGAGGAAACTCGCTCACTACTTCGATCAAGACGCCATCACCGTGGTGACCACGCCCCACTAGGCGAGATCATCCACAATCGCGATGCCTCGTGAAGGATAGCCAAATGGGCTCTCGAGCTTAGCGGCCATGGCATAATATACGCCCCTGACGGCGATCAAGTCGCAGCTCGCCGACTTCGCCGCCGAGTGGATCAAGCCTGTGCACCACCGGTGGTCGAAGACCCCAGCATCGACAATGTACTTCGACGGGTCTTACACCAAGAATGGCGCGCGCGGAGTAAATCATCATCTCCCGCCGAACGAGCTTCAATCGCCATTAGGTTGCTCTTCGACGCGACCAACAATATTGCCGAGCACGAGGCTCGCCAACGGTCTCCGGATCGCTGCCGACCTCGGTGCCCGCCGGCTCTACGCCCACGGGACTCCAAGCTTGTCGTCGACCAAGTCATGAAGGTCGCGGAGCCCGAGACGCCGCATGGCCGCAGATCGCCGAGAAATGCGCCGGCCGAGGAGCGGTTCAAGGGTTTCGAGCTTCACCATAGCTACCGACGCTACAATGGCGAGGCCGATCACCGCCAATCTTGCCTCCAAGAGAGCCCGTCCCGCCGGGATCTTCGTCTCCGACCTCCTGCGGCCATCGTCCACCGACTCGGCGGTGGCGGCCACCCGACCAATCAAAGACGGCCGCCCGACCGACGCCGCGGATCGGGCGTAGACTTGGCCGGATTCGCCCGCGGTGTGCTAGCACTTGAGTCCGATCGAGGAGGCCCTACATCGACCGCTTGACGGACGGGTCACTTCCCCGACCGACCGAGGCCCGGCGCCGCGCCGCGGCAAAATCCTTCGCCCCGATCGCCTGCACCTCTACAAAGGAGTCCTCCGGTCCTCCAAAATGTATCTTGACCGACCAAGGAAAGCAATTGCCGGACGACATACACAATGGAGTCTGCGGTCACCACGCAGCACCCGATCTCTTGTGGAAAGGCCTTTCGACAAGGTTTTCATCGCCAACCGCCGTGTCGACGCCGAGCATATCGTGACGCACCGCGAAGGATGCCGATTCTTTGCTCTACAGACGATCCGCCAAATTTTGCTTTGACGATCCCCATCACGTGGCCTTTTGCCGTCTGGGGACTCGATTTGGTCGGGCCTTTCAGGAAAGCGCCCGGGGGCTTCACCCACCTGCTCGTCGCGGTAGATAAGTTCACCAAGTGGATAGAGGCCAAGCCGGTCGTGAGCGCCACGTCGGTACAAGCGGCCATCTTCTTCCGCGACATCGTTTTTAGGTTTGGAGTCCCAAACTCCATCATCACCGACAACGGAACACAGTTCACGGGGAAGGAATTTCTCGAGTTCGTGACGACTTCAACATCCGCGGTCGATTGGGCGTGAGAGCCCATCCGCGGACTAACGGCCGGTCGAGCGCACTAACGGCATGATCCTTCAAGGACTCTGCCGCGGATCTTCGATCGGCTCAAGCATTTCGCAGGCGCTGGTAGCCGAGCGCCTCCGTCCTCGAGTCTGCGGACCACGCCGACCGGCGACGGGTTCACACCCTTCTTTATGGTGTTCGCGCCGGCCGCTTGGCCCATCGACCGAATACGGCTCCCGAGATTGCAAGCCTTCGATGAGGCTCGGGGCTCGCCGCAACAAGACGCCATCGACCTACCGACGAGGCGCGCGGCGTGGCCGCCCCGCGGTCGGCCGGATATCAACAAGCCTGCGCCGCTACCACACCGCCAAGTTCGAGGACGATCCTTGGCCATTGGCGACTTGGTTCTCGCGTCGGTCCGCATAACCAAAGATAAGCTGCCGACGCCTCGAGGGTCCTTTCACCGTCGTGGAAGTTCTCCGACCGCACCTTCGACTCAAGGACGCCGATGGTCGATCCTCCCTAATGCCCGAACATTGAAAAGCGGGACGTGGTGGCGATCTCGAGCATGCGGCTCGACCGAGCTCGAACCCGCCGACCTCGTCGCCGGTCCGGTTTCGGCGATGCCGCTTACTCACCATCGCGAGGTCGATACCGTCATAGTGCGAGACGGTGTTGACCGGTGCGGACAAGCTCCGATCGCGCCGCAATCACACCGCCTCCACAAGCCCCGGCTTTCGGGCGGCCAGCAGGCAAGTGCGCTCGGCCCGCCTCGTGCCCAAGACTTGGCGCAGACCTCTGGCCGGCCCTCCGAAGGGCTTCGATTCGGCGCCCATCTCGCCCTACCATCCTCGGAGACCCTCGGCGCGCGAGCCTCGCCCCCGCCGCGATCGCCACGTCGCGGTCTCCGCCGCCGATTCCGAGCCTCCATGGCGACGCTCAGTTTTTGCACCTCTGCGAAGTTTTGGCGTCTCGGATGAGTCTCTCACGTTACCCCAACCAAAGAAATCAATGGAGGAGTTGAGATACTTACTACCGCAGAGTCGATCAGCCGCCGACTTCCTCCTCCGAGACTCGTAGGACGTCCTCAAGGAAGCCACTCCTTCCGTCTCCTCCTCGCCGGACCGAGCTTGTTCGGCGCCCTCCCGGCCCGATCCCGCCCGACCGCAGATGGGTCGCTTCTGCTTGTGCCACCCCCTCGCCGGTGACGGCGTCCTTGGCCTCGGTGACCTCCGCCAGGGAGGATTCAAGCTCCACCACCCTTGCCCTCAAGGCCTCGGCCCCAAGGCGCTCGTCGTAAAGGGCCTTTGAGGCCTCCTCCAGCCCTAGGCGGAGTTCTTTCGCCTCCGTCCGCCCAATGTTCAAAGCCTCTTGGGCAAGACGAAACTCAAGCCGCAGCCGACCACTTTCTTCCATCGCGTCGCTCACGAGCATCCGAGCGACGAAGGAGCCCGCCTGGCGCTTGAGGCAGCCCGCAAATGCCGCACAACACGACATTTCACAAATCGCGAAGCATATCGAGAGTTACAAAGCACGACTCCTTCGCCACCTTACCAAACTTATGGGTTGAATCCCCGACCATCACCTCCAGCGCCTGGCTGAAGACTCTAAGGCTAGGGTCGACCCTTATGGATCACCCTATCTCCTCCTCCGCAACCGTGGCGCCTGCCAAGGGGGCAGCCACTCGCCTCGGCCGGGTCCATGGATCCCGCCTGGGCCACATCCGGCAGCGCACCTTCGCTGCTCGCTTTCGGAGGAGCGGCGCCGACGCAGCGCCATGGCTGGGCGATGAAGTCGGCCTCGGGAGCCCTTGGGGCAGGGGGTCTGACGCTCGCATCGGTGCCGCCCGCCGGCCGCGGCCGCGCCGCCGCTGCCGACCCTCCGCGAAGACTATCTCGACCGGCATCGCCGGTGGAGTCGGCGGTCGCTCCTCTTCGCCGCGCCGCTTCGATCGGGCGCATGGCGCCGGCGTCGCCGTCCCCTCCTGCAGGAAGACCCTCGCGCCGGGCGCGCGCCCCGGCAAGCGCGGGAGCTCTTCGCGGCCTCGATCTCTCCTCCTCAAAGGAGGGCGCGCCCACTGCCGCGTGCTCCATAGGCGCCGACCGACGGTACCACCGAGCCGCCGTGACCGCCACTTGAGAAGTGGCTGCGGCACGCCCCACAGTCACGCCCGTGTAGGCGTTGCACGTCACGATATTTAAAAGTCGCCCGAGCGGCTTTGCTACAAAAAATGTTCCAGCAGAAGGGAAGAAATACTTACTGAGCGGAGCGGGTTCGCGGCACGCGCGCTCTCTTCGCCGCCCCCACCAAGGGGCGGTCGGCCGCCGCTTCCCGGCTACCACGGTCGGGCGCGTCGACAAGCCGCGGCGCAGACGCCTTCGCTCGAGGGACCGTGGCGCGGGGCTCTTTGTCGGGCCAACTCTCGAGCCACCACTCACCGGAGGGTCGGGAAGGAATGCGCTGTAGTCGGGGAAGCTCCCCCCACTATCAGTAGAAGTCGTCCCCACCGCGGTGGACTCCGATACGTCCTCGCCACGCATGCCTTGCCGCGCGCTCCTTTCGCTTCTTCTTCCTCCTCTCCTCCTTCGCCTTTATGAATCGGCCTCGGCGGTCTTCGCCGAGAGGCCGCCCTCGCTTCTTTCTCCCCCGGGAGCGGTGCCCGGGAGGACATGCCTGCGAGCCCCTAGAGGATACAAAAACGACCGATCAGGTTAGACGCTAAGAGCGAAGAAGAAAGAAGCAGAAAGAAAAATCCCACAAACTCACCAGATTTGGGAATGAGCCGACGAAAGGCCGGGTGGCGCCCGCGCCACCGTGG
The DNA here is from genome assembly GCA_036346275.1 of Otatea glauca. Taxonomy (NCBI): domain Eukaryota; kingdom Viridiplantae; phylum Streptophyta; class Magnoliopsida; order Poales; family Poaceae; genus Otatea; species Otatea glauca. Next base: position 52,059,613 of record CM070722.1, on the reverse strand, counting down.
CGCTTCCTCCGATAATCGCCGCCACCCGGCCTCCACTCTGACGCGCCAACTCGCCACCTCCATCCTTGCCCGGTCGGATGGCCCTCATCTTGGAACATGGGGTGCGGCTCGAGCGCGAGGGGTCGCACGCGCATCCTCATGAAGCGCGCACGACAACATCCCCGGCCACCCCGTTTCTCGAGCCCCGATCTCTCCACGATCGGGGCCACCTTGTTCTTTTCCTCTTCTCGGCGCCCCGGTCCATTGCTCCATCGCGACAGGAGCTCGCCGAAAAAGCTCTGGGCGCTGTTTTCAACGTTCGGACATAGATCCATTCGAGCGCCATCCCTTGTTAGAGGACGGCGGCTTGATGTCCAGTACTCTGAGCTCCGCCCGCTCAAGCTGGAGGGCAGCCGCCCATGGGCGCTGCCGTCGCGACGAGCGGCTGTCTTTCCAAAGCCTCGCTGGAAGAAGTGCCGCCACGGCGCCAATGCGGCTCAATCCTAAGAAGGCCTCGCATGGGGTAATGAAAATGGCGATATGAAGGACCCGTTAGGGTTGAGGTGGTGCACCTCCACCTTGTAATGGAAAAGAAGCCCTCGACGAAAGGGTGGAGCGGCAGCCGGCCGCGCTCAAAAACGAGGCGGGACCACAACCTCGTCGCTCTGCGGCGGCCGGATAACGGCCCGATCGGCACTCTCGGCCAGAGGTGCCTGCGCCGGAGGAAGCCCTTCTTCACTAGGCCGAGCGCGACTCTCTGTCGCGAGCACTCCGCCCACGACATCTTCGCGGGAAGCGACGGAAAGGTGAGAAGAAGAGGGCCGAGGTTTCCTTCTCCGCTCTCTGGCGTTTTCTTGCTTTAGGGACGGAGACGAAGAAGGCGGCGTGGCTACCGAGGCACCCCAACAACGTACTTATAGGAGGCGGCGGGACGCCGACCGAACGGACGCCTCCTCGAACGATCGTCGCGCCCGCCTCGTCGCATCTACGCCGCCCGTAACTCCCGATTTCCAATTCCACTCGCATTTAATCTCGCGTCAAAGTTGCAGAGTCATAAAGACGCCGCCCAACAGCGTGTCCGTTACCTCTTGGTCTCGCCTTTTGGCGGGACGGTTGTTCCGGCGCGAGAGGCCCATTGGGCCGCGCGGTCCCAAGATGGCAAAGCTTTGTGGCTTGCGCCAGGGCCAAAATAAAGTCAGGTTCAAAAGGCCTAACCCACCGGATGGGCGTAGGCCGCCCAAATAAACTTGAGCGAGGGGCAAGTACGAGGTGAGCCCCACGGTGGGTCCCGGTTGGGTCGGTGACGACCCACCACCTCTACTCGTCCGAGACCATACTTCACACTCTCCCGGAGCTCATCGATGAGCGCGGCCGGTGTGCTCTGGGTGGTGGACGACCTGTGGTCCATACGGATTGAGTAAAGAAAGGTTTCTTATGGGTCGCCCCACGCAGGCCAGACACCCTACTGGGACCGTCGCTCGGAAGGGTCCCCTTGGCGGACCTCCCAGACCCACTCGGACTACCGCACTAGCTCCAAGAGCACGGCGCTCAAACCAACGCAGTAAACGCGCGCCGCTCACCTCCAGTCCCACACCGCGGATGGGGTAAACTTGTGGATAGACGGCGGCTACTCCTCTCGCAGCTTCCCTCGCGGACGGGGACTCGGGATGGATACCCGCGTCCGCCTACGATGTTAAACGAGCACTCGGACATCGGAACCTCGCGGAGGCATCCGGCCGTCCCTGCCGACCAAGGCACTCGGACATCGGAACCTCGCGGAGGCATCCGGCCGCCCTGCCGACTAAGGCGGCGTCTAGCTACGACGTTAACGAGCACTCGGACACCGGAACCTCGCGGAGGCATCCGGCCGTCCTGCCGACCAAGGCACTCGGACATCGGAACCTCGCGGAGGCATCCGGTCGCCCTGCCGACTAAGGCGGCGTCTAGCTACGACGTTAACGAGCACTCGGACACCGAACCTCGCGGAGGCATCCGGTCGTCCTTGCCGACCAAGGCACTCGGACACCGGAACCTCGCGGAGGCATCCGGTCATCCTTGCCGACCAAGGCACTCGGACACCGGAACCTCGCGGAGGCATCCGGCCGCCCTGCCGACTAAGCGGCGTCTAGCTACGACGTTAAATGAGCACTCGGACACCGGAACCTCGCGGGGCATCCGGCCGCCCTGCCGACCAAGGCACTCGGACATCGGAACCTCGCGGAGGCATCCGGCCGTCCTTGCCGACTAAGGCGGCGTCTAGCTACGACGTTAAGCGAGCACTCGGACACCGGAACCTCGCGGAGGCATCCGGTCGCCTTGCCGACCAAGGCACTCGGACACCGGAACCTCGCGGAGGCATCCGGCCGCCCTGCCGACCAAGGCACTCGGACATCGGAACCTCGCGGAGGCATCCGGCCGCCCTGCCGACTAAGGCAGCGTCTAGCTACGACGTTAACGAGCACTCGGACACCGGAACCTCGCGGAGGCATCCGGTCGCCCTGCCGACCAAGGCACTCGGACACCGAACCTCGCGGGGCATCCGGCCGCCCTGCCGACCAAGGCACTCGGACATCGGAACCTCGCGGAGGCATCCGGCCGTCCTTGCCGACCAAGGCACTCGGACACCGGAACCTCGCGGAGGCATCCGGCCGTCCTTGCCGACTAAGGCACTCGGACACCGGAACCTCGCGCAGCATCCGGCCGCCCTGCCGACTAAGGCGGCGCCCGGCTACGACGTTAACGAGCACTCGGACACCGGAACCTCGCGGAGGCATCCGGCCGTCCTTGCCGACCTAGGCACTCGGACACCGGAACCTCGCGGAGGTATCCGGCCGCCCTGCCGACTAAGGCGGCGTCTAGCTACGACGCAACGAGCACTCGGACACCGGAACCTCGCGAGGCATCCGGCCGTCCTTGCCACCAAGGCACTCGGACATCGGAACCTCGCGGGGCATCCGGCCGTCCTTGCCGACCAAGGCACTCGGACATCGGAACCTCGCGGAGGCATCCGGCCGTCCTTGCCGACTAAGGCGGCGTCTAGCTACGACGTTAAGCGAGCACTCGGACACCGGAACCTCGCGGAGGCATCCGGCCGTCTCTGCCGACCAAGGCACTCGGACACCGGAACCTCGCGGAGGCATCCCGCCGTCCTTGCCGACTAAGGGCGTCTAGCTACGACGTTAAACGAGCACTCGGACACCGGAACCTCGCGGAGGCATCCGGCCGCCCTTGCCGACCAAGGGTCGCCCTGCCGACCAAGGCACTCGGACATCGGAACCTCGCGGAGGCATCCGGCCGCCTTGCCGACTAAGGCGGCGTCTAGCTACGACGTTAAACGAGCACTCGGACACCGGAACCTCGCGAGGCATCCGGCCGCCCTTGCCGACCAAGGCACTCGGACATCGGAACCTCGCGGGGCATCCGGCCGTCCTTGCCGACCAAGGCACTCGGACATCGGAACCTCGCGGAGACATCCGGTCGCCCTTGCCGACTAAGGCGGCGCCCGGCCACGACGTTAAACGAGCACTCGGACATCGGAACCTCGCGGAGGCATCCGGCCGTCCTTGCCGACCAAGGCACTCGGACACCGGAACCTCGCGGAGGCATCCGGCCGCCCTGCCGACCAAGGCACTCGGACACCGGAACCTCGCGGAGGCATCCGGCCGCCCTGCCGACCAAGGCACTCGGACACCGGAACCTCGCGGGGCATCCGGCCGTCCTGCCGACCAAGGCACTCGGACATCGGAACCTCGCGGAGGCATCCGGCGTCCTTGCCGACTAAAGCGGCGTCCGGCCACGACGTTAACGAGCACTCGGACACCGGAACCTCGCGGAGGCATCCGGCCGTCCTTGCCGACCAAGGCACTCGGACACCGGAACCTCGCGGAGGCATCCGGCCGTCCCTGCCGACCAAGGCACTCGGACACCGGAACCTCGCGAGGCATCCGGCCGCCCTTGCCGACCAAGGCACTCGGACATCGGAACCTCGCGAGGCATCCTGGCCGTCCTTGCCGACCAAGGCACTCGGACATCGGAACCTCGCGGAGGCATCCGGCCGTCCTTGCCGACTAAGCGGCGGGCCCGCCACGACGCAACGAGCACTCGGACACCGGAACCTCGCGGAGGCATCCGGCCGCCCTTGCGACCAAGGCACTCGGGCACTAAAACTTCCAAGGCATCCGCTCATCCTTGCCGACCAAGGCACCGACTAGCTACGGCGCCAAACGAGCGCAAAGGAAGATCAAACGACTCAGAATAAATGCCGCGCAGAAAACGGCGCCCACCACCGAATCCGGCGGTCAAGAAGACGAACGAGCAAAAACACACCTAGCGTGCGTGCGCGCGCGCACAACGGCAATTAAGAGGCTCCGGCGTTCGCATACCTCGAGAACGTAATCCCGGCAGACGCCGGATGCGTTGGGCACGCCCGGCAAAATCGGTAGGCCCGCTGGCCCACCTAGTTGAACGGATCGATCAAGCTCAACCCCAACCGAGTCCGCCGAACTCGATTGGAGGTTCGGGCCTCCGGCGAATACTCATAAAACAGGTGCACCAACGCCCAATTGCAACAAGCAAAGCCAGAGCGGCAAGCGGCGGCCTCGAACGCGCCTCACCTAAACAGCCGCCCCGGCCGCTACCCAAATGCCTACGAGACCATTCAGGAGACCATTCCCGACCGGTCCCGACTCCGACTCAAAGAGGTTCCCGACCCCGCGGCGGGACGGATCCCCGACCGACTCGGCCAGGTTCCCGACTTCGCGGGGACGGATCCCGCGACCGACTTCAGCGAGGTTCCCGACCCCGCAGCAGACGGATCCCCGGCCCGACCGAACCATGATAATCCCGCCGAGGGCGCGTGCCGCGCGCCGGAGTCCCGTGTCAACCTAAGGCCACGTGCCCCACGAACGGTCATTCGGCGGATCGAGCGAGGGCGGTGGTCCTTCCCAAGACGCTTGATAGCCGCTGCCACGCCCGTCTCGTCCCATCACCACCACCCACGAAGGCAAGGACACGCTCTCCCGAGGCAACCCAACGCCACACGCGACTACGCCGGCACCCACATGGATCACAGAGAGCGCCACGCCACTTCCCGAGGATTACCTAACCGCTCGACCGGCTAGACCACCGACCCAAAGATAGGCTCAAGCAGCGGCGACCGGGGCGAGCAAGCGACCGGTCGGCGAACGATTAGCGACGACGGGCAAGACCTGAAGCCCTAGAAGTAGCTCGCCCGCACTTCGCCAATTCTCGATGTAACTTGCCCTTCGATCGATTAAAAGAAGGCAGAACCTCCTAACAGGGCGAGTAAGAGCTACAAGAGAGCTTTTCCTCTTCTTCCTCTTCTTCTTTTTCTTCTCCTTCCGAGAGCTAAGTTTAGATCATTCTAGTGTTGAGGCTCCACCTCTCGCTTGTAAAAAACTTCGGTGCGCTCATCCGCACTTTTGATGAATACAACACCAACGCACGACCGGAGTAGGGACCTTCGCCCGAACCAGTATACATCTTGGACTCCAGGGTCTAACCATTCAGGGAGCGGGAACGCGCAGCCCCTTAGACTTACAAATTTACTTGCCGGCGCTCGAAACGCCGACAACTGGGTTCTCCATATGCGCCTTCACATACGTTGTCAGCTTCTTTGGGAGTTTCTCACCAGCAAGCTATCTTGTTCGCCTCATCCTACTCCCCCTACCGTTCTTGTTATTCCCAAGGAGGCTGATGATGATGCTTGACAGAAGGCATCCGACGATTTTGCTGATGTTGTGGAGTCTTTTTAGACTTAGTTTACTGCTTATAAGATGTGGATTGATGAAGATGCTCGTGCCTCAGCTATTTTGATTGCTAGCATGGAGGTGCATCTCACTAGAGATGTGGTTGTTTTGTCTTTGGTATAGTTGATATGTGCGCATATTCGCGATCGTTATGAGCCTACTGGCGATTCTTTATACCTTGCTGTTGTGCGACAGGAGTAGTCGCTGCAGTAAGGTGATTCTACAGTGGATGAGTTCTACGTGCAGTTGTCCTTGGTATGGCGTCAGCTTGACTCTCTTGGACCGAAAGTTTGTTGCACTTGCTAGTGCTGTCAGCGTTAGTACTTTCATTTGGAGCTTCACCGTATCTATGACTTCTTGACACATCTTTGGGCTAAGTTTGAGCAGATTTGTGCCTAGCTGCTCTCTCACCATCCTCGTGTGACCTCTTTGGAGGCTCTTGCAGCTAATTGTACTGAGGAGGCTCGTCTTCGTAGTGGTGATCTTCTATTGTCTCTTTCCGTCTTAGCGGTGCCTCGTATTACTACTCCATCAGTGGCGCATATTCCAGTAGCGGCTGCTGGGGGTGAAGGGCTTCACTACACCTACTGTGACAAGAATGGATATATGGAGCAATTCTGTTACCGAAAGAAGGATCTTGCTCGTCCAGGTGGATGCCCTTCTAAGGGCACTAGAGGCTCGAGCGTCGCCCTTCAGCGGATTTCTGCTGATTCTGACTTCACCCAGGAAATTCTCACGCTGCTATGTTGCATGGCTATGCACCGACAGGTTCTGCTACTCAATCTTCTAATGAGAGACCACCATTCATATCCTCTTTAGGTATCTCATCATTGATTCTTGACTCCAGTGCTTCTTTTCATATGACATCTGATATCACAAGTCTTCATTCCATTAGTCCTCTTGCCGCTCCCATCACTATTCAGACCGTAGATGATACCTCTCTCTCTGTTGTAGGATGAGGCACCATTTTTTCTTCTTTTTTTATGTTCCTGTTGTTTATTATGTTCCTAAACTTACCATACAGCTTATGTCCGATGACCAGCTCATTGATCATTGCTGCCGTATTATTCTCGATTCTAACTCTTGTTGTATTCAGGGTCGTTGCACGGGGTTCTGGTTGTTATTGGCCTTCACCGCCGTGACTCTCAGCATCTTTGAGCTTGACCGGTTTCGTCTTCCTTCCGCTACCCTTGCAGTCTCTCCGTTCCCTCCACTGCTTTCTCCTCCGTTTGCATCTTTCACCTGATCGTTTGATCAATGGTATCACTATTTGGGTCATATTTGTGGTTTATGTTTGTCTTCTTTAGTTCATCATAGTCTTTTAGGATCTATGTCTGGTGATACCTCTTTAGATTGTGCGAAATGTAAGCTTGGTAAGCAGATACAACTTCTCTATCCTTCCAGTTAGTGTGTCTCAGCGTCCCTTTGATCTGGTTCATTCTGATGTTTAGGGTTCGACTCATTTTGTTTCAAAAGTGGGTCATAAATATTATATTCTTTTTATAGATGATTTTTCTTGCCATACTTGGATATATTTTATGTCTTCTCGTAGTGAGGTTTTATTTATTTATAAGAATTTTGCCATCATGCTCCGTACTCAGTTTGATTATCTTATTTGTTTTCTTCGTGCTGACTCGGCAGGGGAGTATCTGTCAGGAGCCTTTCGTACTTTTCTTGCTGAGTAAGGCACTCTTTCTCAATTTTCCTATCCAGATACTCATGCTCAGAATGGTGTGGCTGAGCGCAAGTATCGTCATCTTCTTGAGACAACTCGTGCTCTTTTACTTGCTTTCGTTGTTCCACCTTATTTCTGGGCTGAGACTGTTTCCACTGCTACTTACTTTATTCATATTTAGCCTTCTTCTGTTCTTCAGGGTGGGATTTTAGTGGAGAGTCTTTGTGGCATGCCTTTCGATTATTCTAATCTTTACCTCTTTGGGTGTGTGTGTGTGCTATATTCTCTTTGCACCTCGTGAACACACCAAGCTGACCGCTTAGTCTGTTGAGTTCATTTTTCAGGACTATAGTGCTGAGCATAAGGGATATTACTGTTGGTATACTATTGTCCGACGGATGTAGATCTCTTAGGATATTACTTTTAACAAGTCTCGTCCTTTCTACTATCGTTCTTCTTCCACTCTAGCATCTCTTATCAAGTTGTTTCTTTCTTGACTTTTTCTTATACTCCAGTTGCTACTTTTTCCTTTTTTCGGTTGGCATCTTCTTCATCGCCGACCCCTCATTTGGTGTCTTTTTCACCGTCGGTTCCTCTTCCTGCAGTTTCTATTGACATTGTTCTCTCTTATCCTCTGTACTACACTCGTCGTCTGCGAGTTGAGGATTCTTCTGGTATGCTATCTTCTTCTATTGTGCCATCTTCTCCTGCTGAGTCACCTTCTTTAGTGTATTCTCCTCGCTATACTTTTTGTGATCGTCAGTCTATTTGGCATCCTGAGCGCTTTGATTTTGCTGGTGCAGTTCTTGTCGAGCCGACTTCTTACCGTGATGTTGTTATTTATCAAGAATGGCAGCATGCGATGGCGGATAAACTTGCTGCCCTTGAGCGCACTAGCACGTGGGATTTTTTGCCCCTTCCTCCACTGTCTATCCCATTACGTACAAATAGGTCTATAAGGCTAAGACTCACTTTGATGATTCTCTTGAGCACTATAAGGCTCTTCTTATGGAACATGGTTTTCAGTAGGAGCATGATCGTGCTTATAATGAGATTTTTGTTCATATGGCTCACATGATCATTGTTCGCACTTTTCTTGTTGTGATCTTTGTTCGTGAGTGGTCCATCTATCAGCTTGATGTCAAGAATACCTTTCTTAATGGTGAGCTACGTGAAGAGGTTTATACGTAGCTATCACTAGGGTATTTTGTTCATGACAGCAATGTTTGTCGTTTTCGCCGCTCTCTTTATGGGTTGAAGCAAGCCTCTCATGCCTAGTTTGAGCGTTGGCTTTTCTACTAGTGCTCATGATTCTGCGCTTTCTGTTCACACTTTACCTCGTGGTCGGACTTTTCTTCTTCTATATGTTGATGATATGATCATTACTGGAGATGATTCTCAGTATATTGTCTTTGTGAAGGCAAGTCTCAGTGAGCAGTTTCTCATGTCTAAGGGTCCTCTTCGCTACTTGGAATTGAGATTTTTTTCTACACATGAGGGCTCCTTCCTATCTCAAGAGAAGTATATTCAGGATCTTCTTGATCGTACTTCTCTCACTGATCAGCGTATAACCGAGACTTCTATGGAATTCAATGTTCACCTTCGACCTACTAATGGTGAACCTCTTGAGGATCCTATTCGCTATTGCCATTTTGTTGGGAGCTTTGTTTACCTTGGTATTACTCGTCCTGACATTTCGTATTCAGTACATATCTTGAGTCAGTTCATTTTTGTTCCCACTCGGCTCCACTATAGTTATCTTCTTTGTGTTCTGTAATATCTTCGTGGAGCTATCTCTCACATTCTTTTCTTTCCACGCTTCAGCTCCTTACAGCTCTAAGCATACTCTGATGCTACCTGGGCTAATGACCACTTTGATCATCGGTCTCTTTCTGTTTATTGTGTTTTTCTTGGTGGTTCTCTCGTTGCTTGGAAGACTAACAAGCAGACAACAGTTTCTTGTTCGAGTGCTGAAGCTGACTTGCGAGTTATGGCTCTTTTGACAGCAAAGTTTACTTGGCTACAGTGGTTAATTGAGGATTTTGGTGTTTCTGTTTCTACACCGACTCCTCTTTTATCTGACAGTACATGTGCTATTAGTATTGTTCGAGATCCAGTGAAGCATGAGCTCACCAAGCATATCAGTGTTGATGCTTCCTATATACGGTAACTGGTACAGGATCAGGTTGTGGCTCTTCAGTATGTGCCTTCAAAGTTTTAGTCGACAGACTTCTTCATGAAAACACTGACTAGAGTTCAGTACAGCTTTTATCTCTCCAAACTCAGTGTTGTTGATCCACTATAAGTTTGAGAGGTGTTAGACAGTATCATAGTTACCTTGTATAGCGATTGTTAGCCTTATATAGATATTGCTTTATATGAGTTTTTCTTTTATACTATCATGTATATGTATATATACCGACTCATTGGCCTCATGTTCAATACAAGTGCTATTCCTAACAATTGTCATGTAGCCAAACGGAGATCGTGCTGAAAGGCAATGTGTGCGCGATTGTTGTTGTTAAGTTTTTACGATCTTTGGGAGATACCATTTGCTACCACTAAATTACCCTTTAAACTTTTGTATCTCTTGGTACTTTCATCTTTTGAATTTTTAGTATCTCTTGGTACTAGCTCATATGCTCGATTGTCTGTGTCGAAAGGTTTGTAAGCTCCACTGTTCTGAACAACTAAATGCCATGGTAGCACTATACGGTTTTGTGCAAGTCTTGCGCGCGGCATTGTCTGTCCAGGTTGGCTGAGTTTTGAGCGAGAGACCGGTTGGCCAGCTTGCCCCCGCGTTGTGTCCACGAACCGCTTCGGCGGGGACAAAGATTGTATGCAGCTTGAATGGGGACTGTAAGTTAAGCATTCCCTATTCAACAGAGCCGTATCCAGCGAATCGACGATTTAGATCATCCAAAACCGTGTGCTACAGTAATTTGTTACAGTAGATGCTATAGTACAAATTTGCTATGCTATAGTCTCGCAAAAAATCTTGCTCGTCACTTTTTCATGGAACGGTTGAATAAAACCGCTTAACTCGTGGTCCCAATCAACTGCATACAATGATACAAATACAATCCCTCCCTGTCCCTTTGGCGGCTACGCTGTCCGGTCCAGGTGATCTGTGAACTTACGCGTGGACCTGCGTTCTATAGTTCCCTGGCGTGGTGCGACCGTCAGCTCGTCGAACGATGGAGCGCACCAACTGCCGTCGACCGTGCCTTCTGCCAAATGCACGCGCGGCAGGGTCGCCGAGAAATTGTTCTCGCCCTTGGATTCTGTAAGCTGTGCGTGCATTATGCAGGTAATACTAACTAATCAGGATCACGTACTACGCTACGTCGTACGAGTTTTAAAAAATTCGGTCGCACAATGGTTCGATGGATATTTATGAATAATATTACACAATTTTGGTTTTTGGATTCCCCTGAAAAACGGTTTTTTCAGATTTCGGGTTTCTTGATTTTTTTTTTTAAAAAAATGGGTCGTGAGGACCCGTTGGCGAATCTGTGGATTGCTATAAACCATCGACGAACCTGTGTTTTTCTGTTTTGAGGAGAAAACAAACGTATTTTTGTTTTTTTTTTGCGTAATTTCGATTTTCTTGTTTTTTTATAAGGGTCGCTAGGACCCGTCGACGAATTTGTGGATTGCTATAAACCGTCGGCGAACATGTGTTTTTCTGTTTTTAAGGAGAAAACAAAAATATTTTTGTTTTTTTCGTAATTTCAATTTTCTTGTTTTTTTTAAAAGGCGATAGGACCCGTCGGCGAATTTGTGGGCTACTATAAATCGTCGACGAATCTGTGGTTTTTTTGGGAGAAAATCGCGAAGGAACCCAAGCGTAATTATATTTTTCTTCGGGTCCAAATATAGTAAGAACCGATTTCTTGGGACTTAAACGCATTTTTATTTTTTTCGAGTCTATTTTGCTAAAAACCGCCAAGAAGACCTGAACGTAAACCGCGGAGGGATCTAAACGCAATTTCGGTTTTTTTGGGTCTTTTCTGATAAAAACCGACCGAAGACCTAAACGTAATTTCAAATTTTCTAGAGGACCTTTTCACGAAAAACGTGACGTGGCGCAGCCGAGGAAGCGCCGATTCTCTCAGCTTTAAGTTCTAATCGCAATTTCAGTTTTTTTTCGGATCTTTTCTATTAAAAACTGACCGAAAATCTAAACATAATTTCAAATTTTTTAAAGGACCTTTTCGCGAAGCGTAACGTGGCATGGCTGATGAAGCGCCGATTCTCTCAGCTTTTAAGTGTAAGTATACATTGGCTTAGCCTCGGGTATCAGATCTGACGTGTGTGCATGCTCCAAAGTTCATAGCACTGTTTGCATTGTAGTGTTGGTTGTTTTCAGCTTAATTGGATCGATAGTACGTGCATGAGATAAATCAAGGTTTGTGCTGTCTTTTATTTGGGCTACATTTCTAGTGTCCCTCGTTATGTTTGGTGCAAGGGCCCAATGCTTCGGTGCTTATCAAAACGTATAAAATTACTCATGCTATTTTTGTGAAATAATATTCATGTTGCCAGATTTGACAACCGAACACGGAGACTAATCAGCGAGACCTCAAAGAAAGAGAACTCAATATTCCCCCTGCTCAGATGTCACTAGATCCGCTCATCCCCAGCCATCCTCTATGGTTCTTCTCTGATGATAGTGCCGTCACATGTAGCTCAACGGCGAGCTTGAGTGCGGAGTGCTCCTCCGTAGTCCATTGTCTTCCTCAAAGACATGGCAGCAGCAAGGCTAGTGGCCCTTCTATCTCATCATCCCCAATAATGATGGGAGCGAGGCTTGGTGATGGCATAGCGCTCATCTTATCACAACGACATGGCGGCGGTTACGGCAATGTTTGGTGAAAGCACGGCAATGTACACTTGTCCTATCCGGTAGAGCCCATGCACGTGTGAGATAACGTGCTAGATGTATATGTCGAGGGACTGAAGAACGAAAAGGGTTGCTTGCATCGGGTAGCATGGCGACAGCCTTGATATGGCAATGCGGGCGATGGCATCCTTCGAGAAGAACGCACACGACAAGCTGCTTCCTGGTGATGTTGGTTGAGTTTATTGAGGTGTACTAAGTTTGTTAGAATTTATTAGTAGAGTTAAGATTAATTTTGTTGAGACAAGGATAATGTGATTGTTAATTTGTTTGTTACGAGGCAATTTTTTATTAGAGATTTTTTAGGTATGGAAGAGATATTGGAAGAGAGGTGAGTAAAGATTAGGAAGATGAAGAAGTCATCACCACTAAGTTCTTTTATAATAATAAAGAAAAGATAACACATATACATGTGTGTGTACAAAAGCGCCGTCAGCCTTCCTATATAAACACACCTATACACATAACCAGGGTTAAAAAAATAGAAAATTCGATTTTTGATTTTCGAAAATCGGTAAAAATTGTGCGAAAATCGGTAGAAACCGAAGATGTTTGAATTCAAAAATTTTAAACTCGGCGGTCAAACAACGGCAAAAAAAACAAAAATCGATCTATTTTACCGATTTTTGAACATTTTTTAAATTTTTAAAAATCAAAATTAATCTATAAAATACCTCAGAGGAAATTGAACAATTTTTTAAATCATTTAGTTCTTCTAAAAAATCCAAAACATCAATTAATAAAAAGGAACAAAGACACTATCAGATTTTTATAAAAGTTTAAAAGATTTATTATATTCTAAAATTTTAATTTAACCATAAATAGTGCCAAAGGATCATGTAATAAATTTTTTAGAAATATTAGACTTCAGTTAGTGACCATATAAAATCAAAAACAGAAGAGCATATACAATGATAGTAGCACTTTCAGAATTTTTAAAAAATACACATATCTGATCATCATTTGAAAAATTTACAACATTATTAGAACTACGTTAGAACATCACACAAAAAGTTTAAGAAATATTATACTTCATTTTGTGCCCCTAGAAAATAAAAAACTGCAGAGCATATATTCTAACAATATCACTGTTAGAATTTTGTGAAAATTTGATAAAATCATTAGCATTGCCTTGGGACCTCACACAAAAAATTTCAAAAAAAATTAATACTTTTTGCTAAATTTTTTCAATTTTTTTGAATTTACATTTGAACTCAACGGTTTACCGAGCGGTTTTTATTGTCGAGCCAAAAATCATCGATTTTGTGAACCCTGCACAGAACCTGCAGTCTCTCCAAACCTGCAGTCTCTCCACAATGCACACCCATCATATTGAACTTTGAAATGGATAGCTAGTAGGGGTGGGCATTCGGTTATTTCGGTTCAGTTTTTTCGGTTTTAAAAAAAATCGGTTTTCAAAAACCGTTAACCGAACCGAATAAATTTAAAAACCAAACCGAATCAAACGTAAAAAATTCGGTTCGGTAATTCGGTTTTTCGGTTCACCGCAAAAGACTCAAATCGTCATTGCTAGATCGATCTGCACTTCTGCAGCGCTACCTCATCCACGCCGACGACGTCGCCACATATCCTGCCTCGGCCGTAGCCTCCAACTCGCGCGTCTCACCTGCCGTCTCTGTCACCCCGCCCACGCCTGCCGTCGGTGGATGGAAGAGGTTGACCTGCTCGTGGATGAAGACTTCTTGTGGGAGAGGTTGATGCCGAAGTCCTCCTCGAGGCGGCGACGCATGGCGACTGTGGTCGTGGTGGTGAGGTCGGACAACCGCAACACCTCCCGCAGCCGCTCTACCTCGAGCGGTCGCGCGGGAAGAGCTGAAGAGGGAGAAAGGTGACAGGGCCGAGGGGGTGTGGGCCGCGTGGCCGCACAGAGGGAGGCGGAAGGGAGGGCAAGAGGGGGCGGGACCGAGGCCACTAGAGGGGGCCACCGAGGCCGAGCCGCGCGCAAACCGAGGGGAGAGGGAGGGAGGCGAGGGGTCGCAGGGAGAGGAAGGAGACGAGGGGTGGTGCGGGAGCACCGGAGTAGGATTGCGGGGAGTCGGGGAAATCAGGAAATGGGGACTACGATGAGGCGAAATGGGGAATCGATGAAGAGTTGCGCTAGCGCTGAGTTAGATCGGTAGTTCAGTTTCTGACATTCAAAAACCGAACAGAGTCAAAATACAAATCGAACCGAAAACCGAAAAATCGATTTTTTTTGTTAATTCGATTCCATTTTTCGGTTTCAGTTAAAAATTGTCCACCCCTAATAGCTAGTTTGCTATGGATTCCTCAAAAACTAGCTCGGCCTCCAACGATGCCTTGCACATGGGCAGCCCCTCGTCCTCAAGCCAGCCCGTCAACCACGACGGCCCTGTTGACTTTTCGCCGACGGCACTGGTATGCGCCTCATGCACAGACATCGACGCCGACGGTGCGGTGCTGCGCCCTTTGATCCAGCGCATCAAATGAGAGCGGCGTCGATAAGGAGATCCTCGGCAATGTCATGCGACGCACTGGCTTGGTAGCTACGCTTCGAGGTCTGCATCCTCAATGAGCCGGCGGCCACGGACCGAGTTGCGCAGAAGCTGCTGCGGAGCGCCGCCAAGGATGTAAGTGGACTGGATAGTTAATTGGTTAATTAAGTGCGATTACTTCGCCTGTATTTAGGTTTGGCGTTGGATCTTGGCAACTAATTCTGTTGTTCGGTGCGGGATTCCGGAGCAGGCGGGCGGGCTGTTTGGATTGGAGCTTGATTCTCCTTAGCCGCAGGTTGATAAAGGCGAAAGTCCACACTCGATCTCTTAATAACTTTTTCGGACACTCGATCTCTTAATAACTTTTTCGGTTGTTTGTATTTGGGTTTAGAACAAACTAATACTCTATAAGTCTGTATGATCCACAACATATTAACCTAATCACCTTGTGCTCACTATCAAAAGAGATAGTTAATTAACTACTAGAAACTTATACGCGGCGTGCCACACCGCGGGCCCCGCTCTCCACGCAAGCAAATCGAGAAAATGCGCGATTAACGCTACGTACACGAGTAAATTGAGAAAATCGTGCGAAAAGGACCTAAAAAGAATATTGTGTTTTCCGAAAAAGGTCTTAAACATAATGCTAGAAAAACGCAAAAAAGATCTAAATGCAATGTATACTTTTTTCATCAAAAAAAGGGACCTGAATTCTTTTTTTTCAAAAAGGACCTAATCGTAATTCCATTTTTTTGGTAAAAGGACCCGAGCGCAATCCTTAAAAACGCATAAAGGACCCAGACGTAATATATATTATTTTTTTGAAAAAAGGATCTATCCGTAACTTTTTTTTCGAAAAAAGGACCTATATATAATTTTTTTTTCAAAAAAGGACCCAGACGTAATTTTTATTCACCGGCTCGGCTCGAGCCGACTCTCCAACGGCTCAAAGCAATAAGAGACAAGGAACTCTGCAAGGATTAGTAAAAGACCTAGACGTAATATATATTCTTTTTTCGAAAAAATAACCTAATCGTAACTTTTTTCTCAAAAAAATAACCTATATGTAATTTTTTTTTCGAAAAAGGACCTGAACGGAATTTTTTTCACCGGCTCGGCTAGTCGACTCTCAAACGGCTCAAAAGCAATGAGAGGCAGGAAACTCTGCAAGGATTAGTAGAGGGTATTATTATACCACCCAACATTTTCCCCCAATAAAAGCATTGGTGAAGTGAAAAATTACAGTAGCTACAATCTTGATCTCCTTGCATGAATTGCTGTTCCCAGCAAACTCTATGCTAACCAATTCTAAACTCCAACTCGAACGAAAAATCATCTTCAAAACCCACCAATCAAAAAGTCCTCATCTAAAATCTGTTTAACCTTTGCACCGTTGTAGCACCTTATTTAAAATATAAGCTATTTTAAGAAAAACAAACAATACATAAGTAAAACTACTTATCCTTCACGCTGGACTCAAAACAAACCACTACAATTTCTGGAGGCGCCGCCACATGTAGTGACTCCTGGATATTGTAGTTTGCAAATAAAACATATAAAGCCCCACTCATCAATAGAAGTTTGACATGTACATACATGATGGCAGCCAAGCACCTATAGGTTATCTACAATTACACTTAGCATCTACGGAGGAAATGAATTCAAACCCACACTGCCATGTTAGTCCACTGTCACGTAGAAGAACCAAATCCAGTCATCTACGGATTATACGTCGACATATTAGACAAAGAATAGCTGTAAGATGAACCCTTCTTATCTGATGCTCGGGAGACAGCAGCGAGGGGATCTGCAGAATAGAGCTTTGACCTTGATGTGTTCGTGCTTGAAACATTCGTACTACTTGGTCCAGGAGCTAGTGTGTCGAGCCTATATGATCTGGTGGAAGCCAATCCATAGTAGTCTGCCACGTATTGTGTATGAATAGAAGGTGCAAGCGGGGCCTGATTCTGGATGCCAACTGGACGCTGGCTCACAGCAACTAGTTGTGCACTCTGAGTGATAGCCGGAAGTATATTCTGGCTTGAAGCAACTTGGTACGGATTTGACACTCCTGATGCATGAATGCTCTGCCTTGTCACGAGCTGTTGACTCGGGGTTTGAACCGAACGTATGTTCTGGCCTAAAGAACTTTGTACCACATTATCTGAAAGCTTTGGTCGCTTAGCGGACTGCAGCAGCTGCTGCTGCTTCTGAATGCTGTCACTAACTTCACGAGCAGCTGCAGCTGCAGCTGCTGCGCTCACTGCTCGCTTTCTCTCTGCACTTTGTTCCTTCAACTGTGCAATCCGCTTGTTAGCTTCATCCAGAATAGGCAGTTCTTCTAGCTTCTGTTCTTTAATGAACTTCTGCAATGTTCCAAGCAATGTACGCTCTTTTGCAGAAGCTTCAATCTGCCAAGACAATTCAACAAACAAGAACTGTTTATACGACCTCTAACACCCAATATTCATAATTGACAATACTGCAGCAGAAATGTACCTGAAAGGCAGAATCATCTCCTCTGATGCGGATCATCTTCCCAGCTTTAGCAGCATCATTAATGTATGACTTCAAAACAGGCAATATAGGATATTTGTGCACTAAATTAAGAGCTTGAATAAATTTGACTGCCTCTAGCTGTTTGCCTTTGTTTATCATTGCCTGGATGAGAACTGGTGCAAAGAGAATGTCATGTTCAGGTTAATGTTCTCATGTACCTCAGTTGGAAGAAAAACTAAAAACATTAAAAGTGGGACAGAAAACATCATGCCATGAACTTTAAAAACACAAAGCTGACCTGGAAGGCTACACAACAGAGTGGCGTGAACAAATCCACAGATGCACAAGCCATACAAATAAAAAGACTTAATATGATAAAAGTCTTCTTAGGCAACATTGCTAAAAGGTACAAAGCACTCCTGAACATCAATTGATGTTGAGCAGAACTGTCTGAGATACTTGCCTAAACTACAAATTACAAAGGCTGCAATCTAGGACAAAAAGGAAAAAACAATGGAAAGAATCAATGAAGAGAACCACAATTCTCATTTCTCAACTAAGCACATAGAAATAAGATACTGGCAAGTACCAGCAGGAGTATACAAGCAACAGAAGTTACAGAACAGACGAGAAAACATATTACTAAATCAGGCATTTGAGAACAAAACAACAAAACAAGAGTGAAAAGGTTATTAAACAAGATGTCAAGATGAACTGCACACTTGTTGAACATACCAGTTAGGTCATGACCTCAGAACTTGGAATGACAGCATGTCTATTTGCCAATCAGTCCCGAAAGATGGTATTATTTTTACAAAGGTATCATCACAGGTCACACAGTGCAGTCTAAAACAAAAACCGAAGTCAATGTTTAAAACACAACAAGAAAACTAATGGCACAATTAGAGAACGATATTTAGCACTTCAGCAACAATTTATGAGCCAAAGCAAATTAGAAACTGAACCAAAAGTAATGTCTGATATGAACAACAGTCAAACCCACAAGCATCATACAAATATATAGCGACTTTTTACATAATACAAAGCTGCTACTAGCAAGGTAATGGGAATCTAAAAAACAAGGCATTTTTCATGGGTTCTCAGCATTGAACAGTTCAAACTTAATCCTTTTTGGCCTGCCTTGCATTAATATTATAAGCTAACTTACTAATTACTATGCTCACAGAAAATAAGCCAAATAAGCTAGGTTGTAGGATAAGTACAAAAGATCATGGAACTCAGCCTATAAACTATTATAGTGTTATAAGACAGTAAACCCCATAAGACAACCATGCAATAGCTTCAGCTTGTCTTTGGAGGTGGATCTTAAACTTAAAGGATAACAGTAAAACCAAGAATAATAGGTTTGGTTTGAGGTAACCCCAAGCATAACATAGGCCAAACATTGCCCTACTGTGAGAACAGCACAAATAATAGCAACACTTTCTAATAACTCTTAATAATAGAGGAGTAGCAAGGAAAACTTTCTAAGTTCAACACAACAAAAAAAAGGACCAGTTCATTTATTATTCAACAAAGATATATAGCATGGAGTAACGGACATCAGAATTGCATAATGGCAACATGGCAGAGAAATGACAATCAGTCCCGAAAGATGGTGCGTTGGGTACAAGCATCATCATAGTCCAGTTCAAATTCACAAAAGCATGTACAGTAAAAAATAGATGACAGAAGGCTGCATAATCCGGACAAACAACATATTTTTGTCTATAAGAACTTAGATAGTGCAGATATGACTCGTATGAGTAAGTGGACAACCACAATCACCAGTCATCGAAAACGAAAAAATCTGGACAAACATCATTACAAAAGATTTTCCAAAAGTAAATACAGCCTACAATGAGGAGTGGACTTGCAGAAAGTAAATAGCATGCTGATGGACATCAATAGGTCCCAAATAGAAAATGTAGCAAGATGCAGAGGGTACAACTGAGCACAAAGAAAAATAGAAAAATAAATGTTCCATCCAAAAGGTTTTGGAAAATAACAACATAGGCCTCTCAATAGCAGAATGTCAAAAAAGCAATGAACCCAATCAGTCCCCAAAGATGGTTTCATTGTATGGATTATGTACATAGACGCTGCAGCATGAGAATAATAGAAAGAAAAACGACCAAGGACATCAGTTTAAGGAGCAGTACAGGAGAAATGCCCATCACAAATCATGAAATTGCAAATAAAGAGTTCTGCATGCCAATTTGTATTGGGAGGGAAAGCATAGAAGCACCTCTCCAAAAAAATTCCTAAACCGAGTAAAATGTGCCTTACCGGGCATATTCTGGTCGAGGTCGAGCCCAAGGCCGACGAAAACCTCAACGGCGCGCTCCCGGCCTGAGACCGACACGAGGAGATCGAGCACCTCGTGGGCGCCGCCGACATCCTCCACCAACCCAAATACCCCCACGAGAAGCAGGAAGGCGATCGTCTCCTTAAACAACGATTGCGTCCCGATCCGCTTGCCTCGCTTCCAGTCTGCAGCGACAGCTCTGGCCTCCTCGCGCGCCTCCGGCGAGGGCTTCACGCCGAGCTCGCGAAGCCGATCGAGCAGGTCAATGAGCAGGCGGGAGGACACCTTGGCGTCGCCGTCCGTCTCACCCTCCGCCCGAGGCACGCGGCGGAACCCCGCAGCCGCGGCGAGCACTAGGAGCCCCGGGTCGGGGGCCACCAGGAGGGCGGCGTCGAGGGCACGGGCGGAGTCCCGGAGGTCGTCCCTGTGCTCGGCGAGGTACGCGCGGAGGCCGGGGCCGTCCATTGCAGAGCACATAAGCTCGAGCTGGGAGAAGCCGTCGAGGCGGGAGGCGAGGGCGGAGTCGAGGGCGGTGGCGTCGGAGTGGAGGGAGCGCCATGCGGAGGTGAAGGCGGAGAGGGCGGTGGAGTAGGTCTGGAGGGAGGCGACCGCAGTGAGTACGGAGGAAGAGGAGGAGGGGGCCGTCGTCTCGGGCTCGCTGCACATAGCTGCGGCGGCGGAAAGCCGGAAACCCTGCCTGTGAACAGGAAGGAGCACAGTAATACGGCCTACGGTGCGGAGCGAGCCAGGTGGGACGCGTTTTTAGGTTTGGACCGTTCCCGGAAGGTGGAAGAAGCCAGGCAGGGGCGCAAGGCTGAGGCTCAGGCCTATCTTGAGTGAGAGCCCAGGCCCACGTTGGGTTAGAGCCCAGCTTGTGTAAAGATTCAAGCCTAAGGCCTGTTTTATAAGTAGCCTTTGACTAAGATATATATATGATTGAATAGTTGGACTAAAATGGTTTGTCGTTTCGCATCTTAGCATTTAGGTGCAAGGGATGCGAGTCAAAAATAGGGTGAGAGGGGTGAGGTTTATGATTTATACTTGTAAGAAAGGATAATTTTCTTCAATTCTATTAGCAAATCAGAATCCAACCTACAAAAAAACGTGAAAAACTATCTAGATCAACTTTTAGCTTCTCTTGGTACATACAATAATAATAAAAAACGACCAGAAGGCCCACTACGTGTCTACCCTTTGTCGTTCTTGTGCATATGTGAGTGTAACTCTCAATCATTCTTATTTTCGAGAAACTCTCAATCATTCTACTACAGCATAATTAGCACCACTTTGCCTCGTGACCCCACGTACGTACGGACCACGTGTACTGTAGTCTTGGATGCAAATAAAATCATCCGGGGGTCTATTTGGAAGGCCGATTTTAGGCCCAAAATCAGTGTAAATTACTAGCTTGGAAAAAAAAAATCGTGTTGGGTCATACTGAATTGCTTGGATGGGATTGTAACCGAATTAAAATTCTACCGGAATGCCTATTTACAGCCGAATAATTAAAATTGTATCCTTAGACCCTTTTTATTTTACGGAGGTTATCGAGAAATCTCTTCCAGTTGTCCTCAACCTCATGTCGCTGCCTTCGCAACTTGCATCGCCAGCACACGCATTGCCTCCCGCGGCGATTTCCTGCTCCATCATGGCTGCGGTCATCTCCTCTCAACCACCTTCTTCTCCTCTTCTCTCTCCACTCCTCCCCTGAGTAGCTACAGAATGGCCCGGTCATCGCTGTAGAGATCGCTCATCGCTTCGTCGTCCATGCCTGCTGCGCATACACGAGGTTCAACGTAATCGACCAGGAGAATGTGCTCGGCGAGGATCTTGACTAGTCCGGCGTCAGCCATGAACATCCATTTCATCATGGCGTCTATAAACGACATCTCCTCGTGCTCTGATCCATAAGCTCTCAGTGTTTCTCTACTACTGGAGTTGCCGAGGAAGACAACGATGAAACAACCCAGGAGTTAACAGTGCAAAAGAGATCATCGATGAAATTAATACCGCATATAATTAAAACATTCAACAAAGACGGATCATAATTTTCATTCATTAACAAGTGTCAAACGACAATTGTATACATTGCAATGTACATGATTATCAAATTACATCAAAAGCAAAAATTACAAGTAAAACTTAAAAAGATTAGTTGAGTTGTCGTCAGACCCAAATGAGTTGGTATCGCTTATCGAGGTACCAGACTGTCTGGGGTCAGTCGGCACCTCTCACTAAAATTTGGGTATCATCATTTGGCAGAAAACAAACCTGTATTTATTGTTAACCGTAGCCATACCCAAATAGTGCCAAAATATCACATGGTAAAAAGGTAAGACCTCAATAATAAAAAGGCAAATCACCAAGGTTAAAAGAGAAACCCCAACCGAGCATTCCCTCATTCCAGCCACTCCCACACACACACACACACACAACAAGCTCATTTCCAACCAGAGCACCAAAGCCACAAGCCACCACGAGCCAAGGCAAGGCAAGCAAGCAAACCCCTAGGGAGCAAGCCAAGTCCCAGGAAGCCAGGAGCACACAGCCAGGGAGCAAGGCCCCCATTCATCAACCCCTCACAGTATCACATTCCCAAACTCTTCCCCTAATCCTTCTGCACTCCCAGGTAATGAGCAACTTGCAACTCATTTAACTCCAATAACCTGGATGACAACATAGCTTAAGTATGAACTAGGGAATCAATTATAGATATAGAGATAACTGGGGTTTCAGATCGATCACCCTAGAGGCGGCAGCGCGTGTGCCTGATGATTCCAGCATGTGGGGAACCCTCGAGTGTCGTCATGACATCGCCATTCCATAACAACCAACCATTAGAGAAGCCTGGAGGCCGATAGCGAAGTCGGTGCGACCGGGGTAGAGGCCGGCGGCGTTAGGGTAGAGTAGGAATCGGTGCGGCCAGAGTAGAGGGCGACCGGCAATGGGGCTGATCCGAGGGCAGAGGCGAGGCAGTGTTGGGGGCGAAGGCGAAGCGGCGCTGGGGGCAAAGGCAAGACGGCGTCGAGGTAGAGAGGGAGAGGCCAGAGGGGCCAACGGCTTGGAGGGGGCTACGGGGCAGCCCAGGCGCGAGCCAAGGGTTGTCGACCAGAGGAGAGCCTACGGCCAGATGACCTGGGGGGTCAAAGGCGGGCTAGTAACCGGAGGGGAGCGACGGCCGGATCAAGGATAGAGAGGAGAGCTTGGGGAAGAGAAAGAGAAGAAGCAAGAAGAAGGGATAAGGACCGAGTCAGGGGACTTAGGGAAGAGAGAGAGAAGAAGCAAGAAGAAGGGATAAGGACCAGGTGAGGGGAGAAGCAATGCATCATCCAAACTAAATATACCCAATTAAAACTTGATAAATAAATCATTCCAATCTATCATGCGTTTAAAATAAAATATGTCAATTTAAAAATACCCAAAAAATCAAAAGGGGCATTATACATATATCAAATTAGCAAAATTCCAGATAAGGTTGACCATAAAACATGTAAAAATCTACTAATAGCTTGAAGTATGGCATTTGATAATTTCAGGAATTAAATTCAATCCGACTGGTGATCTCCTGCAGCAACCGGATGAGGACGCTTATTTGTACAAAATCCAAGCAACAATCTCTTGATCATATTTGAATATTTTTAATCAAATATATTTGATTATATGTGATATCACCCATGCATTGGAAAAATCCCTTTTTAAAGAAAACCTTAAATCAAATGTTAGAAAAATATAGATTGATGATGAACTGTTGGGGCAGTAATTGGTTATTGATATGTTTGAATGGATGATGTACTGCTGAGGCATTACTGGATTATTGATGTGTTGAAATGGTTCGTCCAACGAATGGAGCCGGTGGGGCTCGCGCGCGTGTGTGTGTATGAGGTGGGTAGATGGTGTCCAGGGTTGTGGATATTTGTGTTGCCAGTGGGACCCTCTACATACTAGAATATAAGGTTGAACAAACTACACACGTGTAATGAGCCATATAATTTCATATCAACCATAGTGTGTGGAAACGATCATAAAAAGTTGTCCTTTAAAGGTGTATGATCTCCACAACGGGTATGTATAGATAACTAGGTTGGTAAGACCAGTATGGACCTAGTGAAGCATACTAGTAAGACTGATAAGGCTTGTTGGGGCAAGATCGGTAAGACAAGAAATGCTGGCAAGAGCAGTAAGGCCCATGGGGCAAAAATGTTAAGGCTATGGGCGCTATATTTAAACTCTATGAGATGAGTATCGCCGATGTGCATTGAAGTCGGGATACAACTAGTAGGCTGCGAGTCGGTAGGGAACAGTCGAGGACACCACGACTCGTCAGCTACCAGGGTTGGAGATCTAATACCTGAGTAGTGATAAATATTTTGGGTTCCCAATTGAGGTTGGGTTCACTATGGGTAAAGTGATACAAACCTGCGCAGGGTAAAATCATGAATTCATGTCTGTTTCCTGGATTGGAGGCTACAGAAGCTAAGTCTGCCTTATATACGGGTGCTAGTAGCAATTTCATTAATTAAAATTGAAAATCCATGTTTTCCTAATAAAACCATATTTCCGTAAAAATGGATTTGAGAGAAGGTTGTACATGAGAAGGATGATGGAAAAATTTTATATTATGCATTTTGTTATTAATGTTTGCTGAGTACTGTTGTACTCGCTCTTACTTAACTCCCCCTTTGCTTAAAAAATCACACTAGCGATCAGGTGACTGGTTGGGATATGGATTCTGATGCTATGCCTATGAGGCATAGGGTGAGGATCACCCTAGGTTCTGGGTCATGAGGAGGTGGAGGACTACCAGGAGAACTGGATGAAGTAGTGGACCGTACTTCAGCATCTGTTGATCTACGGGGTACTTAGCATTGGTGTTTATTAATTTTTGTTGTAATAGATTTTATGTATAAAGTTGTACTCATGGACTTGTAGGTTGTAGCCCTGTGTGGCAATATATTGTAATAAGTTTGTATTTCAGTCTCTAATTATTGTTCTGCTGCAACACTCTGAATATGGTGTATTGACTGATAAAATATCTAGTGCGTCCGATATTTGGTTAGTTAATATGCCGATATCGGTATAATTATCTCAGAGTAATCACTACTGCGGACCGGGCATGCACAAACGGTTCAAAACCGCTTTCA
Source organism: Otatea glauca (assembly GCA_036346275.1). Taxonomy (NCBI): domain Eukaryota; kingdom Viridiplantae; phylum Streptophyta; class Magnoliopsida; order Poales; family Poaceae; genus Otatea; species Otatea glauca. Next base: position 52,034,866 of record CM070722.1, on the reverse strand, counting down.
GAAGCGGTTTTAGAACCGCTTGTAAGCAACCGCGAGTGATACCCCGTCGGGTATCACAAGCGGTTCCCCGAACCGCTTGTGGTTCGACAATTCCAAGCGGTTGGTGTTACCAACCGCTTAGGAGAGGTTCTCTCCAAAAGCGGTTGGTCTTACGAACCGCTTGAGAAAGCTCTCCACAAGCGGTTGGAGTTACCAACCGCTTGTGAAGAGTCCGACAAAGATAGCGTTTTGATTATATTCAATATAGAATATGTTTTCAGAGGGGTTTTTGATATAGATTTTGACAATTAAAATAAATAGAACTACAAGAGTTTTTTTGACACAATTAAATATATATTATTCATGCGTACTCATTCAGATAATTACAGGTTCATTTATAGAAAAATACGAACTTAATAGACTAAAAAATGAATAAGTTGATGAACACATGAAATAATAAGCCACTTTTACAAGTTTAAAAGAATAAAAGGGCGAATCTTGAGCTCATTTCTTGCGTGCGTCGCTCTTTGTGCCCTTGGTCGACGTTGATGTCAGTTCACCTGTCCTTATTTCAGGACAATCTCTCCAACCATTTGCGTGTAACTCGCCTTTGGTAGATACAATCTTGTCGACAATAAAGCCGATGAGTTGTTCTTGGATTGCTGCAACCCGGTGCGGCGGGAGCACGGCTTGCACATCGATGTTGGGCTGACAAAGCGGGAAGTAAATAAATCTCTGGATATGTAATTAAAGTGTAAGTACTAAGAAATTGACATGTGCACACTACCTCGGCGTTGGTTGTCGGCACATCACTGTGGGTAATACTTTGCATATAGTGGCACACATAATAGATACATAAGTTGTTTCCACACATGCATTGTAGAACTGCGATGAAATTTGAAAAGAAAACGATTATTGGGATGAAAAACTATTACGGTATATTAATATTCTTTAATACGTACTCGAGTGCTTATTTGTACATCAAATTCGTTCTCGAAATCTCCTTGTTGCTTCTTTCGAAACCCTGCGAATGCCCTGTGTGATGCGTTAGTATGAATAGTAATTATCAGAGTTGGAATTAGCATGGTATTTCAATATATATAATAAGGAAAACTATCGTATATATATGTGCTATATACCTGTTTAGGGTGTCAATGATAAATTGATATTTTTCCACCTGGGTCCTTTTTGAGTCTTGAACAACGATTTGGCTGCTATCAAGCTTGATAACAAGAAGGATCCAGTGAAACATATTCATGTATTGCAACATATATGTAACTAGCTAGTAGTATTATAAATGCCTTAGAAAATATAAGAACGAGAGGTTGTATATATACGCACTCGAAGTTGAAGGGCGAATATGTACGGTTTGTAGTCTTTGTCCCAAGAATGCATCGAGAATGTAATCTTCAACGACCTTTCGGTTGTATCCAAAGACGAACTCGTTAACAATCTACGGGTCGATGAAGCCCACGTTGAAGATATTCTCTTTTTACATCGTTGTATCTCTATTCTACATAGAAAGGTATAAGTTTAAGAGTTGCAATTTTATTGTACGAGGAAGCACACAGTAAAGGTATGAGCTTGACACTTACAGCACCAAAGATCTCATGAGAGACACGTTGATGGCGTCGGCATGGTAAATATGGTATAAGTCGTCAAATTCGAGCCATATGGTGTTGTCCCGCGATAAAAATCATCTTCTTTGATACGGAGGAACATCGTTCTTCCTTGAGCGGATCTCATCATGTACCATTCGTGAAATTGCCGCATCTTGGTTGGCGATCCTTTATCTCATTTGGGTCAATCACTCCTACCAACCGAAATTGCCATCGACCTTTGTTGCCATTAGGATATCATCTATTAATCCAAGAGCTGTAGTTGTGGAACTGAGTCCTGCCTCCTTCATAAACCTCTCGAGGTTCTCCTGATCTTGGTCTCTCTTCTTCTTCTTTGCCGCCGCCGCTTGACCACGTTTATTCTTCTGTGTAGCCTTTATTATTGTTCGTTCATAGTTGACTCAAGACAGCAAATGCTTTGCACGGCATGTCGCGAAGTGTTCCGCCGCTTTTGGATCAATTGGTACCTTTAGCTCTAACTTCTTTTTTGCGAAGTGTGCAGCCAATTTTGCTTTAGTGACCGCGTCACTCTCCTCCTTATTCATATCATATGCCCTCTTTGGAGATTCCTTTATCTTTGTCGATCGGCTGGACTCCGCCTTCTTGGGAGCAGGTGGAGGAGCCTTAATTCTGCTATCGAGCTTCTTCCTCGGAGGAGATGGTGGAGGCGTGGTTTTCCTGGGGGGTTCTTTTTTGTTTGAGATGCTGGTGGTGGAGTAGGGCTTCTGCGTGGAGCGGGTGGTGGAGGAGGCATACTCTGTTTTACCGGCGAGGCATTGCGTGGAGGTGACGTTGGAGGAGGCGTGGGTTGCCGTGGTGGAGATGACGCGTCCACACCATCTGAAAATATGATGTACCGTTTGCGCCAAAGGATGATATTGTGGAGGGCCTGTTCAAGCTTGGTCACGTCGTCGCCTCCAGCAATATCGAGGTGAAGTTCTTCAAACCGCGCAAGACCTCCTCCACCACGACCTTTGAGTAACCCGGGGGTATCTCGTTGCAGTGGAACATCTGGCCCGGCTCCACCGGATATGCCATGCTTTAAGCCACCTTAATGGAGAGGTTACGCGCATCAACGTGTAGCTTACACTGGCGGCGAACCCTTATGTCATCCATGGGATAACGGGCTAGCAAGTTGTCCGCTGGGGCCCCGGTGGACGCTTGACTACTCCGCCGCGGAGGGTCGATCACGGCGTCCGGCTGATTGCTCGGACCTAGTCCTTGAAGCTTGCTGAAGGCAATTTGTACTTGTTGCGCAACTATGTCGCCGATGCTAGCCTAAGTTGCTCTGAGCTCTTGTTCCAATTGGTACACTTTATATGATTATCTTATTTTGCTTCTATGCCGGCTCCTGTACGTATGTGCATCCTTGGCGAAACCATACTTCCACAGCGTTAGCTTGCCCATACCTCGTGTCCGTCCTGGGTGCTCAGGGTTTTCAAGGGCATGTGTTAGCTCGTCATTCTCCATGTCTGCCACCAACGTACCTGCCTGAGACTGCTCGACAGCTTGTACAATCCTTTGGCCAGCCTCTTGTACTCCTGGTGCCATCACCAAACTGTTGTCATCTGAAAGGCTCCCCCCATGACCCATGAACTAATTGCGCAGGCACTCTTCCCACAAAGCGGTAGCTGGTGTGACGTTCTTCGCCATTAATTCTTCTTCCCGCTTCTCCCATTTTGGTACAGCCTTGAGGTAACCACCGGTGCCAAGATGGTGGTGGTATTTCTTCATCTGTGAATTGGCCTTGTTCTTCTGACTCGCGGCCTAGCCTTCAGCTGATAGCTTGAACTCCTCGAATGCTTTCCAGTGATCCGCCAACTTAGGAAATTGGTTGAAGTTGGGTCTTTCTCCCTTCTGCACATACTTGCGGCTGAGAGACGTCTTCCACGCCTGAAACATTGTTGCCATCTTCTTCAAAGTGAATTTCTTGGCCTTGTCTTCGGACTCTTGAGGAAATGTGAAATTTTCCAAACAGAGAATGGATGGTTATATACCAATTTTTACACGGTTTTAAATATAAATATCTGTTTCATCTTAATCTTTTCATGCTTAACCAGTGGTGGCCTTTACGACGAGGACTACGTGCAAAAGAGAATGGGCCGCGCCGATGAAGTGGAAGAACTGGGTGCCAAACTCGCTGCTCAGGTGCACCCCAGTGGTCGTGACGACATCTCCATGTTGCCCATGCAACGTCTATTCAACCAGTACGACCTCTCCTTCCCGCCTCTAAAAATGATCAATATATGCATCTACATACGATTGCATTGCTTGCGCCGCAGCATTCAGCGGCTTCTATTCTATGCGTTGTTCTGGGCTCTAAAAACGATGAGTATCTGCCTGATCTCTCTCTTCCTGCAGCCAGCCGAACGGCCCGACGACGCCGGTGGACATGGTGCTGGATTACTTCAGGTACGACTACGAGTTCGCCGAGCCGCCGCGCGTGACCAGCCTGCAGAACACCGAACCACTGCCCACGTCCGTCGACTTCGGGGAGGACGCGCACTTCGTCGCCGACCAGCAGGGCTTCGAGTCCATCATATATTACATCGCCCGACAATACCTCAGTTCCGACAGGAAGTCCGGCGCCATTGTAGATCCCAGGCTTCAGCTCAACAAGGTACTTCATGCTGTAAAACGAGTTTTCCGTAGAGGTGCACACTTTACATATACAACTCTATAGTCTTGTATAATAATTTCGTAACATTATAAATTTAACATATATATTTAAAATTTACTAAAAATATAATACAAATGTTATAACGTCTTAGAAATCATAAACCACCGAAATTGAAACCAATTCAATTAATAAATTTGGTCTATTGAAGAGATGATCTTGTAGCATTTCTTAATTTTTTTGAGTGTCAGGGCATACTCAGACCCCTCTAGATCCACTTCTATGTAAAACTGACCAGTGTTCTAATTAAATAGCCAGCTATAGCTACACGTACTATATCATTTTTAGGACCCCAAACGTGAAGCTACGAGTCAATGTTCTGCTATATTAGCTACAAGCGCTATAGCTAGTACTAGTTCCACAATTTGACGTAGTTTATAGCTAGCGATAGCTCAGCTATCCTACATAGATACCAATGGGCCACAACACTAGGCTATTTTGAAATCCAACATTACTAATTAAGAACCCAAATCCATCTCTTATAAGCCTAAACTATGAAAAAACCTAATAAAAACCCTATCTTGCCCTTTTTTCAATAATTCAATGTTCATATTTCTCGGTGATTAAGTAATTGTTGTTAAGAATATTATGATATAGTTATCATTTATAGTCTTTTGGACATGTATTGGTATATTTGTTGATTCGAGACTTGACTTGTATTCTTATTATAAAAATATTAGTTTTTGCTTTTTATGTTTTGTTTGGAAGTGTCTTATAGTATATACATATTTATTTATTTTTTAAAAAAATTAATACTGAAAACATGACAAAAGATAGCTTCTATGATAGTACGTGATAGCTACCGTAGCTTTTTTTTTTTTTGACCTTACCGCGAAGCCGTGAAAATTTTCACGATTTAAAACCTTCAAAGTGACACAAAGAAATTGAAGGGATCAGAAAGAAACCACGGATATGTGACATCTACGTGGACAAGTTGATTCGCACGTAAGCGTGGAATCACCTCCCAGTCAGCTATAAACACATAAAAAAATAATGGGCCCACATATCATTCTCCCTCTTCTTCCTCCCCCATCTTCTTCATCTCTCTCCCTTCCTCCTCTCATCCACCTGCCGCTCCGACACATCCTCCTCCTGCAACAGCGGGCACGTGAGGACAGCGGAGCACGAGGCACATGAGAACATGACACCGCCATGGCGGCAGCAGTCGTCTATGGCGGTATCCAGAGCTGCGGCAGCCGCCCGCGGCATCGCGCGTCATGAAGCTCTTCGTATGAGCGTTCTTTCCGTGGATGGAGATGGATATTACCAAGGGGCAGGGGCAGCAGACAAGCAGAACAAGCACAAGCAGTAGAAACCACCTCAAATCCAATTAAGATGGCCATATTGAGGGTCAAGTTGCCTCAAAAGATCGAAACTTCATATATTAGAGCCCTCGAATCCAACTCAGATGGGCCAAATTGAGGTCAAAATTGACCCGAATCGGCTCCTATTGCTAAGTGCGAGTTGTTACTGTTGTTGTTCGGCATCGGTCGCCATTGCAGCGGGAGGGGCGGGAGGGCGGAGTTGGGACGGACTCCAGATCGGCGGGGGCATCAGCGGGGCGAGGGAGGGGGTCCTGTCCGGAGTTGGGGGCAGAGGTGGTGTGGATGGGCTCGCCGGCGACTCACGCCTCTGATTCCCAGATCTGAGCACCTCTCGCTCATGTTCATGCAAAGAGAGGATAGCTCGTGCAGAGAGAGTAGAGAAGATGAAAGGAGAGAGAAGAAAATGGAGGTGGAAGAATACATAGAACATGACATTGGTCCTAGCAATTTTTTTCATCATTTGCTGCCACACCGGATGAAAACCATTGTCAGTCTGGAGGGGGTAATATACCCAGTATTGACAATTGAGGGGTGTCCAGTATCTGGTTTTGTAATTTAGAGTTAATTTTTAGATTTGGCAAAAGTTAGCGGTGGCAAATAGGCTTTTAATTCCCTAATTAACTTGGTGGATACGCATGCATGCAGGTGGTGCGGCAGATCTCGTATAACCAGAGAGGCGTCGTCGTGAGGACAGAGGACAACTCCGCGTATAGCGCAGACTATGTGATTGTGTCTACCAGCTTAGGAGTCCTGCAAAGCGATCTCATACAGTTCACGCCTCAACTCCCCGTCAGTTCCTGCAGCTTCGGTCAACACTAGTCTGCTTGTTTGATTCTTCAAATCATAAGGTGTCTAAACGAGTCTGTGTCTTTTGCGCTCTGCGATTTTCCTGTGTTAATTGCACCGACCAGGCATGGAAGATTACTGCGATCTACCGATTTGACATGGCCGTGTACACCAAGATCTTCCTCAAGTTCCCCAGGGAATTCTGGCCCCAAGGAGAAGGCAAGCAGTTCTTCGTCTACGCGAGCACCAGGAGAGGTTACTACGGGATGTGGCAGGTGAACGCGTACTAGAATATATAGTACTAACAAGTGCATGCAGGCAGAGGAAGATACATACAGTCCATACCCCTTGAGTTGGCATCTCAATTGTAACAACGTCGTCGATCGATGGTATTGTGTTTCAGTCATTCGAGGAGGAGTACCCGGGAGCCAACGTCCTCCTCGTCACCGTCACCGACGAGGAGTCGAGGCGGATCGAGCAGCAGTCGGATAACCAGACCATGGCGGAGGCCGCGGCGGTGCTGAGGAAGATGTTCCCGGACAAGGACGTGCCGGACCCGACGGACATCTACGTCCCAAGGTGGTGGTTTTTCAACAGGTTCTTCAAGGGCTCCTACAGTCCTACTCCAACTGGCCCATTGGCGTCAACCGCTACGAATACGACCTGCTCAGGGTGCAAATGATTACCAGATTAATCTCGATTACCGCAATGTTACAAACTCACTGAATACTGATGTCGTAATTCTGATGTTCCTGTGGCCAAGGCACCGGTTGTTGGGAGGGTTTACTTCACCGGAGAGCACACGAGCGAGCACTACAATGGCTATGTCCATGGAGCGTATCTTGCAGGTCTGAAGTCTTCGCCTCATATATCTCAAGCATGATGCGGTTCTCTACTGCATGCAAAGTTGTTCTACTTACGCGTTGTGAGTTCTCTGTTTTCAGGCATCGACTCTGCAGACATTCTGATCAACCGTATCTTTAAGAACATAGAGTTCAAAGTCCACGGCAAGTTCGACGACCAAGTTGCAGAGGTAACTAGTAGTTTACTATTCGACTAGACTTTCTGGGGAAAAAATTGTCAGATTTGAACACTGATTTTACATCTCACTGCAGACTAAATAAACGATAAGTTGAGAAGCCATGCCAGTCTGCTCGTTAGGGAATAAACTGAGATGCCACAGTTTCCACGGAAGCTTTTCCTAATGCACTTTGTTCGCGCGTCATGTGGCATTCCTGCTCTTGTTCATGCATGTCTAGTGTTCTGAATGCTTTGAGTAGTTTCCCCTAGCCTGAAGCATTCCTGTGATGCACTTTCTGCTAATCGAATAAAAGCACAGAGTCCTTGAGGTCTACGTCCCGTTTGCTAATTGTACGTACAGCTGCAGTTTGCCATTCCTTCATCTCCTTTCATTGCTTCGAAGTAACACATGTTCATAAGAAATACTATCTTCACCGGTAAAGCAGAAACAAAGGTGCACACACCAGACACAATACCACCGAACACTACTTCAGATTGCATTGGAAACACAATCATGAGCTATCAAGACACATGCCATCATACTCTCATAGAGCAAGTAGTAATTGCTGCCCAGCGACATAAACCAAACTACATTGAACTTGGTATGTCGTAATGGGGGCCGTTATACCGACGTTATAGGCCATGCACACCCCCACACTGCGTCTTGGGCCTTATGTAACATCTCGATCTTCCGAGAAAGATCACAAGCACGAGGTTAATTCCAGCAAGAAATCAACATGTGTCATGTCTTTTGGAAGAGCAGCTCAGGCGTCCTGCTGCATTCTGTTGTTCAGATTGCCCGCGTCTAGTCTAATACTATGTGTGGTCCTGACGAATTAGCTGTTAGATGCACACTTTTGTTAAACAAATCATCTTATCATATTGTGCTATGTCTGCTAATTTCACAGATGCAAGAACCTTCCATTCCTCTCTCATCGCTTTAAAATTTTACTGGTTCAGAGGCATTCATCTTCACAGTAAACAAAAGAAAATCTAAAGATTGTAAGGATCATGGAGACATAAGCGATCTTTTTTAGATGGAAACGGACGAGAATTTTAGAACAAGCAAGTGTCCAGAGGTGTACGTCATAAAAGAAGATATGACACAACCAACACTCTATGCAGCATTACGACATTAGTCATTTCATTTTGCAAAGGGCCCAAGAACAAAAAGGAAACATACATGAAGCAATACAAACTGTTACTAAACATGCATGAAGCAATACAAACTGTTACTAGTCGATTTTTTACCAACTCTTGACACATGTATAAGCCACTAAAAAACAAGGGCCGACTATAATGAATTACCAGTTCTCACTCAAGTCAGAATTCCATTTCAAAATGACAGGGTAATGGTCACAGCTTCCAAATTAGCAACGCTCATGCATCTGAGTCTAGTAGGACCTTGACGAAAAGATATTATTTCACTTACCAGTTCATCACTGGTGTGCCCTGGTCCTGCCTCTAGTAAGTGTATCTATCTTGCTTTCTTCCTTGTCACGAGAAGAAGCATAGGATCCACCTTCAAAACATTTCATGAAAAGCAAGAAGTCACAATACCATGGGACCTGATTGACATGTTAGCGATAAATCCCTCTGAAAATGAATCCATTTCACACTATCTTCTAGAGAACTCACGTAGCAGTTTCATGACAATATGTTCACCCATAAGTACTACTAGTACACAAGGTGAACCTACAACTCAGATGAAATTATTCTGAAATCCTTGTCTTTTTACTAAGCAAAACATTATTAGCAATACCAAGTGTGGAGGGAGTCCTAGAAACATATTATGGCAACAGAAAGTATATAAATATTAAATACATGACATCCAGTCTGACAAACATGAACGGCGTATATATGAACCTAGTTAGCATCAGCAACTTAGAAGAAGGCCCTGCTTCCGTAAAAGACCCTAGAACCCTTTGATGGCGATGGCTTCTCAACTGTACTGGAGTCAGTGTTATCAGTTGATGGACTACTGTTCTCAACATCCAATGGAAGCTTCATTTTTGCAAGGGATTCAGTAAATTGCTGCATGCTCTTTATGTACATGTCAACTATGTCCTGCTGGACAACCGACTCGCCAGGTTGGAGGTTAATGCTGATCACAGGCTTGACAATTTCATCCCTGGTTGCCTCAGAAGAATCAGACTCACCATCTGTAACATCTTGGCTTTTCTCCTTCTGGCTTTCAGTGGGAGATGCGGCAATAGTGGTCTCAGACGGCTCAGAAACTGATTGCGGTGTAGCAGAAAGGCCTGTGGAGGAGTCTGTGGTTGAGACACAACTTAGAGGGCTTTCATCCCGATATGCCTCGAGATTCTTTGTACAGATTTCAGGGCCAGGCACAGCTGCATCAGACTGCAGTAACTTGCCATTCTCAGCTTTGATTGGATTCTCAGAGTTCAAGGTCTCCATCTCGAAATACTTGGAGACCATAATTTGATTCTCCTTCACCATATTCAAGTCTGGGAATTCAATCTTTTCGAGCTCAGAAGGAACCGAGCTATCATTTCCAGGATCAGTCACTGCTGACATTGACTTATTGGGTGATGAGATTGGGATGACATCTGGAGAACAACCAGAATAAGACAAGGATAGCTTCACAAATCCAGCCGGTGAGTGGAATAGGTCAGTAGATGACAGGGAGAACTCCTGGACCAGCGTTCCATCAGCTATTACGATATCTGCCAGAGGAACAAGGGCAAAGCCAAGAAGCTGGTCCTCCAGGTAGTTCTTCACCCTGCTCAACATCCATATCTCACACTTGAGTGAAGCATCCACAGTGCGCACATCAAGCCTTAGATCCTCATCAAAGACCGGGTTGCGCCCACCACCATTGATCACCTTGGTTGAGCATGACACATCTGGGTCGCTTGTGAGGCACAGCTTTGCATACACATCCTGTTTGTGGTAGATACAGATGTTGTGAATATCGTGTGCCTGGTGTACAAAGACATCAAGGCGGCCGATGGACTTGTCTTTGCTGGCAGTCTCAGTACTTTGAGTGATAATCTCAGTGTTCAGCATCGATGACTCAGATATAGGGTCAGTTCGGTAAGCTGCCATTGCAGGTGTCCCAAGACTGCACTAGCAAAGACAAAGAAATATGTTTTCTTTAATACTAAATCAGAAATAAATTTGTCTGAACCAAGATTGAAAATTACAGCCGAAGTTAAGCAGAATGGGAACAGTGTTACCAATACTTTGCTAAAGCAATTGGACCTTAAATTATGAGGAATCTTTAGCTTATGGTTGCAGAATAAATGTAATCATGTAAAATTGCAAAGTAAAGTACTTAATTTTCAGAACAAAAGGATTTATACAGATAGAAATGATCCCTGGCCACTTTATTATCAGGAAGGAAACTGAAGGTTAAAGAACTTGGACTTACGATCTGAAGGACTTTTAGTTCAAAGATCTCAACTGCGGCAAAAGCACGCGGGGATTAAAAATTGGAAACACAAATCGAAACAAACTTCAGTCCACAAGAGCCCTAACGATTTGAAAGCTAGCATTTTTTTTAGCACAGCCAATAGAAACCCCGTGCTCCGGCTCATATATTCCGAATCAAATACGTGATTTGATACTTCACCACAGCGCGTACACGCGAAATGACAGCCAGAACAGTAGTTGAACAGAGATTAAGCAACACATACTGCAGATAGTAAGATTTGTGCACAAATCGTAAACGAAAACTGGCAGCAGGAACAGCAATGGAGCACAAATTAAGCACTACATACTGCGAATGTTAAGATTTAGGCGCTATGCCATACTCAATTCCGCAAAGAAACAACCAAAATTTTAGCCACCCACACGAATCAAAAGCCCTAATAGCGCCAAGAAGTACAGCCCTAAAAATCCCTGCTGTCCAAACAAGGGCAAGAAGATCCGGGAAAAACGCCCAAATCAAGAACCGAGAGAACTAACTAACTAACACCAAACATGGAAATTCGACCCAGGAGCACATACTGGTGGTTTGCTAGAGGCATGAGCTCATAGGAAAAGAAGATTAACAATTTTATACAGGAATTACGGGGAGGATGGCGGTGTTACCTTCTTCACCGAGGATTAATGGGGTGAACTGGGGTAAGTCACGCTTGAGGTGCCCAATGGAGGAGGACCTTGCAGTCTTGCAGAGTGTTTATTATTGGGTGGGAGATGGGAGAGGAAAGGTTAAATATCAAAAAGAGCGCTACTTTTGCAGAAATCACATCCTGTTTTCCACAAATTACACATGTTAGGCATTTGTTGGTGCTATTAGGTAAGGCTGGAAACGAAATGAGCAAGACTTGGATTACACAGTAGAAGTCATCAGGTACAAAATTGCACACCGAATTTAGCTATCTACATTTATTCTTGTGTCAGTTTATTATTAGGCGAGAATTAGCGACCGGTCTTCGATTCCTGAGTATTGTGTTGGACTCTCGTGCAATATTTTTTTCGCGCGTATATTTTTGTTGTTATTGAAGGAAAATATTTCACGCGTAGGAAAAAATTGTTTCACGTGTAGAAAAAAATATTGCAGAGCATTCGAAAAAATCAGACGTCCGACTGCTAACAATTCCGTTATTATTATTGCTATTGCTGAAGACGAATAATAATGTGTAAAAGTAAGAACCAGATCTCAGAAAAAAAAAGTCACGGAGATCGGTTGTTGTATTACCTTGCCTTGGCCCTTGCTCGTCTGGATTGTCTGATCGAAATTAGTTTATTCGCCGTTAGCGCATCCATTCTATTGTACCCATGAGCACTATAATCACCATATCTCTACTACTTTTAATTACGACTTGGTGACAGCGGTCCGTTCTCCATACTCTCTCTTTCCTTCTATTCGCTCAGCCTGCCTCCACCCCCTTTTCTTCTGTTCGCTCAGCCTTTCTTTCTCGCTCAGCCTTTCCTTCTGTTCACTCAGTTCGCCCCCACCTAATTCGGATTCCCTCTATTTTATAAAAATATTACCGATCACATCTTCTTAAAATGGAAGAATTTTATTCATATCTCTTATAAATGAAAGAGTTTCCTCATCATAACCTACTTGGATAGAATGACATACTCACCATATCCCATAACATGATAATCCTATTTCATTGTATCTCATTCGAATGGAAATGCAGAGATTAAAAGGCAAGAATTGCATAATCAAGTCACGTGCCAATCCCCAAGATCACAAGGCACTGTATCATAGAGGCTGAGCACTCATACGCCTGGCCGCCCTCTCCTCTACCTATAAAAGACCACCTTTATCTCCATCATAGAGGACATACGAAGAGACGCAGAAAGAGACAGAGGAGAGGAAGGCTCATACACACACAGGAGAAAGAGAGAAAGAAGCAATACAAAAGATTAAAGGGGGCGCAAGAAACGATATGGAAGGAGGCTATGGCTATGGCCATGGCTCCTTCTTTCTTTTTTTAAGACATCTAAAGATGTGATTAAATTATGAGAACAAAAAAACAAAGTTTAAGTTACAAGGTGCAGAAGACTGCACTCGAGACAAAAAGGGAGGAAAAGAAGAAGAAAAAAGACCAAATTCTTTAAAGTTGTATTGTACTATCATGTTGAGGCTTTTTAAAATTATACTAGCATGAATGATTAACTGATAATTTGAAGCACTCTTAAGTAGCTAACAAGTTCACTTCATACATGTCTTTCTCATCAACCAACTTGGTTGTTGATTTGAAAAACTTTTCCTAATAAGGTTGTATTTGAGAATTTTCGTAGCAACACACGGGCACTTAACTAGTACTAATAATGCTATAGTACCATATGTTTCATATTGTTGTATCTCTGGAAGAGCCCACAAAGGCTACAAGGAGAGTTGAATTATTTGGTAACATCAGACGATACAAATGAGACTATCCCTGAAACTTTGATAAGACCTACCCTCTCCGGTTATAAATAGTTGTCATTTTATACGTTGATACGGTTCTCAAAACATAACTTTGATGACTAATTTTTATTATAATATATTTAGAAAATCCAATAAAATTATAAAAGTAATTTTCGAGATAAATCTACATATACGATTTTCATGTATTCAATTTAAATATTAAAAAAGATATTATTAATCAAATTTTTGAAATTTTGAGTGCATCTATATACAAAACGATAACCATCTGTGTGACTAGAGGAAGTATAAAAATTACTGCCATCAATATTTGCTATCCCTATAAGGGTAAGTACAGTAACAAAGCCAACTGCTTATTTCATCTTCTATTCATATCATCTAGAGTAAGCACTAAAATCAGTTTGTACAATAGCTATCTCTAAAAGTTGACTCTAGATGTTGTGCATTAACTATATCTTCTCTCTTGTACATAACTAATCTACCTATACTCCCGTGCAATGCTTACTACTAAATAAGGGCATGTACAATAAGGCCACGTCAGCTGGCTCTTAACCTGTACACATCAGCTTTGGTCTATGTGGAGGAGTGAGAAAAGAGGAGAGAGAAGAGAGCTGACTCTTATTTAGTAGCCAGCTTTGCACGAGAGCATAGGTAGATCATTTATGTACAAGAGAGAAAAGATAATTATTGCACAATATCTAGAGACAACTTTTAGAGACAGTTATTGTACAAAGTGGCTTTTAGCTTACTATTAGTCAGTAGTTGGCTTTGCTATTTATCCGGAGAAATCTTTTCGGATATCTGATTCTTCCAAACTGACTCCCGCATCCAACCTCACCCGACCATCCCGAGTGTGAACCCTCTCCTTCCAATCCCTAATCCAATCTCGCGAGTCACGCCGCATCCAACCTCCCGGCGCCCTCAGCTTGCCTCGCCTCCTGGCCGCCGGCGCCCTCCGCCCGAGTCTCGCCGCCCTTCGCCCACTACTGCCAGGTCGCCACTCGCCACCTTCCCTCCCGCTGCCATCGTCATTTCTTCTCCGGTCGGTCGGCGCCCTCCACCCGAGTCCCGCCGCTGCACCGCCCTCCCTCCCGTCGCCATCGCCATCCCTCCTGTCGGTCACGACTTGGTAAAGATGAAACTTTTCTCCTGTTTTTTCGTGAACTGAACAGCAGGCAACATTCTTATCAGGCTACTGGAGCAATCTTTGTTTTGTATGCTTGTTCCTCGACTTAAAATGTGAATTTACTTAACTGCATTCACAGGGTGTTTGGTTAGTTGTTTGACTTGTTTCTCTTCCTCCTGGCTCGAAAAATATTTGAAACTTGCTTACTATGGCTACTTTTTTGTGCTTGTTTGCTGTGATGATTCCTTCAAGGTCAGATTCGAGTAAGGTGGCTCTTCAAACATTTGCTCATGTGATTACATCCAAAACCGATCGAGATTACGAGCAAACATGTAAAACCTGAATTTAACAGCAAGCAACATGCCAGTTGGGCTTCTAGAGTAAACTCCTATCATTGTTTGGACGTGTTCTGCAACTTGAAAGAACAATACAACTTCATTGCATTTACTGGGTCATGGTTATATTATATAACTTGTTTAAGAATGGCTATTTTTGAAGTTAACAGATAAAACTCTTATAGAGTTTTAGTTTTTTTTCCTTTACTGCTTGTTTGCTTTGATGACTCCTACAAGAATGGTATCTGAGTAAGGTCTAAGGTGCCTCTGGAAAAAAAGTGCTCCTTCTTTGATTACATCCAAAATTGAAAGGTTCTGAGCAAACATTTGTGAACGATTAAAACCAACTGAGGCGCACCATGTACTAAACTAGATTTATCTGTACAACTATTCTATGTAATTTGTAATTTTGTTTTCCTGGTACTGTCTTATTCATTGTTTGTGTTTTCTTAGTTGGATATTTATTGGGGGTTAGGACAAGGGATTGCAGCACCTGTTTGCCATGATTTGCTGTGATGACTCCTACAAGGACGGTGTCTGAATGGGGTGAATAGTGCACCTTATCTGATTATGCCAAAACTGAATAGGATTTCTGAGCAAAGCCAGCTAGACAACCGAAGAACCCAACCAATGATTTTGCCTTCTTATTTGACCAACCTGATTGATGCAATCATCGTAATAAATTCTCAATTTTAGCAGAACATGTTGTTTTATTGTGTTTAAGATGCCTCTTGCCTTTTATTATGTCACACAAGAAGCGGCTACCGAATTATCCCACATGCCTTTTATTGTGTTTAAGATGTTGCATTGTTATTTTTGTTAGTGGGTCTAATTGCCATCCCTAGAGAGAAGTTTGTAATGGTAGACAAGGTTTTTTAGCCTTTTAGGTTTAATCATACGAAAATGTACTTGTTCAATGTATGACTTTTGAGTCATCTAGTTTAAACTGAAATTTGGGAGCTACACAGACTTCGTTAAGATCATCGCTTCAATTGTTGTTCTTGTATGAATTATCAAATTCTTTGATTCTATTGAACTATGCAAGCTGACTGCACTTGTCTTTTTAGATCTATTTTCTTAATATTTGCTTCACACTTATATGTTGTTTACCACACAATAAAGCACCTTTCTACTGGTAAGGTTGGATGATGTGCTCGTATTTGCTTACTCTCAGTCTCTCTTAAAAATTTACTGTGTACTATGAGCACTATGTATTGCAATAGTAGTTTTTATTAGACAGAATGATCCACATTGGAACTTTTATTAGACAATACAATAAATATGTTACTTAAGCTCTTTCAAATTATAGGAAGGTAAATTTTATTAATGTTAAATATGTTATGCACTCTTCTTACCTTTTGTTTTGTAGGATGGGACTATGGTGACGGCTGATAATGATTGAGTGCTTGTCGAGGACAAGTAACCATCATCATGTACTCGTTATCTTTTGAGATGTTGCCAACCTGATTTAGCCATTTCGGTCTTCGAACTCTTATATAAGATTGTGTCATTATTAAGTCTTATGTATCCATGTCTGTATGATGTAATCTAAATATTATTGACTCGTCGTATTGTCTCTTTCATGAAAACATGGAGTTATGGACCTCATAGTCATGTTATCGACTTATCGTAATATTATTTACGTATCATTTTATGTTTTGAAATTCGTCATATGTATACTGTTCAAATTTAATGTATTTTTGCAACTTTATTGGACTGTCCGATAAAATAACTTGTTAGACTGCGATAATCTTGTTGCATGTTGAACTCATATGGTTGGTTAATCAGTACTATATGTGTGCTTTATATGGTATCTGTTTTCGAGCGTTATCCGACAAAAATTATTCGATACCGTACCGATTCCGCTCCGTATTCGATTCGAATCCGTGACCGATATTATTCGCGCCGTATTCGTATCCGGTACTATCCGAATCCGACAAAAATATGGTTTAGGATATGGAAAAAGCGATATCCGACCAAATCCGATACGATTACACCCCTACTTATTGTACATACCCTAAGGCTACAAGTGTTGTAGGACTATTGGGTGATTTCGGAGGCATCCGATGGTCTATGCGCAGACATGCATGGAATTAGTTTAACCGCTGGGAATCTTGATCTATTAGGTGGCTTTGCTTTTTTTTTCATCTTCGGTCTTTTTTAGAGCGCAATTGTAAATGTAACCCAAACATCGTTTGAATCAAATTACAAATCTTACCCCTTCTTAACGAATACTCATAAAACAGGGGTGCACCAACGGCCCAATTGCAACAAGCAAAGCCCAGAGCAGCAAGCAGGCGGCCTCGAATACGGCCCCGGCCTAAACAGGCCGTCCCCGGCCTGCTACCCAAATGCCTACGAGACCATTCAGGAGATCATTCCGACCGGTCCCGACTCGACTTCAAGAGGTTCCCGACCCGCGGGGCGGGATCCCCGACCGACTTCAGCGAGGTTCCCGACCCGCGGCGGGACGGATCCCCGACTCCGACTTCAAGCAGGTTCCCGACCCGCAATGGGGCGGGATCCCGCGACCGACTTCGAGCCGCGCGCGCGATCGGAGTCCGTGTCAACCTAAGGCCACGTGCCCCACGAACGGTCATTCAAGTGATCGAGCGAGGGCGGTGGTCCTTCCCAAGACGATTTGATAGGCTGCTGAAGCCACGCCCCCGTCCCATCACGGCCACCACGGTGCAAGGACACGCTCTCCCGAGGCAACTCCAACGTCACACGCGACTACGTTAGCACCCACATGGATCACAGAGAGCAGCTACGCCACTTCCCGGAGGATTACCTAACCACTCTGACCAGCTAGACCACCGACCCAAAGATAGGCTCAAGCGGCGGCGACCGGTCGGCGAAGCAAGCGACCGGTCGGTGAACGATTGGCGACGGCGGGCAAGATCAAGCCCTAGAAGTAGCTCGCCTGCACTTCGCCAATTCTCGATGTAACCTGCGCCTTCAGATGAATAAAAGGAGGCAGGAACCTCCTAACAGGGCAAGCGAGTAAGAGCTACAGGAGAGCTTTTTTCCTCTTCTTCCTCTTCTTCTTTTCTTCTCCTTCGAGAGCTAAGTTTAGATCATTCTAGTGTTGAGGCTCCACCTCTCGCTTGTAAAAAACTCGGTGCGATCATCCGCACCCGATGAATACAATACCAACGCACGAATCGGGTAGGACCTTGGCCCGAACCGGTATACATCTTGGACTCTGTGGTCTAACCATTCGAGGGGCGGAACGCGCAGCCCCTTAGACTTACAAATTTACTTGCCGGCGCCAAACGCCGGCGGTTGCTGCTTAGGTGGGGCTTCGCGTCTTCAAGAAGATCTCGGATTCCCATTCGTCTCCTTGATGGCATTCTTCTCCAACGACAGCATGGCTGTGTTGGGAGCAGATCCGCCGGCTCCCTCGGCTTCACCGTCACCTCGGAGGAGAGCTCACGCTCATCCCTGCCGCCGCGGAGGGCGGCGCTCGGGAGCCTGGACACCATCTCCGGCAGCCGTCCCACTCGGCTTGAGCGCCCACGGCCCCAAAGCCGAACACGAGGAGCGCTATACCTCCTTTGGCGAAAGCCCTCCGGCTCGCGCGGAGATCCGTCACCTCCGCGCGCCACGACTTGTAGCTATGGTCGGCTACATGCCAACCTCCGTCCACGAGTTCTTTGGAAGACTCTTCCCACCACTGCCCAGCCCCGACACGGGTATCCGCCCAGCGGTGACTCTCGCGAGTGCAACGTGGCGAGCACAACCGATTGGCCGTAGCCACCGGCTACGACGGTCCCCGTCCGGCGACCGAGGCACGGAGGGGGAATACCAGCCATGAAGCCCTGAACGCTTCCCAGCTCGCTTGCTACCGAGCTCCAACGGCAACACGAGAGAGTGGAGGAGCGAAGGGTGAGCTCGACCGGCTCTGTGCCAACCAGGAGCAGACGAGCCCGAGCCAGCGCAAGTGCTAGGCGGCGCGCGACGGGCGCGCGCCAAGAGCACCACAAGTTGGGGGCGTAATCCGGCGCCCCGCTTTTCCTCACGCAAGCCAAAAGCGTGGTTGCGGCCGCAATCGCCGCTCCGAGGCCTTCCGAGCCCGCAAACCCGGAGGCCGAGCTACCTACCGAACCTTGGGGTGGTGGAGCGCGCCGCCGCAAAGACATGCAGCCTCCGGCTCCTACCACACCGGCGCTACTTCCGCCACCGGGCCCGCATGCCATGGAAGCCGGTGGTGCGGCCAAGACCGCACCCACCATGAACCACCCCAGCCTCACGCACCCGGTGCGCGGCGCCTCGGTAATGACTATTCGACATCCGCGCCACCCTCGAGGCGCGAAGAAAGATGGCGAGGACGCCGCCACTCACGTGTTGCGGATGGTGAGCGCCACTATCGCAGCCCGAGCCCCGATGGTCCCGGACCACGGGCTTTTGCCAAGGATCCGCCAGCGGATTCCCGCCCGATTCCGGCGCCTACCAACATTGCCAAGTACACCGGGCCACCAACCTGTGTCGGCTCAAGATTACCGGCTCGCGTCGTGCGGTGGGGAGCGACAGATGATCTCTTCATCATCCAAGACCTCCCATCTACCTCGCGGACTCGGCCGAGCTCGGCTCGAGTACCGCCTCCAAAAGCTGTCAGAACGGGTGACTTGAAGAATCTCTTCGTCGGTAACTTCGGGGCACTTATAAGCGCCTCGTAACTCCTGGGACTCGAAGGCTGCAAGCGGCGGCCGGGAGACTCTCGGGACTACATCCGAGGTTTTCCGCGGTCTAACGAGCTCCCGACATCTCCGACGCCGATGTCGTGGGAGCCTTCATCTACACCTCCCGCAAGGCCTTGGTGCACAAGGTGGCCGCCTCAAGCCCAGACCACCAAGGAGCTCCTCGACATCGCCACCAACCACGCCTCCGCGAGGAGGCCGTAGGGCTATTTTCGAAGGAGGAAAGGCCCAGCAGAGCCGGCGTCAAGCGGGTCTCCTTCCGACCCGCTCGACAAACAGGCGGCACGGAAGCGATCCGTGAGACCCAGTGGTCGCCACGGCCGATCGCCGCCAGCAGCGGCGCGCGCGGCCGCCGCCTCACCACTTCGAAATTGATGGACGGCCCATGCCCGAACCATGGGTTCTCCGTCAAGCACAAATACCGGATCGCAAGTCGAGGCGCTATCTCTAGCGTCCCCACCACGCCGCGGGCAAAGGAAAGAAGCTCGCCGCGCCCCGCGAACGGCGGAGAAGAAGGCGACGACGAGTTCCCGAGCCCGACGGGTGCCTCATGATCTTCGGAGGACCGGCTTGCTACGCCGACAAGCGCCGACTCAAGCTCGCTTCGCGAGGTCCACACCGCCGCACGGGCGCCCCCAATATCTTCGGTGGTCGGAGTTCCCGATCACCTTTGATCGGACCGATCACCCCGATCGCGTCCCACACCGGGAGGTACCACCGGTGGTCACCCCGTCGTCGAACGGCGCCTCACGAAGGTGTCGATGGGCGAAGCGGCCTTAACATCCTCTACGTTGAGACGCTCGACGCTATGGGGTCCGCGCTCAAGCCTCCGGCCAAGCAAGGCACCTTTCCATGGCGCCATCCCGCCAAGAAGCCCATCCGCCGGGCGGTCGACCGCCGTCACCTTCGGGAGCCGGAGACTTCCGACCGAGACCCTCACCTTCGAGGTCGTGGATTTCCCCGGCGCCTACCACGCCATCCTGGGGAGGCCATGCTACGCCAAGTTCATGGCGATCCCCAGCTACGCCTACCTCAAGCTGAAGATGCCCGGACCGCATGGAGTCATTACCGCGGCATCGTCTTTCCAGCTTGCCTTCAACTGCGAGCGCGGCAGCTGCGAGCTCGCCTCGGCGGTCGTTGCCTCTACGGAACTCAACAAGCTCAGGAGGGAAGCCGCCGAGTCCGTCCCTGAATCCAGCAAATCAGGGGCGGGATCCTTCAAATCCGCCGAGGACACGAAGGAGGTCACGGTCGATCCCTGTGATCCGACCAAGACCGTGCGGGTCGGAGCCACGCTCCCCGCCAAATAGGAAAGCGCGCTCGTCGACTTCCTCCACACTAACAAAGATGTCTTCGCATGGAGGTCCTCCGACATGCCGGGCATTCCAAAGGAGGTCGCCGAGCACTCCTTGAGCGCTCGACTGTGCTCAAAGCGGCCGCTTCAACGCCGCGCCGCTCGACGAGGAAAGGCGCAGGGTTATAGGGGAGGAGATCGCCAAACTCTTGGCGGCAGGGTTCGTAAAAGAGGTGCGCCACCCTGAGTGGCTAGCCAACCCTGTACTTGTAAAAAAGAAGAACGGGCAATGGAGAATGTGTGTTGACTATACGAGTCTCAACAAAGCATGCCCCAAGGACCCATTCCCTTACTCGATCGACCAAGTCATCGACTCCACCGCTGGTGCGAGTCTCTTTCCTTTACGGATGCCTACCGGGCTACCACCAGATTGCGCTAAAGGAGTCCGACCACCGCGACTTCCTTCATCACTCCGCTCGCCTGCGTTCGCTATGTCACAATGCCCTTCACCAAGAACGCGGCGCTACATACCGGCGATGTATGCAAACGTGCTTCAATGACCAGATCGGCCGCAACGTTGAGGCGTATGTCGACGATATTGTCGTAAAGACCAGGAAGGCTGACGACCTTATCGCCGACCTAGAAGAGACTTTCGCGAACCTTCGACGGTTTCGCATAAAGCTCAACCCAGAGAAGTGCGTCTTCGGGGTCCCCAAAGGAAAGCTCTTAGGCTTCATCATCTCTGAGCGAGGCATCGAGGCCAATCAGGAGAAGATCTCGGCGATCGCAAGGATGGGCCCGGTCAGCAACCTCAAAGGGGTCCAGAGGCTGACCGGATGCCTGGCGGCTTTGAGCCGTTTCGTGTCTCGCCTCGGCGAACGCGGAATGCCGCTCTACAGGCTGCTCAAGAAATCCGACCGCTTGCTTGGACACCGAGGCTCGAGAGGCCCTCACCCGCTTGAAGGCCTTCCTGTCCTCGCCTCCAGTCCTGGTCGCCCCGGCACCAGGTGAACCGCTGCTCCTCTACATCGCTGCCACTACCCAAGTCGTCAGCGCGGCCCTCGTGGTGGAGCGAGCGGAAGAAGGCCGTGAGCTCAAGGTACAACGGCCGGTCTACTTCATCAGTGAGGTACTTTCCGAGTCCAAGACTCGGTACCCACAGGTGCAGAAGTTACTCTACGCGGTGCTCATCGCAAAGAGGAAACTCGTTCACTACTTGATCAAGACGCCATCACCGTGGTGACCACGTCCCACTGGCGAGATCATCCACAATCGCGATGCCTCGTGAAGGATAGCCAAATGGGCGCCGAGCTTAGCGGCCATGGCATAATATACGTCCCTGACGGGCGATCGTCGCGAGCTTCGCCGACCGTCGCCGAGTGGACCAAGCCGTGCACCACGGTGGTGAAGACCCCGAGCATCGACAATGTACTTGACGGGTCTTACACCAAGAATGGCGCGCGCGCGGAGTCGCCATCATCTCCCCTCGGGAACAGCTTCAATACGCCATTAGGTTGCTCTTCGACGCGACCAACAACATTGCCGAGCACGAGGCTCGCCAACGGTCTCCGGATCGCTGCCGACCTCGGTGCCCGCCGCTCTACGCCCACGGGACTCCAAGCTTGTCGTCGACCAAGTCATGAAGGTCGCGGAGCCCGAGACGCCCGCATGGCCGCAGCATCGCCGAGAAGTACGCCGGCTCGAGGAGCGGTTCAAGGGTTTCGAGCTTCACCATAGCTACCGACGCTACAATGGCGAGGCCGATCACCGCCAATCTTGCCTCCCGAGAGAGCCCGTCCCGCCGGGATCTTCGTCTCCGACCTCCTGCGCCCATCGTCGGTGGACTCGGCGGTGGCGCCACCCGACCAATCCAAAGATCGCCCGACCGACGCAGCGGTCGGGCGTAGACTTGGCCGGATCTGCCCGCGGTGTGCTAGCACTTGAGTCCGACTGGAGTAGGCCCTACATCGACCGTTTGACGGACGGGTCACTTCCCCCCGACCCGACCGAGGCCCGGCGCCTCGCCCGGCGGGCAAAATCCTCGCCCCGATCGCCTGACCTCTACAAAGGAGTTCCTCCGGTCCTCCAAAAATGTATCTTGACCGACCAAGGAAAACAGCTGCTGGACGACATACACAGCGGAATCTGCGGTCACCACGCAGCACCCCGATCTCTTGTGGGAAAGGCCTTTCGACAAGGTTTCTACTGGCCAACCGCTGTGTCAGACGCCGAGCATATCGTGACGACTGCGAAGGATGCGATTCTTTGCTCGCAGAGCGCCGCCACCGCCTAAGCTTCTGACGATCCCCATCACGTGGCCTTTTGCCGTCCTGGGACTCGATTTGGTCGGGCCTTCAGAAAGCGCTGGGCTTCACCCACCGCCGTCGCGGTAGATAAGTTCACCAAGTGGATAGAGGCCAAGCGGTCGTGAGCGCCACGTCGGTACAAGCGCCATCTTCTTCCGCGACATCGCTTTTAGGTTTGGAGTCCCAAACCCATCATCACCGACAACGGAACACGCTTCACGGGAAGGAATTTCTCGAGTTCGTGACGACTTCAACATCCGTGTCGATTGGGCGCAGATAGCCCATCCGCGGACTAACGGCCGTGTCGAGCGCACTAACGGCATGATCCTTCAAGGACTCAAGCCGCAGATCTTCGATCGGCTCAAGCATTTCGCAGGCGCTGGTAGCCGAGCGCCTCCGTCCTCTGGAGTCTGCGGACCACGCCGACGGCGGCCGGGTTCACACCCTTCTTTATGGTGTTGGTGGCCGCCGTTTGCCTGACGACCGAATACGGCTCCCGAGATTGCAAGCCTTCGATGAGGCTCGGGGCTCGCCGCAACAAGACGCCATCGACCATTTCGGCGAGCGCGCGGCGTGGCGCCCTGCGGTCGGCGGATATCAACAAGCCTGCGCCGCTACCACACCGCCAAGTTCGAGGGCGATCCTTCGGTATTTGGCGACTTGGTTCTGCGTCGGTCCGCACAACCAAAGATAAGCACAGTGGCGACCCCAGGAGGTCCTTTCACCGTCGTGGAAGTTCTCCGACCGCACCTTCCGACTCAAGGACGCCGATGGTCGCATCCTCCCTAATGCGGAACATTGAAAAGTTAAGGCGATTCTATCCCTAAGCTCTTTCCTTTTTTCTGGTATAAGTCTTTGCCTTTCTCCCAACCGAGCACACAGTCGCCACGTGACGACTTCGGGCCAGCCGTGGCGCCCTGCTCGAGCCGCCTCGGATGGTGTCTGCGGCGGTCGGTGACCCACCGACCACGAGGTCTATCCCGGCGGTAACCTCTCGACCCAGTGCTACTACCACGCCCACCGCGGCTATGGTTGCCCAAAGAGCACTCCGCGGAAGAAGGAAGCACCGAGTGGGATGACCCATCGTCGATTGGGAACAATCTTCCCCACACGAACTCGGCTAACTCACGTACTCATGTGGGTCGGTGACCCGACTAGTCACTGAGTCTATCCCAAGCGGTAACCCTCTCGACCCGGCGCCACGGCCTCGCCCGGCTATGGTTGCTAAGTAGCACTTTGCGGAAGAAGGAAGTGCCCGAGTGGAAAAACCCTTGGCCGACGGGAACACTCCGAACCCCATGAGTCGCCAGTAACTACCGCATAAACAAGACTCCTATCCTCTTGGCCCTCTCAAATTGACCCGACCTACGCATAAGCGACCCGTGGTCCTTGAGGCTATGGTCGGTCAAACCTAAACGCAAAGGAGAGCAAAGAGGCAAACCGAGCTTACAATTACTTACGATCGTTTATACAACAGTCTTTGCAAAAAAAAAAGGGGGCTAACTTCTTTCTTCCTCTTCTTCACGGTGGCGGCCAAGCACGGAGGAGGAGGACTGGCATCTTGAAGGCGACCTCGGGCGGGGCGTGGTGGCGATCTCCGAGCATGCGGCTCGACAAGCTCGAACTGTCGACCTCGTCGTCGGTCCGGTTCGACGATGCCGCTTACTCACCACCGCGAGTCGATGCCGTCGTAGTGCGAGATGGTGTTGACCGCCGATGAAGCTCAAGTGCGGTGGCCGGTGACCACCGCCTCTTCTACGGTCCGCTTTTCGGGCGGTAGCGGGGGCAAGGCACTCGGGCTGCCCGGCTCCAAGGATGCGATCGCGAACCTCCGGCCGACCTTGCGGGCGCCTCGGCTCGGCGCTCATCTCGGCCCGACCGTCCTCAGCAACCTTCAACGCCGCCCGGGCCTCGTCCCGGGCCACGATCGCCACGTCGCGGGCGTCCGAAGCCGTTCTCTGCGCCTCCACGGCGACGCTCAGATTCTTCTGCGCCTCTGCAGATTGCGGAGATTTTGGATAAGTTCGCCCTGTGGGTCGCACCCCCCAAACTTAATTGAAGAATTGAGACACTTACCGGCCGCGGAGTTGGTCAGATTGCCAGCTTCCGACTTCAGCGCCTCGTATGAAGTCTTCACTCGGCGGCTCTTACGGCGATCGCGCTCGGGCGAACTCAGGCGGCGTCCCCACGAGCCTTGTTCCGCTCGGTCGCGGGCGTGTTACTGCGTCTGCGCGATCCCCTCCGCGGCAACGGCGGCATCCTTGGCCTCGGTGACCTCCGTCAGGGAGGACTCCAGTTCCGCCACTTTCGCCCTCAAAGCCTCGGCTCCTAGGCGCTCATCATGAAGGGCCTTTGTGGCCTCTTCAAATCCTTGGCGGATCACCACCGCCTCCGACCGCCTAATGCCCAGGGCCTCCTGGGCTAGGCGCAGCTCAAGGCGCAGCCGACTGCACTCCTCCGCTGCTTACGCCGATCCGCTGTCGAGATGCTGCGAGCTCGACCGACGCCGGCGATCCGCAAGTCTTTGCAAAAATGTGGACACTCAGTTAGTCGCGGAAGAACTATCAAAAATGTGCAACGAATCGGAACTTTTGGTGACCTACAGGCGTGGTGGACTCCCGACCATCATATCCAGTATACGGTGGAAGACTTGAGCAAGGGCGGACCTTCACGGATCGCCTATCTCGACTGGCCGGCCGGTAGCGCTGCTTAGAAGGTGGCCCACTCGCTCTCCTCTCGCCTCACCCATGATGCCCGACAGGAATTACACCCGGCGGCGCGCCTCCGCTCGCCGGTCGGGCGGGGCGCCACCGTCCAAAGCACCATGGGCAAGGGTGACGAGGTCAACCTTGAGAATCCCTCGGCGACTGCGCTGAGGGCATCGGTCGGCACCTCCCCAGGGGCGAGGGTCGGCACCTCCGTCGCCGGCTCGCCACGATCGGGCGCGATCACCGCAACGCCATTGTCTCATCCTCGAAGCGACGATCACGTCGTCGGAGGGGTCCCACGGAGGCGGCGGAAGTTCTTCTTGAGCACGACTTCGGATGGGGCTCGTCCCCTCGGCGATGCGCGCCCGAACGCCGACGCCGCGACCTTCGCCGACCCAACCGCAAGGTCACCGAAATCACCGGCGCCGTTACTTGCGGGGCGATGTGGCACGCCCCACGATCACCCCGAAGATAGGCGCCTGACGTTGCAAAGATTCAAGAGTCGCTCGGCGGCTTTGCCAAAAGAAAAATGCTCAAAAATAAAATAATAATACACTTACAAGGCGGCGGGTGCGTGGCGCGCGCGCCCTCTTTGCCGACCCCCGCCAAGGGCAGTCGGCCGATCGCTTCCTCAAGCCACCTCCACCGAGGCGCTGCGGCGACCGCAAGCGCAAGATCACCCCGCTTGGGATCCGTGGCCACGGGGCCCGTGATGCCGCCCTCGGCCGAGTCCACCTTTCGGGCGCCGCCGATCGGCAGTCGGAAAAAACCCACCATAGGGGTGGCGGAGGCACTCCCGCCATTGTCGATGGAGGTTGTCCCCACGGCGGTGGTCTCGACACATCCTCGCATGGCCAAGCGCTGCTGCGTTCTTACTTTTCTTCCTCCTCCTTTCCTCCTTCCGCTTCTTGCGGAGGAGTCGACCCGCAGTCCTCGCCGGGCGGCGCCGCGCTTCCTTATCCCGGGAGGCGGCGCTGGGAAGACATCCCCATGAGCCCCGAGAGGATGCAGGAATGTCGGTCAAGTCTGAAGGACAAAGAAAAGAGAAGTAGAAAGGAATTTCACCGGCTTACAGATTCGCGAAAAAGCCGCGAGAATGGCTCGGGTGGCCATCCGCTGCCACCGATGGCGCTTCGCGCGAACGGCCGCCACCCGAGCCTCCACCTCGACGCGGCCAGCTCGGGTTCGCCATCCTCGCCCGGTCGGACGGCCCGCATACGGAGCAGGGTGCGGCACGTGCACAAGTGGTTGCACGCGCATCCCCATGAAAGCGCGACAACCACGCCCGGTGAGCCCCGCCTCCTTTGAGCCACGACCGCTCCACGATCGGGCCAGCTTGTTCTTCTCCCTCTTTTGGCGCCCGGTTCCACCGTTCCTCCGCCATGGGAAGCTCTCGGTGAAACGAGGGCTGTCGCCGACGTTTGAACGTAGAGCCATTCGAACGCCACCCTTGTTAGACGAGGGCGCTTTACCTCCAGTACTCCGTGCTCCGACCGGGCGGCTGGAGGCGAGCCACCAGAGGCGCCGCGGCGTCCGACGGCCTTTGTCCTTCCGAGCCTTGCACGGAAGAAGTGCCTCCACAACGCCAGTCGCGGCTCGATCCCCAAGAAGGCTTCGCACACGTGATGAAGATGGCGATGTGGAGGACCCCATTGGGGTTGAGATGGTGCACCTCCACCTTGTAATGAAACAACGACCCTCGGACGAGCGGGTGCGTGGCGAGCCAAAGCGGCGCTCAAGAACGAGGCGGGCACCACGATCTCGTCGCCCGCGGCATGTGGTAGTAGCCCGGTCGGCACCCTCGGTAGGAAGGTCTGCGGCATGAGGAAGCCCTTCTTCACCAAGCGAAGCGCCTGGTTGTCTTGCGCGAGCACTCCGCCACGACATCTTCACGGGGAGACGAGTGGAAGGTGAGAAAGAAAGGTCGGGTTTTCTTTCCTTAGCTCTCTGGTGCTCTTCTTGTTTGAGCGAGGCAGAGAGAGGCAAGAAAGCGTGACCACTCGAAAGCACCCAACAGGCGTATTTATAGAGGACGAGCGAACGCCGCCAAGCAGCGCCCGTCAAGCGAGCGTCGCGACCACCCTCGTCTGTCGCGCCACTGGTAACTCCTGGGTTTCCAATACCACTCCGCTTTTAATCCTGTCTTGTCAGCGTCAAGGGCCATAAAGGCGCCGCCCCAACAACGCGTGTCCGTAACCTCTCGGTCTCGCCTTTAGGCCGGAGCAGTTGCTCGGCGCGAGAAGCCAACGGGCAGCTGCGGCCCCAAGGCGGCAAAAGCTTTGTGGCTTGCGCCAGGGGCCCAGCGAGGAGCTGTGGGTTCAAAAAGGCCTACCCCACCAGATGGGTATAAAGCCGCCCAACAAAACTTGAGCAAGGGCGGTATGAGGTGAGCCACGGTGGGCCCTCGGTTAGGTCGGTGACGGCCTAATCACCTCTACTCGCGTCGAGACCATACTTCACACTCTCCCGGGAGCTCATCAATGGCGACACCAGTGTGCTCTGGGTCGACGGACGACCTAGAGTCCATACGGATTGAGTAGAGAAAGGTTTTTATGGGTCGCCCCACAGCGGGCGGGACACCCTACTCGGGACCGTCGCTCGGAAGGTCCCCCTTGGCGGGACCTCCCAGACCCACTCGGACTACCCGCTATTAGCTCCACGAGCACGGCGTTCAAACCAACGCAGTAAACGCGCGCGCTCATCCCTCGGGTCCCACACTGCGGATGGGGTATACATGTGGGATAGACGGCGGCCATTCCTCTCGCAGACTACCCTCGCCCGACGAGGACTCGAGAAGGATGCCCCACGCCCGGCTACGACGGTAGCGAGCACTCACGTCCGGCTCGACGACAGAGCGAGCACTCACGTCCGGCTACGACGGTAGCGAGCACTCACGTCCAGCTACGACCAGCGAGCACTCACGTCCGGCTACGACTTCAAGCGAGCACTCGGACACCCGAACCTCACAGAGGCATCCGGTCGTCCCGCCGACCAAGGCACTTTCGGACACCGAACCTCACAGAGGCATCCGGTCGTCCTGCCGACCAAGGCACTGTCTAGCTACGACGTTAAACGAGCACTCGGACACCCGAACCTCACAGAGGCATCCGGTCGTCCTGCCGACCAAGGCACTCGGACACCAGAACCTCACAGAGGCATCCGGTCGTCCTGCCGACCAAGGCACTCGGACATCCGAACCTCACAGAGGCATCCGGTCGTCCCTGCCGACCAAGGCACTGTCTAGCTACGACGTTAAACGAGCACTCGGACACCCGAACCTCACAGAGGCATCCGGTCGTCCTTGCCGACCAAAGGCTTCGTCTAGCTACTGACGTTAAGCGAGCACTCGGACACCCGAACCTCACAGAGGCATCCGGCCGTCCTGCGACCAAGGCACTCGGACATCCGAACCTCACAGAGGCATCCGGTCGTCCTCGCCGACCAAGGCACCGTCTAGCTACGACGTTAAGCGAGCACTTTCGGACACCGAACCTCACAGAGGCATCCGGTCGTCCTCGCCACCAAGGCACTCGGACATCCGAACCTCACAGAGGCATCCGGTCGCCCCGCCACCAAGGCACTCGGACATCCGAACCTCACAGAGGCATCCGGCCGTCCTGCCGACCAAGGCACTCGGACACCGAACCTCACAGAGGCATCCGGCCGTCCCTGCCGACCAAGGCACTCGGACATCCGAACCTCACAGAGGCATCCGGCCGTCCCCGCCGACCAAGGCTTTGTCTAGCTACGACGTTAAGCGAGCACTCGAACACCCGAACCTCACAGAGGCATCCGGCCGTCCGGCCGACCAAGGCACTCGGACACCGAACCTCACAGAGGCATCCGGCCGTCCCGCCGACCAAGGCACTCGGACATCCGAACCTCACAGAGGCATCCGGCGTCCCCCGCCGACCAAGGCATCGCCGTCTAGCTACGACGTTAAGCGAGCACTCGGACACCCGAACCTCACAGAGGCATCCGGTCGTCCTTGCCGACCAAGGCACTGTCTAGCTACGACGTTAAACGAGCACTCGGACACCCGAACCTCACAGAGGCATCCGGTCGCCCTGCCGACCAAGGCACTCGGACATCCGAACCTCACAGAGGCATCCGGCCGCGTCCTCGCCACCAAGGCACCGTCTAGCTACGACGTTAAGCGAGCACTCGGACACCGAACCTCACAGAGGCATCCGGTCGTCCCTGCCGATCAAGGCACTCGGACATCCGAACCTCACAGAGGCATCCGGTCGTCCTGCCGACCAAGGCACTCGGACATCCGAACCTCACAGAGGCATCCGGTCGTCCTGCCGACCAAGGCACTCGGACACCAGAACCTCACAGAGGCATCCGGCCGCCGTCCTGCCGACCAAGGCACTCGGACATCCGAACCTCACAGAGGCATCCGGCCGCCCTGCCGACCAAGGCACTCGGACATCCGAACCTCACAGAGGCATCCGGTCGTCCCCGCCACCAAGGCACTCGGACACCGAGAACCTCACAGAGGCATCCGGCCGTCCCCGCCGACCAAGGCACTTTCGGACACCGAACCTCACAGAGGCATCCGGCCGTCCCGCCGACCAAGGCACTCGGACATCCGAACCTCACAGAGGCATCCGGCCGTCCTGCCGACCAAGGCACTCGGACACCGAACCTCACAGAGGCATCCGGTGCGTCCCTGCGCGACCAAGGCACTCGGACATCCGAACCTCACAGAGGCATCCGGCCGTCCCGCCGACCAAGGCACTCGGACACCGAACCTCACAGAGGCATCCGGCCGTCCCTCGCCGACCAAGGCACTCGGACACCGAACCTCACAGAGGCATCCGGCCGTCCCGCCGACCAAGGCACTTCGGACATCCGAACCTCACAGAGGCATCCGGTCGTCCTGCCGACCAAGGCCTTTGTCTAGCTCTGACGTTAAGCGAGCACTCGGACACCCAAACCTCACAGAGGCATCCGGTCGCCTGTCGACCAAGGCACCAAATCCACAACGATTAAAATTAAAGCAAACTCATCGCAAAGACATTTTCATAAAAGAAAATTTCATTATAGGCCAACAGCTCAAGCTTTACACAACTTTACACACATGCCAGCGGATACAAGAGTGGCCCGCGCACTGCGGCAGGACTCTACCCACGCCTAGAACCTATCAAACATCCGTGCGGCATCGGTGGCACCGGCGGCATCTTTGGTAGGCCCTTGCTCGTCGACGGAGCAGCCGCCACGGCGCGAAGCAACACGCCGATGCCTCTGCTGCCGTTCGGCGACATCGACGCGGCCGCGCCAACTTCTGATCGGCGCCTTACGCCATCGCCTCGAAGGGCCCCCTTACCACCTCGAGCCTCGGGCGGCCTCGGCGTGGCGTCAACGAAGCGGCGTCGCTGGCTGCGGCTTCTTCCTCCTCGAGCTCGGCCATCGCTGGTCGAACTCAGCCCAAAGCTTCGGCAGAGGATCTTCTTCTTCCACCGTGGACGCCATCGCGAAGCTAAAGACTAGAGGATGTCTGAAGCCATTTGAAAGAACAAAAGAAAAAGCTCGCCCCTTCAAGCAAGCTACGGTATACGATATATATATATCCGGACGAAGGAGGCTAAGCGTCTCGAGTAAATGCGGTGCCGAAAAACGAAGCATCCTTCACGTAAACCCGAGGCGATCAAGAAGACGAAAGCGGTAGCGCGTAAACTATGCTCGGCATGCGCAACGAGGCAAGTAAAAGCCCCCGGCGGTTCAAATGCCCCCGGCCAAACTCCAGGACAGCTGTCGGATCCAACGAAGCACACCTGACGGAAATCGCTTAACCGGATCGGCTGGACCGACCTACCAGGCCCGGCCACCACTTTCGTCCAAGTTCAACCCCCAACCGAATCTGCCGAAATCGCTCGGGAGTTCGGGGGCTACTGACGAATACTAATAAAAAGGATACCCCAACAGCCCGAAGCGACGAGCCAGCGGCCTCAAGCATATCTCCAGCCCAACAGGCCGCGCCCGGCCCGCCGTCGACCGAATCGCCTGCGAGACCGCGCAAGACATCCGCTCCCGACCGGCCAGGGGAAGCGAATCCGACCAGAGAAAGACTCGACCCCTCTTGGCGGGCGGGATCTCCGACTCAACCAAACCAAGGTGACGAACGCCGAGTGCCGCGTGTCATGTCCTCATCGCCTACCGCCACGTACCCTCGAATAAGGTCAATCGGGCGACTATACAAGGCGGTGGCTCCTTCCCAAGAAGATCCGGTATTTGTAGAAGACAAAGCTTCGGCCCATCAACCGATCCACGACAAAGACGAAGCGCCGCTCCTCCGGCGGCACCAACGTCACGCACCTCGGCGTCGGATTCGCAAGGATCACGAGAGGGCAAGCACGCTACTTCCGGAAATACCTAACCTCCACGACCACCAAGGCTACCAATCCAAAGCATGGGCAAGGCGGGTGGCGACGATCCACGGGGCGAAGGGCCGGAGCTCCTAGCGTAGGTCACCTCGCTTCCTCCTAACTCTCGATGTAACCTACCCTTCCTTCTGTATAAAAGGAGGCAGGGCTAAACGATTCAGAGAGGAAAAACGAGCAAGAACAAGAAAGGGAGAGAGCGCTATCAAACCCATCTCGCTAAGCCATTGGCATTCTCGCTTGTAAAACTTTGTGCGATCATACATCAAGAGTAATACAACACCACCACACACGAATCGGAGTAGGGACCTTCACCGAACCAAGATACATCTTGGACTCACGAGTCTAACCATTCGTGGAGTGGAACGCGCGACCCCTAGACTTACAAATTTACTTGCCGGCGCTCCAAAACGCCGACAATGACCTCGAGCAAAGGGCGTGGTGGCGATCTCCGAGCATGCGGCTCGACACGAGCTCGAACCTATCGACCTCGTCGTCGGTCGGTTCGGCGATGCTTACTCACCATCTGCGAGGTCGATACCGTCATAGTGCGAGCGGTGTTGACCGTCGCGACGAAGCTCCCAACTGCGCCCGCAATCACAGCCCGCCTCCACAAGCCCGGCAGACGGGCGGCCGCAGGCAAGTGCGCTCGGGCTGCCCATGCCCAAGACTTGGCGCAGACCTCTGGCCGCCCTCAAGGGCTTCGATTCGGCGCCCATCTCGGCCCTACCATCCTCGGAGACCCTCGGCGCCGCGAGCCTTGTCCTCGGCGCGATCGCCACGTCGCGGTCTCCGCGCGATTCCGAGCCTCCATGGCGGCGCTGTGTTTTTTCGCACCTCTGCGAGTTTTGGCGTCTCGGATGAGTCTCCTCACGGGTTACCCCAACCAAAGAAATCAATGGAGGAGTTGAGATACTTACTACCGCAGAGTCGATCAGCTGCCGACTTCCCTCCGAGACTCGTAGGGCGTCCTCAAGGAAGCGGCTCCTTCCGAGCAGTCTCTGCGCGGACCGAGCTTGTTCGGCGTCCTCCGGGCACGATCCCGCTCCGACCGCAGATGGGTCGCTTCGCTTGTGCCACCCCTCGGCGGTGTGGCGGCGTCCTTGGCCTCGGTGACCTCGCCAGGAGGATTCAAGCTCCACCACCCTTGCCCTCAAGGCCTCGGCCCCAAGCGCTCGTCGAAGGGCCTTTGAGGCCTCCTCCGACCCTAAGCGGAGT
The DNA here is from genome assembly GCA_036346275.1 of Otatea glauca. Taxonomy (NCBI): domain Eukaryota; kingdom Viridiplantae; phylum Streptophyta; class Magnoliopsida; order Poales; family Poaceae; genus Otatea; species Otatea glauca. The sequence continues at coordinate 52,001,533 of CM070722.1, read as the reverse complement.
TTTTCGCCTCCGTCCGCCCAATGTTCAAAGCCTCTTGGGCAAGACGAAACTCAAGCCGCAGCGACCACTTTCTTCCATCTGCGTCGCCACGAGCATCCGAGCGACGAAGGAGCTCGGCACCGGCGCTTAACGGGCCCGCAAATGCCGCACAACACGGACATTTTCACAACCGCGAAGCATATCGAGAGTTACAAAGCACGACTCCTTCGCTCGACTTACCAAACTTACGGGTTGAATCCTCGACCATCACCTCCGGCGCCTGTTGAAGACTCTAAGGCTAGGGTCAGACCCTTATGGATCAGCCCTATCTCCTCCTCCGCAACCGTGGCGCCCTGCCGAAGGGCAGCCCACTCTCGCTCCTCAGCCGGGTCCATGGATCCCGGCCCTGGGGCCACATCCGGCAGCAGACCTTCGCCTGTCTGCTCGGAGGGAGCGGCGCCCGACCAGAGCGCCATGGCCAGGGGCGATGAAGTCGGCCCCTCGGGAGCCCCTTGGGGCAGGGGGTCGGACGCCTCTGGCATCGGCGCCGCCCGGCCGCGGCGGCCGGCCCTTCACCGCCGACCCCTCCGTGAAGACTATCTCGGCCGGCACCGCCGTGGAGTCGGCGGTCGCTCCCACCTTCTGCCGGCGCCCCTTCGATCGGGCGCAATGGCTGTGGCGTCGCCGTCCCTCCTCCTGGGAAGACCCTCGCGTTGGCGCCGGCGTCCCGGCGGGGGGCACGGAGCTCTTCGCCGGCCTCGATCTCTCCTCCTCAAAGGAGGCGCGTCCTGATCGCGTGCTCCATAGGCGCCGACCTGACGGCACCACCGAGCCGCGTGACCGCCACTTGAGAAGTGGTCGCAGCACGCCCCCCACACGCCGTGTAGGCGCGTGACGCCACGATATTTAAAAGTCACCGAGCGGCTTTTCTACAAAAATGTTCCAGCAGAAGGGAAGAAATACTTATCGGCGGAGGCGGAGTGCGCGGCGCGCTCTCTTCGTCGACCCCCACCAAAGGCGGTCGGTGGCCGCTTCCCGGCTACCACCGGTCGGTAGCGTCGACAAGCTGCGGCGCGCAGATCGCCTTCTTCGCCGAGGGACCGCGGCCGCGGGGCCTGCTGTCGGGCCAACTCTCGAGCCACCACTCACCGGAGGGTCGGAAGGAATGCGCTGTAGTCGGGGAAGCTCCCCCCACTATCCGGAGAAGTCGTCCCCACCGCGGTGGACTCCGATACGTCCTCGCCGCGCGCGTGCCTTGCCGCGCGCTCCTTTCGCTTCTTCTTCCTCCTCTCCTCCTTCTGCCTTTTGCGGGAATCGGCCTCGGCGGTCTTCGCCCGAGAGGCCGCCCTCGCTTCTTTCTCCCCCGGGAGCGGTGCCCGGGAGGACATGCCTGCGAGCCCCTAGAGGATACAAAAACGACCGATCAGGTCAGACGCTAAGAGCGAAGAAGAAAGAAGCAGAAAGAAAAATCCCACAAACTCACCAGATTTGGGGAATGAGCCGACGAGAAAGGCCCCGGGTGGCCGCCCGCGGCCACCGTGGCGCTTCCTCCGATAACTGCCGCCACCCGGGCCTCCACCTCGGACGCGGCCAACTCGGCCACCTCCATCCTTGCCCGGTCGGATGGCCCCTCATACTGGAACATGGGGTGCGGCTCGGCGAGGGTCTGACGCGCATCCTCATGAAGGCGTGCACGACAACATCCAGTCGGCCCCGTTTCCTCGAGCCCCCGATCTCCTCCACGATCGTGGCCACCTTGTTCTTTTCCTCTTCTCGGCGCCCCAGTCCATTGCTCCATCATGACAGGAGCTCGCCGAAAAGCACAGGCGCTATTTTCAACGTTCGGACATAGATCCATTCGAGCGCCATCCCTTGTTAGAGGACGGCAGCTTGATGTCCAGTACTCGAGCTCCGGCCGCTCAAGGTGGAGGGCCAGCGCCCATGGCGCCGTCGCGTCGAGCACTGTCTTTCCAAAGCCTCGCTGGAAGAAGTGCACACAAATACCAATGCGGCTCAATCCCTAAGAAGGCCTCGCACGGGGTAATGAAAATGGCGATGTGAAGGACCCGTTAGGGTTGAGGTGGTGCACCTCCACCTTGTAATGGAAAAGAAGCCCCTCGGCGAAGGGTGGAGCGGCAGTCAAGCCGGCCAAAAACGAGGCGGGACCACAACCTCGTCGCTCTCATGGCGCGGGATAACGGCCCGGTCGGCACTCTCCACCAGAGGTGCCTGCTACGGAGGAAGCCCTTCTTCACTAGGCCGAAGCGCGACTCTCTGTCGCGGAGCACTCCGCCCACGACATCTTGGCGAAGCGGCGGAAAGGTGAGAAGAAGAGGGCCGAGGTTTCATTCGTGGCTCTCGGCGTTTTTCTTGCTTTAGGACGCGAGACGAAGAAGGCGGCGTGGCTACCCGAGGCACCCCAACAACGTACTTATAGGAGGCGAGTGGGCGCCAACCGAAGCGGACGCCTCCTCGAACGATCGTCGCGTCGCCTCGCTCATCACGCCGGCCGGTAACTCCGATTTCCAATTCCACTCGCATTTAATCCTGTCGCACAAAGTTGCAGAGCCATAAAGACGCGCCCCGACAGCGTGTCCGTTACCTCTTGGTCTCCGCCTTTTGGCGGGGACGGTTTGTTCGGCGCGCGAGGCCCACTGGGCATGCGGTCCCAAGATGGCAAAAACTTTGTGGCTTGCGCCAGAAATCACCACCAAAGTCAGGTTCAAAAGGCCTAACCCACCGGATGGGCGTAGGGCGCCCAGTGAAACTGAGCGAGGGCAAGCACGAGGTGAGCCCCGGTGGGTCCCGGTTGGGTCGGTGACGACCAGCCACCTCTACTCGCGTCCGAGACCATACTTCACACTCTCCCGGGAGCTCATCGATGAGCGACACCAGGTGTGCTCTGGGTGGTGACGACACCTGTGGTCCATCTGGATTGAGTAAAGAAAGGTTTCTTATGGGTCGCCCCACACGGCAGGCAGGACACCCTACTGCGGGACCGTCCGCTCGGAAGGGTCCCCTGGCGGGACCTCCCAGACCCACTCGGACTACCGTTACTAGCTCTAAGAGCACGGCGTTCAAACCAACGCAGTAAACGCAGCGTCGCTCACCCTCCGTGTCCCACACTGCGGATGGGGTAAACTTGTGGGATAGGCGGCTACTCCTCTCGCAGCTTCCCTCACGGACGGGGACTGGGATGGATACCCGCGTCCGCCACGACGTTAAACGAGCACTCGGACACCGGAACCTCGCGGAGGCATCCGGTCGTCCTTGCCGACTAAGGCAGCGTCCAGCCAGCTATGACGTTAAACGAGCACTCAGACACCGGAACCTCGCGGAGGCATCCGGTCGTCCTTGCCGACCAAGGCACTCGGACACCGGAACCTCGCGAAGGCATCCGGTCGTCCTTGCCGACCAAGGCACTCGGACACCGGAACCTCGCGGAGGCATCCGGTCGTCCTTGCCAACCAAGGCACTCGGGCACTAAAACTTCCGAAGGCACCCGCTCATCCTTGCCGACCAAGGCACCGACTAGCTACGGCGCCGAAACGAGCGCAAAGGAAGATTTCTTGAGGAACAAACGCGAGTTCGCACGTCCGACCACTCGAAACCGATCACGAACTTTCTAGCGCCGAAATGATCAAAGGTAAACAAGCGAAGCTAACTCCTTCACGAAGTCATTCATAGAGAGAAAAAAGGGATTTCATTAAAAGCGGTGCAGGCTCAAAACTTTACACCACTTTACATGAGGCACACGCAAGACTCTCTATCTACACCTGGACTCCTAAAACTCCCTACAACAACGCCGACGGTAGGCCCTTGCTCGCCGACGGGACGGACAATTTTGGGGTCGGTGGACACGAGGTCATTGGAGATGACTCTTTGGTAGGCCTTGCCCGATCGTCAAGGTGAAGTTACACCATGCGGAATGGCATGCGCTGCTGCCGCTCAGCGACATCGACGCTGCCGCGCTTATCGCAATCGGCGCCCTCGCGCCATTGCCTCTAGGAGGCCCCTTGCCACCCAAGCCTCGGATCTGCACAAGTAGCGGCGTCAGCAAAGCAACGTCGCGAGCTACTTCTTCTCTCTTTGGGAGTTCGGCTATCGCCTGATCATATTCAACCCAAAGCTCGTTCAAAGGGTCTTCCTCTTCCACCACGATGTCATCACCGAAACTGAAGACTAAAGGGTGTCTTGAACACATTTCAAGAAGGAAAGGAGTCTCGTCTAAGAGTCTGCCGCTCGAGCAACCCGTGGCGCCCTTATATACCCATTCGAAGGAAGATCAAACGACTCAGGAATAAATGCCGGCGCAGGAAAACGAAGCGCCCACCACCGGAACCCGAAGCGGTCAAGAAGACGAACGAGCAAAAACACACCTAGCCGTGCGCGGCGCGCACAACAAAGCAATTAAGAGGCTCCCGGCGGTTCGCATACCTCAGGAACGTAATCCCGGGCAGACGTCGGATGCGTTGGGGGCACGCCCGGCAAAAACTGGTAGGCCCCGTTGGCCCACCTAGTTGAACGGATCCAGTCAAGCTCAACCCCCAACCGAGTCTGCCGAACTCGATTGGAGGTTCGGGGGCTACTGACGAATACTCATAAAACAGGGGTGCACCAACGGCCCAATTGCAACAAGCAAAGCCCAGAGCAGCAAGCAGGCGGCCTCGAATACGGCCCCGGCCTAAACAGCCGCCCCTACTGCTACCCAAATGCCTACGAGACCATTCGGGAGACCATTCCCGGCCGGTCCCGACTCGACTCGGCGAGGTTCCCGACCCCGCGGGGGACAGGATCCCCGACTCCGACTTCAAACAGGTTCCCGACCCCGCGGCGGGGCGGGATCCCCGACCGACTTCAGCGGGGTTCCCGACCCCGCGGCGGGGCGGATCCCGCGACTCGACTTCGAGCCGCGTCGCGCGATCGGAGTCCGTGTCAACCTAAGGCCACGTGCCCCACGAACGGTCATTCAGTGGATCGAGCGAGGCGGTGGTCCTTCCCAAAACGGTTTGATAGTCTGCGAAGCCACGCCCCCGTCCCATCACCACCACCCACAGGCAAGGACACGCTCTCCCGAGGCAACCCAACGCCACACGCGACACGTTAGCACCCACATGGATCACGAGAGCGCACGCCACTTCCGGAGGATTACCTAACCACTCGACCGGCTAGACCACCGACCCAAAGATAGGCTCAAGGCGGCGCACGGTCGGCGAACAAGCGACCGATCGGCGAACGATTGGCCAGACGGCGGGGCAAGACTGAAGCCCCTAGAAGTAGCTCGCCTGGCACTTCGCCAATTCTCGATGTAACCTGCCCCTTCGTACTGAATAAAAGGAGGCAGGAACCTCCTAACAGGGCAAGCGAGTAAGAGCTACAGGAGAGCTTTTTTGCTCTTCTTCCTCTTCTTCTTTTTCTTCTCCTTCTGAGAGCTAAGTTTAGATCATTCTAGTGTTGAGGCTCCACCTCTCGCTTGTAAAAAAACTCGGTGCGATCCGCACTTCAAATGAATACAATACCAACGCACGAATCGGAGTAGGACCTTCGCCCGAACAAGTATACATCTTGGACTCCAGGGTCTAACCATTCAGGGAGCGGGAACGCGCAGCCCCTTAGACTTACAAATTTACTTGCCGGCGCTCGAAACGCCGACACTTCTTAACCACGGAAGGAGTAGCAAATGATACGTGTCACTTGCTGCGGTATAAGATCGTGGTAAGAGATAAGCACAATAGCTACCTGCCGCTGCTTCCGTGATCGAAAAAATGTAATATTTATATATAATTTTATTCAAATAGAATCAAACATCAAAAAAAAATTGAACCAAGCCGAAAAAGACACAGCTTCGAATCGTTATAGGTGTGTTTGGTTGCCTGCATGAAGTCTAAATCGCATGAGTGGATGTAACTGTATCTGTTAGACACATGTTTGGTTTTCTGTTCATCCAGACCAGGTGGATGCAATTGCACCCACTTATGCAGGATGGAGGAAACACAGAAATTGAGCTTCTCTCCAATGCAGGCCCATGAGATGCATAAACAAGCAACCAAACAACTCAATTTACATCCACTCATGCAGGCCAAGGCTAGTCTGGATAGCTCATGCGAGACAGGTTAGGGTGATACAGACAACCAAACACACCCATAGTGGATACGAGCCGCGTAGAAAACCGCCCTAGGTCAGCTATAGATGCACTAGTTGGAAAATGGAAACTGGGATCTTCTGCTGCGCAGTTCCAACGCCCAAGTCACCGGGACCACGACCATTCTGCAATAACCAGCTCGTCACAATCTCATAATTTCATACAGTAAAATTTGAATTTGAAGTACAGTTACAATTGCACATGATTAAAGTATTACCTCAGGTTTGTGCCCCTCCAAGGCTCATAAAACCGAAACCGTGGAAACCACAAAAATCGCTCAAAAAACCGTTTGAAAACCGTCAAAAATCGAAGGGTTAAAAAATAAAAAAAATTCAAAAAAACAAAAAACATCGGTTTTCAACGAAAAACCGCTCAGTTTTCGCGGTTCACCGCGGTTTTTCGCGAAAAACCAGCCGATCAATTGAATGTTCCTAAAAAACGGTTTCCAAGTGGTTTTTTTTGCGAAAATCGCGGTTTTCGAGCGGTTTTCAACGCATAAATTTTCTCAATTTTTTAAAATTAGACCAATTTACTGAGCGGTTTTTAATCTCGAACCGGCACGGTACAGTCGAAAACCGCGAAAACCGAACAGTTTTCAACGGTTTTGTTAACCCTGTGCACCTCCCTACTCCATCCGGAATTCATTGAGCCCCTTGCTGGTTTGTGTCTTATCTCAAAGTATCTTTTGACCCACTTTGCCGTCGTTTAAATTGTTTTTTCGAACCTGGTCGATTTGGACTGATACGTTGTAACTTCTTTCTCTCTCACACACACTTTTTGGTGAGCTATTTGTTCCGGAAAGTATCAATGAAAGGTATGCTCGGTAAAAATTGTTGACCTACCCACTTCAGCTATGAGGACTTGTCAAAAGCTCAGCGCACAGGGAAAAAAAACTCGTCGAAAACTCCCCTCACGAGAAAAAAATGACTTGTAAAAAAACTCAACACCAGAGTAGTTCATTTCATAATTCGGAAGAACACAACTGGCTTCAGTTTCAAGTGAATTCACACTCCCAATAGAAGTGTGCCTTGAGATGAAACACAAATGAGTGGAAATGACATAGGCCCATTTTGGGGTTTAAAGTCAGCTTCAGCTTCTGAAAATTTAGTAAGTCCTTCAACTCAAACAGCTCAGCTTTTAAGTAGCTTTTGATATAAGCTAAAAGCTATATATAACTAACAAAAGTCAAAAACTAAAAGCTAGGCTGGACCTTCTTTTGTAACTTATTGCTGAGAGAAATTAGCTATTTATTAAACGGTCTCTTATAAAAACCTACAGTCGCTTTTCAACTCAGAAAACTAAAAAATAACTTTTCAAAAAAAACTGCCGCTCCCCGAATAAACCCATAGTAGTGCAACTTATTGACACTATTGTGCTGGTGCTTATTTAGAACTCCCAACCGAACGTCGGTACTTGTCATGCTTAGTGAAATAGTCAGTGTCGTGACTGTCGTCAATTAGTCGAGATAATGTCAATGGAGTTTTAGCTAAGACCTGTAGAAGGCGCATATCTGGAATTTTTTTGTTGGAACTCGTCAATGAAGATGTAGCGGCTGCCTGCGGAAATTCCTGACCTGTCTTTTGCAAGCCATGCATGCAGAAAGAAATCCAGTTTTAGTCGTTGAGTACATATATATTTCAACAAAGTACCACAAACTTTATGTTCCATTCCATTAAAGATTTTATCTATAAGGAATTTCCAGATTCCACTCGTGCAGAATAAGTTGAAAGTAAAAGGTGGGCACTCGCGCCGGGTTTTTTTGGGCCGACCTGAGGCATGGCGAGCCCGGCTCGGTACAAAGTGGGCCGTGCCGTGTCGGTACGACACTGTAGCACGGACCGTACTAGGCCCGATAACTCAGAGCATGAGAAAAAAATCCAACATGAAGTTCATCGACTTGCAGAGTTTGAGCGACATAGATGCACCCAGCAGCATAAATGTCACCCTAGCCGCCGGCATCTGAGAGAGACGGGCCAGAGGGGAGAGAGAGCGAAGAGAGATTGAGAGACTCTCTCATCCGTCTCTCTCAATCTCTCCCTCTCTTGCCCGTCTCTCTTAATCTCTCTCGCTTGTCTCCCTCACTCTCTTTCTCGCCTATTGCCCTATCTCTTGCCCATGTTCAGCACACCCCTCGTTCTTTGTAACTGTTCAAGAATATATAAATGTTAGTTCTTTTTTCTATAATATTTGTGTCCACTAGATGGGCGTCATGCCGGTGCTGATCAGATCTATCGTGCTTCGTGTCTGAACTGTGCTAGGCCGCGACGGCCCAGCTCATCTTCGGTGAGCCCAATCCCAGCCCATTTGCGCTTCGTGCCGTGCCGACTCAGGCTCAGCCCATTTGCGCTATTGCGACAAGTGACGAATACTCTTACCACGGGTACCCCAGCGGCCCGGAATGACAAACGGGCTGTCCCAAGACCGACTCTGGCCAAAGGCCCCCGTTGGGCTACGAAAGACACTCGACCCCGACCAAACCAACCAGGGGGCGTCCGACCCCCGCCACAGGTTGGACTCCCCGCGAGCTCCGATCAAGCCGAAGCGATCTCCGCCGAGGACTGAGTGCCAGGCTGTCGCGAGCCGTTGGTCACCTGCCCCACGGACACGACAGCACGGAGTGATCATGCGAGGGCAGGTGGCTCCTTCCCAAGGCAGCAAGGAGGTCATCAAAGTCAAAGCTCCAGTCTCATCGTCCAGTCATGCACAGTGTGGGGACACGCTCCCTCCCGAGGCAGCACCGGAGCCACGCATTATGACGTCAGCATCTGACAGGCGTACAGGAGGGTAGAAGCGTCATTCCCTGACTACACGAAAAACTGCGCCACTCGATGAGTCCACCTACCCAGCGTGGGGTAAATGGACGTCGGACAGATCGCCAAGACCAAGAGCCAGGACTCCTAGCGTAGGACACCTCATCCTTTTCTCCCCCAACTTCCCATGTAACCTGCCCCCTCCGACTATATAAAAGGAGGCAGGATCCTCCGGGAGGGGGATCGAACCATCCTTTTCTCGTTTTCTTAGCTCTCGCTTGTAAACACCGCGCAGTCATCTGCACCCGAAGCAATATAGCATCACCACATGAACTGGAGTAGGGATATTCGGCCCGAACCAGTATACATCTTGGGCTCCCTGAGTCTAACCATTCAAGGAGAGAGAACGCGCGGCCCCTTGACTAAAAAATTCACTTGCCGATTCTCGAAATACCGACAAGAGAAAAGGAGCCGAAGATGCATAGAGTTGAGACAGAACGCGTGATCATCCGCACGACTAGCTGCACCGTACGAAGCAGGTGTTGGCGGCTCACCATGCGCTATAACTGTCATCACAGATCAAGATAACAACAAAAGCATATCAAATGTTTTGTGCAAGATCGAATTGTTTTGAAGCTATATGTCTAATGATTTTTTTTCACGAGTCATGGAAAGTACAGTATATAAGCTCATGAAACGAAGTGGAGCCAGACTGTGTACGTGGGGCGGGCGCGCGCGCGCACACACAAAAGGAGAAGAAAATGTGTTAGAAGTTGAGGACCGAGCTAAGCGTCTTCACGCGTCCAGCCCGCCGCGTTTGACTCCGTTGATTTGCGCGGTCGTCGAAAATTAAAACGGTACACGCACATATAAGCGTTCAGTAGGATAGCTTCTCGTGCTCCAGAGATCGTAAACCTCTAAATTAATTCTTTAATGTGTGTAAGAGATATACACGTGTGCAGGGGCAGAGCCAGTCGGGTTCGAAACCTCGGGTCCAAACCATTGCAGATCACAATCTCGCGATTTACAATAGGATAAGCCTTTGCACTGTAACAGGATTTCGTTGCTGGGCATCGGGCCCAGGCCTGGATGGCTCGAGGCCTAACTCCACCCCTGCCCGTGTGTATGCGTATAATAGGTAAGTATAGTGTATGTCGGTTTTATACGTCCATCTTATACTCCTCAAAAAAAGTGTTACAAGTTGAGAGCAATGTGGAAACTGGAAAGGAAGAATGTGCACCAAAATCACCTAGTGTAGTTGTTGGGGACATTAGCAAATAAAGGCGGCACAATCCACGCTCTCCACTCAGTGCTTTATAATGAGAAAAGCTTTGACATAAGTTGGGCAAAAGTGTGCCATTCTTTTATACTCCCCAGCTCACCGTGTGAACATGGTCAGTGGTTTAGTCCAAAGTGCTGGCCATGACCAATGGATAATCTCGATCCCAATTTGGTAGATTAGCCAAGGTAAGCACATACATCAGCTGGGCACATAATTGACAAAACAATCACCATCATCTAGATAAATAAAGCTTGCAAATTGCAACCCTACAATATTTTTTATCTCAGTTCAGAAGAACAAGAATCAAAGAATGCTCTCTTTTTTTTTGGTCCCTGATCAATGCCTGCAACTTAACTCAGCATCTTTGGCGATTCACTTACAGTCAAAATTGCAGTGGCATCCAAAATAGAGTTCGTATATAGTTAGATGCCATTGCTTTCTTCGAACCTCCTCCTGTGCAACCTTTACATACACGCAAGTACGTTTAACTAGAAATTATGTAAGGTTCATAGATTTATTCCCTGCCTCCATCTGTTTAGACGTGTGCTATGAAGACGCACTCTCTTGTGTGTTCGTATGGTGTGTATGTACGTGTATGTCTTCTTTGTAATTGAAAAATATACCATTTTTTCTATCATTTTCCGCTTTCTTTTTTGCTTACATAAATGACTGGGAATGCACGCGTAGTGTAACTTTGACTAGAGGAAAACACACTCTCTCTGGCTCTATCTGTCGCCCTGCTTGAAGGATAGTTGGATTGTGATTTTTTTTAAAATAATATATTTTTTATTCAAATTGCAAAAATATACATCGAATTCAAAAAATTGCAAAAAATATAGGCCTTGTCGCCCTCTGAACGGGTGATATTTCTCTTGTCCTGCAGCCAGTTCCTAAAGAAAATCATAACTTTTTTTATATGATCTCGGATGGAGACGAACTTTATATGAAAATTATAGCTCTCGACGGGATCTACAACTTTGGTATACAATTTTTTTTTCATTTGAATCTATTTAGATGGTCAAAAACGGGATAGAAGGTTCAGATCTAAAAATCAGATCTGAACTAGATCTGAACCTTCTATCCCGTTTTTGGCCATCTAAATGGAATCAAATGAAAAAAATTTGTATACCAAAGTTGTAGATCCCGTCGAGAGCTATAATTTTTATATAAAGTTCATCTCCATCCGAGATCATATGAAAAAGTTATGATTTTCTTTAGGAACTGGCTGTAGGATAGGGGAAATGTCGCCTGTTCAGAGAACGACAGAGGCCATGTCGGGGAAATGTCGCTCTTTCAGAGTATATTTTTGTAATTTTTTAAGATCGAGGTATATTTTTGTAATTTGAATAAAAAAATATATTATTTTAAAAAAAAAGTTCGTTGGATCGTTCGTAGAAGTATAAATATATTTTAGTCAAATTAGGTGCCACAAACCCTTTACGTCAATCTTAAACGGTGGAGACAGCATCGAGTTGATTTTCTTTGGTTAAAACTGAACTAGCACGGGTCCGTTTATTTTTGGGACTAAATTTGTTTCAAAATTTATAGTATCAAATGATTAAATTTCAATGCTTAAGAATATTTATGTATCTTGTAGGCTATCTAAGCTTTTAAGAAACAACATATATCAAAAATGACAATAGAAGCTTGAAAGAAAATAAAACTTGAGGAACGTAATTAAAGTATGAGATTTGATGGAAGAAAATTATTACGTATAATAAGTTATTTGTGTTCTTAGAAACGTAACCACTCTCCATCGTATATGAATCATACAACCGCATGCCCATATTCTTCCTCCATCAGTTGCACGTTTTCAAAATATATGCATGCACATGTACCGCTATTTAATTTCAAGAAATACGTTGATTATGTGCGTGGAAAATTATCTTATTAATTTATATAGTATAAGAGTACATTATTCATGTATACACCGATGAACCATGAACAACCTACCATGAATTTAACTTCCCTCACACGATGGCTGCCCCACCAAATCATGTGTCTTCTATCTCTTAACGTTGCCACAGCTTTTCTATTTCAACCTGCAACAACAAGCCCAATTCTTGATCGATCCCTTTCAACTGCTACCCTTTCAATGCAATACTTTACCACATAGTTATCTTGTACTTATCCTAATTATTGCTTAGTGATGATGTTGCCACATCAAACAAACATACAGGTGCAACCATCGCCGATTCCTACCAGGTATACCCGTTATGCTCTCTCCTGTGGGCCCAAGTCTATTCTTTATGGTTGTGCCATCTCTACTCCGAGCTATTTACTCCTCTGCTTCTATATGCCAATGCTCGTACTTCTATTCGTATAGATGCATGCATGTATATACACATACATAATGTTGTACGTACTTGATATCCTCTTCTACCATGCCAGTCACTCCTCTTCTTCGATGTTCGCCAACTCAACATGGTTGCTTTCTCACTAACTGTGGCAACCTCCTATACTGATGTTGGCATGTCTAATTTAGTCACCATCTAACGATACAGACAATCTTCTCACCATGACGTCGTACACCTCAATAATGATGGCGCGCTCCTAGCTACCTGATGGCTCCATATTATCCATAGTTCGTTTCAACTTCATCTCCTTTCTGTCACGGCTTCCCCATCATCGAACTTCTTTAACCATTGATTCATTCAACAATGTCGATACTCACCACTCATCGCCGTGGCCCTTGACTCCTTCGACTTTGGTGTTTCTATTCAACTGCTACGGTGAGCAGTGCGACATTATCCTCGTCGAACAATTAAAGTGGGTAACATGACATTGTCCTCATCTCCGCCATATAGCCACCTCGACTATTCGCTTCCTCGTCAATCAATGTTTTCCTGTAGGACAAATCAATGCCATTGCACTGTCTGGTGGTCTCCTCCGATACCATTTGTGCTATCCTTGTTTTAGCTTTTTAATTTTATTCAAAATTTCAAATATTTTTTATTGGAGTTCGTAGACAAATCAAATTGACAAGTTTATTTAATCTATTCTAAATGTTAGTTATTTAGAGATTTTACTTTAGAATTCGTATGAAAATCAAATTGTAAATTTTCTTTTATTTGTATTCCAAAATTCAATTATTTTTGTTGGAATTCGTATACAAAGCAAAATGTTACTTTTTATTTTGAATTACAGTTATTTAGGTAATTTACTTCAAAATTCATATCAAAATCAAATTGCTAATTCTATTTTATTATTCTAAAATTCAATTATTTTTTGTTGGAATTCGTATACAAATCCCATTGCTATTTTTGTTTAGTTTTTATTCCAAATTATATTTATTTAATAATTTTACTATGGAATCTGTTCTGAAATCAAATTGCTAATTTTGTTTTATTTTTTATTCCAAATTTCAATAATTTTTAGTTGAAATTTGTATACAAATCAGTTTCTAATTTTTATTTAACTTTTATTTTGAATTATATCTCCTTAGGGATTTTACAGGAATTCGTACCGAAATCCAATCGCTAAGTTTGTTATTTTTTGAATTTCAATTACTTCTAGATTGTACTCGGGATGGACTCTTTATTTTTAATCTATACCGTTATAATTTGGACCCAAGAAGATCAATGGTGTAGATCTTTCTCTTTTTTCTCTAATTAATATTTAAATTTCTAGTTCTATAGAGCGAACATGGTGGCTTATTTTGCCTTTGTTTTAAAAAGGAACTAGTATAGTGGACGTGCATTTGCACAATATATATTACATATCTTGGACATATTTAATATTAATATTTTTTTGGTGTTAGTTGTTTTATTTTTCCCTAATTATAAGTCAATTTTACTAACCAATTCTGCTTTTTCCTAGTTCAACCTTCAATAGCAAGTTCAATTCTTGATCGATCCCTCTTAACTGCTACCCGTGCCAATGCAATACTCTTATCTTCTACTTCTATTCAATTGTTGCTTAATGTAATTGGTGTGACATCAAACAAACAGGCACGTGCAACCATTGCCAATCCCTGCAGGGGATACCCGTCAAACTCTCTCCGGTGGGCCTAAGTATATTCTCTACAACTGTGCAATCTCTACTCCGAGCTCTTTGCTCGTCTATTTTTGTACCTCGTGTTTCTATTTGTATGGATGCATACATGTATATACACATGCATGATGCTATACGTGCTTGATGTCTTCTTCTCTGTGTCAGCCGCTCCTCTTCTTCGCAGTTGGCTAACTCAACGTTATGGTTTCCTTACTAACTACAGTGACCTCCCATTTTTTACTGGTGCCAACATGTCTACTTTAGTTGTTGTCTAATGATACAGAGAATCATGTTGCCATTACAGTGATGGTATGCTACTCACCAACAATGACATGCTCCTAGTTACTCGATGGTCTCATATCGTCCATAGCTCATCTTTAAGCAAAGCTTCATCCCCTTTCTATCAAGAATTCCCTATAATTGAGCTTCTTTGGCCACTGACTTCTTCAACAACACTGACACTCACCACTTGTCATCACAACCTTTGGTTCCTTCGACTCTGGCCTTTCTCTACAATAGCTCCAACGAGTAGCATGACATTGTCCTCATCGAACAGCTAAGGTGAGCAGCACGAAATTGTCCTCATCGCTACCACCACTAGGGGTGGGCATTTTTTAACCGCAACCGAATAACCGAAAAATCAATTTTTTTGGTTTTTTATTCGGTTTTTATTTCAACACTATTCGGTTTTTGATTTAATTTTGTAATTTCGGAAACCGAACTAACTGAATAACCATTCCACATAATTCGCATTCGCAGTTTGAATACTAATATTTGTATATTTTCAGTCTTAATTCTGTGTTTTTTTGGACCTTCTTTATTAGTAGTTTGTGGAAGGAATTTTCATTGTCTCAATGTTTCATTTCTGATAATCCACTCACTGAACTTCACAGCATGTTCTGGGACATGGCAAACAACATGAGAGATA
Organism: Otatea glauca; assembly: GCA_036346275.1. Lineage (NCBI taxonomy): Eukaryota > Viridiplantae > Streptophyta > Magnoliopsida > Poales > Poaceae > Otatea > Otatea glauca. The sequence continues at coordinate 51,986,459 of CM070722.1, read as the reverse complement.
TGCTATTATTGGGAAGTTAATTGGACAGATTGTGCAAACGAGCCAGAAAAAGTTTGCTTCGAATGTCACTGAGAAGTGCTTAGCCTTTGGGAATCCTGTAGAACGCTAGATTTTGATTGGTGAAATGCCCGTACGTTGCTACGGAAAACAAAAATTGTAACGAAACATAAAGGTCAAGCAATAAAAGAAAATTTGGGTATGTCTGATTTCATTTAGCAAATCTATATAGCACACAAAAGTGATATACATAAGGGGAAATTTGAACAATGATACTTTGCTATTTAAGTAAGTCGAGCATTACTTCATGAGATGGAAATTAAGAAAGCTAAAACTATACTTGCTCCTAAAAGCATATATGTAATTAGTGGCAGCCTTAGGTGATCATGTGCAGCACGCCCGAGTGATTTCCAGTGCAAACTCAAGAAAATGGGTAAATCATCTTCTTCTCAATGCAAATTTGCTAAGAGGATGGGCACTTCTTGATTTTGAAATTCACAAAAGGATAAGCATGTTGACCAAAAACCACAATCTACCATTGACGGTAAAACAAGCAAATAGGGGAAGTAGTAGCAGTTCTTATTGAGGTAAACAAAGATCGCTAACACGGGAAAAATCGAGTACGGAGTGTTAGCAGTACCTGTTGGAGGCCAGAGAAGTGTAGCTCCAGAAATGGAGAAGGGAGAAGGGGAAGTGGAAGAAGAGCTACACCTTTTGTACTGTCCAAGGAGGCAACCGCCAGTCGTGCATCCTTGCTTCGAACCGCAGTGTAGTCAACCTGCGTGGTTCGCAAGAATGTGCATGAGGGTAGTTGGCGAGTGAGCTGACGGTACCAGCATCGTCCTCTCGACAGTTGGCTAGCGCACGGCATCGAGCTTGACGACCGTCGTGGCTACGGTGCACAGTCGTGTCCTCGTTGCTGGGCCGATTATGGCTAGATCCGGAGTTTCGTGTCATCGGGAGTGGAGATCCAAGGCGCACACGGTGCCTTGATTGCTGCCAGCGCTGATAAACCCTCTCCTCCACATCTTAGGGAGTGGATGGAAGGTGCAGCCGGGCGGAGGCAGTGCGATGAGTCGATCCCGGTCAGATCCACTGGTGGGGTTCCCCCGGTAGCAGAACTTGATGATCTTGACGCTGTCCGACAACCGCATCGCTGGCGGGCTCAAGCACCTCGTCGACACGGGGCTCGGCTCGCTGCGCGACCTCGACCTCAGCAATACCCACATCCAGTATGTGGATGACCTCCCACTGAAAGCATCTAGGCCCCCAAATTGTGTTGGTTTTGGTAATTAACAACAATCAAAATTAAAGGACTAATATTTTCATTTGAGAATGTTGAAAATAGGTTGGTCCTAACATGGAACACGATGGAGCATGAAAAATGAAGCGAAAGAAGATCATTTCGTCAAGCTAAAGAGTAAAAGGCATATAATTAAGGACCTTTTCATAGCTTTTACCGATCTCGGAGTTTTGAAGAAAGATCGGATTATTAGGATAGGTGTCGTACTATTAAGAGGTACTCTTGATTAGTAGCTTGATGTGATTTTAGTGAAAATGGCTCAATCAATGCTCGTAAAATGATTATTTTCACTTGTGATCAAAAGAAAATGGAAAACCCAAGTCACCTCTGCTGTGGCCGGCACTACCGCCCATGGTTGGGCAGTACTACCGTTTGGTCGGCAGTACCGGTCCTGGAGCCGGTAGTTATATTCTAGAGAGCTTTGTTTTTGGGAACTGCTCGGCCGACAGTACCGGCCCCAGATGGGCGGACTAATCCAGATCTGGATTAGTTAGACGGTGCATTTAATGCAACAATCGATCGTTGGACCTAAGGCCGGTAGTACCGGTCCTAGATGAGCGGTAGTGCCGGCTACCCTAAATTTTTCAGGGGTTTGGGAGCAACGGCTAGTATATTTGATAAGGGCTATAAATACACCCCCATATGCAGTATAAAGCAACTCTTGGACACTTATTGCATATTCTTGAGCTCTTGTTTGCTTTTCTTCTACTCTAGTGCATTCAATTCACATTTTGTGAGTAGTTAAGAGAGAAATCAAGTGTGAGTATTAAATTGAGCCATCTAGACACTTATACACCTCAAGCGATCGTCAAAGTTTATTACTTTTGGAGGTTGCCGACTCCTAAACGGCTTAGAGGCGAAGGAACTGGTGACTTTCTCAAAGAGCTTGTGAGAAAGCCCGTTTGATTGTGAAGTCCGGAGTTCATCTACTCGGAGTAGGGAAGAACTACCAAGTGATCGAGGGAGAATCGTGTGATTGGAGCCAGTTTGAAGTGATCAAGCTTCCTCAACGCGGATTAAGAGAGACCGACAAGTCTCCGAGACCACAGGATATATTCTTGCGTCACTTTCTTTCTTGTGGTTGATTTTCTCATTCTTGCATGCAATTTACATTTCTAGCTATTTAGTGCTTTGATCTTGTGTTTAGGTTTGTATTATTGCTTAAATTAGTTTGTCAGTGCACTTAGTGAGACTTAGAACATTTAGGTCTTAATTGTCAAAAATTGTAATTCTTTAGTAGAATTCTATTTATTGCAATTAGAGTCGAAGAATTTAAGAACCTCCTATTCACCCCCTCTAGTCGGTTATCCTTGATCCTACACCCGCCACTCGCCCAAGGTGGGGCGGTGTCTTGATTGTCACTAGCGCCGACAAATTCTCTTAGATCCGAGTGGAGGCGACGTGGTGCTAGCCAGAGGGAGTGCAAGAACAGGATGGGGATTTGTCCGGGGCTGACAGATGTTGGTGGAGTCACGAGATAGGAGAGAGGGCAGAGATGGGGATTGTTGCAATTGGGTAGGGATTGGAGGAGGCCATGGCCGATTTGGGCATCGTTTACTGGGTACTTGGTCTAGGAAGCTAGGTGACGGCTGTGGTGCATGCGAGTGCGTTTACGGTTGAGAAGGAGGAGAGGGGAAGGCAGCACGACTGTAGAGGATTTCGGAGTCAGCATACAGCGGTGCATGTTGTTGGGCCCACTCTTTGACCCAATATATGTGATGATGGGTGAGAAGAACGGATGTACCACCATCAACTTTTAATTAAAAGTAGTAGAGATAATTCCCCGATCACCGATGAACTACCTGATGATCCAACCGCACGTGATGCGAAATTACCCTGTTTGCCCTCTTCTCGTCCTTGCACCGTTGGCACACGTGATAGAAGCTTCGAAGCATATTTGCGCACACACACACCACTCCAGGTTGAAGGCGCACTACTAGGATAGAGCAGTTGCACGCAAGGGTCCAAAAATGGTGAGATTTTGGAAATGTCGGCCGAGATCTCGGATTTTGGACGAACGAGATTCAAAATCCCAGTCAAGTAAAAAAATAAAAAAATTTAAAATGCTACAATATCTCAAAATTTTGGCGAGATCTAGCCAAAATCTTTGGTAATTTGACCGGATTTGTCCCAGTAATCCTTAAGAAAGTCATCTTCCATGATAATTTGTCGAAACACAGATTTTTTGAGACGTTTATAATTTTGGCAGAAATACTGCCTGATTTTTATAAAATTGTACAAGCTTGATCATGCTATAAAAAATTTATCGTACTATATTTAGAAGTGTAAGATCATATAAATTTTTTTTAAAAATAATTTAACTTCATTTGTTATCTTTAAAAAATAAAAAACAGAATGAACATAGTGGAGATAGTAACTTTGTCAGAATTTTATAATTTTTCTCGAGTGTGATCATGATTCAAAATTTTTAGGATAGATTAATAAATGAGTCAGAACCATTCGATAAAATTTTCAAAAACTTTAAACTTGTTTTGCTTGCTCAATCAAATCTATAGATGCATTGAACTTCATTTGTAATTATTTTTCAAAAATAAAAAAGACAAGGAACACAAATGGTACTGTACCATTATAAGAATTTTATAAATTCGCTGGTGTGTGATCATGATCCAAAATTTTCATGAAAGCTTAAGAATTGCATCAGCACCCTTCTCTAAAAGTTTCAAAAATTCTAACCCTTTTTTGGTCGAGCAAGCATATCTATGTATTGGTCATTAGGCTTTTATCAGGACGTAGCACTGTCAGAATTTTTGAAAATTCTAGAAGATTGATCACAATCTAAAATTTTATTTAAACATTTATTATTCATCAGGACCATACAAAAAAAGTTTAAAAATTTTCTAACGTGGTTTGAACTATTTTTCATTCGGTTGAAGTTTGCTAGTAAAGCTTTTATCAGGACAGTAGCACTGTCAGAATTTTTTAAAATAACTAAAGCTTGATTATCATTTGAAAATTTTACAAAAATATTATTGATGCATCAGTACTATCCTCAAAAATTTTCAAAATTTTATAGCGTGGTTTGTTCCATTTTTCTTTCAGTTCAAATTTGCCGGTTAGTCTTTTATCAAGATAGTAACACTGTCATAATTTTCAAAAATTTCTCAGACTTGATCATCACCTAAACTTTTTATGGGAATATTAAAGATGTGTCAAGACCCTCCACAAAAAATTTCATAATTGTTTGACTTTGTTTGAACCATTTTGTGTTCGGTTGAAATTTGCCGAGATCTCGGAAATCCTAGTTCAAAAAATTCTGGATTTGAATTTCGTTTGAAATAACGGGATTTCGTTGAAATTTCGGATTTCGGAGAGTAACGAGATATGAACCGAAAACGAAATTTGAAACCTTGGTTGCACATCGTCACGGTAACCTGGCCGACTAGAACCATGCAGGTGCAGCGTGCGCTCCCGTCCGAGTCCTCCTGCCCCGCCGTGCCAACTAATCGGCCGACGCTCACAGCCTGAACAGACGCCGTCAAACTCGATGTACCTCTCTTTTGATACAAGCTCAATGTAATTTTCTGATATCTCTTAAAGATGATAAAAAATCTTATCAAAATATACATTAGCCTAGCACCAAGAGATACCAAAAAATTTAAAGGGCAGAGATACCTACAATTTTTTATATCTTTTAGTACTAATTCAATGTATAGTTTACCTTATAAAGATGGATAGAATTAAAATTTGTAGGATGCTCGCTCCCCGTGAACCCAAACCTGCCGATTCCACATCCAGGAGATCCGCGCGCGCACGCGTACACGCACTTCCCACCAGCCGCACCGTGCCAGAACTCAGAAGTGCCACCGGTGGGCGCGCGCGGCTTGAGCATGTACTATAGATTGCAATTGAGAGCTGGAGTGCGTTGGGAGGAGCTGGAAACCTCCCAGCTAGGCTGCTGCGTACATAATTTAGAGACATAATTTAACATGCAAGTATGACTAAACATGTCCTCTGTCGTAGTGCCGACGGCCGTCGGATTATCGGCGAAAACAAAGAGCCCATTCTTTTTATAAAGGGCCATCTAGGTACAAAGATTAATTTCATTGGGCAACTGAAATACAAACAGCTTATACATGAACTATGTATGCTACATGGAGAAAGAAATAGGAAAACATTCGTGTGACAAGAGTACTAGGAGGTAGGAGCACACACTAGCAGGCAATTGGCATACACGCACGATCACCATCCGACAAAATAAGCACGCCTTGGTAGTGACCGTACCCCCTTAGTTCGTTTGTGCCTTGTGGCCGTGCATGCATGAATGCATCTTGGACACGTCGACCTCCCTCTCGAGAGTCAGGCTCAGGCCACAATTGCCTGCATGCACTTGCAAGTTGAAATGCAGTACGCCAGTACCGAAGCTAGCAGCGCGACAATTGAACGTAGGCGCGCTAGAAGGCGGCGGCCCTGTCCTTTACGACGACGTCCTCGACCTCCCTCCTCATGAGCTTCTCCTCTTGCTGCCTCCTGCAGAACACCACCCACGCGTTCACCTCGAGCGCCACGCAGCCGCCGACGAGCGACGCGAGCGCCATGCAGTAGCCGAGCTTCCAGTAGGACGCGCCCAGCCCCATCACCTCGAACCCCTGGAACACGTTCACCACTCCGACTACCACGCACCCGTACCCCACTAGGTGGTGGTACGACTTCCAGTACTTGCGGTACCGGTTCGTCGTCTTCGGCCGGAAGAACATCGCCAGCGTCTGCAGGCTCCCCGCCGTCGCCGCCGCGATGCCCAGCCCGCGGTGCAGCTTGTACGTCGCCCCCGGCGACGCCGACCCCATCACCAGCCCCAGAGCGAACCCGGTCGCGCCCAGGGTGTACCCCGTCGCCTGCATTGCCGCGTGCGCGTAGAACCACGCCGGCCCCGTGGACGCACACGGGCGGAGGTACCGCGCCACCGCCGCGCCGAACGGGAGGATGAGGCCCCACGAGAGGGCGTTCAGGGACCCGTGCGCCCACTGCAGCGTGGCGGAGGCGGTGGGCGAGGCCTCCGTGGCGGTGGTGAGGATGTCCACGGTGGCGTGCGACGCGAGGTCGGAGGCGTCGGTGGGGTGGATGGTCGGCGAGTAGCCCTGCACGTAGAGCCCGCGGTTCCACACGAAGTGGAGCTTGGTGCGGTTTGGGGAGAGCCGGATGGTGGCCGCGATGGTCAAAGACGCGCCGTCGCGAACGGTGCGGGCGGGCGCGATGAGGGAAGCGGAGGAGGCGAGCAGCGGGATGTCCAGCGGCCGGGACACGAGGGGCGTGGCCTGGAGCTTGACGTCGGGGGAGAGGAGGAACGGGAGGGCGAGGAGCGCGCCGGTTGACGGGTCGGAGAACGATACGAGCACGCGCGACCCGGTCATGGCCGGCCCGTCCGGGTTGACGCCCCATGCCACCCAGCCGGACGGCGAGATGAAGGAGCCCGTGAACGCCGCGTCCAGCGTCGCGTTGCGCGCGTCGTACGTCCAAGCCAGAGTCGCGCCCTGCGTCGGCAGCGCGATGCACTTGGCGTACGTCTTGACCGCCGTCGACGTCGTGCACCGCCTGGGCGCCCCGGCAGCCGTGCCTCCCGGAAGGACGACGACAACGACGAGCAGTAGCAAACCGAGGAGAGGAGTACTCGTCGCATGGCAGCGTTTCCCCCGCATTGTGGCGTCTCCTGAGCTGTGTCGTAGCACGACGAGTGGTGCGAAGCTAGCTACTAGCTAAGAGCGTGATGGTGCGCGACGTTTTAGCGTGTGGTGTGTGTTTAATTCGGCTTTGTTTGTGCGCGTAAGTGGGGTTTTAGTGGGGCGATTCCGAGAGTGAGAACGAGTGAGTGTGATGATGGCTGTGAACTGTGCGGTTGTTGGTTGTGTGCTCTGTTTCGATGGGTTCTTAGCTTTGAAGGCAAGGGAAAGGCTCCAAAAAGAAGGCTATCTGCTGTGATCTGTGTGGTGCCGACCTTTGGCCCCATTCTTGCACTGACCTTTCGGATTAGATCGGTATTAGTAGGTGTAAAAAGTAGCGAGTACTGAGTATAGTGACTGAATAGCTGCAAAATTCCAGCTACGCATTGAGATGCATATGCTTGTTACATACTCTATGGACAGCTGCTTAACTGAATGAATCTGAAAGGAGCACATCAAAGCTGGGGGGCTGGGCTATAGTTAGACAGCGTGCGTATGTCTTCAGCTACGCTTTCGGAGTTTCAGTGTACTGATCCCGGCTATGAGCAACTGATTAATGATGCTATTCACTAGGTTAGGTTAGGTTAGGTTAGGTGTGCCCTGACCCCAACAGTGGGCAAACTGATTGCAAAATGGAAGATTTGGTGGCTGCAATCGATCGAGACGCCTCCAACGGCGTGGTGATGTGATGTGATGGATTCGATCGGCCGGAGAATGTTTCTCGTGAACTTTAGTGAGTGGCGTTGTAGTTATGATGATGACGATGGTCCTTGTTATTGGCTTCGAAGGCACGGCTGCGACGAGAATTGTGAGATTTTGCTTGGGGAAAGTGGCAGAATTGATTCAGGATTGAAGAAAGTAGCATGGGCGCATGGCATATCTATGCATGCTTTCGGGGAAGCAAGCGAACTCTATATATATTATTAGGAAGGATTAGTGGAATGTCACGTAGGCGAGCTTTTACTATACTTGACTGTAGTTGCATTTGACGACGTTTGGAAGGGATATGACGCTTTTTCATCAGGAAAACATGCAAAACACAAGAAGTAACGTACAAAACAAGTTACTTTTTTTTCGAGGGTACAAAACAGTTACTATTCTCATGGTACACACGAAAAAAAAACTTGTGAAAGAACTTATTCATGAGATGTGTACTAAATTGATTGATGTTGATTGTCAGCATTACTGTAGATGCACTAGCAAAAAGAGTGTAACAACTTCCTCACGTATGTTTGTCTATTTTTTTTTCAATTCCCTTAAAAACTGTCGAATGTTTTTTTTGGAAGTCAAAACTTTTGCGATTTGTTTGAAGATCCGTGTTCCTCCTCCTCTCCAGCGAGCTTGTTGTCATCCTCCTCTCCGGCACCAGCGTTCCGTCGTCGGGTTAGGGTTCAAGGTGGTGGAGGATTGACGGTGGGTGGCGGTGGCGGCGGTAGTGAAGCGAGGAGGTGGTGATGATGCCGTCAACCGTGGGCTTGGAGGAGGGTGGTGGAGGTTGGCGATGACGATAAGAACAAGAGAATATTAAAAGGCAGTGGAAGGGTGTGGTGGATCCGACGACAATAGCCTCTGAAGATGAGGAAGAAGGGCGAAGCAGGGAGATGGAGGCTATTGGCGGCGGCGGGGGTAGGGGACGACGACGACGAGGTGCAATAGAGGAGAAGGCGATAGAGCTTTGGTGAAGCCGCGAAGGAAGTGACAGCGATAGAGTCCGAAAGCAACAAAGGAATCGCTACGTGCTAGCGCTTGGTCAAGGAGGTGGGAGGGGATCGATTAGTATTAGAGAGGGAGTGATAGGCAATCGTTGGATTTTGATCCAAGAAGCCCAAAAACCAACTATTTCAACCAGTAAAACATGTAAAACATGCGTTTGGCAAATAGACAGATACTTTTTTTTTGCAATTACAAGAAAGATGTACATGCAAACCATACACACACACACGAGTGCACTCTCTTAGCACACGTCTAGACAGACGGGGGCCAGTGATAGATCCATTACCTCATAAAATTTCTAGTGAAGCCTATTTGTATGTGTGAAAAGGTGGAAACTATGATTTAAACCGTGACGAGTGAAATCGTACACTTACAACTCCACCATCACATGAAAAGATGGTTCGCTCAGGTCTGTTTGTCTAACTCCGTTCTGGTACTGCTGTTGCACCTAGTCCTGTCTACATGAATAGTGTTATGCTACCAATAAATATGGTATAAAAAAATGTTACCGATGAATACTCTTGAGTGAACAGAAACCACTTTTTTTTTTGTTAAAAGAGAGATCCCTCGATGTCACTGTTGAAGCGTAGTATATTTACAAAGTTCTGACGGCAGAAATTAAAAGGTCTGAATGGCGGCAAATAACAGCCAACAATTCCAGCATTACAAGAGAAACCATTTGCAGTGTAAAAGGGTATCGATGGTTGAAAATCAAATCAAATCTGAAACCTACAGGGAATTCACCTCTCGTGTTGCTGAAAATTGTCTCTAAGAACTCTCAAGATGATCACATTCCTCGTGTTGGTTTCCTACCCTTATAATCAGCAAATCCGGACTAATCCAGATCCCATTCTCTACGGTAGACACTATGGTATCAGTTCCCTCCAACATCATAATATATTTTTGTTCCAATTAATTTCTTCGGAACCTATATTTCTATCTTAGCACAATGGCAAACTTTCTGCTGCAAACTAGCACGCATGAGCTGTTCTTCTTGCTGTGCTAAACCGGCTGTACTCGTTGGGAGTAGTTCTTTCAGAAGTTAAGAAACGGCACCTGTTTACTACTTCTCGTGGCTCCATATATCTACCTCACATTTGTACGGCAAATCGACTCACTCCATCATCTCCATTTCACCGTGCTCATGCCAAATACGCATGAGCAACTAGCTTTGGGTAGTCATTCAGTTGCTATGGCCGCAACGGAAACAGAGCACCCAATCCGCATGAAATTTTCACTGCATTGGTATTCCGTCTACTAATGGTCTTCACGTATTTACATCATAGCTACGTTCAAGTGGCATTTACATGGTTTGCCTATCCGCCTTCGGAGTGAAATCGCGTATTACAGACATAAGCCTTTTATGCCAAAGCAGTCGATGGCGTACGTAGCCCACGTGGGTGGAATTCAAGTCGAAACCCTGTCATGGAGGCGTCGGAGGCGCCGCGGCCGTAGACGGAGAAGATGGGGGCAGCATGGAAGGGAAGCTGGTACGCGGTGGGGGAGCGGGCGGTGCTGGTGCCGTACCTGCGGGAGCACGTGCCGCGGTACCGCGAGTGGATGCAGGAACCCTGCACTGCTGGAGGCCACCGCATTGGAGCCCCTCTCCCTCGCCTAGGAGTTCGACGTCCATCACTCCTGGATCCTCGAGTCCTCGACCCCCTCAGTCCCACTGCTGCGTCCTCCTTGTTTCATCTCACTGCGTAGTTTGCCTCGTTTTGGTGGTGACATGTTGTGATTGATTCGGTGGTTTGTTGTGTGTTTGTTCGCAGAGCATACATTCATAGTGTTGGATAAGGAGTTGATCGAGGGGAAGTTCGTGGCCGGGAACCCGCACACTCAAGGTTTGCTTATTGCTCTATAATGCGCAGTAATAGCTTAGCTTGTTTAGCTGTGCCTATGATCATGAGTCGGGAAAACAAAAGTTATAGAGACTTGATTTGACATTGGTCTTATTTCGCTTAAATGTTTTGGAGCTGGACATGCCTCGGATTTATGTATTTGATGGATGAAACTCGGATGCTCATAATATAACCAAAAACCATGTCATTTTTGTACCTTTGTTGTTCTCTTTGGTCAAATAACTCTTTTAAGTCCAGCAGTATGCTTTGCTAAAATGCATAATCTCATATCTAGTGTGATCTAAGGATATAACTTCTCATTTTAAGATATGGAGATGAAAGGTTAGGGAACTGAATTGAACTACCAATATTTACAGGATACCAATGTAGTGGTCAAGTTTAAAATTTGAATTTACATGTGCATGGCTGTCCACGTTTTCTGATTTGTATCCAGAATTCCAGAATTGCAGATATTTAATGTAGCTCTATGTTGTTGGCTTTGGAGATAGATTTAGGCAGAAGGGAGACATTATTAGGTCATAGTATTAGCACCTGACTCTGTCATGTCAGACCTGGTAGTTAGATATATTGTATAAATTTTGTTTTTGATATATGGGTGTGCTTAAATGATGATTAATCCGTTGTCTGAAAGGTCTGGCAAACACAATGGGCTAACGATATTGCTTTCTTTTATAGAACAATATAACCATATCTTTATTTCCTTTCAATCTTTTGGTTGCAACATCTCAACGTGGTATGTTGTGAGACCAATATACAATAGGATTTTTTTACGGCACACCCAAGTAAGTGTGAACCGTCCATTGTGTATTGATCCAAGGGTTACTATTTGTATTACCCCATTGGAGGTAATAGATACTACTGTCAATTAACACGTAGTAAATATGGAAACAAACCATCCATAATCAATGGTTAGTATTTATTAGGCAAAACAAACCATCCATAATCAACGGTTAGGATTTATGACAGCGCTTACCTCAAAGGAGGGTTAGATGGTGTACCTTAAAAGAGCTCTACACAATAATCTCCAAGCAGTAGGTTAGTTTTAGCACAGGCAAGGTCTTTGTCTCCCTCAACCAAAGTAGTGTGCCGAGCCCTGTCTCTGAGTGAATGGCAAGCCAAGAATTCACAGCACTGTAAGCATCCATGTTTCTGCTTACTTTGATTAGTTAAATTTACTTGGTTATTTCAATTTCATAAGTCTGTTAATACTTTGAGTTTGATGTCCATCAGCTTAGCAGTTATCTATTGCCTTATCCATTGCATATGATTGGCGATGTGAACATATATATGAATGACCCTGATGATTTGCAACTTGCGGAGATAGAGATTGTGATTGCTGAACAAAAGAGGTACCATTTATGGTAGTACAGATACCTATAACTGTTCCCATCGTCTTATACATTTGTTTTTTCATAAAATTTTAGTCATTCCATTTTATGGACAGCTACAGCAGACGTTTTTTATAATACTAATAAGCTTCAATAATCCAATATATGCAGGCATCACATTTAGTTCTATATTATGTGAAGCTTAAACTGGTAATAATCGCAGCTATTTGGCTTCTTATCCTTTGAACCTTCAGTTCTGGGATACTGCTTCGCCAACTGCATTTATAACATAGTTAATTTGTGCCCTATTTAATACTCCCTTTAGTCACAAATAGTTGTCATTTTGAACATAGGTGCATTCAAACTTTTGAAACTTCGACTGTCAATATTTTTTAAATATTTAAATTGGATACATGAAAATCGTATATGTAGATTTATCTCGAAAAGTACTTTCATAATATTATAATGTTATTGGATTTTATAAATATATTGTAATAGAAATTAGTGATCACAGTTGTGTTTTAGAGTCCGTGTAGATGTTCAAAACAACGACTATTTGTGACCAGAGGAAGTAACCCATTGGAATTATGTTATCTCTGGCAATTTGCACTGTTCTTTTACTGTAACGGAGTGGCAACTTCTACCTAGCAAGTGGATCTGTTCTCTACCCTTTTGCTTCTATGCTTATAATTTTTAAAACTTCTGGCATGATCTCGTTTTTATGTAGTAATGAAGGAGTTGAAGCAATAATACTGATACATATGTCACATGAAAGTAGATGTTTTACCATTATTTGTCGATGTTGTATTTAACAGGGAAGAAGGTTGTTTTGCAATGAGATAGTGATGTTATTTGGTCGTTTTACTCACACTTCCGTTGTTTCCTTTTACAGCCGTGGAAAGGGACTTGGTCGAGAAGTAATATTAATGATGTTGGCATTTGCAGTAGAGAAATATGGAATTCACACTTTCAGAGGAAAATTAGTGAATCAAATACAGCATCCTTCAAGCTCTTCAAAAAATTGGTGAGCACCCCTGTTAGTTTACTACGTCAGGGTTATCGTTGTCTGGTCTGCATGCAGGGTTTCAAGGGTGCTTCATACAGTGCAATGTTTAAGGACGTATGGATTGTGATGCTTTATGCCACTTTTGCAAAGAATATTGAACAATACCAATATGCCATAGATAATTTCTCTGCATTACTATTTGTCCGCAAGAACTTAACTTCTTGGGTAAAAAATGTTCAGTTAAATAATCCAAGTAGCTTATGTCTTGCTAGTAATATGGTACTCATTTTGTTTTTTTTTCTCATCTTCATGGTTTAGAGGACTTTCCACTTCTGTAAAGCCACATACAGTGACATTGATGTGCTCTCAAGTCTCAAGTCGCAACAATTTGGAAAAGTAGCAGTAGTACATTGAAATTGAAATAGCAGTAATCAAGGTTGCCAAAATCTCGATTCTAGTCATACCATCCTGCGATTTTACAATCTAGATTGACTGAACCGATCCGATCCTAGGATAGAGTCTTAATTTGGTAGAATCTTAATATTATTTCGATTCTACCAAAAAATTTGTAGGATCATGATCAAAATTTTCAAACAATCCTACTCGATTCTACCAATTCTAGTATTTTATTATAAATAATTACTTTTGTATGCCCTTTTAATTGCAAAATTTTACTTTTATCTCTTCATGTCCATTATAATTTGCATAAATAAGAAATCATCTTTCACTTGTGCTACATTTTTATAAAGAAAAGCTCTAAATGTATAATTTTAAAAATGTAGTAGTGTTGAAATACATAGTAGATTTTTAAATGTACTTCTTTGGTAGAATCGGATAGAATCTTAGATTCTACATCGATCCTACCAAAGAACTTCCGATCCGATTCAGAATCACGACAGCCTTGGCAGTAATTACTATTAGTCCATCTCGAAACAGAAATAATTACTCAAACTCATTATCTTTCTCTCAGGTGACACTGGAGGCACCAGCAGCTGCATTTCCCTTGATATTTTCTCTAACCATTGGAAATTGGTAACATATGAAATGTCTCAAGCTCGCTACTAATCACCGAGCATCCACATATTGGTTTTCATGGAGCGGAGCTAACTGTGGTCTGCTGGCAGACTGACCACTGTTCTGTGCCCAAGAATTACTTGATAATGGTGTATAGAGATAAGATAACAGCGCCCTGTGTTGACTTCTTTGACTGCACCGGGATGTCGTATCTCTTGGAAGCTTTCCTTGATGTCTTGCCAGAAAATATTGCAAGTTCAAACTCAATGGCATGATGGCAGCATGTAACAAGTTAATTAATCTTCTGGAAGTCTTTGATGGTGGCGCATTTCATCAGACTATATACATTGTTCATGATACGAGACACTTCCGTGCTGTTGAGCATTTTGCAATGCTTATCTTATATCAAGTGTATACATCGAGAGATTAGTGTTAGCAAAAAATAATTGATAATAGTGTTCGTGCAAATGCTCGCAGTTGTTAGTCAGAAACGGCGAGGAGTAAACAAAACAGCTGTTTTGTTGGGGTACTCGGGCTCGTCAAGCCGGCCCATCCCGATGGGCTGACAAATGGGGCCTGCTTGCCAGACTCAGTAGTCCCATCTAGAGATGGCCAGATGGGCCGGACCACACGGGCCGTCACGCGGCAAGGCAATGTATGCCCGTCCCAAGCACGGCACGACCCAAACCTAAACGGGCCGTGCCGGCACGGCCCAACCCACCATGCCGTGCTTGGGCCGAAGGTGCGGCACGGCGGGCCGGCACGGCTGTAAGATCGAGGATGCCGACTAGAGGGGGTGAATAGACGGTTTTAAAAATCTTCTCACTAAACACACGCTCTATTGATCTCTATGTCAAAACCTAAACAATAATCAATGCGGAAGCAATAAACTAAGGTTTTGACAAATAAAAGCCTAAATCAACTAGGCTCACTAAGTGCACTAGCTAATTATGTCTCTACTCAAGAATATACAATCCTAAAGACAATCAAGCAATTTAATTATAAGAATGTAAATTGCAACAATGTAAATAGAGAATTGCAAGAAAACACAAAGAGACACACCGAAGTTTTACCGTGGTGTTCGGAGACTTGTCGGTCTCCCCTAATCCACGTTGAGGCAAGCCCAAACCACTTTGGACCGGCTCCACGAATTGAGCACCCGCCTCGATTCCACTAGTGGTAGCTCTTTCCCCCTCCGGGTAAGCGAGCTCCGACCTTCACAACTTTGCCGGACCTTCTCACAATCTCCTTGAGAAGGTCACCGTGCACGACGCCTCCACACGCCGTCTAGGTGTCGGCAAACACCAAGAGTAATAAGCCAACCCCTCTAGCTTGAACCTCACCAAGTGCAACACATGCACAAGGATGCTCAATCCTTCTCTAGATGCAACACATGCAACTAGAGGCTTCTCTCCTTGCTCACAAAGTGCAACACATGCACAATATGGAGGAGAGGCTCACACTAGCTCAAGAGAAAGCAAATCAACACCAAAGAGATTCTACACAAGAAACTCTAAATCAAATTCATCTCAAATCACTCAAATATGGCTCTATGAGCTCTTGGGGTTTTGCTCTCACAAGAATACCTCAAATGGGTGCTAGAACAGCCACAAAACCCTCTTAGCTCGTCCCTTTTTATAGCCCCTCAAGAAAACTAGCCGTTGGAGGGTGAAATAGGGTAAAAACGCAGCAAACCCGGTGCTACCGCCCTACTAGGGCCGGTAGCACCGGCCTTTAGGCCAACGGTCACTTCTGTGCATTAAAAACACCAAAAACTAGCCGTTGCTACAGTACCCCGGTGCTACCGCCCATCTAGGACCGGTAGCACCGGCCATTTCCATCAAAAAACACTTCTCTGGAGTTTTTACACCGCCTCTGGGTCGGTAGTACTACCGCCCATCTAGGGCCGGTAGCACCGCTCGGGTGGTGCTACCTCTGTCAGAGTCACTAAAACGCTCATAACTTTTTACTCCGAACTCCGATTTAGGTGATTTTTGATTCTATGCGAAGCTTATCACGAGGGCTACAATCTCCACCCATTTTCAAGATTTAAGCAACCATAGATATTTTTAAATATCACAAAAATAAAGACTCTAATGTAGTCATTCAAGTCTAAAATCTGATTTCTCGAAATCCCTCACATAGACTTGATCAAGGGCATGACTACAAGCTAGAGGGAGTCAATAAGATCAAATCTTATGCCATTTTGTGATCAACTCATGATCAAAACCAATTTGCAAAACACATTTGTAAATAAACCGAGAACCCATGAGATCAATCCTCTAGCTATGTAAGGATCAACACATAATCCCGACACTTTGCAAAACACATTTGCAAATGCCAACACATGCTCTAGGATCAAAACCATAACCTCTAGATTATTTGCAAATAGAAAAATCATAAACTTTACTTAGCCTTGTGATGATCAACACATGATCAAATCACAAGCTAAAATACCGATGCATGAGCTCTCACCTTTTGCAACATGTGCAAAACTTAGCTCTATGCAAAAACCATATAAACCAAATTACATGAGCTATCTCCTTTTTGCAACACATGCAATTCCATAGCTCTATGCAAAAACTAAATCGATTAAGATTCAATAAGAAGCAAGCATGAGCTCCCTTATTTGCAACACATGCAAATATTTAGCTCATGCAAGAACCAAATAGAGAGTGAGCTAGAGTGAACCGGATTGAGTTCATCAACACATGATGAAGCTCAAGCTATAATACTTAACCCCTCTTAATAGTACGACACCTAACTAGCAACCCGGTCTCCCATCCAAACACCGAGACCGGTAAAAGACTAGGAACGCATCCTTAGCCCTAGCTAGTTATACCTTTGCCTCTAGCATATCCACTTGGAGCTTTTATGATTTCCATCATCTTCTCTCCAAGTCGGGATCTTTGTCTTATTCATCAACACATGATGAACTCCCCTTGTCTTAGCTTCGGGATCCTCTCTTGATGCTCATCAACACATGATGACGTCCTTTTCCCGTTCATCCATCTCAAACTTGCACTTAACCTATTTCAAACTCATTGAAAGTGTTAGTCCAAAACACATGGTTGTCTCAATCATCATTGCACTCCATTAACACATAATGGATGCTCCCAAGATCCTTTGATCTTTTCCTTTGATGATTGACCACAACCCAAAGACAAATGATTGAAAGATTAATTGTGTCTTGAGTATACTAATGCAACTAATGCTTCATATACACAAGAACTTTCGATTGCCCTAGGATCAACAAAGTGAACTATCAACACATGACTAGTTTTTTGTTGATTGAATGGCAACCGAACACAAATTAAATTGTCATGAGTATATATTAACTACACAAATTTCATATACCCAATATGATGGTTAGTAATGATCCATATATGTTTGAGTGATAGAAATGGGATCAATACATTTAAACCATCAACTATAGAATAAACTCCATTAGGTATGTGCATATAACAAATTGATCATAGAATCAATACGCACATAATCAATCTTAGATTGCATATGAGTTTATCCTATATTTGCATTAGTATATTACAACTGCACAAGTTATATATACTCTAACGATTGTTTCAAAGTCTTGATCCTTTATATGTTATTTAGTAATAAGACATGGATCAATACTATTGAAACAACAAGTTAAAGTATAAACTCCCCCTAGATGTGTGCATTCATGTAATATATGAATTAGGAACATAATGCACATATTTAGACTAAAGCAACGGAATAGTTCATACTTTAATTTGAATCCTAAATATGCATTCAGATGATAGAGTGCATACAAGTGCATACCTTAGGTTTTCCATTTTCCATCCAAATATGAGACTAATAAGAAGCTCACCAAAAGAGTTAGTCTTATAAACGATTTGTCATTACTTAACACTTGAGACTAATCAATATTATGATTATCAAAAGAGTTAGCCTCAATATTAGATTTGTCATTAACACCAAAACCAACTTAATGGAGCTTGAACTTTCAACGGCACGGCCCGGCCCGGCACGGGCACGGCCCGTTTAAAAAAAATAGCCGTTTATAGCCGTTGTAGACTTAAAAAATTCAAAAAAAATCCAAAAAAATTCAAAAAAAATCCTGAATTTTTTCCTATAAATAGGTGCCTGCCCCCTCGCCATTTCCACACCAGCAATCTTGCATTCTCTTCTAATCATTCTCTTGTGGAAATTCTTTTGCTCTTAGTGGTAATTTGGCAAAATTAAAAATAGTTTTGTCAAAAATCCAAAAATTCGGAATTCGGCTTTCGTCTTCTGTCAAGAAATCAAGGTGATAATTGCGATTTATTTTTTTATTTTGTTAGTATTTTAAATCATATTTTTGTATTAATAGCGTTGTTTTTTTCTTGTAGTTTGCTTTATGGAGCCCGGGGATTTTCCGTCGTTCCCAGCTTCTGATTTCGGTATTTCACCTGAGGAGCTTCTTGCATCATATGCCCAAGAAGCTGCAGGAGCTGTGCCATCTTCAGGCTCTATAAGTGCTACTGCGTCGGCAAGCACCGGGACGAAAAGAACAAGACGCGGTACATCGGGAGTCTGGGAAGATTTCGATCAGATTTTTGAGGCATCAAACGACGTCCAAATCAGGTATGTTGTTTGTAAATATTGCAAGCATAAATTAATTGCGAAATCTTCAGGTGAAACGGGGCACTTCAAAAGGCATGCTGACAGCTGTAGAAAAAAAGCGGGAATGGCTTTGAGACAAAGCGCAATGCAAAGTACAACCCCGACGATGCAGTGCGAATCGGGACTACAATCCTGAGGTAGCTCGTGAATCTCTTTGTCGTTTAATCGCTTCTCAAGATCTTCCTTTAAACTTTGGTGAGTCAGCTGCGTTTGAAAACTATATTAAGACCGCTCATAATCCTAGGTTTTCTGCAGTTTCTAGACAGACAACAACTAGAGATTTTATTAAATATTATAATAATTGTCGCAATAACCTAAAAGAAAAATTTAATACCTGTACTTTTTCTGTGTCTTTGACATCTGATATATGGAGTAGTAGAGCTAAAGAGGATTACCTTAGTGTAGTTGCTCATTATGTAAACGAGGATTGGCAACTAGAAAAGAGAATTATAGGATTCAAATTAATTGATGTAGCACATACTGGTGAAAATATTGCTGATTGTATTGTAAAAGTTGTGGAAGATTTTGGTCTTAGTAATAAGATTTTTGCAATAACATTAGATAATGCTTCTACAAATACTTCTACCATGAACATTCTTACTCCGCTTTTCAATTCTTATGCTGAATCTTTCTTATTACATCAGCGTTGTGCTTGCCATATTATTAACCTTATAGTTAAATCTGGTTTGAAGAGGTTAGATCAATATCTTGAACCTTTTCGCAATACAATATCTTACTTAAATTATTCTAATCAACGAGTAGCAACATTTAAGACTTATTGTATTGCAATGAATGTGCGCCCGCGTAAGTTTGGTCCGGATATGCCTGCTAGATGGAACTCTACTTACTTGATGCTTAAGCATCTAATACCATATGAGAGCACATTTTCTGTTTTTATTAACACGCATTGTCGTATACGGGATGGTCAGCCGGTACTCACAGAGCAATATTGGTATATTGCTAAATACTTACTGTCATTTTTAGAACTTTTTTTGAATCTACTATTGCTTTGTCTCGAGTTTATTACGCAACCTTTCCTTTAATTGTGCATCATATTTTAGAAATTGCTACCCACTTAAAAAACTACGAAAATGATAATGTCTTGCGTGAAGTTGTTTGTGCTATGAAAACTAAAATTTTAAAATATTGGCAAGAAATTCCTATGTTATATGCATTTGCATTTATTTTAGATCCTAGAGCTAAAATTCGGGATTGATAATGTTCTCTCACTTCTAAGTGATGCGGTAGGTACTGATTATTCCAGTTATTTTTCAACTGTCCGTGCTAACTTATCTCAAGTTTATGATAAGTACGATCGGAAGTTTGTTAGAGTTCGCATGCAGCGACCCCCACCAGCACCCACAACAGGTAAGAACAAAACCGCGTGGGGAAAGATATGGGGTGCAGGTGGCTCTTCCTCAAGGAGTTCGACTACATCAACGACAAGTGCGGACACATCAAGTGGTGGGGAGTTAGCTGCCTATCTCAACAGCGACACTGTCAACTACCAAGAGAAGTAAGAGGAGGACTTCAGCATTTTGCAGTGGTGGCACGAGCACAAGATAACATATCCGATGCTTTCCATACTAGCACGGGATGTGTTAACAGTTCCTGTCTCCACGGTTTCTTCGGAGTCTACTTTCAGTCTATCCGGAAGAATAATCGAGGAGAGAAGAACAAATCTGACAAGTGAGATAGTGGAAATACTTCTCACTGTGAAAGATTGGGAACAAGCTGATCAACGAGCTCAACATCCGCAGAAAAAATCGAAGTTTGGCGGAGACGTTCGAAAATCTTTATCTAGATAATGAGGAAGAATAATTGTAATCTTCACTTTTTTCGTGTATCACTGAGCTATAGGCTGTACTCTTTTTTCTTTGCCAAGGTTTTCTCGTGTTGAGTTTTTACTTGGCAAAGTTTTTAACGAGGCAGCCAAACATCAATAAAGCTCATTATTTAATTCAAATTATTTATCTCATTTTAGAATTTATCTCGTATTTTAGCTTTCTCTTAATTTATATATATATTTAAAAAGTTTTTGTACACCTTCGTGTTTTTCTAATTATTCTAAATTTCTCCAATTTTTTTGAATTTTTTCATATTTTTTTGTATTTTTCTCATACTTTGTCTATTTTTCTAATTTTTTTCTGATTTTTTCAAATTTTCTGAAGCTAAACGGGTAGGCGCCCCGTTTAACCCATGAAGGATCGAATGCAGACGACGACACGACCGATAGGCAAGCAGGCCGCATTTGCAGCCGCCACCCGAGCACGTGGATCGACACTGCACGACCCGTTTACAGGCCGTGCCTAAACGGGCCGTGCCGGATTTTAATCCGCCCGTTTGGCCATGTCCCGTCCTGCACACCACTCCAACTCGAGTATAAAGCCTGGGTCCTGCGCAAACGAAACGGAACACGATAAGGAAAAAAGTAAATAGAGAGGAGGGCTCAGACATGGCGGCGAAGCGCGAGAACGAGTCGGACGGCGACGACCTCGGCGCCGAGGGCACCAACCCCGCCAACGGAGGCGCGCCTCCGCCGCCTCTAGCAGCCGCCCCCGTCGTCTGTTTCCTCCGGTCCGCCGGAGACTTCGCCGGCGGCGCCTTCTTCGGATCTATCGTCGGATATGGTATTACCACCCCAATTCCCCTGCTTTCCTTTCCCTGATTGCTCTATTTTGCGCTGGTGCTTTCTTTATTCGTGATGTGGTAGTCTCGAGATTTTCTACTTTTGGAGCTTAGTTATTAGGGCACATAAAGATAGGAGCTTTCTTCGCCTTGGTTTTTTGCCCAATTCTTGCCAGAGTCTAAGAGTATGGACTTCTAGATTGATAATCACTCCAAGAAATATTTGTTTGAGAAAAAAATCATCGCTAGATATTTTGTTCGCTTTGTAGGTAATTGCACATCTCATGCAGTTCCTTTGATTCCTTAATCCGAAATTTAGATCCTTATTGTGTTAGAATAATGGAAGCACTATTAGTGTAGTTGCCTTGAGTACCATCAAAATGATGTATTCTACATGGTGTTACTAACTTCACCTGTGGCACCTAGTTATTTTCCTCGCATAAAAATAACTTTTCCTTTTGAAAGTTGCACAAATATTAAAGCATGTATGAATGGTAGACGGTGATTACTTACCTCTTCGTTTGCTTTAAGATTTGTGCAACTTGTATTGGGAGTAAAAGCATTGAAGCACTGCTGAAAATAAAATCTTTATGTTGCATGGATTTTTTTTGCAGGACAAGGTTTGATTACTAAGAAGGGCTTCAAGGGCTCATTCAGCAATGCAGGGTCTTCTGCCAAGGTTAGTTGCTTGTGTTCATAATGTTTATGCAGATATTTTTTAGCACCTTTTCTGGACAGCTTGCTCATACCAGAAATTTCTTGGATTAGACTTTTGCAGTTCTCTCTGGCGTCCAGAGTTTGGTCGTGTGCTTATTGAGAAGGCTGCGTGGGAAAGATGATAGTATGTGTATTGTTTTAGTTGGCCATTTATAACATCTTGGGGGTTGGATATATAGTATGAACTGACATGTTCCTTTGGCAGTTGTCAATGCTGGCATTGCTGGTTGTTGCACTGGCCTTGCGTTGAGCTTTCCTGGTATATTTACATTGAACTAGCAGTATTTTCACAGCCTACTATTGTACATTCGTACTTGGTATTGTTTGGTATGCTATCCTCAATATGGCAAAATTATAGCGCTACATGATATTGGATGGTATTCTATCTTTTTGGCTTGTAGTTGCAAACATTTTTCTGATTACTGTGCAATTTTTTGGTGATCTTGTTGCTATGGATTGTTTCCTCTCACTACTGGATTTTTTAAAAAAGGTCATTTCAGTAAAATTCTAGCCATTCTGAACTGCAATGCAGGGATTCTTGTTTGACATTTATTTTGTAAGACATTATGATGCGGACAATCATTTGTGTTCAGCAAACTGTTTTGGTCATCCATTGAGTGTAGTCTTTGTTTTGGGTGTGCTTCCGATTTTTGAAATGAATTTGAAATAATTATTATTTCAAGAGTTAAGAGTGTGAACTTCAACAGAAGTTTGTCCAGAAATACAAGACTGCAATTGCTTCTTGTAATTAATGTAGAATTTCAACAAAGTTTCTTTCCAATAGGTCCATTATCATGCATAAGAAATTCACAAATCATGATAGCCTTGTTCTTTGCATGATAAAGAGGCAACATCTACAAATTAAAGTTAAGGACACTTAGTGCCTGTTTTGCTTGTTAATGGAATCTTGCAGCCAATTGACAAAATTGCATGACGGTCTATGCTGATCAATGTCCCTGGATTTTTTTTTTGATCTATTGTTCATGAGTCACAACTGCATAGTTTGTGCAGTCCAATTGTACTGAATAGTTCATGCATCGTGTGGTGCTGATTTACAGTTTATATGGGACAATTCACTGCTGTTGATGTAACTCTGTATTGCCATATTAATATCCTGCAATGTTCAGTTTCATGTTGTGTTTGTACATAATGTGAATTGCCTGGTAAAGGCCAGTAAACAGTAATGCTGATGGCTAAGCTGGTGATATGCTAAACACATTGTTATGCATAGCACATCTCTTGTTACTTCACACTGCATCATTCTGTCACTTTACTGGCGTATACGTTAGGAGTCATGGCAGTCATTCCTGCATTTTGTTTCATATGATATTCAAGTGTGCAAGGAATGATAGCTGGCACATATGTTCAGTTGGCCCTCTAAGTAGAATAGGTGGAAGTTAGCATTGAAAATTTGACAGGCTATTTAAAGTGTGGACGTTTGTTTGTCGAGTTTCTTTTTTGGATCATTTGTGCATGCGCTACCCCAAGCTGCTATTTAAAATCCATTATTAATCTCAACCACTATTTATCTGTTACATGTTTGACCTTTGGTGATATATTTTTCTTGGATGCGTTTCTCTTAAACCAGGAGCACCTCAAGCATTGCTTCAGAGCTGCGCCACCTTTGCAGCGTTCTCTTGCATCATGGAGGGGCTCAACAAGCAGCAGGCTGCAATGGCACACACACTTGGCGGAAACGCCTTGACCGTTGTGCAGAAAGGCGGCGTTCTCCCCCCATTCACGCTTCCACCACCACTTGATGCATCTGATGCTTTAGCTTTGTGCTGCCAGTCCTCAGTACTCAAGCCTAAGCACTGACTACAGCATAGGGAGAAGAGATGCTCAAGAAAGCTAGCTTCAGTCTTCCCTAGCGTATGTAAATTTTGTTTTTGGACATGTCGAAAACCTAGATTTGCTTTGAGTAACCGGCGAGGTTTTTCTTGCTGCATTTTGTGGCATGTGCTTGCTTCATTATATCGTGGATGGATAGATTTTGTTGACATGGGAGATATAAATTATGAAAATTCGTCTCTGTGGTGTGGCTGTTCTGCAATACTTGCATGGTGTATTGCTGTCCGTGTCCGGGATATGGTTTGTTACCAGTTCAATGAAGTGGTGGTGGTTCTTCAGATTCTTAACTTGTGAGCATATGCAAATGTAATCTGCTGCTTATTAGTCCTGCAATCTGGCTCAAATCAGATGGCATCTCAACCATCTAAGAAGAGCACTGCGTCGGCCAACTCTTCAATCTCTGACCTCGCCGTCTGTGACTAACGATCAGTCTAATCCGAATACTAGTATACTACATCTTGAAGAGATACGCAATGTGAACAAAAGCATCTCTTAAAACCGAAGGCAATGACTTGCGAGGACGAAGCCGGCGTTGTATCCGCAACACGATGACACCTGAGGTTGAAAAATTGGGAGGTACTCTTGGAGAAATCGGTGTTCAGGACTTCAGGTTCGTGTGGCGATAAATTCTTTGGCGAAAAAGATGATGGCGACAGCAGTACGACGAATGGCTAGCTACGGCGTGTACGGGCGTACGTACGAGGCCCATTTCGACCTGAATGGTTGAATGTTTTCTTCGTGTAGGTAATGTACTAATGTAACTGCGTGCACCTACATCTGGTGTTGCGAGAACGGATGTCTTCAGATTTCAGGTAACTGGCACAGGCGGCAACCTCGCCAAGCATGCCTGCCATCACATGTTGACATTATGGTTGAAATATTGCGAAGGAAACATCAGGGCGGCAGACACATCATCTGGGGCAGTGTCAAATGCAACTACAGCTGAAGATGTAGATATGCACGATCAGGTCGAAGCCAACATGTCCTCAGGCTGCCTTGCAGGTGTTGAAAGAAGTTTAGTGGCGATCACTTACGGCGCTGGAAATTAACCAATGTTTAGAAGAGTCTAAATTTGCAAAATTCGTCAACTCTGAAACTTCCACCCGGACACGAACCCGCAAGCCTTACAGTCCAGCTTCACGTCGCCATTACATATACCCTCGCCCTCCCACTCTCACCAACCGGCTTCGCTCCTTCACCACCCATTACATTTGCACCTCGCGTCAGAGCTCAAAGGAAGCAACACAGCACAAGCAAGACTCCATTTGCTCTGCTACCATGGCGCGGCTACTCCTCGCGGCCGTGCTGCTGTTCGCGGCCGGCGCGACGGCCCAGGACTGCGTGCCCGCGACGTTCCAGGCGGGCCGGTCATTCCAGCGGTGCAACTCCCTGCCCGTGCTCGGCGCCAGCCTGCACTGGACGTACCACCCGGGGAACGGCACCGCCAACATCGCATTCCGCGCGCCGCAGAGGAGCAGCGGCTGGGTCGCCTGGGGTATCAACACCGGCCCCGGCACCGGCATGGCCGGCAGCAGCGTGTTCGTCGCCTCGCAGAACGCCACCGGCGTGGTGTCCGTCCTCACGACGGTCCTGGAGAGCCTGAGCCCCAGCCTGAGAAACGGGAGCCTCAAGTTCGACGTGCCGGTCCCGCCCACCGCCGAGTACTCCGGTGGCGCGTACACGATATACGCGACGGTGGCGCTGCCGGGGAACTCCACGCAGCAGAACACGGTGTGGCAAGCCGGGCCGCTCAGCGGCGGGGCCATATCGGTGCACCCGACGTCGGGGCCAAACTTGCAGAGCACCAGGAGGCACGATTTCCTGTCCGGCTAGAGCACCCACCGAGGTCTCAGGCTGCATGCACCGTGTCACCGTCGATTATCGGGGTTATGCTAATAAAAATAAATCGCACAACATGTTCGTAATGTTGTTGCTATTAGATTTATCAAATAAAGTGTATGCTAGCATTGTATATCATTACGGGGATAGATATATTGGTGCATATAGTTACACGAAGTTTTCAAACTTTTCCTCTAATATTTTTCTAGTATTTTTCAAACTGTTTAGTTCTATCTCAGTGTAACTAGTAGCTTGTGCTGGGTTAGGTTGAGTAGCTAGTTATGGTGCACACATCATTCTAACTCAGTTCTAGTGAGAAAGTGCTAAGAATCAAGTTGTGGTTAAGATGATCTCAAAGCTTGAAATAAAATTCAACCAAGTTAGAAAAATCAGCAGAGGCAGATTACCCGGGTAACCCTTAACATCGAGGCATACCATATCTCCAAATGGGGTGTTGTCCGTGTTTCTAGAAATTTACACATAGGTGGATTAGCTGTGTGGAACCATATCATTTCTACAGAGAGGGTGTTTTTGATGCCATGGAATTTTACACTGAGACATATCATTCGACTCAAGATGTACCATTAAGCCGGATTATCTAGGTTAAGGTATACCCGTATACCATCGAGCTGTATTATCTCTCTAGAGATGATGTTTTTGAACAAAAGTGAGTGATGAATGATACGGTCTGAGACGAATTGTTGAGGCGAATGATCTAAGTCGAAGCATACCATTGACCCTTAATATTGTTCCAGAGAGGTTCCACGAGACATTTTCACTTAAGCAGATGATCTGGCCTAGGCGGATGATCCGACTCAAGCAGATTATCTGACTTGAGGCATATCATCTAGGTTTGCATGACGGCTAGTTTTTGAACCGTTGAAACTAAGAAAAAAAATGAACTGACGCGGATGATCCAGATCTGTAGGTATTTTCCATAAAATTTGTCAAATGGCTAGATTTTGGATAGAGATGCTGTATAAGTGAATCATGGACATCCAAGTTAGCACCTTTGATGCTCTATTTCAATGGCCTGCATACTGAGGAGTTCAAGGACACTCTAGAGATTTAAGATGATATTTTGAGAGAGAGAAGCCTTAGTGTGCATTACTTCTAGCAGCTTGAGTTTACTGGGTTTAAGTGATATCTTTAAGCTTATTACTTTTGGAATTCAGTGATTCCTAGACGGCATAGAGGTGTGCTCTATGTGACCTTCCAAAGAGAAGCTTGTGAAAGTTATCAGGAGGGTTGTGAAGTTTTGGAATCGACATATCCGGAGAGAAGGACTATCTTGAGTTGATTGTTTAAATCCTTTCGCGGATTCAAATAGGATCTATACTCTTGCGAGAGTACTCCAACGAGGATTAGGAGATATCACCGAATCTTCGAAACCTTGGTAAAAAATTTGGCTATCTCTTATCCCTCTCACGTTTTCACATTTACTTTCGTACCTTTTAATTTCTAAATCACTAACTTGTGTAGGACGAGAACTTGATCGCAAAACTTCACTACAGCTTGTTTGGCTACACTAGAAACCCTAGACATGTAAATTGAGCTAATAAATGTCAGAATTTTAATTCGACCATTAGCAAAAAAGGAAGAATCTCAATTCACCTCTACTATTGGTCATCGGATCCGCTTCACACCTCGAGCCGGAGCTAGTTCAAAAGCGCCTGCACGAAATCGACATAGCGCAAGAACAAGTGCACGTGCTCTGCTTGCCATGGCGCGAATAGGTCACTTGGCGTGGCTCCTTGCTGCTGTGCTGCTGTTCGGGGTTGCAGCCGCCGCCGAGAGCTGTGTGTCCGCGAAGCTGGGGCGGTCGTTCCAGCGGTGCAGCTCCCTGCCCATGCTCGGCGCCTGCCTGTACTGGACATACCATACGGAGAGCGGCACCGTGGACATCGCGTTCAGGGCACTGCAGAGGAGCAGCTCCTGGGTTATCAACAGTCAACACCAGCCCAAGCACCAGTCGCCAACAGCCTGTTCATCGCCTCGAAGAACACCAACGGCGTGGCGTCCATCCTCATGACCGTCCTGGAGAGCACGGCCCCCAGTCTGACCACCACGAACCTTAGGTTCAACGTGCATACTCGGGGGGGCATGTACACCATATACGTGACAGTGGTTTGTCCCAGGAAGTCCACGCAGCAAAACAGAATTGTTTTTTTAAATAATTTTACAAAAATACATATCGGTCGCTGATTGAAACGGCAATATAATCTGTCGCCAACCAAATGAATTAACGATAAAATAATCTATCCGCCAATCCAATCTGCAACTAAACAGGCATCTGTCGTCAAATGAAACGACGATAGAGGTATATTTTTGTAAAAAAATTTCTTCGACATTATTTTCATAAAATTATTTTTTAAAAAAAGTTCCAGCAAAACATGTTTCTTAGGCCGGGCCGCTCAGCGGCGGGAAAATATCACTGCAACCAACTTTGGTGCCGAAGTTGCAGAGTACCAATAGGCAGGACTTCCTGTCCGGCCAGAGCATGACCGGGCCCCCAACTCAAGGATGCACCGTCGTAATTTCACTAGTTTTCGGTAAAACAGAGGAGACTTTATACCAGAGATACCAAAATTTATACAAAACTATTACTAAGATTTATAAAAAAATTAAGATAGTAAAAGGTCTTCCAAAATATAAGACTTTTTATCATCATTAGGAGGTACTAAAATTTATGGTGAGTTAGTACTAAAAGGTACCAAAAACTTTAATTTTTTTGAATCTTTACCATCTTTAGGAGGTACCAAAATTTATATTGAAATAGTACCAAAAGTTCCAAAAATGTACTACCTCAATGATGGTAAAAAGTCTATTTTTTTATATTTTTATGGTACACTAAATTCAATATGAACGTTCATTATTTTCGATCCAATGGATCAGATTAGCTAGAATTTATTTATACTTTATTTGGTAGTAAAGTAGTAGAAATACTCTTAACAAATCAACTGTTGGATATAATTTCTATTACCCATTGTATACTATCAGTATAATACACTGTAATACTTCTCTATTTTTTACCTCTTGATACCACTATGGTTAAAAATTTCGGTGAAATTCCACGAAATCTCGGATTTCGGCCGGGTATGAGATTCAAAATCCCGGTTGGATCAAAAAAAACTTGGGAAACAAATTAAATCACTACAGTATTTTCAGAAATTTCTGCAAATCTCGTTGAAATCTTGGATTTTTTAACCGGATTTGGCCCAATAACCTTTAAGAATGTCATCTTCCATGAAAAATTGTAAAAAAACCGATTTTTTTAGACATTTTATAATTTTGGTAAAAATACTTTTAGATTTTTATAAAATTATACAAGCTAAATCATGCTTTAAAAAAATTATTGTACTATCTTTAGCAGTATAGAATCATACAGAAAAATTATCAAAAGAATTGAAATTCAGTTATTATCTTTAAAAAATCAAAAATAGAATGAACATAACTGAGATAATAACCTTGTCAGAATTTAATAAATTTTCTTGAGTGTGATCATGATCCACAATTTTTATGAGAGCTTAACAAATGCATGATAACCCTTCTATAATTTTTTTTAAAAAAATTAAACTTTTTTGCTTGCTCAATTAAATCTATGGAAGCATTGAACTTCATTTGTTATCTTTCAAAAAATTAAAAACAGAAGGAACATAAATGGTGCAGAACCTTTGTAAGAATTTTATAAATTCATTGGAGTGTGATCATGATCCAAAATTTTTATGAGAGCTTAAGAATTGCATTAGAACTCATCTGTAATAGTTTCAAAAATTCTAAACCTTTTTTGTTTGCTCAAGCAAATCTATGTATTGATCATGAGGCTTTTATCAAGACAGTAGCACTATCAGAATTTTTGAAAATTACTCATGATTGATTATTATCTAAAAATTTCATGAAAATATTGATTATGCATCAGGACATTTATTTTTTTTTCAAAATTTTCTAACATGGTTTGAACTATTTTTCATCTGGTTAAAATTTGCCCGAAAAGCTTTTATGAGGACAATAGCACTATCAGAATTTTTGAAATTCCTGAGGTTTGATCATAATCTTAAAATTTTATTGAAACATAATTGATGCATTAGAATCATTTACAAAAAAATTAAAAAATTTATAACATGGTTTGTTCTATTTTTCATTCAGTTCAAATTTGTCGGTTAGCC
The DNA here is from genome assembly GCA_036346275.1 of Otatea glauca. Classification (NCBI taxonomy): domain Eukaryota; kingdom Viridiplantae; phylum Streptophyta; class Magnoliopsida; order Poales; family Poaceae; genus Otatea; species Otatea glauca. Next base: position 51,956,716 of record CM070722.1, on the reverse strand, counting down.
TTTTATTAGGACAGTACCACAATCAGAATTTTTAAAAACTCCTCAAACTTGATCATCATCTGAAATTTTTATGGGAACATTATTGATATGTCAAGACCATCCACAAAAATTTTAAAAATTCTGAACATCGTTTCAACCATTTTTACTAAGTTGAATTTTGTCGAGATTTCCGTAATTTCGACCGAATTTTAGTTCAAAAATTTTGGATTTCAAATTTGCCTTTTGAATTTTTACCAGACTTCGTCCGACATTTCGAGATTTCGCCAAAATTTTTGATTTCGCCCACCTTCGAGATGTGAACTGAAAAAAAAAATTCAACCCTTGAATACCACCCATGCCTCCCCAAAATATACATTTAACTGAGATACCGAACATTTAATATTGAAGATACCTACAGTTTAAAGTAATTTAGTGGTACCTCTCGTGGTACGGTAAAAACTCTGATTCGTTCAACCAGGGTTTTAAAAATCGGCGAAAATCGCGATTTTCGATTTTACCGTTGCAGTTCGAGATCCAAAACCGCTCGGTAAACCGGTCTAATTTTTTAAAAATAAAAAATTTAAAAAATTTATATGTTGAAACCGCTCGAAAAACGTTTTTAAGGAACATTCAATTGGCCGGTTGGTTTTCGATGAAAACCGAGCGGTTTTTCATAAAAAACTATGTTTTTGAATTTTTTTGATTTTTTTCAATTTCTCTTTATTTCTTAACCCTTCCACTCCCGATGATTTTTGAGCGGTTTTTGGGTTTTTGAAACACGAATTTCAACCGGTTTTTAAACCATGTGTCCACCCAAGCCGAGGAAGCTTCTCGAGTCCGCTCAGGGGAACGACGAACTAGGTTCGTAATCTCCTCCTGCTGAATCCAATTTTCTAGGAGTTTAGCTGCAATTCATACGATTATCCTGGTCTCTCCAGCCTACTGTAAACTTTGGGGGGTAAACTTTGTTTACTGCCCGTCCTTGGTTACTAGGAGTTGTGTTAGTCGGAGGTTGGGATTTGTTGGCATAACCAGTACAAGGTTTTGAAGTCGGGAGTTCTTGGATTCCAATGAAGGCTTCGGGTAGGAGTTCGGCGGAGAGTGTTGATGGAGGTTCCTCGGAGCAAATCGATTCGCTACTTCAGTGGTTCGATTTGCGAGAGGAGTCAGAAGACATCTCCCGATTTAAAGCTCTAGGTGAGAACTTGTTCGTCCTTCAGTTCTTCTGTAAAGGAGACTGGGAGAAGGTGATTGAAGAGATACCATGGATTTTCCGGGGCAGCCCTTTCTTGATCGAGGAGTATGATGGGCTCACAAAGCCATCGACGATTCAATTCAAGCGGATGGCAATTTGGGTTCGCATATATGATCTGCTTCCTACCTTCATGAAGGAGAGTGTGAGTAAGCAATTGGCTGCGCGCATTGGAAATGTGCTGAGAGTGGTGGTTGCGGCTGGGGGCACTTCCTGCGTACTCGCGTCAAAATGGAGGTAACCAAGCCGTCGATTCGTGTGCGTGGTCGTGGCGGCAATATTTCGCAATTTTCCAAAGTAAAGTACCAAAAGTTGCCAAAATTTTGTGCCGTTTGTGGGCTGATCGGCCATGTTCACTCTGGATGTGGAGATGGAGATCTCCAGCCGACAAATATGCAGTTCGGTGATTTTCTCATAGCCTCTCCTGATAAGAGGTCCAAACAGAGAGGAAATAGCTAGGGCTTTCCTCAATGGCTTTGGCTGATAGAGCTTTGGCTTTACTCAACGGTGATTTGGGTTATGTTCGTCTTGATAGAGCTTTGGCTGACTATGCTTGGAGTATTCTTTTATCGGTGGCTTCAGTTCGACATCTTACTACGGTTTCTTCAGATCATTGCCCCATAGTGCTTCATACTCAAAGAGAGGATCTTGTGCTGTTGAAGGGCCAGGCAGGGAGTATTTTTCAGGTATGAAATGATTTGGGAAACACATCATGAGCTATCCCCTTTAATTGGAAAAAATATGGAGCAAAGGCACTCCTTGTCTGAATTTATTAGAAGTCGAAAAGAAGTTGGCGAAACTGGGAAAAGAACTTCAGCAATGGAGTACAATTCTTTTGGAAGTGTGAGGAAAGGAGCTGCAAACTCTAAAGAGGAAGTTGTCTGATTTGTGGTCTGATCCTTCTCGTATCGGCCCGCCTTTGGAGGAAAAAAAAGGTTGAGAACGTATCATCGAGTTAAATTATAGAAGAGAGGTAATGTGGAGACAACGATCATGTATTGCTTGGCTTCGTGAGGGCGACAACAACACAGACTTTTTCCATCAGAAAGCAAACCGAACGAGGAAGAAGAATCGCGTTAGTCGACTTCTCAGGCCAGACGGTTCAGAATGTACAGATGAGAACGAAATGAAGGAGCTCACGACAAACTTTTTATAAACTCTTGTTCACTTCGGAAGGAACTAGTAATAGAGATGGCCACATGGACTGTAACACCTGGGCTAGCCCGCGGCACGGGACTGTGGGCATAAATAGACCGGGTCGGCACAGTTTAAGAGGGTGAGCCGTGCCCCGGCCCGGCGTGTCGGCACGGCACGACATGCATAGTGCTAGGCCGACATGGCGCGGCATGGCACATCCGTTTAGATCCATCTAGCCGTTGCGTCTTGTTCAGCACATTTAGCACGGCAAGGCCCATTTAGGCATGTTTAGGTCTGTTGCAGCCCATTTTCTCAAAAAAAAATTGAATGTTTGGTACCAAACAGGCCAACCTTGATACGGCACAGCCCATCGGCCCACTAGGACCCATGTCGACATGGCACGACACAAGAGACACTTGAACCATACTTGGGCCGTGGCCTCGACACAGCCAATTGACTAGCCGTGCTTTTGTGGACTATAACTAAACGGACCGTGCTGGTGCCTGACGACCGTTTGGCCATCACTAATCTAGTAACATGTTCCAATGAAAGTGATAACCGAAACGAATGAATTCTTGTCAGCTCCCTTTATTGAAAAGGAGGTAAAAGGAGTGCTCTTTTAGATGTTCCCAACCAAGGCCCTGGGACCCGGCGGATTTCCAGCACACTCCTTCCAGCATAACTGGGATTTGGGTGGTGCTGAAATCGCCAGGACGGTGCTGGCCGTGCTCGACGGAGGTGATATCCATCCAGAGATAGATAGCACGTTCATCGTTCTTATTCCTAAAGTGCAAAATCCTACTTCTCTTGTGCAGTACAGGCCGATTAGCCTGTGCAATGTTATCTACAAAATTATTTCTAAAACTCTTGCTAACAGGCTAAAGGTTATATTGCCGGGTATTATTTCTGAGGAGCAATCAGCATTCGTACCTGGACTGTTGATCACGGACCATATTATTGTGGTCAGGGTTCACAAAACCGACGAGGTTTTCGAGCGTACCGCTGAGGTTCGAAATAAAAAACCGTTCGGTAAACCGGTCCATTCAAAAAAAAATTAAAAATTTAAAAATTTTGAAAAAATTTATGCGCTCGGTTTTTCGTCAAAAACCGCGGTTTTTCGCCAAAAACCGCTCACAAAAACCGTTTTGCGACGAACATCCGGTTAGCAGCGGTTTTTCTAATTTTTTTGGAATTTTTCAGAAAAATTTGATTTACTAACCCTTCGGTTTTTGACGGTTTTTGGGCGGTTTTCCGAGCGGTTTTTGCGGTTTTCGTACCGCGAATTTCGAAATTCGGTTTTGTTAACCCTGATTGTGGCATATGAGTGCTTGCATTACATGAAGACTAACAAAGCAAAGAAGAATTCATTTTGTGCTCTATCACTCACTTGACTAAGGCCTACGACCGGATCAAGTGGGATTTTGTGAAATCATGTGCTGAAAAATTGACTTAGTAATGAAATTGGCATTGCGAAGTGGTTGTATTCATGGCATGTGTGGTGCTTTTGCATTTACTGTTTCAGATGATTAATTGATATGCTTGTGATAGCATGGTAATAGTTTTGCTTGATGCAATGCACTCGTGTGAGTGGTTGCATGGATTGATCTTGAGTCAAGTCGTGGACTTGTGCTCGTACACAGTTTTGTATTTATTCATGTGCGGGTGTTGCTTGAGGGCGAACGTGGTCGATGACGGGACCGGAACTAGGTTCATGGAGGAACTGAGGTTCGGGACTAGATTCAGGGAGGAACTGAGGTCCTAGTGGTCAAGGATGTCATGCGGGACGTTCGGGCTAGAGAACGGTGCACATGAAGGCTGGTTAGTTACGTGAGTGCGGCAGGTGGGTCGTACGCGTGCACGTGTGAATTTTGGGTAGTTTGCATGTATTGGGTCGTGTTGGGCCAGATGGATATGCATGTGAACTGTTGCTCATTATAAATAGGAGAGGGATGTCTCATGTTTAGATGTGAGAGCTAGGTATTAGGGTTTGTACTCTTTTGTTGGAGTAGTCTAATCAGATTAGACAAAAAAAAATAAAATCAATTTCTTTGGCCAGAGAGTTTTTTCCTTGCGCTCGCCGTCGGCTTTTGGCAGCCGCTCGCCGCGAAACCCTTGTATGACGCAGTGAAGGGCGCCTGTGATCAAAAGTTCAGGGGCCTGATTGTTGCTTGCGCTAGGAGGTTGCTGTGGCTGTGAGCTCCTACGTCTGGCGGCCGCACCAATTCAGGCCAAGGGAAAAACCGGCGATGCAGTACTCGTGACGCTACAGTGATTCGCTATTTGCTACAGTGACAGAGTTGCTACAGTAATTCTGTTTGCTTTTTAGTTTGGTGGCTCGTTTTTGGTTTTTAATAGATTGATTTATTGTCTCTTTTGATTCAATAAGTTTAATCTTAATTTGATCCATCCAAAACCTTCCTAGAGCATCAACTTAGAGTTTCTGAAAGTTTCATTGGCTAATCTTTTGTAGATTGTGATTAATCACGAAATTAGGGTTTGATCACTTCTCGTCATAATCTGTCACAGCATGCTTGCGAGGTTAATAACTTTTGATACGTAGGTCCGATCGAGCTGATTCTTTTTTTTTTAGATTTGTATTAGAATCTAGTTTCTACAGTTCAAATTTCAGGTCAATCCGACGGTTGGATCTTCAGTAATTCGCGATTTACAGAATGCATCTACTCTGTTTTTGTTGAATACGAAGCAATTATTTGAGTCCGAATTAGGGTGATTTTTAGTAGATCAAAAAATTAATTTTAGCTTTCGTTCAATCATTCACCCCCTCTGATTGCTAGTTTAGTATATATCGATCCTACAGATTTCTTGGAGGTGATGATGCAAAAATTTATTTTCAATCAGCGATGGGTTTCAATTATAATGAAATGTGTTCGATCAGTTTCCTATTCGGTTATCTTTAACGGTGAGATACTTTAACAATTTATTCCAATCAGGGGCATTCGTCAGGGGGAACCAATATTTCCTTATATTTTTTTGTTGTGAGCGGAAGGCCTCTATGTTGCATTAAAAAAGGAGAACCGCTACATTAGCTACCAGGAGTGCAAATTAATGTAAGGGCACCGATACTAAGTAAAAGACCGAAATAGCGATTAGTTGGGTCAATGATCTCAAATTTATTTTTCATCTACTAGACAAGAAGAGCCAACTAAAAATCAAGAACTTCACCCTATGGTTATTCGTGGGATTTTGATGATCAAGATGATCTTAGATAACCTCTTACATATCACAGCAAGTACGAACAAGAGAAAAAAAAACCTATAATACAATCTATTAAATCTTTCTTCCCAAGTACAAAGAATTGTTTCTTGCAAAGATTGAAGTAAAGTTTGCCTAAATGATTGGGATATGATCTAACAAAGATTCATCCATCAATTGTCCATCCTCGGCAAAAGATCCAAAAGCAATTAGAAGGAGAGCAGGCAAAACCAACTTTCAAGAATTTAAAGTGCGGAAAGTAAATGCTGAATGTAAATTTCAGAATATTAGAGAAAATCAAATTTGTATTGCATAGATAAGAAGGTTTACAAAGCAACACTATCAGGTGGGCAAAGCTCACAAATGAACACACAAGAAAACCCTAAAACCTTGCTACAAACCTTGGGAAGAGTCATCCCTCTACCTCTCTATTTATAGTTTAAAAGCACACTAACTTGACCGCTACTCCATCCGCGAACCTTGATCCAACGATTCTCCTTCGCTTGAGTAGGGTTCAAGTTGGCATCCCAGCCATCCACTTGTCCTAACGGGTTTTATCTATTTATGCTAACTTGACCGTTGCTCCATCCGCGAAACTTGATCCAAAGATCTTCATTCGCTTGAGTAGGGCTTAAGTTAGCATCTTAACCATCCACTTGTCCTCCTGGTTCATAGCAACTCTTGGTCTCGGTTATCTTCAGCGTCGTCTGACTGTCTGGGCATTAGCTCTCCTAGCGTAGCCCCGATCTCCTCCGCCTCATCATGACCTAGCTCCAAGTCCTGCAACCATCATAAACAAGGGAAATCCATCACATAGCACTGTTCACAAGATATGTAATTTATAATTAACACGGTATGAATTTCTAATTAAATGTATCGCTTAAGCTCACTAGGAAGGCCAATCGCAACTCAAAATTGCAAATTCAGTTTTCTAAACTAAAACAAACTCACACAAATCGATACAAATCTAACAAATATCAAATATTCATCACACATTCATAGGTTGACCTCTATATGATCTCACAGTAAGCCACCTTTTATTTGCTGATGATAGTCTTCTAATTTTCAAGGCAAGTACCAAAGGGGCAGACTTGATTCAGATAATTCTTGATCTTTATTGTGCTGCATCAGGCCAACTTGTTAAATTTTCAAAATAACAATTTTCTTCAGTGAGGGACGCAAACAGATAACTCGTGATTTGATTAAGCAAAAAGTACAAGTGTTTAATGAGTCTCTAAATGAGAGGTATCTCGGTCTTCCTGCTGATGTCTGCAAATCAAAAGGTGTTTTCAAATGAGTTCTTTTAAGTTACACTAAATTTAACATAAACTGTTTATTTTTTTTCTATTTAATGGATCAGATTAGTTAGGATTTATTTATACTTCCTTGGGCAATGGAGTAGTAGAACTATCATTAACAAATCAATGGCTAGATCTGATTTATAATACACACCATATACTACCAGTTAATGCACGTAAAATTTCTCTTTCAAATACCTATGACTGTTTGGAGGAGCGAACAATGGAGCAATCCTTCTCAGCGGGAGGGAAGGAACTGCTAATAAAATCAGTGGCAAAAGCAATTCCAACCTACTCAATAGGTTGTTTTAGACTCCCAAGAGGATTGTGCAACCATCTAAATTCTTTGATCAGGCAGTTTTGGTGGGGTTGTGAAATTGGGAAAACGAGGACAAATTGGGTCTCTTGAGATACTTTGACCTTGCCAAAATTCAAGGATGGTTTGGGTTTTCAGGATATTAATATTTTCATCCTGGCTATTCTTGCAAGGAAAGGATGGCGGCTTCTAGAGAATCCAAATTCTCTGGTTGCTTGCCTCCTCAAAGCTGCGTATTATACCAATGGAGATTTTCTTGAAGCAATATTGGGCAGCCGGCCTTCTCAGATGTGGTGTGCTATTATTGATGGTCCGGAAATTTTGAAGCAGGGGCTTATTAAACTAATTGGCAATGGTGTAAACACTTCAATTTGGGACCACAACTCGTTGCCAAGGGATTGATGCTCAGACCAATTTGTGCCAAAGACGCCTCACCACCAGAAAAAGTTGCTGAACTCATTGATCCTGTTACTCGTACTTGGAGGTGGGATATGCTGAATAAATATTTTCTGGACATGGACAACTAGGTTATTCTTAACATAAAATCTGTGGAGCAGATAATGATTCTTGGGATCATGCTTTGATTAACTGCACAATGGCAAAGTTTGTTTGGGCACTAGTTGATGAAGAATTAACTGATATCATTGCTTCTCTGAATATTGGCAGTCCAAGGGAATGGTTGTTTTTCCCAAGGGAAAATCTGAATAATTTTGACTTCATCAAGATTCTCGTGACATCATGGGCAAATCCAGGGGGTTCCATCAGGCTCGAGCCTATCCTCCACTGTCGCCGGTACCACCCCTCGTCTTTGGCTGCCTGCAATCCTCCATGGGCGTTGGCCGAGCTGCAGAAAAAGGGGGAAGAAAAGGAAGGCTGGCTGGGAAACTGGTTCATTATCGAGCCTTTGTTGAAGCCCACAAGGCCCACCTGCGGCCTCACATCTATCCCACCACCCCTACCGGCCATCCTCTCCCAATCCAATTCCACATGTTCCTCTACCGGCCATCCCCAATCTCCTTATCCAATTCAAATAATAGAGCACACCAAGTGGAGCTAGCAGCCAACAAAGTCGCAGCGTGACAGGGAGTTGGAGATAGGGCACCATGTCAGGACCCAAAATTGCAGCAATGTAGCCGTATAGGCGCGCGGACAACGTGACTAAGCAGAGAAGGTGGGGGTGCCAGCCAGCCTCCACTCGGGGTATCCCCACTGGTGCCAAGGAGCTGAGGGGCTGGGGCGGGACATTAGCTTTGGGGCCGCCAGGGAGGAGAAGAGGAACTGTAGGGCTGGATGTGGACCACCTCGGGCCCTCGGGGGAGCCACTGGCCACAAGGGAGGAGAGGAGGAGGTGAGGAGCTGAGGGGTTGGGGGCTGGGGTCGTCGTGCGAGTGGTTGCCAGCCATAGTGGAGCTAGGCCGTGAGGACAACACGGCCTGGATTTAGAATCTGGATCACCACAGCGCTCCACCAGGGAGGAGACTAGGAGATGCTGCTGGATTTATGGTATATCATATTCATATATGCTAAATTGCTAATATAGTAATATATACTGTCATACTGATATACATAATAATACAAAATTACAAATTTACAATATACCCAAACTAGTTATGCTCTATAGTTGGTAATATAGTTGTATTACACTTACACATTTACGCTTGTATTTATTCATAGATTTGTAATAATGGAGAAATGAACTTTGCTTAATTATTTCATAAGCAACTCAATTAGTACTCCCCCAACCGATGATAGCACAACACAATCAAAGAGGCTTCGACTAGAAGTTAATCCGAATGAAATTATCGCTAATCTAGTGCATCACATGCCAATAGAAGATTATACAAATGAAATTAGACATCAAGTGAGGTGGACATATTTGTCGAATGGTCCAACTCAACCAATTGGACATGCCTTTTCAAAGATGTTGGATGGAAAAATCTGGTAATTTAATAAGTTTGATTGGTTGGCATATAGAGTGGAAAAGGATGCCTTATTTTTTTCTATTGTTTTCTTTTCAAGAAATTGCCTCAACCCCATACATTTGGGAATGATGTATTTACAAAATTTAGGTTCTCTCGTTGGAAGACAATTTTATATGCTTTCAATAAATATGTTGGTGGTCCAAATAGTTTCCACAGCATTACAAGGGTTGAGTATGAAGACTTCAAAATCAACAATCAAATGTCTCCAGTAAAATGATTATTTATACTAAGGAGGCAAAAATTGCATACAAAATTTGTTTAACTACATCTTCAGATTGTGCAAGATATCTCATAGCGTAAGGTGGAGCTTTTTGTAGGCATAATAAGATCTCCACTTCCATTAACAAGGGCGATTTTAGAAAGTTGTTGGATTAGTATGAAGATAAAAAGGAGGAGGTGAAGGAGTCATTTTTTATAGCTCTAAGGCATGCGGTTATTATTTCTCTAGATATTCAAAGGAGTTTTCGAAATGTTGTGCACAAGAGATCATAGAAGTTATTTAGGGTAAGATTGGAGATAGAATTTTTGCATTGCTTATTGATGATTCTTGAGATGTATCAACAAAGGAGCAAATGACAGTTATTGTGAGGTTAGGTTGCACGTCTCGTTTTTTAGGCGTAAATTTCACAAAACTACAGTCATGACATTTATGCATTCTTGTGTTGTTCTAACTTTGTAAAATTTGTGACATATAGATTTATCAACAATCACGGAAAGGTTATGGAAATGTTTGTTGCGCATATCACAAATTGTACATCTTCGGCATTGAAGGAAGCTTTGGCTGGTGTGCTTGGTTTACACGGTTTACCTATTTCCAGGTTATGTGGCCAAGGCTATGATGGAGCTTCTAATATGAGAGTTGAATTTAATGGCTTGCAAAAAATTATTTGGGATGGCAATCCATCAGCTTTCTATGTCCAGTGCTTCGTTCACCAGTTACAGTTGGTGGTTGTCACTATCACAAGTTGTACTAGAACTATTACAGATTTCTTCAATTATATTCCTCTGATAGTGACTGTTGTGTCACTTGCAAGAGAAAAGAAGTTTTGATTGAAAAGCATCATGATGTCTTGTTTGAGAAGTTGAAGAATGGTTTGATTTCAGCTAATACAAGGTTGCATCAAGAAACTGCCCTAGCTAGACCTGGAGATACTCAGTGGGCCTCACACCTCAAAACCTTACTTTGTATGGACCAAATGTGGGGGGCAGTGGTGGATGTGCTAGAGCTTATAAGCAAAGATGCCTGTCAAAACTCAAATTATGGTCGAGCAGAATGTTTGCTAAAAAAGATGAAATGCTTTGAATTTGTATTCATTATGTATTTTTTTTAATAACCTTATTGAGCATTACAAATGAACTATCACTTATTTTGAAAAGAAAGCATCAAGACAATGTTGAAGCTATGGGCTTGATACAAGATATGAAAAAGAACTTTCAAGGTAAGAGGGACAAATGGGTGAGGGGAGCCAATCAAGTCAAAAAAATTTGTGAGGCCTATGGGATTGTTGTTCCAAATATGGATGGTACTGTTGGAGTTATGGGTAAATCTCTATGTTGGAAGCATACATGACTCAATATCATTATTACAAAATTGATATTTTCAATGCTGCTCTTGATGTAACTATGAATGAGATGAATCATTGCTTCAATGAAGTTTCCTCAAGAGTTATTGGTATGCATGTCTTGTCTTGATCCAAGCGACTCCTCTAAATTTAATGTTAATAAATTTGTTCGACTTACTGAGATTTATGGTAATGATTTCACAATAGCTGACCGGTTCTTGTTAAGAAGTCAACTTCAAACCTTCACTCTCAATATTAGGAGAAGTGATGAATTTCATGGATGTCATGATATTTCAAAACTTGTTCAAATGATGGTTGAAACCAAAAACGATAGTACTTTCCGTTGGTATATCCTCTCATTGAGTTGACATTGATCATTTCGGTGGCAACGACATATGTTGAGAGAATATTTTTGGCAATGAATATTATCTAAATAGATTTGCGTAACAAGGTAGTGTATGACTGGCTCAATGACTTGATGATATGCTATACCGAACAAGAGATATTTACAATTATTAATGATGCTAGAATCATAAAACACTTCCAAGACATGGAATATCGTAGAATGAATTTGCCTTGTCATTCAAGCTAGCGCCTTAGTGGTATGTTTCTTTTATTTTGAATGTTCATAATCATTTATAATTTCTATTGTGCCACTAATTTTGCAAATTTTGATATGCAAATCGCTTTGGATTGGACACATATTCATGTGTTTTGGGAATGTCTTTCCATTAGCAAGGTACTTTCATTGTATTTTTCTTTTTTTGCTATGCTTCACTTTTGTTCATATATGAATTTTAATTGCTCAAGACTATATTTGCTATATTTGTCTCAATTTAGTTTAGTCCTTCGAGGCTTTGAGTCCACTCTTTGGGTGACATGTTGGGCTATTTGGCAAGCTAGAAGCAAAGCGCTTCCTGAAGAAGTTTTCCAGAGCCCTCAGAGTGCACATAGCTTCCTTCATTCAGATTTTTTTGATGGAATGGAAAACTGTATCTGCTAAGACCTCAAAAGGGAGAATACTTATTCAGAAACTGAAGAAGAAAGGCCCGAGATGGATTCCAGCCCCTGCAGAATGTGTTAAAGTCAATGTAGATGCAGCTATTTCTCGCTCAGGGAATAAGGGTGCTGTTGGAATTATTTGGAGAGATGGAACAGGGAAGTTAATTTATGCTAGTTTTAGAAAGGTGCATGCAGATCAGGCAGGAAGGAAGGGAGTCGAACAATGATGCTCATGTATTAGCTAAGATGGCAACCTCTGTTGAGGAGGGGCAACATGTTTCGTTGCTCAGTCCTCCCGTGTATCTGTAAACAGTGGTCAATAAAGCTCCCTGTCCCTTAAAAAAGAGAGTTAATTGAAGGATTGGGACCTACTAAGAGAGGTGAATTGGTGTAAACTAACACCTAAATCTAATTTTTTTTATTAGTTCTAAAAATTACTAAAATAATCAATCTAGGATAAATAATCTAAGACCATGAAAGAAAGCTAGATTAAATTAAGTAAACTAGGAAGTAATTATACATAAACAAAAATTAGTAAATTGGAATCCATACCCATTGATTTATTCCTCAAATTAGAAATACATAATAGGCACAAGGATCCCTCTACGTAAAAGTACAACCTAAAATAATCTCTCAAATTTTTCTCAATTTTTCTACTCCTTTTCTCTTGTTCTTTTCTCTCTCCTTTCTATTTGCTGTCACTCCTTTCTTCTTTTCCTTGCGCTGTACAGTGTACACTGAGTCCCTGATGGTCACCTGTAGCCGTACGTCCTTTTTGTACCACTGATGTAACCAAGTAGTTGTGCGTTGCTTTCTTGTGCTGCAACTACCAGAAGCCTCAACGAGTAACGTTTCGCACTTCCTCTCTGCAACCTGCAGCCGTACGTCGCGCGTCTTGCTGCAGCCGCCGTCAGGAACTCCCTCTAGCGAACGCAACCGCACATCTCTTGCCTCGTACGCGCCGCCGGCTAGCAGATGCTCTTTTTTTTTTTTCCTTGCAAGCTGCAAAGGACTACGAGGGCTGCTTTTCCTGCTGCCCTCGCCCCTCGGAGCCCGTTTATCTGCCGCCGCTCATTTCTTTTTTCCGTTCTTTCCTTGCGAAGCCCCCACGAGGAACAGCAGCCACCACGACGTATTTATACCGCAGCCCCTATGACCTAGCCGCTTAACCCTAATTTTTTTATCTCTAATCTCGTACCTGTATGCATACATACTTGGCCTAACAACACATAGTCTGTTCCAATACATACATAAATACAAATATACATAAAGCCCAAAATTCACACGTGGACGTGCACAACTCACTTGCCAATCTCGCTCGGCTCGCTCACTTGTATGGTCCGCCGGCCACTACACCGTGTTACCCGTCCAGATAGACCTCTTCGCGTGCCGTCTCGCTATACTCACGTCCCTCGCGTGCTGCATTTGTACCTAAAACAATATATTAAGCAAGATTGAGTAGTTTCGTACTCAGCAAGACTTAAAGTGGTATTTGCAAAGTGCAGTAATGTAGGCTATATCAAAGGAGACTTTTACGGTTAATTTGCATAAAGCGATATTGAATTTGTAAATCAAGTTGTAATTAACAAACCAAATTTGTAAAGCAAGTTTGATTGATATGAAAGTAAGTAAAGCATAAGTAGTAACTCACAGTCCTTCACGGCGTGAACATCGAATCGTCCATTGCCAACACATGGCACAAATCTGCAACAATCACCTTCCAACAAATGTCTTCAATCCAAATCATTTAGAAAATACTAAAACTTCTAACTATGTGATGACTTTACCAAGTGTCTATAATCGCGGGCACGGCTAATCGATTAGATTTACACTCTGCATATGTGTACAACTTTACCCACAAGTCATGACTTTTTCTTTTTGCCGTATGTTTCACGCACCTTTGGCGTAGTGGATAGAATGTTTATGAAGAAAACATTTACATTACCTATGTTGACTTTGCATCAGCACGGTGACGATAACCCATGCTATGGTGGTGAAAGATATTGGTACAGTCACTGTACGATAAATGGTTATATATATCCATAGCATGACGTATACCGTTGTATCAGCAAACGTTATTCCCAACACCTCGGTGTGTGTGTCCCTCCGAGTAAACATAAACGGAGAACCCGTACTACTCCAGCCTTCCATGTGCAAGGTTAATCTAGACAACTTAATTGGTTTAAGGCTGTCCTATACCAGCACTTGTGGTTGTACGTGTTTCTTGACCTGAAAACAACCCATAATTCGGTCCTTAATTCAATATGGGCGATAATCTCCCCTTACACTACGTACAACACCAGCACCTTCGGCTATTACCAATAATCGCCCGCATCTAAACCATAGTTTTATTTTGAGTTTTTAACAAAAATACCAGCAACCATCATCATGTCTCAATATCTCCAAGTTTTATCTGATCAGTTTATCCAATTTGTTCATCCCAAATCTAAAGTATGGCTAAGCATGATTATTAATCATCTCATATATCTAAATTGGCATTATATATTATTTAACCTTAATTCTAGGTTTATCAAAGTTCACATATCAATACTTATTAAAGAAGTTTCATGAGATAACAGGTATATCTACCAGTACCACAATATAGCAAATTTACAGAAAATATGTGCATGCATAAACAAATTTACCAAAACAAAATAAAAATTGAAACATTAAGATCAATATGATCAAAGGGGGTGCTTGCCTTGCTTAATTGTTGTTTATGATGTAAGTCGTGGTCGTAGCTGACGTTGTCGACAACGGAATTAGTAGCGTCGGTTTCTACACGACGTCCAACCAGGAATATAGCGAATAACAAACTTTAATAAGGGCAAAAAGAAGATAGACAATATATATATATATATATATATATATATATATATATATATATATATATATATATATATATTGCTAGCGACTTTTAGGTTAAGCGATGACGCGGTTTCTTTCTATAGACTATCTATTCTTGTTTTACGAATTCAAGAGGCTAAAATTATGTATTTTCATATTTATAATTTCGAATTCAAGTTGCTAAAATTATTTGGATTAATAGAATTAAAACATTAGTCATTTTGTCGTATGCTATTCATGAATAGTACTCAACTTTAAATGATTTCGCATGAGAAGTAGTTTCGTATATGTTAGGTCTGTTAAGTTTATGTAAGTTTAGGCCACTAGATATATTCATGATTTAAAAAAAGTTCTGGTGGTGTAAATATCTTAACTATTGATTTCTTATTTATTAGGTTCGTTTAGTCCTATTACGGATTTTAGTATTCATAATACTTAGGGTTATATTGTTAACAGGATTTATATGCAAAGCAAGTTGTAATGAAATTATTTCTTTAGAATAGGATAGTCTTTGCCTTAAAGAGAATTTTTAGGCTAATTTTATTAATATTAGTGTTTAGACGAGATGTTTTATTTGTTGCTGAAATAGCATATATGGTCTTAAAGTTTACGTTATAAGTGATCAGTATTCGTTTTAAGCTTACGACTGCACTTTACATGATTATGTAACCATTTTTCTGGTATTAGTAGGGGACGACCCTAGAAGTGTTTTAAAACTGGTTTTGCATTATTTTGCTTTTAGCTGCCATAGTTTATATGCATACGAAGGAAGAAATCTTAATTCAAATTAGTTCTTTTTTGTCGATTATCATTATCTTATTTTTAAGAATATGCTGAGATTAGCCCTGACTAATCTGATACTTTATATATATATATAGGAAGCCTTTTCCGTACTCCCACCTCTAATATACGACTTAAATGAACGTTTTATACACCTTTATCACTTTCGGTATACTCCAATGCGACATGGTTGAAAAAATTTCATCAGAGCACTTTAATTTTTTTTGCTACATACCCTTTTTCATATGTAAAACAAATATATAAACAAATTATGCTATAAATGGTGAACTTTAATGAAATTTTTCATGGAACTCACTTTGGAGTATCTTATAATCAGTATTAGAGTATACTCAAAAGGATAAAGAGGTATAACAACATCATTTAAATGGTATACTAGAGGTGAGAGTACGTACACCCAGGAGTATGGAATCATTTTCCTATATATATATATATGTTGGCTAAGGGATTAAGCATAAGCTATGACCCTATTTTAATGACTGTTGTTGTATGATATGGTCTAATTTATTTAGGATTTAGTTTTTCATGCATCATGACTTTACTTTATATATATATATATGCATAAGTCTTATGGTCTTTATACAGGCTAAATTTGTGCACATGTGACATTTTATTGTTTTTCATTCAAAAACATTTCAATTAGTTCCATGACCCATTCTGAAATATATGCGCGCGCGCACACACACATATATATACTTCTATTAGTTATTATACATATGCATATACATATATACATCTTTGCACTCGGGTCACATTCTATTCATGAAACAATTCAAGTCAAGTTCATTTCTTAAATATCTTAGCATTTTCAGGAGTCCTACTGTCATTTTTATATATTGAAAACAATTCCATTCATTTTAGATTTCTTTTGCACAAATTATACACGTTTTAATATTTAGTGTATTGAAATTAATCTTTAATAGAAAATGATTCAAAAAAGTTTAAATTCAAATATTTTTACATATTTGGGTTTCTGGAAGCATAAGGATTTCATTAAAATTGGTTTCATTTAATTCCAAGCTTATTTGCAATTTTTTTTGTATAACCTATGTTTTAAGTCTTCTCTTTAAGTTTAGATTTCAATTTACAATTTGCTCATTTTCAAAATGTTTTTTCATATTCTGAAAGTACTTGATTTAATATAAATTTATAATTTTGGTTCATCTCATTTGGATTAAAAATGCATAGTTATAAATAGTTAAAGTGGCTCGGTTAAGAAAATCCAGAGAACATAGAAAGTACGTCTTCACCACATTGGAAGCACCTTTTCTTTTTGCGGGATTTTCTTTTAAAGCCAACCAACTACCGCATGGGGCCCGAGTGCAGTGTCACAGGTGTTCGCGTGAGGCTGCCAAAAGGGACCCGCTTGGCAATGAAGGAAAACAGAGGCGCTCGGACTTGAGCTCGCCTCTGGCGAGGCTTCGCCGGAGGCGACGAATCAGTGGAATAGCAGACACTAGTGGGTCAGCGCGCATCTAGGGAAGGTCTAGGAGCTACCGGTGGTGACCGGAATCGGTGCGCCACTGAGAGGAGGAGGCGGCGACCATGGCCGACCGGCGGAGAAGGGGTTCTAGGGGTTTTTGTCGTTCATTACCACCGCAGGGAGCATAAAAAAGCTTAAGGGAATCCATTTTTGTGGCTTACCGTGGGGATGGAGCCTTGTGCGGAGCCGACGGCGTGTGATCGGAGCTGAGAGAGACGGTGCACGAGGCGGCGAGGATATGGTCGTTCAAAGATTAAATTTGGTGAGGGCTTTTGATCTTTGTGGGCTGCTTATGCTAAGGTTCAAAACAATTTGGTTATGGTTTAGTGGTTCATCTCAATTTTTCTTTTGCCCGAGCTTTGAAGCTTCCTGGCAATGGCGAGCAGAGAAAGAAATTGAGGCTTCTTGACTGGAATTAACAGAGGGGAAGATGGGGGAAATGGTGTGCGGCTCTTTGTGAACCCGCGGACACCTTTTATAGCTGTGGAGATGGCGTAGATAAGCCTGACCCCGGGCATGAACTCGCCGAGCTCTTGCGGTGCGGCACAGGGGAAGCATTGGTTGTGCAGCTGGAAACGTGGGGAAGGTGGCGACGTGGTGGAGCTGGTGACGTCGGCTCCTCCTCGGCTGACGCAAAATCGCAAAGTTGGCGTGAGCTACAGAGATGAGGAATTGGCTTCGAGGCTTTGACACTCTGAGGAAGAAGAAGATGAGAGCTGTGTCTGGTCGGTGGGTCCGCACAGAGAACTGGTCCCATGCGCCAGTGTCAGAATGCGCAAACAGAATTTGGACAGCAAGCTGAGCCGGTTTTGGTTTAATGAATCGGTTAGCTATCTTGTCTGTAAATATTTTATAATTTTCATGAGTGATGTCTAGATAATTTTATTTATCCTGTCAAATTTTCAGGCCGAAATATGACGCACAGAATGTATAAAATTCTAACAATGCACTGTACTCAAAATTTTGTTTTTTGTTTTTAATTTATATGGGAATATATATCTATAAAAAATTTCTGAAACTTTTTTTAGAAGTTCCTCATAGCTATATAATGCTTCATTAAAAATTTAAATTTTATATAATTTTTATTTAATTTATAAAAATTCTAACATTGGTATTTTTGGATTTTCAGCTTTTCTTCTTTTGAATTTTTAAATATAATAAAATTGGTTATTAATTTTTAATATTTTTAATTTTTGATGTGTTTATCCATCCAGAAGATAATATAAAATTTTTAGGTCGAGATAATGTCATATTATGTTATGACAATAGCACTATTGTTAGTCTAGTCTAATTAAATTACCTTTCATTTCGCATTTAATTATATTGATATGACTTTTTAAATTCAGAATTGATTTTATGGAGATTTTATAAGTTTAAATAAAAATTTTATTAATTTTATTATTATAAACTTTTACTATTTTCTTTTCTTTATTACTCAAGCCCAATTATAAAGGATTTTTTCCTTTAGAGAAAAATTCAAGAGAAATCAATAAATTCAGAAAAAATCATAAAATTCATCATTAATTATAATTAAATGTTGAAATTTAATATCTTATTGTATTTTAAGTTTTGCATTGAAGAGAAAAAGAAATCAATAAAAATAAGAGATTTTTTTAAGAACCAAAATTCAGTAAAATTTCAGATTGGATGGAATTTCAAAGTAAATTTTTATTTCTAACTCATTTTTATATTTTGTTTAATTTGGAAGGAGGAGTTTTATATTGCAGCTCATCTTTTTATTAAGACTGGATTTCAAGAAAATGAGATAAAAGATAATATTTTAAATCAAACTCTTGATTCCAATTTAAATTTTTATCCAATTCTATTTTTTAATTTTTAATTTTTGAAATTTTCAGGATGTTACTGTCCCGTACGAACCTACCACCCGGTCTGGAGCCGTCCCAATGTCGCGTGCGTCGGATGTTCTGCTGTAAAACTTGGCATGGGCACGAAAGGTCTGAACTCAATAAGAACCGGCATCATGGCTCGTCGTCTGCTTGCCTCCGTGCAACTCCAACGTTGCTTAACACCGTGTGATCCATCATTCCAACGTTGCTTAACACCGTGTGATCCATCATTCGGTGTCTTATAATACGAATTGTGCCACCTTTAGTCCCACTGGGTCACCGACAAAGATTTGATATGCCGACTCTGGATCGAAGCATCAATCATCAGAAAAACAGCAGGGCGATATGTTTTATACTACCTGTATACTTGAACTTTGGCTCATGTGTGAATCAAAGCATGTTATCCCAAGGTTCTTGTCTTAAACCTGAAGGCATGGACTTATGGGGACGAAGCGCGTCATTGCCGCCGCAACACGAAAGGCCCTGGGGTTGGAAAAAAAGTTGGGAGCTAGGTGCATTGTGAAAAGGAAATATGCAGGCTCGTGTGATGAGTCGTTCATATCCTAAAAGGCTGAGGGCAACGGCAGTACGACGAATGACCCGCTACGGCGTGTACGGACGTACCAGACAACATTTCGATCTGAGATTTTCTTCATGTAACAGCGTACACGATACTGCTGCCGTGGCGAGAATGGACGTCTTCATGTAAATTAAACTCCTTCAGGCTGCAACCTCGCCAAGCATGTCCTCCATGACATCTGTCAGAAATATATGCACTGCCAGGATGAAGTCATCATGCCCTTGTAGGTTGCAGGTGTTGAAAGACGTTCTTGAAGATGATCATTTGTCTTCCAGATGAAAAGTATGATACGGCAGTGGAAATTATCCGATGTTTCTAGCGTCTGAATTTGCAATGCTAAATTAAGCTTCGTTGTGAACCAACTGCTCTTTACGGCACTAAGGATGAAGCAAAAGGAGGCAGTCAAGCATTAGTTTGATCGAAACGATTAATTTAGGGTATGAACTATACGATTTTTGGTCAAAAGATCAGCAACATATAATAGCCATGGCCCATGGAACGCACTACTACCAGTCAGCATACCGTTTATTAGGAATCTGCTGCAACGTTCAAGCAACAAGTTTTTTTTTTTAATCACATCAATGTTTCTCGTAAGACAAGGAGCATTTCTATTGTTCCGTTTGAGTATTTGTATTTGGTTTAGCTCCTGTATCACGTCTCTTGAAGATTTCAACAGCATGTACAAGTCAAAATTCAATGATCAGTTCGTGAAATATATCAATTGCTTTGCTAATATTACTTTGCTCCTGTTTGGTACCTTCGTTTGTCCACGGTCGCTTAGTCAGATTGAACAAAGATATTGAAATTTTACTGTCTGAAAGATCTGTACTATCATACGTAAGTATAAGAGTAAATCTTAATGGGAGATGAACCACTTCCACTTGCATTTTTTTTCCTTTTTGTTATGACCAGTTGATATATCAACGAAGCATCGTGTTAAATAAGTACGAGTGCTTGGTCATGTGCGTACAAATGGCTGCCGACGTATATATAGTCCAGTGTGTGTTCAAGTAGACACGCGCTTTGCTATGTGCCTATCTTGTCGTATGAAGTGCTTAGATTGATGATGAGAACTTGCTGCATACAACTTATAATTCTTCCAGTCTTCTCCCGTAATCTTTACTTGGTGTCTAGAAGCCCTGAATGTTGATTGTTGATCCAAATTCAGAAAGAAGGTCAAACTTCTGACGGAGCGTAGCGGAGGCCCGTCGCCGATATATATATCTCCTCTTGTAAGCCGCACGGACGATTGGTCCCCTGCGTTTGTAACTCTCCAGACAAAATAGTGAATCTCTGCCGTCGGCGTCCGTGATTTTTTCTCGAAAGGGTTTTCTACGTTAAATCTTGTGTCCCTTGTTCCGTTTGAGTTCGTCATTGATTTAACACTGAAAATAAGTGTAACCAACCCTTCAGTAGTTTCTAGATCAGATGAGTGAGTTCAGGTGTTTGTGTTAGTGCGCAACCACGAGGAAACCTGATCTAACTAGAGATAACTTGACATTCTCGAAATGACAGCTGAAGTATGTCGAGGAAACACGTCACCTTCTAAACTAAACCTTTCGATGAAATATATTGTCCGTAATTTCTTGTCAATTTAAACTTTGAGTTGAATCAGTTGATGTATGTAATTTAATATAGCATTAAATGAATTGTTGATTATAACTCAATATTTTTTTAAAAAATATTTACAGGGTGCTTCTAGTTCATGTTTTAGGCTTAGTGGAATCTAGACGTAAGGGGAGTGTTGAAGTATATATATTGTCCACCTTCTATTATGAGTTTAAGTTTTTAAATGAACTGTTTGGTACACGCAACTCAATACTTTTCACGTGGTGCCTACCGTTAATTAGAACCTTGAGGAAAGCATAAGCATGAGAAAAAGGAAACATTTCAACGATACCCTTCCTAAGCAATCTCTGAGATGCACCAAGAAAAGTATTTTGATAGGTAAGTTTGCATAAACAGATGTACATTTCAGCATCCTTTCTTTCGCGAATTGTACTTTTCAGGTTCTGAATTTTCTGTGGCTGAAAGCATGCGTTCTTCCTCTTTAGTGCTTCATGGCATTGCCAAGCATCGTTTGTTTGTTTCTTTTCTCCATATTTCAGTTTTAGTCCGGTGTTGAACATGTCATTGAAAGTTTACTTCACGAGTTTTCGCAATGATATTGTTAGAATAGGAACTTGAAAGCTCATGTGGAAGTCTATTCTTAATGGTAATGAGTTATTGAGTGTGTTTAAACTTTAGGTGTCTAAGTTTGAGTTTGTTCTGAACGTTATTCTAAATTTGAAGCAATTTGAGCTATGTCTAGAATTTGCAGTGCTATCGGCCATGGTAGCCCGGTGCTACCGGGAAGTGGTAGCATCGGTCCCAAGAGCGGTGTGTAAAAACCCGAGAGGGTGTTTTGGGGGATCTGGCAGGCCGGTACTACCGGCCATGGCAGCCCGGTGCTACCGGCCGAGCGGTAGCACCGACCTCGCAGAACAGTGTAAAAATTCCATAAGGGTGCATTTTTGGGTATTCTAGTGGTTCGCTGCTACCGCCTATGACAGTCCGGTGCTATCGGGCTAGCGGTAGCACCGACCCAAATGCCTGGTGTGAAAATTCCAGAGAGGGATATTTTGCTGCTTTGGATGAAGGGCGGTGCTACTGGCGAGGGGGCGGTAGTACCAACCCTGATGAGCGTGAATGTTACAAAAATTATGATTTTATGAGTTTAATTGCATATATTTTTAAACATTGCTATGTGATGGGTATTTCTTGTCTTTGATGGTCGCATGACGTCGATGCTTGATCATGGTGAGGCAGAGGATGATTGGGACTATACGAGATGCGTCGGAGGTCCAAACGGTCGAGGGTCGCCAGAAGATGATTGAAAACGAAGTCGCTACGAGCCAAGAAGATAAGGAATTGATAAGATGCTAACTTGGAGCTACTCATATCAAGGAGGGCCGTCGGATCACGGTCTAGGTGATAGAGTACCGAGTTTAGTTAGTATGCTTTGAAAAGCGTGCAAAAAACCCGATATGTTTGTTGGGTTTCGGGTTAACCCATGTATATGTCTGTGTGTGGGAGTCATTCCTAGCCCTAGATCTGATCCTTAGGATAGAAGAAACATATCCAAGGGTGAAGGGTGACTCAGGAGTAGTATAAATAGAGGGAGAGAGGTAGCCTTCCTCCTCTTGAAGGTTTTAGAGGTTTTGTGCTCCTTTGAGTTTTGCCCACTTTGTTATGAGGCTTTGTAAACCTCCCTTTCAGAAATGCAAATCCTTTTCTTCTATGCTTGAATTTATTTTACGCATTTACTTTATGCCTTAAATTCAGCACTTAAATTCCACACTTACATTCTTACAATTTAGATTTGCTTCCCCTCCTTCTACATGTTTTTGCTTCCTGTGCCAAGGATATTGATTGATGGATGAACCTCCTATTATACCTCAATCATCTAGACAATCCATGTGTTCTTTTTGCGAGAAACCGATCTTGTGTTTTGACTAAATCATTCTTGTAGATTGCGTTTGTGGGGTTTTGGACTTATGTTCTTGCTTACTGTGACGTGTGGGAGGTAATCCAAGATCATTTTGATCAT
Organism: Otatea glauca; assembly: GCA_036346275.1. NCBI lineage: Eukaryota > Viridiplantae > Streptophyta > Magnoliopsida > Poales > Poaceae > Otatea > Otatea glauca. Next base: position 51,933,831 of record CM070722.1, on the reverse strand, counting down.
CATAGCCCCACGAGCAAGTCCAAGATCGAGTTCTTGAGTTTTGCTCAAACTTGGTGTGTTCTTCTTTTAAAGTGAAAAAGGTTGGAATTTTGACGTCAATCCTTACGATTGAAGGTTGGAATACGTTCCTAACATCCTTAGAAAAACATCTATCAAGTTTCGTGAGTTTTTGTCCCGCCAATTAAAAGATTAATCAAAATTTGCTTTTGAAGTTCGTGATGGTTTTTCACTGTTCTTGAGCCCGGTCATACCGGCCTTGCAAGAAACTTCTTCTATGTCTTTTGTTTCTTTTGATTGTTTTTGTTGAGAGCTTGTTTGGATTATCTTGATTGTGGGAAAACTTTATTTGAGATCATTCACCCCTTTTGATCGCCATCTCGATCCTTCGAAACCATTTGTTTCATGTTACAGTTACAAAACCAAACAGTAGAGTAAGAGAACTTCGGGGATTCCAAAGGGGTTCACCAACTTTTCAAAGTCAACAGAATGCTACATTCATACTTCCAAACTATATGTTTTAAATAATATCTTTGATAAAAATTAAAAGGCTCTGACTGCACGTATTCTGGGGAATACACGGATTGCCTCGACGTATAATTCTCGCAAGTTAAAGGGAATGGATGCGGACGTGTGCTCAGTAGTTCAGTTGCGTGAAACGGTGGTAAAGATCATCAAATTAACATCGGAGGAGATATCATGAGCAAAAGGTGGGACATGTTACGTAGGTATATAGTGCTTTTGTCTAGTGCTCTTGAAACTTGTTCTCCAGTGTTCCAATTGTATCAAATTGCGAAGAAGACTCATCTGGATAAAAGTACCGTAAAAAGAGTTCAATTATGGTGAAAAGGACTGCCAATCGAGGTGGACAACGAAGTCAATGTTAGCCAGCTCTGCCGTTTCTGGCTTTGTTATGCATGAACTGGAGTGCGAATGTACTTCCAGTCTGTGGAGCGCCACGGTTTTCCACCTCATTTTGCAAAGAGATTTCACTGTGCGAAGTAACGTAGAACGTTGGTTCGATACAAGCGTGTGCAAGGGCAAATCCTGACCACCAGCTCAGAATCCAGTGAGTAGAAGCTATTTACACCCAAGGATTCAAATTTCGTTTTCGATAAAATATCGCCCGGACCGAATTCCGAAATTTCGCCGAAATTCGAATATTTCGGACAAATCTCATTCGAAATTTTAAAACAAAAATTCAAATCCGGTTATTTTCTACCGAGAAAAATGAAATTTCACCGAAAAATACCGAAATTTCGGGCGAAATACCCAAAATTTTAGCGTTTTTGCAACGGCTGAAAAGTGGGTTAAACGATATCGAAAAATTTTGAAATTTGTTTTGGAGAGTCCTGACACATAGCTGATATTTCTATAAAAATTTCAGATAATTCTGAAGTCTGTGGAATTTTTAAAAATTCAAATATTGCTACTATCCTGATAAAACACTGACCGATAATTTTGAACCGAATGCAAAATGGTTCAAACCACGTTATAAACATTTGAAATTTGTTTTGCATGGTTATGATGTATCTCTAATGCTCTCATAAAATTTTCAGATGATGATCAAACTGTATGAATTTTTAAAATTCGAACAGTACTACTGCCCTGTTAAAAGGCTTACCGGCAAATTTGAACAAAATAAAAAATTATCTAAACTATGTTAAAAACTTTTGAATTTTTTTTGGATGGTCCTGATGTAGCATTAATGTTGATTTAAAATTTTTAGATGATGATCATTCTCAAATAATGTTTAAAAATTCAGACAATGCTACATCCTGATAAAAGCGTGATGATCAATACATAGATTTTCTTTACCAATAAAAAAAGTTTAAATTTTTTTAAAATTTTACAGAAGGGTTATAAGGAAGTTATTAATATCTCATAAAATTTTTGAATTATTATCACGCTCCAGTGAATTTATAAAATTCTTACAAGGCACAGTACCATTTATGTTCTTTTCTTTTTTATTTTTGAAATATAATATAACAAACGAAGTTCAATGCTTACATATATTTGATTGACCAAACAAACAAAATTGAAAATTTTATATAATGGTACTAAGGCAATTATTAATCTCTCAAAAAAATTAGATCATAATCACACGTAAGAAAATTTATAAAATTCTAAAAATGTAACTGTCCCAATTATATTCATTCTGTTTTTGATTTTTTAAGGATAACAAATTAAGTTAAATTATTTTTAAATTTTTTATGTATGATCCTAAGATATTAAAGATATTACCGTAAAATTTTCCGCTCATTATCAAGCTTTTAAAATTTTATAAAAAGCTGACAGTGTTTCTGCCAAAATTTTAAAATGCCTCAAAAATTCGGTTTCTCAACAAATTTTCATAGGATATGACTTTCCTAAGGGTTATTGGACCAAATCCGGCCTTAAAAGTTTCAAAACTGGCCAAAAAAATAAAATTTCAGCGAAATTTGTCGTAATTTCGCCGAGAAAAAACGAAATTTTAGGTTACTGTAATAATTTCAAAATTTTTTAAAAAAATTTTATCCGGCCGGTAGTTTAGATTTCGGGGTGGTCCGAAATCCGAAATTCAACGAAATTTCGATGAAATTTCGCAAATTCGACGAGATTTGGAATCCTGTTTACTCCTCGAAAGTCTTCAGGTTTGTCCTCACGGGGATTGCTTCTTTGGGCTCTCGCTGCAGTCTGAATCCTTCAGTGTGCTCCATACAGTCAAATTCGGCAATATACGGACGTCCATCTGACAAGCAGCAGCCAAAGTCACGGTCAAAATGTACGACCAGGTCGCTGTACTTTGTCACAGAACCAAAGCAGGCTCTCTCGTGATCTTTCAACATATACATACTTACATACGGTCTGCTAATACTGACAGTACATGCAGTCAAGGTCGATCCAAAAGCCAACAAAGATACGTGGAAATATCAAACATGTACAGATCGCTCACCAGATTGCATGAACACAAGGGGTATTAAGACTAGTCTCTGGGATGAACGAGTCATTTGCAAGTGTCTCAAATTGTAAAATCCAGTCATGATCGGACAAACGCGTGGTAGGCCTCCATATGGCACGCGCCTGAGGCAGAACAAATGAAGACTGAAAGAACTCTCGTGTGTGCATTCTGCGTAGATCTGGGAGACCTTGCATGCCGGATGCACGTCGGAAAAAAGCTTACCGTGTATTCCCAGGTGCCAAGGCAATGTTAGATCTGAGAGAAATGTATTAGCACCGATGATAAGGGATGGACTTTGGAGCAATGTGTGCTAAGTCTAGATTACGCGGCATCGAAGCAAGCTGATATAAAGGTTAGAAAAGTTGAACATTTCTTTAGCTAACGAAGGGCTAAAAATAGCGATTAGAGAATGATGAATGATCTCAAAACATTTCTTAATGAATGATCTCAAAACATTTCTTACCCTCAACGAACCAAGCTAAACCCATAAGAGAACAAATGAAAGCGAAAAACAAATCAAATTTCAAAGATTTTAGCCCGGGGTGGTACTACGGCCAATGTAGGACCGGTAATACCGTAGTGAACAGTAAAATCATCTCGAGTTTAAATCTAAAAATTGATGTAACTTTTGATTGGATGATCCAAAACTTGTGAAACTTTATGTGCACCTTCCTAATAATGTCAATAACCTATTCTAACCATCAATCACAAAGATTGACGTCAAAGTTTTGACCTTTTTTAAATTTACCGAAAGTTACACCAAACCCGGGTCAAAATCTAAAACATTACATTGAGCTTGCTCGTGGGGATTTGATGATTAAGATGACCTTAGATGGCCTCCCACGTATCACATCAAGTAAGAATTCCAAAGAAATTGGCCTCAAACGTGCAAGATCAAGCGATCTATCACAAATCCTTTCTTCTCAAGCTAAAAATCAATTTCTTGAGAAATCTCTTGATGATCATGCGAGAGCTTGATTAGATGATTATTGGGATATGATCCACAGAGGATTCATCCATCAATCATTCATCCTTAGCAACACAAGATAAATAGAAGAAAAAATCACCAAGAAAAAAAATCAAGAAGAGAGAAGATCAAAACAAGAGGCAAAACTTGAGCACGAATTTTGATTTCATTTCAGATTATGAGGATAGATTACAAAGCCTCTTACCTAAGGGCAAAACTCCCAAGAAGCACTTATATACCCACACAAGAAAACTAAAATCTTGTAGAAACCCTAATCTTTCTAACCTATGCTTAGTGGCTTAAAGCCTCATCTCCCACTACATCATCTTATATAGTAGAGGCAACCCTAACCCTAAAACCTGAACACACATGTGGATCTCATTCACATTTACATGGGCTAACCCATTAAACCAACATCATACCGAGTTTTACACTTACACAAGTACGCTTCTTAAAGTGGCCTTCACCATGACGCCCAATTCACTCTACGAGTCCGAATTTGCGTCAAGCTCCACTTTGGCAAAACCTAAACCACTGATACCATCGTCGCAGTTTTTCAAACCGCCTTAGCCGTCGGTATTGGACAAATTATTAATTTGCCCCAAGAACCGGTGTTCCTTCGCCTCGAAGCATCGTCCATGCTTCATTGCTTTCCACATGGTACCAATGGCTTACCGTCAAGCCTCTCACGCGTCCGGACTCTCTCGAACCGTCCTCGCTTGCAAATAGGCCCAAGTCACCTGGTGTGCCACGTGTCATTGACCGCTTCACCATGACTGCACCGGCTTCTTTGACCGTTTTGGACCTTAACTCCTCTTTGAGCCTAGTTTCGGTCCATGCCGTTGCCCACCATGTCCATCACCAATGCTTCACACTTCGGCTTTTTGTTTTTCCCGCTTGCAACCACTTTCTAGCCTCAGTCATTTTTCGGCGTCTCTTGACCGTTCTGGACCTTAACTCTCCTAGCCTAGTCCCCGTCTCCTTCACCTCACTATGACTTAGCTTCGAAGTCTTACAACCACACAAACAAGTAAACCATTATGTAGCACTGTTCATAATAATATGCATTAATTATCACATAATGCAAACATTAAACTCAAGATCACTAGAAAGTCAATACTACCGCCACCTAGGACTGGCGCTCCTGCTTAGTCGGTAGTATCGATCGCCCTGAGAAACCCCGAAAGACCTCTCTCTGAAAAATGACTACCGCCTACTAGAGGCCAGTAGTACTGCACCCCCAGTATTATCGCCCCTAGGGCCGGTAGTGTCGCTCTAAACACACCCCAGAGAAACACTTCACTGTAAAAAGGCTACCGCACTTACGGCCGGTATCACTGTAGGGTCGGCACTATCGCCATCCCAGGCCCGTAGTGCCGCCACCACTACAAGGCCGGTAGTGCCACCAAACACTGACAACACCTCAAATTACTCCAAATTTAAAATAGAATTCAAAATAAAGTTAAATTTGAGCACCGTATGCTCAAACGCTATCAATAACTCATTACAAATATAGATAGACATTCACGTGGCCTTTCATCTAAATATCTCACTTTAGCACGTACAGGCGATGCTAAGGATTAGAGTCAAAGTAGCTAACAATAGTGTTATAGAGAAAGATGTGACGTCTCCACCTTAGTATACATGCTATAATCAAACGCATTCACTGTGTAGACAAACGATTTGTTATGAGATAGCTATGAACTGGGAGATCATGGGGGAGTTCTTGCCATCCACTCATTATTGGAAAATACCAGATAATTGACCGTGGCGTGCCACGTCGCGACCGTTGCTCCCAATGCGAGCAAATCAAGAAAACGTGCAATTGGCGCTTCCCACGCGAGAAAATCGAGAAAACACGCGAAATGGCTAAAAGGATACAAACGTAATCGTTTTTTTCGCATTTATTTGGCTAAAAAGGATCTAAACGATTTTTTTTTCAAAAAAGGACCTAAACGGAACGCTAAAAAACCGAGAAAAGGACATAAACGTAATACATATTTTTTTTCCATAAAAAAGGACCTAACTGTGCTTTCTGTCAAAAAAAAAGACCCGTGTTTTTTTTGTAAAAAAAGACCTAAACATAATTTTTATTTTCCGAAAAAGGACCTCAGCGCGACACTTAAAAACGCATAAAGGACAAAAACGCAATATTATTTTTCCTTTTTCAAAAAAGATCTACGCGTAATATTTTTTCCCTGAAAAAGACATTTTCGTAATTTGTTTTCACGAAAAAAAACCCTAACGCAAAAAAAAAATTCCCGGCTCGAGCCGGAGCCCTCCCGGCTCAAACGCACGGGAGGCCACGAAAGCTCCTGGATTTAGTAGAGGGAGTATTCACTTCGTATCTTCAAGAAATCTTGTTTTCTGAGGCTTAGATTTGCCCATGAGGCTCATGAGTTCAGATTGCAAGGAAGACCTGGAGATATTTGGGAGCTTATGTAGTACACTGGCAGCTTTAGATTAGTTCCGAAAAAAACAATTGAACTGTCTCGAGCATACTCGCGTTAAACAATTACAAAGAACACATGCGCAATTAGCTGAAGCATAAGAAAAGGATGGCCAGAACAGAACGAAAGGAAGCAGCGGTTGACCGAGCAGAACACGGTGTGCAGTCTTGAACTTACTCCTACCTAATCCTCTTGCAATGTTTTTTTTTTGACAAATCCTCTTGCAACGTTTGTATTTCTAATTTGCTATTTTGTTCGTCAGCCTTCAACAACTCTTGGCAAGTCGCCTGCGGGTAACAAGGCCACGACCCACTAAACGTGGAAAAGGTATGCCTCTCTGCCCTCTGGTGCAGGTATGCGTTTGACGACGTGCAGGCTATAGAAGATGGTGCCAATTGTAGGCATAACAACTAAAATCAAATTCCTCTCATGATGATATTATGAAGATTTAGAAACGGTTCCTTCGAAAAGGGAAAAAAAGTGTAAAGAGGGCAAATGGGAAGTCTACACCTCGAGGCTCGTTCTCGGCCGCGACAGGGTCCAAGTAAGTAGGCAGGAATTTGAACTAAGTTCACTTACGTGGATGGATCGGAATCGTGATCCAGCTAAACAAGACCTGACACTAGGAGAACTTGGCACTGCAAACCTGCAACTTCCATGTCTAATCCAGTAGTATCCATTCACATAAGCAACCCTTTTGCTGAAATAACAGGTGACTTCAATCTATCGAAATAATCAGGAACCTACCGGATATGCCTGGCTCCTATTATTGCACTTTGCAGCATACCCGTTGTCATACAGCTTAACGTCTGAATCATTATGGGAGACGCTTCTAAACATCACTGTTTGAACGTTGAGTAACTATTGAAGCATAAACGAAAAATAGACGATGATTACTTACTATTTTGTTTAATTCAAAATTTATATAACTTATATTAAGAAATGATATATAGAAGTACTGTTCAAGGAGAAACTTTCAACAGATACCGGGCCCAAATGAACTGTACCACCTCGCTTATTTAGCACCTAAGACCTTGTCATACAATAAAAAATAGAAGTACTCCGAGTAGTTCCCATATCATATAGATCCCCACATAAGACTGCAAAATGGTTGTTGACCAGGTCAACTTGGAAGCTGTCACCCTCACGCCAACTCCCCCAACAACCGCGCTCCGCATCGCCATTTGCCCAAATACTATATGTAGTGGGCTAATGGCCCTCGCTTTCCCTACCGCTCTCACCAGTCACCAGCTTCACGCCTACACCTCCTACTCCATTTGCACCTCGAGTCGGAGCTCAAGGGAAGAAGCAACCCAGCACAGGCAAAGTCTTCCAAGTGTTCTACTACCATGGCGCGGCCAGGCCACACGGCGTGGCTCCTCCTCGCGGCTCTGCTGCTGTTCGCGGCCGGCGCGACGGCCCAGAACTGCCTGTCCGCGACGTTCCAGGGGGGGCGGTCGTTCCTCAAGTGCAACTCCCTGCCCGTGCTCGGCGCCAGCCTGCACTGGACGCACCACGCGGAGAACGGCACCGCGGCCGTCGCGTTCCGGGCGCCGCAGGGCAGCGGCGGCTGGGTCGCCTGGGGTATCAACACCGACCGCCCCAACAGCATGGCCGGCAGCAGCGTGTTCATCGCCTCGCAGGACGCCAACGGCGTCGTGTCAGTCCTCACGACCGTCCTGGAGAGCACGAGCCCCAGCCTGACCAGCACGAACCCCAGGTTCAGCGTGCCCGTCGCGCCATCCGCCGAGTACTCGGGAGGCGTGTACACCATATTCGTGACGGTGGCGCTGCCGGGGAACTCCACGCAGCAGAACACGGTGTGGCAGGCCGGGCCGGGCAACACCGGGTCGATATCGCCGCACCAGACGTCGGGGCCGAACTTGCAGAGCACCCTCAGCTTGGACTTCCTGTCCGGCCAGAGCACCGGGGCCTCCAATTCCAGGCTGCACCGTCGTAACGTGAGTTCTCCTACCACTCTCCAGCTTGATTATTAAATTCAATAAACAAAGAGAAATAGATAATGCTTTGATTTTCTTGAATGGTTCCATGCTTGATTGGCTCGTTTCATTTCCGAATTGTTTAGGTATTAGATAAGTTATGATAAGGAATGAAGTATATGACGTCGACGTTGTATTTATTACTTGCGCTCCGGTTCACGAAACTTATTAGTACTTTTGAAATTTTAGCTATCAATATCTTTTTAAATATTTAGATTGGAGACATAAAAATCACATATATAGATTCGTCTCGAAACTTACTTTCACAGTATTATAGTTTTATTGAATTTTTTAAATATATTATAATAGAAATTAGTGGTAAAAGTTGAGTTTTGTAGACCATGTCGATGTTTAAAACGATAACTATTTGTGATCGGGAGTGAGACGTTAGGATCAATTATTTCAGTTTAGTTGGAGATGATCGGAACTGTCATAGGCTCATAGCTGTTCGAATTATCTATTTGGACGTGACATACAAAATCAGCCAAATGGTTTGCTTTGACACACTGGGCTTTTAATAGCACGATGTGATTACCTCAACAACTGGACAGGGATGGGATTAGGAGATCCCTTTTGCCCATGTGTTTCTAGAAAAAGGATGGTCAAAACCCAACTCCGAGAAGCAACATCTTGGGGAGCTGCACCTGCGTCATACCTTAGATTTGGGGGAAAATTATATGGTATTAAGTGTCTTATAATCCTTGCGAAAACTAGATACTCTCTCCGTGATAAATATAAGTCGTATTTTGACTTTGCACAAGGATTAAGGTTGTGGTGAAATTGAGAAAGGCATGAGAGGAAATGACTTACATATCCCTCTTAATTGTCTTGGGAGATGAGAGACAATGAATAAATGCATATGGTTGAGAGAGAATAAATAGGGGTATAAGTGGAAAAGCTCATTAAATCTAAATGCACGCTTTATATTTTTCAACAAGATCATTTAAACTATAGGCCTTATATTTATCAACGGAGAGAGTACCTAGTAAATATTGATCTTTAAGTAACTAAATATTTTTCTCTCTTCCCCGCATATAACATGTGTTTTTGTTCTGAAAAGAATGCTATATATATATATACCTACGCTATAAGACACCTGGCGAAGTATAATTTATTTTCCAATTGTCACCTGCCCAACTTTAGTCGTAATGCAGTTAGGTACCTAGAGCTGTTCAACCTAGTACACGCTTTAAACATATTCTGATCAGAAAGCATCTACACACAGAAGATAGTAAGCCCAGCCTCTTGGTAATTTAGTAATCTGTATCAAATTCAGCTGCCGAGAATTGTTGAACAGACCTAACCTCAGACCAATGTTTTTCTCCTTAATTTTGAACGAAATTTTGTTTCGCTTACTCTTAACCATGGCACGCATGCATATGCATATATACAGATCCACGGAGTGCTGAACGCGGTGAGCTGGGGCGTCCTGATTCCCCTCGGCGCCATGATCGCACGCTACCTGCGGGTTTTCGAGTCCGCCGACCCGGCGTGGTTCTACCTCCACATCGCCTGCCAGTGCTCCGGCTACATCCTCGGCGTCGCCGGCTGGGGTCTCGGGCTCAAGCTCGGCAGCGAGTCCAAGGGCACCACCTACCGGCCCCACCGCAACATTGGCATTGCCATCTTCTGCCTCGCCACTCTCCAGGTTCGCGAAATCGCATTCTCTATTCTGCAACGTTGTTACTGTTACATTGCCATGGCAGAAGCTGACTGGAAGCTTGTTATGTTCCATGATCAGGTGTTTGCTCTGCTTGTGAGGCCGGACAAGAAGAACAAGTACAGGTTCTACTGGAACATCTACCACCACTTCGTTGGGTACTCGGTTATCGTCCTGGCCGCCATCAATATCTTCAAGGGGCTAGATATCCTGAAGCCGGCCAGCGGCTGGAAGACAACCTACATTGTCATCCTGGCGACGCTCGGCGGCATCGCCCTCTGCCTCGAGGCCATCACGTGGGTGATCGTCCTACGGCGGCGCAAGCGTGACGCCGACAAGTCGCACCACGGCGCCAATGGGGCCAACGGCGCCGGCTGGCAGCACCAGCAGGGTGTATAATCAGATGTACGTGGGCATTGGAGCAATGCACCACGCCTGTAGTTTTGCTGCGATGTGTCGTTTGTTTTGAGATGTGTTGTATCTTCCCCCTCTTCTTACTGCTTCTGTAGAGTAGGTCTTTTACCCTCCTTTTTTTTTTCCTGTAGGGCTCTATGATGGCATTTGTATACATTTTTTACTCGTCCATGTATAATTACTTTTATCTATATCCATACTATATGATTTCGATTAAGTGGATCTATACTTAAAATATTTTAAGCAAACGAATGATAAGTAATCAATATCTATTCTCTATTTACACTTTAATATTTATATGACTTTAAAATAGTGACGCATATGGGCCATTAGACCACGTCATTGCCTACGAGAAGACATGAAAATAACGTATGGGAGTTTTCTACAGTGATATCATCACTCAGATAAAATTAGAACCATTCTTCTTGTTTTTTTTTTCTTCCATTTGACAGCATCATAGGCAATGGTTTAAGATGTACTCGAGGCAATTTGATCAGTTGTTACAAGATCACATGAAGGAAAATACTGAAAACGACCTTCTTTTGAGTTCTAACCCGTGAAAGGATAGCTGAAAAGGAGGTGATATGTGGAAAAAAAATTAAAGTGAAGGTGAAATTATATGGTGCCTGGGTGCCACACACACACTGTGTAAAAGGCTCATAACTTTTTATAAACACGGATGATGTGATTGAATGGAAACATCGTGTGTTTGGTGTAATATTCAGTAAGTCCTGTAGTATAACGAAGTTCACAAATTATATACTATTTTATTTGCCAAGTAAAAATTATATGGTACAACAACATTCAATACAAACCGGTGCAACAAACAATCCTACGTCTCGTCTTTCATGTCACTTACTTTTGCGCTTGTGATGTAAACTTCTACTGTTCCACACACGGCAGTTCACCCACTCCATTGGATTTGATAGGAAAGCCTGAAGACGACGCCGGTTTCCATGACTAGTGCCGTGACCGGACCCTTCTTTTTTGTCTTAATCTGAAATAAACATTGTCTAGACTCTAGAGTCTCTGGGAGGGACAGATGCAGTTGCCAAGGTTGAGACGCCAATGAAGAATCCGCCCATGCATTTCAGTCCAAACTAATGGTGTATGCAAGCATGATGCTGTCATGACGACGTAGATTTTTTTAGAAAATCTATAGAAAAAGTGTATGGTATAGAGCACATCTGACGAATAGCAATCGGTCATTCAATCCTACGCATTTATCGCATCTTACATTCCCATTTCATGACTCTGGTTGAATCACTGCGTATACCTCACTCAAACCATCTTAACGGCATTCCTTCTATGAAAAGCCCCTCTCCTCCCTCTCTCTCTCTCCGACTTCCCATCTAAAGTAAGGGGGGAGGGCAGCATGAGCCAAGCTAAAGTCAAGAGCAGTAGAGAAGGGAGAAAGGAGAGAGATGGAAGTAGGGACTGTTTTGAGGAGCCAGCAAACAAAAACATACCGATCAATCTAGCATTCAGATTCCAATGCAGGGATATTCCATTTTGCCCTAATTTTGTACTTGTTTTAGTTTTACATTAGAATTTTGTGTGTGGATATTGGATTAGGACACATGGATCCAGCCACGGCTTCAAAGTCAAGTCTTTTGAACTCGGTGATTAAACCGTGACGAAATAATTCGAAAGTTGGCCGGTTTATATAAAAAATCGGCACACTTAGTGGAAATTTAAAAAAAAAATCAAGAAAAACTAAAAACAATTGCAGAAAAACAGCAACATCTACTGCTACAACCGTGATAACCTTTTTCTTTGCTTTAATCGCTTCAAAAGATGACATGAACATCGATCCCAGTATTCCGTAATCACTATTGAGTACTGACCCAAAGAGAAAAGGTATTTAGTAATCAGTAGGGGTGAAAACGGATCGGATATGAGCGGATATTGTTCTTTCCGTATCCTAAGCTATATTTTTTTTCCCGGATTTGAAATCGGATACGGGATAGCCGGATCCGGATACGAATCCGGATAATTTGGGATACGTCGGATATGTGACGGATTTGGATCAGGAACGGATAGAGGTATATGGATGCCTGAAGCCAAGATGCTCCAGTGTCCATAGGAACAAATGGAACCTTGAAAAAGGAAAAGTATAGCAAAAGTTTAGGGTACAAATGATTCTGACAATGACACAGTGTAAGAAGTATAGATAGTATACCCATCTAAATGATGTTGTAATTTGCTCTTTCAATGATTTAAAAAAGAGAGCATGCAGACCAAAGGTCCATCCAAAGATTCCTCTCCACTCGTTGAACAAGCACTACATTAAGTATGAGATCACAAAACACCAGTCAGATATCTTTACAGGGAGAGAATAACAGATACACAACCGTATGTTAAAAGCACAAAGGCATGGTTTGGGGTGTAAAAGTGCTATTCTATTTTTCATTCATAACAAAAAAAGGGGGAACTTGCAAATTTATTTTATGTATATCTTTGAATCCGTGAAGATCCTAAAACTAGCGATAATTAATGTACCCCTTATCGGAGGTGAATAACAACCATGTACAAAAATGTGTCCAGAAGTAGCTTTGCACCATAGTTTTAAGCCATTGGAACATTTTATAGTTTACATCTAAATTAGTAACTGGTGGAATCCAACACATTGTTCCAAGATACTGTTACTGCAGGGACCCAGTAGAAATTCAGAACCGAATCCCTGTTAACGGATTCCATGGCAACAACAAATAACAAAATTATATGCTACTCCATATAAAGGCATTTGATCTTCAGTCTATGAAGGTGTTTAAGCAAAGTTCAAAATCCTAACAAGTTGATAACCCAGGATCATCACAATTGGCTTGCCATGCTTTTGCTATTTTCACAAGTTCACTTAAGAATCTAGAACAATCTCCTATGACTACAACATCATAATGGGCTTCTAGTCACTTGATACCATCAGAAGTCAAAAGTGGCTGCATTGCACCATTATTGCGTGCCACTTTTCCTGAGATTTTACAGCAACACTGTTCTAAGGGCCCAAATCCATGAAAGCATAACAGGGTTACCGAAGGTTGGTTTTGCAGCTTGTAAATCTCTTGCAACTGGAGAATTCATCCATCAGCATTAACCATCTAATTCCAAATGCGATATAAGCCCAAAGCTATTTCACATATATTAAGAATCAATATTCTCAAAGCTTACACAACAATCTTCAAACCTAGAAATTTGAACGCAAGAAGAACCTGATTAGAAACCTTCAAAATTAGTTTCTACTTCTCCAAACTATCCAATTCTGCATAAGGAAATCGCAGGACTCGATACTGTTCGCCTTCCTACTCTTATAAACTACAGCTAAAATTAAATCATAGCTAACAGAATAGCATTAAGCATGGAGATTCTCTAAGATTTCTACAACAATTTGAGACATGTATCTAATTAGCACAACAACGCATAAAACTGCACAAAAAGTTCCACAGCCGCTCTAATGCCCAAACCTGTCACCTGCCTTATAGCTACTGCTTTATCAAAACCTTAAAACATTCGGAATCTTCAGCGTGAGACAGAGTGACTCACCATCTGGGTGTGCTGGGAGACGATGCAGTGCTCGCCGGATCCTGGGAGGACGAGGAACCTGCCTCGGGGGGCTGCGCAGACGAGGCCTCACACCGCCGCAAGGCGCGATTATCCGTCTTCGCCTGCGAGAAGGGAGCGAAGGTCAAGGATGGTGACCTCCGGCGCGGCAGCGACTCGCCGTAGAGCCCCGGAGGCGGAGACGTACTTGACCCATGACGCGACTGCGAGCGCCGCCGTGCCGAGGCCGAGAACCGCCCAGTCCAGCGTCGTCGTTCGTGCGAGGATTTTTCGGGTTCGAGCCGGAGATAACTATGCATGCTCTCTGTGATAACCACACGGAGGAGTCGCCAGATGGGGTTGGCCGGAGTCCGGATGGGCTAATCAAAATGATATCCAAATGGTCACATATCCGATATCCGGGTCCCGACCCATATTCTCCGAATACTTCATGCTCCGAATCCGATCCGGTATCCGGATTCAAATATATAGATCCGACCGAATATCTAAAATCCATACCGAATCTGGTCCCGACCGGATCCGGATCAGGCGGATAAAATCCGACCTGTTTTCACCCCTAGTAATCAGACAAGTAAAATGCCACGGGTATGGACAGGATTCACCTGCAGTTTGAATGGTGACTGCAACTTTGGCAGTCCCCATTCAAACGTGTCGTCCAATTCAGCGATGGATGGTCCAGATTGCTTGAAAACCGTGTGCTACAGTAATGGCTACAGTGCATTCTACAGTAAAAAAAGGAGCTCGGTACTTTGCTGCATCATCCTCAGGAAATCTCAATAGTAGCTTTTTCATCGGACGTTTGAATGGGGACTGCCAAAATTGTAGTCCCATTCAAACTACAGGTGAACCCTGTCCTCCGGGTATGGTCTTTTTGCAACTTCTCTGTCGAACATCGAATTAACCAAATAGAAAAACACTGGCCTAGAGTTTATATCAGGAACAATTCCTTCTTCCGTTATTTTTAGCCTGCAACCATATGGCAATAGAATGGATACAAACAAAAAGGAAAAGTGCTTAGTCTGAACTCGAGTTGCAATGAAACGAAATATACTAATTTTCTATTATCTATATTCGGTTTTTCTCAAAAACGTCTCACAAATTTGGTTTTTCAAAAAAAATTCATGACATATATCAAAAGGCTATTAATACTAATTTTAGAGAACTTTTGAATATTTTTTTAATTTCCCAAAAAATTAATTTAAATTTAAATTGGACCAGTTTATTGTTGGTTGTGATCTTCGGCTTCTCTAACAGAACTGAGATCTTTTAGGGTTTGACCCACCATTCACGCGTGATGATCGGGAGCGCACCAACCGTATTGGTTCATGTCCCGTCAGCCAACGCAAGATTTAAAATAGGGGAAGAGGCCGGCGCTCATGAGATTAAGAAACTACTCTCGAGTTTGGCTCAACCCAAAAACCATCCGATTCTAAGGCTTGTGCTAAGGATGCCGAAGACCCGTGACCGGCATCGAGAAGCTCTCGGTGTTTTCTTCTTCGTTCTTCTTCACCAGCCGTCATCTACTTCGCTCAACTACACCGACCGAAAACCCTAATGGCCTCATCTACCTCTCCGGGTTAGTTCATCTAACGAGATTTAATTTTCGCATTATGTTTTGGTGATCTTGCTTTAGGCTAGTTTATGTTTTAATTAAACGTTAAGTCTAACATTTATAAACTGATTCCGTTTCCCGAGTTGAACCGATACATCGATTTTGTCAATATTGTGAACCTGCTCGCCACTCAATCACTCACCAAGCTAAGAATGACTATTTTTATTCATATATGAGGTCGGCGCCGGCTAGCACAAGCTGGTGTTCCTGGCGACCAGGCAAGTGGTGGGCAAGACCGCCATCCCCACCCGCTTCATGTTCGACGCACTCCCGATCTTCGATTTCTTAAACTGTGAATTTTCCTGAAGCTTTGATGGCCCTCAAATCGTTCGCTAAATTCGGTGATTTGCTGCTGTTGCCGCCTTGTTGGGACGGTCGGGATCGATTGCCCATCCAAGACGATGTACCTCGGCTCGAGCGCTGCACCGTTCGATTGGAGCTTTGGTCCTCCATCCTCATGCTTTGATAACTTTAGGCTGCGATCGTACTGCGAGCTGGTCATGCTTTGACAACTTTAGGCTTGTTGCATATTAAAGTCATACGGTTGGTTAATCAGTGCTATATGTGCGCTTTATGTGGTATCTATTTTCGCACGTTATTCGAAAAAAATTATCTGGTACCGTATCGATTCCGATCTGTATTCGATTCGAATTCGTGACCGATATTATCCGTACCGTATTCGTATCCGGCATTATCCGAACCCGATTTCAAATCCGATAAAAAATATGGTTTAGGATACGGAAAGAGCGATATCCGACCGAATCCGAGCCGATTGCACCCTTAGCCACCAGGGTTTACATTACTCAATCGAAGTTAGAAATGGTCCACATGTTCGATAACGATTTTCGTTGAAAATAAGTAGAAATCAAACTAACCTCAAAGTTAATTTTTTTGAACTCGGCGAAGAAACAGTGATGAAATAATTCAAAAGTCGGCCGGTTTACATAAAAAATCGGCACATTTAACGGAAATTTAAAAAAATCAAGAAAAACTGAAAACAATTGCAGAAATTTAAAAAAAATCAAGGAAAACTGAAAACAATTGCAGAAAAACAGCAACATCTATTGCTACAACCATGATAACCTTTTGAGAGGTGCTTCCGTGCTTTTCTTTTGACAATTACACAAATATTAAAGCATGAATGAATGATAGATGATAATTACTTACTCTTTCGCTTGTTTCAAGATTTGTGCAACTTGTATTAGAAGGAAAAGCATTGAAGCATTGCTCTAACCTTTTTCTTTGCTTTAATCGCTTCAAAAGATGACATGAACATCGATCCCAGTATTCAGTAATCACTACTGAGTACTGACCCAAAGAGAAAAAGTACTCAGTAATCAACAAGTAAAATGCCATGGGTATGGTCTTTCTGCAACTTCTCTGTCGAAGATCGAATTAACCAAACTAAAAACACTGGCTTACGGTTTATACCAGGAACAATTCCTTCTTCCGTTATTTTTAGCCTGCAACCATATGGCAATACAATGGAGACAAACAAAAAGAAAAGTGTTTAGTCTGGATTCGAGTTGCAATGAAACGAAACATACTAATTTTCTATTATCTATATTCGGTTTTGCTCAAAAATATCTCACAAATTTGTTTTTAAAAAAATTATGACAGATATAAAAGCTATTAATACTAATTTTAGAAAACTTTTGGATAATTTTTTTTCGAATTTTCCAAAAAATTTAATTTGAATTTAAATTGAACTAATTTGTCGATGGTTATATTCCTCGAGCTAGATGACTATTTTTATTCATATATGAGGTCGGCGCCGGCTAGCACAAGCTGGTGTTCCTGGAGACCAGGCAAGTGGTGGGCAAGACCGCCATCCCCACCCGCTTCATGTTCGACGCACTCCCGATCTTCGATTTCTTAAACTGTGAATTTTCCTGAAGCTTTGATGGCCCTCAAATCGTTCGCTAAATTCGGTGATTTGCTGCTGTTGCCGCCTTGTTGGGACGGTCGGGATCGATTGCCCATCCAAGACGATGTACCTCGGCTCGAGCGCTGCACCGTTCGATTGGAGCTTTGGTCCTCCATCCTCATGCTTTGATAACTTTAGGCTGCGATCGTACTGCTAGCTGGTCATGCTTTGACAACTTTAGGCTTGTTACCCTCCTAATCCACGTCACAAGGTGACATTGGCCAAACAGTAAGGATATGGCCCATATTTCGTCAGCTTGTTTGCCTCGTGGACTTTGGCAACTGGACTACTGTCACTTAGAGGCTTAGAGGTATTTTGTGTACAGAACTGAGCTTTGGCAAGCCCTTTTGGCTTTTTGTCCGGTAGAGGAGGCCATCCCGCTGGATTAGGGATATCGGACTATGCAGAGATGTTTTAAAAGCAGAAGTAGGTCACTAAGAATGTGAAAATTTATTCTGGTTCTTTTTGCAAGAATGCACCTATAACATCGGAGTTTCCACGCTTGCAATGTGATTTCGGTAATTCGGTGTGCATCATTCAATCCACACATTCAGACATCACCGCTTTGGTGTACTATACGTGCGGGGATTACCGCAAAAGTGAATGTTACGTATTGATATTTTGCATTGCATAGTGCATTTTATGTATCGCTAACTTCATCCGTAAATAATCACAGACGTCGAAGCAATGCTACTTATTCCCATGTATCAACAGGCCAGAGAAGTATGAGAAGGCATTCATATAGCAAAAATACATGATGAGCTACACAGTTTCACCCGAGAACTTCACCCGTTAGAAATCTTACTCAAACAAGAGCAGAGAAGACACAGGAAAGACACTAATGATCTGTATGGAAATGGCGTAGTGGTGGAAACCCCATAAAGACACTGATGTCCCCGATGCCACTGCTGAAGGTGAGGTTATTTTGGATTGGGACAAGCTTAAACTGGATTCGGAAGACGAGTATTGGGTTATTTGTATAGGAATAATTGGAATTAGGCCAAGACTTGCCAACAGGTTCTCCAAGGGAAAGGTACCGATGAACCTTGATACATAGAATGTACGACTATAAGCCTCACTTCTTTTTCCATCCCCAGTGTTTTTTATTCCAAAAGACGCACATGTATCCCAACTATATTTTAGGTTGATGGTTCGTGTATGTTGCCATTTGTATCATAGAAGTAGTGAGAGAAACATATACACATAACCATACTTTATGCGCCATGTAATTCGAACGTTAATTACGAAGTGTTATGTCGGGTTTGAAATGATTTAATTAAAAATAATAATTACCCAACTTCTCTACATACATATAATGAACTCATAAATTTTGTTGACTATTTACTTTTGTAGTATTGTTACTTGAATAAAAAAAAATTCAAACCTAGACTCTGTCGTCAATTCATACGGGGCGACAGAATCTTTATTATCATTTCAAATTGTGACGTAACATCTGTTGTTGATTCTATTCGTGACAGAGGTTTGGTCAAGGGCTCTACAGGAAGTCCAAGCTGAGGGTGCTCTGCAAGTTCGGCCCCGACGTCTGGTGCGGCGATATCGACCCGGTGTTGCCCGGCCCGGCCTGCCACACCGTGTTCTGCTGCGTGGAGTTCCCCGGCAGCGCCACCGTCACGAATATGGTGTACACGCCTCCCGAGTACTCGGCGGATGGCGCGACGGGCACGCTGAACCTAGGGTTCCTGCTGGTCAGGCTGGGGCTCGTGCTCTCCAGAACGGTCGTGAGGACTGACACGACGCCGTTGGCGTCCTGCGAGGCGATGAACACGCTGCTGCCGGCCATGCTGTTGGGGCGGTCGGTGTTGATACCCCAGGCGACCCAGCCGCCGCTGCCCTGCGGCGCCCGGAACGCGACGGCCGCGGTGCCGTTCTCCGCGTGGTGCGTCCAGTGCAGGCTGGCGCCGAGCACGGGCAGGGAGTTGCACTTGAGGAACGACCGCCCCCCCTGGAACGTCGCGGACAGGCAGTTCTGGGCCGTCGCGCCGGCCGCGAACAGCAGCAGAGCCGCGAGGAGGAGCCACGCCGTGTGGCCTGGCCGCGCCATGGTAGTAGAGCACTTGGAAGCCTTTGCCTGTGCTGTGTTGCTTCTTCCTTTGAGCTCCGACTCGAGGTGCAAATGGAATAGGAGGTGAAGGCGTGAAGCTGGTGAGAGCGGTAGGGAAAGCGAGGGCCATTAGCCCATTACATATAGCAGTGGGAGAGTTGGCGTGTGGGTGGCAGCTTCCAAGTTGACCTGGTCAACAGCCATTTGGAAGTCTTAGGCATATACAGTTGTATAGATGGTGGCTATCTATAATACATATCTATATCATCTATAGACAGTACTAAAGATAACTCATACAATAGATTATCTATAAAGCTGTCTGTAATGATCTCTCATATAATTAATAGACTGTCTATACAATGGTATACGCAATATAAAGCTGTCTATAAGACTGTCTGTTAAATAATAGATAATATCATTCTCTCTCCTCATTCTCTCCCCTTCACATCATCCAAAACCCTATGTGACATACTTTTATAAACAGCATACGTGTACCATTGTACATAGATAGCCTTATGCGGGGATCTATATGATATGGGAACTACTTGGAATACTTCTATTTTTTATTGCACGACAAGGTATTAGGTGTTTAATATGCGAGGTGGTACAGTTCATTTGGGACAAGTATCTGTTGAAAGTTTCACCTCTTAATATAAGTTACATAAATTTTGAATTAAATAAAATAGTAAGTAATCATCGTCTATTTTTCGTTTATGTTTTAATAGTTACTCAACGTTTAAACAGTGATGTTTAGAAGCGTCTCCCATGATGATTCAGACGTTAAGCTGTATGACAACGGGTATGCTGCAAAGTGCAATAATAGGAGCCAGGCATATCCGGTTGGTTCCTGATTATTTCGACAGATTGAAGTCACCTGTTATTTCAGCAAAAGGATTGCTTATGTGAATGGATACTACTGGATTAGACATGGAAGTTGCAGGTTTGCAGTGCCAAGTTCTCCTAGTGTCAGGTCTTGTTTAGCTGGATCACGATTCCGATCCATCCACGTAAATGAACTTAGTTCAAATTCCTGCCTACTTACTTGGACCCTGTCGCGGCCGAGAATGAGCCTCGAGGTGTAGACTTCCCATTTGCCCTCTTTACACTTTTTTTTTCCTTTTCGAAGGAACCCTTTTTAAATCTTCATAATATCATCATGAGAGGAATATGATTTTAGTTGTTACGCGTACAATTGGCACCGTCTCCTATACCTGCACCAGAGGGCAGAGAGGCATACCTTTTCTAGGTTTAGTGGGTCGTGGGCTCGTGGCCTTGTTACCCGCAGATGAGTTGCCGAGACTTGTTGAAGGCTGACAAACGAAATAGGAAACTAGCAATACAAACGTTGCATTTATTACTTGCGATCCGGTTAAAAAAACTTATTGGTTTAAGATAAGTACAATTAAACTTTTAAAATTTTAGCTATTGATATCTTTTTAAATATTTAGATCGGATGTATTAAAATCACATATGTAGATTCGCTTCGATACATACTTTCATAATATTATAATTTTATTGAATTTTTTAGATATATTATAACAGTAATTAGCGGTAAAAGTTAAGTTTTAGAGACCGTATTAATGTTTAAAATGATAACTATTTATGGTCGGAGGGAGTAAGAGGTTGGGATCAATTATTTCAGTTTAGTTGGAGATGACCGGAACTGTCATAGCTGTTCGATTGATCTATTTGGACGTGACATACAAAATCAGCCAAATGGTTTGCTTTCACGCTCTGTGCTTTTAATAGCACGATGTGATTACCTCATCAACTGGACAGGGATGTGGGATTAGGATAATCCCTTTTGCTCATGTGTTTCTAGAAAAAGGATGTGGTCAAAACCCAACTCTGAGAAGCAACGTCTCGGGGGAGCTGCACCTGCGTCACACCTTAGATTTTGGGAAAAATTCTATGGCGTGTCTTATAATCCTCGAGAAAACTAGATATACTGTAAATACAGATTTTAAAATAATTAAATATTTTTCTCTCCTCCTGATATATACCATTTGTCTTTGTTCTAAAAAAGATGCTATAGTCCTGTTTGTTTGGGCTTTTTTATTGACTTAAAAGCTAAAAAGCTAAAACATAAACAAATTGGTAGCTTTTTTATCTGGGCTTTTCAAAAGCCATAAGCATCCATATAACTAAAAGCCAAAAACCGTTGGAGAGAGGATTTTTTTTGGCTTATTAAGAATTTGTTTTAGACTAATAGTAAGGTGCCCGTGCCTTGCAACGGATTTTATATATGCATAACATACCATGTATTACAACTCACGTGTACATTGACCACTGATGGCAACAATAGATAAATGCAGGGTCTATTATATTTTTCACAAAAGATAGTAGTAGTCAAACTTAAAAAAAATCTCAATTTTAAATCGTATGCACAATGTTGTCCTTGGATGATTGTAGCATACAAAAAGAGATATTTAGATACACGAGTCGAGAGACATAACAAGAACAAAAATAACTCAAGAATTTATGCTCTCAAAGAGTAAGTCACAAATCATAGATTCAGTTTGGACCATATACTACAGTTGCAGACGCTGGTACATTGTAGCAGAAAAGGTTTGAATATGACCAAGTTGAATTCTTACAACTAACTGCTACATTCCATCTTAGAGAGGTCCTACATCTCTTTTGGCTTTCTGATGTACCGATGGGCTTCATGTGAATTCTGTCATTCATGTGGGATCGCATTGTAGACGATTCACATAACACACTACTACACTTGACTGATCCTTCCGCAGAGCATCATCAAGTATAATTCCTAAGTGAGCTTAGATATACGATCATGTTTGGAATCTGCGGAGAAATGATCCAATGTTTAGCCCGAGAATTCAGAAAACTCATGAAAGAAAAAAAGCATGCATTCAGGACGTCCCAGTATGACAGTACCTTGTCACTAAAGAAGATCTTTTATTGGCAGTTGATTCAATGAACTGCAGCTCAAGATATTCAGGTGTATGTTTATGACTTTTGTATCTGATTCCTTAAGATCCTGGATAGCCACTCGCCCAAACCAATAGTAAGAACACCTCGAGCAGCACAAAATTGAAAAAAATGATAATGCAATATTATGGTTCTTTACGGTGATAGCGTTCACCTTGAAATATTTTCTTTGTCACATTGAAATATTTTCTTTACTGAAGTATGATATTATAATTTACTTCCTCTACTTGACAGCTAACAAATCCCAAGTAGTGAACATTTACTTTGTTTTTTGTAGTAAGTGTATGCCACGACCATAATGAAGTGGATGCCCCAGATTGTCGCTGGTAAAAAGAAGTCACAAACAACAAACAAAAGAAACCCCCTATTGTGCAAGAGGTCCTCCCAAAATCAATCCATATATGGCAGCCCGCCCTCTACTCTCTCGCTAGACCTAGAAGCCTCCTTCTTCCTAACGATGACAACACTATCCTCCTTATTCACCTCCTTCTTGACATTTAGTTTAGTTGCTTACAATCGTGTGTACAATTTAATTCAAAAGCTCAAAATATTGGTTATACAATTTTAGTTCAAAAGGTCAATCTTCAGTTAGATGCTCACTTATTAACTACTGGTGGCAATGAACGCATATTGATCGTAAAGATCAAGGCAGGTAGGCGCTTTATTATTAGTTGTACTAAATGGATCTAAAGTTTTCTTGGTGGAAAAAAGTCTTACTTACAATATTAAACAAAAAAGGCAAAAATAGCATATGGTTTTCTTTCTTGCGGTCACTCTAAGCAAGCATCTAACTGAAACACCAAGCAGAGTGTAGTTGTATTGTAATCAGCAACCCTTGAGCAATCACAATTTTGAACAACCACTGCATTTCCTAGCAGGTTGAGTGAGAATAAATTGGATTCATAACTTGACAGGCTAAAATTGTCAGCAGCCCTTGAGAAACAAAACAAAGAAAGAGCTGAAGTGTAACTGCAGAAATTGGAAAAGAGAAGGGAAATGATCATATGCACTTATTTGCTTTGCAAGCAAATCTCTACATTGGACAACAAAACAGATCCTCAGTTCATCAAATCAAGCATCAGAGTTCATAGAAATTAAACAGCACAAAATGAAGTTACGGTTCATGTTTCACAAAATTTTATCAAGCGCTTGTGATGTGCAGTGATTCTTACATGGTGCGGCTCTCCAGATTCAGTTCAATTCATAATATTTGTAATTATCTCATGTGCATTGCTCTAGAATTCTCAAATCATTTAAATTTGAATCCAAAACTCTCATAAATATTATATCAGATGGAGCTTGTAATATGTTGCGACAACAAATCATAGAACAACAAGCTGGAAATATAAAGTTTTCTTACAGATCATACTCAGGACAGTAAGATCACCATCTCTGTAATAATCAGAAAGTTACCTCTTCCTTGGTTTTTGCTATGACATCCCCTTCTCCTTACAAAGTTCAATCATTTAAGAAGGAACCTAAAGATTCAGACGGAAAGCATTCAAGTATAAACAATACGAACAGCAGATGAAGCAAGCATGATACACACAGATGTAGCAGTCACACCACACCTTAATTAATGATACAGTAGTAGCCCTCTTCACGCATACAGCTGCAAACACCCTCGTTCTCTTCATTTTCCCAACTACAAACACCCCAGCAAGAGCAACAGAATCATAACAGCAAGCTAAGAATAAGAGAAGAAAGGTTCAGTGTACCAACTAATGAGCTCTCACACCTTAGTGACAACTATGATTGTCGTGTGCAGACTGACAATCACCAGCCTTATCCCTATACCACGATCACGATCACACACTGGGCGCACACACATGTAACATGAAACCCTAGCAGACCATACTCAAAATAATGCATCAAGCGAATCGAATCCGGACAACTTGAATCATATCAAGGATGTGTAGGGGGTGGCCGGCGTCACCTCTCGCACACACTGCCTAGGACATTACCGGCAGAGCTTGTGGTCTCGTCCATGGCAAGGCGGGCCGGTGGCCTCATCTTCGATCTGTCGCCGGCATCCAAACACATACATGCCATTGTCCTATAGAATGGAACCCATGCATCTCAGATGCGTTATTAGCATTTTGTAAAACAGTTAGTAGCCACAAATTGCAGCTAGAACTCCCTACTTGACAACGAATATAATTAGCCACAAATTAATTGATGAAAGGATACAAGTGTATATTGTAGAACTCATAAAAAACCAGAGTTGCTACCGATTGAAATCCTGGAGAAGGAAGGGTATTTCACACGGTAACTTGTCACTAAAAATTTGACAATACCAGAATGTTTATAAGAACTCAAAGAAGAATAAATGTGTGTTATGGAACATAAGCGTCTTTGGAAACATTAGACACATTTACCTGGCAAAAGGACTGACAAAGAGTTCACTTGAGCTTTACAACAAAAGGCAGCTCCGGCAAATATTTTGTTGTTCCAAAAAAGCATTCATACTAATCTAGTTGCCTTCCACAGCTGCAGCCTGCAAGAAATTAAAAAAAGGTCATGCCGATAATCAGATGAACACAGTTTAAAAATTGCAACGTTGTGCCCAATTCCAATCAATTGGCAACAACTTATGGAAATACTCTATGGCAAAGAATGATAACTGCATGTCCGCACCCAACCTTAAGCGTTTATGTTGAAGGGATGTCAGGGTGATCTGTTTGTTCATCCATGATCAATAAGAACTCGCAAGTCTTGAGCCTCCTCCTGGCCTAATGTGCTGAAACCTGAAAGATGTGTGAGAGCATCAGGCCATAAATCAATAGAAGTATAAACAAATTCTACAGTTGTTTCGTAGTGTTCTCCTGAAAACTCCACTGAGCATCTATATTGGAATCCTCTGCACACCAGAAAACCGCCATTCCATCAAAACTGAAGCAATTAGCATTCTCAACTTAAGAGATCTATAAATTTGAGCATAGTTTGCATAACCAATTGTCCAACTCTATTGTATACACGTTCTAGCTGTAACATCAATTGACCAACGCACTTGTAGCAGAGGGAAATCTGCGTCAAACGCATTCAGCATGAACATTTGCTGTGGGTGTTTCTAAAACTACCGCCCTCTATACAAAAAGTAAATGGACAAGATAAACACAACAACTTACGCTTTGAATCAGACTTAGGTCGACAGGACATACTCATGCATCACATCGATGAGAAATTGCAATGGGATTGAACAATAGAGAAGAAGTCTGGCGAACCTTGGAGGCGGACGTGGTGGATGATGCCGAAAGTGTAGCTCTCGAGTCTCTCGGAATGGTAATGTGGTTGTACACGAGCGACTCGCCTGGGCCACTTGGACTGAAGAATCGGCAGAAAGGCCGCGGCGCACAACCGCCATGGCTGAGCACCGCACACAGCCGCGATGTCTCCACTACCGCCACTCCCGCCGGGCACCATAGACAGGCATGTCGTCTCGGTGTCCGGCGCTTTTGCCAACAGAATCCGCACTGGGGCCTGCAAGCGACACATGCACCGACGGAATCCGCATGGCCTGCACACTGCACAGGCGCGCCATATCCGCCAATGGAATCCACGCGGCCTGCACGCTGCACAGGCGCACCACCACCGGGAAGGCCTTTGGCCCGGCGACGTCTGTGGGTGGAAAGGAAAGACCGCCGCATCGCTGATCCTCTCTGCTAGCCCCCGCGCCGTCGCAAGGAGGAAAGGGAAGTCCGTCGGCCCGTCGATCTTGTCCTCCACCCAGGTAAATTGACCGCGGAGGGTAGTGCCGAAGAGGAGTCAGGGAGGGAGATGCGGAACCGTTTGTCCAACTGTGATAATTGGCGCTCCAGCATAGGGGAGACTAAAGGCATCACTGGCGAGCGAGGAAGCGGCGAGTGTTGCACAGGAGAGAAGACAGCGGCAGGGGAGGCGCAGGTGTTGATTGCGGCGTGGCTGGGTAGGAGAGCCGGTGATGGCGCTATCGAGGAGGGTGCGGTCGCTGCCCCGACGGCGTCTCCTCCATGCGGGCCGCATTGGGGATGCATATTTGGAGGGGAAGGAGGAGATCTTGAGGGGTCTGGCGATTTGATGAGGGCTGCAGCCCAACGGCGTCTCCCTCATGCCGGCCGTGCTCGGGCCACAGATCTGGAGGGGAGGGAGTAGATCTGGAGGGGGGCCTACGGTTTGAGGGAGCGGGCAACGGTTTCGACAGGGGGAGGGGACAGGGGGTTAGTTAGGGTTTCATTTGTGGAGTAAGACGGCGGAGAGGGTGGAGGGGAGGTCGGGAGGACGATGGTGTCGCGGGATTGGGCTGCTCGGCATTGCCTCGCGTGAATGGTTATTGGGCCTAGCAAACGCAGCTGGGTGGAGAACGGACGTGAGATGAGAGAGGTGAAAAGTGGAGAACGACCGCCAACTCCTAAGGGCCTATTTGTTTCGGTTATTTTACTAGCTTAAAAGCAGAAAAGTTAAAACCGAAATAAACGACTGACTTTTAAGTTGAGCTTAAAAAAACCAAAAGTCTCTATATAACTATAAGCCAAAAGCCAGGGGAGATGTGCTTTTTTGGGATGAAATAATCCTTTCCCACTGAAAGTCTCCAAAATTACCCATCAAATACCATCATATATAAACTCAAGAATCCTTCTCCCATCTCCTCATTTCTCCTCATCTTCTCTCTCTCCCCTGTGCGACATGCCTTCTCCCTCTGCCGCTCCGGTCTCTATTGTCCCCGACCTCCTCCCTCCTCCGCCGTCCCTAGCCTCCTTCCTCCTCCATCGACCCGGATCCGGCGCGACGTGGGTTGAGGCTGTCGAACCTGAGCTTGGAGCAGCGGGAGGCTACAGGGTCCGGGCGTGGCGCAGGTGGAGCTGAACTAATCTGGCCGTAGCACGGCGGGAGACGGTCGGATCCGGCGTGGCGTGGGTGGAGGCGGGCGGACCCGAGGGTGGAACGGCGGGAGGTTGTTGTATACAGCATATAGAAACACATTGAGTAATAGACAGTAAGATGTAGTCTCTTTGACAGTAAAACATAATATATGCTGCTGTTAAGCACTTTGTTATTTTTGTATATCTCAAATCCGATTGGTTTTAGTCTTCAAATTTTATAGAGTTGTAGAATCTCACCTCCCGTACGTGTGGTAATTTTTTTAGAATTTTTCACAGTAAAATGTTATTTTTTAGACATTAAAAGACAGTATACAGTGCTGTTTGGCACTTTGTTATTTTTATATCTCTTAAATCCAATTGAGTTTGATCTTCAAATTTTGCAGGGTTGTAGAACCTCATCTACCCTACGTATGGTAATGTTTTGAGATTTTTTGAAAACTTCTACATATGATTTCACAAATTTTACACTATAAGACTACTGTATACAACATATAGTAACACTTTGAGTAATAGTCAGTAAGATGTAGTTTTTTCGACAGCAAAATGTAGTATATACTGCTATTTAGTACATTGTTATTTTTATATATCTCAAATCCGATTGAGTTTGGTCTTCAAATTTTACAGAGTTGTAGAATATCACCTCCCCTACGTGTGATAATTTTTTGGGAATTTTTCACAATAAAATGTTATTTTTTTGTCATTAAAACATAGAATATGCTTCTGTTTGGCACATTGTTATTTTTATATCTCTCAAATCCAATTGAGTTTGGTTTTCAAATTTTACAGTGTTCTAGAAGCTCACCTATCCTACGTATGGTAATTTTTTGAAAATTTTTACTTATAATTTTCATAAATTTTACTCCATAAGGCTATTGTATACAGCATATAGTAACACATTGAGAAATAGGCAGTAAGATGTAGTCTCTTTGAGATTAAAACATAGTATATGTTGTTGTTTAGCACTTTGTTATTTTTGTACTCTCAAATCCCATTAAGTTTAGTCTTCAAATCTTATAGAGTTGTAGAATCTCACCTCCCTACATGAGGTAATTTTTTGATAATTTTTCACAGTAAAATGTTATTTTTTTACATTAAAAGATAGTATACAGTGTTGTTTGTCACTTTGTTATTTTCATATCTCTTAAATCCAATTGAGTTTGATCTTCATATTTTGCAGGGTCGTAGAACCTCACCTACTCTACGTATGGTAATTTTTTGAGATTTTTTAAAAACTTCTACATATGATTTTCATAAATTTTACACTATAAAACTGTTATATACATCATATAGTAACACTTTGAGTAATAGGCAGTAAGAGGTAGTTTTTTTGACAGTAAAATATAGTATATGATGTTGTTTAGTACTTTGTTATTTTTATATCTCTCGAATCCGATTGAGTTTAGTCTTCAAATTTTACAAAGTTGTAAAATATCACCTCCCCTACGTGTGATAATTTTTTGAGAATTTTTTACAGTAAAATATATTTTTTGTCATTAAAAGATAGTATATGCTGATGTTTGGTATATTGTTATTTCATATCTCTCAAATCCAATTGAGTTTGGTCTTCACATTTTACAGTGTTGTAGAAGTTCACATATCCTACGTATGGTATTTTTTGAGATTTTTTGAAAACTTTTACATATAATTTTCATAAATGTTACATCATAAGGCTGTTGTATACAGCATATAGTAACACATTGAGTAATAGGCAGTAAGATGTAGTCTCTTTGACAGTAAAACATAGTATATGTGCTATTCAGCACATTCTTATTTTTGTATCTCTCAAATTTGATCGAGTTAAGTCTTCAAATTTTACAGAGTTGTAGAATCTCACCTCCCTACGTGTGGTAATTTTTTGAGAATTTTTCACAGTAAAATATTTTTTTGACATTAAAAGATAGTATATAGTGTTGTTTGTCACTTTGTTATTTTCATATCTCTTAAATCTAATTGAGTTTGATCTTCAAATTTTGCAGGATCGTAGAAACTCACCTACCCTACGTATGGTAATTTTTTAAGATTTTTTGAAAACTTTTACATATGATTTTCATAAATTTTACACTATAAAACTGCTATATACACCATATAGTAACACTTTGAGTAATAGGCAGTAAGATGTAGTTTTCTTGACAGTAAAATATTGTATATGCTGCTGTTTAGTACTTTGTTATTTTTATATCTCTCAAATCTGATTGAGTTTAGTCTTCAAATTTTACAGAGTTGTAGAATCACACCTCCTCTACGTGTAATAATTTTTTGAGAATTTTGCAATGTAAAATGGTATTTTTTTACATTAAAAGATAGTATATAGTGCTGTTTGTCACTTTGTTATTTTTATATCTATCAAATCCAATTTAGTTTGGTCTTCAAATTTTACAGGGTCGTAGAAGCTCACCTACCCTACATATGGTAATTTTTTGAGATTTTTTGAAAACTTCTACAAATGATTTTCATAAATGTTACACCATTCGATTGCTGTATACAACATATAGTAACACATTGAGTAATAGACAGTAAGATGTAGTTTGCTTGACAGTAAAATGTAGTATATGTTGTTGTTTAGTATTTTGTTATTTTTATATCTCTAAAATTCGATTGAGTTTGGTTTTCAAATTTTACAGGATTGTAAAATATCACCTCCCCTACGTATGGTAATTTTTTGACGATTTTTTACATTAAAATATTAATTTTTGACAGCAAAATGTATATACCGATAATAAAATCTATATATACGAATAGTAAAATCTGTTTTATGCGCCGAGACTTATATCAGTGTATTGCTCTCGTCGTCAGTAAGCTACTGGTGAAAATGGTTTGTGAATTGGAGCTGTCAATAAAAAGTTACGGCTATATCAAAGAAAAAACAGATTCATATACAAACTACGAAACACATTACTAGCGACGCAGGACTGACTAGTAAAAATGTCATATGTAACGTGTTTTCTAGATTGTACATGAACCTGTGTTTTTTTATTTGGCTATAACTTTTTACTGACAGCTCGGATGCACGAACGGTTTTCACCAATAGCTTACTGACGACGAGAGCAACATAATGATATAAATCTCGCTAATAAACGCTGCACGAATAAGTTTTTACTACCATTTTACCGAATGCATCGTAACATTTTACTAGCGCGCAGGCTGTTGGACCTCTGGTGTAGTAGTAAAATCTATGTATACCGATAGTAACATCTATGTACACTGATAGTAAAATCTGTTTTATGCACAGAGACTTATATCAATGTGTTGCTCTCGTTGTCAGTAAGCTACCAGTGAAAACGATCTGTAAATTGGAGCGGTCAGTAAAATGTTATGGCTAAGTCAAAGAAAAAACGTATACATGTATAAACTACGGATGTCATTTATTAGTCGTCGTATGCATACGTTCACATTAGCTAGTTCAGCAACACAGGATTACGGCTCGCGCGTAGAATAGCAAAACTACGCGTAAGCGCAGATTAGCGCTGCCGTATGTTATAAGACATAATTTTTTTTCCAATTGTCACGTGCCCAACTTTAGTCGTAATGCAGCTAGGTACCTAGAGATGTTCAACCTAGTACACGCTTTAAACATATTCTGAACAGAAAGCATCTACACACAGAAGATAGTAAGCCCAGCCTCTTGGTAATTTAGTAATCTGTATCAAATTCAGCTGCCGAGAATTGTTGAACAGACCTAACCTCAGACCAATGTTTTTCTCCTTAATTTTGATCGAAATTTTGTTTCGCTTACTCTAAACCATGGCACGCATGCATATATACAGATCCACGGAGTGCTGAACGCGGTGAGCTGGGGCGTCCTGATTCCCCTCGGCGCCATGATCGCACGCTACCTGCGGGCCTTCGAGTCCGCCGACCCGGCGTGGTTCTACCTCCACATCGCCTGCCAGTGCTCCGGCTACATCCTCGGCGTCGCCGGCTGGGGTCTCGGGCTCAAGCTCGGCAGCGAGTCCAAGGGCACCACCTACCGGCCCCACCGCAACATTGGCATTGCCATCTTCTGCCTCGCCACTCTCCAGGTTCGCGAAATCGCATTCTCTATTCTGCAACGTTGTTACTGTTACATTGCCATGGCAGAAGCTGACTGGAAGCTTGTTATGTTCCATGATCAGGTGTTTGCTCTGCTTCTGAGGCCGGACAAGAAGAACAAGTACAGGTTCTACTGGAACATCTACCACCACTCCGTTGGGTACTCGGTTATCGTCCTGGATGCCATCAATATCTTCAAGGGGCTAGATATCCTGAAGCCGGCCAGCGGCTGGAAGACAACCTACATTGTCATCCTGGCGACGCTCGGCGGCATCGCCCTCTGCCTCGAGGCCATCACGTGGGTGATCGTCCTACGGCGGCGCAAGCGTGACGCCGACAAGTCGCACCTCGGCGCCAATGGGGGCAACGGCGCCGGCTGGCAGCACCAGCAGGGTGTATAATCAGATGTACGTGGGTATTGGCGCATTGCACCACGCCTGTAGTTTTGCTGCGATGTGTCGTTTGTTTTGAGATGTGTTGTATACTTGTATCTTTCCCCTCTTCTTACTGCTTCTGTAGAGTAGGTCTTCTACACCTTTTTTTCCTGTAGGGCTCTATTATGGCATTTGTATTCATTTTTTTCTCGTTGATGTATGATCACTTTTATCTATATCCATACTGTATGATTTGGATTAAACGGGTCCATACTAAATATATCTTAAGCAAACAAAAATGATAAGCACTATCTATCATCTATTTATACTTTAATATTTATATGACTTTAAAATAGTGACGCATATAATCACCTCCCACGGAAATAACCGGATAGGTAGTTTTCGGCCAAACGCTTCAAGGCTTCAACCATTGGACCACGTCATTGCCTTCAAGAAGACGTGAAAATAACATATGGGAG
This sequence comes from Otatea glauca, assembly GCA_036346275.1. Taxonomy (NCBI): domain Eukaryota; kingdom Viridiplantae; phylum Streptophyta; class Magnoliopsida; order Poales; family Poaceae; genus Otatea; species Otatea glauca. The sequence goes on along the minus strand of CM070722.1, from coordinate 51,901,550 downwards.
TTTTCTATAGTGATATCATCTCGCAGATAAAATTAGAACCATTCTTCTTGTTTTTTTGTTCCATTTGACAGCATCGTATAAGATGTACTCGAGGCCATGGTTTTGAAAAACCGTTTTTTTCGAAAATCGAACGGTTTTTTATTTTCAAAAATAGGTACAGATCGAAGAAGTTTGAATTCAAAAAAAATTGAACTCAGCGGTTAAACAACGGTGGAAAAAAAACAAAAATCGAGCGATTTTCAACGATTTTCGATTGGTTTTCTTCAGTTTTTGAGCGATTTTTTATTTTCGGCACACCGAAGGAAAATTGAAAAATTACAGAAAAATCCCAATTAATCTATAAAACACCTCAGAGAAATTTGAACAATTTTTTAAATCATTTATTGCTTGTAAAAAAATCCAAAACAACAATTAATGAAAAGGAACAAAAACACTTTTAGGTTTTTATAAATATTTAAAGATTTATTATATTATGAAATTTTAATGTAAACATAAATAGTGCCAAAGGATCGTGTACTAAAATTTTTAGAAATATTAGACTTCATTTAGTGCCCATATAAAATCAAAAACAGAAGAGCATATACAATAATAGTAACACTTTCAGATTTTTTTTAAAAAATACACATATATAATCATCATCTAAAATTTTTAAAAAATCATTATAATTATGTTAGAACACCATAAAAAAGTTTAAGAAATATTACACTTCATTTTGTATCCCTAGAAAATAAAAGCTAAAGAGCATATATTCTGACAGTATCATTGTCAGAATTTTTAAAAAATATACACGTCTGATAATCATTTGAAAATTTTATAGCATCATTAGCATTGCCTCAGGACCTCACACACAAAAAATTAACACTTTTTCCTAATTTTTTTCAAATTTTTTAAATTTGTATTTGAACTTTACGGTTTACCGAGCGGTTTCAAATTACGAACGGGCTCGATATGGTCAGTTTTTGAGAAAATCAACCGGTTTTTAACGGTTTTGCAAATCCTGCTCGAGGCAATTTGACCGGTTGTTACAAGATCACACGAAGGAAAAATACTGAAAACGACCCTTCTTTTGAGTTCTAACCCGTGAAAGGATGGCTGAAAAGGAGGTGATAATATGGAAAAAAAATAAAGTGAAGGTGAAATTATATAGTGGCTGGGTGCCAGACAGTGCAGACACACACAGTCAGACTGTATAAAAGGCTCATAACTTTCATGTAACTTTTGCGCTTGTGATGCAAACTTCTACTGTTCAACACACGACAGTTCACCCACTCCATTGGATTTGATAGGAAAGCCTGAAGACGACGCCGGTTTCCATGACTAGTGCCGTGACCGGACCCTTCTTTTTTGTCTTAATCTGAAATAAACATTGTCTAGACTCTAGAGTCTCTGGGAGGGACAGATGCAGTTGCCAAGGTTGAGACGCCAATGAAGAATCTGCCCATGCATTTCAGTCCAAACTAATGGTGTATGCAAGCATGATGCTGCCATGACGTAGATCATTTTTAGAAAATCTATAAAACGGTGTACCGTGTGGAGCATATCCGTGAATAGCAATTGGTCATTCAATCCTACGCGTTTATTGTTTCTTAGGCCATCTCCAAAAGATGCTCCATACGGTTTCCTACCTGAAAAAATAAGCAATCTGAGAGAGAAGTAACCAGAAAATGCACTCCAACAGCTTCTCTATTGCATTCCTGATCTTTAGGGAAGGGAAAGAGAAACCCCAAATCTCAGGAATCTCTCTCCCTTCCCCATTCCATTCCCCATTCGCTCGCAGTGTACCGGCCAGTTCCGTCCCGCGCTCACGAGGAATGTCGAGGGAGCCAGTGCCCTGGAGGAGGTGAGCGGCCGCTCCACCACTCCGTCGTGAGCCGTCGTGGAGGTGAGGCATCGCTCCTTCCCGCGTCGTCAAGTCGGCGAGCCGAAGCTCCGCCGCTCGATCCTGCGCCGTCCAGGAGTCAGCCGCCACTCCGTTCACCACGCGAAGAGACCCAAGCAGCTTCCCTCCCTCCGGATCTGGTCCCTGGCTGCGTCCTCAACTCGATCTGCCTCGCCGTCATCCCCTTCGACCTCGGCCACTGCAAGGTATGGCTTGCGAAAATAATCTTGATTGGAAGTTCGGATCGGATCTGCGCACCATCCATGGAGGTGGACCCTCGTCGCCCCCGCCGAGGATCCCGCTGACCATCCATGCTGCAAGGTTTTTCTTATCTAATTTATGATCCTCTGTGTTTAGTTATGCATCGTGGTTTGTGCGGTGATTCTGTTCTAATCGATGAGCCAGCAACCGGTTTGACCTTTGATAATAGGAGAAGCTCGGGGTGGACTGGAGAGGGGAAGGTAGGAGTTGGCGATGGGCGGGTGGAGCTGCTTCTGCGGCGGCGGCACATCGGTCGCCGGAGGCGGCGGGGTCCGGTTGCCGAGGCTGTTCCAGATGCAGGCGCCCTTGCCGGTGTGGCCGCAAGGTTTGAGACCTTTTCTCTCTTCTTTCTCTCAGATTTGTTTCTTTGTATTACTAGCTAATTGGTTCTTGAATCAGCTCGTCAATCGTCGATATCTATTGGCCTCGACAGGATGGGTTGTATGATTGGAAGTAGTAGTTGCGGACCTTGCGGTGTTGTGCAAATTTCAGTTCTTGTGATCTGTTCGTGAACGGACTCAGTAATTAAACATAGAAAAGATAGATTCCTGCGAAAGATGGGATTTTTGCGATTTAGGATGTTTCTGAACATGGTTGTCGACTGTTTCGATCATTGATTTCTTTGGGCTATGGGTGTGATATAGGAATTTGCTTGCACATAGCTTGCCGTAGTGGCTTTTGCCACCCTCTTGGTGCTTTCCTTGGAAGTGGCGCATGTAACAAATTGTTCTGTTTCACAATTTGCTTGTCATTGTTTCGCCAAATGGATTTGCTTTCCTGAACACTTGACCCTCAGATTAACTTTGTCTACCAACTCTTTAACAGGAGGGGACTTTGCTAAAGGCACGATATGCATTGGAGAGCTTGATGTTGTAAATATCACCAAATTGCAGAGTATATGGAGCTGCTCAGGAGCTCCATTCTATGAGCCAAATGAAGTTCCTGATGGTTTCCACTGCCTTGGGCACTACGGCCAACAGAATGACCAGCCTTTACATGGATTTCTTCTTGTGGCAAGGGAAGTGTCTTTTATCTCTGTTTGCAAAAAAAAGTCATGGAAGTGGCATCAGAAAAGCTTGGAATGTCTAAATTTCAAAACTCAAAAGCATGTAGGATTCCAATAGTGCAATTATACTAAGCTCACCTAGCTAACATAGTACTGAGCTCAATTATACTGGCCTTGAGTGATTGCATGTAAGATATATATCATGTTAGTTTGGAAAGAAGTATTTGATAATAAGAAGACTGATATGTTCCTATCTCCCTATACTAAGTTAAATGCATTAATGTGGTGATAGCATTTGTTCTGCAGATTTCTGGTAGCAAGGACCAAGGTTTTGGTGCTGGGGAGATGGGCAATGAATAGTAATTACTTGTGCTTGAATAGCTCCAGGGATGAGGTGGGAGGTGGACTTGGTGTTGTGCAAGACAATGCTATGATGCAGCTATTTGGGGTTCCTTGCATAGTGAAGATATTGCAATTCTTGTGCTCCCTCTTGAATATAGCAGAAGATATTGCAATTATTCTGCTATTGAGTTGTCAGCTTCGTCCATACACAGACACCAAAAATTGATGGCTTTTGTCCATAGCAGAAAGAGTTTATGGCTAAGATGTATGCGAACATGGATTGTGATTTACATAACATATACAAAAAGTATAAATGATATTTTTTTTGTAACTTCAGTTCCTAGAATCAACTTTCTTTAGCTAAAGCTTATCATGCGGTCTTTAGTTAACTGCATTAGATGGTCTGTGAATAAAGTGAAGACCAAAAGGATTAAAGATCTATTGCCAATTCGGAAGGTGATGGGAGTCATAAATTACACCCCTCCATTACAATACATATAAAATATAAATTAGTACATAATTGAAAAACCACTAAATTACACCCCTCCATAACATTGCCATAAGTGCTCCACTAGATCGTCTTGAAGCTGGTGGTGAGTTTTCCTATTTCGAATGGAATGATGAGTTTGAATAAATTCAAAGAGTTTAAGTGTATGTTCGTGTGACATTGAAACTGTTTCTCTCATTCCTTCGTAATTGTAGTCAAGTGGTCCTCTGTCCCGCTCATCTTCAACTATCATGTTATGCATGATGACACATGTTGTTATGATATCTCTTAGTGTTTGTAATAGCTAGAAGATGTAATAGGTCAGGTTGAACCAATGTGGTTTCTTTTGCTTGAAGTCATTCAGTTTGTCCCTCAGTCGTGAGTTTGTGATATTTTCATGACTATCTCTGCTACATCTTTTTGTGATGTATAAACTACAATTATTGGAGAAAAATACATGACTACATCCTTGTTACTCTTGTAGGTGACTAATTGATCTTATAATTGTGTTTAGTTTCACGATACCTAAATTACTCATTCAAGATTTTGGTGCTCTGTTTGGACATGATCTTTGTTCTTTTGAAGAGAAGCGTAAGAGTTCATGACTTCATGCAGAGAAACTTACTTAATGCTTATGCATGGCTTCCAAATACGACTCATACATTACCCGTAAATTTCAATCGAGTTGTTGAACCAAGAAAAAATTCGCTCGAAATGTAGAGATGTCATTCATACATCTTTATGTGAAATCATGTCATTCTTCTAATTAATTTCAGAATTTCTCAACTGGTCCGTGAATCGACTAGTATCGCTAACTAGTCCGGCGTGAATCGAGCTTTTCGTTGGACTACTTGAAGTGGTCCGCGTGAATCGAGCTTTTATACTGTACTACTTGAAGTGGTCCGCGTGAATCGAGCTTTGCGCCACACTTAGGAATATGAATGATGCAATAGATAAAAACTTAACTCGAGAGGATATAAACTCATAAGTCATAAGCACATTCAAATATGAATGATGCTAAGAAAGTGCCTTGTTAATCCAAAAGAACTATTTTTTTGAACTTAGATAAGAGGTAGATCCTCGATATGAAAACGGTGTCAGACAGATGAGTCTCTTTCATCATACAATTATTATGAACTTTGAAAACCACTAAGTATTTTACCGAGCTATTAGCTGGTATTCAATTTGGTGAGCACTAGCACTTGGTTCCAATGAGCTTTCTGCAGCCTGCTTGGTTTGCATTTCTACTCAAACAAGTTGTTTTACACCAAGAGAAAAAACAGACTAGAAAAAGAAAACCTGAACAAGAAGAAATTCCAATGTAAGCAAAAACAGAGTTGCCCAAAACCTAAGGTTTAGATTTTGACAGGAAAGAAAAAGAATGGTTCAAACAAGTGCTGCGGACCGAGGTTTTGTCCTTTGCGCCGGACTACCTAGCAATTCAACCTAGTTCGCGCCGGACTACCTAGCAATTCAACCTAGTTCGCGCCGGACTACTTAGCGATTAAACCTAGTTCGCACGGACCAATTCAAGGTGGTCCCGCACACATAGGATTCAAGTCTTGTCCACGCAGGACTAGTCCAAGAGGTTCGGCGAGAAGTAAAAACTTGGACAAAGAATTCAAGTGGTCCGCAGAGAAGTAAAAACTTACGGACAAAGAATTCAAGTGGTCCAGAGAAGCAAAAACTTTTGGACAAAGAATTATGAGAAATTTAATTCTAACTGGTTATAAGACATTTTATTGAACCTTTTCAAGAAAACATATAGAAGAAACAGGGACAAAATTTGCACATGTAGCAAACTTGACTCCCCCTAAATGTGATATTTTGATAAAACCTTTTGAAAACACAAGTAGGATCAATGTAGGTCATATGAATAAGATTTCAATATACAATAAGATTTCCATATACAATAAGATTAGTAGGTCACGGAGTCATAAACTTCTTCATTTAAAGATTCCTATTACAACATATATAACATATAAGTTAGTACATAATTAAAACACTACTAAATTACACCCCTCCATAACTTTGCCATAAGTGCTCCACTAGATCGTCTTGAAGCTGGTGGTGAGTTTCCCTATTCCGAATGGAACGATGAGTTTGAATAAACTCAGAGAGTTCAGGTGTATGTTCATGTGACACTGAAACTGTTTCTCCCATTCCTTCGTAATTGTAGTCAAGTGGTCCTTCGTCCCGCTCATCTTCAACTATCATGTTATGCATGATGACACATGCTGTCATGATATCTCTTAGTGTTTGTTGATCCCAGAAACGTGCTGGACCTCGAACAATTGCAAAACGCGATTGCAGAACTCCAAAGGCTCGTTCCACATCCTTCCTAGCTGCCTCTTGAGCTTGGGCGAAATATTTCTTCTTATTCCCTTGGGGAGCTGGTATTGTCTTCACAAATGTTGCCCATGCAGGATATATCCCATCCGCAAGATAGTACCCCATTGTGTAATTGTGACCATTGATAATATAACTCACTTCCGCGCTTGTCCTTACGCTAGCTTTGCTAAGAGAGGGAACGTGAAGAACATTAATATCATTGTGAGATCCTCGTAAACCAAAAAGGCATGCCAAATCCATAGATCTTGTGAAGCAACGGCTTCTAGAATTTTTGTTGGCTTGTGTGCATGCCCAAAGATACAATCCTTGCCATGTCAGTAGGGCAATTTTTCCACCTCCATGCATGCAATCTATGCTTCCAAGCATTCCAGAAAACCTCTTTCCTCACCGATTGCAAGTAATCTAGCAAGATCATCCTCATTTGGAGATCTCAAATACTCGTCTCTAAAGAGGACAATGATAGCTCGCACAAACCTTTAAGACTCTCTATGGCGACTTTCGCAATCCGTAGACAATCATCAATAGCATCTGCTGGTACTCCATAAGCTATCATCCGAATCTGCAGATTACCTTTCAGTAAAGAAGATAACCCGAGAATTCAAAGACAATTCCTTTTGAACAAAATAATCATCATGGGCTTCTATAGCATGCAATATGCGAAGAAATAGAAAACGACTCATTCTAAACCTGCGCCGAAAATAAGAATGAGTCATAGACAAGATGATCAACCAAAAATGCAAGGAATTAAAATATTTCTCATCATAAACCTGCGGCGAAAGAAGGTTGGGCCGTAGACCGGAGGATCAGCGAAATAGTCTCCGTCTGACCTAGCATGCCCTTCCTCTCTATTGCGATGTACGTATTGATGGCCAAAATAGAACCTCCATGGCGTCGAGCATTCACACTCTCATCTTGCTCTGTGCTAGGTATGCTATCAGTAATAAGAGATTCATCGTCGCCATCCGACGATGAGTCTTCGAGAGGAAATCTTGAACTAAGTTCGAGGACTCATTGAGATATGCTAGGCAGTGAACATTCAAGAAATGGGCAAGGTTTGAAAGTGCAAATGGCTATGTATATATAGCCTAAAAATATAGCCGTTACAATATAGCCGTTATAGTATAGCCATTGCAATATAGCCGTTACGTTGACCGTTAGAATAAATTTCTAATTTTAAATTCCCGCAATTAAAAATAGCCGATCAAATTATTTCAGAAAAAAAAACATGGCTCATATGACGGTTATGAAATATCATTATAATATAGGAGAGAGAAAACAGAGAGTGAGATATAGGGAATGTTGTTGGAGAGGGAAGAGATATAGGGAAGGAATCTTTTTAGGGAATTCTGTATATGTGGATATAGAGATCCAGATTTAGGAAACGCTGTTGGAGATGGCCTTATATCCTCATGTCATGACTCTCGTCAAACCATTACACCCAAGGTTCAAAATCTCAGTTTCGCTCCAAATTTCGCCCATGACCGGAGAACGAAATCTCGGCGAGATTTAAAAATTTTGGACAAATTTAGGACGCAATACAAAAACAAAAATTCGAATCCGGTTTTTTTTTCTACCGAGAAAACCGAAATTTCACCGGTTTTTCAAAGATCTCGGTAAAATTGCACCGAGTGAAAAATAGATCAATCGACGTTGAAAAATTTTGAAATTTTTTTTGTAGGTTACTAACACATCAATGATGTTCCCATAAAATTTCAAATGATTATCAAATCTGAGAAAGTTTTAAAAATTCAAATATTGCTACTGTTCAGATAAAACACTGATCGGCAAGTTTATGAAAAAAGAAACAAAACATGTTATAAAATTTTGAATTTTTTTTTGCATGGTTGTGATGCATCACTAATGTTCCCATAAAATTTTCAGATGATGATCAAACTTCGTGAATTTTTAAAAATTCGGACAGTGCTACTATGCTGATAAATGTTTTACCAGCAAACTTTAACCAAATAAAAAATGGTACAAACTATATTAGAAAATTTTGAAATTTTTTTGAATGGTCCTGATTTATAATCAATGTGTCTATAAAATTTTTATATGATGATCAAGCTTCCAGAAGTTCCAAAAATTCTGAGAGTGCTAAGTCCTCGTAACAACCTAATGATTAATACATAGATTTGCTTTAGCAAACAAAAAATGTTTAATTTTTTTGACATTTTTTCATAAGGGTTATATGGAAATTATTAAGATCTTATAAAATTTTTGAATCATTATCACACTCCAGTGAATTTATAAAATTCTTACAATTACAGTGTACCATTTATGTTCTTTCTGTTTTTGATTTTTGAAATATAATAAATGAAGTTCGATACATACATAGATTTGATTGAGCAACCAAAAGAAGCTGAATTTTTTAAAATTTTATATAATACTACTGAGTCAATTATTAAGCTCTCATAAAAATTTTAGATCATGATCATACACGACAAAATTTATAAAATTCTGACAATGTTACTGTCCCAATTATGTTCATTCGGTTTTTGATTTTTTAAAGATAACAAATGAAGTTAAATTATTTTTAACATTTTTATGTATGATCCTACACTTCTTAGGATGGTACAGTAAATTTCTCAGATCAAGATAAAATACGTATAATTTTATAAAAATCTGACAGTGTTTCTGAAATTTTTAAAAAATGTCTCAAAAATTCGATTTTTCAACAAATTTTCATAAAAGATGACTTTCTTAAGAGTTATTGATCAATTTCCGGTCAAATCCGGTGGTCAAACACTAAATTTCGGTAAAAAAAATGGCGAGATCTCGCCGAGATTTCCGAGATTACTGTAGCAATTTAAATTTTTTCAATCCGACAGGCATTTCAAATCTCGTCCACGTCCGAAAACCGAGATCTCAGCGGAATATCGCGAAATTTCGACGATATTTTGAACCTTGCGTACACCTCACTTAAACCATCTTAACGGTATTACTTCTATGAAAAACCCCTCCCCCCTCTCTCTCTCTCTCTCTCCCTCCCCGACTTCCCATCTAAAGTAGGGGGAGGGCAGCATGAGCCAAGCTAAAGTCGATCTAGCATTCAGATTCCAATTTAGAGATAATCGATTTTCCCCCTAATTTTGTACTTGTATTAGTTTTACATTAGAATTTTGTGTGTGGATTTTGGATTAGGACACATAGATCCGACCACGGCTTTATGTGAGCATGCCAGGCCCCTTCACCTCCTCCTTCAACTCCGGCGCTACCCTCTCCCTCCTTTACTTTTGGCCCTAGATCTAGCGCAGATAGTGATGCAATGCTTCATCTCCAACTCCGGATCTAGTGATGGTGACTCTAGAAACACAGATCCTGCTACGGCGAGGCACGAGCTCAATCTTGAGTTGTGGAAGAGAGAGAGGTTCGACGTAAAGCTCAAGCACAGATTCGACAGCGGGCGATGTCGTTCAGCTCTATGGTGGCGGCAGTAGTCGAGGGTGTAGCTAGAGGAGAGGGTGCGTCAGTGGCGACGGTGTCAAGCGGCCTCGACGGCATGTTAGCCTAGCCCATCATAGCCAGGTGAGCTCACCGAAAACTTTTTGAAAAACTTATTTGAACTTTTATTCGAAACTTGGTGAAACTTGTTGAAACTCATTTGTTAAAACTTGGTGAAATTTGAGTTTTAAACTGTAAAACTCGTTAAAACTTTGGCTTATAATTTTTCAGAAACTTCTAGAAACGCTCAAAATTTATTAAATCATGAAACTTTTCATACGTATTCTTAAAACTTGGTGAAAACTGTTCGTACCGTTTTGTAGGTACTCTCTCTGTTCTCTCTTTTTTCGGGAGAGGGTGACATGACAGATGAGCCTAGTTGTTCATCCTTGTCGAGTTCAACTTTCGGGTGTCAGTTGTGGCCTGTTAGCATATTGCATCCCAGTAGAGTATGGGCTGTCAAGCGTCAACCCTGTACCACCATACGAGCCAGCCAAACTGGGTTGTAAGACCATCTCCAACTGTTTCCCAGGGTTTCATTCCCTTCCTAGCCCCTGAAGGGAATCCCTTCCCATATTCCATTCCCTTCCCAGCAATGCACTCCAACAGATTCCCTTCCCCATTCCCTTCCCTTCCCAGAAATACCTAACTTTTCCTCATCCCCTCTTATCCAACCCAACAATTCTATATATTGAGGGGTTGCATTCATCAGGTAGTCACCCACAACGGATTGCCAACCTCACAATGAGTCAGTTCATTTCTTCCTCAAGTGATGAACAATCCTTTACTGATGATGAGGACTCCCTTCTCTTAGCAATCGTAGAGGAGGAGGAGATAGAAGCGCGAGGTAACAACCGTCGACGGGGGTCGTTTCGAGGCCATGCGGTGATCAACCGAGGTCACGTTGAAGGGGAGGCTCGGCTTTATGGTGATTACTTCGCTTCCTCTCCCGTGTACGGCGATGTATTTTTCAGGCGGAGGTAACAAACCAGTAGTCCTAACAAATATGAATGATGTACTTGTAAGGTTTCATTATGTCTATAAGTCGTTTCGCATACGCAGGTTTCGGATGAGCCGCTCCCTATTTTTGCGCATAACGAATCTCGTCGAAGGACACAACGCTTGGTTCCAAACAAAGTAGGGATGCAACCGGAAGCTTGGTTTGGCACCTCTTCGAAAGTAATGTGACTCTCCGTCAACTAGCTTACGGTGTTCTGCTGACTGTGGACGAGTACCTCCGTATTGGGGAAGTACGGCCATTGTAGCTCTCAAGAAGTTCGTGAAGGCGGTGGTCCAGGTTTTCGGGGAGGAATATCTCCGATCTCCTAATGCAGAAGACATTGGTAGACTCCTAGTTGTTGGTGAGCACAGGGGTTTCCCTGGAATGCTTGGTAGCATCGATTGCATGCATTGGACCTGGAAAAACTGCCCGAAAGCATGGCAAGGGGCTTTCACAGGGCATACTCGCAAGCCTTCCATAGTCCTCGAGGCGGTTGCTTCGTATGACCTGTGGATTTGGCATGCTTTTTTCGGGATGCCAGGAAGCATGAACGATATTAATGTGTTGCACCGTTCTAACATATTTTCTGGAGAAAATGATGGTACAGCTCCGGAGGTAAACTACATCGTCAATGGCAATCAGTACGACATGGGCTACTATCTCGCGGATGGCATTTACCCAGAGTGGACTACCTTCGTTAAGGGGATTGCAGCGCCAATGGGAAACAGGAGAGTCTACTTCTCGCAGATGCAGTCCTCTACAAGGAAGGATGTTGAGAGAGCGTTTGGAGTGCTCCAAGCTAGGTTTGCCATTGTACGGGGCCCCAGCCGATGTTGGCACCAGAGTACGTTAACGAATATAATGACTGCATGCATCATTCTTCATAACATGATCGTGGAGGATGAGAGGAATGGGGCATCACAGGACATTAACTTCGATTTTATGGGAACTCCGTCGTTACGAGGACGCCACCCAATCCGGTCGGTCTTGCATCGCATACAAGCAACTCAAAGGCGGAGGGATCGCCAACTTCACCATCGGTTGCAAAGCGGATTTGGTCGAACACCTTGGTCACGGACGGGGATAATGCAAGTGTAAGCTATGTTTCGGTGTGAGTGTGAAATCATGTGCTAAAAAATTGGCTGAGTAATGAAATTGGCATTGCAAAGTGGTTGTGATTATGGCATGTGTGGTGCTTGTGCATGTGCTATGTCTGATGATTATTTGATATGCTGGTGATAGCATGATATTGGTTTTGCTTGATGCAATGCGCTCGTTGGTGCTGGCGACTAGAAGTTGCATCGATTGATGCATGCATGCAAAGATAACATCCAGTAACTAGAAGATAACATCCAGTAACTAGAATTTTTCTCCCTAGCGCCAAGTCTGAAGTTCTGAAGATTGGTCCGGCCTTGGAAATCCAGTAACTAGAAGATAACATCCGATCGAGTTGATTTTTATTGGGTTAGATTCATAATTGAATCTAGTTTCTACAGTTAAAATTTCATGTCAATCTAACGGTTGGATCTTCGGTAATCTTGGTTTTTCAGATAGGTCCGTCGTAGCCTTTGATGTTCTGAAGATTGGTCCGGTAGCCTTGGAAATCGATTTACGTCATCACCGATTGATCATCTTGCGAAGGTAATATCTTTTGGTCCGTAGAACCGATCGAGTTGATTTTTATTGGGTTAGATTCATAATTGAATCTAGTTCCTACAGTTAAAATTTCATGTCAATCTAACGGTTGGATCTTTGGTGATCTTGTTTTTTAAGATAGGTCTGTCGTAGCCTTCGATGTTCTGAAGATTGGTCCGGCGTAGCCTTGGAATTCAGTTTCTGTCATCAGCTGATTCAGTCATCTTGCAAAGGTAATAATATCTTTTGATCCGTAGATCCGATCGGGTTGATTTTTATTGGGTTCGATTCATATTTGAATCTAGTTTCTACAGTTCAAATTTAATGTCAATCTAACGGTTGGATCTTCGGTGATCTTGGTTTTTAAGATAGGTCCGTCGTAGCCTTTGATGTTCTGAAGATTGGTCCGGTGTAGCCTTGGAATTCAGTTTCTGTCATCAGCTGATTCAATCATCTTGCGAAGGTAATATCTTTTGATCCGTAGATCCGATCGAGTTGATTTTTATTGGGTTGATTCATAATTGAATCTAGTTCCTACAGTTAAAATTTCATGTCTATCTAACGGTCGGATCTTCGGTGATCTTGTTTTTGAAGATAGGTCCGTCGTAGCCTTCGATGTTCTGAAGATTGGTCCGGCGTAGCCTTGGAATTTAGTTATTGTCATCAGCTAATTCAGTCATCTTGCGAAGGTAATATCTTTTGATCCGTAGATACGATCGAGTTAATTTTTATTGGGTTAGATTCATAATTGAATCTAGTTCCTACAGTTAAAATTTCATGTCAATCTAACGGTTGGATCTTCAGTAATATCTATTTTAGTGAATATGTGTCAGGTTGTTTACATGTGGTCCGGCGTAAACTGACAACTTGGTACAGTACAAATTTGGTCCAGCGAACCGATAATGCGGACAGTACAAATCCGACAAACTAGATAATTCAAACATTAAAACAACAATACAACAATAGTATTACAGGCAATAGTATTACAGGCCCTCACCCAAACAGGGATGACATAAAACTAGATAGTTCAAACATTAAAACAACAATACAACAATAGTATTACAGGCCCTCACCCAAACAGGGATGACATAAGGCAACAGTTATTTATTCATTTGACGACGATTCATCATAATCTCAATCTGTCGACTCTCGTAGTACTCGCGAAGCAACCCGGTACATGAGTTCAAGTCGACCTTCATAATCCTTTCATTCTCCGCTTCCTTGGACATGGCTAATTTTTCACGCTGTATTTCTACCATAGCAGCTCTGGACTCATTCATCTTGTCGAAATGGTCGGAGTACACACCCACAGATGACATACTAGACGAACTAGCACTTCCTCGCGCCTTTGCGGCGTCCTGCCGCGGTGGCCTTTCCCCCTCCTCAGAGGATGCTTGGGAGGCCAGGTCGATAGGAATGTCATTGGACCCTTCATGCATTGCACCATATCGTACCGTCTTTTGCTTCTTGTGGGACAAGTGCGAAGACCACTTCGGATGATCCGCCAGTAGTACCCAACAATGGTGGAACGCGAATGGCTTGCCCTCAATGTCCTGGTACATCCTAGCAGCATGGGCCATCTGCAAAATGAGATAACAATTATAGACTCGGGAGACACAGTTAATTATGAAGTGACTACAAGTGCTGACTGAAGACGAGGACATGTCCTTACCCTATCACGCTCGGTGCTCCCACTCTGATGTAAACCGTCGGTCTGATTGAGATACCCAGCATATTTGCTAACACACTCATTTATCAATGACCAGTGGTTAACCATTCCTTTCTTCGATCTTGCCTTCATGTGTTCCTTGCTATTGCTTTTGTAATAATCGCACTCGCTCCAATAGGTATCGGACGATTGGTCCTTCCCAACAATGGGATCTTGGCTCACATTCAACCAAGCTGAGACTAGAACTTCATCCTCCTGCGCACTCCATTTGGTCCTCTCTGTTTTGGAGCTGTTTTTGGTTCCCTTCTTGACGTGCGTGGACCGACTTGGGGCAGCATCAGTCGTGCCCATGCTCGGAGGTGCTGGCGAGGGAGATAAGCCGTGTACCACAGCGTCCAAGTCATCCTGAAGGTAGTTCGATAAGAAAGGGTACATGTCGTCCTCCCTGATCATTGAAAGCACACAAATAGATTGTTATTACGGAATCATGTCAAAGCAATGTGGGAACAATATGAGTCAACATGGAACAGACATCACATTGATGTAAATTACGGTAAGGATTACAAGTTCATAGCCAGATGGTGCAAAATACAATAAAGCTCAGTGAGCAGTTCAAAGCCATATGGTCTAAAATAACAATATGACTGAGCATGGAACAGACATGTAGACCTAAACAAGGTGGCCCGAACGATCGGACTCGATGGACCAATCGCTAAGTACACAATCCGTGGAGTAGTCGCCGCCAGGAATCGCTCGAGCTCGTAGTCCGCAGCACTATGTCGTCCGGATGAACGCCCTCGACAGATGCAATGTCATCCATCACAATCGGAGGAGGTGCAGTGCTAAATTCTATCGTGTCAAACGACATCTTCTCCATGCTCTCGGCTATGGACTCGACCTGAAGAAGTGCGTCATAATGTCAATGGCCCAAATTTCATCACTTGGGTGAAGTTGTCCCGAGCGAGCTTCCTAAGGTGCTCGGCCTTATCCTCCAAAGATATCTCGCAGCTTGGAGATGACGTCTCAAGGGTCTCCGAATCCATCTAAAATCGCATGTAATGACAATACGCCGCATAAAAGTTATGGCAATATTGAATCATACTACGTACGAACCAATTAAATACAAGCTGCGACATTGGTGTGTGTCTCAGGATTAGCTTTATTGAACTGAAGGTCACACCATGACAATGCAAATCATTGCAGCATCAGCACAAAAATTGAATCAACTCATCCATTTCAGGTTCCCGAATAACTACTAGTGGACCTGACCATTTGATCTGTGCAAATTGAAACCAATGCTTCAGGTCGATAACTTGCAACTATATGAATTTGTGCTAGAATTTTATTGCAGCAAAAAACAATGAGGAGAGCACCCATGAACTAAATTTCCCTAAACCCAGCAGGACAACACATATGAACTGTCAGGTCCACTAATTCGAACTAGTGCTCATTCAAACAATCTTCTACACCAATCGATCATCATCAACCAACGCAAGTTTCCCCAATTTTCCCTATCTATGTTCGGGACTGCCATTTCGATGAGGACGAAATTACTTGTCCCAAGCAAGCGATTTCACCCCATCTAGGTTTTCCCCCCACTGAATCGAAGATCCCACAACCTAAATCCATTTCAAATCGGCAAAGATGGTGGTCCTCGATGCGTACCTGAAGGTCTCGATTTTCGTCTGCGCGTCCTCCTCTCTGGCCAGTGAGGCGGAGCACCTTAGCTCCTTGCCGACTGCCGCCCTGTCCTTGCCGTCGCGCGAAGCCTTGGCAGTTGACGACCACAGCAACGGGGCAGCGTGAGGGGAATGGGGAGGGCAGCCCTCGTGGGAGGGATCCTCTCTCCTATCCCACGCTGCGTCGGCCGGGGAAGGGAAGCCGTTGGAGGAGCTGGGAACCTTCTCTCTCTGTCGCTTTCCCATGCGGACGGGATTGGGACGACCGACGGGAAACGGTTGGAGATGGTCTAAAGTCGAGTCCGTCGGAGCTCTTTTTTTTCCCCTTTCAATGCTACTCGCCACCAGTAGGGTTGCAATCGGATCGGGTAATTCCCGACCGTCCGACCGACCAGATGTGTTCGGATCGGATTCGAATAATTTTTTCGGATAGTTTTCGGATACTGTTTTTCGGATTCGGATTCGGGATATCTCTATCCGTCGGATCGGTATATTCCGAAACTTTTTTCGGATATATCTGGTACAAAGGGTTCGGATATCCGATCGAAACAAACATTACAACCTGTGTCCAAGGTTCAAAATTTCGGTGAATTTCGCCAAAATTTCGGACCACCCCGAAATCTCAAGTACCGGCCGGAAAAAAAACTAATTTTTTTTTGAAATTGCTACAGTAAAATCCGAACTTTCGGTTTTTTGGGCGAAATTTCGTGTTTTTTGGCCGGTTTTGAAAGTTTTAGGGCCGGATTTGACTGGATTTGGTCCATAACCCTTAGGAAAGTCATCTCCTATGAAAATTTGTTGAAAAACCTAATTTTTTAAATATTTTAAAATTTTGGCAGAAACACTGTCAGATTGTTATAAAATTTTACAAGCATGATAATAATCTTAAAATTTTATGGTACTATCCTTAGTATATTAGGATCATACATAAAAAATTTAAAAATAATTTAACTTCATTTGTTATCTTTGAAAAATCAAAAACAGAATGAACATAATTGGGATTGTTATATTGTTAGAATTTTATAAATTTTGTTGAGTGTGATTATGATCTAATTTGTTTTTGAGAGATTAATAATTGACTCAGTAACATTATATAAATTTTTCAAAAAATTTAAACTTTGTTTGTTTGGTCAATCAAATCTATGTAAGCATTGAACTTCGTTTGTTATATTATATTTCAAAAATAAAAAAGAAAAGAACATAAACGGTACTGATCCTTGTAAGAATTTTATAAATTCACTGGAGTGTGATCATGAATCACAATTTTTATGGGATATTAAGAACTTCCTTATCACCATTATTTAAAATGTTCAAAAAAATTTATGGTGTACATAATTTTTCATTTTGTTCAAGTTTGCCGGTAAGCCTTTTAACATGGCAGTAGTACTGTTCGAAGTTTTAAAAATTCATACAGTTTGATCATCATCTAAAAATTTTATGAGAGCATTATAGATACATAATAACCATGCAAAAAAAATTTCAACGGTTTCTAACTTCATTTGTATCATTTTCCATTCGGATCAAACTTGTCGGTCAGTGTTCTATCAGGACAGCGCCACTCTACGAATTTTTAAAAATTCCTCACATGTGAAAATCATCTGAAATTTTTATGAGAACATTAGTTATGGATCATAACCATGCACAAAAAATTTCAACAATTTATAACTTGATTTGTATCATTTTCCATTCCAATCAAACTTGTCGGTCGGTGTTTTATCAGGACAGTACCACTCTCCGAATTTTGAAAAATCCCTCAGATTTGATCATCAGCTGAAACTTTTGTGAGGACATCAGGAAGCATTGTGTCAGGAACCTCCAAAAAAAATTCAAAATTTTTCGATAACATTTAGACCACTTTTCAGCCAGTGCAAAAACCGAAATTTGAAATTTACCAAATTTCGGGTTTTTCACGAATTTCGATTTTTTTTCCGGACTGGACCGGATTTGAATTTTCAAATTCAAATTTTGTCCGAAATAATTTCGAAATTTCGTTATCCTGCCGAGGCGAAATTTATTCCGAAACCGAAATTTGAAACCTTGCCTGTGTCGCGTCACACCCGTGAGACCCGTGGGCGCGCGCACGCGACCCAACAAGACCTGGCCTTCGGCCCCCGAGACGGCCCGCGCGGTGCGAACGCCCGCCCGTCGTTCGCCGTGGTCGACGGCACTCGCCATAACCGCCACGCACTGGTCCCTCCAAAGGTCACATCACATCATATGGGCGCAGGGAGCGGCTGCACGTATTGGGCACTTTACACGCCACCGGTTGGATGGTTAGCTGGGCGCAACATATCCCGCCTGCATGGACCGGCTAGGAGTTAAGCAGGGTACATGCTCAAAAGTTCAATACCTCGACACCCTCACTGCCTCACTGGCCTCACATCGCTATGTCCCGGTGACTATTTCCATCCCACGCTACACACGTCTCAGCATGCTGGCTTTCCTAGGCTCCTAGCACAATCAACATCCCAACTCTTATTCTTACGTTAAGGCTATTATTTTGTAGGATGAGACTATGATTATGATTGATAATAACTGAGTCTTTGTCGAGGACAAATAGCTATAGTTATGAACTCGTTGTCTACTTGAGATGTTGCGAGCTTGCCTTAGCTACTTCAGTCTTCAAACTCTTATATAAGATTGTGTCATTGTTGAGTCTTCTGACTGTGTAATGTAATCCAAATATTATGGACTTGTCTTATTATCTCTTTCATGAAGACGTAAAGTTATGGTCATGTTATCGTGATATTATTTACGTATCGTTCTATGTTTCATAACTTTTCGTATGTATACCGTTTAAATTAAATGTACTTTCGCAATTTTGTTGGATTACACGATAAAATGACTTGTTAGACTGCGATAATCTTATTGCATATTAAAGTCATACGGTTGGTTAATCAGTGCTATATGTGCGCTTTATGTGGTATCTATTTTCGCACGTTATTCGATAAAAATTATCTGGTACCGTATCGATTCCGATCTGTATTCGATTCGATTGCGTGACCGATATTATCCGATCAGTATTCGTGATCCGGCATTATCCGAATCCGATTTCAAATCCGATAAAAAATATGGTTTAGGATACGGAAAGAGCGATATCCGACCGAATCCGAGCCGATTGCACCCTTAGCCACCAGGGTTTACATTACTCAATCGAAGTTAGAAATGGTCCACATGTTCGATAACGATTTTCGTTGAAAATAAGTAGAAATCAAACTAACCTCAAAGTTAATTTTTTTGAACTCGGCGAAGAAACAGTGATGAAATAATTCAAAAGTCGGCCGGTTTACATAAAAAATCGGCACACTTAACGGAAATTTAAAAAATCAAGAAAAACTGAAAACAATTGCGTAAATTTAAAAAATCAAGGAAAACGAAAACAATTGCGTAAAAACAGCAACATCTATTGCTACAACCATGATAACCTTTTGAGAGGTGCTTCCGTGCTTTTCTTTTGACAATTACACAAATATTAAAGCATGAATGAATGATAGATGATAATTACTTACTCTTTCGCTTGTTTCAAGATTTGTGCAACTTGTATTAGGAGGAAAAACATTGAAGCATTGCTCTAACCTTTTTCTTTGCTTTAATCGCTTCAAAAGATGACATGAACATCGATCCCAGTATTCAGTAATCACTACTGAGTACTGACCCAAAGAGAAAAAGTACTCAGTAATCAACAAGTAAAATGCCATGGGTATGGTCTTTCTGCAACTTCTCTGTCGAAGATCGAATTAACCAAACTAAAAACACTGGCTTACGGTTTATACCAGGAACAATTCCTTCTTCCGTTATTTTTAGCCTGCAACCATATGGCAATACAATGGAGACAAACAAAAAGAAAAGTGTTTAGTCTGGATTCGAGTTGCAATGAAACGAAACATACTAATTTTCTATTATCTATATTCGGTTTTGCTCAAAAATATCTCACAAATTTGTTTTTTAAAAAAAAATTATGACAGATATAAAAAGCTATTAATACTAATTTTAGAAAACTTTTGGAT
Organism: Otatea glauca; assembly: GCA_036346275.1. NCBI lineage: Eukaryota > Viridiplantae > Streptophyta > Magnoliopsida > Poales > Poaceae > Otatea > Otatea glauca. The sequence continues at coordinate 51,881,792 of CM070722.1, read as the reverse complement.
AATTTTTTTTCGAATTTTCCAAAAAATTTAATTTGAATTTAAATTGAACTAATTTGTCGATGGTTATATTCCTCGAGCTAGATGACTATTTTTATTCATATATGAGGTCGGCGCCGGCTAGCACAAGCTGGTGTTCCTGGAGACCAGGCAAGTGGTGGGCAAGACCGCCATCCCCACCCGCTTCATGTTCGACGCACTCCCGATCTTCGATTTCTTAAACTGTGAATTTTCCTGAAGCTTTGATGGCCCTCAAATCGTTCGCTAAATTCGGTGATTTGCTGCTGTTGCCGCCTTGTTGGGACGGTCGGGATCGATTGCCCACCCAAGACGATGTACCTCGGCTCGAGCGCCGCACCGTTCGATTGGAGCTTTGGTCCTCCATCCTCATGCTTTGATGCTGCGATCGTACTGCCAGCTGGTCATGCTTTGACAACTTTAGGCTTGTTACCCTCCTCATTCACGTCACAAGGTGACATTGGCTGAACAGTGAGTATACGGCCCATATTTCTTCGGCTTGTTTGCCTCGTGGGCTTTGGCAACTGGACTACTGTCACTTGGAGGCTTAGAGGTATTTTGTGTACAGATTGAGCTTTGGCTTAGCCCTTTTGGCTTTTTGTCCGGTAGAGGAGGTCATCCCGCTGGGCTGAGGAAATCGGATTACGTAGAGATGCTTTAAAAGTGGAAGTAGGTTACCAAGAATACGAAAACTTATCATGGTTCTTTTTGCAAGGATGCACGGTAATATCGGAGTTTCCACGCCTGCAATACGATTTCGATAATTCGGTATGCATCATTCAATCCACACATTCAGACACCGCACTTAGGCGTACTACACGTGCGGAGATTACCGCAAAAGTGAATGTTACGTATTGATATTTCGCATTGCATAGTGTATTTTACGTATCGCTAACTTCATCCATACATAATCACTGACGTCGAAGCAATGCTACTTATTCCCATGTATCAACAGGCCAGAGATGAGAGGGCATTCATATAGCAAAAATACATGATGAGCTACACAAATTGCACCCGAGAATTTCACCCTTTAGAAATCTTACTCAAACAAGAGTAGGGAAGACAAAAGAAAGACACCAATGATCCGCATGAAAATGTCGTGGTGGTGGAAACCCCATAAAGACACTGATGTCCTCGATGACACTACTGAAGGTGAGGTTATTTTGGATTGGGACAAGCTTAAACTGGAGTCGGAAGGCGAGTATTGAGTTATCTGTATGGAATAATTGGAATAAGGCCCAGACCTGCCAACAGGTTCTCCAAGGGAAAGGTACCGATGAACCCTGATGGTTCGTGCATGTTGCCATTTGTACTATAGAAGTAGTGAGACAAACATATGCACATAACCAAACTTTATGCGCCATATAATTCGAACGTTAATTACGAAGTGTTATGTCGGGTTTGAAATGATTTAATTAAAAAAAATCATTACTCAACTTCTCTACATGCATATAACGAACTCATAAATTTTGTTGGGTATTTACTTTTTTAGTATTGTTATTTGAATAAAAGAATTCAAACTTAGACTCTGTCGTCAATTCATACGGCGACAGAACCTTTATTGTCATTTCAAATGGTGACATAACCTCTGTTATTGATTCTATTCGCAACAGAGGTTTGGTCATCTTTTCAACCGAGAAAGAGGTTTTAGCGATATAATCTCTACCACCTATTCAAATGGTGACAGAAATCTAGATAGGATGTCACATAGGATTGTTGTTATTTCAAATGGAGGCAGAGCTCGCATATATTTCTATAACTTTTTTATCCGAACATTTATTTATGTAATTTTTGATAAAAAAAATAATATTATTTGTTAAAAAAATCCCAGGCCAAGTGGAGATCGGTAAGCAATTGGGCAGGCCTTGGAGCCGGGCAGCTGACGGGCCGGACAGCCACACAGGTAGCTAGGGATGCGGGCCTGCAGCACACAGGCCACAGGGTGGAGATACAGAACATTTTTATGTTTGTGAAGTGCTACGCTCTGCCTCTGCCTCTGCCTTTACTTCTGCGGATCCGATCCGGTTTGGGGCAACACGCAGAGCTAATGGTTGGGCATGTCCGGAACGTGATAGCTGGTCTTAAGGACCTGTGAGCCATCCCACAAATAGGAACGGTAAAAAGAAAAGGTAGCCAGGTCAAGAATTGAGCTATCATTACCTTGGAGTAAATTCCGCTTGAACGAACCGTTCAAGTTTCAAGCCCATCCTCGACGCTGAGAAGGGTCGGTTCAAATTTTACCTGTACGCCGGCCCACGTATACTACTAGCCTAGATATTCAGTACTCGCCAGTCACGTTCAAACCCTAACCACACCAAATGGCAACGAGTATGTCGACATACGGCACATGGCCCTGGGTACGATACGACCGAGCAGATACGTGTTAAGAACCGCAGTCGCGCTGGCTTTTCGCTCGATGCATGCGCGTGGGTACAGGTTTCGACTCGCACAGTCGCACGTACGTTAGACTAGACCCCACGTATTTCTGGTCTCGTTCAGCGCTTCCGGGCCGTTCCAATTGCGGAGAAACATGCCGTCCGCGCTCGCGCCTTGCGTTGGACCGTGACTTGACAATGACTTGGATTTCTCCGGTCATCTCTCTTATTTCATTCCATCGGAAAGGCACGTACCGATGCGTGCACGTATGTGCGTGTGTATGCACGTACCGGCTGCACGTGGGAGTCCCGTCCCGATCGAATTGAACCCCCGAGGGGAGGAAGCGCATCTTGCATGGAAATTTTCACCGGCGACCGCGACACTGTGCCAGACAAACAAACTACCTCCATTCTCCAGTCTCCGATCGATTCGACTCGACGGGGACGGACGCTACGATTGATTCCACGAGCCTTGCTATCGTTAGCATGCACAGTCCTCAGGGCTCACGATTCCTGAAGAAAAGGAGACTGCCTTTTTTTCTTCCTACCCAGCCACCTCGCACTTGTCGTTTTTCGTCGCATGTTGCAGTCGCTGCGTCCCGTGTTCACTTCAAGCTTTTGCAGCCGCGGAACTCGTCAGTGTCTAGTGTTTGTCCTCGGCTCGCACTATCCCATTCCCTGCCAACTTTGGACGATCTCAAGGTGGAGGCGTTCTCTTCCAGGTTAGCTTTTCCTACTTTAGTCTTGAGGGGATGTTCCTTTTCCAAGCACGGATGACATTTTACTGGCGCGCGATGGGGATCCATCGACGAATTTTTTTAAAAAATAATATATTTTTTATTCAAATTGCAAAAATATATCTCGATCCCAACAAATTGCAAAAATATACCTCCGTCGCCCTCTGAATGAGCGACAGGGGCTACAGAGACCTCTGTCGCCATCTGAATGGGCGATATTGACACTTGTCGCCCTCTGAATAGGCGACATGTCTTTCCTGTAGCCAGTTTGTAAATAAAATCATAACTTTTTCATATTATCTCGGATGGAGATGAACTTTATATGAAAATTGTAGCTCTCGACGAGATCTACAATTTTAGTATACAATTTTTTTTTTCATTTGAATCCATTTAGATGGCCAAAAACGAGATAGAAATTTCAGATCTAGTTTGGATCTGATTTTTAGATCTGAACTTTTCATCCCGTTTTTGGCTATCTAAATGGATTCCAATAAAAAAAATTGTATACCAAAGTTTTATATCTCGTCGAGAGCTACAATTTTCATATAAAGTTCATCTCCATCCGAGATCATATGAAAAAGTTATGATTTTCTTTAGAAACTAGCTATAGGAAAGAGGACATATCGCTCATTCAGAGAGCGAAAGTGCCAATATCGCTCATTCAGAGGGCGACAGAGGCCTCTGTAGCCCCTGTCGTCTATTCAGAGGGCGATAGAGGTATATTTTTGTAATTTTTTGAGATCGAGATATATTTTTCCAATTTAAATAAAAAAATATATTATTTAAAAATAAAATTCATGGATCGACTAGATGGGTTACAGGAAACACACGGTATAATCACTCTATTATACTTGGAAGAGTTCCGGGCCCTGGGAGAAATTTGAGCCGGCTTGAGCCGAGCTAAAAAAAATTACGTTTAGATCTTTTTTTCAAAAAAAAAAAATTACGGTTAGGTCATTTTGACATTTTTTACGAAAAGTAAGACCCCGAGCCAAAAAAAATACATTTAGGTCATTTTTCAAAAAAAAAAATTATGTTTATGTCCTTTTGACTATTTTTTGCGAAAAGTAGTTTTTACCTTTTTTTTTTGCGAAAAGGAACTTTCGTTTCAGCGAAATCACAGATCCTTCGTGAGAGACCCCGAATAAATGAGAGAAAAAAACGCAAATACATTTATATCCTTTCAACCGTTCCGCCGAATAAATACGAAAAAAAACACAATTACGTTTGTATCCTTTCAACCGTTTCGCGTGTTTCCTCGATTTGCTCGCGTGGGGAGCAGCAGTCGCATGTTTTTTCGATTTGCTCGCGTGGGGAGCGACGGCCACGGCGTGGCATGCCGCGGTCACTCATCCCACGCACTTGGATGAGCGGAGCCTATGCATGCAGTACTGTCGAACACTCGAACATTGCATCCAGCAGAGACATTGACAAACCGGGGCACCAATTACGTACCATCCCGCAATTATATATATAGGGAATAACTAGCAATCAGACATTCGATCACTGTTTATTTCTCAGACGCATCGGTGCAATATTTTTTTACAACGTCTGCCATTTTTTTTCCCACGCGGACGTTTCTACTATTAAATATTGCATGCGTCGGAAGAAAATGTTGCAGACGTGGAAAAAAATGTTACAAGCGCCCGAAAAAAAACAGACGTCCTGACACAAGTCGTTCCGTTTTATATATATATATATATATAGCATGTACGTACGTATCCATCTTCTTCACGTGGGTCTTTGGAAAAAATTGAGAATACCTCCGTTGGGGTTGACAGACCGGACAGGGCCATGCATCCATATAGACTGACTGAGCACCACAAGCTAGGCTGTGCTGTACAGTGGAGTAATTCATTTGGCCTAATTCAGCCAGATTGACCGTGCCCAGGTCGAGTTCGTATGTACATCTTCAATTAACAGTTTAACACTGGAGTTGAAACAAATTAATCTCGGTATGAATGCACTAATGACTTGTGACGCACATGGCATTCCATATATTCTGCTGTCAATCAGCTTACTAGAAAATCGAGCACTCACGCCGGAACTACCGCCGTCCCCACGCGAGCAAATCGATCTGCTGTCAATTAGCTTACTAGAAAAATTTGAGAAAACGTGTGACTGTCGCTTTCTACGTAAGCAAATCGAGAAAACAAGCGAGACGGTTGAAAGAATATAATCTGAAATTTCGCTGGAACAGAAGGTCCGCGTCGGGAAAAAAAAGCGTTCGAAAAAGGGCTTACACGTGGAGCTAAAAAAACGAAAAATGACCTAAATGAAATGTATTTTCTTTTTCGAAAAAAAAGAGCTGAACGTATCCCCCCTCCCTAAAAAAGACCTAAACGTAATTTTAATTTTATGAAAAAGGACCCGAGTGCAAGCCCTAAAAACGCATAATGACCTAAGCGTAATATATATTCTTTTTCGGAAAAAAAGATATAACCGTAATTTTTTTCCAGAAAAGGATCCAAACGTAATTTTTTTTTTCTGAAAAAAGACCTAAACGTAATTTTTTTTCCGCTCGGCTCGCGACTCGAGCCGGCTGGATCCATCATAAAACACATGTACACCTCCTTTTAAAAAAAGATAGGATCATCGTGTTGTTCTTTTGAGAAAAAAAAGAACTCCATCATAAAACACACGTCCTTTTTTAACATGATAGGATCATCGTGATGATGTTCTTTTGACTTGGTAGATGGCTCGATGGCACAACTAGGTACACACGCAGTACGTAGTGCCCTTGCCGCGCGCCTTCCACGTTGCCACATACACACGCGAAGAACTGAAAATGTCACTGCACAATGTTGCAAGTTTGCCACACGCGAAGTCTGGTTTTATGTAAGCACGGAAGCACCGACCAAGCAGGTATACCTGCATGAAAGAGCATGAAAGAGCTTGGACCTGCGCGAAGTCTACCTGCATCGATCCCTTGCACGTTAATTTCGCAATTGCAGCTTATTTGCCAGGAAGCTCAGAGCCTGAATGTTCATACACATTTCCCAGAATTTCTCATGTACTGTATCTGCATGATATTGTTCAATGTTCATACACATCTATTATATATTAAAAACTTAGCAAGAGTTGGTAAGAAAAAAAGAAATATGCTAGAAATTCTCACAAAAAAATAAAATAATTAGCCTTTAATCTGGTGAACCCTAATTACAACCGCTATCGGATCTTTCTAACCAAAAATAGGAATATGCTAAAAAATCTTACAAAAAGCAAAATATTTAGCCCTTAATCTGGTGGACTCTAATTAAGTTGAATTATAGTAGTCATTGAATGTTATTATTTAAATAAAAGTATCTAACCGTCTATCTAAAGGATCCGAATTATAACGGCTTAAATTAAAAGAAAGAGTCAATGCCAAGTAAAATAAAAAATAAAAAGAAATTAGCCTTTTGATTTTCATATGAACTCCAAATTAAAACCGTACATAGCTAAAATTCGGAATAAAAATTAGTAGCCAAATCTAACATAAAACTAATATACAAAATAAATAAAAATAACAATAAAATTAACGTCTTAGATTAGAATAAAGAATCCATACTAAAAACTGGCCTTGCACCGACCATCCAACGGACCATATACAATAAAATGAAATAGAAATTTGGAATAAAAATAAAATAAAATCAACCATTCAACTTTCATATGAACTTCAAATTAAAACATGTATATAGCTAAAATTCGAAATAAAAATTAGATAAAAATCAACAGTTGGGTTTGTATACGAATTTTAACCTAAAACTGATATGCAAAATTAAATAAAATTAACATAAATTTAGAATAAACAATAAAAAGTAATTAGCCATTTGATTTTAACTCTAAATTAAGACCTAAAATTAGAAATTAAATAAATAATAATAACAAAAGTAACAGAAGAATAAAAATAAAAGGACATTAGGGATTGTTTTTTATTCATACTAAGTGAAAAAATATAAATTTTGGTTCTGTTCAGAATTAAAATTCTAGAAACATGCTAATTTGAGGGGGAAAATAAAATAAGGTAAAGAATTTGATTTGTGTGTGTATATATATTATTAACTATTATGTAATAAAAGTCATATATGTTTTTTATAGTTGCCAAAAAAAATATAGAATAAGCTAAAAATTATCAAAAAAGAAAAGAAAAGAAAAGATGATGTCAAGAACTTGCATGCTGGTGATGCTAAGCAAACAACGGTGCAATAGAGCAGGTGTACATGCATGCGATGCATGCTGTATGAGCTCTTGTGTGAATGCATTACAAGTTGACAGGCGATGAGTTGTTAGTTGACCATATGAGTGAGCTCACAAAGATTAGGTTTGGGGTTATCACCGACTAGTAGTAGTCTAGTACTATTTTTGACTATATTGATGCTTCTCTCACAATCAGTCAAGTTAATTAGCTTGTTTCAAGTTCCAAACCTAGGATTTTTCCATGTTATGTGCAATGATATGTACATCCTACTCACTTATCAGCTCCTATATATGCTTGTTCTATTAGAAGTTAATCATACAGTTATGGGGTTTGAATGTATCAGCGATCAGATCGACTCCTGCTGTGACAATTTAGGAAAAAAGATAGAAGATGATCAAGCAGGGACTCAACTATATATCATCAACAGACACGCATATATATAATCTCAAGGCAAATTGAACCAGAAACATGTAGGGGTGGGCATTTGTTTTTTTCGGTTTTAAAATAATTCGGTTTTTGGAAACTAGCTACCGAATTTCTCGAACCAAAATGAAAAATCGAATTGAATTAACCGAAATATTTCGGTTCGGTTAACCGAAATATGAATAAACACTAGATAAATTATATTTGGTCCTTCTCACGTCGCAACACAGAGTAGAGATAAACCCACACAATATTCATAGGTTGTTACAATATAAGCATAATAGAACATATGAACATACCACACATATACATAAATATGTTAGAACATAACAATTGTTTGGTGGATTTAGGAAGAACATTATAAAAGTGGTATTGTAAATGAGTTATTTAGTTATTTTGGTTTTTAGAAGAAAAAACCGAACCAGATACAAAAACCAAATTATGCCAAAGTAAAAAACCAAACAAAAACTGTCGGCGTTTCGAGCGCCGGCAAGTAAATTTGTAAGTCTAAGGGCTGCGCGCTCCGCTCCCCAATGGTTAGACCACGAGTCCAAGATGTATCGTTGGTTGGGCCAAGGTCCCTACTCCAGCCAGGCGTTGGTGTTGTATTCATCAAAAGCGGATGATCGACCGAAGTTTTTTACAAGCGAGAGGTGGAGCCTCAACACTAGAATGATCTAAACTTAGCTCTCGTAAGGAGAGGAAAAAGAAGAAGAGGAAGAAGAGGAAAAGCTCTCTTGTAGCTCTTACTCGCTGCCTGTTAGGAGGTTCCCGCCTCCTTTATTCAAGACGAAGGGCAGGTTACATCGAGAATTGGCGAAGTGCGGCGAGCTACTTCTAGGGGCTTCAGCTCTTGCCCGCCGTTCGCCAATCGTTCGCCGATCGTCGCTTGTTCGCTGACCGGTCGCCGCCGAGCCTATCTTTGCGTCGGTGGTCTAGCCGGGTCGAGCGGTTAGGTAATCCTCGGGAAGTGGCGAGCTGCTCTCGTGATCCATGTGGGTGCCGACGAGTCGCGTGTGGCGTGGAGGTTGCCTCGAGAGAGCGTGTCCTTGCTTGTGGGTGGTGGTTGATGGGACAGAGACGTGGCTTCAGCAGACTATCAAATCGTTTTGGGAAGGACCACCGCCCTCACTCGGTCCACTTCGAATGACCGTTAAGTGGGGCACGTGGCCTTAGGTTGACACGGGACTCCGGCGCGCGACGCGGCTCGAAGTCGGAGTCGCGGGATCCCGCCCCGCCGCGGGGTCGGGAACCTGGCCGAAGTCGGAGTCGGGGATCCCGCCCCGCCGCGGGGTCGGGAACCTCGCTGAAGTCGAGTCGGGGATCCGCCCCATTGCGGGGGTCGGGAACCTCGCTGAGTCGGAGTCGGGACCGGTCGGGAATGGTCTCCTGAATGGTCTCGTAGGCATTTGGGTAGCGGTAGGGACGGCCTGCTTAGGCCGGGCCGTATTCGAGGCCGCCGCTTCGCCTGGCTTTGCTTGTTGCAATTGGGCCGTTGGTGCACCTGTTTTATGAGTATTCGCCAAGAGCCTCAACCTCCAATCGAAGTTCGCGGACTCGGTTGGGGTTGAGCTTGATCGATCCGCTCAACTAGGTGGGCCAACGGGGCCTACCGCTTTTTGCCGGGCGTGCCCCCAACGCATCCAACGTCTGCCCGGGATTACGTTCCTGAGGTATGCGAACCGCCGGGAGCCTCTTAATTGCTTTGTTGTGCGCGTCGCGCACGGCTAGGTGTGTTTTTGCTCGTTCGTCTTCTTGACCGCTTCGTTCCGTGGTGGGCGCCGCTTTCTCGCGCAGCATTTATTCCCGAGTCGCTTGATCTTCCTTGAATGGGTATACAAGGGCGCCACGGGTTGCTCAAGCAGACTCTTAGACGAGACTCCTTTCCTTCTTGAAATGTGTTCAAGACACCCTTTAGTCTTGATTTGGTGATGACATCGTGGTGGAAGAGGAAGACCCTTTGAACGAGCTTTGGGTTGAATATGATCAGGCGATAGCCGAACTCCCAAAGAGAGAAGAAGTAGCTCGCGACGTTGTGCCGCTGACGCGCTTACTTCGTGCGACCCGAGGCTTGGAGTGGCAAGGGGCCCTCCTAGAGGCAATGGCGCGAGGGCGCCGATTGCAGAGCGCGCCGCGTCGATGTCGTGAGCGGCAGCACGGCATGCCATTCCGCGGTGTGGCTTCAACCTTGACGCCGGGCAAGGGCCTACCAAAGAGTCATCTCCAACGACTCAGTTCACCGACCAGGTGTCATCCCGTCGGCCGAGCAAGGGCCTACCGTCGGCGTTGTCGAGGGAGTTTTAGAGTCAGGTGTAGATAGAGAGTCTTGCGTGTGCCTCATGTAAAGTGGTGTAAAGTTTTGAGCCTGCACGCCTTTTAATGAAATCCTTTTTTTCTCTCTATGAATGACTTCATGAAGGAGTTAGCTTCGCTTGTTACGCTTTGATCACCGGCGCTAGAAAGTTCGGCGATCGGTTTCGAGTGGTCGGACGTGCGAACTCGCGGTTTGTTCCTCAAGAAATCTTCCTTTGCGCTGCGTTTCGTAGCCAGAAGCTAATCGGTGCCTTGGTCGGCAAGGATGAGCGGGTGCCTTCGGAGTTTTAGTGCCCGAGTGCCTTGGTCGGCAAGGACGACCGGATGCCTCCGCGAGGTTCCGTGTCCGAGTGCTCGCTTAACGTCAGAATGGATCTTCGCCTTAGTCGGCAAGGACGACCGGATGCCTCCGCGAGGTTCCGATGTCCGAGTGCCTTGGTCGGCAAGGACGATCGGATGCCTCCGCGAGGTTCGGTGTCCGAGTGCCTTGGTCGGCAAGGACGCACCGGATGCCTCCGCGAGGTTCCGATGCCCGAGTGCCTTGGTCGGCAAGGACGGCCGGATGCCTCCGCGAGGTTCCGTTGTCCGAGTGCCTTGGTCGGCAAGGACGGCCGGATGCCTCCGCGAGGTTCCGATGTCAAAGTGCCTTGGTCGGCAAGGGCGCACCGGATGCCTCCGCGAGGTTCCGGTGTCCAGTGCTCGCTTAACGCCGAGCCGGACGCCGCGTGGTTCCTTAGTGCCTTAGTCGGCAAGGACGGACGGATGCCTCCGCGAGGTTCCGATGTCCGAGTGCCTTGGTCGGCAGGACGGCCGGATGCCTCCGCGAGGTTCCGTGTCCGAGTGCCTTGGTCGGCAAGGACGACCGGATGCCTCCGCGAGGTTCCGATGTCCGAGTGCCTTGGTCGGCAAGGACGGCCGGATGCCTCCGCGAGGTTCCGTTGTCCGAGTGCCTTGGTCGGCAGGGACGGCCGGATGCCTCCGCGAGGTTCCGATGTCCGAGTGCCTTGGTCGCAAGGACGGCCGGATGCCTCCGCGAGGTTCCGTTGTCCGAGTGCCTTGGTCGGCAAGGACGGCCGGATGCCTCCGCGAGGTTCCGATGTCCGAGTGCCTTGGTCGGCAAGGGCGGCCGGATGCCTCCGCGAGGTTCCGATGTCCGAGTGCCTTGGTCGGCAAGGACGGCCGGATGCCTCCGCGAGGTTCCGTTGTCCGAGTGCCTTGGTCGGCAAGGACGACCGGATGCCTCCGCGAGGTTCCGTTGTCCGAGTGCCTTGGTCGGCAAGGACGACCGGATGCCTCCGCGAGGTTCCGATGTCCGAGTGCCTTGGTCGGCAAGGACGACCGGATGCCTCCGCGAGGTTCCGTTGTCCGAGTGCTCGTTTAACGTCGTAGCTGACGCTGCCTTAGTCGGCAAGGACGACCGGATGCCTCCGCGAGGTTCCGATGTCCGAGTGCTCGTTTAACGTCGTAGCTGGACGCGGGGTATCCATCCCGAGTCCCCGTCCGACGAGGGAAGCTGCGAGAGGAGTAGCTGCCGTCTATCCCACAAGTTTACCCCATCGCGGTGTGGGACTGAAGGGGGGTGGCGACGCGTTTACTGCGTTGGTTTGAGCGCCGTGCTCTTGGAGCTAGTAACGGTAGTCCGAGTGGGTCTGGGAGGTCCGCCAAGGGGACCCTTCCAGTGGGCGGTCCCCAGTAGGGTGTCACTCGCCTGCCGTGGGGCGACCCATAAGAAACCTTTCTTTACTCAATCCAGTATGGACCCCGGGTCGTCACCACCCAGAGCACAGTGGCCGCCGCTCATCGATGAGCTCCGGGAGAGTGTGAAGTATGGTCTCGGGCGCGAGTAGTGGTGGGTCGTCGCCACCGACCCAACCGGGACCCACCGTGGGGCTCACCTCGTACTTGCCCTCGCTCAAGTTTATTTGGGCGGCCCTACGCCCATCCGGTGGGTTAGGCCTTTTGAACCCTGACTTTGGTGGCCCTGGCGCAAGCCACAAAGCTTTGCCATCTTGGGACCGCGGCCCAATGGGCCTCGCGCGCCGGAACAACCGGTCCGGCCAAAAGCGCGAGACCAAGAGGTAACGGACACGCTGTTCGGGCGCCGTCTTTATGACTCTGCAACTCGACGCGAGCGTGATTAAATGCGAGTGGAATTGGAAATCGGGAGTTACGGGCGGCGTGGCAGAGCGAGGCGGGACGCGACGATTCGTTCGAGGCGTCCGTTCGGTCGGCGTCGCTCGCCTCCTATAATTACGTTCTTGGGGTGCCTCGGGTAGCCACGCTTTCGCCTTCTTCGTCTCCCGCCCCTAAAGCAAGAAAAACGCCGAGAGCCAGAGAAGAAACCTCGGCCCCTCTTCTTCTCACCTTTCCGTCGCTTCCCGCGAAGATGTCGTGGGCGGAGTGCTCGCCTGGAGAGAGAGTCGCGCTTCGGCCTAGTGAAGAAGGGCTTCCTCGGTGCAAGGCACCTCTGGGCCGAGAGTGCCGACCGGGGCCGTTATCCCGCGCCGCATGAGCGGCGAGGTTGTGGTCCCGCCTCGTTTTTGGCGCGGCTTGACTGCCGCTCCACCCTTTCGTCCAGGGGCTTCTTTTCCATTACAAGGTGGAGGTGCACCACCTCAACCCTAACGGGTCCTTCACATCGCCATTTTCATTACCCGTGCGAGGCCTTCTTAGGATTGAGCCGCATTGGTATTTGTGTGGCACTTCTTCCAGCGAGGCTTTGGAAAGACAGTAGTCGACGCGACGGCGCCATGGGCGGCTGGCCTCTCGGCTTGAGCAGGCCGAGTCTCAGTACTGGACATCAGTCGCCGTCCTCTAACAAGGGATGGCGCTCGAATGGATCTATGTCAGGAATGTTGAAAGCAGCGCCCGGGCTTTTACGGGCGAGCTCCGTCGCAGTGGAGCAATGGACACGGGCGCGAGAAGAGGAGAAGAACAAGGTGGCCACGATCGTGGAGGAGATCGGGGCTCGAGGAAGCGAGGTGGCCAGGGGATGTTGTCGCACGCCTTCATGAGGATGCGCGTGCGACCCCTCGCGCTCAAAGCCGCACCCCATGTTCCAATATGAGGGCCATCCGGGCAAGGATGGAGGTGGCGAGTTGGTCGCTGGCGTCAAGGTGGAGGCCCGGTGGCGGCGATTATCGGAGGAAGCGCCACGGTGGCGCGGGCGACCACCGGGGCCTTTCGTCGGCTCATCCCCAAATCTGGTGAGTTTGTGGGATTTTTCTTTCTGCTTCTTTCTTCTTCGCTCTTAGCGTCGACGTCGGTCGCTTTTGTATCCTCTAGGGCTCGCGAGGCATGTCCTCCGGGCACCGCTCCGGGAGAAAAAACGAGGCGGCTCTCGGCGAAGACCGCGAGGCCGATTCGCAAAGGCGTATGAGGAGAGGAGGAAGAAGAAGCGAAGGAGCGCGCGGCAAGGCACGCGCCGCGCGAGGAGCGTGTCGGAGTCCACCGCGGTGGGGCGACTTCTGCGATAGTGGGGCTTCGACTACAAGCGCATTCCTTCCCGATCCTCCGGTGAGTGGTGGCTCGAGTTGGCCCGACAGCAGGCCGCCCGCCGCGGTCCCTCGGCGAAGAAGCGTCTGCGGCGCGATTGTCGACAGCGCCTCGACCGTGGGTAGCCGGAAGCGGCGGCCGACCGCCCCTTGGGGGCCGGCGAAGAGCGCGCGTGCGCGCGCGACTCGCTCGATAAGTATTTCTTCCTTCTCTTTGGAACATTTTTGTAGCAAAGCCGCTCGGCGACTTTTAAATATCGTGGCGACGCGGCGCCTACACGGCGTGGCGGTGGGCGTCGCGACCACTTCTCAAGTGGCGGTCACGGCGGCTCGTGGTACCGTCGGTCGGCGCCTATGGAGCACGCGATCGTGGACGCGCCTCCTTTGAGGAGGAGAGATCGAGGCCGCGAAGAGCTCCACGCCGCCGCCGGGACGCCGCCGACGCGAGGGTCTTCCCGCAGGAGGGGACGGCGACGCCGGCTGGCCATTGCGCCCGATCGAAGGCGCGGCGGAAGAGGTGGAGCGACCGCACGACTCCACCGCGGTGCCGGTCGAGATAGTCTTTGCCGAGGGGTCGGCGATAGCGCCGGGCGGCCGGCCGGGCGGCGCCGATGCTGAGCGTCGACCCCGCCCCAAGGGCTCCGAGGGCCGACTTCATCGCCCCAGCCATGGCGCTCGGTGGCGCCGCTCCTCGGCGAGCGGCGAAGGTCTGCTGCCGGATGTGGCCCGTGGTCGGATCCATGGACGGCCGAGGAGCGAGTGGGCGCCCTTGGGCGGCGCCACGGTTGCGGAGGAGGAGATAGGGCGATCCATAAGGGTCGACCCTAGCCTTAGAAGTCTTCAGGCTATGGAGGTGATGGCCTGGGATTCAACCCGTAAGTTTGGTAAAGTGGCGAAGGAGTCGTACTTTGTAACTCTCGATATGTACGCAGGTTGTGAAATGTCGTGTTGTGCAACATTTGCGGGCCCGTCCGAGGGCGTGCCGGGCTCCTTCGTCGCTCGGATGCTCGTGGTGACGCCGAGTGGAAGAAAGTGGTCGGCTGCGGCTTGAGTTTCGTCTTGTCCAAGAGGCTTTGAACATTGGGCGGACGGAGGCGAAAAACTCCGCTAAGTGGAGGAGGCCTCAAAGGCCCTTACGACGAGCGCCTTGGGGCCGAGGCCTTGAGGGCAAGGTGGTGGAGCTTGAATCCTCCTGGCGGAGGTCCCGAGGCCAAGGACGCCGCGTCACCGGCCGAGGTGTGGCTAGCGAAGCGACCCATCTGCGGTCGGGAGCGGATCGAGCCGGGAGGACGCCGAACAAGCTCGGTCCGAGCGGAGACTGACCGGAAGGAGCGGCTTCCTTGAGGATGTCCTACGAGAGTCTCGGAGGAAGTCGGCGGCTGATCGACTCTGCGATCGTAAGTATCTCAACTCCTCCATTGATTTCTTTGGTTGGGGTAACCAGTGGGAGACTCATCCGAGACGCCAGAAAACTCGCAGAGGTGCGAAAAACCCGAGGCGTCGCCATGGAGGCTCGGAATCGGGTGGCGGAGACCATGACGTGGCGATCGCGGCCGGGGGCGAGGCTCGCGGCGCTTGAGGGTCTCCGAGGATGGTAGGGCGAGATGGGCGCCGAATGGAAGCCCTTCGAGCCCGGCCAGAGGTCTGCGCCCAAGTCTTGGGCACGAGGCGGGCCCGAGCGCACTTGCCTCTGGCTGGCCCGAGTGCCGGGGGCTTGTGGAGGCGGTGTGATTGCGGCGCAAAGACTGGGAGCCGTCCGCGACTGGTCAACACAAATCTCGCACTATGATGATGCTCGACCTCGCGATGGTGAGTA
Organism: Otatea glauca; assembly: GCA_036346275.1. NCBI lineage: Eukaryota > Viridiplantae > Streptophyta > Magnoliopsida > Poales > Poaceae > Otatea > Otatea glauca. The sequence goes on along the minus strand of CM070722.1, from coordinate 51,866,439 downwards.
AGCGGCATCGCCAGGAACCGGACCGACGACGAGGTCGGCGTGTTCGAGCTCGTGTCGAGCCGCATGCTCGGAGATCACCACGCCCCGCCCGAGGTCGCCTTCAAGATGCCGGTCCTCCTCCTCCCGTCTTGGTCGCCACCGGGAAGAAGAGGAAGAAAGAAGTTAGCCCCCTTTTTTTTTTTTTTTTTCTTTTCTTGCAAAGGCATTGTGTAAACGATCGTAAGTAATTGTAAGCTCGGTTTGCCTCTTTGCTCTCCTTTGCGTTTGGGTTTGACCGACCATAGCCTCAAGGACCACGGGTCGCTATGCGTAGGTCGGTCAATTTGAGAGGGCGAAGAGGATAGGAGTCTTGTTTATGCGGTGTTACTGGCACTCATGGGGTCGGAGTGTTCCGTCGGCCAAGGGTTTTCCACTCGGGCACTTCCTTCTTCCGCAAAGTGCTACTTAGCAACCATAGCCGGGCGAGGCCGTGGCGCTCGGGTCGAGAGGGTTACCGCCGGGATAGACTCGTGACTAGTCGGGTCACCGACCCACATGAGTACGTGAGTTAGCCGAGTTCGTGTGGGGAAGATTGTTCCCAATCGACTGTAAGGTCATCCCACTCGGTGCTTCCTTCTTCCGCGGAGTGCTCTTTGGGCAACCATAGCCGGTGGCGAGGCGTAGCACTCGGGTCGAGAGGGTTACCGCTCGGGATAGACCTCGTGGTCGGTGGGTCACCGACCCGCATACAGACACCATCCGGAGCGGCACGAGCGGGCGCCACGGGCACCAGAAGTCGTCACGTGGCGACCGTGTGCTCGGTTGGGAGAAAGGTAAAGACTTATACGGGAAAAAGAAAAGAGCTTAGGGATAGAATCGCCTTAACTTTTCAATGTTCGGGCATTAGGGAGGATCGACCATCGGCGTCCTTGAGTCGAAGGTGCGGTCGGAGAACTTCCACGACGGTGAAAGGACCTCTCTGTGGTCGGCTTGTGCTTATCTTTGGTTGTCCGGACCCGACGCAGAACCAAGTCGCCCCACCAAGGATCGATCCTCGAACTTGGCGGTGTGGTAGCGGCGCAGGCTTGTTGATATCCGCCGACCGCGGGGACGGCCACGCCGCGCCTCGCCGAGTGGTCGATGGCGTCTTGTTGCGGCGAGCCCCGAGCCTCATCGAAGGCTTGCAATCTCGGGAGCCGTATTCGGTCGATGGGCAAAATGGCTTGGCGCGAACACCATAAAGAAGGGTGTGAACCCGTCGCCCGGTCGGCGTGGTCCGCAGACTCAGAGGACGGAGGCGGCTCGGCTACCCAGCGCCTGCGAAATGCTTGAGCCGATCGAAGATCCGCGCTTGAGTCCTTGAAGGATCATGCCGTTAGTGCGCTCGACCGGCCGTTAGTCCGCGGATGGGCTCTGCGCCCAATCGACACGGATGTTGAAGTCGTCCACGAACTCGAGAAATTCCTTCCCGTGAGCGTGTTCGTTGCCGGTGATGATGGAGTTTGGGACTCCAAACCTAAAAGCGATGTCGCGGAAGAAGTTGGCGCTTGTACCGACGTGGCGCTCACGGCCGGCTTAGCCTCTATCCACTTGGTGAACTTATCTACCGCGACGGCGCAGTGGGTGAAGCCCGGCGCTTTCTGAAGGTTCGACCAAATCGAGTCCCAGGACGGCAAAAGGCCACGTGATGGGGATCGTCCTCATAAAAGCAAATTTGGCGCGATCGTCTGCCGAGCAAAGAATCGCATCCTTCAGCAGTGCGTCACGATATGCTCGGCGTCGACACAGTGGTTGGCGAGAGAAACCTTGTCGAAAGGCCTTTCCACAAGAGATCGGGTCTTTGCGTGGTGACCGCAGACTCCATTGTGTGTATGTCGTCCAGCAATTGTTTTCCTTGGTCGGTCAAGATACATTTTGGAGGACCCCGGAGGGACTCCTTTGTAGAGGTGCAGCCGATCGGGGACGAAAGATTTTGCCCACCGGCGGCGCCGGGCCTCGGTCGGGTCGGGGGGAAGTGACCCGTCCGTCAAACGGTCGACGTAGGGCCTCCTCTAGTCGGACTCAAGTGCTAGCACACCGCGGGCAGATCCGGCCATGTCTACGCCCGACCGCGCGTCGGTCGGGTGACCGTCTTTGGATTGGTCGGTGGCCGCCACCGCCGAGTCGGTGGGACGAAGGCCGCAGGAGGTCGGAGACGAAGATCCCGGCGGGACGGGCTCTCTGCTGGAGGCAAGATTGGCGGTGATCGGCCTCGCCATTGTAGCGTCGGTAGCTATGGTGGCTCGAAACCCTTGAACGCTCCTCGAGCCGCGCACTTCTCGACGATCTGCGGCCATGCGGGTGTCTCGGGGCTCCGCGACCTTCATGACTTGGTCGACGACAAGCTTGGAGTCCCGTGGGCGACGAGCCGGGCGGGCACCGAGGTCGGCGGCGATCCGGAGACCGTTGGCGAGCCTCGTGCTCGGCAATGTTGTTGGTCGCGTCGAAGAGCAACCTAATGGCGATTGAAGCTGTTCGAGCGGGGAGATGATGGCGACTCCGCGCGCGCCATTCTTGGTGTAAGACCGTCAAAGTACATTGTCCGATGCTCGGGTCTTCGACCCTTTGGTGGTGCACAGGCTTGGTCCACTCGGCGGCGAAGTCGGCGAGCTGCGACTTGATCGCCGTCAGAGGGCGTATATTATGCCATGGCCGCTAAGCTCGAGCGCCCATTTGGCTATCCTTCACGAGGCATCGCGATTATGGATGATCTCGCCTAGTGGGGCGTGGTCACCACGGTGATGGCGTCTTGATCGAAGTAGTGAGCGAGTTTCCTCTTTGCGATGAGCACGCAGAGTAACTTCTCTGACTGTGGGTACCGAGTCTTGGACTCGGAAAGTACCTCACCGATGAAGTAGACCGCCGTTGTACCTTGAGCTCACGGCATTCTTCCGCTCGCTCCACCACGAGGGCCGGACGCGACTTGGGTAGTGGCGCGATGTAGAGGAGCGGCGGTTCACAGTGCCGGGCGACCAGATCGAGGCGAGGACAGAAGGCCTTCAAGCGGGGAGGGCCTCCGAGCCTCGGTGTCAAATCAAGCGGTCGGATTTCTTGAGCACCAGAGCGGCATTCGCGTTCGCGGCGAGACACGAAGCAGCTCAAAGCCGCCAGCACCGTCGACCTCTGGACCCCTTTGAGGTTGCCGACCGGGCCCATCCTTGCGATCGCGAGATCTTCTCCGATTGGCCTCGATGCCTCGCCGAGACGATGAAGCCTAAGAGCTTTCCTTTGGGGACCCCAAGATGCACTTCTGGTTGAGCTTTATGCGAAACCGTCGAAGGTTCGCGAAGTCTCTTCTAGGTCGGCGATAAGGTCGTCGACCTTCCGGTCTTTACGACAATATCGCCGACATACGCCTCAACGTTGCGGCCGATCCGGTCATTGAAGCACGTTTGCATACATTGGTATGTAGCGCCCGCGTTCTTCAGCCGAAGGGCATTGTGACATAGCGAGCGAGGCGAGCGGGTGATGAAGGAAGTCGCGGTGGTGGACTCCTTTAGCGCAATCTGGTGGTAGCCCGAGTAGGCATCCGAGAAAGGAAAGAGACTCGCACCAGCGGTGGAGTCGATGACTTGGTCGATGCGAGGTAAGGGAATGGGTCCTTGGGACATGCTTTGTTGAGACTCGTATAGTCAACACACATTCTCCATTGCCCGTTCTTCTTTTTACAAGTCTGAGGTTGGCTAGCCACTCGGGGTGGCGCACCTCTTTTTCTGAACCCTGCGCCAAGATTTTGGCGATCTCCTCCCTATAACCTGCGCCTTTCCTCGTCGAGCGGCGCGGCGCTGGGCGGCCGGCTTTGAGCCCGGTCGGACGCTCAGGAGTGCTCGGCGACCTCCTTTGGAATGCCCGACATGTCGGAGGACCTCCATGCGAAGACATCTTTGTTAGTGCGGAGGAAGTCGGCGAGCGCTTTCCTATTTAGCGGGAGCGTGGCTCCGACCGCCGACGGTCTTGGTCGGATCACGAGGATCGGCCGTGACCTCCTTCGTGTCCTCGGCGGATTTGAAGGATCCATACGATTTCTTCGGATTCGAGGGACGGACTCGCGCTTCCCTCACGAGCTTGTTGAGTTCGCGAAGGCAACGATCGCCGAGGCGAGCTCGCGGTGCCGCGCTCGCGATTGAAGGCAAAATTGGAAAGACGATGCCGCGTGATAATGACTCCATGCGGTCCAGGGCATCTTCACTTGAGGTGGCGTGGCGGGGATCGCCATGAACTTGGCGTAGCATGGCCTCCCGAGGATGGCGTGGTAGGCGCCGGGAAATCCACGACCTCGAAGGTGAGGGTCTCGGTGCGGAAGTTTCCGGCTCCTCGAAGGTGACGGCGGTCGACCGCCGGCGGATGGGCTTGCCGGCGGGATGACGCCATGGAAGGTGCCTTGCTTGGCCGGAGACTTGAGCGGGACCCCATAGCGTCGAGCGTCTCAGCGTAGAGGATGTTAAGGCCGCTTGCCCGTCCATCAGCACCTTCGTGAGGCGCTTCGTTCCGACGACGGGGCTGACCACCAGCGGGTACCTCCCCGGCTGTGGGACGCGATCGGGGTGATCGGTCCGATCAAAGGTGATCGGGAACTCCGACCACCGAAGATATTGGGGGACGCCCGGCGCGACGGTGTAGACCTCGCGGTAAGCGAGCTTGAGCCGACGCTTGTCGGCGTAGCAAGCCGGTCCTCCGAAGATCATGAGGCAGCCGTCGGGCTCGGGGAACTCGTCGTCTGCCTTCTTCTCCGCCGTTCGCGGGGCCGCGGCGGGCTTCTTTCCTTTGCTTCGCGGCGTGGTGGGGACGCAAGAAAAATAGCGCCTCAGGACTTCGCAGTCCCGGTACTTGTGCTTGACGGAGAACCCATGGTTCGGGCATGGGCCGTCCATCAATTTCTCGAAGTGGTCGAGCGCGGCCGGCCGCGCGCTGCGCTGGCGAGGCGGTCGGCCGTGGCGACCACTTGGGTCTCACGGATACGCTTCCCGCCGCCCGTTTGTCGGGCGGTCGGAAGAGACCCGTTTGGACGCCGGGCTCTGCTGGGCCTTTCTCCTTCGAAAATAGCCCCTCGGCCTCCTCGCCGAGGCGTGGTTGGTGGCGATGTCGAGAGCTCCTTGGTGGTCTGGGCTTGAGGCAACCCGGCTTGTGCACCAAGGCCTTGCGGGAGGTGCCGTAGATGAAGGCTCCCACGACATCGGCGTCGGAGATGTCGGGAGCTCGTTACTGTGGGAAAACCTCCGGATGTAGTCGGAGAGTCTCCCCAGTGCCGCTTGCAGCCTTCAGTCGAGAGTTACCGGGCGCTTATAAGTGCTCTGGAAGTTACCGACGAAGAGATTCTTCAAGTCGGCCCGATTCTGCGGTTTTGGAGGCGGTACTCGAGCGTGCTCGGCCGAGTCCGCGAGTAGATGGGAAGTCTTGGATGATGAAGAGATCATCTGTCGCTTCCCGGCTTTCGACGCTTGGCGGTAATCTTCGAGCGAGACACAGGTTGGTGGCCCGGTGTACTTGCAATGTTGGTAGGCGCCGGAATCGGGCGGAAATCCGCTGGCGGATCCCTTGGCAAAAAGCAGTGGTCGGGACCATCAAGCAACACGTGAGTGGCGGCGTCCTCGCCATCTTTCTTCGCGCCTCGAGGGTGGCGCGGATGTCGGCAAACGAGGCGCCGGCGCGCCGGGTGCGTGAGGCACAGGGGTGGTTCATGGTGGGGTGCGGTCTTGGCGCGCCAGTGGCTCCTGCGCGCGCAGACGGGCGATGGCCGAAAGTAGCGCCGTGTGGTAGGGCCGGAGGCTGCATGTCTTTGCAATGACGGCGCGCTCCACCACCCCGAAGGTTTCGTAGGTAGCTCGGCCTCCGGGTTTGCGGGCTCGGAAGGCCTCGGGCGGATTGCGGCCGCGACCACGTTTTGGCTTGCGTGAGGGAAAAAAGGGGCGCCGGATTACGCCCCCAACTTGTGGTGCTCTTGGCGCGCGTCGCGCGTCGCCAAGACTTGCGCGGGCTCGGGCTCAAATCTGCTCGGGTTGGCCTCGGGCGGTCGAGCTCGACCTTCGCTCCTCCGCTCTCAGCGTTGCGTTGGAGCTCGGTGCGAGAGCTGGAAGCGCTCATGGCGCTTCATGGCTGGTATTCCCCCTCCGTGCCTCGGTCGCCGGGACGGGGACCGTCGTAGCCGCGGTGGCTATGGCCGTCGGTGTGCGCCACGTTGCACTCGCGAGAGTGCCGCTGCGGCGGGATACTCCGTGTCGGGCTGGGCCGTGGTGGAAGAGTCTTCCAAAGAACTTCGTGGGCGGAGGTTGGCATGTAGCCGACCATAGCTACAAGTCGTGGCAAAGGGAGGTGGCGGGATCTCTGCGCTTGAGCTCGGAGGGCTTCGCCAAAGGAGGTATAAGCGCTCCTCGGGTTCCGGCTTTGGGGCCCGCGAGGCGCTCAAGCCGGAGTGGGGCGAGGTTGCGAGATGGTGTCGAGCTCCCGCAGCGCCCGCCCCCCGGCGGCGGGATGGCGTGAGCTCTCTCCGAGGTGACGGTGAAGCCGAGGAGCCGAAGCGGATCTGGCTCCCGAACACAGTCATGCCGTCGTTGGAGAAGAATGCTATCAAGGAGACGAATGGGAATCCGGAGATCTTTCAAGACGCGAAGCCCCTGCACGCTAACCGCTTCGCGGCGTTTCGAGCGCCGCAAGTAAATTTCTAAGTCTAAGGGCTGCGCGTTCCCGCTCCCGAATGGTTAGACCACGAGTCCAAGATGTATCTTGGTTGGGCGAAGGTCCCTACTCCGATTCGTGCGTTGGTGTTGTATTCATTTGGGTGCGGATGATCGCACCGAAGTTTTTACAAGCGAGAGGTGGAGCCTCAACACTAGAATGATCTAAACTTAGCTCTCGGAAGGAGAGGAAAAGAAGAAGAGGAAGAAGAGGAAAAGCTCTCTTGTAGCTCTTACTCGCCTGTTAGGAGGTTCTGCCTCCTTTTATTCAATCTGAAGGGCAGGTTACATCGAGAATTGGCGAAGTGCGAGCGAGCTACTTCTAGGGGCTTGGTCTTGCCCCGCCTCGCCAATCGTTCCGCCGATCGGGTCGCTTGCTCGCCGACCGGTCGCGCCTGCTGAGCCTATCTTTGGTCGGTGGTCTAGCCGGTCGAGCGGTTAGGTAATCCTCGGGAAGTGGCGTAGCTGCTCTCGTGATCCATGTGGGTGCCGACGTAGTCGCGTGTGGCGTTGGAGTTGCCTCGGGAGAGGCGTGTCCTTGCTTTCGTGGGTGGTGGTTGATGGGACAGAGACGTGGCTTGGCAGCCTATCAAAGCCGTCTTGGGAAGGGACCACTGCCCTCGCTCGATCCACCGAATGACCGTTCGTGGGGCACGTGGCCTTAGGTTGACACGGGACTCCGATCGCGACGCTGCCGAAGTCGGAGTCGCGGGATCCCGCCCCACGCGGGTCGGGAACCCGCTGAAGTCGGAGTCGGGGATCCGTCCTTGCGGGGTCGGGAACCTCGCTGAGTCGAGTCGGGGATCCCGTCCCCGCGCGGGTCGGGAACCCTCTTTGAGTCGGAGTCGGGACCGGTCGGGAATGGTCTCCTGAATGGTCTCGTAGGTATTTGGGTAGCGGTGGGGACGGCTGTTTAGGCCGGGCCGATTCGAGGCCGCCGCTTGCCGCCGGGCTTTGCTTGTTGCAATTGGGCCGTTGGTGCACCCCTGTTTTATGAGTATTCGTCAAAAACCATAAATCAAAAAATCAAAATAATCGATTAATTCGATACGGTAATTTAGTTTCGAACTAATACTCACCTCTGAGGACATGCATGCTAGTTTACTGCATCGTGTTGACTGAATGGACCTTTCAACAACCAATAGCTAGCTAGCTACTACTACTTATAAATTTAAGATTGCTGATAGTGAACTGAAACTTGTCACTTGACTTTTCTGGCTCTCGAGTCTCGAGGCCTCCCTGAAATTTTCCACACACAAGCAAAGAAGAAGGAGGCCTCCAATATATACAAGATTAGCAATTGCTGTTCCATTGAACTTTTGGTGTCCTAGAGGAAGAAATGGAGCTTTCCCTTAGGAAAAAAGCAAGAAGTTATGGGGCTGATAGATTGATCAGTAGTACCACCCGAAGCTATAAGCTCCACAAGCATACTACTATCTTCTTCACAATGGTAATTAAAGTAACTTTATTTTTACATAATATAAACAAATCATAGGTCCAAATTAAATCTTATTAGGACTGTTCATAAATTCTAGTTTAGTACGGTTACACAACTCGTTGTGAGGACTTGGTCAAGGTCTCAGTGGTACTCAACATAGAAAATTTCTCTGGCAAACACATGCAAAGCAATTAAACACACAATCAAGCCATGAGAAATACCAGTGAAAAATCCGAATTAGAACAATTCAGTCACTTGTTGACGAATACTTATAACAGGGGTACCCCAACGGCCCAAGGTAACCAGCCAGCGGCATCAAGCACAGCTCAAGCCCAACAAGCCGCTTCCAGCCCACTACCGACAGAAGCACCTGCAAAGCCACACGGGACTTCCCTTCCCGACCGACCAAGGGGAATATCTCCGACCGAGCTAAGCTCCCGACCTCCTTAGCGAGACGGCCCCCCGGCTCCGACCAAGTAGGGCTCCCGACCCTCGCAGCAGGTCGGAATCCCCTGACTCCGATCGTGCCAAGACCACCCCTGCCAAGGGCCGCGTGTCGAAGCCTCTACCAGACGACCGCCACGCACTTACTTAACGGGACAATCAAAGTGACTATACAAGGCGGTGGCTCCTTCCCGGAGGGTTTAAATGATCGACCAAGTCATGCTCCCGATCCCATCACCGGCCGATGCATACAAGATTTAAGACACGCCCTCTCCCGAGGCAGCACCCACGTCAGGCGCAGCAACGTCAACACCCGTAAGGTTCGCAGAGGGCAGGTACGCCGTTTCCCGGAGAAATACCTAACCGCCCTGACCGAACTAAGCTACCGACCCAGCATGGGCAAGACTGAGCGATGATCAGTCAGCAGAACGAAGGACCGAAGCTCCTAGTGTAGATCGTCTCGTCCTCTCCCAATTCCCGATGTAACCTGCCCCTTTCTTTCGTATAAAAGGAGGCAGGAACTCCCGTAGAAAAGAAGGAAGAACAGAGAGAGCGCCATCAAACCTATCTCGCTAAGTCATTGGCACTCTCGCTTGTAAACCTTGTGCAGTCATCCGTGCTAAAGAAAATACAACACCACCACACGAATCGAGTAGGGATCTTACGCTCAACCAAGATACATCTTGGACTTCGAGTCTAACCATTGAGTGAGTGGAACGCGACCCCTTAGACTTACAAATTTACTTGCGGTGCTCAAACACCGGCGGTTGGCGCGCCTGTAGGGTCTTCGTGCGTCTTCATCACCATCTCCGGATTCCGCTTGCCTCCCGATGGCATCTTCCACTGCGGCGGCATGGTCTACCGGGAAGCGAGATCCACTTCGGCCTCAACTTTGCCGTCACCTCGGCGGAGGGCTTACGCTCGTCCCGCCACCATCGGAGTTCAGCGCCACCGAAAGCACGGCGCCATCTCCGACGACTTCGCCCGGCCGGCTTGGGGCGCCGCGCAGTCCCAGAGCCGGAGTTCGAGGACCGCTCCGCCACGTCCCGCGAAAGCTCCGCAGTTCGGACGGTGATCGTGTCACCGCGAGCTCGCGACTTGTGGCTATGGCGGCTACATGTCGGCCTCTATCCACGAGCTGTTGGAAGACTCTTCCACCACGACTCGGCTCCGTCACGAGTACCACGCCATGGACGGCACTCGCGAGTGCAACATGGTGGGCACGGCCGATTTAATCATAACCCATGATTACGGGCCCCCATCCGGCAGACCGAGGCGCAGGAGGGGGAACACCCGCAGCGTCTTAACGCAGCGCTCAAGCTCGCGCGCCACAACTCCAGCCGACAACGCGAAGAGTGGATAGGCAAAGGGTCGAGCTCGACCAACTCGTGCCAACCAGGAGCAGATGAGCCCACGACCCAAAGTGATCGGCGACGCGGCGCGACGCGTCGAGCACACCACAAGCCGCGGAAGAATCCGACGGCCCTCGGTTCTTCCCCATGCAAGCGTAACGTGGCGCGGCCGCGATGCCGCCGAGGCCTTCCGAATCGGTCGACCCGGAGGCCAAGGCCACGCATCGAGAACCTCCGGTTTGGTAGAGCGCGCGTCGTACAACACATGCAGCCTCGGCTCCTATCACCCGGCGCCACCTCCGCCACGGGCCCCGCCGCCGGCCGGCCGGTGGGTCCGGCGAAGGCGGCGCCACACCACTAGCTGCCCCAGGCCTCGCGCACCTCGGTGCGCCAGCGCCTCGGGGACGCCTATGACGTTCGCGCCACCCTCGAGGCACGAAGAAAGGCGGCGGAGGAGGCCGTCCACTCGCGTATAGTGGATGGCGGGCGCCACCGCCGCAGCCCAAGTCCCGATTGTCCCGGACCACGGGCTTTCTGCCAGGGGATCCGACAGGCGGATTTCCCTGCCAGATTCCGGGTGCCCACTAACATCGCCAAGTACACCGGGGCCACGAACCCGTGTGTCCGCTTGAAGACTACCGGCTCAAGATGCGGCGGGGAGCGACGGATGATCTCTTCATCATCCAAGACCTCCCATCTACCTTGCGGACTCGGCCCGAGCTTGGCTTGAGTACTTGCCCGCCAAAACCATCAGAATCGGGCCGACTTGAAGACCCTCTTCGCCGGCAACTTCGTGGCACTTACAAGCGCCACCGCAACTCCTGACTGAAGGGCTGCAAGTAGCAACGGTGAAACCCTCCGGATTATATCCGGCGGTTTTCCGCCCGTAACGAGCTCCCGACATCTCCGACGCCGATGTCATGGGAGCATTCATCTACCTCATTCCCGCAGCCCGGTGCACAAACCGGGTGTCTTAAGCCCAGACCACCAAGGAACTCCTCGACATCGCCATTCAACCACGCCTCGGCGAGGAGGCCGTGGGGCTATCTTCGAAGGAGGAAAGGCCCAGCAAGAGCCCGGCGTCCGATCGGATCCTTCCGACCGCTCCGGCAAGCTTAAGCGGCATGGAAAATAGGTCCGCGACCCTCGTGTGGTCGCCATCGCCGACCGCCCTACCAGCGTGGCGCGACCGACCGTCGCGCCGACCACTTTCGAGAAATTGATGGACGGCCGTGCGTTCGAACCACGGGTTCCCCATCAAACATAAGTACCGGATCGAAGTCTCGAGGCACTTCCTTTCTGCGCCCCACGACTCCGCGGGGCAAAGGAAAGAAGCGACCACGGCCCGCTGGCCGTGGAGAAGAAGCGGACGACGAGTTCCCCAACCCGACGGCCGCCTCATGATCTTTGGCGGGCCGTGTTACACCGACAAGCGTCGCTCAAACTCGCCTACCGTGAGGTCCACACCGCTTCACCGGCGTCCCTCAATACCTCCGGTGGTCGAATTCGGTCACCTTTGATCGGCCGATCACCCGACCACGCCCCCGGTAGGAAGATACCGGCCGGTGGTCGACCTATCGTGGGAAGAAGCGCCCACCAAGGCGCTCATGGATGGCGCAGCGGCCTCAACATCCTCTACGTGAGACGCCGACGCCATGGGATTCCTCGCTCGAGTCTCCGACCGAGCAAGGCTCCTTTCCACGGCATCATCCCCGCCAAACAGCCCATCCGCCGGCGATCGACCGCCGTCACCTTTGGGGAACCAGGAATTTCCGCACCGAGACCCTCACTTTCGAGGTTGCGGATTTCCCGGCTCCTATCACGCCATCTTGGGGCGGCCGTGCTACGCCAAGTTCATGGCAGTCCCCAACTACGCCTACCTCAAACTGAAGATGCCCGGGCCACGAGGAGTCATCACTGTGGCATCATCTTTTCAGCTTTCCTACAATCGCAGCGCAATAGCCAGAGCTCGCCTCGGCGATCATCGCGTCTCGCCGAGCTCGATAACCTCGGAGGAAGCCTCGAGTCCGCCCCGAGTCCGGCAAGTCGGGCGGGATCCTTCAAGTCCGCCGAGAACACGAAGGAGGTCGCGGTCGATCCTCGCGATCCGACCAAGACCGCTCAGTCGAGCCACGCCCCGCCAAATAGGAAGCGCGCTCGCCGACTTCCTCCGCGCCAACAATGACGTCTTCGCATGGAGGACCTCCGACATGCCAGAATCAAGGGAAGTCGCCGAGCACTCCTTGAGCATCCGACTGTGCTCAAAGCCGGCCGCCAACGCCGCGCCGCTCGACGAGAGAGACGCAGGATCATAGGGGAGGAGATCGCCAAGCTTTTGGTGCGGGGTTTATAAAGAGGTCCGCCACCCCGAGTGGTCGGCCAACCAATACTTGTTAAAAAGAAAAATGGGCAATGGAGAATGTGTGTTGACTACACAAGTCTCAACAAAGCGTGTCCTAAGGACCCGTTCCCCTTGCCCCGTATCGACCAAGTCGTCGACTCCACCGCGGGGTGCGAGTCTCTTTCCTTTTTGGATGCCTCCTCAGGCTACCACCGGATAGCATCAAGGAGTCCGACCACTCGCGACTTCCTTCATCACGCCGCTCGCCTCGCTTTGCTACGTTACAATGCCGTTCGCCTAAAGAACGCGGCGCTACATACCAGCCGATGTATGCAAACGTGCTTCAACAACCAGATCGGACGCAACATTGAGGCCTATGTTGACGACATCGTCGTGAAGACCAGGAATGCGCACGACCTTATTGCCGACCTGGAAGAAACTTTCGCGAATTTCCGGCGGATCCGTATAAAGCTCAACCCCGAGAAATGCGTCTTCGGGGTCCCCAAGGGGAAGCTGCTCGGCTTCATCGTCTCTGAGCGAGGAATCGAGGCCAATCAGGAGAAGATCTCGGCGATCGCAAGAATGGGCCCGATTCCTAATCTCAAAGGGGTCCAGAGGCTAGCAGGGTGCCTTGCCGCTAGGCTTGAAAACGGTTTCGGTAAATACCGGAATTCCGGAAATCGTTTCCGGAAATTTTCGATCGGACGTGTCGGTATCGGTAATGTTCGGAATCGGAATCGAAATCGGAATTTTTTGTCGGAAACGATAACGATAACGGTTTTGGTCAGTCCCGACCGTTTCCTTCGGTTTCCGGAAAAACTCGGTAATTTCCGTCGGTAATTACCGACTTGTACCAGCCCATTCGCCCAGCCCAGTGGCCCACAGATACAATCATACAAAGTTACAAACCCTAAAGCCCACAAATACATGACATGAGCACTAGCACACGCACAGGCACAGTCTCCGCCTCCATTCGGCTCCATCTGCCCTCAGCGGCAGCCGGCAGCGCCCAGCCTCCGCGTCCATCCGCCCTCACGTCCTCAGCGCTCCAGCCTCCGCGTGCCCGGCTGGCGACGGCTCCAGCCTCCAGCGCTCCCCCGACCGGCGACTCTGCGTGTTCTTCCGGAGGCTCTGCGCGGCCACACCGACCCATCGCCGCCTGCGCCGCCATCTGCGCCGTCTCCGGTGGAATCTCCCCCTCCCCGCCTCGGGATCTTTAGGTTCGCCTTCCCCCATCTCTTCCCCCTCCAGCCTCCCACTTCTGTGTCCCGACCTTCACTGGATGTTGAAATGCTAGTATGCAGAGAGCGCAATTAGTTTCTAGATGATGTGCAAACATAGGTAGCGGAAAATAATTCTGTAGGTACTTTCTAGTTGAAGCTGTCATCTGTATCTTGTAGCAAATTAAGCTAAAGGTTAGAGAGAGTAAAGTATTTACTGCAAGAGTGGTTTGAGCCTTTTCTTGTAAGGTCCCATTCACGAAATCTCAACTCTTGTGTCTAGCTTGGAAAGTTAAAAGGGTATATAATGTAATATCTTTGCAATAGTGGTCCGTGCTTTTGTATGTAACGCAGAGCTCAAGAAGATTCTCGAGACTATTCTAATCGATGATTTTTCTAGTAAGCTTCCATTCACAAAACATTAATCTCTTGAATTCTTTGCAAAGTGAGAGTACAAAGGATGGCATATGCGCAAGAGTTACCTGTACTTTTGCTATAATGCTTGGTCCATCACTTCTATCTGTCATAAGGCTAACAAACATAAGGCTAACAAACAGAGAACAAAAACTAAGTGCATATGTTTTAATGTCTAGTCCAAAGACCAAGAAATAAATGCAATGACCTTAGACTTAAAAAGAGTCCCGAACAGTGAGATTATGATAAATTACCCACATTTTTTAGATAATGGAAGTTTATAACTCGACTTCTTCACAAAGGCGTAACAAACTGACCACTTGGGTTCTTATTGAAATACTTGTGTCACTTGCGGTCCCTTATTCATCACATTACAAGAATACTGATTTTTTTTTTTTGTTTCATGTGGTAAATATTCAAAGAATGTCTACAGCATGATATTGTGAAATCGGGCTGCAGATCTAACTTGTTTTCTTTAGCTTGCAACTTGAAGTTAGCATTTCTGTCCAGATTATCGTTTCTCATTCTTCTAAAATGTATGGCAGGAAGAAAGGCATTCTATTTGTTGCTAGTGATAAAAATGCCCTCTGTCACGATCAAGGCCCTTTGATGTTGTTCGCATAAGGTTAGATATATGGACTATATTTAATACCTTGAACTAGAAATCGTAATGCTCAGCTTTTTCGTAAGTCATATTCTGTGGTCAAAACCTTTTTGTTTTGGCTTTGTTATTATCATAATGCTCGGTTTTTCTACGTGTTCCTGGATATGAAAGAAACTTCATATGTGTTTTGTATATTGTGCTAAATTAAATATGACACTGGATATGGAGAATCATTTGGATTTGCATCTCAGATCTGTGTGACTTATCTCACATCTCACAGCTTGTAAGGTTTGAAATGCTCTTTTTTTCCTGAACTTAATGCATTTGTGATCCTGTGTAAATTCTCTTGCAGTTTAATTCTTCTTCTTTTAAGTGTTAAGTTTCCATTTGCAGCAGCAATTTGTTTTGCTTGAACACTAATGTTGAGCCTCTAATTCCAGATTAAGGAAGCTCTTTTTTTCATATTATAAATGGGGAAGTTGTTCAGAGTTTGTTGAATTTGGCTGATAGCTTTGAGAAGACGAATCAAGAGATCACCCCAGAGACTGAGAAGGAGCAGAAGATTAGCACAAGCTATCAAGGCATATACAAGCAGTTAGTAGAAACACTAAGAAGCTTAGGTGTACGAGTTGTGGAAACAGTTGGCAAGTCATTTGATCCTTCTGTAAGTGTAGTTTACTTTTTTCGATCACCCTCGTATTGAACAATGACTCTGGTCTCACACGCTCACTGTCTCAATGATCTGGTGCTATCTCAAGTGAATTCCAGTTGTGCTATTTGGTAACCAGCAACATAGAGTCATTCACATTGCATAGAAGGGTATGTCTGTCTCAATGTTGCAGTAATATCAATCTCTTTTGCTACTAACATTTGAATATGGATGCTTTCACTACTCCACAAGTCACATAGCAATGTTTGATTTTTAATACCTTCTGTTTTGTTGTGATTTTGTCAGCTCCTGAGTGGTACACTGATACTACATGGCCAGTGGCAGCGAGAAGCCAACGCATTCACCTCCACGGAAGCGCATGTTGCTGGATCCGCTAGGGGTAACGGCACCTTGTGATGCCCCCGCTGTTGAACCTGAGAGTCAGAGCTACACCTCGCCGGATGCAATCAGTCCATGTGTAGGCATGATTCAGGCCCAGGGTACTGGTGTGTCTGCATCATCCGCAACACCTGCAACAACATTGGACAGATCGGGTACAAATCCAGAACAAGCAATTAGTTTGGACGGGGATGGTGAAGCTGATGATGATAGGGAGCATCCCTCAAAGCAGCCAAAGAAGTCCACTTCAGATGTTTGGCAATATTTCGAGAAGTACACGGTTGTAGTGGAGGAGAATGGCAAATCTGTTAAGCAACTTTGGGCCAAGTGCAAATTTAAGGGCAAAAACAAGACAAAGAAAGGCGCGGTGAAAGCCATAGAGGAACAACGGGTTTTGGTCTCATTTGAAGCATTATCATAGCATTGTGAAGGGCCAAGAACAACTCAAATCACAAAAGATCATGAGAAAGGTATATCATTGTTCACCATATAAATATGATGAAGCAGCTAGTTTGAGGAAGTTTTATATTGCTATTATCATGCATGAGTACCCATTTAACATTGCAGAGCATGAATACTTTGTGGATTTTATTAAATCCTTGAGGCCTAGCTTTCCTATAAAGTCTCGTGTCACTATTAGGAAAGAAATAATGGATCTCTACTTGCTAGAAAAGGATATGTTGTATAAATATTTCAAAACCCTTGATTGCCGCTTGAGTGCTACTATGGATATGTGGACATCAAATCAGAATAAAGGGTACATGTGTGTCACCGTACATTGGGTAGATGATGAATGGCAAATGCAGAAGCGAATTATCAATTTCTTTCATGTTCCGGGTCGGCACACCGGTGAGAATATGTCTCTTACCCTCAGTTCATGTTTGTTGAAATGGTTCATAGAGAAGAAAATGTTCTCTTTGACTCTAGACAATCTTCTTTGCAAATGAAGTTCTTTGTCAAGGATGTCATTCTAGAGCTCAAGAAGCACATCCTTTAATCTGTGATGGTCTGCTTTTTCATATTAGATGTGCTAATCATATTTTAAACTTGGTTGCTAAAGATGGTATGAGTGTGATAGCATCATCTATTCGAATATTAGAGCATTTGTGCTAGTCTGTCAAGGGTCTCCATTGCGGTGGGAGGAGTTCCAAAAGTGTGCTCTTGAATGTGATATGGACACAAAGGTTGGGTGTCACTTGATGTTCCTACTAGGTGGAACTCAACGTATGCCATGTTGAGGATGCCCTATATTACAGTGCTGCCTTTGAGAGGCTTGTGTCATATGAACGTCGCAGTATGAGAAAATTTCACCTTCCTCTGCAGAATGGGATATGGCAAAGTCTCTTTTACCATGCTTGAGAAAGTTCTTTGATTTGGTGAGCTATTTTCGGTACATTGTATCCAATCGCCAACTTATTTTTAGAGGTTTTTGTGAGATTAAGTTGTTGCTTATCGATTGGTGCCATAGTAGTGATCCCACTATTTATAAGATGGCAAACACTATGATGGTAAAGTTTGACAAGTACTGGAAGAAGTCCAATATTTGTCTTGCTGTGGCTAGTGTCCTTGATCCTAGGTACAAGAGGAAAATTGTAGAGTTTTACTTGAAGAAGTTGTACCCATATTCCTATCAAGTGAACTTGATAAATTTAATGATGTTATGAAGAAGATGTATCAATGCTATGCTTCCAACGCACCCTCAACTTCAAAGAACCGCACTTGAGCCAACATCGTCAGATTGATATGTTTTTGAATAGTGTAGATGATGAACTTGATAGCTTCATATTTGATGCCCAAGGAGATGATGATTGTATTGACACAAGTGACTTAGAGAAATACTTGGCAGACCCATTGTTAAAGGTTGCTAAAGGTAATCAGCACACATTTGACATATTAGCATGGTGGAAAGTACACAAAGATGAATATCCTATCATGTGGCAGCTAGCTCGTGATGTCTTGGCTATGCAAGTGTCAACAGTAGCTTATGAATCTGCTTTTAGTGTGGTGGCCGTGTACTTGATCCATATCGTACTCGCCTTGACCCTAGCATGGTAGAAGCACTTGTTTGCACCAAGGATTGGATAGCTGAGCAAGAAAAGGTTATAGTCCGAACTTATACTTGTTCAAAATTCTATTAGTGATTACTCTTTTACTAATGCACCGATGGTTCTTTATATTCCCTGTGTTGTAAGAGTGTTCCTTCCATGGTTTGTGATCCGACGATCTCGAGGCTATTGCTAGTAATCTTTCTCTTGAGTTATTTCTCTTCATTTTCTATTCTCATTTGTGCACAAAATATTAGCTGTAGTTTAACTACATATTGCTCTAAAAAAATCTGCAGGATGAAGATCTAGATGATGATGAAGATGGACCTGAGGTCCGACTGTAAGTTGGTTGCTGTTTGGTGATATTGAAGGAAGAGACTGAAACTATATGAATCTATGACTATGAATATGATGATGTATTTTGTCTTGTACTGGTTTCTTTCTTCTCGTGTATGAATTGTGAACTATGAACTATTGAACTGTGATGTATTATTTGATATGAGATATTGAGACTATCTTATGCAATGTGATGTAAAGACTCGTGTGGAGACCATCTTATGCTATGTATGCCTGTATGGAATCATTGGAATGTGTGATATCGTCAACTGTAAATACTTGTGAGGTATTGCTTTTAAGTTCTATGTGAATCTGTTGCTTAATGCTTTAATGTATGTCTGTATGTAAGTGCTATGTGAATCTGTTTCTTAATGCTTTAAGCCTTTAATGTATGCTTGTATGTAAGTGCTATGTGATGTTGCTTAATGTTTATGCGGTTATGCGTTATGAGATATTGATCTTTTAGACTAGTTATACTATTGTATACATTTACATTGGTAATGTATATTCATCATAAATTTGTGAATATTTATTTATTACTAATTTCTATGTGGATGTACGATTTGTGTGAAATTTTTGAAGTCAATTGGTGGTGCATGTCGTTACGATGTTACCGATCTCTTTTTTCGGATTCCGATCGTTACCGATATATATTTTGTATCGAATTTTCGTTTCCGATATTTCCGAATTACCGATGCCGTTTCCGTTTCCGTAGTTATCGATTCCGGTATCGTTTCCGAGGAAAAATATGAAAACAAAAATGGTTTCAGTGTTTTCCGACCGTTTCCGACCGTTTTCATCCCTACTTGCCGCCTTGAGCCATTTCGTGTCTCGCCTCGGCGAGCGCGGAATGCCGCTCTACAGGCTGCTCAAGAAAACCAACCGCTTCAGCTGGACCCAGGAGGCTCAGGAAGCCCTCACCCGCCTGAAGGCCTTCCTATCCTCCTCCAATCTCGTCGCCTCGCACAGCGAACTGGCCGCCTCTACATCGCCGCCACTGCTCAAGTCGTCAGTGCGGCCCTTGTGGTGGAACGAGCGGAGGAAGGTCGTGAACTCAAGGTACAACGGCCAATATACTTCATCAGCGAGGTTCTCTCCGAGTCCAAGGCTCGGTACCCACAGGTGCAGAAGCTGCTCTACGCGGTGCTCACCGCCAAGAGAAAGCTCGTACATTACTTCGACCAAAGACGCCATCATCTGTGGTGACCGTGATCCCCGCTCGGCGAGATCGTCCGCGAATCGCGACGCCCGGAGGATAGCAAAGTGGGGCTCGAGCTCGCGTTACGTGATAACGACGCCCCTGACGGCGATCAAGTCGTAGGTCCTGCGCATCGTCGCCGAATGGACCGAAGCCCAGGCGCCACCGGTGATCGAGGACCCCGAGTACTGGACAATGTACTTTGATGGATCCTACACCAAGAATGGCACGGGCGCAGGAGTCGTCATCATTTCCCCACTCGGGAACAAACTTCAATACGCCATCAGGTTGCTCTTCGACGCGACCAACAACATAGCCGAGTACGAGGCTCTCGTCAACGGTCTTCGGATCGCTGCCGACCTCGGCGCTCGTCGACTCTGCGTCCGTGGGGACTCCAAGCTCGTCGTCGACCAGGTCATGAAGGCTTCGGAACCGCGAGACGCCCGTATGGCTGCATACTGTCGGGAAGTGCGCAAGCTCGAGGAGCGGTTCAAGGGTTTCGAGCTCCACCACAGCTACAGACGCCACAACAGTGAGGCCGATTGCCTAGCCAATCTTGCCTCCAGCAAAGGGTCAGTCCCACCCGGGATCTTCGTCTGCGACCTCCTGCAACCTTCCATCCCGTTGGACTTGGTGGCCGAGCGGTCTCCCGATCCACCTAGCACGGTCACCCCGACCGCCGCGCGGTCGGGCGCAGACTTGGTCGGATCAAACCGCAGCGTGCTGGCAGCTGAATCCGACTGGAGGAAGCTCTTCATCAATCATTTGACAGATGGGTCGCTCCCCCCTGACCCGACCGAGGCCGGCGCCGCCGCTCGGCGGCAAAATCTTTCGTCTGGTCGGCCTGACCTTTACAAAAGGAGTCCCTCAGGGGTCCTCCAGAGGTGCGTTCTGGCCGACCAAGGGAAACAGCTGCTGCTCGATATCCATGGCGAGGTTTGCGGCCACCATGCTGCACCCCGATCCCTCGTTGGAAAAGCCTTTCGACAAGGTTTTTATTGGCCGACCGCCGTGTCCGACGCCAAACAGATCGTGCGCACCTGCGAAGGGTGCCAATTCTTTGCCCGGCAGACACATCTGCCAGCTCAAGCCTTGCAGACGATCCCCATCACTTGGCCGCTTGCGCTTGGGGACTTGATCCGTCGGGCCCTTCAAGAAAGCGCCGGGGCTTTACTCATCTCCTAGTCGCGGTGGATAAATTCACCAAGTGGATAGAGGCTAAGCCGGTCGTGAACGTCACATCGATACAAGCAGCCATCTTCTTCCGCGACATCATTTTTGGTTCGAGTCCCCAACTCTATCATCACCGACAACGAACGCAGTTCACGGAAAGGAGTTCCTCGAGTTCGCGACGACTTCAACATCCGTGTCGATTGGGCGTGATGGCCCATCCGCGGACTAACGCCGGTCGAACGTGCAAACGGAATGATCCTTCAAGGGCTCTGCCGCGGATCTTGATCGGCTCAAGCGCCGGCGGGCGGTGGGTGGTGAGCCGCCCTCCGTCCTCGGAGCTCGTGGACCACGCCCACCCGAACGATCGGGTTTACACGTTCTTCATGGTGTTCGGCGAAGCCGTTTTGCCAACGGACACGAGTATGGCGCCCCAAGACTACAAGCTCGATGAGGCTCGGGGCTCGCCGCAACAAGACGCCATCGACCACTCGACGAGGCGCATGACGTGGCCATCCCGCGATCGACCAAATATCAACAAGCTCGCGACGCTACCACGCCGCGCCAGTTCGAGGGCGATCCTTTAACGCGGGCGACCGGTCCTTCGCGGTCCAAACCAAAGAAAGACAAGCACAAGCTATCGCCGCTACAGGAAGGCCCTTCACCGTCAGAGGTTCTCCGACCGCACCTTTCGACTCAAGGACGTCGACGGTCGCATCCTCCCGAACGCTTGGAACATAGAAAAGTTAAGACGATTCTATCCCTAAACTCTTTTTTCCCTGGCGTATTCTTTACCTTTATCTTTCCGAGCACCTGGTCGCCCTGCGACGCTCGGCTGCCCTATGGCGCCCTGCTCAGCCGCTCTAGTCGATGTTTATGCGGGTCGGTGACCTGACTAACCATAAGGTCGATCCCGAGCGGTAACCCTCTCGACCCAAGCGTTACGGCCTACGCCCCAGCGGCTATGGTTGCTAAGTAGCGCTTTGCGAAAGAAGGAAATGCCCGAGTGGAATGACCTCTTAGTCAGTCGGGAACACTCCTCCCCCGCGCAAACTCGGCTAGCTCGCGCGCTCATGCGGGTCGGTGACCTGACCAACCATAAGGTCAATCCCGAGCGGTAACCCTCTCGACCCAAGCGTTACGGCCTACGCCCCAGCGGCTATGGTTGCTAAGTAGCGCTTCGCGAAAGAAGGAAGTGCCTGAGTGGAGTGACCTTTTAGTCAGTCGGGAACACTCCTCCCCGCGCAGACTCGGCTAGCTCACGCGCTTATGCGGGTCGGTGACCCGACTGGTCACGAGGTCCTCCCCAAGCGGTAATCCTCTCGACCCAAGTACTATGGCCTCGCCAAATGCTATGGTTACGATGCATTTTGCGGAAGAAAGAAATGCCCAAGTGGAGAGATCTTTTGTCGGTCGAGAACACCGCGATCCTCACAAGTGCGCATAATCACGAGTAACCAAGATTCCTATCCTCTTAGCCCCTCAAGCAACCCGACCTACGCATAAGTGACCTTTGCTGTCCTTAGAGCTATGACCGGTCAAACGTTCGCCCAAAAACACAGAAGGGGCAAGGGCGTACTGGAACTTGTTAAATTTAAAAATTGCTTGCGAGCATGATAGTCTTTACAAATTAAAAAGGTTAAATCTAACTATTTCGTCCTTCCTCGAGGGCGACCTGCGGCGAGATGTGGCTGGCGACCTCCCGAGCATGCGGCTCCACCAGGAGCTCGAACCTGTTGATTTCTCCGTCGGTCCGGTTCCCGACGACGCCACTGCTCACCACCGCAAGGTCAATACCATCGTAGTGCGAGATGGTGTTGACCAGCGCGGAGGAGGCTTCGAGCGCCGCGCCGACGATCACCGCCTTCTCAATGCGCTCCGGGACTCGGGCTAGCAAGGGCGCTAGAGCGCTCGGGCCTGCTGCAGCTCCAAGGACCAGGGCGCAGACGTCCTGGCTGGCCCTGCGAAGAGCCTCCAGCTCCGCGGCCAATTCAGCCCGATCGTTTTCGGCAACCTCCAGCGCCGCCAGAGCCACGTCCCGCGCCGTGACCTCTTCGTCACGAGCCTGCTGGGCGTCCTTCCGCTCCTCAACCGCAAGGCCCAAGTTCTTCTGCGTCTCTGCAGATGGCAACGGCGCCAGATGATCACGACTCACGAAAAGTCCCCGCAGAATTAAATAAAAAGCTGAGACCCTTACCGGCCGCGGAGTTCGCCAGGTTGCCGACCTCTTGCCTGACCGCCTCGTAGGAGGTCTTCAAGGAGGACAGATCCTTCCGAGCGGCCTCCCGCTCGGAGCGGACTCGGTCGGCATCCTTCCGAGCCTGGTCTCGCTCGGTTCGCAGACGGTTCGCCTGCGCTTGCACGGCCCCCTGGGCGGTGGTGGCGGCATCCCTAGCAACGGTGGCCTCTACCAAGGAGGACTCGAGCTCCGCCACCTTCATCCTCAGGGACTGGGCCCCAGCGCCATCGAAAGAGTCAGGCGGCCTCAGCTCTCTGGCGGACCTTCGCCGCCTCCGATCGCCTCGCGCTCAACGCCTCTTGAGCCAGGCGCAACCGGTCGCGCTCTTCCTTGACAACCGCCCGCTGGCTGTCTGAGCAAGCCCGCAGATGCTGCAAGGTGATCACTAACCATTAGTCTCACGGCGCGTACGTCAGAATTTTATAAGTTGGGTTCTTTTGCCAACTTACCAGACTGATCGGCTTGACTCCCCCGACCATCGCGTCCAACGCTCGGCTGGAGGATTCCATACAAAGAGTCAGGCCCTTTCGGACCAGCTCCATCTCTGCTTCGGTGTCCAGAACGCCTTGCTGAAGAGCGACCCACTCGCTCTCTTCTGTTCCGTCCACCGACCCCGACTCAGGGGCCTCTCCGGGCAGCGGGCCCCTGGTCGTCTGCTCGAGCGGGGCGCTACCCGACCATAGCACCATTGGCAACGATGGTAGGATCGGTCCCCCAGGGGTCCCCTCGGCGACCTCCGCCTGCGGGACCTCGGTCGGCACCTCCCGTGGGCGAGGGTCGGGCACTTGAGCCACTGCCTCTACTGGCACGATAGCCGGCGGCGCCGTCATCTCTTCCTCCGCAGGGGTCACCACATCGGACGGCGGTGTCCCCAACCGAGGCGTTGGAAGCTCCTCGCCAGCCTCGACCTCGTGGGCAGGCACGCCCTCGGTCGCGAGCACCACGATCGGCGCTGACCCGATCGGCGTCTCTGGAACTTCCTGCGGCGTTGTCCCCTGCGAAACCACCACGAGACGCCCCACGGTCACACCAGTATAGGCACTGCACGTGGCAAAACTCTAAAAAGTGGTTCGAACGGCTTTTCTGCAAAGGTGTTTTAACAAAAGAAAAGAAGTACTTACTGAGCCGAGCGGGTGCGCGGCAGGCGCGCTCTCTTCACCGGTCCCCCTCCGAGGGGCGATCCGCCGATCGCTTCCTAAAGCCGCTTCCATCAAGGCACGACGATGGCGATGGCGGCGACCGCACCTCCGCTGAGGCCCTCAGGCGCGGTGCCCGTGATGTTCCCCCCCGGCAGGTCCACGACCGGATCACCACCGGTCGGCGGGTCGGAAGGAAACCCACGAAGACGCTGCGGATCGGGTGCTTCCACCGCTGTCGGTGGAGGTTGCACCCACGCGAAGTGGCCTCCGACACGTCCGCGCGCGCGCGCCTCGCCGCGCTCCTCCTTCTTCTTCTTCTTCCTCTCCTCCTTTCGCTTCTTGCGGGAGGAGTCGAGCGCTGCGGCCTTCGCCCGAGCGGCCGCCCTCACCTCCTTGTCTCCCGGGAGCGGTGCCCGGGAGGACATGCCCAAGAGTCCCTAGAAGATAAAAAGCACTGGTCAGACCAGGCGTTAAACGCAAAGAAAACAGGGGCGGGAAGAAGTCCAGCCGACCTACCAGATTTGGAGGGTGGGCCGCCGAGAATGGCTCCGGGTGGCCGCCTGCCGCCTCCGTGGCGCTTCCTCCCATGACGGCGGCCACCCGGGCTTCGACCTCCGTCGCGGCCGGCTGGGCCCGCCATCCTCATCCGGCCTGACGCCTCGCACGAACAGGGGCGGGTCTGGCGCGAGAGGTTGCACGCGTATCCCCATGAAGGCACGCACGACCACGTCCCCGGTGAGCCCCTGCCTCCTTAGGGCCCTGATTTGCTCCACGATCAGGGCCACCTTGTTCTTCTCTCGCTTCTCAGCGCCCCAGTTCCACTCCTCCCCCGCCACGGGAAGATTGCCGGTGAAGGGCGGGGCGCTGTCTCCGACGTTCTGAGCATAGAACCACTCAGAGCACCACCCCTTGTTGGACAACGGAAGCTTGACCTCGAGGTACTCTGTGCTCCGGCCGGACCAAAGCTGGAGGGCCAGGCCAACAATGGGCGCCGCGGCGTCCGTCGGCTTGTCCTTCCAGAGTCTCGCTTGGAAGAAATGCCTCCACAACGCCCAATGCGGCTCGATTCCCAGGAAAGCCTCGCAAAGGGTGATGAATATGGCGATGTGGAGGACCCCGTTGGGGTTAAGATGGTGCGCCTCCGCCTTGTAATGGAAGAGCAGCCCCCGGACAAACGGATGCAACGGCAAGCCGAAGCCGCGCTCGAAAAAAGAGGCAAGCACCACGACCTCGTCGTCCCTCGGCGAGGGGGCAGCCGCTCCCGTCGGCACCCTCCAACCGGAGAGATCTTCACCAAGCCAAGCGCACGACTGCTCTGGGCGAAACACTCCGGCCACGACATCCTTGCGAAAGAGGCGACGGAAAGGCGAGGAGAAGAGAAGGTTGAGTTTTCTTTTCCTTGGCTCTTTGTCGATCTTTTTTGTCTTAGGGACAGGAGACGAGGAAAGTCAGCAAGCGTAACTACTCAAAGCGCCCCGGCAGCGTATATATAGAAGACGAGCAGGCGCCGACCGAACAGGTGCCCCCTCGAGCGAAGCGTCGTGCCCACTCACGCCAGCCTGGTAACTCTCGGTTTCCAATTCCACTCCGCATTTAATCCTGACAAAACGGCAGAGCCGTAAAGCCGCCGCCCGGGCAAGCGCCCTAACCTCTCGGTCTCCGCCTTGAGGCCGGGACGGTTGCTCCGGCACGCGAGAGGCCCACCGGCCGCGGCCCCGAAACAGCAACAAAAAGCCCCGTGGCTTGCGCCAGGGCCCACTAAAGTCTGGGTTCAAAAGGCCTACCCCACCGATAGGCGTAAGGCGCCCAAGTAAACTTGAGCGAGGGCAAGTATGAGGTGAGCCCCACGGTGGGCCCTCGGTTAGGTCGGCCGACGACCCAATCACCTCTACTCGCTCGAGACCATACTTCACACTCTCCCGTGAGCTCATCGATGAGCGACGACCGGTGTGCCGGGTCGGCGAACGACCCAGGGCCCATACGGGATTGAGTAGAGAAAGGTTTTTTATGGGTCGCCCCACAGCAGGGCCAGGACACCCTACTCTGGGACCGTCCGCTCGGAAGGGTCCTCCTTGGGCGGGACCTCCCAGGACCCACTCGGACTACCTATTATAAGCTCCACGAGCACGGCGTTCAAACCAACGCGGGTAAACGCGCATCGCTCACCCCCTCCAGGTCCCACACCTGCGGATGGGGTATACGTATGGGATAGATGGTGGCCACTCCTCTCACAGCTCCCCTCGCCAGACGAGGACTCGGGATGGATGCCCCACGTCCAGCTACGACGTAAAACGAGCCTACGTCCAGCTACGACGTTAAACGAGCACTCGGACACCCGAACCTCGCGCAGAGGCATCGCGGTCGTCCCTGCCGACCAAGGCACGGTCTAGCTACGACGTTAAACGAGCACTCGGACACCCGAACCTCGCGCAGAGGCATCGCGGTCGTCCCTGCCGACCAAGGCACGGTCTAGCTACGACGTTAAACGAGCACTCGGACACCCGAACATTGCGCAGAGGCATCGCAGTCGTCCCTGCCGACCAAGGCACGGTCTAGCTACGACGTAGCAACTCGGACAACTCAAAACGAAGACACCCATGAAGGAAAAAGAGATTTCATTATAGGCCAACAGGCTCAAACTTTACACAACTTTGCAATATAGTACTCGACAGATACAAAAATAGTTACGCTACACTACGGCAGGACCTCCTCCGCTCCAAAGCCTTTTAACATCCGTACGGCACCGGCGGCACCGACGACATGTTGGTAGGCCCTTGCCTGGTCGACGGGACCGCCGCCGCAGATGTGGAACGGTGCGCCGTCGTCTGCCGCCTGCCGACATCGACGCAGCCGCGACCAACTACTGATCGGCGTCCTCGCGCCATCGCCTCTAGGAGGGCCCCTTGCTACCTCGAGTCTCGGACGACTCGAGCAAGATGCATCGACGGCAGCAGCATCACGAGCTGCAGCTTCTTCCTCCCGAAGTTCGGCCATCGCCTGGTCGAACTCAGCCCAAAGCTCAGCCAAAGGGTCCTCTTCTTCTGCCCTGACATCATCACCCAAAGCGAAGACTAAAGGGTGCCCCGAAGCCATATCAAGAAAACAAAAAGGATTCTCGTCTAAGGGTTTATCACTCAAGCAAGCCGTGGCGTCCTTATATACCCGGACGGAGGGAGATTGAACGTCTCCAAAATAAATGCAAGCGCCGAAAACGGCGCCCTTCACGTAATCCGGCGATCCGAAGACGAGCGGCGCGGCGCGCTAAGTCTGGCGCAGCGCGCACGACGAGGTGATTCAAAGCCCGCGCGTTCGAATGACCTGCAAAATTCCAAAGCGATCGTCGATCGTTGGGGTACACTGGCAAATCGCTTGACCTAATCGGTCGGACTGACCGCATGGGCCCAGTCACTATTCTCAACCCTCAACCAAATCTGCCGAAATCGCTCGAGGGTTCGGGGGCTACTGACGAACACTTATAACAGGGGTACCCCAACGGCCCAAGGTGACCAGCCAACGGCCTCAAGCACAGCTCAAGCCCAACAGGCCGCTTCCAGCCCACTACCGACCGAAGCACCTGCAAAGCCACACGGGACTTCCTTCCGACCGCCAAGGGAATATCTCCACCGAGCTAAGCTCCGACCTCCTCGTGAGACGGCCCCGGCCGACCAGCGGGGCTCCCGACCTTGCAAAGCAGTCGAATCCTCGACCGATCGTGCTAAGACCACCTCGCCAAGGGCCGCGTGTCGAAGCCTCTACCAGACGATCGCCACGCACCCCTGAACGGGACAATCAAAGTGACTATACAAGGCGGTGGCTCCTTCCCGGAGGGTTTAAATGATCGATCGAGGTCATGCTCCCGATCCCATCATCGGTCGCATACAAGATGCGAAGACACGCCCTCCCGAGGCAAAGACCCACGCCAGCGAGCAACGTCAACACCCGTAAGGTTCGCAGAGGGCAGGTACGCCGTTTCCCGAAGAAATACCTAACCGCCCTGACCGAACTAAGCTACCGACCCAGCATGGGCAAGACTGAGCGATGATCAGTCAGCAGAACGAAGGACCGAAGCTCCTAGTGTAGGTCGTCTCATCCTCTCCCAATTCCCGATGTAACCTGCCCCTTTCTTTCGTATAAAAGGAGGCAGGAACTCCCGTAGAAAAGAAGGAAGAACAGAGAGAGCGCCATCAAACCTATCTCGCTAAGTCATTGGCACTCTCGCTTGTAAACCTTGTGCAGTCATCTGTGCTAAAGAAAATACAACACCACCACACGAATTGGAGTAGGGATCTTCTGCCCGAACCAGTATACATCTTGGACTTCTGAGTCTAACTATTCAGGGAGTGGAACGCGCGACCCCTTAGACTTACAAATTTACTTGCCGGTGCTCGAAACGCCGACACTTGTCTAGAAAGTTGCAGATGAATGTCTTTTGTGTAGGAATCACATTATTGCCACGAGTTGAAGGGGGGCGGATCTAGAAGAAAAGTTTATTGGAGTTGCCGAGATCATTACGAACTTGTAGCACTAACTTCTAACTTGTAATAAAAATATTATATGCTTATATACTAAAGAAATCATATATGCTGAACTAGAGGATATCAATGTCGCTTAACACTGTCCTCTACACTGTAGATCCACCCTTAGAGTTGAGTATTGTGTGCAATGCAGGTAGCTGTACCGCTATAGTGGACGGAGACACAAAGTCGTCTGTTCAGAATCTCCATGGTTAGTCAATTCATATATATAGTACATCCAACCTCTCAAAAAAAAAAAAGATATAGCACATCCAAGAAAAAACTTCTCTGATAATATTGATTCATGGGATATTTGATCGTTTCTTCTGCCTGTCAAAATCAAATTAGATCGAGCACAAGTGCTTTAATGCATTCCATTTCAACACAAATTGCACAAATGTTAAAACAAATAAAGGGATAAGTAATAATAATCTATCATTCATTCATATTTTAATATTTATGCAACTGTAAAAAAAAAAGTATGAAAGCACCTCTAGATCGAATCGTGCGCTTAGTTGCTACGAAAATGTCCTAATTACATTGTACAGTACAGTACTCGATCTTCGCCTGCTTATGTTCTTGTTCAGAAACTTTTACCTCCAAGTAAGAAGATTTCAACATCTGAATTTTCATCAAATCCAATGAATGGCTTGGTGAGATCAACAGCAATGCCGGTGCATTACCCTGATAACAAAATCATAAATATTACGTCCATATACGATTGCACACTTGGCGTGCATATGAGCAGTGCATGGTGTGGACACCACAAACCAAGCTTGTCCAAGGGAACAAACCATGACTAGCTGAAGACTACATAAACAGCTAGAGAATCTGTATGAACTCAAATCGATCAGTTTGCTTCGGACCATGGAAAACATTTTCAAAGTGGACCATTCGGGCGCTGTTTCAAAAAAAAAAAAGTGGACCGTTCGGGCAGCAAGCTACTTTTCAACACCACCTAGCTAACTTGGCTTTCTATAAATCCAGCATTGCTCACATTGCGCTGTTGCCACCTTTGATTGTGTGATCTAGCACTATAAATACGTTAGGGAGCTCATTTCTTCCCTCCAAGAGCTAGCAAGCAACCTCACATTCTTGCTCCAAGACTCTCTGACTAGTCCAAGCTCGATTCATGGCGACAAATATGATCTCCCAGTAATGCATATGCTACGCTTTCCGGTCTATGGATGATATATGTTACATGAAGGGGTTTCAGTTCATGTGATTGTCTTTCCCTTTTGTTGATCTCTCATGCAGGGTGCTTGAGAAGGCCGTCCTTCCACGGGATGTTGCACCTCATGTAAAGATAGGAGGTGCTGTGTTCAAACACAGAGAGATAGATGGCGTGGTTCTTTCTTTGTTCTTTAATTGTTGCAATCTTGTCATTTTATAACGTTTAGCAACCCTCTTTCTGCATGTTACTGCTACAATTCAGTTCCTCGGACAAGCGTGCTTCGCAATCCAAACATGGAGAAGCTTCAGAAGGGGTACTTATTCCCGGAGGTATAGTTTTACGATTAATTTCACTGACCGTTCAGCATATTTTTCACTCAACAACTAACGCGTTTACTCATCCTTTGGTAGATTAGCATTAAACATGAAGCACACCTGAAGAAGTACCCAGATGCGAAGGTCATAAGCTTGGGTATCGGTGACACAACCCAACCCATACCAAGCATCATAACATCGGCTATGGCTGCGGTATTCTAGCTTGTTTGTTCTTCCAAGCTGACACGTTTTCCCTTTTTCACTTGAACATGCATGCATGAGAAAGCATAACCAAGGGAAAGTTACATGAATTATATATTCCAAACAAAACTGGTACGGTGTCAATAAAGTAGCTCGTATCAGATCTGCAGGAGATACTGTCCAAATTAAATACAAAACAATTGTACTGATACTTCTGGCGAATTTCATAACATATACAAGGCAAATGGTTGTCATGCAAGGCACAATACCTTCCCTAGGAATAATGTATTGAAGTGGTATATTGTACTGGCTATTGCATACGTAACCATCTAAAAAGTATACCGGAAGCCCTAAAAAAACAAAAATACTGGAAATACATGGTTGTTCTAATATTTTGATGTAGCTGACAAGATGAATTGGATCAGAAAAACATCAAAAACGTCGAAAAAAACAAAAAACATCTGCAGTTTTTGTTACTTCTAGAGTTCTGAATAACCCTTTACAGATGCACCTTGGAAAGGTCTATTTTCCAGATGCTGGAACTTGATGGTGCACCAAAGTTGGTTGACTACTACTTGATAGATCATCCTCAATAGTGCAACATAAAAATGAATGTTAAAAGAATGAGCAATACTAGCCTGCAATGGCCAGACTTCGCCAACTACACTGAGTAACATTGTCAGGGATCAAATAACTGATACGAATCAGTGTTAATTTAGCATGTGCCTAGCTAGAAATGATTAAGCCGAATAGATCAATTTGAAAACCACGGCAAGCTTGCCTGCTGTCCTCTGGGACTCGGAACTGAACCACCTGTTTAATTAGGCCATGTAGCTTTAGACTTTATTCTGATCTATTTCTGCTTTTTTATTTGGAAAAGATACAGTTTGTCAGTATCAATCTTACAGTCTCCAAGCATGCATATCGTTGTTCTACTTTTTATCAGCACTGAAATTCCTATTTCTGCTTTCCCCCCCCCCATAAACCAGCATTGCGTTTTTCATATGTGCTGATCACCATGCATGAATCCTCTGCCGAATATACCAGAGCAATTCTTGAAGAAGTTAATGTAACGTATATGATTCTCAGACGTTTTTACTTGCATAGAAGAACTTTCGCCTAAGTAGAGAAGAAGATCACGTCACAGTATCTAGCAACTTAGCAAGTGCCAAGATTCTTCTGCTCCATCATCTGGAAATTTAGCTATACCTAGAGATGGCCAAACGGGCCATGCCAACTGTGTAGGCCCGTGACCCGGTACTTTGGGCATAGTCCGAATGTAAACAAGTTGTACCGGCACGGCCCAATAGGCCGGGCCATGCTTGGGCTGGCACCCCAGCCAGCTGAGCCGGCACGGCATGACTCACTTAGTTTTTTCTAATTTTCGTAGATTTTTATAAAGTTTTTTTACATTCCTTTGAGTTTTTCTAAGTATTATGGATTTTTTTTCCAATTTCTTTCTATATTTTTTCAAACTTTTATGGTTTTCCATTTTTGCTAACTTTTTTTTGATTTTTTTATTTTTGAGCGTCAAGCGGGCTGGTCTCGACCTGACACGGCCCATTGGCCCGTTCAGTATGTGCCAACTGATCGTGTTTGGACTATGACAGGTCATACCTAAACGGACCGTGTCATCCGATGGCCCGTTTGACCATCACTAGCTATACCCGTCGTTTGACTTGTCAGATCCTTATCTGATCTCGTGCCATTTCCTTTACATGCTACACTTTTTTCTACCAAGAAACATAGACTTCCTTTGTCTAGTATTTCCTCCTGCTTGAGACCCTGATGTCACTGCAGAGGACATCACATCAGCCACGTCATGCCTTCTACTTCTCTCTTTTTTCCTGATATACTGCCACAAACTCCTACAATTAGGTACAAGCGCCAATGGCAAAGGACAATAATATTAGGAGAACAGCACCCATCATCTCTAATTTATCCAGTTTAAGAGTAGGATAACCAGATAAGGTGTCTGCCGCTGAATGTGCATGGCTGCTTTGTTTAACTATGTATAATTTGTGGATTGGCGTACAGCTCCTGGTCAATCCTAAAATACACTGGAAGTGATTTCAAATCATTGGTCAATGGCTGTGTCTGGTCAGTTCTCTGCTCATGGTATTTTGACATCTGAGGACAACAGGGAACATGTGATCGATGATTGCGACCCAAGAACAAATTTAAGCATGCATGCTTGCTTGACTTGATCTAGGTCTGTCGTGTGGAACCAAGCCCAGCCCAGAAGGATTTGCCGAAAATTAATTTCAGAATAAGTACATAGATCGATCTTTTTTTTCTTAGATAGGTTGCACCATGATCTGTGGTAGAATTATATTTAGCATGCCTTCAAATGATTTCTTTTCCTGCTATATTTGTAGTATGCACTTGCGTTATCAACCCCTGAAGGGTACCAAGGTTATGGACCGGAGCAAGGTCAAATGGTAATATATATTATATATACTATGTAATAATGTAGATATTGATTTATCATCCTATTCCTAAAGAAAACGGCTAAAACAGTTCACTGAATCAAGAGTCATTGAGAAACATGTGCAGAACCTCAGGAAGGCCATTGCTGACAAAGTATACCCAAACATGGGGATAAGAGAGACTGAAGTGTTCATTTCTGACGGAGCCCAGTGCGACATCGCGCGACTTCAGGTACTGCAAATTAGCGATTATCCAACAAATGGGGGTGTTCAAGCTCATTGCATTTGAGTTCTGAAATGCTAAAAGTATCATCTTTCTCTCTTTACGCATGTAGATGCTGTTCGGGCCAAACGTGACCATTGCCGTCCAAGATCCCACCTTTCCGGTACACAACGCCATCTGTTTTACAGCACCAGTTACAGTACTGTACTTCAGATTGTGCAGTCATGAAAATTTTCCATGGGTATGCATGCAGGGCTACGTGGACAACGGCGTGATCATGGGGCAGACGGGCAAGGTGGACGAGACTGGCAAGTACGCCGGGATCGAGTACATGCGGTGTGCGCCGGAGAACTCCTTCTTCCCGGACTTGTCGCGGGTGCCCAGAACCGACGTCGTCTTCTTCTGCTCGCCCAACAACCCGACGGGCCACGTCGCGTCCAGGGAGCAGCTGCAGCAGCTCGTCGACTTCGCGCGGCGGAACGGCTCCATCGTCGTCTTCGACTCGGCCTACTCGTCCTTCGTCTCCGACGACGGCAGCCCGAGATCCATCTACGAGATCCCCGGCTCCAGGGAGGTGGCCATCGAGATCTCGTCCTTCTCCAAGTTCGCCGGCTTCACCGGCGTCCGCCTCGGCTGGGCGGTGGTCCCCGACGAGCTGTTCTACTCGGACGGCTCCACCGTAGCCCGCGACTTCGACCGCATCATGTGCACCTGCTTCAACGGCGCCTCCAGCATCGCGCAGGTCGGGGGGTTCGCTTGCCTCTCGGAGGAAGGCCGCGAGGCGATCCGGGGCGTCGTCGGCGTTTACAAGGAGAACGCGCGGGTGCTGGTGCAGACGTTCGCGTCGCTGGGGAAGGAGGTGTACGGCGGCGCCGACTCGCCGTACGTGTGGGTGCGCTTCCCAGGCCGCCGGTCGTGGGACGTGTTCGCCGAGATCCTCGAGAAGACGCACGTCATCACCGTGCCGGGCAGCGGGTTCGGCCCCGGCGGCGAGGGGTTCGTCAGGGTCAGCGCCTTCAACAGCAGGGACAGGGTCATGGAGGCATGCAGGAGGCTCAGAAGCTTCCTCGCGTGATGTACGTACGCGCATATTAGAGAAAGTACAATATCAATTCCTATTACTTACTCTATCTCGCATATCCTCCAGTAAACAATAAAGTTAACTTATACAATAACTATCTCTAAAAGTTGTCTCTAAAGAAACACTAAAGCATTTAATTCAGACATTAAACACTAACTTCATCATTACAACTATTAGCAAAGCACTATCTTCAATACTAACAGTCGCTTGGACCAGCTCTAACACCTATATTTAACCAGCGATCGCACTTATTTTCCCGTACGATACTGGCTACTAAAAAACAATCAGTTTTCTTCTCTCTCCTCTTTTTCCACTTTTTCATATAGGATAAACTGATATATACATGTTAATAATAAACTGATGTGATCTTATTGTATATACCTTTATACATGGTTATTCTTTGGTTGATCGTGTAGTACTGATCTACGTATATACACTTTGTACCTATACGTAATAACATTGCGATGCGCTGATGCATTGACACGTATAGTTATAATAATAATACTGATCATAATTACAGCAAAATGTATGTGTTAAAACATACATGTATGCTCCTTGCTTAATTTGGAATAATAGTACTTTTCTTCAGGAAAAAAAAGAATCATTCATCAAATTGTTTGATTAGATCACAACTTTCTGGCTCGTTCGATTTCTTTCTCTGAGAGATTAACATGTAATTTTTTACGTTTACCCTCTTTATATTTTGTTTTGGTTTGAGCTTGTTGTAAATAACTAATCCTCCCTCTATTAAAGATGGGAGAGTTCCTAGCCTCTCATGTGTTTGAGCCGGAAGAGCGCCGGTTCGAGCCAGCCGAGCTGGAAAAAAATTACGCTTAGATCCTTTTTGAGAAAAAAAATTACGTTTAGGTCTTTTTAAAAAAAAATAGGTTCAATCCTTTTTTTTAAAAGAAAAAATAAATTGCGTTGAGGTCCTTTATGCATTTTTAAGCATCACGTTTAGGTCCTTTTTCGGTCCTTTATGCATTTTTAGTCATTGCGTTTAGATCTTTTTTGGAAAAAAAATTGTTTCGGTCCTTTTCGGAAAAAGAAAAGAAAATGTGTTCGTGTCCTTTTTGCCGTTTTTCACATGGGGAGCTGCGATCGCGGTGTGGCACGCCGCGGTGACTCATCTATCGTTTTTTTCGAAAAAGATCTTTCGTTTTAGCAAAATCACAGATCCTTCATAAGAGAACCCCGAATATCGCACGTTTTTACGATTTACTTGTGTGAGGAGCGATAGTTACAGCATAGCACACCACGATCACTTAACTAGTACCTATCTAGAAAAGACACAGCCTGTCAAGGACACCCGTGACCGTGAGCCTCCTCACGCCTCGCTCACTGTGGAAAGCGTTTGTCATTGTGGATGTTGACGTTGCTCTCCACCGACCAGATGGCTTGCTGATGTCCTTCTTGATAGTGGAGTATTTTGTCGACTCGACTCCGGTTTTGCTGCTTGGTATTTGCAATTCTCTGTATGCCATAATGAAGTCTATTAATGTCGTCACGGGTGGCATTCGTTGGTTGATTTCTAGAGGATGAGTCTATTAAACAATATCCCGTATTGACTTCTGTAGGGATTGTTATTATTGTATATTATCTTGTATACATTACTATAGAAAGATCTATATTAGAGGTTTTGTCATAGACGGTTTTTAAATATACTATTATAGAAAGATCTATATTAGAGATCTCATCACAGACGGTTTTCAAAAACCGCCTATGCTAAAGCTAATCACAAACGGTTTTGCTAGCATAATCGTTAAAGTTACAGGATATACTAAGAACCGTCTGTGATAATACTTATTACATATAACGTTCAAGAGTTTTTGCCTGTCGCACTGCTCACTCAAACGAAATCTTTCACCGCTCTCCGCCTCATTACTGAGCCTGTCGCCTGTCCTCAGCGCCGCCTCCCCCAAACCTGCACACCTCTCCCTGAGCCCGTTGTCGCTCCCTTCCCTGAGCCCATCGCCGCCTTCTCCCCGAGCCCTAAGGTCACCTTGTCTTTATCTATCAAATAATGTCATTTCTCAATGTATGCTTATTAATCGTTGTGCTATCATATCTTCTCATTGTATTGTCACATGAAAATATCATTTGTTTATGGATTCTAGTTTTCAACCCGTATGCCTACATAGCTAGCAATTTCTATAAATTTATTTCTTTATTTTACTTCTTGTAGTCATTTGATAATAGAAAAGTTTGCCAATAGGTGTTCAACACCGTTTTAAATTCAGCAGAGTTATCGGATTTCAATCATTTTTTACATATTTTTTTGTGATTATTCTTAATTAGTGAATTAACTATAAATCTTGCAACTATTCATATATATCTACAACGACAATGTATACTACATGATGACTTTGACGGATTAATCTTTTCATGTTTGACCACTAATATGTAACTGTATCTTGTTTGAGAATGTATTAAGTGTCTAGGTAATAGCTTTTTTTCTCTATGCGGACTTAACTAAAAGTTATACATATTTAATGGATGGCATAGATTAGTTTGATTCTGACTTTGTATGTATGCTACCTTTTTTTAGTTTGATTCATATCCATATATACATTAGTTCAATCAATTTACAATTTGCATGATCAAGACATCTTCTTTTTTCGATTAATCTAGAAATTTCTAGTAAAATTCAGTTATTCTAGGATGTCAATTCAGTGAGTTTTTTTATTGGATATATTGGTTTGCCATCATATCTACTTAAGGCAACTATTGAAGACTATTTCTGTTTGTTCACAGCATGGTCAGGAAACTATATAAGATACTTCTTTTTCATGTTTTATTTTGTTTGCTTAGTGAAAAGCTTTGTCCCAGTGACCGCAAATTACACAGATAAAATAGAATCTACAAACAAAATACACTACATAGAAAAGCTATTGGATGCTAAACAAAAACTTGAGGTGAAGATAGAACAATTGAAGGGAAAGTATGATGTAATGTAGCAGAACAGAAGTGAAGAAGATTCCGAGTTAATAAAAAAGATTTATGAGATGAAACAAAAACTAATAAACATAGATGATAAATTGCAAGATAGTGAATCTCTTAATAAGGTACTCATGCGCAGGGCATATGTAGAGCTAGGAGAAATCAAAGCTGAGCTTATAGAGGTAATATAAATGTTTTTAATATTTAATTTGATATGGTTACTGATAATATACCAAGACACTATTTTCACAACAGCATGGTCACTTTTGTAGGGATTAAGAGAAATGACTGGAAGTCAATCGGTTATTGGTGTCAAACAAATATGCCAACTTGATCAAGAGGTATTTGTCAAGGCTTGCGAACTGAAAGGTACAAGAGGTGACTTGGAAAAAGAAGCAGCACTTATGTGCATGAAATATTGAAGGATCTAGTTGGCCTAGAGGGGGGTGAATAGGCAACTTTTACAAGTTTTAACTTCTTAAAAAAACAATTCACTATTCTTTATGAGGGAATAGCACAGAACAGTATATATATGACAGAAGTAAAAACAAACAATTATAACAGCGAAAGCAATAAAGAGAAATAAAACACAAATGAGACAGAGATTTATCCCGTGGTTCAGAGCCGCACTCCTAATCCACGTTGAAGCACTTCTTCCGAAGTATTGCTTCTCCAAAGCTAGTCGCAGTAGCTCTGGTGATCACTTAGGTAACTCTTTCACTACTCCAGTGAGGTGAGTTCCGAACCTCTCACAATCACAGTGGCCTTCCACAATCACTTTTGGACAGGTCGCACTGTTCACTTCCTCCAAGCTATCTAGGATCACTAAGATCCAAGAGTAATAAACTTTGCACAAGTTCTATCTCTTGTTTCACTTCGCAAATCACACAGCTAGATTTTGGCTTGGAGCTAAAACACTTAGAGATGTTGAGAATTTTGGTTTGAAAGTGAAGCACTGACTCCTTTTTAGAATGAGAGCTATTTTCAGTGCTAAAATGTAAAGGAGTCCATTCTCTATAATGGTAGATGGCTCAGAAAATGCTTATATAGCCATTTGGAATGAAAATAACCGTTACACCAGCTACTGTAGCCGTTGGACGTGTAAGATGTCAGAGAGGTTAGAAATATACGTTGACAACAGACTAAGCAGCAGTACCTAGCGATACTGGTCATGTGTATGACGGACCAAACTTGGACATTTACGACGGACCAAAAAATTTGGTCCGTTGTACATGTGCTTTTCATAGAGTTTGGTCCGGCATAGGAATGAGAGAGATACATGTACGTCGGACCAACTAATTTGGTCCGTCATACATGGGAATTTCAAAGATCAATAGCCAAAGACCCCTTTTCAACAAAAATAAGGTTTATCCAAGCGATTTGCTTTAGCAACGGACTAAAAAAGTTAATCAAGAATGCTTGGTCCGTTATCAAAGCAAAAACCTTTTGACTGAGAAAGAATATCCATTTAAGGTTTCAATAAATAGGACTTCAAAGTTTAGTCCGGCAAAAGGCTTATAAACTGAAAGAGTGTTGGACTAAATTATTTGGTCCGCTGTAGATGGGAAACTGAGAAGATTTTTGGTTCGTCACAAAAGAGTGACTTTTACATGTATGCCGGACCAAATTATTTTGTCCGTCATACATAGACAATCACTTGGTTGACAGATGATTTTCAAAAGGAGTTTTCACCAAGGACGAAAGAATATGAAAACAAGAGGTTTGGTCCGATGAGCAGATATTTTTGATAGGAGTCTTGACACAGAAGATTTTTAATGCTGGACCAAAGAATCTTTTGACTTAAAAGGATATGCTGTGTATACAATAGACTTAATAGGAGGGTAGCAGAAATTTGGTCCGTTGTATACTAAGAAATTTGATTCAAAGGTCAATAACTAAGTGTCTTTTACTCTGAGAATTTTAGTTTTGTCTTTGCCTTATGATCCAATCCACTAGCTTGTGCAAAGTCCCTCTTTAGATAGCTAAACTGAATAAAAACCTAGCTATTTGACTTGAATCATCTCCCAAGTCATAAACTAGTAACTGAACACCTTAATCTTGTTAGTCCAACTTACTTTATCATTGATTTCAGCACATGTTCTTCAAAGCTTGAGTATTGTTAACTTAGTCATCAATACCAAAACTATAATGAAATAGAATAATAGAAATTGAGAGGGCCTAGATGCTATCAAATATCAAAATGAGATCAAGAAATCAGAATGTCATCCTTCCAAACTTATCATTGTTGATGAAAAGGTAAAGATAACTATTTTAATCATGTTGATTGATGTTGTTTTTGGATACTTTTCCTTCATAGTTGTTAGCATCCTTTCTATCCATTAAATCTTTTTATGTGGTGCATTTAGTTTAAAGCCTTCAATTATTTGAATTTTCACTTATCATTGTTACTTCACGAACTTATGTTCTTATACCAATGAATAGTTGTTTGAACTAAATGTCTCTGAAATATAGCTGACCCCATTGGTATTACATGCAACCTTTTTTCACAGAAAATGTATACAATCTACAATGTACTTATATACACACATGATGATACAGAAAATTATTATGTGGGATGATGAGAAACTCCAAGCTTTGAAGGAAGAATGGGGTAATGTGGTATACAATGCTGTTACACAGGCCCTCCTTAAGTGTAAGTAGTACAAT
Organism: Otatea glauca; assembly: GCA_036346275.1. Lineage (NCBI taxonomy): Eukaryota > Viridiplantae > Streptophyta > Magnoliopsida > Poales > Poaceae > Otatea > Otatea glauca. The sequence goes on along the minus strand of CM070722.1, from coordinate 51,827,219 downwards.
TTGTGTGTGAAGTACCCTGTGTCGGAACTGTGGAACTTCAGGGAGAACTGAAAAGCCTCTATTGCAGAAGTTATGACATATATGATGGCAGACAAGAAAAATAATATGAGCACTTGAACATAATTTCAAAATATAGCCTCTGTCACTACCCTTCGCCTCCTTCCTGAGCCATAAGGTCTCATTGTGTTGATCTATCAAATAATATTGTTTTTCAATGTATTTTTGTTGATCTTTGTACTATCATATCTTCTCAATGTATTGTCACCTGAAAAATATCCTTTGTTTATGGATATGCATATGCCTAAGGCAAACTTTATAAGTCATAAACATTTCATTGGTGTGCTGAATTATCCTTAGTATTTGCTCATCTTGAATCTAATTATTGAATAGTACCTTGCTTATTTGAACCAAAATATTATCGTAGAAATATTCTACCCCACAAGAGATGGATAGACTACTCTATTTTATAAAAAAGTTTTATCATAAGAAAGACATGTATAAGGTTTAACTTGTTTTGACAACCTACTATAATATTCCAGAGAAAAGTGTATCACATCAATAGAACGATTTACAGTCATAGCAAAAAGTTAAGTACCTCCTCGCATATGTGAGAACAAATGTTGATGGATTCCAAGGCAAAATCCAATTCCATCTATAGTTCGTCCTGAAAGTTGTTATGCTCTGATTTATCTTCTACTTCATCCTCATCCCCCAATGAGAATATCATAGACAGCCTATTTTCACTCTGGTGTTATGCAGGAACAACATCATTTTGATGGTTCTCTATTTCATCAAATATAGAGTTGATTAAGTCATCGTATTGCATTTGTCCATATACCAGCAGACCAACTTCATCACGCGTCGACACCCGACTTCTTCTCCTCCGTTGGGGCCACCACAGCCTCATGCCACCGGTAGTGCATCGCCTTCAACATGGCGCCGCACAGACGCGGCGCCTCTCGGCGCCTCGCCCAAGCACTTCTCATCGACCCAACGCTCCGGTCAGCCTTGCTCCGCTCTCGATCAGGCTATCCACCTCGGCCCACCCTCGACGCCCCTAGCCAATGGTCGCCTCGCCAGCCTCGACCACCTCAGCCGCTGCCGGTGCATGCACACCGTCCTCTGTGCACTGGCCTCTACCTTCGGCCAACCACCTCAGCCGTTGTTCTTTCGACCGACGTCGACGCCTGCTCGACCGCCCCTCGCTCCGATTGCCCTCCTTCGCCCGACGCCCGAACCGCCTTTAGCCGAACCGATGATCGATTCAATCAGACTTCAATCCGATCCTAACATTGAATTTAATCCAACTTTTGAATTAGTCCCGGCTTCTTGGCTCCAGCTTCTGAGCTTCAGCTCTATTTTTCTCCAAAAATTGCTACACACACCCGAAGCGTACAAGAAGCGTACCAGAAATTGCTATACACACCAGAAGCATACCAGGAAGTTGAGATGAGAGCCGTTCTCACACATGCGGGGGTAAGGACAACATTCAAAGTTTCATTGGTTCATATGCATAAAAGAGTAGCCTCAATTTGGCAATTTTGACTCGCCATTACTCTGTTCCACAACTCGATTTCATATTGAGCATTGACCCGTGCTCTCCCTAGTTACTGTTCCATGGCCATAGTTCGCCAAAATTCATCGTCCGCGCCATTCAACGTCATGCCTAGGCGTCAATCTACGCCATCTCCGTCAAGAATCTTCTGTTCCAATCGATCGTCGTATTACTTTTGTTGGAGGTGGATTTAGTTGTAATTTAGGTTGTTATGCCTATTATTGGTGGCATTCATACGGGATTAATCATTGGTAATTTCTTCGACAATCCATCGTCTATTATGGGCAATTGCGACAAGATCCTCACATATAGAGTATGAAGTAGAGTTGTAGGTATTTTTCAACTCATTGAGTTAATTTGGGCTACTCTTGATCAAGGAGAATTTGAAAAAAAAAATGTCAGTTGAGGAGATAATTGATTTTGGTGTTTCATCACCGTTTGAATACGTTGCAATTTTGGATCGCTTTGCGCGGCCATTGTGGAGGTTTTTTGGCAACGTTAATTTGAAGACACCCTGATGGTAGCTAGCATCATACTCTTTGGAGTTTTGCTGTTTAAAAATGAAGGTTTTCCTCCAATATCAGTTTGAGATGCAGGATTGATGTGTAAGAATGAGTTTGGTTCTGCGTGGATACTACAACATTGTCTAGTTATCATAGCTCAATATGAGGGGTCTACTGCAATTTATACTCTATTGATGGCATGAGAGTCCTTTTTTCACTTTGATAGTTTTACCGTAGTAGTTTCAATCATATCATGGAATTTAATTAAGTCGGCAGTTTATCGTACATGGTGGCTACATGTACAAGTTGCTTTTTCAATGAGTGTTGTTTGCCAAAATTTTTGTTCTATGTGGAGCATGTCGAATGTCTATGATATGAGTTCTTCGCTATCTATCAAGCACCATAGGTGATATCTTGACTTATACCGTTTGATGATTGAGCATTTGTTTCAGGAGGCCAGTTGGACAAACTCAGACTTTACTAGGGTTATGAGTCATGAAGACCCGGATTTCTTCATCTATTTTATTGATAGCTACATGTTTGGACCTACTGGTGGCTTGCTCAATTTGGCTTCATGAAAAGCGTTTGGATTTAGACTATTCCAGTCTTTCTTACCCTTCAGGGTTTTTCGGAGGCAATTTCATTATAGATTTTGAGTTAAGGGGAGGTTTGTTAGATATAACTCAAATATCCAAACATATTGCTGGTTTTATCCAAAGTTGTTAGGAGTCCAATCTCAACAAACTTGGACTCTTTTGACTATATAAGCCACCTCATCTACATGTAATCTTGAACATAATTATCATCCGTGGTTTTTTCCTCCTCCGTGAGATTTTTCAAGTAAAGTCTTGGTCCCAGTTTTTACCACTCTAAACCCTAATAATATATGTAGGGTTCAATTTCTTGCCCTTCCACATGGCCCACATGTATTGAGCGTCATACAATTTAACTACCGTAAGAACTTCCAGTTTTAGGGGGTAGTTCCATGTCACAGTCCATAGTCGGATGAAAAGTCTACTTCCCCCTACTTGAATTCTTCCATTGCTTTCTACTGTCTTGTTAGATCTGCCGAGTTCTGAGTCGATATTCTGCAACAGCCAAGAAGTATATTTAACTACAGTCACAAGAAGATGATTGCATACGCACTTCAGTTAATGCATTTGATTACTATCGAAACATGCATTTCCTATCACTGTTACAATGGCTACGGTTTATAAGCATTTGCTATAAAACATGTTCATCGGTTGCATTATGTTTTTTTTGTTCTATGATATACTCCATTCGTTCATTTTTATAAGGCTTATTTTTTAATAGTCTTGTTCACAAATATAAGATTTGCATGTAGATGTAATGAGACATTTCTTTCTATACCCCTATTTATTCTCTTTCAACCATATGCATTTATTTATTACCACCCACACAAAGTATATCTTTCATCTTCGAAGACAATTAAGTGGAGACATCTAAGTCATTTTCTCTCGTATCTTTCTCAATTTCAACACAACCTTAATATTTATGTAAAGTCAAAATACACCTTATAAAAACAAATACGGAGTACTCAACACTCCATAGCAGTGCCCTTATGTGCACTTAGACAAGCTTCCACTGCTTCACCTACTGTCAGGAAAATCCAATCTTCTCCTAATCTGTCAACCAGCCGCGCCAATTTCATCTTCTGAACTGCCTGCCATCCTGGACTGGCCATAGCCATCTGCAGACAGGTGTTTGAGCACAAGAGTGAGATAATTTTACCAAGCAATTTGGAAACATCTGTCAGTTTTAATCAAACTGAAAATATGTTCATCAATTCATCACTTCACCTGTATGCCTAGAGACACCAGCTCCTTGTGTATTTCTTCCAGTGCCGCAAGTCCTGAAGTGTCTATGTTTACCACATCTGCAGACCAGGAGCATGAATCGGCTTTTTCAGTACCAGTTTAACAATGGTGTACTTGTTTGTAGTTACTTACTTGACATGTCAAGGACAACCGATTGCACCCTTTCCCTGGCCTTTTCATCCGATGTCTCGAGTTCATCCCTTACCCATTCAATGATCCTGAATGAGGAATACTTGTTAGACCATTCATATTGAAATTCGATAAAGTCAACTTTACATTCTGAGGTCATTAATACCTTTCTTTTATGAAAGTGGCGTTGATGAAGCACAGGAAGGATGTGTCAATGCGTACTGTCTGTACAGTTGGTATTCGGCAAGCCACAGGGTACTGCCTGACGCTGCAATAGATGTTAGTCCCTTGTAGCCTGCCAAGAACCTGTACTTGAGGCCGGAGTGACTGTATGATGATCTTTGCAAAGGAGATGCCAAGCTGTAACGATCGGTCCTAATCAAATCAGAAAACTGAAAGACAATGTGCATATGTGACTAAAAAATGAGGCCTAGCGAACATCTTACTGCAACTGAAAGTCCAATCTCCACCGACCCAAAGAGCACGCCAAGGAATGCACCGATGCATGTGATGAAATCCATCTTATCAACTTTCCATATGTTGCAAGCTTCTTTAATGTCAATCAGTCCAGGAAGCGCTGATAAAATGATGGAGGCTAGCACTGCCAAGGGTGTGTAGTAGAGGAACTTCATGAACAACTCCAAGGCAAAAAACACCGTGATGGCCATGACGATGTTGGAAACAGTTGACCTGGCGCCTGCGCTGAAGTTCACAGCTGTTCGAGAGAATGAACCTGCAAACTTCTGTCAGACATACTTCCCAGCATATTTTTCTTCTTTTCAGAAGATTACAGGCATTAATCATGATGATCACCTGTTGCGACATAGCATGAGGATAAAGATCCTGCAACATTTGAAAATCCCATTGCGATCATCTCCTTATTTCCATCAAGTTTATACCCTCTTATCGAGGCGAAGGATCGTCCAACGGCGATGGCTTCCTGAAACAGGCAATTCAAACTTGTTCTTTCAGTTCGTCTGCATTTCACCACACAGCGCCTGCTGGATTGTGTATGACAATTACCGTAAGAGCAATGACCGCACAGATGATGGCAGTCTTGGCGCATTCCACAGTGTACGGTCCATTCAAATGTATCTGCTTGGCTGAGCTTGGGTTCAGGCCTGCATGCACCTTCTGAATGATCTTCACACCGTGCTTGTCAGCTCTTGTCGCGTAGACCGCCGCAGTGGACAGGATAACTGAGAGCAAAGGCGAAATTGCAGACAGCCAGAAGAGTTTCTTGTACCTCCTCCCCTGTGATTCCATTGTACCATTCATGTTAGTAAGAACAGTATTGTGATCCACTAAATCAGTGCGTTAAGTCTCAAGGTAGTAGAGTTTGATTCTTCTTACGATGAACCGTGTGGTGAGGATGAATATGAGAAACGAGCATCCGATTAAGAAGTTGCCCGGGTGCCACTGCCATTGCATAAGAGATGTAACAGTGGTCAGATTAGACACAGACAATAATAAAAGCCAGACGTAACTTGGATGAGTTGATGTAAAGGTACGTGATCCAAATAGTAGTTTCCAAACACTAATCAGTGTGCAGACATGTGGTCATGTTCTTCATCCACTATAAAGCTTTATACCGTACTGTCAAGTTGCATATTCATTCCAAGGAATTCTGACTAACTGTCTTTAGCTCTAGGATTCTATCTGTGCTCGTCAAATCTCTTTTACTCAAACTTGTATTGGGAATCAAACGAGCTATTATGCAACAACAAGAGGTCTTTGCTCGTATGATCACACAACTGAGCTGGGATGCTGCTATTTTTATTATGAGCAGTCTTTCCATGCTTTTCCTCCCAACTGTACAAATTTTGAAGCAATCGAAAGGGTAAGTAGTCATTATCTACCATTCATTCATATTTTAATATTTATACAACTTTTAAAAGAAAAATATAGAAACACTTCTCTTAAGGCCCGCTTGTCCCTTCCTACAAATATCAAGAATCTAGATGTATATTGCAGAATAAACAACTAAAAATGTCTCAATCTTTAGTCCAAGCAGGTAGTCTCCAAGTAACGAAAGGGACGTGCGTTTCTTTTTACACGTTCTGTACAAAATTGGTAGTATGCGAAGCATTTTATGTAAGTGAGAAAAACGAGCCATGGTATAATAAACAAACAAGAAAGCGATATATATGTGCTGTATTTAACAGAGAAACTCTATCAGTTCGTTATCCATTAACCTTATTACTTTATCGCTCTGCTCTTGCTGGAACCAATAATTTACAGGTCGTTCCAAGTAGGAACTCACCGGATCATGGAGTGCAGAGCAGACTGCCTTGATGACGGAGACAATATCAGTGTTGTTTGTGAAATGGCTCAGTCCAAGCAGCCCCTTGAGCTGCTGCAGCCCGATCACGATGGCCGCTCCTCCCATGAACCCGACGATGGCGGCGTGCGACAGAAAATCCACGAGAAATCCCAGCCTGGGACGTGACGAAACGACCCGGTGTAACCACACAGGCGTACAATCAATATGCATCGGTCATTCTTTTCATCCAATAATCAGATTGGGTAGTCACTACTACAGAAAGACTTATATTAAACATCTCACAGACGGTTTTTCAAAACCGTCTGTGATAATTAACATCGCTGACAATTTTATATTAAAATCGTCAGTGACATCATCACAGACGGTACTCTACAAAAACCGTCAGTGATATACATCAATGTCACAGACGGTTTCATAAAAAAACCGTCTGTGAAGATATCACAGACGATTTTATAAAAAAACCGTCTGTAATATCAGGTATTATTGTAAAATCGTCTGGGATACTATGTTTATCATTGACGGTTTTTTATAAAATCGTCTATGATATCTCTCAGCGATATATAATACAGAGGCCCGAGTCACTTGGTGCATTTTAGGGTTTCAGGATCTATTTTCATTTGCCTGCGGCTGTGCGACTGTGAGGCGATTTGGTAAAAAAAGATCGTTGATTTTGAAGGGTGACTGAGAATCCATTTGATTTTGGTGATCTAAGGTTAGTAATGGTGTCTAATTGCAATATATTCAAGATTTAACTTGGTAAGGAGAGAATTTGATGATTTTTTAGATTTAGCTTATAGATTCATGTGTTCTTTCTATATAAGGGTAGTAATGGGTTTTAATTGCATTATATTCATGATCTAGCTTGGTAAGGAGAGAATTTGAAGAGAGATTGTATATAGATGTAGCTTGTAGATCCATGTACACTGTTCTTTTCTATATTTAAGCAGGTTAATTAGTATATAATTTCTTAGATTATAATTAATTGCTTTATATTCAAGATATTACTTAGAAGAGAAATTTGAAGATTGTTTAGATCTAGCTAGCTTGTAGATCCATGTGTGATCTTGTTGATCTAAGGTTAATTTAGTAATGGGTAATTACATTATATTCAAGATCTATCTTGGTAAGGAGATAATTTAAAGATTGTTTAGATCTAGATTGTAGGTCCATGCATATGCAAGTTCTTTGTGATCAAAGGTTAGTAATTGGCTAAATCTAACTACATGGAGAGAGAATTAATTTAAAGATTGTGTTTAGATATCTAGCTTGTAGATCCATTTATTTGTTTTGTTCGAAGGTAGTAATTGGTTATAATTTAGCAATGTGTGCATACGAACCTAGTGTACTTTAATATTTAACACTAAATGCTATATACTTGGCGTAGATGGACCGAAGCTGGATGTACATTAAGAACCGTGTGAGTGCCGAGTACATTAATGGCGTCTCTGCTTTTAGAAGAGCTCCAGAAGAGAATATGTTTAATAAGGGGTGCAGTTTATGTCTTGTCCGTGCATTGGCTGTGAGAATCTGAAGATGTTTCGAAGCTTTACGCAGATCGAAGCACACTTGATTATGAGGGGTTTCAAAAGGGGTATACATGTTGGACTAGTCACAGTGAAGAGAAGGAGATACAAGAAGCAGATAGTATTAATATGGTCGACGAAGCCAATGTCGGATGATCATATCGATTGTAATGATGTAACAGACAGTCTGTGATGTAATGATGTAACAGACGGTTTCAAACTAAAACCGTCTGTGATATCATAACATCACAGACGGCCGTTGTCTGTTATATCATAACATCACAGACGACCGTCTGTGATGTTATGATATCACAGACGGTTTTAGTTTGGAACCGTCTGTGATATCTTCTATCACAGACGGTTTCTAAACCGTCTTTGATATACCGTAACATCACTGACACATGGTTACAGACGGTTCGGGAAACCGTCTGTGATAAGCTTTTCTTTAGTAGTGAGTATTTATTTATACTTCCTCGGTGGTAGAGTAGTAGAAATAATCTTAACAAATCAATGGTTAGATCTGATTTCTACCGCTCACAATATACAAGAACAGTATAATGCTGGTAAAATTTCTCTTAAAAAAACTGAGAGTTGCACGTGAATTACGTAACGATGTGCTACTACGCAGACACGGACGTACCTGAACAGCCCGAAGGAGACCTGGAAGACGCCGGCGAGGAACGTGACGGTGAAGACCAGCGTCCGGTAGGTCGCCGGGTCTACGGCCGGGTCGACGATCTTCTGGACCATCGACGACAGCAGCAGCGAGACGACGGCGACGGGGCCGACGGCTATCTCCCTCGACGTTCCCATCACAGCGTAGATGAGAGGTGGAACAACGCTCGTGTCTGTGACCACATAGCAACAAGAATTAATTCAGAACCGCGAAGGGAAAAGCTAAATTACTTTGGATATGGAAGCTAGTGAGTTGTGATACTTACAAAGACCATACTGAGGGTCCAGTTTGGCTAGATTGGCGTATCCAATGCTCTGCAAGATCATATCCGCGGGATAACATGGCAGATATGGACGAGATAACGCTAAACATCTCAGTATGTCTAGGCAAAAACATATACTTTAATGTTCTTGAAGTATATGTTGCTGCATGTTATTGGTTTTTAGCATGATTTGTTTTAGAGCAAGAAACTTTCTTGCTTGGTTAGTTGTTGTAGAAATCATTACTGACGACAAGACAAAAGCTGCTTGCAGGAGCCATGCCGGTTACCACTGGTACTACATCTGTGAAAGAAAAAACCGAAGAGTGAAATAAGCGTGACATCAGTGTTACCTGTGGGATCCCAAGGCTGGCAAGAGTAAGCCCAGCCATGATGTCACTCCTGAAGGACTTGAGACTGTAGCTCCTCCCCCACTGCAGCACCGGGAAAACGCACTGCAGCGCCGTCAAGGCCCACCCCCACCGCGGCGGCCGGTCGTCGCCGCCTCCGCCGTTCGGCCGTGGGCGGAACGCCTTGCCGACCACGCCGACGAGCTCCTCGCGCAAGCTCGGCGGCTTGGGGCTTTTCAGGACAAGGCCAGCCGTGTCCGGCTTCTTGGAAACATCGAATGCAGACACCGTGACAGACGTCTCGACAGCTGCCGTGGCCTCCATGGACGCTCTAGCTGAAGTGTTTGGGCGAACTCCTCGCTGGTTTTAAAAGGGGTTTTGGTGTTGGCGTTTGGGCTCTGCTTGATGGAGAATCTTGACGTGAAGTGACACGGTGATCACAAGAGGGCTAGATTTACTCCCGTGTAAACATCACATGAGAAGGATCATGGATTGTGATATGATTCTTTGGAGGGAGTAGAAGACATCCATGCAAGGATGAACCCCAGGAGAAATTCTCTCTTTAGAAGTGTGTGCAGGAGCAAATTGACACGCTGCTATTTATGGGCTTGGGTGTGGTAGTGGTGCCATGGACAAGGCAAACAAAGCTGGCCACATGCATCGGTGGTCGGCACTTTTTTTTATTCCTCCATGATTGGTTGTGATCCACACTATACAGTGAATTCACTGAACCTAACGAACTATTCGAGTTCGGATTGTCGAAGCTTGCGGGATTGAAATCAAGCTCGAGCTCAGTTCATTTGGAGCTCGCCAACCTCGAGTTTTATTATAACCCTAAATACCAGTACAAATCTATATTATAGAATATAAATGCATAACTAAAATAGAGTTAATTAGAGAACCACATCCAATCGAGAGGATATATATTCCCAAATTAATCCAGTTAAAAAAAGATCAATCATATGCGAATATTTCGGTTTAGAATTGGACTCAACCATTTTTTTTTTCAGAAACGAAGACGTATGTCGTACTGTTTAGGCACGCAATTGTGTTGTATTTATGACTAGTTATCGGTGTTTTGAGGACTTCTACCCAAGGTTTCATTTTTCTTCTCTTTTCTGGTGGTTTCAGGTTAACTCATTTTTCCTTTTAAGTTTGTTTCTCTTTTCTTCAATTTTTGTGCTTCCTAAACTCAATCTCTAACTAAGATTCGGATCCAAATCTCCCTGCATCCAAATAAACCCGCGATGTTTTAGAGGAAAACCGTCTATACCAGGAAATTTAACCATGTTCCTATAAAACAATTCATGTGAAGAGTGAACCATGCAATAATTCAACAAAAGATTGCATGACATATTTCCGTACTCCACAGAACATGCTCTAACTTCCAATATACTACTCAAAACGAACGTGTTATACTTCTTTATCATTTTTGGTATACTTAAATACTAAATCTAAGATACTCCAATACGATATGGTTGGAAAAAAATTCATCTGAGCCCTTTACTTTTGCTATATACCATTTTTCAAGCAGTATATACACAAAATATGCTATAAAAAGTGTATTTTGATGAAATTTTTCATAGAACTCACTTTGAAGTATCTTACAATCATTATTAGAATACGGAAAAAAAAGGATAAAGAGGTATAAATATTTTATTGAAGAGGTATGTGAGAAGTGGGAGCACGTACTCACACACGAGTATTGAACCATTTATATATATAATAATCTTTTTTTGAAAAGAAAAATAGTAATAATCCTCCCCAACTTTACATCCAAATCTGGCCCTTTTAACCTCGCCATAACCCGTGGTGTGGCAAATACGCAGCGCCACACTATCGATCCTGGCATGACCAAACTCTGCCACTCCAATAGTGGTGTCACGACAATGTCATATTAGTTCAGGTAAACATTAAAACATCAAGATAAGGTAACTGTGGCGTGTAGCATGTTTTATGATCTGACAGTATTTCTCTTAGGGTTATTTATCACTATTAATTAGTACTAATTGTTTGTTGAGTGGTGACCATGTATTTTTGTTCAACCTAACACTGAATTTGTGTCACTGGTGACGGCAGAATTTGCAGATGTGTGGGTACTCGCCAATTGTAAACCGTAGAAAATGCTAGCAATTATGTAGACAGTGGCAGTTAGCCAGTGCAAGTGCGACACCATTCCGCCAATGATTAAGCAAGTGAAATACTGAACATGATGGCAATTGGCAGGAGAATGCATTCCACTGGTGGTGAGAGACAGGATCTTGCCGTCAAACCTTTCCTTCTGGGTTTAGTGGATTAGTAAGCACCACATGAAGCAGGACAGGTACGCTCCAGTTCTTCCTTTTCTTGGTAATTGCATGTGTAACGTACAACTTATTATGATATGTATGTAACTCTGGAGCCTTTGATCAGTTTTGATCTTGATGAACACATGGGGTTTTTTTCGGCTTCCGATATTGCAAAGTTCCTACTGAGACATATGTATGTGTATAACAGTGGATATATATTAGGATTTGAACCTGATGGGTGAAGTTGAACACTCACAATTTCACCACTCCACCAAAAAATGGTTCCCCAACACATGAGGTATTATTACGATCAAACCATACTGAACTGAAAAAGGGCGAGTCATTCATGTACCAATTCTAGAACACTTGATTGTGGTTATTGTGCAAGAGGTCGCAGGTTCAAATCCTCATACTCTTTTTTTTTTAAAAAAAAGATGGCAACTCCTCCTGCGTAATTTTTCAAAAACAATAAAGCTTATACAGTTCTACCATTTGTTTGAAATACTTACAATTCCTATTTGTTTGGAGTGGCATATCATACATTCGTAGGTTAGATGAGTAGGCCCAGTTCTGACGTGAGGTGTATCTTGTCTGCGTCCCTTGGATAGAACTTGAGAGTTGAGACCATGGAACATAATTAATGGTTGCATTAGTGCTCCATATATTGCTGCCCTTAATTTGCTCTGCTTCCTTTTATTCAGCTAAGGAAGGGATCCTGTTCCTTCGTTCAAAAGAAGCAGAAGGCATTGCGTTAGAGCATATACCATAGTAGAGACGACTGCTATCTATATACTCTTCTATATCATTTAAAGACAGAATTAAAGATAGCTTATACAATGATGTCATCTTAAGGTTGTCTATATGAGATCATATAATCTTTTAATTATGATATAAAAATGTTTATTATAAATAATAACTCATGTAATGATGTTTTATGTTGTCTATATGGTCGTCTCTTCACGAAGAGACAGCTACACTATCTCATTCTCTCTCTTCCATGTCAGAAAAAAAATTATGTAGTAAAGCATATAGACAACTGATATCACATCATTATACATGTCATAAGGAAAAGAACTCCTCAGAATCATGTAGCTAGATATATATAACCTACTCCCAAATTCTGACATAAGCCGAGGTTAAAGTTACTCGGACCTCAATGGGGAATGATCAAACTTCAAAGCGGCCATTGTTTTTTACTGAAAAAGGCTGGTGACCATTACCCACGAGAATAAAAAAAACTTTGTTCTTAACACATGGTTCTTCTTTTCATTGAATTGATACTACTTTTCATGAACCCCACACGGTATGATTCAAAGCGTTTACTAGCTTAATTATTGCCAATTGGCATCAGCAGCTGATCACGATTGCCTCACTATGACTGTCTAACAAGGATCCGTGATTGATCGGATGCAAGAGATGTATAGTCCATCAAGGAACAAAATCTTTATTTTTCTAGTTTCGTGTGTAATTTTTTTTTTCAAATTTGATCATCTTCCAAATATAATTATAAAAATAGTCCTATTCCTGATTGTGGAAATGCCGAAAGGTGACACGTGTCACCTTCCGTGCTCCTCTACCGTGCGGAAGGCGCTACCGCTCTCCCAGATCTAGGCAAGCCACCGAACCTACCGCGGTAGGGGAGAGCGGTAGCGGCTTCCATGGTAAGGGAGTGCGGAAAGTGACATGTGTTACCATTCAGTGCTTATACGGTCAGAGATTAACTATTTTTGCAATTGTGTTCAGAAGAGAGCTAAATTTATAAAAAAAAAAAGAGTTACAAATGGGTTAGAAAAGTGGTGAACTTCTAATGTACATGTAACCCAGCATTACACGTTCCCTTTGGTCTTCAGCCGGTCACGTCTAGAATATGAGATTAGAGTGCTTCCAATCCACAAGTAGTAGTTGCATGAGAGCATATTCGTTTGTGTTGTGATGTTGCAACTGAAACATTTATCATAAGAGATACGTCCAATAGCCGACTTATCTGAGCTTGAGAGAAAAGTCTGCCCTATTTGTCTACTTATTTTTCATCAAGTGGTATTTAGAGTAATACATTACATGAATCACCTCACACAAGCACAATTATACCACTATCTCTTTCTAATGTCAACGGAAATGTCCCGATTTTTTTATTAAAAAAAGAGTCCAACTGAAAGCTTGTGAGAGATCATGTGGTGATCTATCCATGTTTGTGATGAGTAATTGACTGTGTTTGAGCCTGTATTGCTTAGTTTTGAGTTTGATATGAGCTTGCTTTGTCACGAGCAATTTGGTTTGAAAGGTCCTGACTTTGTCCAAAGTGGTCATGGCCTTGCTCAGATTGGTCATGACTTTGTCTTGAGTGGTTGTAGCTTCACCTCTGTTGAGGGGAAGTTCCCTCATGACCCCACAAGCATGTACCTCCGACAAAGGCAAGGGCCCCTGGCCACAGGGCACTTGGCAAGCCCCCCGCCAGTGTTGGAGAAAAAGGAGGACGTCCACGAGAGGCGCCCACCTACTCCGCGAGAGCGTACGGGAGGCGCCCTCCTACTCCGCGGGCGTCTACAGGAGACTCCCTTCTACTCCGCGGACGTTGGAAGGCACCCTCCTACTTCGCAGGAGCCTACGGTACGCGCCCTACGACGCCTCGGGCGTCTCCGGGAGGCGCCCTCCTACTCCGCGGGCATCTACAGGAGGCTCCTTTCTACTTCGTGGACGTCGGGAGGCACCCTCCTACTCCGCGGGAGCCTACGGGAGGCACCCTCCTACTCCGCGGGTGTCTTCGGGAGGCGCCCTCCTACTCTGCAAACGTCGGGAGGCACCCTCCTACTTCGCGGGAGCTTACGGGAGGCGCCCTCCTACTCCGCGGGCGTTTCTGGGAGGCGTCCTCCTACTTCGCGGGAGCCTACGGGAGGCACCCTCCTACTCCGCGGGCGCCGGAGGCACCCTCTTACTCCACGGGAGTCTACGGGACGCGCCCTCCTGCGCCCCGGGCGTCTCCGGGAGGCGCCCTCCTACTCCGCGGGCATCTACAAGAGGCTCCTTTCCACTCCATGGACGTCGGGAGGCACCCTCCTACTCCGCTGGAGCCTACGGGAGGCACTCTCCTACTCCGCGGGTGTCTCCGGGAGGCGCCCTCCTACTCCGCGGGCGTCTCCGGGAGGCGCCCTTCTATTCCGCGGACGTCGGGAGGCACCCTCATACTCCGTGGGAGCTTACGAAAGGCGCCCTCCTACTCCTCGGGCGTGTTCGGGAGGCGCCCTCCTACTCCGCGGGAGCCTACATGAGGCGCCCTCCTACTCCGCGGGCGTCTCCGGGAGGCGCCCTCCTACTCCGCGGGAGCCTACGGGAGGCGCCCTCCTACTCCGCGGGCGTCTCCGGGAGGTGCCCTCCTACTCCGCAGACGTAGGGAGGCACCCTCCTACTCCACGGGAGCTTACGGGAGGCACCCTCCTAATCCGCGGGCGTTTTCGGGAGGCGTCCTCCTACTTCGCGGGAGCCTACGTGAGGCGCCCTCCTACTCCACGGGCGTCTCCGGGAGGCGTCCTTCTACTCCGCGGGCGTCTACGGGAGGCTCCCTTCTACTCCGCGGACGTCGGGAGGCACCCTCCTATTCTGCGGGAGCCTACGGGAGGTGCCCTTCTACTCCGCGGGCGTCTCCGAGAGGCGTCCTTCTACTCTGCGGGTGTCTACGGGAGGCTCCCTTCTACTCCGCGGACGTCGGGAGGCACCCTCCTATTCCGCGGGAGCCTACGGGAGGTGCCCTTCTACTCCGCGGGGGTCTTCAAGAGGCGCCCTTCTACTCTGCGGACGTCGGGAGGCGCCCTCCTACACCGCGGGAGCTTACGGGAGGCGCCCTCCTATTTTGTGGGAGCCTACGGGAGGCGCCCTCCTACTCCGCGGGCGTCTCCGAGAGGCGTCCTTCTACTCTGCGGGTGTCTACGGGAGGCTCCCTTCTACTCCGCGGACGTCGGGAGGCACCCTTCTATTCCGCGGGAGCCTACGGGAGGTGCCCTCCTACTCTGCAGGGGTCTTCGGGAGGCGCCCTTCTACTCTGCGGACGTCGGGAGGCACCCTCCTACCGCGCGGGAGCTTACGGGAGGCGCCCTCCTACCCCGTGGGGTCCCGGAGTCAGAGGCTTTCCCACGAAGAGATGACGTGGGATCCACTCTCTCCGCCCGGAAATGACCAAGATGCCCCCGTTTCAGCCGTTGTAGTTGGGGTAGGATGGTATTTTCGCGTGACAGGCTGGGGCGCCTATAAAACTCTATTGTAACCCACTCATATAAGAAGACTCTCATTGAATACAGAACTAACAACTAGTGCATCCCTCGGGAGCCTGGACTGGGAGGCCGCTCCCTACTCCCCCCGGGGAATGCACCGACAGGAGTAGGGAACTTCCCTAAGCGCCCGAACCTGTATAAGCCCTTGTGTCCATTTTCTTCTCTCTCGGACGTTGGCCCATGAAACGGCCGATGTCCGTCCACATTCTTGTGTCTAGTTTCCGAACATACGACATTTGGCGCCGTTCGTGGGGACGTAGCTAACATTGAAGGTTATGGCTCCTACCAAGAAGCACCCCAAGCCTCCTCCAACTTCGATGCTCAAGGAGCGAGTCGACGACCCCCCTCCTCAGCGGACCTCCAAGCGGGCGTCTCCCTTGGAGATCGAGGCCGTCCACCCCGGGGTAGAGAACATCCTTCAAGTCCCAGGGCCTGAGGACACCTCCCTCCCTCTCACTGGCCACCGTCGGCCAAAAGCCGCAACCCTGAGATGCCTCCGTCGCTGCGGGATTGGGAGCCCCGGAGCCTGCGATCCCTCCTGAGGTGTGAGACTTGCCCTAGTGGGGGGCTCTGGTGGAGGCAACCACGAGGCAGACCATGGACTACCTGATGGCCTCTTATCGTCCTCTTGGCCTCCCTCCACACCTCTCGCCGCTCCCACTACCACCCTCAATCCAGATCGCCACTGATCCGGGGGTGCATGGGGCCCTACCTTCACCTACGGGGGAGAGCAAGGAGGGAACACCTACCATCTCCCGCCACCGGCCCATACGGCGGTCACAAGCGGGGCCTCGTTCTGGTCGTTGCGCCCTCCAGCCCTGGGTTCGAGGGGCTCCTCTCATGCCGCTCTAGTTCGTGCCGTCGCCCCAACCCCTGGGGCCCGAGCTTGCGCCCCCACGAGCGGGAGCCCCAGGACCTCCCCCACAAGCTTTTCCTCCTAGGCAAATGCGCCTGCACCTAGAACTGATGCCGATCACTTGGCCTTTTGCCCGGAGGGGAATGGACCTACTCAAGCCATTCCCGCCGGCCAAGGGGGGCTACAAGCATGCGGTGGTGGCGGTGGACTACTTCACCAAGTGGGTGGAAGCGAAGTTGTTGCCAACAATCGCATCCCGGGTGGTGCAAAAGTTCTTCTGGAAGAACCTTGGACTTTTGTCATCCAATTGGGATAGTCCTCTGCTTCGCTTCGGTGGCTCACCCTAAGTCCAAGGGGGCGGTCGAAAGGGCCAATGGCTTAATCCTCCAAGGCATCTGCCATCGACTCGAAAGGAGCACACTTAAACGTGGGTTATGGACAGAGGAAATCCTCAACGTCCTGAGGGGGATGCGCATGACTCCTAGCCGCTCCGCGGGGGCGAACACCTTTCTCACTTGTGTACGGAGTGGAAGCGGTCCTCCCCGCAGAGATCCGCCATCGCTCCCTTCGTGTGGAGATGCTCTCGGAGTCCCTACCTATCAACTTCACAGCAAACAAAGACAATCATAAGGCGGAAGTGGACTTCGCGGAGGAGGTCTGTGACCGTGCCCTCGTCAAGCATGCCACGTACGAATGAGAAGTCGCTCATTTCTACAATAGCTGGGTGCGGGAGCGAACCTTTCCCTTGGGGAAGTTGGTCCTAAAAAGGGTCATCGACCCAGGAGCCCAAGGGAAGCAACATCCTATGTGGGAGGGACCCTACCGCGTCTTAGTGGTCTTGGGTTCGGTGGCCTACCGCCTCACAACTATGGAGGACGAGTAGCTCAAGCGCGCCTAGAACGCGAACAAGCTCAAGAAGTTCAACATTTAAGTTTTCTTATACGCCGCAACGGCACCTATCATGTATTGATGTAAACCTTCTAAGGTCATCGATAAAGCATGAAATTAAGTTCCGCATGTCTCCTATCACTTGTGCGGTTGTCTCGAAAGACCCATCCCCCACACGCAACTGTGGAGGATGGGCTAGAACCTCGCATCCTAAGCGAGATATATCTACAGGGCGCATGGTCTCCGAGGCCTACCCCTGAAAAAGCCCCAAGCGGTCTGGACATTTCACGTCCCCCTTGGGCAGCCCCCTCCTTGCTGGACCCAAGGAGCGGGCGTCGACTTAAGGCATTTTGCCTAAGTCATAGGGTGCTCCATAGCTCAGTCCCCTATGGACCCCTAACGCTAAGCCAAAACGACCCCCGGGTCACCATTTCATCCTCTCCGCGGGAAGCCACAGGAACCTTCTTATTGCAAGAAGCGTAGCCTGAGAGACATCCCCTTCCCGATGGGCATATGCTTAAGCCTCTTGGCAAGGCCAAATAAACAACTCACGACGCTCCTACAGGGGCTACACTTTGTGCTAAATGCCCAGCTCCAAGGTCTTATGGACCGGTGCCCCTAAATGGCCCAGGGGCCAAGACAAAACTAAGGTCGCCCAAGGGCGACAAGGGGACCGAGTCCCTATCACCGTCATGCAAGGAAGAAACACTCCCACATTGTCTAATGACGCAAAGGGCTCGCCCCCTCCATGCGCAACACAGGATGAGTTACTTTCTCTCCCTTGGGGAGAAGTAGCTAAATGACCCTTTAGTGGGGCGCCCGCACCCTGGACCCCTCCTGGGACCCAAGGCACGATCATGCCCCCATGAAGTCACCCAATCCTGCGAAAGATCTTCTTGGGCAGGCATAATCGACGTGGCGCCCGAGGTCTTTGTGCGCTTCGTTTATAGCGGATGCCAACTACCCTCCGAGGCGCATCCTAAAACAAGGCATTGCAAAAGTCATGAGTCATCCATATCATAACACCAATGCAAGTTTATACAAAATGAGGGGAGCACGCCCCCACTGACCGTTGTGAGCACTACAAATGAAAATACATCTCTAACATGAAGGGGCGTTTTGCCTTGCAAGGACGAGGATCCCAAGTACCCCAATGGCATGCTCCTGTCACGTTACCTGGACTCCTGATGGCTGGTGCCCGCACCCACGACTGGTGCCAATGGTCGATGCCCTACAATGGATGTAGGCCCGTGGCTAGTGCCCTGCACCTTGCAGCGGTACCAAAAGCCCTACGCGGGGCTACGACCGTGCCTAGGCTCCCTGCAGTCTTGAGCCCTATCATGGTCGCGCTCATGCCCGGCAGTGCCCTATGCCCTACGCCTAGCGCCTGAGCTCCGTTTAGTGCCTGCATCCAATGAAGCAATTATGATGACCAAGCCCGCACAAGCGTACACCCTACGGTCCGCGGCCGCATGCGCCCAACAGCGACGTCGGTGCTCTACACCCTGCGCCTGGCCCTCTTGCGCCTGAGTGAGCAGCACGCTGCAGCAGCCAAGTCTGGCTCTATGGCAGCGCCCTACACTGCTACTGATGCGCGCTCTACTGCAGCGCTAGGCACCATACGGCAGCGCCCACGGTCGTGCGCCCTGCGGTCGAGCGCCCTACGGCCTCTCGCCCATGCGGCCAGGCCGCCTACGGCCAAGCGCATGTGTGGCCAAGTGCCTAAGCACCCTGCGCCCTTGCGCCCTCACGACTAAGTGCCCCGTGCCCTTGCGCCAGCACCCCAGTGGCTAAGCGCCCTGCAACTGGGTGCCCGCGTCCATAAAAAGTATCAATGGGATGTGTTCATGCCCATAGACGGTGCCCTACTCTCGGCATCTGAGGGCCAGCACCTTCGGTTGGTGCCATGTGTTTCGTCCTTGAGCGAACGCAGCAAGACTGCGGCGCCTGCAGGCCGGTGCCCACACACCCCTGGTGGCGGTGCGCGCCTGCGATGGCAGTGCCCTTGGCCGAGCCCTTGCAGCTAGCACCCGCGCGCATAGCGCCCTACGGCCTACGCCCGTATGGCCTACACTTTGCTGTGGGACACCTTGCGCCCTATGACCTTTGGCCAGCGCTCGTGCAGCTGGCGCCCCTTCAGCCAGCGCTCTGTGGCTAACACCCACATGTCCGGCATCGTGCTGTGGGGCACCCTGCGCCCTTCGGCCAGTGCCTCGCTGTAGGGCGCCCCGCAGACACGCCTTGCAAGCAGTGCCCTACAGCTAGCGCCCGCGTGGCCAACACCCTACCGCAGAAGCCTACGAGGCCGACATCTCTTTGGCCAGTGCCCTGCGGGGCTGAGCCCTTGCAGCTAGCACCCGCGCACTCAGCGCCCTGCTGTGGAACACCCTGCGCCTCGTGGCCATAGGGCAGGGGCGCTCCCGTGCACCCTGCGCACTCCTGTTGCACCTTAGCGCCTACTGTCTCCACGTGCACGAGCCCTATGTCTTGCACCCACGTGGGAATGTGTGCTGGCGCCCTGCAGCCGCTCCCACGAGACTATGTCCCACGACGGCCAAGACCCTGTGCCCACGACCCTATGTCCGACGCTTCATGCCCTTGTGCCCTACACGCGCGAACCCTGCGACGAAGTCCCGCGCACTCTTCCTATGCTATGCACGGTCGTCCTCCACGCACGCCCTACTCCAAGTGCGCTACAGTAGCGTCAGCATCTCGTGTGCCTTGTGGCATGCGTTAGATGCTCGACGCACCTATAGCCCAAGCTCCTACGCGTCTAGTGACCGCGAAGTGCTTCCTGCACAAGGGAGGGCGTGTGCTCTGGCGCCCTTCGCCCCACACCAGAAGATTTCCACCGCATGGCGCTGCGCCCGCCGTCCTAGTCGCTACTGAGCCCAGACAAAGGCGCTGACGGCCGCGCATCGCACTCCTTGAGTGCCTCAATCTGTGAATATAGCACCTCCTTGTCCGACTCCATCACCGTCGGCTTGCCGCGGAGCTCGTTGATGTACGAGATGGAGTTGCCCAGCAGCTATGCCTTGTCCATCTTGGACACGTTTAGCACCATGGCACGCAGCGCGTAGAACTGCTGGTTCAACTTCTCCCGCCGCTGCCTCTCCACCTCCACGTGGTTCAGGGGCTCCTCGAGGACGTTCATCGGCTTCCGTCCACACTTACGTGAATGCTTCTCCTCTACTGGCGGCGCCACCATGCGACTGCGCTCCACCTCACGGACCGACGCCTCCAGGTCAGAATGGTCCGACTCCAATTTGGCCGGTACACCCGTGCCCTGGAATCCTTCCCGGTGCTCTGAGGATGGATGATGGCTTTGAACCCGTCGCGGCTGAGAATCCTACCCCTCGTGCGGTCAAGATCTGCAATTTGCACATGCATCTAAGCGCCCTACAGAGCGCACGTTCTACGCCCTGCAGTTGGCGCCCCGTGCCCTGCAGACGCGCCCGCGACCAACGTTCTCCGATCGCACCCCAAGCTCTGCCACGCACACACCGATGACTTTTCTTCCCCGGACTTGGTGCAAGCATCGTGTTTGAGTTAGGGCGTCGCAGCGCCCGGGCCCGTGCGGCCCCCTGCTCTGGCACAGAACCCGATCGGAGTAGCAACTCTCTCCCCCGGTGGTGAGCTGGGAGTCCGTGGTTGTAGCTCCCTTGTACGGAATCTAGCCGATCCACGAGCGACATGAATCAGATCCGATCGACTCCCTCAACCCCAGGGGGGCGCCGCCGTTCAGCTTGGTTCAACGGTGGCGCACCAGGTTGCTCTGTCGTAGGAGCTAGGCGCCACAAGACCAGATCGACACAGAGGCCTCACCTTACTTCGACGTTGCACCGAGCCGGCGCCTACCCTACCCGTCCGTGCCCGGGGCTAACTCCCCTACTCTGGCGCAAGTGGCCCTAAGTCCCGCTCCCTTCCAGTGCGGATGAGACTGACGACGCGTTCCCTTTGGGGGCCAGCTGTCCTCCAGTCCCTTCACCACGACCCGAGCGGGAGCCACCACCCCCCTACTCCGTCACGAGCGGACCCGAGCTTCACTCCCCCTCCGGCGTGGGTGTAGCGGGTGGCCCGCTCCCAGTAGGAGGCTGGCAGCCTCACTCTTCCTTCGGTGCAGACGACCACCTCCCTCAACACGACTGAAGATTGCCTCGGTGCAAGATCTGGCCACCCCGGGACAGCTCCACCAGGAGTGCTTCGGTCCACCTCCTGCACGGGGCCTGCCATATGCCCTCTGGCTAGCCTCTACCCGGGGTATAGCTGCTGCGGCGCTGGATTTTGGCCATAACAGACTTCTTGGCAAGCTGAGGCCGTGCGCCCATTACGAAGACCAGTGGGGTGAAAGGAAAGGGGACCAAGGGAAAAATAAGGACAGGGCAAAGCTCCTACGCAAGGATGCCTGTGCAAGCCTTGGGCGATGCCCCCAGCGCCCGTCGTGGGAAGTGCCCGTGCAAAATGGGATGGAAATTGGGCGTTGGCCTAAGCGCCCCAAATGCTCGGTCTCTCAAGCGGCCCTAGATGCCTCCTCCAGCGCCCGGTCTAGTGTCCTGTAGACTAGATCGGGCAGTAGCCATGACGCCTGGCAAACTTGGGACGTTAAAGGGCTAAGTGATATCGGTCCTGCACTCTTCGTTTTTGGGCCGTCATTATGGTGCCCAAAACTCAGGGGATCTTCCATGAGCAGTTTGTGCAAGAGCGCACGCAAGATGGGCTA
The DNA here is from genome assembly GCA_036346275.1 of Otatea glauca. Classification (NCBI taxonomy): domain Eukaryota; kingdom Viridiplantae; phylum Streptophyta; class Magnoliopsida; order Poales; family Poaceae; genus Otatea; species Otatea glauca. Next base: position 51,805,088 of record CM070722.1, on the reverse strand, counting down.
GGTCATCACACCTCGCGAAGTGCTAAACCTATGCAGTTTTTTCTTTTGAAGGTGCTCGAAGGACAGGGGGCTAGTGTTGGAGAAAACATACTAATTTCGAGAAGGGAGGCCTCATTCACCTCATACATCACGGGCATGTGGAAACAGCTCTGCGGGGTGTCGAAAGGGTCTCCCTCACGACCTCATGCCCCCGCGGGCGTCTACGGGAAGCTCTCTCATGCCCCTGCGGGCATCTATGGGAGACTCCCTCATGCCTCCGTGGGTATGTTACGGGAGGTTCCCACCTTTACCCCCGCGGGCGTGCTACGAGAGGTTCCCTCGTGCCCCCCGTGGGCATTCTACGGGAGGCTCCCTCATGCCCCCCGTGGGCATGCTACGGAACACTCCCTCAGGCCTCCGTGGGAATGTGGCGCCCTGACAGAGGAGTCCAACCTCGAGGGGATCACGTAGTAGGTCCTCATGCCCCAATCTCGGTGGAGATGTGAGGGGGGCAATCGCGCCCCACGCTTCGCGCCTAGCGTACACCCGGCACTAACTCATCTGGGTAACGATCCACGCGCGTGCACCTGCGCTGGGGCTAATCCCGCGGCCTGCCCAAAGTGACGATCACCGTACACAACAGCGTTTTTGCCCCTCGGGTACAACTCGATATGCCCAAGGGTCAGGGGGGCTAGTGTTGAGTGGAAGTTCCCTCATGACCCCACAGGCATGTCCCTCCGACAAAGGCAAGGGCACCTGGCCACAGGGCACTTGGCAAGCCCCCCGCCAGTGTTGGAGAAAAAGGAGGACGTCCACGAGAGGCACCCACCTACTCTGCGAGAGCGTACGGGAGGCGCCCTCCTACTCCACGAGCGTCCACGGGAGACTCCCTTCTACTCCGCGGACGTCGGAAGGCACCCTCCTACTTCGCAGGAGCCTACGGTACGCGCCCTACGACGCCCCGGGCGTCTCCGGGAGGCGCCCTCCTACTCCGCGGGCATCTACAGGAGGCTTCTTTCTACTCCGTGGACGTCGGGAGGCACCCTCCTACTCCGCGGGAGCCTACGGGAGGCACCCTCCTACTTCGCGGGTGTCTTCGGGAGGCGCCCTCCTACTCTGCAGACGTCGGGAGGCACCCTCCAACTTCGCGGGAGCTTACGGGAGGCGCCCTCTTACTCCGCGGGCGTTTTCGGGAGGCGTCCTCCTACTTCGCAGGAGCCTACGGGAGGCGCCCTCCTACTCCGCGGGCGCCGGAGGCACCCTTCTACTCCACGGGAGCCTACGGGACGCGCCCTCCTATGCCCCGGGCGTCTCCGGGAGGCGCCCTCCTACTCCGCGGGCATCTACAGGAGGCTCCTTTCTACTCCGTGGACGTCGGGAGGCACCCTCCTACTCCGCGGGAGCCTACGGGAGGCGCCCGCCTACTCTGTGGGAGCCTACGGGAGGCGCCCTCCTACTTCGCGGGCGTCTCCGGGAGGTGCCCTTCTACTCCGCGGACGTCGGGAGGTACCCTTCTACTCCACGGGAGCCTACGAGAGGCGCCCTCTTACTCCGCGGGAGCCTACGTGAGGCGCCCTCCTACTCCGAGGGCGTCTCCGGGAGGCGCCCTCCTACTCCGCAGACGTGGGAGGCACCTCCTACTCCTGGGAGCCACGGGAGGCACCTCCTAATCCGCGGCGCGCGGAGGCGTCCTCCCTGCCGCGGAGCCTCGTGAGGCACCCTCCTACTCCGCGGGCGTCTCCGGGAGGCGTCCTTCTACTCCGCGGGCGTCTACGGGAGGCTCCCTTCTACTCCGCGGACGTCGGGAGGCACCCTCCTATTCTGCGGGAGCTTACGGGAGGCGCCCTCCTACTCCGCGGGCGTCTCCGAGAGGCGTCCTTCTACTCTGCGGGTGTCTACAGGAGGCTCCCTTCTACTCCGCGAACGTCGGGAGGCACCCTCCTATTCCGCGGGAGCCTACGGGAGGTGCCCTTCTACTCCGCGGGGGTCTTCGGAAGGCGCCCTGCTACTCTGCGGACGTCGGGAGGCGCCCTCCTACCCCGCGGGAGCTTACGGGAGGCGCCCTCCTATTTTGTGGGAGCCTACGGGAGGCGTCCTCCTACTCCGCGGGCGTCTCCGAGAGGCGTCTTTCTACTCTACGAGTGTCTACAGGAGGCTCCCTTCTACTCCGCGGACGTCGGGAGGCACCCTCCTATTCCGCGGGAGCCTACGGGAGGTGTCCTCCTACTCCGCGGGGGTCTTCGGGGGGCGCCCTTCTACTCTGCGGACGTCGGGAGGCGCCCTCCTACCCCGCAGGAGCTTACGGGAGGCGCCCTCCTACCCCGTGGGGTCCCAGAGTCAGAGGCTTGCCCCACGAAGAGATGACGTGGGATCCACTCTCTCCGCCCGGGAATGACCAAGATGCCCCCGCTTCAACCGTTGTAGTTGGGGTAGAATGGTATTTTCGCGTGACAGGCTGGGGCACCTATAAAACTCCATTGTAACCCACTCATGTAAGAAGACTCTCATTGAATACAGAACTGACAATTGGTGCATCCCTTAGGATCCTGGACCAGGAGGCCCCTCCCTACTCCCCCGGGGAACGCACCGACAGGAGTAGGGTGTTTCCCTAAACGTTCGAACTTGTATAAACCCTTGTGTCCATTTTCTTCTCTCTCGGACGTTGGCCCGTGAAACGGCCGACGTCCGTCCACATTCTTGTGTCTAGTTTTCGAACATACGACAACCTCTAAGTGGTCATCATGCTCTAGAAAGGTTGTGCCCTAGAGAGGTCGTGCTTTAGAGTGGTCGTGACCTTTGTGACCTCTAAGGTGGTCATTCGTAGAGTGGTCGTACCAAAATATTTGTGACTGGAGGGAGTACCTCCGTACCAAAATATAAGTTATTTATGATATGTGTTGGTCAAGTATTTTTAGGTTTTATCATTAATATATAAAGAATTACCTAGATTGACAACATGAAATTGATGTCACTAAATATATCATGAAATATACTTTCATAATATATAATTATTTTTATTTGAAATACTATAATTTAATAGAAATTACTGGTCAAAGTGTTACCTTGAGACTTATGTCAATATTCTAAATAACTTAAATTTTAACATGGAGGGTGTATTTTCTAACCACATATATTTAATTCAATCATATATAGGTCGGCACCGGAAAAGAGTTAGTCATCACGTCTCTCTAGTTCCGACCCTACCTCTCAAGTCACAGCATCCAAACAAATGTTGAGCATGTATCTCAAATTTAGGGTGCGTTTGGTTGCCTGAATGAAGTTGGATAGGATATGGCCATCTAGTCTGGATGGGATAGTCATCCAGGTGGTTGTTTGGTTGGGTGGATAGGGATGAGCCAATTTTTTGTTTGGTTGGATGGATGAGAATGGATAGGATGAGTCATTTTTTTGTTTAGTTGGATGGATGAGGAAGGATGGGCTAGTTGTCATCAAGGTTACGAATTTTGTTTTGAATTTTTTGGAAAAATTTGATTTTTTGGACAAAATTTAAATTTTTGAACAAAATTTGACTGAAAATTGAATTATTGAACAAAATTTGACCAAAATTGAATTTTTAGATAAAATTTGAATTTTCGAACAAAAATTGACCGAAATTTGAATTTTTGGATAAAATTTGATTTTTTTGTCAAATTTTGAATTTTTTATCAAAATTTGCTCGAAATTTGAATTTTTGAACAAAATTTAACCAAAATATGAATTTGACTAAGTAAACTTCGACGAAATTTGAATTTGACTGAGTACACCTCTTCATGCAACAAACTGGATGAGTCCGTCCGGTCTTTTTCTTTGGATGGCTCTGTCTAGCATCTTGAGAGAATATTCAAAAAAATTGGATATCCATATCCCATCCATCCACTCATCCAAACAATTGGATGACTCTAAATTCATGAATGGTCATATCCCATCTACCTTCATCCACCCAACCAAACGCCACCTTAGATATCAAGCGGTTTCAGCTAAGGTTGAAGATGCCAGTCAAATTTCCAACATATGAATATGTGACAGACCCACGAAGTAAACGGAGAGATAGCGTTTCCTGAGCTGCCCGAAGACGACTCAGGAGGTGACGCCAAATCTCCACAAGAGCGCGTTGCCCACCAAAATCGCCTCCCTCACCGTCGTCGTCGGTGACCTCCGGTCGGCTGACGGTGACGGCGGGGCCTCTCTTCCACAGTTTCATCTCGCTTTCTCCACCGTTCTCTCTGAGATCTGCTCCCAAATCTGGTCTGTGGGGAGCGTCCTCCTCCTCAATAGATTGCGGGCACGGGGCATGGGGAGGACGCCCAGGATGGTGACAGCGTGGGTGGGTGCCGCACACCCAAGATGGTGTCTGGGCGACCGCAACCTACTGATCAGGAACCTCGCGAGGTGCAGCAGCTTCGTGTGAGTCATGGCGGCATACTATGACCTACGCGTCCCGTGGCCTCGTCGCCGAGCTTCACCTTCACGTTCCCAGTGGCGTGGAGCGGGAGCTTGGTGACGTTGCCGTTAGGGGTGGAGGAGGCGGATGGCAGTGTCGTGGTCGTGCTGCAGGAGGAGGAGGCCCTCGACGAAGTGGCCACGAAAGCACAGGAGGCGGAGGTGGACGAAGGCTCCGGTGGAGGCCGTTGCCCTTTGGGAACAGCGTCCACCGACACGGATGGAAGCACAGGTTGAGCACGCCTCGTCCGTTCGGGCTGACGATGCCGGACCGCTGTAAGTTCAAGCTCCATTGGTTTTGGTGATTGGTTTTAGATTATTGCTTAAATCATTGTTTAATGACAAATCTAATCATTATGAGACTAACTTGCTTTATTGAGTCTTATTCGTATTAGTCTCAAATTTTGATGAAAAATAGAAACCCCAAGGTATGCACTTGTATTCACTCTATTATCTTAAATGCATACTTAGGATTCAAGTTAAAAGATGAACTCTTCCATTGCCTTAGTCTAAATATGTGCATTTTGTTTCCAAATCTATATATACATGAATGCACACATCTAGGGGGAGTTCATAATTTAACTTGATGTTTCAATTGTATTGATCAATGTTCTCTTGCAATATAACATAAGGATCAAAACTTTGAAACAATCTTTCGAGTATATATAACTTGTGTAGTTGTAGTATACTCAGGCTAATATAGGACAAACTCATATGCAATCTAAGATTGATTATGTGCATATTGATTCCATGATCAATTAGTTATATGCACATACTTAATGGAGTTTGTTCTATAGTTGATGGTCTAAATGTATTGATCTATTTCCATCACTCAAACATATTTGGATCATTACTAACCATCATATTGAGTATATGAAACTTTTGTAGTTATATATATACTCATATCAATTTAAATGAAATTTAAATTGAGATCGGTTGTCTTTCAATCAATCAAAGAACATTTCATCATGTGTTGATGGTGTCCCTTTGTTGATTAAGGATAAACGAAAAGTTCTTCAGTATAATCAAGCATTAGTTGCATCAAAGTACTCAAGACACAAATTATACATTCAAATTGATTTGGGTTGTACTCAATCGATCTTAGAGGCATCCATTATGTGTTAATGGAGTGCAAGTGATGATTAAGACAACCGTGCGTGTTGGACTAACGATCTTCAGTGAGTTGTGAAGTAGGTTAAGTCCAAGAGAATAAAGAATCGGGAACGGAAAGTCATCATGTGTTGATGAGCTTCAAGAGGAGATCCCGAAGTGAATAGAAGGGCTAGAGAAGGTTCATCATGTGTTGATGAACAACAAGAAGAAGATTCGATCCTGGAGAGAAGAAGATTGGAAATCTTAAAAGCTCCAAGTGGATCGCTAGAGACAAAGGTATGACTAGCTAGGGCTAAGGATGTGCTCCTAGTCTTTTACCGATCTCAGTGTTTGGATGGGAGACCGAGTTGCTAGTTAGGTGCCGTACTATTAAGAGGGGTTGAGTCTTCTAGCTTAAGCTTCATCATGTGTTGATGAACTCAATCCGGTTCACTCTAGCTCACTCTCTTGTTTGGTTTTTGCATGGAGCTAACCATTTGGCATGTGTTGCGAATGGGTGAAGCTAGTGCATTGGTTTTTGCATGAGCCAAGTATTTGCATATGTTGCAAATAAGGGAGCTCATGTTTACTTCTTATTTGAATCTTAATTGATTTGGTTCTCGCATGAAGCTATGGATTTGCATGTGTTGCAAAAAGGGAGATAGCTTATGCAATGTTGTTTATGTGGTTATTATTTGGAGCTAAGTTTTGCATGTGTTGCAAAAGGAGAGAGCTCAAGTAATTTGATTTAAAGTGGTTGCATGGAGCTAGAGATTTGCATGTGTTGCAAATAGAGAGCTCACGCTTTGGTGTTTTAGCTTGTGACCTGATCATGTGTTGATCATCACAAGACTAAGTGTGTTTTGAGTTTGTAAAATATTGAATGAATTTGTTATTTGCAAATGTGTTTTGCAAATAAGCTAGAAGTTATGGTTTTTGATCCTAGAGCATGTGTTGGCATTTGCAAATGTATTTTGCAAAGTGTCGGGATCATGTGTTGATCCTTACATGGCTAAGAGGATTGGTCTCATAGTTTCGTGGTTTATTTGCGATGTGTTTCGGCAAATGAGTTAGAGTTGTTATTTGCAAATGTGTTTTGCAAATAAACTTGAAGTTATGGATTTCGATCCTAGAGCATGTGAATAGGGTTTGCAAATGTGTTTTCCAAATTGACTTAATCATGTATTGATCATCACATGGCTAAGAGGATTGATCTCATAAGTTCTTGGTTTATTTGCAAATGTGTTTTGCAAATAAGCTGTGCTTAATGCGATTCTTTAGAGTATGTGATTAACATGTGCAAATGTGTTTTGCATAGTGTTGTGATCATCTGTTGATCCTCACATAGCTCAAAGAATAAATCTTTAATGGTTTGGAGAAAAGTTTTTGTGAAAAACTGGATTTTCTCCCTGAGGCCGGTCATACCGCCGCTAGTTGGCCGGTAGCACCGCTGGGTCGGTGCCACTGTAGTTTGGTCAATAGCACCGGAGTTTCGGTGCTACCGCCCCTCTGGCCGGTGTGAAAAATCCAGAGGGGGTTGTTTTTAGGCGGTCTGGCGATCCGGTGCTACCGCCAATGGTAACCCGGTAGCACCGGAGGTACGGTGCTACCGCTCCTTTGGCCGGTGTAAAAATTTCAGAGGAGGTGTTTTTGTGGTTAGCTCTGATCCGGTGCTACCAGGGTCCAAGGCCGGTGCTACCGTTTGAGCGGTAGCACCGCTCCCAGTTGGCCGGTGCTACCGGATTTCCTGTAACGGCTAATTTTGTAGCCGTTGGCGAGGAAACCGGTGCTACCGGTCCCAGTTGGGCGGTAGCACCGGGTTTACTGGGCAGGTATCCCATTTCGCCCCCAACGGCTAGTTTTGGCTTGAATGCTATAAAAGGAGACCTTGGGAGGCGATGGTTGTAGTTGCTGAGTTTATTGGAGTTCTTGGGTGTTTGTGGGAGTGAAGTGCATGTGTTGCCTTCTCACATTTGTCTCTTGAGCTAAGAGTGAGCTCTAATTGCATGTGTTGCAATTAGGAAGTGGATTGAGAGCCTCTTGTGCATGTGTTGCATTTGAGGGGAGCCTTGTGCATGTGTTGCACTTGGTGATCACTATTGTACATGTGTTGTACTTGGTGGAGTTCAAGCTAGAGGGCTTGATTTATTATTTTTGGTGTTTGCCGACACCTAGACGACGTGTGGAGGAGTCGTGCGCGGTGACCTTTTCAAGGAGATTATGAGAAGGCCCGGCAAAGTTGTGAAGGTCGGAGCTCACCTACGTGGAGGGGGAAAGAGCTACCACTAGTGGAATCGAGGCGGGTGCTCAATTCGTGGAGCCTGTCCAAAGTTGTTTGGGCTTGCCTCAACGTGGATTAGGGGGGACCGGCAAGTCTCCGAACACCACGGTAAAACATCGGTGTGTCTCTTTATGTTTGCTTGCAATTCTTATTTATATTGTTGCAATTTACATTCCTAGAATTAAATTGCTCGATTGTCTTTATGATTGATATTCTTGTTAGAGACATAATTAGCTAGTGCACTTAGTGAGCCTAGTTGACTTAGGCTTTAATTATCAAAACCTTAGTTTATCACTTCCGCATCAATTGTTGTTAAGGTTTTGGCATAAGGGTAATTAGGGATGAATTGATTTGTAGAAATTCGTAGAAGTAATTTTTAAAATCCGCCTATTCATCCCCTCTAGTCAGCATCCTCGATCTTACAACCACCACTGGTAGCAAACAACGTGGAGGAGGACGTAGTCCCGTAGGTCGGTCCAGGGCCGCCGTGAAGTCCGAGTTCCGTTGGGACGCATACGCCGTGAGCTCGCTAATGGAGATGTACACGATGCTAGGCTACGCGGATGTCGCACGGAAGCTGTTCGATGAAATGCCACATAAGGTGCTGGTGTCGTGAAATATGATGATCAGGTAGTTCTTCAGGTGCAGGCGATACACAGTAGCAATTGTTTTGGCTGAGGAGATGGAGAGAAGCAGTCTCGCACCTGACAGAGCGGCGTTGATGAGCATGGTGACCGCAAGCCTTGGAGCAGGGGACTTGAGCTTGAGAAGGAGGATTCATGACTACATAGATGGGATCTTCGGGTTCAACCTCCCACTTGTGAACGCGCTGCTGGATATGTATATCAATAATGGTTGCTTGGAAGAGGCCGTGGCAGAGGGTGTGCATCGTGGTGGCGTGGTGGCGCAGTCTCCGTTGGGAAGCTTGCTTGCGGCGAATAATCGGCCTAGCGGAGTTGTTGGGGGTGTTTGGTGTTACCTTCAGGTGTTGTAAGCCGGTCGTTGTTGGGCGAAGGTCCTAAGGTGTAGGCCAATTGCCCATGGTGGAAGACCCGTGTTGCAGCTGGTCGGGGTCCTTTGTGCACGCATGCTGTCGTAGGTCAGCCAGTAGGAGGCGAGGGGAGGAGCTTTTTTTCCTCACCGGTTGTTATATATCTTCAGGCTCTGTTGTTTTTATATTGGATGAGGGTCGCGTTTCGTCCTTGCTCCACAAGGTGCTGGTCTCGTTGGTGTATTTTGGGGTCAGGGTTGGAGTTTATAGGGCTTCGGTCTTCTCCGGTGTTGGTGTCTCTAGTATGGGGGCCGGTGACCGGTGTCTACATTGTTTCCCCTCCGGGGACTAGTGTAATACTCTCTTCTTCTAAAATGAATGGCAGAATTCTTGCCCTTAGTTTCAAAAAAATAAAAATATATGATAGGGCATATCTAGTGCAAACTAGCTTGTATGATGCAAACATAACTCATAGTCTCATTTGAATTTGGAGTCTACATGAGAGCAAGTTATATTGGATTCCAGTCTACACGAGCTATCTTTAGAATGGTTTGCTAGAGAGGCATACTGCTTAAACAATGGTTAGTATAACTAGAGATCGAAGCACCCTTTATTCTTTCTCTAGATTTTATTAGAATCCACTATATCATTACGCAATTTATCATCATCTCCTGGCGACAATGAACGGACAAATTCTTCTTTGTCCCCTAGGAGTGTCAACCCCACGTTTCCTTTGCATAGCCAAAATAGCTTGTGACTATACAAATGTTTAGCTGTCAACTAAGATCACTCGTTGGCCCATTTTAATGGAAAAAAAAGAGATAAGTATTGAGGAATGAAAGAATTTGGATCACCATCATCGACTAAGTAAATCATGTATGGTCTTCGGGCCGGTCGCTAAGAAAGTAAGAAAACATACCTCTCTTAGTTTCTTGCCAGGGTACATAGTTGTTGTTTTTTTTTTGTTGCGTAGAAGTTCTAGAGATTTTGTTTTTGGTTTGTGTTGGTGTTATAGACGATTAGTATAGTGCCCGTGCTAACGCTACGACAGCAGTACACCCGCTTATCAATTAAATGATAAGATAAGTATGAATATAACACTTAATAATAAATAATCGCAATGCCCGTATACAAGTACAAAAATTAAGATATAACACTCAATAATATTTTTCGCTAAACGTTTCCCGTATGCTCTGAAGACTTGTTCACGTATGTATGTACGCCGACGTCGTCGGTCGTCGTTGCCGCACGTAAAAGCCTCGCGGCCTCGCCGAACGGCTGGAGGTATGGCACCTCCGTCCCAGCGTTTGGGCGTTCTTTAGTTAGGAATTCCCAGGATCTGCGCAAAGAACACGGGAAAGGAAGGTATGAATTTAGTTTGTGTTTTTTTAGAGGATTATGTTGCAAGAATAGAACTCCCATTTGACGCATGGGAGAGGAACCAATACGTGAGAAGATTAACAAGAGAAGAGAAGATGGTGTGTATGATAAGGGATTAAGGGGTTGTATATGTACCACATATTTGGAAGGAGAGCCAATCAAACAAGGAAATAAACAGGGAGGATCCGCATACAAGGAAACCAGACTTTAATTTTTTACAATCTTGGCCTCGTGATCGTTTTTTTCCCGAATATGACCCTTCTGGAGACTTTTTTACGGATCTAGCCCCATAGAGCCTAATTTCAGCGCACGGAGAGCGCTGAATTTCTTTAATTTTTTATCCACGGAACCAACGGTCTGTGAGTACTACTTAATTTTTTTCAATTTTTTCTCGCGGAACCAGCGGCCGGCAAGCGCTGTTTAATTCTTATCTTTTTTTTCCTGCGGATCCAGCGGTCGGCGGGCGCAGTTTATTTTTCCATATTTTCCCAGAATTATTCAGTGGACGGGCACCGCTTGAATTTTTTTTATTTTTTCTTCCACACTTGAATTTTTCAGCGGCTGCCGAGCATTTCTTTTTTTTGCCAAAATTATCAAGCGGACGGGCACCTCTTGATTGTTTTTTATTTTTCGGGAATTTTTTACTGTATTGGCATCATCGTTGTAATTTTTTCTGAATCAACTCTCGCGACGATGAATTTGCGATTGTAGCCTCGAGCCGAAAAAATTCAGTGGAGCGGTGGCGCGATATTATTTACCAACACCTAGGCTCGAATTTTTTACTATATTAATATCGTCGTTATAATTTTTTCCGAATCAGGCTCTCACGGTGATGAATTTGCGATTGTAGCCTCGAGACAGAAAAAATCAGCGGAGAGGTGCTGGAATTTTTTTCCGCGGTTGAGAAGCACTGTAATTTTTTTCCCATGCCCGAAATTATCCAGCGGCCGGGCAGAGCTTGGTTTTTATTTTTTTTTCATGCCTGAAATTTCCCATCGTCCACTAGATAATTTCAGACGTGGGAAAAAAATTTCAGCACCTCTCCTTGAATTTTTTCGGCTCCAGGCTACAATCGCAAATTGAGAACAATCTCTAATGAAAAATGATTCAAACAAAGTTGAAATCTAAATATTATATATATTTGAGTTCCGGGAAGTATAAGAATTCTAATAAAATTAGTTTCATTCAATTCTCAGTTCTTTTGCAATATTTTTATATGTAGCATATCTTTAGGCCTTTTCTTTAAATTTGAATTTGAAATTCACCCAGTTCTATTTTTCAAAATATTTTTGCATATTATGGAAGAACTTGATTTTAGATGATTTTAGAATTTTGTTTCATTTTATTTAGACATATAGTAAAAGTTACAAATACTTGTATGCTCTCGGGCAATGGAAATTCTAAAGAAAATAGAAAATACGCTTTCACAGAACAGAAAGCGTCTTTCCTCAGTGGCGTGTGCGCTTTTACACTGGCCAGCAGTGACTGACCTTGGGGCCCGCCTGTCAGCAAGAGCAAAACAGGGGACCAGCTAGGGCTGGCCGTCGGCGGAGCTACGATCACGGATGGGCCCGGCCGAGGGCACCATTAGCACCAGCTCGCTGACGTGCACCCGCCGGTGGACTTGGTCGCCGCCGGAGATGGCCGAAGATGCCTCGCCACTGAGTGAACCATGCGAGTGATGCTTCGCCACACAGCTTCAGAATGGGCTCTCCTCCGATCGCCGCCGAGGGCGCGCGGGCTCTCCTCGCTTCGCCCGGCCGCCGCGTCGATCTCCTCCTCCGCGCGCTCCCGATCGCGCCGCCTCGCCATCGTGTGCAATCTCCCGCCACGCTGCCCGTCTCCGCCGAGCGCGGCCTAAGCGTCGCCGTTCGCGGGCGTCTTGTGCGCCGATGGCGGCGGGCTCTCCTCTGATCACCGCCGAGGGCCACGCGGGCTCTCCTCCGCTCGTCCCGACAGCCACGTCGATCTCCTCTTCCATGCGCCCTGAACGCCGCGTGGATCTCCTCCGCGCGCCCCGGCCGCCGCGTGCAATCTCCCGGCCGCGCTACCCTGTCTCCCCATTCCCTTTTTCCAGCACGTATGTATCGGTCATTTCTTTTTTCAGAAAGTTTGTTTCTTTTTCCTTGATTGTTTCCTTTTCCTTGGTTTTCTTTTCCCAGCACGTATGTATCGGTCATTTCCTTTTCCAAAACATTTGTTTCTTTTTCCTTGATTGTTTCCTTTTCAATAAAGATGTTGGATGGAGGTGCGGGGAGGAGGTCTGTTGTGGGCCACAGGGATGATTAGACACACTAAACAATGGCCATCGGATGTGGGTGAGTAAAGCTGAGGAAAGATCTGAGAGGTTAATTTTGATGAAGGCAAGTTTCTGGGGGCATTTCGCTGGGTGCACGAAGGTTAGGTTATCTCTAGTGGGATGCACTATTTGGGGTGGATGTAGAAAAGAATGTTTAGGTGCATTATAAAGGGGGTATAGATGCTTGTATTCTCTTTTCTCTATTAGTGAAATGAGGCACCGAGACACATCTTTCGCCTTTGTTTAAAAAAACGTAGGAGAGGTGTTTTCATGTTTTTTTTACAGTTATACAAATATTAAAGTATGAATGAAAAATAGATGATGATTACTTATCTTTTTGTTTGCTTTAAGATTTATATAACTTGTATTGGGAGGAAATACATTGAATCACTGCTCAAAACGTAGTTATTTGTTCATATATACATAATAGAGCAGGTAACGAGTTGTTAACTGAATAAATAATATTTGAGTTATCAAAATCTATTTGTCTCCCAAATTGTAAATAATTCTCATAATAATTTTTGGCTCTTTAAAAATTCCATTTAAATCTAGCTCCCTCTAAAATATCAAGCAGAGTCAACGTGGCCAACAGGTTTTGATCTCTCCTTCTTTAGCCCTTTTGCCGCCTCCCGCTGCCCTGCACCTGATTCATTGAACTTTGACACGTTTTGATTTTCTTCCGCTGTTTTCACTATTAATCTTCTTCCTCTCTCCTCTTTTAAATAGTGAAGTAACTGGCATCACCTGACCCACAATTGCGTCCACATTCCAAACAACCCTCGGCCACCCAATCTGGAAGTGGAAGGTATAGCGGTAGTACAATGGTGGGACCCAAAAACTCAAAAAGAAAAGCAAAGGGGAAAGGTCTTGATCGACGAAAGTGCTCGAGAGGAACAGTATGGTAAGAAAAAAGAAAATCTTTGTTCTTTTCGATTTGTTTGTTTCTTCTGTTTTACTATTTTATTTTTGTTACAGCTAGGAGAGGCAAATAAATCAAGAGAAACATTTTTAACTTTGCAGTCGCAAAGGGTTACTTCCTGTCTTGTTTATTCTCTTCTCCCTGTTCCTTGGGTGTTTACGTCTTGGTTCAATGATATAGATGCTTTCACGAATGCTAAACAAGCGCATTTTTTCAGGTGAAAACTTGGGTACCTGTTTGGCTCCATCAAATCTGTGGGACTAGATGCAAATGGTGAATTAAGTGTCGATCCCCTGTTTAATTAGGGTTCTTAGAATGAACCAGTATAGTACCAGTGAGTTGATCGTACACTACCTTTCTTTCACCTCCTGCTGCCTTCTTCAGTTGCATGCTTGCGTACATACCCTTGGATTTTTAACCAGGGACTTTACGATTTCTCAGTGTTTTCAGGGAAGAATAGGTAACTGCTGTTTCCATCATGCATGTGTGAAATTTGATCTTGACAAGCAGTTCCCTGAACATTCTAGCTTCTAGGTGCTCCTGAAGCCCTAACCTGTATGGAAGAGTAGAGTACATATTGGGAGGTCATTGTCATGGAAAGAGAGAGAAAATGCTGATATACAAATATTCATTTCAAAGCAAGTGACCACAGCCATCAAGAGTGCCAGGAATCTGTGCACTTTAGATTCAGAACAGTCCACGTCCACCTTGTTGCTTCATCACATATGCACGCCCCATCACATATGAGAGCCACCAAGAGTGCCCAGAATCTCCCATGAAAATTGTTTCTGCAGTGGCAAGTGGACTTCTGGATTCTCCAGACTTTATTGCCTCATGACACATACATTTTGCTAGCCTAAATGTTAAAAATGCCAAAGTCGATCTAACCCCCTTTGGTCAGACTGGAGTTTGCGTGAATATTAACCTAAGATGCATGTCAGTGACAGCCCAGGAAACTGCTACATTCTGAGTAAAATAACTGCCAATGTAAATAGTTCTGCAACTTGATAGGATGACTATATACCGTTCAGCAAACGATGAGCTGTGGAATAACCTACTCATTATGTAGGCGTTCCTGCGCTGTGTTGAATCTGGTGCGTTTTTCGACGCAGATTCATAACTTGAGGCTTATCCTTGGCCCTATTGACATAGAGGTTTAACCTTGATCCTAGATGGAGCTCCTCTGCATGCATATATATATATATATAATGGACATTTTGCTAGCTTCTTGAGAATGCAATATAACAGGCCTTTGTGGGCTGAGTGCGTCTGATAGGCATAATTGTGTAGGTTTTCTTTCCTCTGTCCATTCTTGATGACTTGATGCTTATGAATGATACCAGAGCAGTGCTTCAATGCTTTCTCTCTCAATACAGGTTGCACAAATCTTGAAACAAGCGAAAGGGTAAGTAATCGTCATCTATCATTCATTCATGCTTTAATATTTGTGCAACTGTCAAAAGGAAAAGCATTGAAGCACCTCTTATGATACCATTATCAAACATTTGTTACATTAGAAACAACTGATGAATATTGGATAGTATTGGGTGCTACCGTGCTTGTTGATCATTATCCATGCATAGGTTTCTAATTCCATTGGTTCTGAAGACAAGCATTTCAGATTTCGTTTTCTTACTGCAAATTGTTTTCTTCGGTTCAGACCTTGTGTGTACCATGCATGCAGCTGGTCATGTGTTTGTGTGTGTTTTATTTGATAGATTGTTGATATTTATTTTTCATCTGATACTGGAAGAATTGATGGATATATAACTTCAGTTTCTTGTACTACCTGTTAATTAGTTTTTTGTACTTAGTGCTTGATGTGTTTGTGCCCATTGCTTCCCTACTTTGCATCATATACAGATAAACGTATCCTTCTGCACCTAGCCGGTCCATTCTGCAAGCAGCACTAGAGCTGGGTATTGGACCGAGCTTTTTTGGGCTAGCCCGTGGTACGGTACGAATGACAAGGCTATGCTGGGTCTTGAGGTTGGGCACGATGGACAGCATAGCAGGACACGCCGATATGGGCCGTGTTTGGGCCGGTATGGTACAAAACAGGTCCGATGGGCTCGAAACAAGCACGGCACGTGGCAGGGCGCTCTATCGCGATATTGCGTTATGTTGTGGCTTGTCCTATAGCCGGCGTCTTTTGTGGTCCTCGCATACGGAAAAAGAGAAGACAACGGAGATACTTAAAGGTAGAGAATGGGGATTGGAGAGTACATGCTCACATGCGCACTGGAAGACCCCACACTAGGTGTAAGGTTTTTAATGAAGCAGTAACTCTGTAACTGTTAAAAAAAAATAGTTCTTTTTTCCTCAATGTTTGTATTCATTGCCTCAGCTTCATATGTTTCCAGCTTTTTTCCTCTCGTCGCAATAGTGCAAATGGGCCAGATATAAGCCGACACGGCACAAACCTAGCATGAATCATAAATGGGTCTTGCCTGGGCTCGCCAAAGGCAAGCCCGGGCAGACATGGCATGACACGGTGGACGGGCAGGACTCTCATAACATGACACGGTTTAGACACGTAGCCCAATAAATCCGTACCATACTAGCCGGCCGGCACTACGCCCACCTCTAAGTAGCACTGATGATGCCACGAACCGTGTCAACGGAGACGTGAAGTTCGACGCCGACATCGACAGCCAGACGTCATCACACCGCCGCATGGACAGTGCCCAGCACGGCTACAAGGACGGTTTCCCCTCGAAGAAGAACCTCATGGAGTTCTCCCATGCGGTGAAGGAGACGTTCTTTGCCGACGACCCGCTGTGGCAGTACAAGGACCAGCCAAGGTCCAAGAAGATCTGGCTCGGCCTGCAGTACATCTTCCCGGTGCTCGAGTAGGGCAGGCACTACACCCTCGACAAGTTCAAGGGCGATCTCATCACTGGCCTCACCATTGCCAGCCACTGCATACCTCAGGTTAGTGAGCTACCCTCTTGCACAGCAGCACAATGCAGTTCGTCCATGCATGTAGCGATATGCAAGGTCTTATTAAAGGACCTCAAATGGTGACTAAAGGGGTGAATAGGAGTCAAATAAAAAAATTTCTTAAAAATTCAAGTCATTTTTCTAATTAAAAGAGCCAACCAAAAAGCTCAGTCAGGTCAGCACCAGGCAAAAGTTCAGAGTTCCCGGATTAACAGTAAAATCAGTATGATTTCAAAACCAAAAATCGAAGTAACTTTTGATCGGCTTATTCATATCCCGTGAAACTTTGCATACATTTTCCTATGGATGTCAGGAACCTATTTCAACCTTCATTCACAAGGATTGATATCAAAGTTCCAACCTTTTTCTGTTTGAAGCAAGGTTGCACTAAGATCAGGATAAACTCACAAACTTCATCCTAAGTTTGCTCGTGGAGATTGGATGATTAAGATGGTCTTAGATGATCTCTCACATGAACACTAAAGAAACACCCCTCCAACGTGCAAGAAAAGATCTATCACGAATCCTTCCTTTTCAAGACAAAAACCGGTTTCTTGATAAGAACTTTAGAGATCTTGTTAAATCTTGCCTAGATGATTGAGATATGATCTACAGAAGATTCATCCATCAATCATTTATCCTTGACAGCATAAGATTAAGACAGAAAGAAACCAAAAAGAGATCAAAGGCTCAAAAAGGAAGAAGACCAAAACTTGAGCAAGAGTAAATTCTAGTGGATATTGCCGGATTGGAATATATTCTAGATGAATTCCTCAACCTCTTGTGCATCCTAGAACCAGTAGAAACACAACAAGTAGAAGGAGGTGAAGCAAAACTCAAATTGCACAAAAGAATCAAGCAAAAATGTAAGAACTAAAATAAATTTCAGAACATAAATGAACTTGGATCTTACATAGCTTAGAGAGAGACAATTATAAAGCCATACTTCCGAGTGGGCAAAACTCAAGAAAGCATAAAGAAACTAGAGAACCTTTCTCTAAGACTTCTTTCAAACTTGGTTCAGACAGAGTTAGTTTTTGAAGGCATCCCTCCACCCTGAAGAGGAACGCGGTATGCTACATTAGCACAAAAAAAACTACCACATAACCAGAAAGCTACTCGCAAGAAGGGGATCACAGATTAGATTACCACTAGACGCGCAGTTGCGGAATCCTTCGCGCGTTGATGTAGTAGATCGTTCTCGCCGCAGTCGTTGCGTCGATGGAGTGGATCGTCCTCGCCTTGCCGTGGATCGTCCTCCCATGCCGCAGTCGCAGTAGCGTCACCGCAGCAGTCCACACGTCCAGGGATGGAACGCCGTGCGTCGATGTACAAGCACCTGGTCGCTCGGCAAGGGCAGCAAGAGGAGGAGGCTAGGGTTTCGGGTGAATCACTTCTAAACCGTGGAAAAGCACACCGTGCGCCCACCCTCCTCCCCTCCTTATATAGTCACGAGATGAAACCCTAAACCAGGGCCCATCAGCGTGCTAAGCCCACGAGGTCCATTAATTACGGATCCAATCCAAATTAATGCGTCCCAGCCCATTAAGTGTGTGACCCTGCAGGTTTACGTACGTTTGGACATGGATTCGGAAAACTCCTTTTCAATCCAATAGTTAGTAGCGGCTCCTTGCAAAGTATGCTAACTCCCAAACATACTATGATCAAATCGGATATAACCTATCAAAAGTACTCATGTAATAATCCCTTTGCCAATCATATGAAGATTGAACTCAAGGCGAGAAGCATGTCATCCTTTGATGATTCAATCCATCTCTTGTATTCGTGATATATTAATAAGTTGTGATTGACTCCTCAATCACGGCATGGTCATGCGCTTCCTAAATCATATCACACGAGTGGTCTTATCATATATCTCCGTTTCATTGGAGTGGCAAATTCCATCTTAACTGCTCACTTCCCTTTGCACGTTTTATAGTAAACATGAAAGCTACCTTTATAACTATCCGGTTAGGAAATAGTGTTTGATTGCCCCAAGGAAAACTATTACACATGTAGGGAATATGACAATCTCAGGTCTAAGGATCATACACCTACTATGTATAAGATACACTAATGACACATAAGAATGAAACATTCTCGCAGTGTCCCATTGCTGGTCTATCTAACTCATGTTCTTCAACATGCGTCCACAATGTATAGATGATATCTCCATATCCCATGATCTATGAAGCATGATCATTGATCACTGCATGTGCTAATCTATTCATCGTTGTCCTATACGATGATATCCGATCAGAGATATTTATCGAATTACATCAATAAGTAAAGAGCTTCATAAGCAAGTCATATACTTGTTAATCAATACAATGATATACATTCATTGGACCAATAATCATATTATTATTCATAAACATAGTCATGTTACAATCATCTAAATGATTTCCTGAAGGGCATAACACTAACACACCCCTCTATTTATATCGCACTAGGAGCAATCCCGACCCTTAGATGACCTTCTTAGCCCTCAAGAAACCTTATCAAGGGTTGACATTCACTCCCTCACTCATACATAAGCTAACCTGCAACTCAACAACATAACGGGTTTTAACCATTAACACTAACTTAATCTTTACTCCACCTGCATGCCCTTGATCCAACGATCCTCCTTCACTTGAGTAGGACTTAAGTTAGCATCTCATCCATCCACTTATCATACAGATTTGCAGTAACTCTCTAGCCTTAGTCATCTTCCGGTATCATCTTGATCATCTGGGTCTCAACTCTTCTAGCCTAGTCCCGCGCGGTCACCTTTACCTCACCATGACCTAGCTTCGAAGTCCTGCAACCTTCTCAGACAAGCAAAATATCACATATCATTGCTCACGATAACATGCAACAGTAATCTAACAAAGATCGTTGACTAGTCAAACATCTAAAGATCCCACCTTAATTCATTTAGGTTGTGATCACCTTAATCCATGACCACTCTTCAAAGTCATGACCTTCCTAGTTGTGACCTCCCCTCGACCAAAGGCCATAACCACTCTTGGCTATGATTACTTAAGAGCGTCACGATCATTCTTGACTGTGACCACTCAAGGCCACGACTACTCAAAGGCCATGATCACTCATCGGTGCCATGACCACTCTAGTGCACGACCACTCAGAGGTCACAACTACTCTAGGACACAATCACTTAAAGGTGCTACTACCACTCAATTCAAATTGCTCACAACCAAAGCAAATTCATTTCAAACTCAAACATGACCATCACAAGCTTAAGCACCATCAAATACTCATCACAAATATGAGTAGACTATCACATGGTCTCTCACTTATCAACTCTGACAGGTGATTTGACAACGATATCTTAAACTAGGACATCGGTCACTCGAAGCATGCTTACCTGGCAACAGAGGTTGTACTGTAAGTGCATATATACAGGCGGCTATCAGAATTTTGCTTCTGCAACTACAGCGATCAGAGATGTGCTGTTTTTCCCCCTCAGATAGTAGCTTCGTGCCGCCTTTGATAAATGCCTTGATGAGCAGTTCAGGGATATAGCCATCGATCGGTCCAGTGGCCGTCGTGTCACTATTGTTCGGAACTCTCCTCCAGGAAGAGATTGATCCCAAGAAGAATCCGCTGGAGTACAAACGGCTAGCGTTCACTGAGACATTCTTTGTGGGGATCACTCAGACACCGCTCGGATTTTTCA
Organism: Otatea glauca; assembly: GCA_036346275.1. Taxonomy (NCBI): domain Eukaryota; kingdom Viridiplantae; phylum Streptophyta; class Magnoliopsida; order Poales; family Poaceae; genus Otatea; species Otatea glauca. The sequence goes on along the minus strand of CM070722.1, from coordinate 51,785,082 downwards.
GGTAGTGGCTCCTGGTGAATGTTAATCTGTCAATTCTTATGATTTATTGGCATGAACAATTTATACAGTTTTTGTCTCATGCTGCCATCGTCGGATTCATGGCGGGTCCCGCCAACACCATTGCTCTTCAGCAGCCGAAAGGCTTCCTTGGCATCACAAACTTCACCAAGAAAACAGATACCGTATCGGTCATGAAATCAGTCTGGGGAAACGTTCGCCATGGGTGAGAATATGGAACCTTTCAGAATTTTTACTTCTCTAATGAAAACCGATATTTGAGAGAATTTTCACGCTTGCGCTGTTGATCAGCGGAACTGGCAGACAATATTGATCGGAGCATCCTTCTTGGCATTCCTTCTGGTTGCCAAGTACATTGTAAGATGGAATATTACATGTTCCATTATTTTATCTGGTTATCCTTGATTACTTGTGATGATTACACTGTTCCATTGGGATAGTTCAGGGAATGAAGAATAAAAGGCTCTTCTGGGTGTCTGCAATCGCACCGCTCATTTCAGTGATCGTATCGACCTTCTTCGTCTACATCACTAGTGCGCATGGCGTCGTAATTTTAAGTTATTCTGGACTACTTGCATCATTTGCAATCAGCCAAGACAAGAAATAGTGCAGTACTACAAAATTAGTTGAAGTTAACAGTGAAGGTTACCGCTGATTAACTGCAGGTCAAAAACATCAAGAAAGGCATCAATCTTATCCACCTTCGGTTAGTCTGACATATTTCACTGACCCGTACTTGCTGAAAGGATTCAGAATTGGAGTAGTAGCTGGAATGATAGGCCTAGCGGTAACACAAACTTCATCACCTTGATTTTTTAAATCCGTAGTGTGAATAAAGTTTCTAGATGGCTAGCAATGTGCCAAAACTGATGCAAAAATTATCAGGAAGCAATTGCAATTGGAAGAACATTTGCTGGCCTGAAGGACTACCAAATGGATGGGAACAAGGAAATGGTGGCTCTAGGAACCATGAACGTTGTCGGTTCGATGACTTCTTGCACGTAGCCACAGCCCACAGGTAACTATCAATTTAGCTGAAAACAACTCATACCCATATACAGGGGCGGAGTCAGCCTAGGCCTAAGCCTCGAACCAGCCTAGGCTGGCCCAAAGGTTATTGAGCCAATTTATGAATTTTGGGTCAGGTTCCATACAGACTGCTTCATGCAGACAACAGCAACAGAAGAATTTACATAAACTTTTTGAACTAGGTCTCAGGTCCAGACCCAAATGACCCGAAGCCTGGCTCAGCCCCTGCCCATATAGATATTACCATCCTTGTGACCAAAGTTGTTTGTTGTAGGTTCTTTCTTTCTCGCGATCAGCTGTCAATCACATGGCTGGCTGCCAAACAGCAGTATCGAATGTTGTCATGTCAATTGTAGTACTGCTCATACTGGAGTTGATCACTCTCATTGTTCAAGTACACGCCCAATACCATCCTTTCTTCTACAGAATGACTCGTGTCGGAAGTCTGATTTTTTCGGACGCTGCAATATTTTTCTCTATAGCTGAAACATTTTTTTCTACGTGTGGAACATTTTTCTTCGACAATAATAGAAATATCGACCGGATCGCTGTAACATTTTCTTCTCATGCGTGCAACATTTTCTTCCTACGCGTGCAACATTTTCCTTCGATAACAATAGAAATGTGTGTGCGAAAAAAAATATTGCATAAGTTGAAAAAAAAATATTGCAGACGTTGAAAAAAAATATTGCGCCGACACTTCCGAAAAAACTCAGATCGGATATCCGAATGCTAGTATCGCCCTTTCTTCTATCATCATGTCGGGAGTGATAGGCCCAATTGACTATGAGTCAGCGTACCTTATCTGGAAGGTTGATAATTAAGTTGGATTTTGTGGCATGCTTGGGAGCATTCTTCGGAGTCATATTTGCGTCAGTGGGGTGCGGCCTGCTCATTGCGGTGCGGTTTCCAACCATTTCTGCCATGTCATTTACAATTGAACTCCTTGTATGGTAGATAAAAAGCTGATGACTGCTGAACTTGTTGTGGAACAGATTGCAATATCACCTGCCAAAATTCTTCTCCACTAACACGGCCAAGAGCAGCTTTACTTGGTAACCTTCCAAGAGCAACTATCTATAGGAACGTTGAACAATACCCGGAAGCTACCAAGGTAGGTGTGCTAATTGTTAGAGCGGACTCATCAATATATATTTCACAAACTCCAACTATGTTAAAGAAAGGTAAAAGTCTTTAGTCCAAAATATTGGTATTTATTTCAGTCATTGGTAATGGTATGCTTACTAGAATAGGTTCTTAGAATGGTGTATATATGCTTTTGCATCATTTTCATTGATACAGCTGCTTTCGTCAAAATGAGATTAACCACGATTTCGAGGTAAACTTGAATTATAATATTTGAGTCGACATTTGTAAGTAGGCAAAAGAACGAACAAGATACTAGTATTAACAAAAAATGCCACATAAACCTTGGTATATAGATATATGACAGATTTGGAACTGACATGCACCTGCCTCAAAGAGAGAGAGAGAGAGATGCCAGGCAGATACAGTTCAGTTTCTGTTTTGATCCATTGTTTTTTTTTTGAACGAACTATATTTTGATCCATTGTATTCCACTTTGAAATGTTTAAAAATTAACTAGGCGGATCTTTTTGTCACCACTATAGTTTATCTATTCCAAATGATTGTTACTTTGTTGTGAGTAAAATCTTTCTCTAGGATATTATGGCCCCTGTTCGGGACAGTTTCTGATTGTGTAGATTCTGGATTGTAGTCAGCTGTCTGAAGAAACGGTTGCCCTGAAGAATCTGCTGGCTAGAGAATCTAGTCATTCGGCAATCCTGATTGTCTGTGCTGATTGTTGATCGGCGTCGGCGACGGACAAGGGTGGCAGAGGGGCCTTGGGCCGACAGCGGAAGCCCTCGGGCCTGCAGCGACTCGTGGGGAGGCAGAATCCGTAGAATCTAAGTTAGAATCCGTAAAATTGGGTGGGTGATAGTTTCTGATTTTGTGTACAAATCAGCTTTTGATTATGGGAGAAGCTATCCAGAATCCTCCCGTTTGACAAATAATCCACTTTTCTTTTAAGCAGAAGTTGTCCCGAATAGGACCTAAGTTTGTTATCGGAAGCTGAAGCAGAAAGTCAACTTACCCTAAAAAAGGTATAAGAGTACGTTACAATCTCTTCTAGAATGTGGCTACATGTGCAAGCACCTTGTGTGCTCAATATAAGATTACACAAAATGAGTGACCGCAGTGTGCCACGTCGCGATCGCCGCTCTCCCCATGCGAGCAAATCGAAAAAACTCGTGAAACGTCTGAAAGGGTATAAACACAATTACGCTCTTTTTTGCATTTATTTGGGGTCCTTTCACGAAGGATCTGCGATTTCGCTAAACCGAAATGTCTTTTTCATAAAAAACGGTTGAAAGGATCTAAACGTAATTACGCGTTTTTTTGCATTTATCTAGGGTCCTTTCAGAAGGATTCGTGAATTCGTTGAACCGAAAGGCCTTTTTTGTAAAAAAACGACTGAAAGGATCTAAATATAATTACACTTTTTTTGAGGGGATTCAATGGAGGGGCGAACTTGCGAGATATAGGATATAGATAGTATTAGGTGCGTTATTGTGTCATCTTCAGTATTATACTAGCAACGTGTTGCAATCATAAATTAGCTAGAAGAAAACAATGCTTCGTACTGCCCAATTTTCAGAATCCTAAGATGGCTGAGAGATCAGGAAGAACGACAACAGGAACAGAAGTTACCCAGAATTAAGTTCCTGATTGTTGAGCTATCTCGTAAGAACACAGCAAATTTATTTTCTATACAAAGTACTGCAGAATTTTTTTTAAATGAGTTGCAGCTATTGGTTGACAACATTGATCTAACTCATCAACAGCGGTAATTGACATCGACACAAGAGGAATTCACGCCTTGGAGGAGTTGTTCAGAGCACTTGAAAAGCGCCAAATTAAGGTAAAACGCCAAAACTAGAATTAGAATTCTACAACTCCTAACTGCTACAACATGAATAGCCATTGAAGGAACACCTCAGCTAAACAAAATCCATGTGTTTCACTTACAGCTGATTCTCGCCAACCCTGGCCCGGCTGTGATCCAGAAGCACGGGTCAGCGAAACTCACAGAGCTCATTGGTGATGACAAGATATTTCTGACGGTTGGTGATGCAGTTAAGAAATTGGCTCCAAAGGTGGTGGATAATGTCTGAAGGAGATGCATCATGTCATGTACAGGCCGAGCAAATACAAGTTGTAGCTATCCTTCTGCAAGATCCAAGTTTGGTTTTGCAGTGTTAGATTCCTAATTTCCTATCAGATATTATTTCCCCCCTTTACCTGAAAAAAGAAGATGTTATTTCCCCCTTCTTTGTAGTACTTGATCAGGCTTTATGTTGAGGTTTTACAGTCGGCTCATGTATCAGATTGATTGTGTGAGCAATCTGTTTAAAGGGGCATTCTCCAAGTTCCTACTAGCATGCTGGTTTTTGGATCAAATTTGTTGGTGCGTACGATTTGCTTCCTATCTTTCTAGAGGACATGCATGCGTCGTGTGCTCTGTGATAGCACGAGAAGCATAGGGATTCAACCAAATACGCCTTTTCCTAGCTATATATATTCCACTTGCTTGCCCATGTACGAGTCCACGACGGTGAAGCACAGGGACATGTCACCTGTCTGGCCGGGATTAGCCGAACTGCTAACCGCCGGTCCGTCGCGGAACCCAGTCGCCGCCATGCCACAGTCCAAGTCGCAATGCCCACGCGCCGCCCTACCGTGGGAAGCAACAGCGTTGCTCGCTCCCCGGTCGACGCGAGCCGTACCACCGCTTGCCACGCTTCCGACCCGGCGCATTGGAGAGCTCCGTCTCTCTCTGCCCCCTACAACCTAGCATTGCAAGTCTTACTTTTCATCTTCCTTGTGTTGCTTGCTTAGGCTAAAGGTGCTGATAGGTTAGGACCGGTCAAGATTTTAGATTAGATCGTTTCAAAACTATAAATAGATTAAACTTATTTTGGATTTATAGTTATTTAGATCAGATCTAGGTCTAATTGAGTCAGGTTTGGATCTTATGTTTTTTACTAAATCTCTTACCACCAGCAAGTAATTGATATTGCCTTTAGCATTGATGCTTTCCTTTTTGTTTTACATACCTCAGCATCATACTTTAAGTTCAAACTTTTAACTTTAATTTTTAGTAAATGAGATATGTAATTATATATAATTATAGACCTAGTTTTATCACTTAAATATTGCACGGTAAACTATCAACTCATTAAACAAACAGTTTGTCTAGGCAAAGGCCTAAATCAAGGTCCAAGCTTTCATTTGGGTCCAGTCAGACTTGGACCTCACTCTTTTTAGGTTAGACTGAATACAGATCTATAAAAAAATATTAGATTTAAACTAGATCTGTACTGAATTTGGACTCATTAGCATCCTACCTTAGGCCCTCCCTCCCTTTTCCTGGAAATCTCTCGGCCACTGCTCTCCCAATCGCCGATGCGCATCAGCATGTCTTTAATTAATTGTGTCAAAGCAAGGTTTGTTTGTGAAATTGCATTTATGGGACGAATCTGCAAGCAAAAGGAAAAGTGGTGCGTGTACGCCTGCCAGATGGCTTTGCAGTCCATGTGCCAAGAGTATATAATTAGTGCGGTAACATTGGAAGTTCGAATTCTGGAGAAATACATTCGGCATGAGAAGATTGCACAGTTTGAGCGACAGGGGGGCGGGGATGCGTTTTAGAAACCCTTCCTTGTAGCCTCTCATTTTATTTCTAGATGGTAGTTTCAGTTTAAGTTCAAGTTCGTGTAGGTGAAGATAAGTGCTGTAACCATCTTATCTCAATAACAAAGAAAATAGTCGCCTTTATTTATGAATATACTTTTTATCATTTAAGCTGTGCTTATTTACATGAGTAAATTTCACAAACCTACACTTATTCTTGTAAAACTATCACGAAACCACATCTTTTAGAATTAGTTTCACAAAATCACACTTACCTTGCCAATCGTTTTTAAAAAGTACACTTCAGTCACCTACTACCTATCTGACAGCGTGATCTGCATGTCATTGACACTCAAGCACATAACCACGTTAAGCTGACATGGAGGGCGGTGTTGCGTGGCCAACTGATTTGGTTCCATATCTTCCAAGAGAAGGACTCTTCCAGAGACTAAACCCAAACCCACCAAGCCACGGGGCCACACCAAGTTTTTTTTCTTTTTTTTCTACGAGCCACGTCGGTTGGCCACGCAGTAGCGCCCTCCATGTCGGCTTAACAGGTTATGTGCTTGAGTGTCAATGACATACGGGCTTACTCTATCAAAACGATAGTAGCTGATGGAAGTGTGGTTCTTTGAAACAATTGACAATAATAAGTGTGGTTTGTGAAACTAATTATAAAAGAGTGTGATTCTATGACAGTTTTCACAAGAATAAGTATGGTTTTGTAAAATTTACACTATTTATATTACCATCTAAGTCAACCATACCAACACATACATAGGCAACCACGGTAACACCACTCGTGCTTCCTTAATCATCTAAAAAAACTCTCCGTTATTTTTTATTTGAGGCTACGGGCTTTTCAGTCTCCAACGTATGACTTTGACCATTACTTTTTTTAGCTTGTATTTGCACAAATTAACAAAATACTATTTAGTAATATGATAAAAGTATTTTTTTAGAGAAATCTAGTGATATAGTTTTCATATATCTAATTTAAATAGTTTTAAATATATTTATAGTCAAATCCTATGAATGTTGACTTCACATATTATAAACATCCAATAAAAAAGAACGGACAGATCCGAGTTTACCTCTTTAGGTTTATGTCCACTGAAATGTTTAATAGAAAGACAAAAAGAAAAAAAGAAAGAAAAAAAGGAAGGAAGGAGAATGGAACAGATCAAATCCTAAAATTTTGGTGTAACCTTTCAAGATTAGATATTTTGGAATTGAATATGTCCCGCCGAAGCCTAAGAATATTGAGAACGAGTAAAGGTGACTTGCTCGAATAAATGGTCAGAGAATAAAAGTGTGTGAGTGCTCTAGTGTCCATAGAGTTCTATTTATAGTGTTATTGGAGAGTGACGGATTACACAAATAATACCTTCTACTAATCTTGGAAGAGTTCCTGTCTCCTCCTTGCTTTGAGCCGTTAGAGAGCCGGCTCGGCTCGAGCCAAGTTGGCTCAAAAAAAATTACGCTCGGGTCCTTTTTCGGGAGAAAAAATTACGTTTAGATCCTTTCCAGCAAAAAAATTACGATTGGATTTTTTTTTTGAAAAAGAATATATATTGCGTTCATGCCCTTTTAGCGTTTTTAGGCGTAGCGCTGGGTCCTTTTTGAGAAAATTGAAATTATATTTAGGTCCTTTTTCGGAAGAAAAAAAAGCCGTCAGGTCCTTTCTCCGGAAACAAAAACTACGTGCTACGTTTAGGTCTTTTTGCTGTTTTTTTAACGTTTAGGTCCTTTTCCGAAAACAAAATACGCTTGGATCTTTTTTTTGAAAAATATTATTTATGTCCTTTTTTTCGTTTTTTAACGTTAAGCAGGCGCTACATTTAAGTCCTTTTTCGTTTTTAAAAATTATTACGTTTAGATCTTTTTCCAGAAAAAAACGCTTACATCGTGTGTTTCCTCGATTTGCTCACGTTGAGAGCGATGTGTGCATATTTTCTCGATTTGCTCGTGTGGCAGACGACGATCACGACGTGACACGCCACGAGGACTTGCCTAGTACTCTGTAAAGCGCTACGATATGGGAGCAAAGATGTCCTTTCGGTCTCACCACGCCCACATGTCGCCCTATGCCAACTTTGGCCTGGTGATGCTCCCTAGGTTTGGTCCAATGGAACGGACTAGATCCAACGGTGATAGCTGTTGGAAGGATTGGATCCAACGATTCAAGATAGGGTGCCACTTATCTAGGTTAACGCGGTGGAAATGCCGGACGGTGAAGCCCACTATTACAACAGAATATGCATCCTTCGATTAATCAAAGCAATCAAGAAAACTACGTACCGTCTTATTGGTGGCACGGCGACCTATCACCAACCGAGGTTTCAAATTTTATTTTTAGAATATATCTTAGAGGCGTTCGAAATATAAAATTTTAGTGAGATTTCGGAATTTCGGACGAAATCCGAATAAAATTCAAAATGCAAAATTCAATTCAAATCCAAGGTTTATCGCATGAGCTAATCAACAAGAACTGTCAGTGATAAACTCATATCGCTGACGGTTCTTTATTAGAACTGTCTGTGATGTGTTATCACAGACGGTTCTAAACAAGAACTATCTATGATATGTTATCACATATGGTTCTTTATTAGAATCATCTGTGATATAAATTTTTAGAATTTTTTATTCCGTCGAGATTTAGAATCTCGGTCCCAGCCGAAATCCGAAATCCCGACCGAAAATTCTGAAATCTTAATGAGATTTCCAACTGAAGGTCACCTCATGCTGAAAGCTCTGTACCCAAATCTGTTACGCAGATGCGTTGGTGCAGTGCAATTTAGAACCTTCCACCTTGCATCTTGTGGTCTTGCCGCACGATCACGTATACTGACTGTATGCGCGTACCAACATAGCCTAGAACCTGGCCTTATTTTTGGACAAAGACTTTTGAGTTCTTTCTCGCCAAAAAGAAAAAAAAAAGAAAGGAATTTGAGTTCTCTTCTTGGACCGAGTTGATGGCATTGGCAGCCCAGGAAATACAAAAAACAGTAGGTAGGTTTCTTGCATTGACGGACAACTAATTGCGACTCACACATATATAATAACTCTGCTGCATCTGCGTAACCGCGTCGACCAAATGTTCGCATTTAGAAGCTAAGAACAAACAAGTGATTATTGAGGCATGTCTGAACCCATTAGATTAATGGTCTGTTTGGGGGAGCTGTAGCTTTTCTAAAAATCTGTTTTTTTTTTCTGAGCTGAAAAGCGAATGTAGTTTTTAATAAGAGACTGTTTGACAAATATCTAATTTTCCTCACCAATAAGCTGCAAAAGCAGATCCAGTCCAGCTTTTAGTTTTTGACTTTTGTTAGTTATATATGGCTTCTAGCTTATGCTAAAAGCCGCTAAAAAACAGAGGTGTTTGGAGGGGGAGCTTATTAGTTTTTCAGAAACTGAAACTGGTTTAAAAATCCCCAAATAGGGCCTAATTATGCATGATGGCTTTCTTGATGAATGATGAGATGTAGTTTTGTGAATACTGTGTGGAATGAACAACATTGATTTAAAATTTGGCCGCTTGTTTTGTAGGTTGTACGTAGTAGTAGTTAGTAAATGGATTTGGCAAAGGAGTGTCACTATCAGCATTCTTCTCTTCACCAATTTTTAGTTTTTTATATGCAATTGTAGCTATCCTTTTCTCGTTTGATTGACAAAATCTTGGAGGCGTTTGCGTGTATGCTATTGAAAACTTGGAAACATGCCAAGTTGCTAACACAAAACCCATTATTAAAAATTATGCGCCGCAAGCCCAGTGGATTCAGTTCATAACTCCGGCTAAGAAACTCCCATTTAGTATGTCCTTAACAGTTGAACCGGCCAGTTCTCCTTTCCAAAAGTAGTTCTAAAAGACCATGTGGAGATCTACCTATGTGTGAGATGAGTAATTGTCTATGTTTAAGCTTGTGGTGCTCAAGTTTAAGTTTGATTTGAATTGGATTTGAATTTGAAGCAATTTGGAGTTTTGTCAGGGTGGGCGGCACTACCGGCCCTACGGTGCTATCGGCCATAGAATAGCGGTAGTTATTCTCTAGTTAGCCGTTTTCTCTGAGTTGAGCAAGAGCGGTACTACCGGCTCTAGAGGCGGTACTACCAGCCTATTGTTGCCAGTAGTTATTTTTTAGAGTATGGTTTTTAGGGGTTTTTCATAGGAGCGGTACTACCGGCTATCAGGGAGCGGTAGTACCGGACTTGCAGTACTACCGGCTACTAGGAAGCGGTACTACCGACCTCTGGTTGGTGGTAGTACCAGGCCTGTCAGTGAATTGTGCTATGATTTTGGCTATGAATTGATTAATTGCATATCTTTGTGAACAACGTTATGTAATGTGTTTCTTGTCTATGATGGTTGCAGGACTTCGGTGCTAGGTCATGGTGAGGCGGAGGGGACCGGGACTATGCTAGGAGAGCTGAGGTCCAGAATGGTCAAGGGACGCCGGAAGATGACTGAGGCCAAGAAGTGGTTGCGAGCCGGGAAGACAATGAACCAGAGCATGAAACAGTAGTGATAGACATGGCGGACAACAGCATGGACCGGGACTAGGCACAGGGAGGAGTCGATGCCCAGAACAGTCAAGGAAGCTGTGGCCATCATGGTGAAGCGGTTAAAGACATATGGCACGCCAAGTGACTTGGGCCTGTTTGCAAGCCAGGACGACTCGAGTGAGTCTGGATGCGTGAGAGGCTTGGCGGAAAGTCATTGGGACCACATGGAAGGTGACGAAGCATGGACAATGCTTTGAGTGGAAGAAAAAAACTGGTCATAGAGCAAATTGGTAATTTATCCATTACCGAGGATCAAGGCAGTTTAAAAAACAATGGCAATGGCCTAAGTGGTTTAGGTTAAGCCAATAGATATGGACACAAATTCGGACTCGTAGAGCGAATTGGGTGTCATGAAAATGGTCGCTTTGAGAAGCGTGCTTGCATGAGTCTAAAACCCGTCATGTGTGTTGGGTTATCGGGTTAGCCCATATACATGTAGATGGTATCCACTTGTGTATCCAAGTTTTAGGGTTAAGGTTGTCTTCTCTATATAAAGAGATGTAGAGGGAGGTGAGGCCTTAAGCCTTCAAACCTAGAAGAAGGATTAGGGTTTTCACAAGATTTTAGTTTTCTTGTGTGTGTATGTGAGTGCTTTTTGAGAGCTTTGGAGCTTTGCTCTCAGGTGAGAGGCTTTGTAATCATCCATCTTGCTCTGAAATAAAATCAAATTCATGCTCAAATTTTGTCTCTTGTTTTGATCTTCCCACTTCTTAAGTTTTTTATCTTTCTTGGTGATTTCTTCTTTTCTTGATTTTCTGTTGCCAAGGATGAATGATTGATGGATGAATCCTCTGTGGATTATATCCCAATCATCTAGGTAAGCTTTCACATGATCATTACGAGATTTCTCAAGTAACCAGTTTTTGCCTTGAGAAGGGGATTTAAGGTAGATCTTTGATCTTGCTCGTTTGAGGGTTTTCTCTTTGGTGTTCTAGCTTGCTGTGACATGTGGGAGACCATCTAAGGTCATCTTGATCATCAAATCCCCACGAGCAAACTCAGGGTAAAGTTTTTGCATATGACCTCGTTTTGGTGCAACCTTCACTAAATTCAAAAAAGATCGGAACGTTGATGTCAATCTTTGTGATTGAAGATTAGAATGGGTTGACACTCATACGAAGATGCATACAAAATTTCATGGGGTTTAAATCAACCAATCAAAAGATACACCTATTTTTGTTTTGAAATCGTGCTGCTTTTACTATTCATCCCCTGATTTTACTATCCGGTAGTACCGAGATTTGCACTACGGTAGTGCCGGATTTACTGTTCATTCTGGTACCACCGGTCATTTAACTGTGGTAGTGCCAACCAGAGGTGAAATTCCTTGAAAATTCGCTTTTCCGCACTTCTTTGGTAAAGAGAGGTTTTTGTTGGTTTCTTTGGGTGTAAAATTTGTTTTGTCATCATTCACCCCCTCTGATCGTTATTCTCGGTCCTTCACCTTCATGAGTTCTGAGCAATTATAAAACTACTTATTAGCTTTGAATATTAGACAAGTGAAAGTTCATCGGACCCTCCAGAAACTCTGCCACCCTTTTCTTCGAACAGGAATTTGGCCTGAATACGTGTGCAATTCATAATTTTTCTGCGGTGATGTTTATACAATTTCAAAATTCAAGGGTACCCGATGATATACATCCCATTATTACTACATTCGCTTCACCAGTTCTCAGATTTTGTACTAAGTGCAATGGCTAACGATTTAGTTGTGCACGCAAGTTAATGAAATTCTTTGTTCCATTTCAAGGGGAAAAAACAACTCAAGTTTACTCCTCCATGACTCTTTTTAGGCGGCCTTCATGACAATTGCATACACTTAACAAGGACGCCGAGCTTATCTCGAGCTTCAACAGCTTGATTTTTATTGTTGTTTCTTGTTGCCCTCACATTCTTTCAAACCATTGTTGAACATGCAGAATGAGTTATTCAGCAAGCGATGGAGACGGAGTAACCCATTCATCAGTTAGCTAAGGTAGGTGTTTTCTGCCTAGTTAGTTGAATCTGGTGCATTATTCGACATGCATGTACTACAGATCCATAATTCGCGACTTATTTGGTCCTATTAAAATACAGGTTTGACATTGATCGTAGCTGAAGCGCCTTATATATGGACGTTCTCTCCTCGACAAAGCAACAAATTAAGCAGGCCTTTGTTGGCCAATTGTGCATAAGTGTCCCTCCTAAGCATCATTGTGTAAGTCTTTTGTTGCATGCTAGTTCTTGACTTCTTGATACATGTGCATGATATTGTGATCAAGCATGGTTTTTTATTGAACACAACTGATGAATAGCTTTACATTCTTGTTAGTACCTAGTACATTTGTATGGTGTCTGTGTTCCTCTTTTCCCTTTGGTGGTGAAGAAACTAAACATTACAGATCTTGATTTTCTTGCTGCGTGTTACCGTCGTTCAAGCTAGGCTGAACCATTTGCCTCTGATGTAACATGCAGCTACGTACTCATGCTTTTTCTATGTGCACTTTTGTTGATCACATGTTAATTTTTATCTGAAAGAAATATTGATGAACGTTTTCTTAACAGCTGTAATTAAGTAGCACCTGCTAGCTATCCCACTGTTTTCCCTCAAAGGAAAAAAGTAGCACCTGCTTGTCGTATCGTCAAATGGTCTGCACTGAGTTGTTTCCACTGTACCTTGCATAGCAGATAGACGTAGCCGTCTGCACCTTGCCAGTCCATTCTGCAAGCGACACGGACAATGCCGCGAACCGTGTTTGACGGAGGTGAAAACCTCGACGCTGACATCGCCAGCCGGACATCATCGCATCGCCGCATGGACAGCACCCTGCACGGCTACAAGGTCGGCTGCCCGCCAAAGAAGAGCCTCCTCGCGGAGTTCTCCGACGCGGTGAAGGAGACGTTCTTCGCCGACGACCCGCTGCAGCAGTACAAGGACCAGCCGAGGTCCAAGAAGATCTGGTTCGGCCTGCAGTACGTCTTCCCGGTGCTCGACTGGGGCAGGCACTACACCCTCGGCAAGTTCAAGGGCGATCTCATTGCTGGGCTCACCATTGCCAGCCTCTGCATACCTCAGGTACGTTAGCAGCAACACAGTACATCTCTGACATGTGGTCTAACGAATGCCATCTTCAACTAGGACATCGGCTTCTCGAAGCTCGCTAACCTGCCACCAGAGATTGGCTTGTGTAAGTAGTGCATGAAATTAATCTGTTCATGGCTTCATACCACTTGGCATCATATCGTTAGTACACCGTCAGAGGCTTTTTGCAGCGGCTGAACTGATATGTGACGATTTTTGACAGATAGTAGCTTCGTCCCGCCTTTGATATACGCTTTGATGGGTAGCTCCAGGGATTTAGCGATCGGTCCGGTGTCCGTCGTGTCATTGTTGCTCGGTACTCTTCTCCAGGATGAGATTGATCCGAATAAGAGTCCGCAGGAGTACATCCGGTTAGCGTTCACCGCGACATTCTTTGCGGGTATCGTTCAGGCAGCGCTCGGGTTCTTCAGGTGAGTGGCTCCTGGTGATTGTTAAGCTGTCAGCTCTTGCGCTCGATCTCTTGGATTGAACTGCTTATGTAGTCTATTGACTGAACTCTGCTACAGGCTAGGGTTTATCATAGAGTTCTTGTCTCATGCTGCCATCATCGGATTCATGGCGGGTTCTGCCATCATCATTTCTCTTCAGCAGCTGAAAGGCTTCCTTGGCATCTCAAACTTCACCAAGAAGACCGACATCGTCTCAGTCATGAAATCAGTCGGGCGAAGTGCTCACCATGGTGTAAGTATACTAATTGTACCTTTCGGACTTTTTGCTTCTCTAAGGAAAACCAATATTTGAGAGAACTTATGCTTGGATGACTGGTTGTTGCTGCAGTGGAACTGGCAGACAGTATTGATCGGAGCATCATTCTTGGCATTCCTTCTGGTTGCCAAGTACATCGTAAGATAAAATATTACTTGTCCGGAATTCCATCTTGGTTGTCCTTGTCTCCTTGACCATATGTGATGATCACACTGTTCCATTGGACAATTCAGGGGAAGAAGAATAGGAAGCTCTTCTGGGTCCCTGCAATTGCACCGCTCATTTCGGTGATCGTATCGACCTTCTTCGTCTACATCACTCGTGCAGACAAGCACGGCGTCAAAGTCGTAAGCAGTTCTTGACAATTCATAAGACATCAGATGAGACAAGCAGTAGTGCAGTACTATCAAATTAGTTGAAGTTAACAATTAAGGTTATCACTGATTGAATCGCAGGTCAAAAACATAAAGAAAGGCATCAATCCACCTTCAGCTAGTCTCATATACTTCACTGGCCCGTACTTGCTGAAAGGATTTAGAATTGGAGTTGTAGCTGGAATGATAGCCCTAACGGTAATATAAATGTCTCTCCTTCAGGCACTCAAACAGATAGTGAGATACCTTTTGAGTTTCACATAAGTACAAAGGAAAAATATTTCTAGTATAGCCAGCAATGTGCTAAAACTGATGCAAACTTTATCAGGAAGCAGTTTCAATTGGAAGAACATTTGCTGGCCTGAAGGACTACCAACTAGATGGCAACAAGGAAATGGTGGCTCTAGGAACCATGAACGTTGTAGGCTCCATTACTTCTTGCTATATAGCCACAGGTAACTACTAATTCAGCTTAAAACAACTCATATCAAGTACAGATGTAACATTCTTTTTGACATAAGTTGTTCGTTGTAGGTGGTTTCGCGCGATCAGCAGTTAATTGCATGGCTGGCTGCAAAACAGCAGCATCCAATGTTATTATGTCAATTGTAGTGCTTCTTACACTGGAGTTGATCACTCCATTGTTCAAGTACACGCCTAATGCCATCCTTTCTTCCATCATCATATCAGCAGTGATTAGCCTAATTGACTATGAGTCAGCCTACCTTATCTGGAAGGTTGACAAGTTGGACTTTGTGGCATGCTTGGGAGCGTTCTTTGGAGTCGTATTCGCATCAGTTGAGTACGGTCTGCTCATTGCGGTGCGGATTAATTCCAACCATTTCTGTCAATTCACTTAGAACTGAACTCCTTGTATAGTAGACAAAGTGCTCATGGTAGTTGAACTTGTGGAACAGGTTGCAATATCAGTTGCCAAAATTCTTATCCAAGCAACACGGCCCAGGACAGCTTTGCTTGGTAACCTTCCAAGAACAACTATATATAACAACGTAGAACAATACCCAGAAGCTACCAAGGTGCCAGGGGTGCTGATTGTTAGAGTGGACTCAGCTATCTACTTCTCGAACTCCAACTATGTTAAAGAGAGGTAAAACGCTTATGTTTAGAACTTAGGTATTTATTCGACTTACTGATGTGAATTTTATTTTCATTGGTACAGCTTATTTTGTCAAAATGAGATGAACCATGCCTTTGAAGTATACTTGAATAATTTGAGTTGATATGTGTAAGCAGAGAATAAAAAAAAGAACGAACAGATACTAGGTGGATGTGATCATCAGTTCATCACCATTCTTATTATCTATTCCAACGGATTGATTCTTCTTCTTTTTGCAAAGGGGTGCAGTAGTTATCAAAATCATCTCTAAGTATCAGCAATAGAGAGCTCATGGGATTGAAATCCTGGAAAGTCTAGAAATAAACCCACCATGTGTAGTAAGAGAGATTCGAACCGTGGCCTATAGCCACAAGACATGGGTGTCATACCAGTTAGACTACCCACCAGTCGGCCAGCTAATTGTTTCTCTATTGGGAAGAAGAAGAAGAAACAATTTTGGGATGTTCAGGCTGCTATCTTAACCTGAACCAGAAAGTCAGCTCACCCTAAAAAGGCATAAGATTACATTACGAGCTCTTCTAGAATATGGCTAGTTGGTTACATGTGTGACCTTGTGTGATGAATTTTCTAAGATTGTATAAGGTGCATTATTGCGTCATGTTCAGTATTCTAATAGCAACATGTTGCAATCTCAAACTAGCTAGAAGAAAACAATATTTCACTTTTACTATCCAATTTTCAGAATCCTGAGGTGGCTGAGAGACGAGGAACAACGACAGCAGGAACAGAAGCTACCCCGAATTGAGTTTCTGATTGTTGAGCTATCTCGTAAGAGCAAAGTGGATTTATTTTCTATACAAAATACAACAAAAAATTTTCATTGATTTACACCTATTGGTTGATAACACTGATCTTCAACAGCGGTAATTGACATCGACACAAGTGGAATTTACGCCCTGGAGGAGCTGTTAAGAGTACTTGAAAAGCACCAAATTCAGGTAAAGCACCAAAACTAGTGTTAGAATTATACTACTGCTAGCACGCTACTGCTACTGCAAAACTCTTCACTAAGAACAAAATCCATGTGTGTCACTTACAGCTGATTCTTGCCAATCCCGGGCCGGCAGTAATCCAGAAGCTCTGCGCAGCAAAATTCACAGAACTCATTGGTGAAGACAAGATATTCCTGACAGTTGGTGACGCAGTGGAGAAATTTGCTCCGAAGGCAGCGGAGATTAACGTCTGAAGAAGATGCTCCAAGTCATGTACAGGGCCGAGCGAAGGCAAGCTCTAGCTATTCTTTTGCGAGCTTCATGTTTGCAAGTGTGATTTTATAGGGTAGAGCAGCATGGAAGTAAATAATGTAGTTTGCAAAATGGTAATAATTAAAGAATGTGCGCCGGAGTTGGAGCGCGTCAGGTTATCCATCATAACAAAAAAGTTTGGGTTTTCAGTTTTTGCATCTCTATGATTGCATCTGCTAGTATTTCCCCCTTCTTTGTACTTTCAAGCTTTATATATAACAAAGTTTTTGTTCTAAATGGTGCAAGCAGATTAAATCTGTTGTTCAACTAGGTACTTTGAGTGTCAAAGTTAATGACAAAGTGAGCAATTATTTTCAGAGCCATAAGGGGGTTTCCTTTTTAATTTGGTCGTTGATGGTTTGGCTAGAATGATAAGTAAAGCTCAAGAAAAAAATTTGTTGAAGGGCTTGGTGACTCATTTGATACCAAAAGGGGTTGCTATTCTGCAATATGCAGATGATACAATCATTCTTTTGGAAGATAATAAAGAAACGGCTCTGAATATGAAATTACTCTTTTATATGTATGAGGCAATGTCTGGGCTTAAAATTAATTTTCAGAAAAGTGAGGTTTTGATGATTGGCAGGGATAATGAAACTGTTTTGCACTATATGCTGAAATGTTTAACTGTCAAGTAGGAGATTGGCCTCTGAAATATTTAGGGTTCCAGTTAGTAGCTAAAGGCTTTATGTTGTTGATTGGACAAAATTGGAAGAAAAGATGTTGAAAAGGTTAGATAGTTGGCAGGGTGGTTCATTATCTTTGGGGGAGGATAATTCTAATTAAGTCTAGTTTGAGAAGCGTACCATTTATCACATGTGGATGTACTCGTTATCCAAAACAGTTTTAGCTAAAATGGACAAGTCCAGACGATCTTTCTTCTGGCAAGGAGGTTGTAAGAAGAAAAAGTATCATTTGGTCAAATGGCCTTTGACTTGTATACCTAAACCAAAAGGGAGATTAGGAATTCAAAATCTGATGAAACTTAATATTAGCGTGTTATGTAAGTGGTGGTGGAAATTAGAGCGTGAACAAGGCTTATGGCAGGATCTAGTGAAATATAAATATCTCAAAAACTCTTGTGTGTTTCAAGTCAAAAATAAAGTGTATGATTCTGCCTGTTGGACTGACCTTTTGAAAATCAAATACTTGTATCTGGAGGGTAGAAGTATGATAGTTGGTAAATGGTAAAATGACTGGTTTTTAGGGGCATAGTCGGTGTGGGGCAGTACCTCTAAAAAATGTTTATCCTGTTTTATATGCTATTAGTAAGGAGCAAGAAGTAACTTTGCATCATTTGGCTTGCCACTTGGTGCGCACATCAGGATAGAGGCAGAAAAAAGTGTTTGATGGGCACATTAGTGACAACCGCTTTGTAATTCTGTTGTCTTTTGATAATAGAATCCGGGATTTTCTCGCGCCAAAAAAAATATATGACAAAGTTTTACATTTGGCTCAGTGGTAGATCTATTGCCTCGAAAAAGTTTGATTGAATTGTACCCTCGTAACTGTTAAGATGAGTTCCGCTTTGTATATCAAACACGGGGATTACCCGCTAAATTTTATAACACTAGCTTCCTTGCCCACGAGGCCACGACAGTGGAGCATAGAGGTACGTACGCGGCTCACCTTTTCGATCGGGATTATCCGAGCTACGAATGACGGCCGCCACCGCCGGCCCGTCACGACGAAGCGATCGATCGTCGCTGCCGGCCGTGCCGCCACACTGCAGTCTGCATCAGGAGTAGGAGCCGTTGGAAGCAGCAGCCCGCGTTGCTCGGCAACTGGAACCGTACCGCCGGCTGCCACGCTTCCTCCCCGCCGTTTTCCACCCCGCCCGTGCGCCGGGAACGCGTTGGCGTGGCGGCCCTGGTGCTGAGCGACGGATGGAGCTGGAAGACGCGACCGGCTGGGCCGGGCCGGGCTCAGTCACATTCTGGGCTGCGTTTTTCAGCTAATAACGGGCTGGGTTGGTCCGCATCCTGCAAGAATAAGCTAGATTCGGCCAAGATATCCCTTGGCCACCCACCCCCCACATCTCCGACTCCCTCCTCCCATGACATGAGCCATGAGATCCGCCGCCGCCTCCTCGCATGGCGCCGCCCCCCCCGTCGCCTACTCCTCGCCTCCGCCCCCTCTCGCTCCTCCCACTGGCCGTCCCCCTCAGGCCACTCCTCCCTCCCCTCCTCCCCGCCGCCCTCTCCGCCTTCTCCTCTTCCACTCGGGAGCGGAGTGGCCTGGGATCTGAGCAGCCACCGCCCGGTGCCCCCGGGGGTAGCCACAGCTGGAGGTGGCGGCGGCGGCAGCCGCACGCCTCCCTGATTATGCGCGCGCACCGGAATCTGGCGCAGCCGGATTGGCACCGCAGCACCTTGCTCGCCGCTCTCACGCCCTCGCAGGCCGCCTCCGTGGCAGCCTCGTACCCGGTCGCCGCCCGCGCGCTCGAGCTCCTGCTCTTCCTCTCGCGGAAGCATTCCCACAGGTACCTGCCGGGCACGTTCGGGGCGCTCGCCATGCGCCTTCTGGAGTCCCGCGAGTACGCCCCCGCTGAACGTGCCCGCATCCACATGATCAAGTCCTGCCGCAGCAAGGAGGCCATGATGCGGACGATGAGTTACTTGGATACGCTCAGCCAAAGAGGGCTCAAGATGGGCCTTTTCGCATATAGCGCCCTGTTGATCCATCTGAGCAAGCTCGAATTGACTAAAGCTGTCATGGACAGGTACCACCAAATGCTCAGCGAGGGTGTGCAGCCAAATTTACTTATCTATAATGCCGCGATCAATGTGTTGTGCAAGGATGGCAATGTTAAGGATGCAGAGTCAATCATGAAGAAGGTGTTCGACTCTGGGATGAAGCCCGACACATTCACCTACACATCGATGATTCTTGGGTATTGTAGGAACCATGACTTGGATTCAGCATTTGAGGTTTTCAATCGGATGGGTAAGGAGGGCTGTGAGCCAAACACGGTAACATACTCAACAATAATCAATGGGCTCTGCAATACTAGCCGGGTGAATGAGGCGTTGGAATTGATTAGGAAGATGACACAGCGTGGTGTTCTGCCAACAGTGTACACTTTCACTGTCCCTATTGTTGCATTATGTGACATGCAGTGTAATGAAGATGCCTGGAAGCTCTTTGTCGACATGAAAAAGAAGGGATGTGAGCCAAATGTGTATACATACACGGCACTTATCAGTGGGCTGTGTGTATCAGGGATGCTCAAGGTGGCCATTGGATTGTTTCATAGGATGTCTAGAGATGGTGTGCTCCCTAATACAGTGACGTACAATGCTTTGATAAACGTTCTGGTGGAGAACAGGGGAATTGAATCTGCATTTGTTGTTTTTAATATGATGGAGAGACATGGTTTTTCACCGAACACCAGGACATACAATGAAATGATCAAGGGCTATTGCATTATTGGTGATGTCGAGAAGGCAATGTCAATGCTGACCAATATGTTGAAAGGAGGACATTCAGCTAATCTTGTGACATACAACACCATCATCAAAGGATACTGTGACTCAGGAAATACTTCAAGTGCTCTTAGGATTCTAGAGCTTATGAAGGCTAATGGGTGTGAACCTGATGAGTGGTCGTACACTGAACTGATTTGTGGTTTTTGCAAGATAAGTAAAATGGAATTGGCTTCAGGAATGTTCAATGAAATGGTAGATCGTGGCTTATGCCCAAGTGAAGTTACCTACACTGCACTCATAAATGGATACTGCAAGAATGAGAAACTGGACTGTGCAACAGCAATGTTGGAACACATGAAGAAAAGTGGTTGCAGACCAAATGTTCAGACTTACAATGTTCTAATCCATGCTCTGACTAAGCAGAATAATTTTTCTGGTGCAGAGGAACTATGTAAAGTGATGCTTGAAGAAAAGATATTTCCAAATGTAGTCACTTACACTGCAATGATTGACGGTCTGTGCAAAAATGGTGCAACATCTTTGGCTCTTGAAATGTTCAACAAGATGGTTGAACAGAGATGTTTGCCTAATCTGCATACATACAGTTCTCTTATCCATGCTCTGGGTCAAGAAGGCAAGGTAGCGGAAGCTGAGGGATTTTTTTCAGAATTGGAGAAGCAAGGGCTTGTTCCAGATGAAGTTACTTACGTTAAGATGATTGAAGCATATATAATGTCGGGGAAAGTTGATCATGCCTTTGATTTTCTGCGCAAAATGATAAATGCTGGATGCCAACCAACCTTGTGGACATATGGTGTTTTGATTAAAGGCTTGCAAAATGAGTACCTGTTTATGGACCAGAAACTTGCAGCCTTGCCAGATGCAGTCTCAAGCTGTAGTTTTGATGAACAAATCATTAATAATGATGCCGTTTCTGTCTTGTCTGCAAAGTTGGCAGATCTGGATTCTGACCTATCTGTTCAGTTTTACAACGAAATGGTGTCTAGCTTAAGTACAAGTGGGAGATGGTTTGAGGCTAATGAGCTGTACAGAAGCATGGTTGGTCAGGGTTTATGTCCAAACCAGGAGGCATACAATTCCCTATTGCTTTCACTTTTGAGAGCCCTGAAAGTTGACCTTGCTATGGATGTATTCGATCATATGTCTGTTCAATGTTGTGAGCTCCACCTTGCTGGTTATAAAGCACTAATATGTGCTTTATGCCAATTACACAGAAGGAAAGAAGCCCAAATTATTTTTGAAAACATGCTCACGAGGACTTGGAATCCTAATGATGTTGTATGGACTGTGCTCATTGATGGACTGCTTGGGGCTGGATACAAAGACTTGTGCATGGAATTTCTGCACATCATGGAAAAAAGTCATTGCAAGCCTAGTTTCCAGACGTATATCATTTTAGCAAGGGAAGCATCGAAAGGGTAGCATTCATTAGAATTTGCTGGACTTCAGGCATTGCAGCGAATTGTAAATGTTCTTGTGATACCTGATGCGCCAGAGCTGTCCACCTACAGTAAGTGGATGGTTCAATTTTGGTCAAAAGTTTACTGCTCTCATGGATGCATTATGTTTGTACAGATTAAGATTATCAGTTGTGCCAATGAACTAATAATGGCATGATTAAATTCAATAATTACCAGCCACTTAGGTAAGGCAATTTGAGTTCAAACTTTGCAACTGATACTCCTTTCATTAGTTCAGACTCCTTCACGAGATAGTCTTTTTCAGTTTTGGAGTGCTTCACTATTTCTGATTATGTTTCCTTGTTATTTTT
The DNA here is from genome assembly GCA_036346275.1 of Otatea glauca. Taxonomy (NCBI): domain Eukaryota; kingdom Viridiplantae; phylum Streptophyta; class Magnoliopsida; order Poales; family Poaceae; genus Otatea; species Otatea glauca. Next base: position 51,762,993 of record CM070722.1, on the reverse strand, counting down.
TATATCCTGCCAATCTGTTCATTGACCTAATTCAGGGAATAACTGAGAAAGCTGTATCATAGTTAGCCTCATAAGAATTGAAATATAAAATTCAACACGCTAATAACATGAATCAGTACATAGAAAGTTCAGCTCTTCGCGCCGAGGTATATAAAAATGTTGCCAGTCTACAGCCAGAGGGGTATATTTTCTTGAAGAGAAACAATATAATAGATTAAGAGTTACCACATCACATCAATCATCATTACATCATACTAATCCCACACTTGTTGCTTCTGTCAAACATTGAAATTGAAGATACCATCAGTGCCCAAGGTCCAGAAAATGTGAGACCTGCTTGTTAAAAATTCGGTACCAAGAAGGAACAGAAACATGCTGATGTATGAAATGTAGTAATCTACTGAGATGTTTTGTTAACTAGAGAATAGAGAGATCCACTCATACTTTGTTACTGAGAAATATCTCAGTATATGTCGCATTATTTTGCAAATGTACCATCGCTGTGCAGTACAGGGATATACACTTGGCATGTTATTTAATGGACCATAGACTCGTCTCTAAGATTGTTATCACATAGCTAAAGCACGTGATTAATTCTTTAAGAACAATTATGTTAGATTCAATTACTCCCTCCGTTCTTGAATGAATGTCATTCTAGGTATTTGCACTTCCCTAAGGCACATCTACCAAAGACTGTATTACCCCTCTTCATTATATTTTTGGATGGTGTGTCTTACTCTTGTCCATGGTAGTAAATTACATTGAAAATAGTTAAAAGGGAGGGGTATAGAAGGAAAAATAGTAAACGTTCACCTCGAAATTGTAGAATGACATTCATTTATTTAGGAACAAAATTTGAAAGCTAGAATGACATGCATTCGGGGATGGAGGGGATAAATGGTTGGAGGTTTGAAAGATAAATCCTTTTTTTATATGTCATCCCTTTTTTGTTTTGTTATATACAATCACCATCTAATATAAGATTTTTTTAATGAAATATGAAAGAATTCCATGTAATGGTAGTTATAGTAATACTATCATATTCATTTCTTCATTTATATGTGAGTTTTCCTCCGACGAGCTTACTGTGTAGTATCATTTTTTCTCTTATTTGGTGTTTCTTTCTTTCAAGAATTATCTAGATATAGAGTTGACCTTGTTCCACCTTGCATTGGAAAATTTTGCAGGATAAGCTCATACACAACATTGTTGTAGAGAATGAAAACTTCTTTTCCAAGTTAGGCCACTGATTCGTCGTCATTACAGAACACCAAGTTGCCAACCCCTCAGGAAAACTTACTTTCTAATGGGAGAGCGTGTTTTTTAAAGTCATTCTTCAGATTGATGCTTTGCCAACCTGGAATAGACTACGAGGTAGTAGTTAACCCTGAAATTTTGCTTCAGCAGTGTTAACCGCAGATAGCTGCATGTAACATTATGCAAGACTTGGGTTCGATAAATCTGGTTCGCGATTCGCGGGGATTTATGGCGAATCCGGTAACTATGGGCTGTATAGATCATTTATTTACATGTTTGCCTACTCTGTTGATTGTTGAACAGCTAATCTTACAACCAAAAAAAAATCAGAATAGATCTTAGATGTTTGCGATTTATCCCATAATCATTGTAGGCATTTGTTTGGAATCATGCATTACTGTAACACCTCTCATTCTCAATGCGTTGTAGCCCTATTCTAGTTGGTAATGGTAAATCAGGGGACCCTTGATTGTTGTAATCATCCGGATTTTGTTTTAACCTTTGCTGGTCTTTTCGGTAGCCTTATCTTTTTGTATGGTGTTTGGAAGGTGTTTTTTTGCTTCACACGTATTCAATAACTTGTCCCTAACATCACAATGGAACTAGTATTCTAGTAGTTCTTAACGCTGCAGCAACCTTTCTAACTTGATGCGACTCTTCTATTTGGTCTATGTCATTTGTGTCAAATGTTGCTTTGAGCACACAAGGGACTATCTATCTTGTGGACTAGTAGCCATCTGTATTTTGTATATGTTGTTATGATAAGGGATCGCACATGGAATTGCAGTTTATACTTCAAAGTCCATACATTTCTTCAGTTCCTTTACATGGACTGTATTTGAAAGGTAAATACTGGGAAACTTTTGGTTATGATCTGTTAATTTTTTTTAAAAAAAACATCAGGCTCATCGGATACCATGTGATATTCTCTTTGATGTTATTTTTAGAATTTTTTAAATAAGCTTACTTGAGGAATTTCATAATTCATAGGTGTGTGGAAAACCAGGAACGCCGAAATTGTTTACCAAAAATCAAACATGACTTGTTGACCTTCATTGCAGTTCGCATATCCTCATGGTAGGCTACTTCTACCGAGGTATGCATGTCTATTTATTCGCCCGAAAAAACATGTTCTCATTTTTACATTTACATCAATAATTGCCAGTGCGATTGTTATCTATCCATCTCCCTGTTTGAGCCTTTATAAGTGTGTGCGCAACTGCGCATGCTCTTGTTCTTGTCAATTAGTTAGGCGTCTCCTGGAATCTGAATGGAACACTGTGATTTTATTTGGGACATTACCTTCGTGCTTTTTCTAGCAATCATGTGCCAGTTTGTGACATGTGATTTTTGTATGCGTAACATGTCTTTCTTTCTGCATGTTTATATTATCTTAGTAGCCAATTTGCCTCACATCAACCGTTCAAGTTTTAAAACAGTAAAGTGTTTATGGGGTTTATTTTATTACTGTTGCTGAGATATATTATCGTCTATGCTTCAGAGTTCAGAAGAGACCGAGGTCAACATATTCTAAATTTCAGATAAAACTAACACATGGAAGAGACCGGATTCGCTATATATGGTGGTAGCTCAGCTACCAATGAATCGACGACCGTCCGTGCTATCCCGAGATTCATGCCCGTTGGCCCAAAACTGAGCTAGAGGAAAGGAACAATAGGTGGTTGTTTCCTGACAGGACCATCGTGCACAGGAAACAAGATGCGGTGAGGAGGTGAGGGATGGCTCCATTGTGGTCGGCGAGGGAGGGAGAAGCGGCGGCGCTTCGATTTGTCCATGGCGTCGAGGGTGACTAGAGGAGAGGGGCAAGAGGTTGTTGTTTCTTCACGTGATTGTCGTGCAAAGGAAACAAGATGTAGTGAGGAGGTGAGGGATGGCTTCATCGTGGTCGGCGAGGGAGGGAGAAGCAGCAGCGCTTCGATCTGGCCATGGCGTCGAGGGTGGAGGAGATGAGGAGCCGTGGCGAGGGTTAGGGACAACGGCGGCACAGTGGAGAGGGATGGGGAGGCTAGTGGTGAGTCTGGCAGCGAGGGAGGGAGGTAGACCAACGCGGTGGAAAGGGAAGAGGAGGCCAACGGCGAGGGAGGGAGAGAAGCTGGAGGTGGAGCGAGGCCGGCGGGAGGAGGAAGAAAGAGTTGATGTATTGATACTTGAATCGGTGTTGGAGGAGAGAGAAGGGGTGAGGGGGGTGAAATATTAGAATTAACTGACAATAGGGACACATTGATAAGAAAAACAGACAACTTGTTAAGAGATATCCCGAGCCGTCTCTTGTGACATGGAGGCGAGGCGATATAGCAAAATTAGATAGAACACTGTTTGAACATACTCTAAGATGATCGCCTAGGTTATGTGCCGTAACATAGAAGTCAGCTGTGTCCTAGGTAGCAATTATCTTGGATAGGGATCGGACCGTCGCAGTAGCAGCTAAATGACTCTGGTCATTGATTTTCTCAATGAATGGCTCCGATTCTTTACAATAGTGCCTCTGCTATAGTAGTGGACAATCTAATGAGTAGGACCTCGAATCTAGATTTGATAGCTGGTAAAGGATTGTTTTAAGTTACAGTCCCACTATGATTGCACGTAACCCGATCCCTGGATACAAAGTTGCCCCCATTCCATTTTTTAGTGATGGCATCTTCTGTCTGCTGCTGCGTGTGCTTCAAATACTGGAGGGTTTTCACCTTGGAAGTAAAGGCAGGAAGGCCAAAAACGGTATAGGTGCTCCAATAGGAACATGGTTTTGGTTTTGTAATCGAGGATTTGTCACTGCAGCATTTCATTTCATGATTAGTGCCGCAATGAACTGCAATGCAACATTATCAATTTGGCACCATGCTCAGCATCAATAGCGTGCATAGTCAAGAGAGAAGTCACAATCAAGGCCATGGTCGGTCCCAGAGTGGCGGAAGCAAATCTGTTGCCTGACAAAAAGGGGAGAGAAAAAAAAGTACCGGGCCGAGGTTGTGCGATAATCGCGAAGCCGCCGCAAAGCATATTGCTGTGTGTGAAACATAGGAGGCCATGATCGTAAAATTCAGTGATTTATTGAACATAAAGCAACCATGTCGTGACAATTAAATTATACAGCAAGCAAACGTAATACCAGATGATTTCTATTTGCATCAAATTGCCGTAACCCTACCCCATAACAGAGCACAAATCCAAAAAGGAGGAGGAGAGCACGGCTCTCTCGTCGATCACTGCAGCTCCATCTCCATGATGCTCTTGGCCTTGGGTGCGTACAGCGAGTACACCACCGCCTGCCGCTTCGCCACCTCCAGCTGCTTCTTCCCGTCCGCGAACGCCGCCGCGGCGTCGGCTAGGGCGCGGTTCTCGCGGAAGGAGTCCGCGGCGCGGCGGCGCGCGTACTCGCGGATGTTGTAGTCGGAGAACTGGCTGGCCGTGCGGAGGAGGGACCGGAAGAGGGACAGCACCTCCGCTCTCGTCGGGCCCGCCGCCGCCGCCATGGACGCCGAAGGCTCTAGAGATATCTACCGGCACCTGAGGGCTGGGGCCTTGGCCCGGGGAAAGCCGTAAAAAGGGCGAAATGGGTCACTTAATTTCCCTTGTCATGGGCTGCTACAAGCTAGGTTGGCCTGTTGTTTTTTTTTTCCTTTTTCCTACTCGAAAAAAGCAACAAAATACATGGTAGAAACGTTCGACTTAAAAAAAGTTACATAAAACCTTCATGTAGAAACATAAAATAGAAATTTACATCCGAAATGAAGATAATGTTCTATGATACACAAAGAAATAAAACGTTTCCGACATGCAGATTGGTGTTTTATGTACTCGTAGTAGATGGATAAGTGCTGAGCAAATACCTGCAGTTGGAAAAAATAAAAATGAAACCCAATTAGCGAAACCATTAGTGTGTTAAGTGTACATATCCATTAACAATCAAACTAGGGCGTCCAAGCAAAAATAGATTGCAACATCTACTTGGAAAAAGGCAGCTTTAGATCAGATTGTGGCGTTGGGGGCTTGGTACACTAAATTTAATATGAATTGTTCAGTCTTTTCGATCTATTAGTATTTATTTATACTTCCTCCGGTAGTAGAGTAGTAGTGTTGGAAGAAATCTCACCTCCCGAGGGGAGGCCTCATGCTCCGCGTCCCAGGAGCTTCACCTCTAGCTTGTGGATAGGAAGCATGGCTAGGTGCCACGTCTCAACCGGACATATATTATGTTGGGGGAGATCCTATCGTACCCCACCAGTCCTCAAAGGAGTGTGCGTGGCGCAGGGTGTTGGGGGAGATCGCATCACCCGTCGGATGTGAGGTCTCGTACTTCGCCTTCCATCCAAAGAGGGTACATGGTGCAATGCCCAACCCAACAGGTACTTTACCTCATTCCCATCCGTGTGGCATGGGGCATGAGACTCAACACTTGGTTTGTGAGGACACCCCCTGTAAGCACCCGTTGAGATAAAGGGGCACCCCCATCTCACTCGGCATCAGCTAATGAGTGCGGTCTCTAAGTCCCATGGCCCCAACAAGGGTGACACCCGAATGAGGGTCTAAGCCTTGGGGCCCTCGGTGGGACCTCGGAGCCAAGGACTTGTTCCTAGGGAACGATGACGTAGGATCCACTGCACCTTTTCAGGAATCCCGAAGATACCCATACTTAAGCCGTTTTACTAGGGGTGGGATAGTCTTTTTATACCAGGTTGAGCACCTATAAAAACTCATTGTAGCTCAAACTTATAAAGGGTGACTCTTATTGAATACAAGAGACATACCAAATAGTGTACCCTCAAGTATCCCATACAAGGAGATACCCCTCTACTCCCCACCCGGGGGCACATGGACAGGAGTAGGGAGTCTAGCTACCTTAATTAGCACCCGAACTTGTATAAATCCTCGTATCAACGCTCTCTCTCTCTCGCAGACGGGGCCGTGAGCGTCCACCCTCACTCACATGTCCCATTTATCAACATACAACAAAGTAGGAATTAAAAGCCTCAACAAATCAATGACTAGTTCTAATTTCTATTATCCATCATACACTACTAGAATAATGCACCGTAAAATTTCTCATGAAAAAAGTTTTCCAAGCAGTAGTGCTTGTGAGGACGTGTTATCCTATCCTGCTAGACAGCACTGGTGTCTTACCGGTTGAACTAGCTAGCCAAGCTACCGGTTGGCAGCATTTATGTTTCGGTTTAGCTTTAACATGTTTTGCATGTTGTATTACACTGGCATTTTCGATCTAACCTCGCACCGTTACACTACTGCGCAAAAAAACACAATTCCGAGTCGATGACTCCTTTCTTGTGATCTGCATTGAAAGAGGGGAAAAGTCTGAAATATCTGAACTTGTACGATGGACCTTCCAATGCACTTTGGTTAGTTCTCAAATATTACGCGTACGATGAGCCAGGAAAAACCGAAGAATTAAGGGGGAAAAGGCCGTTAAGCTAAGCTGCAGCTGTTGCCGATATTCTATCGCTGACATTCCATGGGATACATGTGTACTAGCGCGCGGCTATTGGCCGCGTTGGCAGGCGTCACATGGCGCTGTTTTGGAACCTAGCACACACTTTGACAGAAGCTTTGTTTCGACACCGGTCAATCAAGTGCAAAAGACACGAAAACGACGAAGAGAGCTAGCTAGGCCACTGGTTTTCAGGATTCTATAGGCTCTAAAAAATAATTTCATGATAGTAAAAAAATTTATATGCTCAGATGAGTTGTTCGTATATTCTTTTATCAGTATTGTATGCTCTCTCCAGTCATAAATAGATGTTGTTTTAGATATAATCAAGTACAATTAAATTTTTGAAATTTTGATTGCTAATATCTTTTTTAAATATTTAAATTGGAAACATGAAAATCATGTACATAGATTTGTCTCGAAAAGTACTTTCATAATATTATAATTTTATTAGGTTTTATAAATATATTATAATAAAAATTAGTAGTCAAATCTGTATTTTGGAAACGTGTCGATATCAAAAAAAAAGACAACTACTTGGGACCTAATGGAGTATATATTAGGCATCTTCCGTTTAAACTTTTGGTTCTTTGTTAAGTCGGTATTTCTTCCATATTCAAACTGCTATATATATTGAATGCGGTTAATTGATGAAATCATGCATGGTTTGGGTGCACTATATTAAATAACCGTGGCCAGTTGAACTGGCGACTCACGTATTGTCCGTGATCGACTTCAGTTTCTGACGAAGATACAGTACATTCTTAAAGTGACATGTCAGTTCTAGTAGGCCATGCATGTGGTCCTTCCCATGTAGCCGGTTATGATATATGAATGCGCATAAGAACCGCACGTTAAGCAAAAATAATATGCAGATGTTCTAATTTTTTTCTTTACTATATATAGAACTAGAAGTGTCATCCCCCACTTCTAATAAACATGCAATACTTTTTTCAAACAGTACCATTTTAATTCAAATATGTACTGTCTAATGAGCGTACTAATTAAACACCTTGCAGATGCAGATATATATATTCCTCATATTGGAAACCTCAAAAGTAAAATACCCAAGAAGTTACAAGGCAAAATATAATGGAACAGAAGTACTGCAAATAAGTCGGGAACTCACAAGTCATATATAGGCCGTACAAAAACAACGAAAGAACGGCAGGGCCATACGTGGATCATATAGATTACAGATGAAGCGAGGTATCGACGTCTACATCACTCCTATAACCTGAATTCTGCATCCTCGGCGCGTCCCCCCACGAGCTCGGCGGCGCGGCCTGGGCTCCGTTGGCGCCGAGCCCGTGGTACTGCGGGCCGTGCAGAGGCCTCGACGGCCGGACCAAGTCCGGGTGCGAGAACCACCTCGGCTGCTCGCTGCTGTTCGCCGCCTGTAGGCCAAGGTTCAGAGACGACACGGACCCGGCACGGTCAACATGATCAGTGGGTTGCACCCTCTGCAGCTCTCTGCCCTCTCTCATCTCCTTCACCCTCTGCAGGTTTCTGAACCTCTCCTGGAGGAGAGCTATGGAAGATGTGTTGATGATAGAAGGGGAGGCCTCATTGCCTTGCCTTCTCATGAGGAGAGAGATCGACAATTAGCAAGTGCTAGCTAGCTTTTTGCAAAAGCCTAGCTTAACTTGCTTGCAGCTAGCTAGGTCAGTTTGTGATGTGAGGGGTTTGCATGCATGTAGAGTATGATCGATGTATGGTGTGGTGTGTTGCCGACTTGCCGTGTTCAGTTGGAGGCTGGGAGCTATATATCAAGCTAACTGCAATGCACTGATCACTAATGGAGGAGGGCTTGGAGGGAGCTAGATGGGGTGTGTATATATATATATATATATATATATGAGGGGGAGGGGGTGTTGTCCTCTTGCAGTACTGCTCACTCTCGACACTCATTGCATGCGTTTCTGTGCCAACTCAACTCCAATCCAATGCACTTAATTTGCTGGCATGGCAATTTGCAGTGGAGAAGAGGAGAGGAAAGGGAATCAGGGTCAGGGATGGAAAGTCCAAGGGAGAAAGGGCCTTGGGGGTTAGGGTGGGGGAGTGGTGTAGTGTGAGGGGTTTGGTGATTGGATGTGAGGCACTGAGGTGCCACTTTTTAAAGTTGGGGAGTAAGGGTGGAGAGGTAGTACAAATCAGCGTGGAGGCTAGCGCTTGGCGTGAGATTGTGGAGGGGAATATGGTCATATAGGGTTTTGTGATGGTCTTTGTCCTGTAACCCTTGCCCTGGAAGGGAGTGGGGGCCTTGAGGCCCTTTTCTTTTTCAAGGGTTGCTGCCTCTCCTTGTCCCTGCTCTCCTTGTTCCTCAATGTTTATCCCTGCCTTGTTTGATGTCATGGATTGGAACAGGAGCTCCCCAAGGCGGTGAACCATTCCAACTCCGGTTCTTTCTTTTAGTTAACCTAGCTCGCTTGGGGTTTTGGTGGGGTGTACATGTGTGTGTAGGGGTTGAAGTCACTTTGATGTGTTCTGTTGTTTGCTTGCAGGGCTAAGTATGGGGGTGGAGGATGAGTTATTGCCTCGACCAATCAACCAGCCAGATGAAGAGTCAAGGATTGGTATAAATATATATTACTAGCCACCTCCGGCCCTGTGGATTCTGTTTTTTACTAGGTGCAGTTGGACACTGTTGGAGCAAGTTGAAGCTTTTCAGGGGGTAGGTTTAAGTAAACCTGATTATCATATGGTGTTAGTTTTAAAATGAGGTCAAGTATGCAAGAGTCGTAGGCCCAAATCATATGTCATGCCAAGAGGGAAAAAACAAGCAGTACAAGCTCCATCCATGCATGGTCACTACTCTATATATTACGCTTCCTTCCTCTTGTAAGGATCAAGCGATCGAGCCCCAAGATTTATACTAGTAGTGTTTCCTTTCCGTTGTCAAATGAGAGTTGTGTCCCAGTTTGCCAGAAAGGGACCGGTCGTGTCACAACTTACTTGATCCATCCCAATTATGTGGCCATGGCTGGTGGCTCCATCATCGATTACATATCATATAATAATTACACGAACACACACATATATATGATATGATATGCATGTCGATCAAGGTCCTAATCGATGCGTCAGTTGATTATGAACAGAATCCACGTATGGGGTCTTAATTCAATTATGCTCAGTGGCTTGTTTATTTCTTTACATATATATAGCTAGCTCGAGCTTGCTAAGATAATGCTTGTTGCTGCTTGGAGGCGTCGTACAGATTGATTAGAGAGTAGATTAGGTGTGTAGTTTTATATTGTTCGATCGGTATAGTTAGACACACACAATTAATAGTTAACGGTCAGTTGAAATTTGTGCTGGATAATATATACTACATTTGTATTGAAGTTGTGTGTATAATACAGTATGTTGTTATACACACACCCAAGAGAGAGCCAGGGTTTTGATAAGATAGTCCTTGGATAAGTCAGTTCTTTCTTCGGCATAATATAATCAGTTGTACCTTAAAAACTCACTTTGCTCAAGGATTGCAAGGATGCTTGATGCGATTCTCGAACAAGACTACACTGTATCAATACTATTTTTTGAGATATATTTGATTCAGAAAATTGGTAATGCTTACTAGCTATACCAACTACCCCAACCTGCCATTTTTTGAACCTCACACTGATTTTTAGGGTACATATTATGGATCGGAGAACTGTAGGTGCAGCAGTGTACAGTGTACCAGTACCAAATGGGCAATGGCCAGCCCCTGTCCCCTCTCGCTACAAAGGATTAGCCTCTGTCCCCTCGCTACAAGTCAGTTTTTCATCACAACTACCACTTTGTGATGAAATTCTCAGTCGTCACTAATATTGACGTTACTAATAATATAGTGATGAATTTTTGTTCTCCGCAAATACACATATTCATTTGTGACAAAAGAAACTATCACTATTAATTAGTACATTTGACACGAATTGTATGGTCACGAATTTGTTTGAATTAGTGATGATATTTTCATCCCTAATGATGGTTCTAGTGACAAAGTTATTTCCCACTAGAACATAAATATTGGTGACAACCAAATCATCATAGTAAACTTTTTGTAAAAGTGAATACTTTACCCTCACAGATGCATATTTATTTGTGATAACATCTTCATCATAACTGGTATCTGCTTATGGCTACACAATGCCTAATTTGTACACAAAATTCTTATTTTTGGAACAGTTTCCTTCTTTATCAGTACATGATATAGATTGTCGATAAAAAAAGTATTTGACATAGTAAGCAATCAAAAACGATGGAATAGCTTGCACTTAATAATTTCATATTAATTAAAGAAGATACTGTACATTGTACATAAAATTCTCATTACAAATTACAACTAGGTTAAATCTGAAAAAAAAATCAGCAAAAAACAATGTACAAAAAACATCATTATATAAAACATGTCCTCCAGGAGTCCTCGTATTAGCTCATTGTCTCCAGCCATGAACCTCTGTACCAGGAAATTGTTATCTACATAACCTGAAAAAATTGTTCAGATCTCCAATTATAACCATGAATCATTTATTGGTGAAGTTTTTAGGGTAACAACGTGATATCTATAGTAAAAATATTTGTACCATCCAATACACCAGTAGGTCAAGCATCGTTGAAGCCTAGCCGCGCTGCGTCAGTCGCTCGTCCGAATGGCCTCATCGATCGCCGGGAAGCCACGAAGGAGCAGAGCTGCTGAGGGGCGCTGCCAGGAGATGCACACACCTGCACCGTTGTACTGCCAGCTCCACCGGGAAACGCACTCGCCGATGGTCGAGGACGCTTCTGCCCACACACATGACCAAGATCGGTTGCGTCAAGAAGCAGAGAACTAGCCTGAGGAAGGAGGTACCGAAGAGGCGAACTCAAACTTGAGTACCACATGTTCAAATATTTGACACGTCACGCTCAAAGATGGCATCGCTACGAGTCAATTTGAAGGCATCGCTGTAACAAGTCGGAGTAGGAGAAGAGTGTTATGAGTGCTTACGGACGTTACCTGGAGATATTGAGAAGGGAGTTGTATTTGTACCCAGGGGATCGAGCTGCCAAGTCAACTGCCACGCCGGGAAGGTTGTTCGACTTCCCCGCGTTCCGTTTGTTTGTTTGTTTACAATATAAATATAAAAGATGATGTGCAGGTCTATCTAGGTTTGTGATGAGTTATTGACAGTATTTGAGCATGTGGTGCTCAAGTTTGAGTTCGTTTTGAGTTTTATTTTGAATTTAAAGCAATTTGAGGAGTTGTCCGGTCAAGGGCGACACTCTGGGGTTAGACACAGGCGGCAATATCGGCCATCTGGAAACGGTAGTACCAGGGATGTAGTACTACCGGCCTCCAGTAGCGGTAATTATTTTCCAGAGAGGTGTCTCTTGGGGCTGATCACTGCGAAAGGCACTACCGACCAACTAGGAGCGGTAGTGTCGGGGGTGCGATACTACCGGTCCTAGGTGGCGGTAGTGCCGACTTTACTGCGACTTAAGTTTAATATTTGCATTAATTGTTGATTAATGCATATTATTATGAATAGTGATATGTGATGTGTTTCTTATCTGTGTTGGTTGCAGGACTCCAGGGCTAGATCATGGTGAGACGAATGCGAGACCGAGACTAGGCTAAGAGAGCTGAGGTCTAGAACGGTTAAGGGACGCCGAAAGATGACTAAGATCGGGAAGTGCTTGCAAGCCGAGAAAACAAGGAACCGGAGCGTGAAGCACTGGTGATGAACATAGCGAGCAATGGTATGGACCGGGACTAGACTCAGAGAGGAGTTAAGGCCCAGAACAGTCAAGGAAGTCGATGCCGCCATGGTGAAGCGGTCAAGGACACGTGACGCGTTAAGTGACTTGGACCTGTTCGCAAGTAATGACGGTTCGAGGGAGTTCGGACGCATAAGAGGCTTGACGGTAAGTTATTGGGGCCACGTGAAAAACGACGAAGCATGGCGATGCTTCGAGGAGAAGGAAGTCCGGTCATTTGGACAGAATGGTCATTTTGCTCAATATCGGCGTCTGAGCGGTTTGAAAAACTGCGGTGGTGGCCTAAGTGATTAAGGTCACGCCAAAGTAGTGTTGGACGCAAATTCGGGCTTGTGAAGCGGATTTGGCATTAATGTAATAGCCGCTTTGAGAAGCATGCTGGTGTGAGTGAAAAAACCCGTTAAGAGTGTTGGATTTCGGGTTAGCGCATATAAATGTGGATAGTATCTACTGATGTGTTAAGTCTAGGGTTATGGTTGCCTCCACTATATAAAGAGATGTAGGGGGAAGAGAAACCTTGAAACTCTAAGACTAGGATTAGATTTCCAATAAGATTTTGATGTTCTTGTGTCGTGTGTATGCTCTTTGGGAGCTTTGCCCTCAGGTGTGAGAGGCTTTGTAAACACTCCTCATGATCTAAATGCAAATCATCTCCATGTTCAAGTTCTGTCTCAAGCTTTGATCTTCTTCATGCTTTGCTCGTGATCTTTTCTTGTGGTTTCTTTCGTGCTTGATCTCATACTGCTAAGGATGTATGATTGATAGATGTATCCTCTGTAGATCATCTCCTCAATCATCTAGGCAAGATTCTTTTTTATCATCCAAGTTTCTCCAAGAAACTGGTTTTTAGGTTGAGAAGGAAGATTTTGAGGTAGATCTTGATCCTGCTTATTTGAGGGATCTTTCTTAGGTATTCTTGCTTGCTATGACATGTGGGAGACTATCTAGAATCATCTTGATCATCAAAATCCCACGAGTAAGCTTAGGGCTAAGTTTTTGTTCTTAAGCTTGTTTTTGTGCACTCTTCCTTGAACTGAAAAAATGTCAAAACTTTGATGTCATTCCTTGTGATTGAAGGTTGGAATAGGTTCCTAACATCCATAGGAATGTGCCTTCAAAGTTTCACAGGATTTGGATCAGCCGATCAAAAGATTCATCGATTTTCGTTTTTGAAGTCGTGCTGATTTTTCTTGTTCATCCCATCTAAACGCTTCTCACAAACCAAAATTGATCAAACTACCAACAGGTTCAAACACATAGCTATTAACAAAGCATATGAATAAATATGGGTCTACAACAATTCGTAACCCTGGTAAAATCTGAGTCTATGTTAACTTCCCTTCTAATCCAAATGGTCGATCATAACAATACAAGCCAAGCCAAGACATCACTTATGGTAGTACGACATAGATAACGAAGAACTCATATCATAGAATTTGACATGCTCTACGTAGAACACAAACTCGGCAAACAATGTCCCTTGGAGAATAACTTGCATGTGTGACCATCACGTACATAAAACTGCCAACTTTCAAAGTAAGTAAATTCCAAAATATAATTGAAACTACTATAAAATTGTCAGGATGAAAGAAACTCTCGTATCATTAATAGAGTATAAACTACAATAGACCCCTTATATTGAGTTATGACAACTAGCAAACGTTGTATTATCCACTCAAAAATAAACTCCTTCTTACACTTTAATTATTCATCTCAAAATAAAATTTGAGCAAAACATTCACTTTCAAACAACAAAACTCCAGAGAGTATCACGTTGGATACCAAAAGAGGGTCATCAAATTCGTGTTGCCAAAGACTCCGTAACGACCATGTAAGCAATACAAAATTGCAATATACTCAAATGGTGATTGAAACACCAAATTTAGTTGCCCCACAACTAACATCGATTTATTTTATTTTATTTTATTTTCAAAGTCTCATCAATTAAACGTAGCCTAAGGTACTGTTTGAGACGGTTTCAGACTTCTCCCCTATAAAAGCTGGAAGGTGTTCTAAATGGCTAGTTTTTTCGCAGCTGAAAACCAAAAGTCAGTAGCCTATTTATACTAGAAGAAGTTGAAAGACAAAAGCTAGTCTGGGTAGCTTTATACGGTTTTGATGGGTTAGGGTTCTTACTTCCGTTAGAGTTAAAGAAAATTACCCCAATCAAACCCCACCCCTCTAGCTCTCGTCCCTATTCCCGATCTGCACCCCTCACATCTAAAAGTCAAGCTGCCAAACAACAAACCTCTTCAGACCAGTCGTGCAGCCCTTTAGTCATACAGCCTAGCAGAAAGCTGCTTCTCATAAAAACTAAAGTCATACCAAACAAAGCCTAAATCAACTCAGTAGCAACGTTGTGCTAAAAATGTGCAAGTCCACCTTAGACTCCATATGTGCAGATCTTGCCGCAATAACCTTGGAAGATGATGAATTATCGAAGAAATCACCAATGATTAATCTTGTATGAATATCGTAATAATAGACACAACAGCCCGAATTGCAATGAACTCTACCCCCAACAAAAATACATGCAGAACTCACGACACATCTCCTTGATGGAAAATGACGACCGACTGAGGCAGAAGATGGTCGATAGAAATGCCGTGATACGACGTTATACATGGCGCCGAGCGACCGAGCAATGATGCTAGTTGAATTGGCATAGAACAGTTGACAAGGCAGAGCATAGGTCAACACTTAATATAGAGTCCAGACGAATTGAAATCGCTCGACCAGATTTAAAGGTTAATACGCTGCCATATACATGGAGCTATAAATCTCGTGTGCACACAGCTTGGGAAATTCCTTGGTACACGTTCTGTCTGTGAAGCAGGTGGTTGACACAATGCAAAATTCGTCGAAATCAATTCAAGCCCGGCCCTAATTCTTCACGCGTCCTTGCCTCGCCATGACATGGACTCTGCCTCGAACTCAATGCTGTTCACAACTTGCTGCTCCTAGCGGGCTTCTACGAGAATCCGTTTCGCTTCGTACTCCAGCACACGCCAATTATCGGATCAATCAACTCAGCTTCTTGTCTTATTTTTTCCTTCAACGCAAGGAACGCCTGCCTCCTCGGGAAGTGCTGCCCAAGCCCAACAGAGGCTGCTTTTGATCTAGCGATGGTGAGACGGTTCGTGTCAGACACAGATTTGAAGAAACGTCTCGGTTCGGACTTCCTGTTTTCCATGGCTTCTTCGTCAAATCGGACTCATCGAGACGGAGCGCGATGGGGGTCTTCAGTCTTCTTTCTCGGGAGGTGATTCTTCGACCAAGGACGGGATTCCAAGCACAACAAACTACAGATAATTTTGTCGCGACGGGTGCTAGTGTGCTGCCCCATACGTGTCGTCCGTACGCCACGCTGCCACGCTATGATCGCCCGCAGAAGTGGCCTCGTCCCAACGGCAGTGACTCTGGATTTGAACACGGAGTTTTAATACTATTCCCTCCGTCCTTGAAATGAAAGTAAGGGGAAGTTTAAATTGTGTCCTCCAATATTAGGGATTAGGAGCTCTCTTCCCTTAAATTATATCATCAAATTATGCCCATGCATGCAGATGCACGCAGATACATGCGACCACACATATTCCAAAACAAAAACGCGGTAGGTCATTCCCTATAATCGTGATTAATTAATGCATGCATGTTGCCAATTAATAGAGACACAGTATTAAATAAGGGTATTAGAGTTTTTTTGGTAGAAACTATAATCTGTCCTAAAATTTCTTCTGTCCCTTGCTTTCCAGGACGGAGGGACAGAAGAAATAAAAATAACACTTACAATAAAAATAGAAGACCAAAAGAATAGGAGACAGAGTTAACATAGAAAATCTTTTCAATTTACGAAGATGAAATCATTGTACAAAGAAATATTGTAAGTATGGGAAACTTAAGCGTATATAAACTATACGACCACAGAGTACATATATAGATTAGAGATCATAGTCATAAACAAAGAAGAAAACCAAATTGAAGTCAGATGTGCCGACGGTTGCCACGTCTAATATAGTATGATATGTACGGCTCCGCATCTGATACAGTATCCGATACAGGCAGAATAACGGATCACGCTTTTAACATATCCCCAGTACTTCTGCTGCCCCCTCCCATCCCTCTCCGTCCCCCAATCCCCTACCATGTTGCTTGCTGATGGGCGTCAGTGTCACCTCGCAAACGTACCTACGTGTTCCACTCAGAACCAAAGAAACAAGAGGAGCAACTAAAGATCGATAGATATGCTTGAACGTTGCGTAGCTAGCTAAAATCACAACGATGGTAGATATTTTGGCACACGTCCAATATCGTGCTTTTAATTAGCACCTATATTGTATTATAAAGTTGTAACAGAATTAGTTGTGCAATCTTGTTATATTACGTACTACATATACTGATATACTACTCGATACAAAAACTATCCTCAATGAAACACCAGAGCTACTAGCTGCGCATATTGTTCCAAGGGCGCTGATGAGCGGTTTCCATTAAATAATGAGGACCGGACGGCCGGGCGGGTAGCGTCAAGCCTCAAGCGTCACTCCCGTGCATGCAGTGTGTCCCCCTCGCGCGGTGTCCGCTAGCGCGCGGGCGCCGGATTTCTTCCGGGCCTTGGACGATACACTTGGGGGGGTGGGGGTAATCATGCGGTCTGCCGATCGAAACCGCTCCGGCCGGCGGGTCTGGTTTGGACGGGAATGGCGTGACGGGCGCCCATTCGATCCATCGACCGCGCGACTGCGCTAGCGGCTCCCGCGCCTTCGCTTTTGCGCGGCACCTGTCGCCTTGCGCTTGGCGCCAGGTTGTTTTTGCATATACGCGCCGGGAGGAGGGTCCTGCACCGCCCGCGCCCTTGCGCATGGTGTGTAGCGCGGCCGGGAGCCGGGCCGGTGCGGGCGCGATCGACAGGGATGCAGGGGCGCCGATCGTGTTTCTTCTCTGTTTCTACGATGGGGTAAGTAAGAGCGCGCGGTTTGCCGTTTGCGGAGGGAAACTATCGGGGTTTTTTTTTTTTTTTTGCCGTGTACCAGTACTCGTTTGTTTCGAGCTGTCCAATCTTGTGAACTCAACAATCAACGGAATGGCATGACTAACATATATATTGTGTTTTTATTGGAGAGGGCACAAGGAAGCACACAGTCCATACACATATATCTAGCACCACACACACACACGTTATGCATGTACACCAACACACTCACGCACAGTCGCATGTGCTGCCTCCACTAAACACACGTGTGTATGTATCTATCCCTAATTTTTTTTAGTGAGACATACGAGTCCGATCCTTAGAATCGAACTCGCGACCGATCAGAAGCACACCGACTCCCGAACTAACTAAGCAACTGCCCAACATCAACATATGTTATGTTTCAACTTGTATGGTAATTAAAGGCCAAGTTGATACGATGTTGCAAGTTTGGCAGGGTCTATTGTTGCTAGCGCAACTGCGTGGCTATATATCACGATAAAGTTGTTTTTATATATAATTCTATTTTTTATAATTGAAATACAATTATATCTATTATATAACTCTAATATCTATATATGATAAATCTACACTATTATAATTTGATCCCACCAAAATAAGTGGTAGAAACACTTCTCCTTTTCTTTCTATTAATATAAGAATTTTGAGGAACTTTTTTAAGATTATTGTGAAATTTTTATCCTTAGAAAGAATAAAGTGCCGTGAATATCGCCCATTATTATTATTTTATATAGATTGGAAGAGAATAAATCTATACCTTTTATAATGCACCTAAGCAATCTTTTCTACGTCCACCCCAAATAATGCACCCCACTAGAGATAGCCTAACCTTCATGCACCCAGCGAAATGTCCCTAGAAACTTGCCTCCATCAAAATTAACCTCTCAGATCTTTCCTCAGCTTTACTCACCCACATCCGATGGCCATTGTTTAATGTGTCTAATTCATCCTCGTGGCCACAATGAGATCCCCCACCTCCAAAGATCATCTCAAGGAAAATGAAACAAATATCCTGGAATTAAGGAAAAGGAAACAAACGTTCTATAAAAGAAAAAGAACATATATTACGTGCTGGAAAAAGGAAACCGGAAGACACAGTATTATACTATGTAAAAGAAGAAGAAAAAAAAAACTTATCGATTGTACGAAGACGGTTATAGATCTGTAATTCCCAACACTGCAGTCGGCTTGGGCCCTTGACCGAGGAAAACTGAAAAAAGCACCGGGCCGCGCGGCACCAGATTGGCTCGCCATAATTCGCCAAGGCCGAATAGCTGGTCTGCCCGCCTCGCACGCTCACCTGGGCCACGGTCTACACTGCCGAGCCGAACGAACGAAAATCTCTCAACCGCGCAGCGCGGGATCCAGTAAGATATACAGTGATACAGACCGTAGACAAGTACTGTTTATAGTACTTTCATCTGTAGACAACAGTAAAGACATCTCTATAGGTTATCTCTGTAAATTCCCACATTTGCATTACACATCATGATGATCAATAGAATATTATAACTTTGTAGCATATTGTGTTGCTTTTTTTTCCACTACTTAAACAAACTAGTTCGCCTCAGCACAGACATACACACACGAACCTTAGTTCTAAACAGAAAATTCCAAACACGGAAGATACCATGATGACAAATTTCTTGCTTTATTTTCTTGTGGTGGGACGTCCGAAAACCGCACAAACTGATGTACAATATGTGCATGTACAACGCCTGAAATTTTCCTCTCGGTCGACAACAAGATGAATAGTATCCCTACGCGACAAGATACCATGATAACAAATGGCCATTGTCACATTTACCACCCAAGGCATTAACACATCAGATATACCCGTACTGATCCGTCCCGCTCCCAAGTCCCATCAGCACAGTCAGTTATATATCCTGGCCCCGAAATGCAGCAGCTCAATCTTATTTGTCCAGCATTGTGTAAGACGGTAGGTCCTTCACCGCCAGTACATCCTCCAACACTAGTTCACGCTCCAGCTGACTTCTTGTAGATTTCAAGACCTCCTAGTGCAACGAAAGCAACAAACAATAACTCAGCTCGTTAAAAATAAGTTAATAATAAAAAAAAGACAAGCAGGATCAGTTTATACAACATGCCGAAGAAGCTTACATTGAACTCCATATACGAAGCACGTTTCCCAAGCCACTGAGCATCGAGAAGCCGAAAGGCCACACAGTACAGGTGATCAAAAGCACTCATCTCGTCCAAGTAGTTCCAGGAAACGTATTCCTGACTTTGAAGATGGAATGGCTGCACAAATTGAGGAGCACAAAAAAACAAGGAATTAGGAATCATACCAATATAGTGTAAAGATGATTTGGAAATTGAGATATTACTTGACTGTAGATCCAGCATCTAGATCAGCATGAATGAAATGTTGATACCAGCAACTACGAAGGGGTACTCCCAATCTGCTCTCTGCCCTTGTAGTTTGTTCAAAAGCATCTCAAACGAACACTGCGCCAGAACATATGTATGATCAAACAAAAAGCAAAACAGAAATGTCATTACCAATCTTATTAGATAGAAGGATAGAAGGTGATTACAGGGTAGTTCCTAGCGAAAAAATTAGGTTCTCCAACGAGACGAATCCACCACCCTTGCGTGGACAATATCAGTGGCTTTACCAATTGAGTAAACTACACTAGACAGGAGCATACTCTGGTACTTGAGTACTAATAAAATACCTGAAACCAGTTGTTGGATTTGTTCCTTACCAACCCATTTCCTTCCATAATTCTAATTTTTGAGAAGGAATCTCGCCACCTCTGCATGGACAATATCAGTGGCTTTACCAATTGAGTAAACTACACTAGACAGGAGCATACTCTGGTACTTGAGTACTAATAGAATACCTGAAATCAGTTGATGGATTTGTTCCTTGCCAACCCATCTCCTTCCATAATTCTGATTTTAGAGGAGGAATCTCGCCACCCCTGCTTGGACAATATCAGTGGCTTTACCAATTGAGTAAACTACACTAGACAAGAGCATACTCTGGTACTTGAGTACTAATAGAATACCTGAAATCAGTTGATGGATTTGTTCCTTACCAACCCATCTTCTTCCATAATTCTCACAATGCTAAGAATTATTGTGTCTGAAAATGTGATACAATCAAGAATCTGATACGGACTTTCAAATTAGAAAAATTACTTCACTTTGATAACAATTCTTCAGCCTAGTCAACTTTGCTACATTGCTAGAGTGTTTTGCAGTACTTCCAAAAATGATGACAATAACGAAAACAGGAGGACTATTGTAGCACTAGGAGCAGCTACATCGATTGTTCCTTGACTTCCTTGCTATAGCATCAATCAAACTAAGTAATCTGGATTCACAAGCACAAAAGGAGAACCAAAGCTGTGTGCATTCATTCAGTCGTGACACACTGACTACCAGTTGTTATTCCAAACCCAGGGAAGCTATCCAAGAATGTCAGCTTGTACAAAAGTCAGAAATGCATACAAAGGGAATATGTGAGTACAGGCATATTGGCACAATATGACACAAGCATTATGTGAAACAGCACTAATCTTCAGTTAATAAAAATATCAGTGGACAAAATGGCACAAGCATTTAGGTCTGCACTCACATAATTAGCTTTTCATGATAGTTACTTGTAGATAATGGCTTAAGAAACTATGTTCAACCGAATGAATTGCAAAGATTAGATAGCCACCAGAACCATAATATTTAGCCTGCGAGGCACGTTGAGGAGGCCCGGGATTGGAGGAGGAGCGCTTCGTGATCATGGAGAGGTGAGTAGACTTCGAGGGGAATCACCACGGGAAGCTCAGCCTGGAGAAGAAATCGTTCGCAAGGGAGGATCGTGGAGGAGAAATCGCACAAGTTGGAGAAGATTGCTCGCGCGTTGGGGGCAGGAAAAGAAGGAATCACGCGCGAAGGGAGAAGATTTCGCCGCAACAGGGCAGGAGAGGAGAGATCGCGAGTTCGGCAGCGAGGGCTAGCGCACCTGATCCACCTGCGTGTGATGGAATTGATGACGAGCGTACAATGCTGCGAAAGGAGTCGATATGTGGGCGAATCGACCGTCAGGTTTTTTATAGACTACCTCCTCTCTCATCTAACTCACTAAAATTCTTACGTGACATCAGTTATAGACGGCTAACTATGTACTATTATACATACCCTTAGTCAAAGGGATCAGCGTACAACAACAACAACGTATTGGGAGTTCAGGCCGCCACTCGGCCAGGCGCGGAGCCGCGGAGGCCACCAAAAACCACTCTCCTGCCTGGGCCGCGCGAACACGCGGAGGGAGCCGTCCGCTCCTCTATCCCCACGCATCGCCAGTGTAGTGTGGTGTGCAACGTTACTGTACGAAGCGGATAGGGCAGGCTTGCGCCACCGGCCCACCGCTTCTCACCCCGGGCCGTGCTCGACTCTCAAACCTCCCTTAGGCTTGATTTTTTTTCTTTAATATTTATTTTTATTCATTATTTCCAAAATAGTCGGTAGATTAAAAAAAATGCGAAAATAGGCTCTCGTCGCCCGTATATGGGGCGATCGCCCCATATACGGGCGATAGGTGCCGTACGATGGCTCGTAGTGAAGTAATCTAGGGGAAAATCGCTCGATCTGAGCGACAGTTGCCCCACCTCGCAATTTTTTTTAATATAATTTCAATTTTTTTTCCGAGAATAATCAATAGGAAAAAAATAACGAAAATGGTCATAGGGCAGTCGATACCCTATACCATAAGTTAAAAGCACTAATATTTAAATGCTTGATACCTCTTAGTATTGATTTACTGTAATATTTTATATCTATGGCCAAAATATACCATAAGTTAAATGTCTTCAGTCACACACACGCTACCGCCGCGCCCGACTACATCCGACTTGCGTTGTGCACTGATCCCACGTGCATGGTATATTAGTGCTATTAAAATATTGGGAACTACCGTTAAATGTCGTCGATACCGACCAACAGGCGATTAGAGGCAGCTGCATTACTAGAAGGTCCAATTAGAACAAGATAAATTTTAAAAATTTTATTAATATATAAGGATTTATATTATGTTATGAAAAGTACTATGTTCCATGCAAATTTAAATTGTATAAATCAATTTTACTTAAAGACCATTCAGTGTATTATGAAGAAACTATACAAACCATGGCTCAAAAAATCCTGAAATAAATATCACTTGTTCGTAGGGTGTTAGGTGTCCCATTTTTTCAATATTTAGGAATAAACTCAGTTGAATAAACCAAATGACTATAAGTAGCCTCATTTGCATGAAACACTTAAGCCTTTTCGACAGCCCGTGAAATATTATGTTTAAATGTAATTTTTAGGAAGAATGGGCTAGATTTTCTCTTTGATATATGCACTACCATATGGTGGAAAAATATTTTATTTACACATTGCTTTGCATATTAATTCTACTAGTGCAATAACCCTAAGTATTATGGTCGAGACAACAATGATACGCTTAAGCCTTTTCGGCAGCCCGTGAAATATCATGTTTGAATATAATTTGTAGGAAGAATGGGCCAGATTTGCTCTTTGATATATGCACTACCATACGGTGAAAAAATATTTTATTTACACCTTGCTTTGCATCTAAATTGTATTAGTGCAATAACCCTAAGTATTGCAAAACGAGGGTGAGAGAGGGAGATTAGAGAACGGTCGATTCACAAATCAGAAGTTACTGCGAAAAATAAGGTAGGCCACACTCTTTATTATGGCTTAAAACTGAAAGGAGTACCACAAACAAGGAAAATAATAGTTAAAACTAGACGTCTACTGAGTGCTTCGAAGCCACTTCCCCTTCACCGACTCCTCCGGTGGGGCTTCTCTGGTACGACGCGCCCTCTCTCGTTTTCTTTCTCTCTCGGCCTCCTTCTCCTCCACTTCCTTTCTACGTGCCTCCTCGCGTGCGGCATAACGCTGCTCTTGAAGCTGCCATGTGAACTCCTCCTGCCGGTTGGCTTGATCAAGGAGCCTTTGGTCTTCTGGGTTGATCTCCATATCAAACCACTGCTCAAATTCACACAGTGGCGGAGGTGACTGCATGAAACATAAATTAGTAAAGTTTCATATACAAATATTACGTAACACGTAAGATTGCTATCATCTGGCGATCCTTCAGGCTCTTCTCCGGCGGATCGAAGGCGTAGTTGCGGCACTTCCAATACCTCCTCTTTCAAGTTGGAATTTCCCAAGAGTGAACAAGCCTGCAAGGATCTCCGCACATACACATCGGTGCTACAGCTCCACGAGGTAGGAAGAGATCTTGGTATGCTAAATTGCACGGGTATGCACTTCCTTCTTCCTTTGCTTTCCCCTTTCCCTTTCCACTTGCATGCCTCGTTATTTTCGATTGATTCTCTACTTATTTTTTTTCTTCCTTTTTCGCTGCTGCCTTTGCGAGACCGCGAGCGAGAACGAATGGTATAAAGGGTAGATATCGCCAGGGTATGGAGCGATCGCCCCATATTTGGACGATCGCCCAAAATACTGCCGATATTTACCTCGGGTAGTGTGCCCCTAACAGTATTTAACGGTAGTGTGTCCCATATTAGGACGATCGCCCCAATTAGAGGCGATCACCCCTATGTAGGGCGATAGGTGCACCCAGCCGTTAATGCCGGCCTCTCCAGCCGTTATGGCCGGTGGTGTGTTGTCACGTCGTGTGAGAAAGTAAAAGCAATGACAGCACAATTAATAAAACATACATGGATGTTCACAATTTAAAGTGATAAGGCACTCATGTTACTAATTAAGACAATTATACAATATGGTGCTGAACGTAAAGGCATTACAAAAATACATCTGAACAACAAGTCAATGACGGCCACGCTTCCTGATCTAGCCCGTGGGGTACATGAGTGGCGATGGCGGACGGACGTCCCTCCTAGGCCGGCCCTGTGGCGCAGGGGTAGAGTGGTGTGGCGGTGACCCGACCGTGTCCTGGAGCGGTGCTACCGAGAGCTGAGAGGGGTCGAGGTAGTCGGTCGATAGATACAGCTCCAGGTCGAACTCGTCGTACGCAGGGTCGTCGAAACCACCCTGGGGTCCTAGTGGGGTGCGAGACGACGTCAGCCCACTGTCCCCACTGCTGCTGCGTGTGAGCGTAACGAGGAACCGCCGGGGTAGGGCGAGGTGCTGGCCCACGGGGACGTGGTGCGCTGCGTTCTTCGACGTCTCCGCGCCCCCGGCAGGTGGCCAGGCGACCCAACCGCCTCGCCCTATCGAGGACCCACTCCCAAACTACCTCGGCCTCAGCGGTGGTCATCTGTATGCCTGCCCGAAGGTGCGCCAACATGGACGTAGCCTCCACCTCCACCTTCCCTGCAAGATGTGCCTGCATATAAAGTCGGATTGATATTAAGTAATTTACATGAAAAAGACGTACCCATGTAGCTTCGATTGTGACACTTACTGCGGAGCTGTCCCTCTGGGACATCTACGAAGGGTATGTGTCCGTCACCGATGCCTGCCGTGCGACATACGGTGCTGGTGTGTATCCCACCCTGAGACGAGTCCGCGGCGTTGTAAGTTCAAGCTCTATTAGTTTTGTGATTGGTTTAATATTAATGTTTAATCATTGTTTAATGACAAATCTAATCATTATGAGACCAATATGTTTATTAAGCTATATTCTTATTAGTCTCATAATTGGATGGAAAATGGAAAAACCTAAGGTATGCACTTGTATTCACTTTATTATTTTAATGCATACTTAGGATTCAAGTTAAAATATGAACTCTTCCATTGCCTTGGTCCAAATATGTGCATTATGTTCCTAATTCATATATTACATGAATGCACACATCTAGGGGGAGTTTATAATTTAACTTGTTGTTTCAATAGTATTGATCCATGTCTTATTACTAAATAACATATAAAGGATCAAGACTTTGAAACAATCGTTTGAGTATATATAACTTGTGTAGTTGTAGTATACTCATGCAAATATAGAATAAACTCATATGCAATCTAAGATTGATTATGTGCATATTGGTTCCATGTTCAATTATCTATATGCACATATCAAATGGAGTTTATTCTATAGTTGATGGTTTAAATGTATTGATCTCATTTCCATCACTCAAACATATATGGATCATTACTAACCATCATATTGAGTATATGAAACTTGTGTAGTTATATATATACTCATATCAATTTAAATAAAATTTAAATTGAGTTCGATTGTCTTTCAATCAATAAAAGGACATTTCATCATGTGTTGATGGTGTTCCTTGTTGATTAAAGACAAGCAAAAAGTTCTTGAGTATAATGAAGCATTAGTTGCATCAAAGTACTCAAGAACACAATTAATCATTCAAATTGATTTGGGTTGTGCTCAATCGATCTTGGAGGCATCCACTATGTGTTAATGGAGTGCGGTGATGATTGAGACAACCGTATTTGTTGGACTAACAATCTTCTATGAGTTGTGAAGTAGGTTGAGTCCAAGATAATGAAGATTCGGGAAGAAGAAGAAGAAGTCATCATGTGTTGATGGGCTTCAAGAGGTGATCCCGAAGTAAAGAGAAGAGCTGGAAGGTTCATCATGTGTTAATGACCAAGAAGAAGAAGAGGTGATCCTGGAGAGAAGATGTTTGAATATCATAAAAGCTCCAAGTGGATCGCTAGAGGCAAAGGTATAACTAGCTAAGGCTAAGGATGTATTCCTAGTCTTTTACCGGTCTCGGTGTTTGGATGGGAGACCGGATTACTAGTTAGGTGCCGTACTATTAAGAGGGGTTGAGTCTTTTAGCTTGAGCTTCATCATGTGTTGATGAACTCAATCCGGTTCACTCTAGCTCACTCTCTTATTTGGATTTCGCATGGAGCTAACCATTTGGCATGTGTTGCAAATGGGTGAAGCTCGTGCGTTAGATTTTGCATGAACTAAGTATTTGCATGTGTTGCAAATAAGAGTGCTCATGCTTGCATCTTATTTGAATCTTATCGATTTGGTTTTTGCATGAAGCTATGGATTTGCATGTGTTGCAAAAAGGGAGACAGCTTATGCGATGTTGTTTATGTGGTTATTGCTTAGAGCTAAGTTTTGCATGTGTTGCAAAAGGAGAGAGCTCAAGCAATTTGGTTTAAAGTGGTTGCATGAAGCTAGAGACTTGCATGTGTTGCAAATAGAGAGCTCGTGCACTTAAGTTTGAATTATGGTTTGCATGGAGCTAGAGATTTGCATGTGTTGCAAATAGAGAGCTCATGCTTTGGTGTTTTAGCTTGTGATGGGATCATGTGTTGATCATCACAAGGCTAAGCTTGGTTTGTGTTTTGAGTTTGCAAAATGTGTTTTTGCAAAATGATTGAATGGATTTGTTATTTGCAAATGTGTTTTGCAAATAAGCTCTAAGTTATGAGTTTTGATTCTAGAGCATGTGTTGGCATTTGCAAATGTGTTTTGCAAAGTGCCAGGATCATGTGTTATCCTTACATGGCTAAGAAGATTGATCTTATGGGTTCGTGGTTTATTTGCGAATGTGTTTTGCAAACAAGTTGGAGTTTGAAAGACCGAGATGGCGATCAGAGGGGGGTGAATGATCCTAAATTAAAATATGTTCTCTAAGGAAGATCACAAATGCAGATTTTCACCCAAAGAAACCAAGCCAAAACCCTTAGATATCAAATGGAAGCGAAAGAGTCAATTTTCACAAAAATCAGCCTGATGCCAGTGCTATCGCACTCTAGGGGCGATACTACCGGGTTACTGTAGCTACAATGAAATCAGGCATATGAACAGCGTTTTCAGCACATGTTCAAATAACAAAATTGATGTATCTTTTGATCCATTGATCCAAACTCAACCAAACTTTGGTAGATAAGGTCCTTGGGATGTTAGGACCTTATTTCAACCTTCAATCACAAGGATTGATGTCAAGGTTCCGACCTTTATGCCCGGGAAGGAAGAACGCACCAAGTTTCGACAAAAATCGGAAGAACTTCGATCAAGGCTTGCTCGTGGGGTTTTGATGATCAAAGTGATCTTGAATGACTTCCCACACGTCCCAGCAAGCAAGAGAACACAAAGAAACTCAAGCATACGCAATCTACAAGATCAAGCATTCAAGAACGCAAAAGATCAACTTCTTGCAACAAGAACGCATGGATAGCCTAGATGATTGAAACAGGATTTCAAGAAAGAATCAATCATAAACCTCAGCAAAAGATTCGTAAGCAATTAGAAAGAGGGGAGGCAAATCCAAATTGCGTAAATGTAAATTGCAAGAAAGTAAATGAGGAATTTAAATTGCGTAATTTAAATACGTAATATATATGCGTAAAGGAAATGAAACATGAACATAAATGAAGAACATTTCATTTCTGTAAGGAGAGGTTACAAAGCCTCACATTCATGTGGGCAAAGCTCAAAGGAGCATAAAAAACCTCAAAACCTTCACTGCAGGGGAGGCTGCCCCTCCACCCCTATGTATACAACTCTTTGCCCACCTACCACCCTTGGATGAGCCTCTAAACCCTAGAGAATTCATCAAGGGCTAGGATTAACCCACTCAACCAGCCATGCAAGGGTTAACCCAAAACCCTACCATAACATGGGTTTTCTTGCACGGATCTGAAAGCAAGCTACACTTATCCACTACTCTATCTTCCAGAACTGCAACCCAACAGCTCTCCTTGATCCAAGTAGTGATAAGCTTGCTTCTCCACTGACCTCTTGTCTCTTGGGACTGCACCGATTTCATCCCCGACCATCTTCCGGCGAACATCCGGCCAACTTGAACCTCCGACCATCTCATGCCTAGTTCCAGCCTCCCTTCGCCTCACCATGCCCACCAAATGAAGTCCTACATCCACAAAGACAAGAAAACCCTTCTTGGTTTCACCATGAACCCAGCGCATCAATTCGATCACGAATTGGGGTTATAACAGACCAAAACGAACCAAAACACTTCAACCAAATGCAAACATCCTGTTTTCAATACAGCATAAATCTTCTCAATTTTTTATGTTGCTCAGATGAAACACTTGTCAACATGGAAAAGTTGTGTTTTGAAATTTTCTACAACTTTCATGTAGAACACATAATTTTTTGAGCACAGGAAGATCTTCAAAAAGGCATATTACTGCACGCTGTCAAAATCAGTCCGGCGTAAACGTGAGATTCTCTATTAACCTTCCCGATTTTCTATGATTTTTTAAGTTGCTCAAATAAAAAACTTGTCAATATAAAAAAGATGATTCTTTAAATTATCTATAACTTTAATGTAGAACAAATAATTTTTTGAGCAAGTGAATACTGTCAAAAATGCTAATTACTGCTGGCTGTCAAAACCGGTCCGGCGTACACGTGAAACTCACTGCGACTTGGTCCGGCGCGAAAAAATCAGTCCGGCGCAAATGGGAAACTCTCTGTTTACCTCTTCACTTGGTTCAGCGTGAATGGGAAACTCTCTATTTCTCATTTCCCTTAGTCCAGCGCGAATGGGAAACTCTCTGTTTCTCATTTCCCTTGGTCAGGTGCAAACGTGAAGTCTATCCTAAATCGGTCCGGCGCAAAAGCACTTCGAACTTGAAATCCATTTTACATCCAAACTCAAATCTAAGCTATCCTAGATCACATAAAGTCAAATACTCATCATAAACATGGATGGACCTCCACATGGTCCTTCAGAGTTGTTATTTGCGAATGTGTTTTGCAAATGAACTTGAGATTATGGGTTTCAATCCTAGAGCATGTGAATAGGGTTTGCAAATGTGTTTTGCAAATTGACTTGATCATGTGTTGATCATCACATGGCTAAGAGGATTGATCTCATAAGTTCTTGGTTTATTTGCAAATGTGTTTTGCAAATAAATTGGAGCTTAAAGTGATTCTTCGGAATATATGATTAACATGTGCAAATGTGTTTTGCATAGGGTTGTAATCATGTGTTGATCATCACGTGGGTCAAAGAATCAATCTTCGAAAGTTTAAATAAAAGTTTTTGTGAAAAACTTGATCTTCTTCATGTGCCCAATGAGGCCGGCACTATCGACCATGTAGGTGCGGTACTGCTGTATGGGCGGTAGTACCGGCACAGATGGCCGGTAGTTATATTCCAGAGAAGAGTTTTTTGGGCTATGCCCGGCCGGCACTACCGACCCAGTTGGGCGGTATTGCCGCTCGGTTTTTTGGGCTATGCCCGGCCGGCACTACCGACCCAGTTGGGCGGTATTGCGCTTCGACCAACAAAGACGGTCCTAGTTGGGCGGATCGCCGGGTTCTGTAATAGCAGCAAGTTTTGGCTGGCATTCGACCGTTGAGGTCGAGGCCGACACTACCGCCCAACTGGGGCCGGTAGTGCCGGCTAAGCTAAGTTTTGCCTATTTTGCCCCCCAACGGCTAGATTTCGTGTGGGGGCTATAAAATGATGCCAAGGGCTGGCATATGTGTATGCTGATTTTAGGAGAGTTTGTGGGAGTTGGTTGCTTATGTTGCACTCTCCAATTTGGTATTTGAGCTAAGAGTGAGCCATAATTGCATGTGTTGCAATTAGGAAGTGGATTGAGGTCCTCTTGTGCATTTGTTGCACTTGAGGAGGATCCAGGTGCATGTGTTGCACTTAGGAGATCACCATTGTGCATGTGTTGTACTTGGTGAGGTTCAAGCGGAAGGCTTGACTTGTTACTCTTGGAGGTTGCCGCCTCCTAGACGGCGTAGAGCGTCGTGTGCGGTGAGCTTCTCAACGGAGGTTGTGAGAAGTCCCGGCAAAGTTTGTGAAGGTTGGAGCTCGCCTACCCGTGAGGGAAAAGGAGCTACCACTAGTGGATTCGAGGTGGGTGCTCAATTTGTGGAGCCGGTCCAATGTGTTTGGGCTAACCTCAACGTGGACTAGGGGAGACCGGCAAGTCTCCGAACACCACGGTAAAAAGTATTGTGTCTCTTATGCTTGCATTGTTTTCATTATTTATATTCAAGCAATTTATATTCATAGAATTAAATTGATTGATTGCTTGTCTTTAGAATTGCAATTATTGTTAGAGACATAATTAGTTAGTGCACATAGTGAGCCTAGTTGATTTAGGCTTTAATTGTCAAAACCTTATTTTATCGCTTTCGCATTAATATTTGTTGAGGTTTTGGTATTAGGATAATTAGGGGTGAATTGCTTTGTAGAAATTAGCGAGAGAATTTTAAAAGCCACCTATTCACCCCCCTCTAGTCGGCATCCTCGTCCTTACAAGCGCGAACCACTCTATGTACTCATTGTACATGTCATGGTCGTACGGCCGGTTCTCAGTGACCCTGTCGTCGAGTGCGGCGTCCCACTGCACCGCCCATGGCTGCATGCGATGTGCGAACTGAGTGCCAGCTGCAGCACCCATCCGGTCATTCTGCAATGCAAAAACAGGAAATACATACAACATCCATTCTGCAGAAATGCTAAGTACTCAGCTCAGGAGACGTAGCTGTGAGCGCCACGTGCGACAACGTGACGAGGCAGCAAGGGAAAAGACTGGAACAGACCGAATTGTCGCAGCACTCGGTGCGGCGAATACTCCTCGACACACAGGTCGAAGACGAGAACCTTACGGGTGAGCCAGAACGGCTCATCTCGCGTGCAAAGTACGGAGACCCTGTAAGGTGCTCGGGCGTGGACGTCGTACGCACTGTATGGCGTCCACCGCACGTCCTCGTCGTGGAGGTTGTCGAACTCACGAACAAACTCGGGGTAGGACCTCCTCACCTGTCGGTGCGCGTACGCCCGCTGCGAGGAAATAAAAAATGGTGGATGTTTTGGAAGTGCGTAAGTGGGGAAAAGATACGAGGGAGCATACCTGTCGTCGGACCCAGTAGTGGCCCATGGGGGGCCAGTCAATCGGGTCCTCTCCGTACAGGTCCTGCGGGTACAGCGCGGTGTCAACAATAGGCCTGTCGACGGAGAAGCACTCTCAGGACCACAACTGAAGGAGTAGGATGCAACCCGACATCGTCGCATCCTGGTCTGCCCGAGAGACGGCGTCGCACAGACCTCTGTACGTCCCCGCAAGCACAGCAGAGGTCCACGACCACTGCACCATCTGTTTACAATGAGAAAGTTAGACGTGTCATGCACAGAAGAGATTTCAACGGAATGTGTTACCTCATGCTCTGGGGTGTCGGCGATGTACTAGGCATACTCGATCAGGTGTCGGTCCACCGTGTTCCCGTGGGAGGACGGGAACATCACCCAACCGAACAGCAACAGGAGGTATGCCTCCAGATGACGGGCCACGTCCTCCTCCTCGGCGTGCAGGTGGATCAGCTCAGCCTGCAGCATTTGGTACAAATATTATCAGCAACTTAGCTTCTCTGTTAACTTGCAATGAAAGAGGTACTAACCGTGAACTGAAGCAGTCACGCCTTCGTCGGTCCGTGCCGCTCACCCGGCCTGAGGGGCTGGTAGGGGGGTGCCCGGGGGTGCCGCTGCACCTCGGCGAACCGCGTGGACAATTCCGCATGCCACGTCACGGACACAACTGAAGGACCCGCACAGGGGAGTCCTAGGAGGTAGGACACGTCCTGCAGCGTCGGAGCAATCTCTCCGCAGGGAAGGTGGAACGTGTGCGTCTTCGGTCTCCACCGGTCGACGAGTGCGGCCAGCAGGGACCGGTCGTACCCAAACCGTGGGACCTGCCTGCCCTCTAACGGGGCAGTGACCTACTTCACCATCCAACAGAGAGGAAGTAAGCCAGTCGCTCGCAACCTGCATGTAGTGTATTGCGTCGTTAAAATTGCATTCACAGGTAAGTGCATGTACATAAAAGAGTGCAAGCATCGGCAGCTTACCGTGGAAGCCAGCGTGGGTCAATGCGAAGCAGCTCGTTGGGCACCCGAGACCGCATTGTCCCTAGCTGTCGGTTCTCCTCTGAGGAGTACCTAGACCGGTGGGTCGCATCCACGATCGCGTCTAGCAGCTCAGGGCAAGGTCGCGCCATCGTCACCTGTTACAAAGCAAATACAACAAATTTCTCAGTAATTAAATGTGTACACAAAATGAAATGCAAAATAACGAAATGTAGCATATTTAACAAACAATACAACACCAGTCCAGAAAGCTAAAAAAATCTCATGTTACTAACATACTAAAGATGAAGATATGTTCGATGAAGCACACAACGTCGAAAATTACATGATGGGAGCAACAATTAACTGGTACATCAAAAATTACATGATAGAAGCAACAATTAACTGGTACATCGAAAATTACATGATGGGAGCAACAATTAACTGGTACATCAAAAATTACATTATCCGCATAACAATTAACTAGTACATCGTAAATTACATGATGTGAATAACAATTAACTGGTACATCGAAAATTACATAATGGGAATAATAGTTAACTGGTACATCGTAAATTAAACGATGAGAACAACATCAAAAATTACATTATCCGCAATTGCGACGCGCTTCGGACTCGTCCATATCGTTCCGAATACGCCGTGTCCTTCGACGCCCGACTGTCTGCTTCAACATTCGGATGTCCGGTACCCATCGATGCTCTGAAGGGGGGTTGTTGTGAACGATCCATCCACTCAGTATCCATACACCTCATGATGCCACGTGTTGAGAACACTTTGTTTGTAGTAATAGGGGGAGATGTACGGACGACATAATTGATGCATCTCGGTGGCTGCGGCAATGACGTGCGAGCACGGCAAGTGCAGCAGGCGTGGTTTCTGGCAGGAGCACTCGCAGTCAGCTGCTCGGAGTATGCACAGATGGGAAATCCTTTCCCAGTGGGCACCTCTTGAACCTCGGTCACCGTAGTGCACGTGGTATCTCCGTTCCACGCCACTCTCCGGTGTCACCCGATGTGTCTGTGCCTTTTTTGTTTTCTTGGATATGTACGTAGATACAACCGTTAGTACAACAGTTGTTTGTCCGACATACATACTACGGAGTTCTTGTATTGCTCAATGAAATATCTTTGTGTCCCTAGTAACACACCTTCAGCTATACTTACCAATGGAAGGCATCTGGTGCCTTTCATTACCCAGTTGTAAATCTCCGCCAGGTTCGTTGTCATGATTCCATAACGTGAACCGCCCTCGTCATGCAGAAGGGACCATTTCTCCAAAGGCTCGTGTCGTATCCAGTCGGTGAAACTCTTTATGCTATTCCGCAGCCTACGTCGAATGTTTAGGGCGTCAGTCGGGAGCGTACACAAGGCTGTGGGGTACTCTCCTTGCTCATGGTAGACCATCGGGTTTCTTGATGAACCCGCGGTATCTCTTGGATTCATTGATTGCTTCTTCGTTAGTTTATCCAACGTTCTCCAAAGCGCGTCGAACTTCCTCCATTGGTTCTGTTTGCACAGCCGCTTGAACATGTTCATAAGCTCCCTGTTCCTGAACTGACGAAAAAGATTAGCACCCATGTGCCTCATGCACCACCTGCTCTTCAGGTCTGGCCACTTTGCTGCTCCCACGACGTCGGACCCTTGTTGCATATCTACGATCGCTCTTAGCAGCCCTGCATGTCAGTCATGGATGATACAAACATTAGGCCTGTCCTGAACAACTGCCAGCTTGACTCTTTCAAGAAACCAGTACCAGCTGTCCGTATTTTCCCCCTTCACAAAGGCCAATGCAACCGGTAGAGCCTGGTTGTTGGTGTCCACCGCGATCGCAGTTAAAATCTGGCCTTTGTAAGGAATGTGCTGTTCATGTAAATGACCGAGCGACAGTGTCGGAACGCATTTATGCATGCCGACGGCGAAGAAAGCACGCTGCAAGTCCCACTTACCCGCGCACAAACCACCCGCATGAAACTCCGCAAGGTCGATAGATGTACCGGGATTCCTACGTGATATTGCCCTGAGCAAGTAGGGAATATTCTCATAGGAAGCCCCGTACGTCCTGAACCGTATTTGCAGAGTTGTCCTTTTCGCTTTCCATGCTTTTTTCGTAGCTAATCTTGTACTGAAACCTCTCCTCCACGGCTGTAATAATAGATCGAGGCTGCAGGTGCAGATTGTTCACGATCTGACCATAAAACACATTTGCCACCCAAGTGGACGACAGATTGCAGTGTCCCTGCTCCGCTTCTTCCAGTTCGCAGTTATGCTCCATCACTATGGAACATTTCCAATAGTCCTTTCACTTCCCCTTGTATGCATGCACCCGCCATGGGCACGAATCAACTACGCACTTCACGTCGTACTCCTTTTTGCTGGACTTCACTATCCTGAATTGCCGCCGAAGAGACATTGCCCAGTACTTCACCGCATCCATCACAACCTCCTTGTCTTTATATATGGCCCCCTGCGTGACCTCATTCTCATGATACTCCCATGCATCAATGTTCCTTTCATTCATTGTTAGGTCTTCGAAATTGTAATTAGTCCACGCACCAGGGATAGGCACCTCAGGAGCATTGTCCTCCTCGTCAGAGTGTTCGCCATCAGGGACTTCTTCATCCGCACGGTCCTCCTCCTCCATCAGGTGAACTATGTCCTCCACCTCCTCCCCCTCGTCGACCACCCCTCGCGCCTCCACCATTGTCTCCTCGGTCCCCCCGATCCCCTCGCCACCGCCAGTCTCGTACTCCTCGTCTCCAGGCTCCTCGCCACTGTCATCTTCGCATCCTTCCATATTTGACTTCCCCTCCCCCGTAATATCTACCCCGACATCACGAACTTGCGACACCGGGTAGCACTATACCAACAACATGAGCGGTAAACCCCGCTCTACGGCAAAACCAGCATAGCTCCTCCATGTTAATGTCGCGTTAATAGGAATCAACTCTCCATAAAAACAGTGTTGCGCACGGCTTACTCCGCTCGACCATAACCGAGCGATCGGGCATCCAAATTGAATATCCGAGACATCCACCCCAACAAATCCCTGTATGTCCTATCGCTCGGTCTAGATATGCCCCGTACGACTTTTGAAAATGATGACAAATCCACCCCATCCGCCCGCTGTGCTACTCCTCATCTCCATAAAATATTTGAAAATACAATTTCTCCAAAATGCTGTAACGTCGGACGAAAATATATTACTCTAAAACATAATAGACAAAACATATATTGATCGTATTAAAAAATTCGACTATAAATAAGTAATTCGACTTGCCGACCATATGGTCTAATATTAAATTTCTACCACATTACATTTGTATATATTACTTAATACATTATTTGCATAATAAAATTACTACTACACAACCCTACTAAATTAAATTTCTAAATATTGCCTAATATTTCTACTGTATTAAATTTTTAGATACTAAATACTACATTAAATTTGTACATACTAAATACTACACAATCTTGAAATTTCTAAATACTAAATACTACATTAAATTTCTAAATATTAACTGCTACATTAAATTTTTAAATACTACACAATCCTAAAATTTCTAAATACTACAATAAATTTCTAAATATTAAATGCTACATTAAATTTTTAAATACTACACAATCCTAAAAAAAATCCTAAATTTACCTTCACAAAAATGACGAATCGATTTTTTTTCTTCTCCTTTCCCCCTCTTCTTCTCTTCTCCTCTTCTCTTCTTCTGCTCGGCTGCCGAATGAGACAGTGGAGATGTGCCCGGGCTTAAAAACCCCACATATTGCCCATATATGGGGCGATTGCCCGTATATGGGGCGATATGTGGGTGGCCGTTAATTGAGCCGTTAGGGCCGGCACATATCGCCCGTATATGGGGCGATCGCCCCATATACGGGCGACGTGTGCCCATTTTCGCAATTTTTTTATCTAACGACTATTTTCGAAAAAAAATGAATAAAAAAACATTGAAGAACAAAAAAAATTCCCTTAGGCTTCGGCTTCCGCTCCGCTGCTTTTCCAGCTCGGCCGAACTTTTCCGCCGCGGTTCCATCACCGTTCACCAGCGTGGGCTGGCCGCGCGACTTTCAAGCCGTGCTTCGACTTCCTCCCTGGCCCGATCAACCCCAAAGAAGGAAGTTTGCCGGCCTTCCCGTAAATCGCAACTGTTGTTCGTTTGATGTCCTTCCCTGCGACATGGGCAAGATCAGTAGTTTGCCTATGGCATGATGCTTGAGGTAATAGTAGTAAGCTGTAAGGAGCAACTGTTTGGTTGCATAAAGCAATGTTCAGTTATTTACTTGCCGTGTTCGGCTGCAACTGCAAATGGAAAGACGGGATTTAAGGGCAACTTAAGCTGTGGCCTTGCAATTGGTCTGTTCATGACTACTTCATGCCGTGCAGGTAACAGTCCCCTTTTGGGCCAGCCCAAACCGCACGGCCATCTACTTGTTTTTGCACATTTTTAATGATGCTATCATCACCCGCTGTACCGTTCTAATCACTCTACGAAAAGGATGCTCATCTGCTCCCTTGTCAAAGGCTAGGGTTTTATAATGACCATTCTGTGTATGAAAGTGATGCCCATCCGCTCTCTTGACAAACTAGATAATCGACCGCGGCGTGCCACGCCGTGTCCGTCGCTCCCCATGCGAGCAAATCGAGAAAACGTGCGACTGCCGTTCCCTACGCGAGCAAATCAAGGAAACACGCGAAACGGTTGAAAGGAAAGTCCGCCACGGGAAAAACGGAAAAAAGGACCTAAACTTTTTTTTCCGAAAAAGGACATAAACATAATTTCGTTTTTCTGAAAAGAGGCTTAAACGTAATGCTAAAAAAATGCAAAAAGGGCCTGAATGGAATGTATATTTTTTCTATAAAAAGGACCTAAACGTATTTTTACTCGAAAAAAAGACCTAAACGTAATTTTGATTTTCCGAAAAAGGACCCGAGCGCAAGACCTAAAAACGCATAAAAGACCTAAACGTAATATATATTCTTTTTTTCAAAAAAAAAGATCTAAACATTTTTTTTTCTAAAAAGGATATAAACGTAATTTTTTTTCGAAAAAAGATCTAAGCGTAAGCCGAGCCAGCTCAAAGCGTCCTGGGCACGATTCCTACGAAGTTTAGTATAGGTATGATTCAGCATGCCTAAAATGTTGGGCTCATGTTTTCACGGCAGCTGCTTTTATTGTCTAAATGCAAGTTGAACTATGTTCCATTCCCCATTAATGTTGTCTGATGAGCAACTATTATTGGGCAGCGTTCTGATAGGGTGCTTAAATAGCAGTGCACCATCCTTTACTATTATGTTCCTTTGCCGAGTGGTATTGTGCGGTGGGCATTCATATCAGCCATGAACAAGCTAGCCCTGTGGTCCTTGTATGTCATCTGTATACGACTTACATCTTGAACTAGGTAGCGGGTCTTTCCAAACGAAAACCTTGAACTAGCGATGTCGATCGACATCATCTACCATGTACATTGTTCAGTGCTCCGTTGATGAGTACTTTGAATCTCTCCTAAGACGTATGTTGTTACTACTGTTGGAGGAGATAGACTTCATTCTCTATCTGTCATTATATTCTCAAAAGGGAGAATTTATTCCGGGATAACATCACAAGCTAGCGACATTAAATCCATCTAATTGAGGAAGACTACGAATCATGGTAGGAAACAAGCTAGATCTAAACTTAATATCATACGCAACTGATTGAGAGCTAACAACCTTTTTTATACTGAGAACTCAAAAGCAAATAAGCACTAGCTAGCACACCATTAAGGTCTGTCTGGATGGTGGAATTCAACAGGAATTCTATGGGAACTATATTTTATCGTATAAAATTTCTAAAATGAAAATTCATGCGCCCCAAATAGGACTAATACACAAGGACTAGGATAATGCTGCATCTTCAAACAGGTGCCAAATTAACTCGACATAATAGCTAAACTTCAGATTAACAAATACAGACAAATAGTGCTCTAAACTAATAGCATGAGGACTAGGATGATGCTACATCTTCAAAATTTCAAAGTAACGAGCAGAAAAACATAAGCATAATAGTACTAATATTGTTTGATCGAGAAAAAAGACACTGAAATGGGATACTTTGGTGTCTGTGCATCGTGATTTCAAATGTGCGAATTCAGATCAAATTCGGTTATATTTTTTGAAAATTTCAATTTTAGGGTATATACCCATCTATAACAATTCAAATAAAACGCATAAATTTTAAAAAATATACTTGATTTCAAAGATTTTGAATAAATATAGATCACATACTCTGCTAATATATATATATATATATAATTAGCACATTCCTACAATCAAACTACCATAAAAAGGCAACTCTAATTAGAATTTCAATTCAAACTTGTTTCGATTAGTTAGTAAATTAGTTAAACTCAACATCCAAAAAACTTCAAACTTTTTCCCACACAATACATTGAGAAAATACCCGTTTTAGATCATAGTGGCTGGGCACCATGTTGTCATATATATCCACACATATATATATATACACACACGGTAGCGCTGCATATTCTACACACGTGCAGCAACCCACATAAGACGACTGGTAAATCTAACCAACCCATCCACGGAAGCCTAACCGACTAGAAAATATGTCATGTAGTTTGTACATGAATCTTGTTACCTTTTATTTAACTATATCTTTTTATTGGCAACTCAGATTTACGATCAGTTTTCACTATTAGCTTGCTGACAACGACATCCACATAGTGATATAAGTCTCGCCACTAAACTCCATGTGAATTGATAGTAAAAACTATTACTATGGATAGTAAAATCTATTAATACAGATAGTAAAATCTGTTACGTAGTCTAACATCCGAGGAAAAAGCGACAAATAGCATCAAATACTGACTCGATTACTATTTCATACTTGTAACAATACTGTCTCAACATATCTATTTATTGTATGTCGAGAAAACGTGTTCTTTACTGTATGTAAAGAAAACGCTAAGCCCACAATTAATCAAGTGCCGCGTGCATGAATGCATGACCAATGATCAACCATACAGTCAAGCAGTGATTCACGTTCAAGTCAATGATTTACACCTGCATGAACAGAACTATCCTGATTCCAGAAGTGTTGTTTTCTACAAGATACCTATTTACTGTATGTAGAAAAAAATGTGTTCTTTAGTGTTCGGGTGAGAAAATAACAGTTTACTAGCTGTTACATACTAAAATGAAGTGAACTATTAGAATAGCTAGTACCATCTGTGTAATAACTAGTAACATATTGTTTTTTGGATAGTAAAAGATAACATATCTTGTGTAAACTACTATTATTGTGTAAAATTCATGAAAATCACATTTACAAGTTTTCAAAAATTCTCAAAAAATTACTATAAGTAGGGGAGGAGAGATTCTACATCCCTATAAAATTTGAAAGCCAAAATCAATCTGACTTGAAAGATATGAAATTAACCAGCGCTAATACGTGATGAATAGTAAATGTGCCCTTTTCATATCTTTCAAATGACACTGAGTTTAGTATTCAAATTTTACAGGACTGTAGAAGCTTACATCCCCTACCTATGGTAATTTTTTGAGAATTTTTCATAACTTGTACATATAGTTTTCACAGACTTTACACTATAAATATGGTTTACTGCCAAATGACTGATCTGTGTAGGATTTTCCAATTATACTGTATGATAGTAATTTTGAGTTGTATATGTAGTAATTTTATATTGTAAAAATAGTAATTTCTGTTACCGGTCAGCAAAATTATTGTTTAATAGCGAGACTTATATCACTTTATTCCTCTAGTCGTCAGTAAGCTATTGGTGAAAACTATATGCAAATACGAGCTACCAATAAAAAGATATGACTAAAATAAAGAAGAAACACATTCATGCACAAACTACAAAACTCATTAGCTAGTTGGGTTGACCACGTAATTGATTCGGTAGTAATTTCATCTGTTGTTCTATAGTAAAATGTATTCATGATTTACTATTGAATTGCTAGCAATCAGTACGATGTACTTTTCATGCGCTTCTCCAACCGGAGCGCAGAAAAGTTATTCTACGCTTAGGAGTAGAATAGCGCTACCATATGTATGTGTATGTGTGTACAGTTCAATATATCGTTTAAATGATGTTGTTGTACTTCTTTATTCTTATGAGTATACTCTAATATTAATTATAAGATACTCTAAAGTGATTTTCATGAAAAAATTCATTAAAGTCCATTCTTTATAGTATAATTTTGTGTATATGTTGTTTTTTATATGGAAAAGGATATATATATATATACACACACACGCTGGCCATAACCCTAGAGAAGCATGTGACCAAGCCAATCAGTAACGTGACCAAGCAATTAATAAATGCATATTCTTGTTTTTATATGAATCTTTTTTCTTTGTTTTAACTATAATTTTTTATTGGTAGCTCCGATTTACGAACAGTTTTCACCAGTAGCTTACTAACGACAAGTGAAGCAGAATGATATAAGTCTTGCTACTAAATGCTAGATATGTTGCTTTTTACCATCCACAAAATAACATTTCACTAGATATTATACAAGATGTTACAATACAGTAATAGATGGTAAAATCAAATGAGAACCATTTGTATAATGTTATGCATCTGTGCACTAGTAAGATATTACACACAACAGTAATTTGATGTTCATTTGACAGTAAACCTTAAAAAATTACCATACGTAGGGGAGGTCAGATTCTACAATCCTAAAAATTTTGACAACCAACCTCAATGGCATTTGAAAATATGAAATTGACAAGCAGTGAATGAATAGTGTTAAACAATGATAAAAAACTATTCAACTGAATTTGTCTTTTTTATATCTTTCAAACAAAAATTATTTTGGTCTTCGAATTTTGCAGAGTTCTAGAATCTCAATTTCCCTACATATGGTAATTTTTTGAGAAGTTTTGAACACTTTTACAAGTGTTTTTCATGGATTTTATTTGTTCATTTGATAGTGAACACCCTTATCATGTAAACTCTGTGAAAATTGGACGTAAATATTTAAAAATTTTCTTAAAAAATTTCCATATGTAGGGAATATAAGCTTCTACAACACATTAAAATTGGAAGACCAAAATCGATGGCATTTGAAAGATATGAAATTGACAAGTAGCGGATAAATAGTGCTAAACAGTGATTAAATCACTATTTAGCTGAATTTGTTTTTTCATATCATTCAAATGAAATTGATTTTGGTTTTTAAATTTTACAAGATTATAGAATCTCATCTTCCTTATATATGGAAAAAAATTAGAAAAATTTAAAACTTGTACATATGATTTCATTAATTTTACACGATAAGAGTGGTTTAATTCAATATGTTACTTTTTACTATCCACAAAATAACATTTCACTAGCTATTACATAAGATTTTATTATACTGAAACAAAGTGAACTATGAGAAAAGAATTTAGTTCCATTTGTCGGCTGACGAGTACTCATACAATGGGTACCCCAGCGGCCTGGAGTAACGAACGGGTTATCCCATGTCCGGCTCCGATCAAAGGCCTCGCCGGTCTACAAAAGACATTCGACCCCGACCTAACGAGCTGCTCCGAGGTCATCCACGACCTAACGGGGCGTCCGACCCACGCCATAGGTCGGACTCCCCACCGGCTCCGACAAAGCTGAGGCGATCACTGCCAAGGTCCAGGTGTCAGGCCTCCGCCGGCCATCAGCCACGTGGTCTGCGGACACAACCACTCGAAGTGACCGTACGAGGGCAAGTGGCTCCTTCCCAAGACAGCACGAAGGCTACTAAAGTCAAGACTCCAGTCTCATCGTCCGGTCAAGCACAGTACGGAGATACGCTCCCTCCCGAGGCAGCACCAAAGACGCAATATGACGCGTCGGTGCCGTCCAGACCGCAGAAGGCAAAGGCTTTGTTTCCCAATGAAGCGATGGTCGATCTACTCGATGAGTCCACCAACCCGGTATGGGCAGAAGAGGGGGTCGACTAACAACCGAGACCAAGGGTCAGAGCTAGCGTAGAGATCTTCACCCTTCCCTCTCTCGACTTTCCATATAGCCTGCCCCCTCCGACTATATAAAGGGAGGCAGGGTCTTCTAGAACGGGATGCTCTTTTGGACGGTCTCTCATTCTCCTTTCTTTTGGCCTTTACGAATAGACAGCGTACGCTCTCGTGTTCGAGCTCTCAGGTCCCGCTTGTAAACACTGTGCAGCCTTCTGCACCTAAAGCAATACGATAAACACCACACGAACTGGAGTAGGGACATTCAGCCCGAACCAGTATACATCCTGGGCCTTTAGGTCTAACCATTCAAGGAGAGGGAGCGCGCGGCCCCTTAGACTTACAAATTTACTTGCCGGTGACTCGAAACCCCGACATCGGCCCTGTAGTAAAATAATATGTGAACGGTCGTAAACGTTATTGTAATAGATGGAAAACTCAAATGAGCACTATTCGTAAAATTTTATGCGTCTATTCACTAGTAAAATCTTATACACATAAGTAATTTTGGTGTTCATTTAGCTGTAAACCACTCTTATCGTGTAAACTCCGTGAAAATCACATGCACATGTTTTGAAAAAAATTCTTTGTAAAATTTGATGACCAAACTCAATGGTATTTGAATGATAAGAAATTGATAAGCAACTGATGAATTGTACTAAACAACGACAAAATAACTATTTAGCTGAATTTGTCTTTTTGTATCTTTCAAATAAAATTGATTTCTGTCTTCAAATTTTGCAGAGTTATATAATATCGCATGCCCTTTGTATGGTAACTTTGTGAGAATTTTTTAACACATTTACATATGATTTTCGTGGATTTTAGTTGTTCAATGGCAGTAAAACACCCTTATCATACAAACTGCGTCAAAATCATATGTACATATTTTGAAAAAATCTTAACAAAATTACCATACGTAGGGAAGGTGAGATTCTATAACTCTGAAAAAATTGAAGACCAAAATCAATGGAATTAGAAAGATATGAAATCTACAAACAGCAGATGAATACTGCTAACAGCGACAAATCACTTTTCAGCTAAATTTGTCTTTTTCATATCTTTCAAATGAAATTGATTTTGATCTTCACATTTTATAGGGTTGTAGAACCTCACCTCCCCTACATATGATAATTTTTTGAGAATATTTTAAAACTTTTACATACGGTTTTCATTATTGTTACATGATAAGTGTGGTTTACACTAGATCTGTTACTTTTTAATATCCATAAAATAGCATTTCACTATCTATTACACAAAGATTTTACTATATTGAAACGAAGTAAACTACCAGAATAAGAATTTAGTTTTGTTTGTCGACCTTGTAGTAAAATAATATATGAACGATCATAAACGTTACAGTTTACATGATAAGGGTGGTTTACCGGCAAATAAACATCAAGATTACGATACATGAGAATCATCCGTAAAATGTTATTTGCCTATTCACTAGTAAAATCTTACACATATCGTAATCTTGATGTTTATTTGCCGGTAAACCACCCTTATCATGTAAACTCCATGAAAATCATATGTACATATTTTTAAAAATTCTCAAAAAATTATAATATGGGGGTGTTTGGGACAGCTCCAGCTCCACCAAAATTCGTGGAGTTGGTGGAGCAGGGTATTTCTAGCTCCAGAAATTTATGGAGCTGGAGCTGTGAGTACATTAAGAGTGTTTATGTGGATCATCTTGTTTACATTTTAGACTAAAAATATAAACTTAATTCACTTTATTTTAGCCTACAAACTCCAGCTCTGAGGTGGAGCTGGGATCTGGAGCTCTGCCAAACAGGACCTATGTAGGGGAGGTCAACTTCTACAACCCTGCAAAATTTGACGACCAAAATCAATGGCATTTAATTATATGAAATTGACAAGCAGCAGATAAATAGTGCTAAACAACGACAAAATAACTATTCAGCTAAATTTGTCTTTTTCATATCTTTTGGAAAAAATTGATTTTGGTCTTAAAATTTTGCAAAGTTGTATAATCTCACATTCCCTAGGTAAGGTATTATTTTTAGAAGTTTTGAACACTTTTACATGTGATTTTCATGGATTTTAGTTGTTCATTGGCAATAAACGCCCTTATCAT
Organism: Otatea glauca; assembly: GCA_036346275.1. NCBI lineage: Eukaryota > Viridiplantae > Streptophyta > Magnoliopsida > Poales > Poaceae > Otatea > Otatea glauca. The sequence goes on along the minus strand of CM070722.1, from coordinate 51,718,633 downwards.
GCAAACTCTCTGAAAATCATATATACATGTTTTCAAAAAATTACCATACATAAGGTAGGTAAGATTCTATAACCCTGCAAAATTTGAAGGCTAAACTCAGTGGAATTTGAAAGATGTGAAATTGACATACAGCGGATGAATAATGTTAAACAACGACAAAATCAGTTTTCAGATGAATATGTATTTTTTATATATTTCAAATGAAATTGATTTTGGTCTTCAAATTTTAAATCATTGCAGTATCTCACCTCCTTTACGTACGGTAATTTTTTGAGATTTTTTTTTAAATTACAGGTGGTTTTAATTATTTTTACACGATAAAGATTTAGTACTACACAGAGTACACATGCTGCAGAAAACTCAGCATAATAGTACAACCTATGTATACAGATTGTAAAATCTATCTATACGGATAGTAATACCTGTCACCAGATAGCAAAAAAGACTATTCATTAGTGAGACTTATATCATTATGCTCATCTCGTCGTCAGTAAACTATTGGTGAAAACCGTTCGTAAATCGGAGCTGCGAATAAAATGTTATGGCTAAAACAAAGAAAATAAGATTCATATATAAATAAGAAATGCATTTACCAGTTGATTAGTGGCATGCATGACTATATCAATTGAAGCAGTCCGATACACTAATAATGAAATACATGCCTCGATCGAACTAGATAAATCAAATCTCTACTAAAGCCTGCAAGGTTCCGGGCGCGTCGTGCGTTTGAGCCGTGGAGCAAGCTGGCTCGAGCCGAGCCAGCAGAAAAAATTACATCCGGGTCCTTTTTCGAAAAAAAATTATATATAGGTTCTTTTCCTGAAAAAAATTACGATTATGTCTTTTTTCGAAAAAGAATATATATTACGTATAGTTCCTTTATGCGTTTTTAAGGCTTGCGCTCGGGTCCTTTTACCAAAAAAAGGAATTATGATTAGGTCCTTTTCACAAAAGAAAAAAACGTTCAGTTCTTTTTTTTTTGGAAATAAATATATATTGCATTTATGTCCTTGTTGTGTTTTTCTAGCATAACGTTTAAGCCCTTTTGCGGAAAACACAAAATCATTTTTAGATTCTTTTCGTGCGTTTTCTCGATTTGTTCGTGTGTGGAGTGTCGATCGCGCGTTTTCTAGATTTGCTCGCGTGTAGAGCGACGCCCGCGGCGTGGCGCCGCGTATAAATTTCAGTTAGCCTGAAAGTAGAATAGATTATTCTACATGTAGGCAAGGAGTAGAGTTGGTGGAAGGAGCTTGAATCTAGACTCTGTCCGAAAGTTGACGTGAATTGCCATCTCATTATTGTCCCTGTCGACCCTGTTTGTTCTTGACCATTTCCCTGTGAAAACGTCTCAGCTGGTTACTCCTCCGCAACTCGGGCAATCTCACCCAACAGTGTTAACAAGTTACTGCACGACTAGCTACCTACCTTATTGCCGTGCAAAGCACAAGCTCATTGCTTGCCTACGTAGGGCACAGGGCAATCTGCCATTGGCGTTTCCCATCTTCCCCGTGCCGGCCGGGAGGAGAGATGGGCTGATTTTAGGTAGCCCAAAACCTCTTAGAAAACTACGGCTTTACCTGTGTACTACATATGCGAGGATGAAGCACTACTGTCGTCTCACGAATATCATGCATGCAACCATGCTGAGAAGTCAACATAGACTTCTTGCCACGCTTGTGCTAAGCTGTTGTGATCAATGCGTTGGTGCGGGTAATGAACAGGATGTGCATGTATATACGTGTCCTTGTTTGAGCTGTGTGCATATCTAGCCTTATGAATATAAGTATATTTTTTTTTTCAAATCTAGACTCTTAACGTATATTTTTATAAAAATGACCCTCTCTCCCACCGTGAAAGACGTGCCAGACGACATGTGTCCACTGCCGTCCAGGGAGCACAGGAGGAGGTTGGCCTCGTGGCAATTATGTGCTTGCATGTAGAATAGCCTATATATATAAATGCTATTCTACACGCGGCAACACGGGTGAGTGGGCGCGTCACACGAGCAGGCAAGGTCACACGCACGGGTAGCACGTGCGAACGGGCTGGTGTGGGAGTATGCTATACATGAGGTTGCTGCGCTACCCAGTGTGGGAGGATGCCTTTCGTGCTCCCCGGGTCGCGGAAACGTGTCCTCTCGTGCTCACATGTCGGACCCCGGGAATAAATCCTCAAAATTCTTTGTGTAATATGTACTAGTCCAGAAAAAGCTAGTACAGACAGTAGAAATGATATCACAACATATCCATCGTATATTATTAATTAATTATTTTAGTTTACAAAATGAGTGGCACGCAAGCCAAACAATAAAACAGCGGAAATAAAGTAAATAGTAGTAAAGCCCAATAGATTTGCCACAGCCAATCGACTGAGAAGCGGCCTAATCCATCTAGTCCTCACCATCGTAGAACTCCTCCTCTAAATCAACAGAGTAAGCAAGGGTGAGTACAAAAGTACTCAGCAAGATACATAGGGGATGCAATAATAATGTAAATGATACAAATGAAGGTTATATGGTTGAGTTTAGCGTAAAGCAGCAAGTTTTTCAATGTTGTAAGTATTTTACAAAGGTATATTTTTAAGAAAGATGTTCTTTTTAACAAATTTTATCACAGGAATCCCTCCTGGAGTTAACCCAATTTTTCCCAATCAATGGAATCACTCCTTCCGAAACCATATTTTCAAAGTCATTTTTTGAAAACATTAAAATCTAATCCGTGAAAAAATTGCTCGATATGCCCATGACCGCGAACGCAGCTAATCGATTAGCTTTACACTTTGCAGAGGTTACACAACTTTACCCACAAGATATGACTATCTCTTTTTGCCCAAATACACACTTCATTTGGTGTGTTAGCAGAGAAATCATGACAAAGCTCCTATAAAGCTCCATCCACGTAGTCATACCGCTATGGTTTCACCGCTAGTAGGGTTAAACCGTCCAGTCCAGAAGCCCTCTTTTGCGTCGAGTGGCAGCCTTACACCCACTCCAATTTCAACATAATGGCATGATTGTCCATGATATATTTCATTACAATTATCTAGGTCTGTCACATACCAGACTTGTGGCAGTATGGTAAGACATTACATTTAGCGTAACACAGATCAGTCCTTAATTGACTAGGCGAGCTTTCCACAACCTTTGTGCCTCATGCACCCACCTGTCAACCATTCTCATCTGGTCCAAACCACATTTTTAATTTTTAACTTGATGTCACAAGTAACATAGATTTTACAAGAAATGATAAAGCCTTTAAATAGAACATTATTTAGCTTAAATCCCCCAAAGGTTCTAATCTCGATTCTAAGCATGTCTAAGTATATTTATAATCATTTTGATATTTGTATATATGTCTTGGGGTTACAACGGAAGGTATTCAAATTTTCAAGGTGGTCTTAATTAATTCAAAGATTAACTATTTAATTAAAACTAGGATTGAAACTATGTTGCTAAAATTATGTATGTAATAATTAAAATTCAAAATATAATTTTTAAAACTGGGATCAACATGTTCAAGGGTGTGTAATTTGCTTTGGTCGTAGAGTAGCTACTCGGAATCGATCGTCGGCTGCGAACTCCTTCGGCTCTTTGAAATCTATACGCGAAAAATGTCCAAATTTTAATAAAATATAAAATCAGCATAAAAGAGAAATTTAGAATTTTAGATGAATTTAGAAAGAAAAACGGAGCCAAACGAAGTTCGAACGAAAATGGCTGCCGGAAGTTTAAAAAGAAAAGAAAAAGGATTTTATGAATTTTTAGATTTATTTTTCTAAAGAAAAATCTGGAGTTGACGTCAACTGCCGGATTTTTGTTTTTTTTTCTCCTGGCTTCTTGCGCATGCTGTCTTGGCCATGGCGCAAGGGGAAAAGGGGCTGGGGGCGGCCGTTCGGTGACGGTGGGTCGGCACTGGCACGGCAAGCTCGCCTAAGCCGAGGACGACGGGGGAGGAGCTGCTGGGTGGCAGAGGTGGACGGAAAATGAGGTGGCAACCAGAGTTCAAACCTTTGCGAAATCCGGTATAACGAATGCGAGGGAGCTCTTGGAAAGTGGCAAAATAGGTTGCTCTAGAGTGAGGTACCCTGTGCTCCCTTTTATATGGCGAGAGGAGGACCGAAGGGACGAGAATCGGTGCGAAATTCATAGTGGCCAGAAAAGGGAAGAACATGATTTTAGCTCGGTTTTGGGAAAGATTTGGCTATGAATGGCAAGAGGAGGTGCGGGGGGATTGGATTGGCAAGATTTTGGAAATTTTTGGCGCAAAAAATTCGTGAATTTGTTGAGAATTAAATGGGTTTGGTAAAAATAGTAAAAATACTCTAAAAATCTTGGAAAATTCTCTAAAATACTATGGAATATTTGGAACTCAATAAAATTGTTTTTGGAAATTTTCAGGTTTTAAATTTTCTGCAGAAATTATTTTTGTAAAACTGAAAATAGCAAAAAGGCTTTATAAAATCAGGAAAATTCCAATAAAATTCCAAAATAAATAAATAAATAGAAATGCAAAATTTAGAATGTTACATCACACCTGCTGCCGTGGCATCAAGCGGCTTCCGCACTCCCCAGGTGTCAAAGGGGATACATGCCTCCTGCACGCCTTCCGTGGCAGAGTAATGAGCTATTTTTACAAAAAAAAGAAATACATTAGAGGCTATATTTATAAAAAACAGTGTGCAGTGGGTTAGATATGTACAGTATTCTATATGTTTCTCTGTGAAGACATAGAACTGGAACTCTGGATCAAGCTTGCCGACACAATTTGGCGCTTCCCCTCCCTTGTGCCGTGTTCTTCAGTTCGTTTGTCTGTGTTTTTTTTCGGCGAACACTCTAAAGGCCTTTTGTGTCATCTATCGAAGATTACTGGATTGGTAATCAAGCAGTCGCATGGATTCTCCGAATTCAAGATATTCGCACAAAATCTTAAATTGTAGTAATGGATAATACAAGAAAAGGATAGGTCTATTGGAGTTGACTCGAACTTGACCGATTGTACTGTATCTTTAATTTTCCCAATCAATTTCATATTGAGTTTTAAATCCATAGAGCTAAAAGAGTCGTAGTTCTGTATTCTTACAGTAACACACTAAGCATAGATGATGTAAACTCGCAAGATCGTCTCCCTTACGGATAGTCTCCTGATTTCCCCTTTTCTTGATTGAAACATTTTGTTCAGTACTAAATTCCAGGGAAGCAATGTGCTGTAGAGATGGATTTTCTTTGGCATTTGCTCCACGCCTCCACCCAACCTCCAATGTCCGGACGAGGGGCTTATCTTCAGTGTATCACTATCACCTCTTCTAGGGTTTAGGGCAGAGGCGCAGAGGCGCAGAGCGACCCATCATCTGAATCCGCCAAATATTATGTATACGCCATTTCTATGCTCTAGTGCACAATTGCACGGATATAGATAGATGTAAACTCAAATGTTTATATGTCGCTCTCCGTTCTTTTTGTTGATGTCATAGAACTGCGCCATAGATGGTATATTTTAGAACAATGGTATTTTATTTTGAGAGGTGCTTTCATACTTTTCTTTGTTACAGTTGCACAAATATTAAATCATGAATGAAGGGTAGATGATGATTACTTACCCCTTCGTTTGCTTCAAGATTTATGTAACTTGTATTGGGAGTGAAATCATTGAAGCATTGTTCTTTTATTTTTTGCATACAAATAAATTAAGGATGTTCTACATGCTTATTAGATGTTGTTGGTTTCTTTTTTAATGAATAGCAGTGCTCTCGCCATTTCAAAAAAATAATTTCACCAGCGTCCCGGACGAGCTCCCTTCGTGCCAGGTTGGTGGCGTGCACCTAGCGAAAACGCTGCACATTTACGCTACTCTGTCTTCGATCTGCGCTTTTAAATACCTCCGCAGGGTACATCGATAGCAGCTCAGCTCGGTTCCCCCACTCTGCTTCGCAGCTCCAACTCTCCTTCGGTAGTAGCAGCAGCACTACTAGCAAACAGCAAAAGAAACCAGAACCAATCAGCCATGAGGCAAGGAGGAGGGGGAGGAGGCGGCGACGGGATCAGCCCCGGCAATGTCCCGGTGTGCTACTACGGCCCGGGCGGGCGCGTGCCGGCCTCGCTCGAGCGGCGGGTGCGAGCCGCCGAGGTGCTCCTGCGGTGCGCGGCGTGCGGCCTGGCCGTGCTCGCCGCCGCCCTCCTCGGTGCCGACCGCCAGACCCGCGTCTTCTTCTCCATCGAGAAGGTCGCCCGGTACACCGACATGCAGTCCCTCGTGTGAGCCCTCCATCAACGCCTCCTCAACTTCCCTTTCCTCTGTGTTGGTAGTAGTAAATTTCCTCTCCTTACGGCAAGTAAAATTCTTCCCTTCTTGACAACTCACTGATGCTGTGAGGCAGTGACAGCAGCAAGCGAATCTTTTCTCTTTTTTTTCTTTTTCGCGCAAAAAGCGTCACTGCCTCACTGGAACGGAGGCTCACAAGCCACAGATCACAATACAGTAATATTCCAGAGTCCTCGCGTCGCAGAATTACTTGTTTCGACTGGTCACGGAGGTTGGCCTGTTGTTCTAAGATTCTTTCTAGCTTTTACATAAATAAACAGCGTGTCCCTTACCTTGTGGTTGCTCAGCAGCTAGTGCTGGTAATTTGGTCGATGTCTTAAGACTACTAGTACTACTTCCTTTGTGAGGTACGTCACTTCGTCTAATGGTTACTTGGCGTGTAGAGAAGGCTTCTGAGATTTAGCACCTGATTTGGTTAGCTATATCAGCACACGATGCATTGACAAACTATCGGCACATCAAAGTGATACGTTTAAGACGGTAGAGAGCCGGCGAAAAGATTAATGGCAAGAAAGGATGAGCAACCAACCAAACGTACGTCGATGCAGAGGAAACAGCCGCTTAAAGCTGCAGACGAGGCACGGTTGGGCAGTTTATTTCCTTGTCGAAGCCAAGGCCCATCCATATATACCAGTGCTCCATATGCCACTGCTGCGTGGCTGCAGCAGGAAGCCTAGCATGGACACGGGTAGGCTCGGTCGCAGTTTGCATCCTGGAGGTCGTGGTGCCGTACCAAGAGCAGGAAACTCCATTAATGGTACTGGTTGTCCCTGATGGCATGGCAAAAATGAAGATCCTTGTTTTCTTTGCCAAGTGAAATGGTTAGGAGTTAGGACGGACGACTAGTGCTTTCACTCTGTTGAGTAACGATTCGCACCTACCATGTGGTGGCTGCCCGATGCTGCAGTGTTAATGGTTCGATCATTCATGGGAACGCATAAATGCATTAACCAACTTCTCGCCTACCAGCACGGTTGCGGTACACTAGGATTTACTAGTTTTTAGTTTGTGTGTGTTTGTGTGTATGTGTGTGTGTGTGATGGAAGTAGTAGTATTTGTTTAACTTATAGTATTCTGGTGAAAATGCAAGTGATGCAGTAGTCCATGCTCAGTGATATACTGATATTTCAGTATGTTTGGCAGCCATCAATGGCCAGTATTTAAGTCAATCAGATTTTTTGCTTGTTTTCACTTTGTACTTATTGTCTCCATTGCTGCCCACATTAACAGCTATGAGCAGGACCATCTTCATATTGGACCATGGAATCCAAGAACTAACATACCATTGAAAAGTTAATCAAGGCCGCGAAGTCGTCAGATTTTTTTAGGCAAATGTGGCGTAGTATTATACCATTAGGAAAAAGTCCCCAAAAAACACTGATTTTTTTCTTACAGTTCTTAACTTCAAGAAAACAATGGTTTAAAACTGGAATATAATCAACAATGGTTTAAAGCTGGAATCTAATCAAAGAGACAGTTTGCACGGCTAAAGCTCGTTTGCTTTGATGCAGGTTTTTGGTGATAGCAAATGGGATGGCCGCTTGTTATAGCCTTATCCAGGGTGCAAGGTGCTTGGTGAGCATAGTGAGGGGTAGTGTCCTTCTCAGTAGGCCCTTGGCCTGGGCTATCTTCTCTTGTGATCAGGCAAGTAGTTGTTATTGTCACCATCAGCTTTTCTAGTCTTTTGTTTGCTTTCGTCATTTTCTCGCATGTATGTTCGTCACTGTCGAAGGGTGACCTTTCAGCTATGATGACAACATTTTAAGTGTACATGCTTCTGTTCTGTAGCTGTTGACATTGAACAGGATTTCTACTGCGTAGAAAATGAGATGATTACATTTGTTGGTTGTTGTTAGTTTGCTCTCAAAGAGAAAAGTGATACTGTACCACAATGCACAAATCATGTGAATATGTGATCCCTTTAGTTTTCCTTTGCATCCTTCTGCATACCACAGTAATCTGTCAACAGATATATCCTTATCAATTTGAAAGAAAGGAAAAGGACATGGAATTTATTTTCCAGATGTGTGAACTGTATGAATTTACTGATACAAATAATTGTTTTCGTTTTGCTTTTCAGAGAGAAATGTTTAAGTAAAATACTGCCAATACTGGCCTTTGTAGAAGAGTGAAATTAGTAGGGCAAAGGATTAACTTTTTTGCATTTACGGCATCTAGAAAACTTTTCTGATGCTAGAAATTATAGATTGGGTTATCGTCATGTCACATCCTGTATAGGCACTGTAGTACTGTTGGTATTAAAACTGGCCGCCAGTACAGCAGGTCACATATCACAATCAACATCTAGCTATATTTCGGCATGTTCTATGAAAATTGACAAACAATATGAGCGTAGAAACACTTAATTAAGACGCCCAATATTAGCAGCTGCTCCACCTCCATGTCCCAAACCCAGAACTGAAGAATTGTGTTACATTTGGTAGTACCTTGAAATCATATACTTCTTCCTGCTATTGCGAAACAATAAGATGGATGATACAAGTACAAAGATTTCTCAGTGGCCTTGTAATCAACATGTGCATTTGCTGTCTGATTGCATCATCTGTATTAGTTAAGACCAGAAGCATCACAACACTTATTAATGTGAAGCTCTGGATTGTTCTATTACCTATTCTTAGCATTAAACTCTCACAACATATCGTACTCCACTACTGTTCATCTGGGAGTTCTTTTACCGTGATTAAAATATGTAAGTCGTCCATTCCTTCGAATCTAATAGTTGAAATCAATTTAGGTCTAGTTATAGTACCACCTATAGTATTAGTAGTAAAAATTCAGAGAGAGAGGTAAAAGGGTAAAAAATTCTGTCATATTATTTGTCTTCTACGGTGAAACACGTCCTGTGATCCTCATGAATGGCGGATGAATGGATAAGAAGCCTTTGAAGATTACCAGGTATACGGTGAATTCAAAACTGTGAATGAATTAGGAAAAGTCTAAAATACCCCTGATAAATAAATAGAAAAAATCTAAAACTCCCTTGAGAAATAGATGGTTAGATTATTTCTACTATCACTACTTACTACCTATGTTATCTAGTGTAAAATTTCTCTCATATGGAGGAAGTAGTTTTTACTTTGCTTACTTCTAAACGATCAAAGCAACTGCATCTAGTAGTGAGGTGAAACTTAAAACGATAAGTTATACCTCAGTAATTTTTTTTCTTTTTTACTTCTGAAACTTTTATACCTTTTGAGACTTTGCCAACTGTTAGTAGTAATTTGGCATTCTATCTACTGTGCAGGTGATGGCGTACATCACAATCTCAGCGGTGGCCGTGGCGATGGAGGCCGCGTTGATTGGCAAGTACGGCCAGCCGGAGTTCCAGTGGATGAAGACGTGCCACCTCTACAAGAGGTTCTGCACGCAGGCGGGGGGCGGCGTCGCCTGCGCCATCGCTGCCAGCGTGAACATGGTCGGGATCGCGCTCCTCTCGGCGTTCAACCTCTTCCGGTTGTACGGCAGCGGCAAAGGGAGGAAGTGAAGCGAACCGGTGCTTCTCCTTCGCTGCCCTTTTGAACCAGCCTATGATGATGATCTTGCTACCCTCTTTTAGGTTTTAACACCAAAATCTGGAGAACCATGCATAGCTATGTCCTCCCCCTTTGTTTTAAGTTTTGTGCTGTTGACATGTTGTCAGCGTTAGCCATAAAGTCTGTGGGACACGATCGATGTATATGATGTGAAGTGATCGAAGGTGTTTGTAGTAATATGAGCAATAAACGAGCGAGAAAGCGATGAATCGGTGTGGCCGCCGGCAGGATGGCAGGGCTAGAAAATTTACTCGGTTAGGTGGTGCTGCTGGTGCTGCTGTGCTGTGCATGCCCAAACTTTACTGCTTGGTGGTGGTGGTGGTAGCACCAGCAGCAGTAATTTGGATGCCATTGCAATGGCGAGTTGGCTACAGGCATGTGGTGTGTTACGAGATTGGTACAGATGTCACAGTGTGAAACAAAGAAGTTAAACTGTTTCAGGTCAAATGGTTCTCTGCTCTCTTTTTTTATATTAAATGATTATCTGCTCTTGTCAACAGTGCCGGAACTTGGAAATTCCATATGGGTGTACCTCTACCGATCTGCCGTAGTACCGCGCTGAGCATCCGCGTTGTTCGTTGTGCCAGCCCCTGTCCCTATCGTGCTGCTCGCCAAGCCCGTGCCTCCCTCTCGATGGCCTGAGCTGCTTGCTACGCCACACGCCAGTGATCGAAGGTGAGCGCCTTCACGTTTCCAGCTCGGCCGAGGACGGCATGACAATCTCCGGTATTGGACATGACTAGGCTACCCTTTTGGTGCAATGCTGTGACGCAGTATGCGCCCCCACTCTCCTCCCTCTTGAGGAACTCATCATCAGTATTCAGGTAGCCCCTCCTCACCGCCCTCACAATCTCGCTACTGTTGGCGCAGTCCACCTTCCTCATCTCTTCGGCCAAGAAATTGGGCATGTTCTCGACAGTGAACTCCGCTGCGCTCTTCCCTCCGTGGCCATCTAATACACCAAACAACTCCTGCACAGTTGAAAAAAATCGAGAAAGTTTACTTTTAATAAATTTTAGAGGAAACGACTGAAACTTTCCACCCATTTTAGTCCTGGATGCCATGATTGAAGCACAATTTCAGGTTAATATACAAAATCACATGCCAAAATTACGCAAATCGAACATATGAGTTGTATCGAGTTTAGGGATGGCAATGGGGACCCGATCCCGTTTTCATGGGAATTCCCTATTAGGGACGGGGGGAAATCTCTCTCGCGGGGTTTATTGGGGAAAATAGTGCCCCCGTCGGGGATCGCGGGGACGGGGACGTTCCACCGTTCCCCGTCCCCGATCCCCGTCTCCGTGTTATCACTAATAGGTGGAAGTAAATGATCATTCTCAGAAGGAAAAATATATATGTGAGGCTATTATTAATAAATATGCTAAATATGAATTACTTTAGTGATTCACTCACTTCAACCATACATGCACCATTACTCTAGTGATTCATTCATGTAGTATGTGATCTTTTATATAGCATTTTCGGGGATTATTCCCCGTCGGGGCCCCGCAAACCCGTCGGGGATCGGGGACGGGAGAGAATTAAGCCCCGTGTACGGGGACGGGGACGGGGGCGGGGAAATTTTGCTTATCGGGGATCGGGGATGGGAGGGCGCTCCCCGCGGGGATTTTCCCCGTTGCTATCCCTAATCGAGCTTACCACTTGGGGATCTCCGCCGAGCGTGACCTAGGCAACATGCCGGTCCTCCATCTCCACCCTTGTCCTCCCCTTCCCCTCCGATAGTAGACCGCGAACTCCTCCCCCTCCTCCTCCACCTCGTTCCTCGGCACCGACCTAGCAGGGGCAGAGGAGGGCGGCCGCCGAGGTCGACTGGGGTGACTGTGATGTTGGCCTAACTCATAGGATCGATACACACGATTTCTCGTGGACACATCTAACACAAGGACAACATGTGGGAAGTGAAAAAACACAAAAGAACACACATAACTTACTTAGTAAAGACGCATCAAATCAATTGTGCTCTCCTAGTTTTTCTTCTTTTATTCACCCACCTACTAACTGATCACATGATAGAGTACATATTTATACACACGCCAGGCAACAAGCTGCTCTTAACTCACGCCATGCATCCTGCATGGAAGCCACTACTAATTGCATGCGCAACTCCACTAACCCTCCTACATACGATGCCATGATCCATAGGATCGGTCCACCCCTTGACTTGATCCTAACATAACATATGCCAAACCAACTATTGCATGCATTGATGGGTCCTTTGTGCATGTAACTCATCTACTGCACCTAGGACTCAAAAACACATGCATGACGTGCACTCCTAGCCACTACCATGCAGCTACATGCAAACACATGCAAACACTAATACAGCAAGATTATTTCCGGGCGACGCCTCCGCCTTGCGGAGCTGCGCGCGTAAGGCGAAGGGGCGGAGCGGTGAGCCGGTAGTGGGAGCTGGCACCAGGGGCGAGAAGAACTCCGAGGCGGAGGCCGAGGCGGCCTTACAAGAGAGCGGGTGGTGCGACGAAGAGAAGACGAGGGGTGCGAAGCCAGCGAACACGATCAACCGGTCAGCGGCAACGAGGGCCCACATCCTCGTGAGCGCGGAGGCTGTCGCTGCCCCACTGGGCTCGGCGCGCCTGCTCTCGTCCCCAGCCACCTCGCCATCCTCGAGCCTCCACCAGCTGCCCCAGGGAGCACATTCCACACTAGGAGGGGACCAGGGGTGGCTATGCCAAGTCTCCAAATTTTGGGGGTGTCGGGGCATACCCGACACCCTATTTAGTTCTGCCTCTGCTTGTCAAAGTAGTATATGCTCCCAAGTCCAAACCTAGACTATCAAGCGGATGCATGATATATCATATATGGCTCTTTGAGGACTCAGCTAGCTCAATTGGCAAGGGACGTGAGCTGCACGTCCGTCTGCTCGCCTTCGAGTCATTGGGCGTGCGCGCTCAAGGAGGGTCAGTTGCAAGCCTTGTGTGCGTGTGTATGAGGGAGTGTGTGCGTTTGTAGTCCAACTGTTCTTTTTTTATAGTGAATACCAGAGTTCGTAGCCATTATATATATATACATACATATATATATACATATATATATATACATATATATATATATAGGAAGCCGAAATGGGGCACCATGGTGCTCAGGCACCATGGTGCTCAGGCACCATGGTTTCAAATGCGCGAATTCAAGCTATATTTGAGTATATTTTTTAAAAATTTCAGTTTTAGGGTATATACCCATCTATAATAATTCAAATGAAACACATACCTTTGAAAAAATATACTCGAATTCAAAGATTTTGAACGAGTTTGGATCACATGCTTTGCTGATTTATATATAAAATCAGCATATATCTACAAACAAACTATCATCAAAAAGGGAAACTCTCGTTTGAATTTCAGTTCAAACTTGTTTGAACTAGTTAGTAAACCAGTTAAACTCAGTATCCTAAAAATTTCAAAAAAAATCGCATGAAAATACATAGAGAAAATATCCTTTTTAGATCATGGTGTCCTAGGTAATTATAATATATATATATATATATATATATATATATATATATATATATATATATATATATATATATATATATATATGGCTCTTTGGACCGGGAGCAATCAGTTAGACGCGTACATGACGCGAGGGCCCAATGAGGAAAGCCTGATCATATGTCCTGTGGGCTGGGCCTTGCGTGGTATTGAGATTTAACTACAAGTGTCTAAGCACCTCTCAACAACAAAGAAAAAGTGCTAGTGACAAGTATCACTGCAATCATTGGGACCCAAATGGTGATGTCCATACGATTATACGAACAGAAGTTACGGATTTCGAAATCTAGCATGAATCATGCACCTAATTTTGAAGGGAATTTCAATGCAGTACACCAAACTGTCAGCCCCAGAGCCTTGCATCGACCAGTCTGTTCTTGCAGCCTGCCTTATCCGTCAGCGGCTTGTCAGTTCTGTACTTTTGTAACGTTTTGGGCAGTAGAATTCCAGTGAAACCATACATATAATGTCTTATTCAATTCTATGTTTGCCCTAACTCTCGTGCACTTGCCTTGCAAAAAGAAAAAAAAAGGTTATGCACTTTTGCTACTATACGACTCCTATGTTTCTTCGCAAGTTGCAACACACGAACAATGTATATAAGCAATAACAATTCGTGCAAATTAACGATCTGTAGTTTTCGGAAAAGCCAAGTCAGCAACCTGAAATTAATGTACAACGCGAGTTAAGGATGCCTACACAAGTTAGCGAGAAATTAATGATCATACGAGGAAGAGCACTGCATGCTTGCATCCAGATGCGGCAATGTCACACTGCATTCAAGACAAAACACACTCAGTAGTCAGTAGTCGTATTTAAGATATGTGTGAACTGTGAAGCATAGCAGCACAGAGAAGAACCCTGTTTATGATGCTCCTGGAGCTGTACGCATATTCTGGCCGTAGTGTCTTGTAGCCTGGAATCCTGTTCAAGGCAGGCCTTAGCTAGCTGGCTATGCTACCGTGCATCACATCAATCGACAAGCATTGCTCCATATCTCCTCATGTTCGATGCAGATTGCCTAGCAAATGGACTATGCTTGCACGTACGTACCGAGTCCATTCACTTTCAATTGCTCGAGTCTTTCGAAGTTTTAACTGGTGTACACATCGCTGCATGCATTCGGTCTGCTCCTTTCACCCTGGCATGGGAGCTTGTCATATGTGAAAGACATGCAGTAGACACGAGCTTGGGACGTTGCGTGCAGCCTCTTCTCACACGTGACCATCTCGATCTCGCCCTCCTGCAACCCTACTAGTCCCATCAGTATCGGACAGTACTCGATCGATCCAAGAACCATGCACGCGAGGATCGTACCAAAACGCCATCGATCGCTAGCTTGTGACTTGTGAAGATTGACCGCTTGCTAGACAGATCAACCTCTCTTCGCCCGTCTCGTGAACTCGGTCTCGGCGCGGCGGCCATGCGTGCATGTGTGTAGACCTGGGTGGGTACTGGGCTGGACATTTTTAGGCCGATCCGTGGCATGGTAGGTATGATATGGATGAAGCATAATATGACACATATGCACACGGATTGGCCCGGTACGATACGAATGACAGTCTTGTATCGGACCTCGCGATCGGGTACGATGAGCGACATGACACGGTACGTTTGTATGGGCTGTACTTAGACCGATACGGCACAAAAACAAGCCCGATTGGTCCAAGGCAGGCACGACACGCGACAAAGCGCTCTGCCGGAAAAGGGGGGATAACGGAGATGGTAAAAGATAAAGAATGGAAACCGGAGAGTACATGCTCACTGATACTGAACACGTGCATCGAGCCGCTCCACACTGGGGTACCTCACACTGGGTGTAAGGTTTATAACGAGGCAATAACTCTGTACCTATTCAAGAATGAATAAATTTTAGTTATTTTTCTCAATATTTGTGTCCACTACCTCAACTCCGTACGTCTTTGACTCCTTTTCTCTTGTAGCAAAAGGGCAAATAGATCAGATCTAGACCGGCATGAATCACAAATAGACCATGTCTGGGCTTGCCGAAGGCGAACTAGGTCAGCACGGCACGGCACAGTAGGCCAATCGTGCCATGGCGACACGACACGATTTAGTCACGAAGCCCGATGGGCTGGTGTCGGCTCGGGCCGACATGTGTGAGCAAGCAGTTGATCGACGTGTTGCTATTGTCTCTGTGTCACTTGTGCGACACTAGGCATGGTTCAAAAAACTAACGAAAACCACCTAAAAACTGCGGAAAAATCCGTACCGCGCCGGTACGAAAAATAGAACCGCTCGGTTTATCGGTGAAGTTTAAATTCAAATTCAGAAAATTATACAATTTTTTTTAAAATTAGTATTAATAGTTTTATGACCTCTCGTATGAATATTTTTTTAAAAAAACGAAGCTTGAAGATGTTTTTGAGCTATTTAAAATATAGATAATAGAAAAGACAAAAAAAAAAGCTTAGCCTGCAGGCTTTTAACCCACATGCCAAACCGCCCGTGGGCCACTGGCCCAACCCTTTTGCCATGACCTGGCGACCAATGCCCACTGTCTCACCAACACATTCACTACGCAGCAAAATTCCCCACTCGCGTTCGTCCTGAGCCGCCAGGTTCTCGGCTCGGTTGCATAATTTGGTGAGTTATTTGAACTGTTGGTCGATCGTCGATAGCTTCGGTTGATTGATGCTGGTACGTACGATGGATGCATGTAGCTGCTGGGCTTTCGCGACTTGTCGATCGATGACAACGTACTCGATCGATCTCTGCCTGTCTCGTGAACGCCCCTTGCTGCAGTCTCCATGTCGTTTACGAGGAGCCCATCGATTCCCCGGTAGAGTACGCTCGCTTACACAAGTGTTCCCCAGTGTAGATGTCGATGGCTATTCAGAAATATCGACTATCCTTTTTTTTTTTAAGTTCCGGACGAGTAATGAATGTGCGCACATGATGCAGGTGCAGCTTGCAAAAACTTCGTGGTACAGTGGTACTACCGGTTAGCTTGCCAAAAATTTTTTTTGTCATACCTCGTGAGCTCTCCTCAGGGTTCCAAATCTCACCGAATTTCGTTGAAATTTTGGATTTTGGGTCTTCACGAAATCTAGACTACCAGTCGGATAAAAATAAGTAATTTTTTTTGAAATTGCTACAGTATTTTCGTTTTTATCGACGAAATTTCATATTTTTTGGCCGGTTTTTGAACTTTTAGGGCCGGATTTGGTCCGATAACACTTAGGCCAAGTCCAACGGTTCCCCGTATCACTCTCTTCATTGTATTTACAGGGCTCAGAAACCTCTAACAGTTCCCTGCATAGCCCCTGAATGCATAGAGGGAAGCCCTGCACCCTGCATATATGAAGGACTTCTTTCTCCCCTCATCCATGGTGGGACCAACGTGGGTTGTGGCTGAGATGTGGGCCATTTATTTTTGTTGGTTTGGAGGGATTGGGATAGAGGGAATGGTTGGAGAAAATTTTAGATGAGGGGAGGAATCTTTTGATGGAGGGTAATATAGAGGGAAAAATATAGAGGGAATGGTTGGACTTGGCCTTAGGAAAGTCATCTCCTATGAATATTTTTTTGAAAAACCGAATTTTTGAGATATTTTAAAATTTTGGCAGAAAAATTGTCAGATTTTTATAAAATTGTACAAGCTTCATAATAATCTGAAAGTTTTATGGTACTATCTTTAGTAGCTTAGGATCATACCTAAATTTTTTTAAAACAATTCAACTTCATTTGTTATCCTTAAAAAATCAAAAACAGAATGAACATAATTGGGACAGTTACATTGTCAGAATTTTATAATTTTTCTTGAGTGTGATTATGATCTAAATTTTTTTGAGTGATTAATAATTGCCTCATTAATATTATATAAAATTTTCAAAATAATTTAACTTTTTTGTTTGGTTAATCAAATCTATTTAAGCATTGAACTTCGTTTGTTATATTATATTTCAAAAATAAAAAAGAGAAGAACATAAATAGTACTGTGCCTTATAAGAATTTTATAAATTCACTGGAGTGTGATCCGGATTCAAAAATTTTATGATATATTAAGAACTTCCTTATCACCCTTCTGTAAAATTTTCAAAAAAATTAATTTTTTTATTGCTAAAGCAAATTTATGTATTGATCGGCAGGATTTTATTAGGACGTAGTACTGTCTGAATTTTTAAACATTATTTGAGAATGGTAATCATCTAAAAAATTTAAATAAACATTAATGTTACATCAGGACCATCCATAATTTTTTTAAAAGTTTTTAACGTGGTTTAGATAATTTTTTATTTTTTCAAGTTTGCCGATAAGCCTTTTAACAAGGCAGTAGTACTGTTCGAATTTTTAAAAATTTATGAAGTTTGATCATCATCTGAAAATTTTTATGAGAATGTTAGAGATGCATCATAACCATGCAATTTTTTTTCGAAAGTTTATAACGTGGTTTGAACCATTTTGCATTCGGTTCAAAATTACTGTTTAGCGTTTTATCAGGACAGTTGCAATGTTTGAATTTTTAAAAATTCCACGAACTTCATAATTATCTGAAATTTGTGTGGAAATATCAGCTATGTGTCAGGACTCTCCAAAAACAATTTCAAAATTTTTCGACATCTTTGACCCACTTTTTTGCCGTTTGAAAAACGCCGAAAATTCGGGTATTTCGCCCGAATTTTTGGGATTTATTGGCGAAATTTCATTTTTCTCGGTAAAAAACAAACCGGATTTGATTTTTTATTTTTGAATTTCGAACGAGATTTGTTCGAAATATCCGAATTTCGGTAAAATTTTGGATTCCGATCCGGGCGATATTTTATCTGAAAAAGGAATTTGAATCCTCGGCTCTCTTGTATTTATGTGTGTGCAGGGCAACCTCGATTCATGTAACGCACGCCTACGCATCCATGCATTTTCAGGATCTCGGAGTAGCTGTTATCATCTCGGTACTTTGGATGTGTCGGGTATGACTGCAACACCGGGAACTTGCATCAATTTACCCCGTGGTCTCTTCCTTGAACTAAATTCTCTCCTTTTCATCTCAAAAAGAATAAATTTGTACCTTCAGATCTGATCGAATATTGTAGCTGTGATTCTCGATCGAGCATGCAGCCTGCGCATGGCGCCACCCGACCGTCGCACTTGCGGTACTGTTTGCATCATCTGACGCGGCGAACGCTTCTGTAGCGAGCTAATCGACGGGACAACACACCATCGAGCCGAGACAGCCTTTCTAGAAAGGTTATTTCCCGATCTGGAATGCGCCCACGCGCGCTTTCGGTCCGGTCGCACGTCGAGGCGGCCACCGGACCGCTGGCGATTCGAGTCTGGGAGATGGGAAACGTTTTCACGCTTGCATGCATGGCAATTCCGGGGAAAAGCCTAAAATGATGGAGCAGGAACCGACCCGGCAGATCTGTGCCCTGCATCGCTTCGGCATGCAATTTTTTTTTTCTGTCTCCCTCGGAGCTCGTCAATAGATTCCGTTCCAGTACGTCCTTAATTGGAACAACTCAAAGTTTTCAGGCAGCAATTTCAGACATCGACTCGCTGTTTGAAATGCGCGAATATGATATGGACTGTGGGTGATGGTAATTAATCATCCACTCGATCTCAATTGATGTCAGTACTTCTCTTGTAAATCATATACACGGCTGAAATCTGAAACAAAATTACACTGGTACTCCTGCTACTATATTGTTGTTTCTTTTGGCCGAATATCCAAGAGCTATCCAAAGAACAGCAATAGATCGGCTCCAAGCCTCCAACAGCCAACTAGGCTGCTGCTAGTGGTCCATTTCACCGGCGGTCCCCGGACAGTAGACTGTTGGGCGAACCGTGCCGAGCGTATCCAGTAGAAGCAACAGCTTACCCTTTGCGGCAAAAAGCTGGCGTACGTGCAGAGCGCAACGATTGTCAGCTGACGAGAGATCAGTTCGGCATCACCATCGATATCACTCGTCAGTCATCCCCACCGGCAGCGGCCCAGCCAAGCCATGGAACGAACGAAAGCAATCGCGAAAGCTAGTTGAGGTGATTAGTACGTAAGAACGACATGCGCGCGACTTGCACGCAAGCATCCAGCCGAAGCAACAACACCAGGAGGGATACAAACCGAGTGCTTAGATATAGCATGTCGCCAAACGGATGCAAACAAAGCCCAAGCGTACACCGGGCAAAGGAACGATCAAAAGGGAGGAAAAAAAAAGAATCATTATTCGCATTTTTAATGCCCCTCCGGTACTGCTTAACTAATCCTTATTGTTCGTACTAGTAATAAGTAACCAAATTATGTTAAGCGTGCGTCGAACAAGCAGCACACGCCAAGAACGCGGCGACATCGAATCGTACAGCCGGAATTAAACGAGCGAAAGGGAGGAGGTGGAATTATGTCCGCACATTGATCACGACACGTCCACGGGTTTGCACAGGAACAACAGCGACGACGGCTGCTGCTGCTGCCTACCGGCCCCGCCGCCGCCGCTCCCGCCGCCGAGGCGCTCGTAGCAGTCGATGGAGAAGAGCGACAGCGAGAGGGAGAGCGACAGGTGGGCCCGTGCGTGCGCGTGGGCGAGGGCACCCGCGCGGCCCAGCCGGTCGAGCGCCGGGCCGAGGCAGAGGCGGTAGAGCTGGCGGTACCCGCCGAGCGCGGCGACGACGGAGCGGGTGGCGGGTCCCGCCGTGGGGCCGGACGCCGGCCCCACATGACGGAGGCAGAGCGCCTCCCAGACGGCGTCCCGGCGCGCGACGGCGGCCCAAAGGCGGCAGACGCAGGTTGCGGCGGCGAGCGAGCGGCCGTCGAGGCGGGCCAGGATCTCGGCGAGGAGGTCTGCGTTGTCGTTGATGTTGTAGGCGCCGCTGCCCAGCAGCTGCATGCGCAGCTCCAGCTCCGTCACCACCACCACCACCTCCTCCACCTCCTGCCGTGGCGCGGGCCGTCCTCCCATGTACACGGCCGGCCGTGCCGGTGCCTGTGCCGCTACCTCGAGGGTAGTGCAGGCTAGTTTCGTGGAGAAGAGGGAAGTGGGAGGTGAGAGCGAGACGGGTGGCGAGCGTATATATAGAGAGGCGCTGGGGTTTTGACTATGTTCTTATGCGCGTGTGGGAGCACCCCAAAAGGCGATTAAAGCCTTCTTGGAACCAATGGCAGTCGCCGTAGAAAGCTGAGAGTGAGTGTGCTAATTACTCGCTGCTATCTGCCGCAATATATAATCATCGTAAAGTAAAGAATCCGAAGGTGTAGAGAGACCGTAGAGAGCTAGAGAGAGAGAGTTTTGTGGCTTGTGAGGCCCAGGCCGTGAGGGTATCTGGTGTTGCCGGTGAACGCGGAGATGGGGCCAAGCGGGACGGGCCAAGGAGCGTGGAGATGCGCGACGTTAGAGGAGGCGTAGTAGGCGCTGCGACTTAAGTATTCGCGCTCGTTTTGACGTGAGGAGGTGTGTGTTCTCGTCCTCGGGAAGCGAGGGGGACACACAGCAGCGTACGTCGTTACACGACCGCGTTGCGAGCGCGCGCGTGTAGCGTAGCGCTGTGAGCTTGTGAGAAGTGGGGATTCTTTTGGCTTTACGGCCGGCTCGTTTCCTTGCATGTCGATCGACGGGCGGTGCGGTGGCCGGCAGCGCGCCCTGCCCGGCCGGTTGTTGTCTGCTAGTGTAGCTCGGTCAAGCGGACGCAATGGTGTTGCCAACTCGCCGTGCATGACAGCCGTTGATAGGCAACCAAATTGAGATCTCTCTCTCCGCCTTAATTGCATCCGTACATGGTTCATACTAAGAGCTAGCAAAAGCTGTTTTGTGTGCGAAATATTGTGCTGTCGCAAGTTTACAACCTAAAGCTGGTTAGCACTTAGCACACTCCTTTTGCTGGTATCTTGTAGCCTTGTACAGTGAAGGTGACATTTCATGGAAGCACCGGAGAAATATTTGTTTGGGTATATCCAATGCTGATCTTTACGTGTGAATGCGTACTTCTTTCTGTTGCTTTAGACTTTGGTCCATCCACCTTTGCTACTGCTTTGGACTTGTCACCACTACAAAAAAGGACATCACTGCCGGATCAACATCAAGATCACCGCGGATTTTGACCGGTATTTTAATCGCGTGATAGTCGGGACTATCACTGCCGGTTCTTCAACCGACAGTGATAATAATATCACTATCGGTTTATATTATACAACCGGCAGTGATTATCACTGCCGGATTTTTATCCATAACCGGCAGTGATAACAACTTATCACTGCCGGTTGGTATTTTTCTATCACTGCCGGTTGTTATTTTTCAACCGGCAGTGATAATCCATATCACTGCCACTTAATATTTTCCAACCGGCAGTGATAAGGTGGTATCACTGCCAGTTATTTCTCTAAAACCGGCAGTGATAAGTACAGTGCCATATTCTCCTCCAAAACCGGTTACATAATTTTTTTTTGTATTATATGTATGATGTAACCCTGTACTATATATATATTGCACAGTACATTTATTCTGTACGGTATATTTTATGCGCAATATTAACGAAGTATTGGTAAAGAATAATTCAAATATATTAAATCATCATAATATTTAACATTGAATACCGAATACTCATTTAATCATGACAATATTAATGAAGTATTTGTAAAGCATAATTGAAATACAGTAAATCATCGTAATATTTAATTATTACATTGTTCATTGAAAATCGTTCACATTTCAGTTAATTGTAGCGTGTGGCTCGTAAAACTCGCCCTTCGGGTTGATCACTTCTCGAACGATGAACCCGACCATCCGCTCTCGAAGGGCTTCAACTTCACCATCAAGTAGGTGTTGGTGCCGAGCTTCACGCTACCGTCATTAAAGAAAATGATGCATTAATTAGTGTCGTAGTTTTTATAAAGAAAAGTATGCGCCAACATGTAATGATATACCATCTCGCCGTTGTAGTCAGGATCATCGATTTAACGTGTGTATGTGTGTCATTAAGTAGTATGCACATAAATTGTTCCCTTGCGTCGTCTTAGGCACGGAAAATCGGTTCTTATTCGAACTTCTTCGTGAATGGACGGCATCGCGTGCTCTTCTTATGTATTTTGTGTACGCCTGTATGGTTATGAATACTCGTTAAACTTAATTAGGTGTAATTAAGTGCAATGGAATGAAAGATTACGGAGCAATAACGCAACGACCGAAGTTTACTGCCTAGCAATTCTATTACTTCTTTGTAATCGCTTGTCGGTTTCTCATTGAGTCCAACACGTTGATCGTGCTATCGTCTAACGTAATGACGAGAAGGATCCAAATGAAAGTCGCAGGCCCATTAGTCATGACATGGTGTTGCACATGAGATAAAACCGACTAGTAGGCAGGAAACACGATCGAAAGTTGTAGGGTAAAAGTACGTAGGTCTTGTCTTGTAACTTTAGCGCGCTTTAGTACGCACTCCTCGATCTCTCTCCGTCGATGGATCTTTAATAAGTTTGCAGCTGACAAGGCCGGATCGAGGAATCCTACCTTTCATTTAAGTCCGCTCGAGTGTCATTGTCTCCATTCTATATAAGAAAGAAGTTAGACACTAAGTTTAAGTGTACGTGAATGTACAAGATTTAATTATACAAGAGACTTACAGAGTCCACATTCTTAATACGCACACGCCCGAGCATCTCGTTGGTACAACTGGTATAACTCGGAGGTTTCTACCGTAAAACTCCATCCATATTGTGAAAATCCGCTTTGTATTTGACGGGGAACACGTCGTTTTTTGTCTCTTGGACAAACTGTCGATACCATTGATGTAGACGCCGTAATTGTGTCGTCAGTCTCTGCTCCTCGTTTGGATCCACCAATGCTTCCCCGTTAACGAACTTCCACCTTAGAGGAGGCCCCTGCCCTTTAGCACCCTTCTGGTCTGCAGCAGTAGCTCTTTTACCAACCTGTCCTTTAGATTTCTGCCTAGAGATGCGCTCGTAGTCTGATCGTTGGCTAGGTTGAGGAGATTCGGTTGCCCGTCCAGTCTGTTTAACCGTCGCTATGTCTAGGAAGAAATCTCTTTTGGCAGCTTCGATTTCAACTTTATCAGTCTCAGCGCTTTTTGAAGTGAGCTGTCACGCTGGCGTCTACTTCCTTTCTAGTTTCTTCTTCGGTCATGTCATATGCTCGTTTCTTACCAAACTGTGCTGGCTTCACAGATGTGGCACTTTTCCCCGCTGACCGTGATGAATTTTGAGATCGCGCTGCTCTATCATTATTTTTCAGTGGCGCTGGAGCACGAGGTGGACTTTTTTTCGGTGACGGAGGAGGACTTTTACTACCTGGATAGGCCGCGTCGTCATCATTATTATCATCATCGCCATTGTAGTCATCGGATAAAAACATTATGTAGCGCTTTCGCCACGCGATGAATGTGCCCGTGCTTTGTCCAAGAGTATTTCGCCTTCCTCATTTGGGATCGTGACCTCAACTTCACAAGAATTGTCAACCACACCGTCTCATCGATACTCGCGTAGCCCTCGTGAATTTGGCGGTTATGCAACATCCGCCTCGCCGCACGGCCAAGCCATCCTTCACCACCTTAATGGTTATGTTCGCTAGGGGCGGTGCGCATCGCAACGTGTCGGCTCTACGATTTTGTCCACAGAAAACTACAGCCGAGTCCTTCGGGAGCGCCACGACGCTGGTCGCTTTTATGAGCAATGGCGGGACTCGAGGTCATGTGCGTGACGTTCA
Organism: Otatea glauca; assembly: GCA_036346275.1. Taxonomy (NCBI): domain Eukaryota; kingdom Viridiplantae; phylum Streptophyta; class Magnoliopsida; order Poales; family Poaceae; genus Otatea; species Otatea glauca. The sequence continues at coordinate 51,694,562 of CM070722.1, read as the reverse complement.
CGAGGACGCCGCTAGCATTTCTTGCATCTTTTGTATCCGTTTGAAATTGAATTTCCTTTACCGCATCCTTTCTTCTATTACTCATACACGTGCATCCAATCGTTTGTCTAGTTAGCTTCGGACGCTTATAGATAGAAGCGTCCTCGGGAACGCCGCTTTCCAGGCACCAAGCTAAACCTCTAGTACGACTGTGGTGCTCTTTGTTACCAGTATGCGTGTTAGCTCGTCGTTCTCTCTTCTTGGTTGGAAGCGATACGGTAGCTTGGGCATGGGCATCCGCGATCTTCTTGAAATTTCCTCTTCTTTCGCTCAAGCTTAAGCCGCCATCATCCGACAGACTAGCTCCTCGCAAGCATCCAATACTTTGATCTCGGGCCATCTCTGACGTCGCAGAACAACTCCACTAAGAATTAGCTCTTCTTCCTTCCATCCCACTTGGGTACTTTCTTCACATAGCCACCGGTGCCTAGCGTATGGGGTAAACGTTCTTGTCCGAATTTGCTTTGTTCTTTTCAACGATAGCCCGGCTTCATCGGACTTCTTATATTGCACTAATTCATCCCAAAATTGCCTCAACCTCTGCACGATCAAAGTTCGGCGTTTCATCCTTCTTCACATACTCCTTATTCACTTTGTCTTCCAATTCTTCCGTGAGATTCCCATGATGGCTATTGCACGTTTCTTCGCATGCTCCAACCGATCTTCGGGAACTGGAACTTGGATGTCAAATCTGCCCACAATGCTTCCTTGATTTCATCGGAACATACGACGGCAAACGCCACGACGTGTCCATGATTTGTAGGTGATGGGCACGTTATCTCTAGCTAGGACCCCGCATGTCGTTCAAGATGGCCCAAGCGGTGATCTTTGGTATAACGGGTTCGCCGATCGCATTAAGCTCCACGATCACCTTCGCTCACCCGTCCGCAACTTGTTAGGACCTCGCTGACGATGTCGTCTCTGCCCACGTGATGTCCGCATCGCATTTCGACTATTTCATTACTCGCCTAATCGGTATACGTGAGACCTAGGTCCGGAATAATTACCTCGTGCACGCTTGTTGCCTCGGTTTGTCGCAGTTGAGGAAGCTTGTCGCTTTGTTCCGGCTTTGTTCAATGCTCAGCGCCATCCGGCGCTTGTTCTGGTTAGCGCCATGTGCACTAATTTATCTAAAATTTAAAATTAATAAAGGCATGAGATGAATGTGATGGTATACGATAAATTGGTCACGCACGGTTGTGGACCAAATAGACTAATTATACGTATAATATAGAGAACAAAACCGACACATACAATATATAAGGTATTTATTACATAAATATAATAAATACAATGTATTGTTAAAACAATAAAAATCTCATTACATGAATATAACAAATACAATATAAGGTATTTATTACATGAATATAACAAATACAATATAAGGTATTTATTACATGAATATAATAAATACAACATAATAAAATCTCATGATGCTCCTAGAATCCAATATGCTTTGCCAACTTTAGCATCTCCGATCAAGAAAATCTCCTGCAAATCTTAGATTTCAAATGTTAAATCTAATTTGCATATAGTGTGAAGACTTCTACAAGATTCTTCATAACAAAACCTCACTAAGCTGGAAATAGGAACAAATTACATTTAATCAGGAGAGCAAACAATTGATCCTGAAAAATGTCAATGTATTGCTAATTGTGCAGATTAAAAACTAATTAATTCAACAAGTTGAGTAAGTAATTGTTTATCTAAGTGTTATAGTTTCGTAAAGCAAAGAACAAATTAAGTAGCATAAAGAAATGTGTTCAGGGAGATAAATTATTATCTTTAACCAATTGACGAGATAAATTATTATCTTTAAGCAATTGACTATGAACGTTTGACGCAATTGAGAAGATATCTAAAGTAGCGTCATGAAAATTGCAGTTCAGGAGAACTTGAGTAGATTCAAAACCGAGTCCTTAACTAGAAATCATAATATCACCTTGATGGACCTAATTTGAACATTATGAAAATTTTTCTAGTAATCGAATGCATATCATGTTAACACAAACAAAAATTAAGATGTTTGGCTACCGATGTAGAGCCTGTACATGTGTGTGGAGTACAATATATGTCTATGACATCACCTTACAAATATATGATGCAATTCAAACATTGTCTACATTCTAATGATTTTCTGTAGTAAACTAATTGACATATTGGATCGGTTAATCACATGACCAAAGATCCATGTAAAACAATATACGGCGATCACAACATTCACAATTAGTTATTTGCATTGTAGAACAAGCAAAAGTACACTACTCGGTACATAGGAGGGTCGGCGCGGAGAAGCACCGGACGTGGACGAGGGCTGGGGCGGTGCAGAGAAGCACCGGCGCGGTGGAGGGCCGGACGTCGAGGAGGGTCGGCGCGGTGGAGGCGGGCGCGGAGGATGGCTTGCGCGGGAGGAGGGCCGGCGCGGAGGACTAGTCGCGAGGAGGGCCGGACGCCGAGGAGTGCCGCGCGGTTGAGGCACGGTGCGGAGGAGGGCCGGCGCGGGAGGAGGGCTAGGCACAGAGTGTGGGAAAACGGCGAAGTGTGGGAAGAAGACCGCGCGCGCTTATATATATATGACAATCACCGCCGGTTCACCAAAGAAATCCAAGAAGTGATATAACTATCATCGCCGGTTGAAACTAGAACGGCAAGACTACCTCCACATCGCCGCCGGTTCTAATTAGAACCGGCAGTGATGTGGAGGTATTATCGCCGGTTCTAGTTTCAACCGGCAAGGATATTTAAATATCACCGCCGGATTTTCTCTCGAACCGGCAGTGATATGGAGGTATTATCGCCGGTTCTAATTTCAATCGGCAAGGATATTTAAACCTCACCGCCGGATTTTTCTCTAGAACCGCAGTGATGCGGTGGGCCCTAAAAGTCGTGGCTAAAGCCAAGCTCAAATTCAAACTAGCATAACTTTTGATATATAGCTCCAAAAAGGATGAAGTAAATTTATAAATTTGTATAAAATCATGAAGTCTTAGAATATAGGAAACATTTATTTTTTTAATCAAAGAAAAATTAAGTGAATAACAAATTTGCTAAGAACCCTACATGGACTTTACATAAATACTATAACACCATGAGCATTAATTTGAATCTTTTTGATAAAGATTAACTTCAATGTGCTAGATATTAAAGTGTATCCGTATATTACAACTGGAAGCATGTTCTCCATACAAAATAAAGTGTATCCGTATATTACAACTGGAAGCATGTTCTCCATACAAAATAAAGTATATCCTGGTATATTATTACAACTAAGTAATGATTCGACCTTCGTTATGATCACAGCGTATGTATGTAGCTTCCTCACTATCTTCCATGAGACCTAGGTCGACGTTCTCACCAAAAGGAGGAAGCTCGTCGAATTGGTTGTAGTCTTCCTCGTCGACTACATTGTCAACTCCGATAATTCTTCTTTTTCCTTGAAGAACCACGTGACGTTCTTTGTCAGCCGGGTCCCGAACAAAAAAGATTTGTGTGACGACATTAGCAAGGACGAATGGTTCTTCTCTGTATCCGATGTGCTTGAAGTCCACGGTAGTGATACCGTACTTGTCGATGTTCACGCCCCCAGCAAGCCTGACCCATTGGCACCGAAAGAGAGGAACCTTCAAAGGCCCATAATCAAGCTCCCAAATCTCTTCTATGAATCCGTAGTAGGTCTGCATATTACCATTGCTATCGTAGGCATCTATACGGACTCCGCTGTTCTGGTTGGTGCTCTTGTTATCTTGTGCTATCGTATAAAATGTATATCCATTTATGTCGTATCCTTTAAATGTCAGGATTGTACATGACGGTCCCTGAGACAGCGCTCTCAATCGAAAGCACACTGTCTGCAGATGCATCATGTGTCTAAGCAACCAATCTCCAAAGTTATCTCTGTGGTATCCGCGATCCAAACCTCGATTTAAATGGGGTTTTCCTTCTTAGCATATTCTTGTGCATATCAACATACGGTGCCGCTACAACCGATTGGTCCAGAATCAGAAATGTGCTTGAATGAATGAAGCACGATCATTAGTACGCCGATTTCGACCTAATGTCCTTTGCCTCGTAGCCTCCCCTCATGGCGAGATATGGGCACACCAATCGGTTTGAGATCCATTTAATCGACGCAGAATTCAATGACCTCCTCGGTTCCCCAACCTTCGCAATGCACCCTTCCGGTCGATGTCGACACGAACATATTTCTTCACAACCCCATGAACCTCTCGAAGGGTACATCCGATGTAGAAACACAGGCCAAGAAATCAGATCTCTTTCACAATATGAACAATGAGATGGACCATAATATCAAAAAGGATGGAGGAAGCACATCTCAAGCCGACATAGAGTGTGGATCACGCCTTGTTGTAGTTTACCCAGTTCGTTGGATCAATGACCTTTTGTGAAATCGCATTGAAGAATGAACACAACTTTATAATTGGGTCTCGCACTTTCTTTGGCAGAACACCCCTAATTGCAACAGGAAGCATCTGTGTCATCATCACGTGGCAATCGTGAGACTTCATGCCAATTAATTTCAAGTCTTTCATTGAGACTAGCCTCTTCATGTTGGCAGAATAACCGGACGGTACTTTGACTCCGTGCAAGCATTCACACACGCTAATTTTCTCTTTCTTGCTAAGAGTGTAGCAAGCTGCCGGAAGGTACTTTTTTCCTTTACCCAAATCTTCATGATGTAGCTCCTTCCTGAGGTTCATATCTTCCAGGTCCATCCGTGCTTTGAGTGTATCTTTTGTTTTGCAAGGTATGTCTAGTAAAATACCGAGCAAGCTGTCGCACACATTCTTCTCTATGTGCATAACGTCGATTGCATGTCGAACATCCAGGTGCGACCAATAAGGTAGGTCCATAAATACCGATCTCTTTTTCCACAAAGGAGTGAATCACGGAACACGGATCGATGTAACGCGGCTCCCTTTCCATGGATAATTTTAATATCCTTTACTACGCAAATATCTCTTTGCCGCTGCGATGTTTTGAGTCAAGTCGTCTCCTTTGTACCATCGAAACCTCTCTTGTTGTTGCGATACGTATGGTCCTTACGAAGGAACCTACGATATCGTATGTAACGATTTTTCTCGCAGATTTCAGCCACCGGCCACCAGATCACCCAAGCAATGGACGATCCGCTGAATCCTTTGATAGTCCGCCCAAAGATTACCGAGAGCGGGATAATCATTGATGGTTACGAACAACAACGCGTGTAGCATGAAGTACTCTCTTTATACTCATCCCATAGCCACACACCGTCATTCCACAATAATAGAAGATCTTCAACCGGTGGTTTCGTGTACACATCGATATCGTTGCGGGTTGCCTTGGCCCTTGGATCGCCAATGCATCATAATGTACTTTCGCTTCATACAAAGCCAAGGAGGAAGGTTGTAGATACATAAAGTCACCGGCCAAGTGCTATGATGACTGCTCATGTTGCCGAAAGGATTCATCCCATCCGTACTAAGCCCGAACCTTATATTCCTCACATCACATGCAAAATGTTTCTTGTATTTTGTATCAATGTTCCTCCACTGCGCAGAGTCAGCAGGGTGTCTGAGCATTCCATCCTTCTTACGCTCCTCAGCGTGCCATCGTAGCAATTGAGCATGCCTTTTGTTCGCAAACAGACGCTTCAGACGTGGGATTATAGGGAAATACCACAACACCTTGGTTGGGGGTCTTTTTTTTCTTACGATGCACTTCAATGTCGGCATCACCGCGCTTATAACGAGATGCCTAGCAAACGGGACACGCATCCAATTTTACAAACTCATTGCGATACAATACGCAATCGTTCGGACATGCGTGTATTTCCTGTACTTCCAGTCGCAATGGGCAAACAATCTGATGGCGGCACGTGGTTGCCGGCAACACGCTTCTCTCGGGAGAACGCCTCGCAGAAAACTAACAACTCGTGAAGCTCTTATCGGACCAACCATTGCTTGCCTTCAAGCTGCAGCGTTAGCACAACATGCACTTTTCGAGGTCCTTCTTGCACCGGGTACAAAGGTGTTGTAGAGTCCTCTACCATACGCTGGAACTTCAAAATCCTTTCACTCTTGTGGTCCTCCTCCCATCATGCAACATCTGTTCTAGATCATCTTCATGGTTATCGATTTAACGTATCATCTTGGGTGTCCACGAACGTATCCTCGACCGCCGTGGAGTCGTTGTCTTCGTCATCATCATCAATCGGATGATCTTCACGTAAAATCTCATTTTCACCGTGCTCACCCAACGGTATAGGCGTGCTTGAAACCCTTCAAGCAAGTGTGCACGGATCGCCTCAAGATTAGAAAATCGCTTCTCATTCTTGCAATCGACGACGGCAACAAATGTAGTCCGTCACTTAGTTGACTTGTACGCCGTAGCCACGCCGTAAAACTAGTCACACCGTTAAAGTACTCTCTATCGCGACGGTCAGCTTCATACATCCATCTTCGGTCCATCTACAAATATTTATAACAAATAAAATCTCAGTAAATCAATGAGTGGTCACAAATTATTTTATTCATTTCATTTGTTACGTACTGCTAATTAAACAATAAATCTATTTCCAAATCTCACTATTAAAATCAATTAAATAATTGCTATTACTTATAATGGTCTGTTCGGCAAATTTGCATTACTTACAAAAAGTATTAAATTAATATACACCAAGTAAAGAAACAATACGTGTGGGCTGGGCCAAAACTACAATTTTGGCCCAAAAAGATTTCTTAATTTTAGAATTGTTTTTTAATTTAATTAATCCATTAAGCAAGTTCCAATTATTAAAATTAGCAGACCAACTTCAAAAATTATGAATTTTTTTTGAGAATTTTTTTTCAGAAAGTTTCACAAATAATATAACATTTAAAAATTTATTTTCAAGGTTTTATCACATTTTAAATTTTCTCAGAAATTCAAAACTTCCTTTTAATAGGAAAATATTTTAAATAATTAGCTGAAAAACATAAATACTCATAAATACATAATTCATTACTTAAAACATAATTCAACAAAGAATATAAATACTTTTTCTACACACATGACATCTAAATAGTTATATACAACGACAATTAATAATGTAGTGCTGTCGTACTTAATTAACATATTAAACGCAATCACTAATTTGGTCCTCGTAAAAACATAAATTCAAGCTACATCTTAATCTCACTAATCACTGCACACATAAAAAGGTGGTGAACTCAAATCTAGTCTCTAAATTAGAGCTCTAATTGTGCTCATTATGCAATCGATAGTTCTCACAACCAACAACCATATAGAACGTAATATCCAACAAAAACCAACTACAAATAAAATGTACATCAAGATACGAACCATAGATCACGAATTAGAAGTGAATTCCACCAAATTTGAGAGCAAAAATTCGCCCCCTCTCTTCCCCAACCGAGCAAGAACAAAGCTCCTCTCTGTTCTGTAGGTGGGGCAAGTACGAAGGGTACTTATAGTGTCGAATTATCACTACCGGTTCTTTTTGAAGAACTGGCAGTAAAATATCAGTGCCAGTTGAATAATATAATTCGGCAGTGATACTCTCTGCCGTTCCCGCGTGAAAATTTAGGGTAAGCCTTATCACTGCCGGTTATTATTTATAAACCGGCAGTAATATATCACTGCCGATTTTATAATATGAACCGGCAGTGATATCGCTTCTGATCGTCGCGGGAGAATTTAGGCAAACTTATCATCGCCGCTTTTATTTACAAACCGGCAGTGATATATTATCGCTATTGGATAAAATAAACCGGCAGTGATATTGCTTCACTTCGCGCGGGAAATAAATATTGTGCCGGTTTTACTTGGAATCGACAGTGATAATACAATCACTGTCGGGTGGGACTCACTCGGTACTGATGAGGCGTCGCAGATATACCCATATGTAGTAGTGTGTAAATTGGGTAGTGTCTAATTCGGATGTGCTCGACGATATACATATACCTACCCTCATCCGTCGAAAATATAAGAATTTCGTACTCCTGCGTTGTACGGCCCAGCCCAGAGCTATGATAGCTAGACCACTCCTGGTATATAGTTGTTGTTATACACATAGCTAAGCCATAGAAAATGCACAATTGTACGACTACATGTTGTTATACATTATTTTGGTTAATGGATATTTTCGAAGGGTTATAAATGGAAAATAGGAATAGCCCGCATTAAAAATGGAAGATATTTTCTTGCGGTAAATTTCTAGAAATCAGCTGGTTTGCAGTGACAAACATGCTTCTTGTAATATATAAGGGAACGACTTGGACTTAGACGTCCGATGCAAAGCTTTCTATCAGATGCGTCAGTGTAACATCACTAGATAATACATGCAGCAATTGTAATGAATATGTGCACTAAAAAAACCCTATTGTAACAAAGTGTGTAGCGAAGTGCAACGAAAATGTTGGATTGCAACATAAAACACAATACTCAGGTGTTCTCCCACACAACAATTGAGATAGCTCATGAAACATTCTGATTTCGATTGTGCAATATTGTGCAATGATTGTTGCAACATTAAGAAAAAATGAAAAAAATACAAGAAACACAAAGAAACCTATAAGACAATTAGTTCATATGCTTGCAACAAATCTTTACTCCTTATGCAACAAGCACAAAATCAACAAACGAAATTGTGCAACAAATTTGAGCTAGTGGGACAACAAATATAGGAACCTATTACAACAAAAATTAAAACTAGTTGGAACAACAAAGGCCAGAGAGTCCTTGTGCGCGCGCGGCGGAGGCGCTTGTATGACTATATGTTCATGAAGAGCAACACATCACAGAGGTCTGCGCCTCCGCTACCATCGGCGCCAAGCGCGGGTTCCTCGATCAGCGGGGAGCACCGCCGCGAGCGTGCTGAGCGCGAGCGCCGCTTGCTTGGTTGGGATCTACAGCACCTCTGCGAGTGCCACGGCGCCCTCCTCATGTGACGGCGGCGGGTGCGAGCTTTTCCTTGAGCTACGCGAGGGTTTGCGCCAGTGTGGCCTCTAGGAAGATGAGCTTGGGGATGGGCAAGAGGCCGTGCTTGAACACCTTGTGCCACGTACGGGTAAAGGAGAGCTAGGGAAGCGGAGGCGAAGGCCGCTGCCGGGGGTGGCAGTGGTGGGTCAAGATGCTCGTCGACCATCGCCACGAGAGAGGTGGGGAAGGAGGAGGAGATCTGAGAGGAAGAGGAGAGGGATGGTGAGGAAGAATTTGGGTGTTTTCGGAAGAAAATATAAAGTGCAGTGAAGCGTCTCAAAACGCTCTGACGTCTTGACATAGGATAATCGATCTATAATTAATCATAACAATTCTTACCTCAACACAAGTGTGCTAGACGCTATATACCGTTTAAATTAGTCAGGGCCGTCCAGAGGATGATGCTCAGGCTCGCGACAAAACACACTTCGTAACCGCTAGTCCGTGTGGTTTTCGGGATGGCGTTTGGTTTTCGGGTCGCGCTCTGCCGAGAAAAGTGGAACGAGGTCGCAAGTCGCAACGGCTAGCTAGCTCATGCAAACATCTTTTCGATACACAAAGGCATTATGTACTCGACGAGCACTCACATCAAAGTTTCTTTTTTGGTTTTCCTGATTGATGAACACTCACATCAACGTTGTTTACTCCGCCATTCGGAAGGCGGCGAGAGGCAGGTTGCTAGGGGCTGATCCACCACAGCCCCCCCTGTTGTTTAACGTTTCACTTTTTGATCAAAGCAGACGAACACGTAACGTGAACTAAGAATGGCGCTGTGCATAGATCACCCACTTCACGTACAATATGGATGTAAAAAGTTGGCTAATTCCCTCGTGTCAACAGTTGCAGTAAAAGCAATTCAGACAAGGTTAATTATGTGCAGACCGAGATGACAATTCTGCAAGGAAAAAGATTTAAAAGAAAAACAAGCAAGGAAAAAGATTATAGTATGTGGAATCAATTGTAGTTCTACTGTTCTAGCCTAGGTCCTACTACAGGGGAATGCGTGCCACATCTCAGAACTGAAAGTATGATCCGCCTGGTAGATATTTCATAGGACATCTCATATTAAGTGAGAGCGTAAGTTTACTGATTTCAATGTGTATAAACCTAAATCAGTCCATCCAAACAAATCTTAAAGAATTCACGCTATTAGGAATGGTACCCATATCTATCTATCTATACCTATAGTAATTAGGTATTCTTAGAAAGCTCTTATGTATGTATGTATGTATGTATGTACACAGTGACAAAGCTAGAAAAATTTGGGAGCCTGGACAAGCTTAACTACGGCTAATAAGCACGAATAAGTCCATATGCACATTACACAAGCAAAATTGAAAACCACAAAGATTTTTTTTTACTAAAAGCATAATCCAATACATATGTGAACATTCTATGGATGAAAAAAAATGAGTCAAGTACCTCAGTACGACACTACCAACGCATCGATGACTCACCAACAAAAGTTTAACCACACAAAAAAAAAGACTCTGCAAGATAAAAATATATTTATTAGTGCGTCATATAATATAAAATATATATTCACATTGAAATATTGAACTAGTGCTTCACATACCATTAATGCTCTAATCAGGCCTAATATGAGGCAAACTCATTCTCCGAATCTTTATAATTTGAAACTGTCACATAATGGTACATCATCAAGTGATTTAAATATCTCCCGCTCGGTGTAGCAAACCATCAAGTAATTTAACCAATCATTGTTAAACTTGTTGCGCAATTTAGACTTATCAATGTACGGTTAGCTTCCTACCTCTTACTCATCACTAGTCAGTGTCCACAGCTAGCTTAAGCCTTTACCACTCATTAGTCACTGTCCCCTTCCCCCAGCTACTATGCCACCACGGCTCGAATCCGCCCACAAACTCAAGCCTTTACTCCCGACGCCTCCAGTCGAGGCAGCCGATGGCTCCGCCTACACCTGCCCGCGCGAGAGGTTGCTACTCCTGAGCTCGGCGGCGATGCGCTGGCCTTTACTCTCGATGCGATGCGGGCAAGCCTCCCCTCCGCCCCTATGTAACGCCCGTGAGTCCGGACAGACGTCTGCTCTGCCCGTGAGCTGGCTTCGCCACTGTATATACATATACATATACATATACATATATATATATATAATACATACATACATACATACATATACATATATGTATGTGTATATATAGATATAGATACATATACATGTATATATATATACATACACACAAACGACGTACAAACGAAGACCTAGAGTAGTATTACACAAGTAATGTGTGCTAATGTGGCGACTTAACCTCACTATCGAGTATGTAATTTTTTTACTATTCCTTTTAAGAACACTTACGACGCTAAAACCTTATATTTACTAGTCTGTATTGACGCTATAACGTGTTACGAAACAATTGACCAACTTTTACTACTATGTACATAAAATATTACTGCTATTATAAATTCAGTTTAAATTTTTTTTAAAGCCCGTGAAACACATGTAAAAATTCATTTTTCTAGATGCGACGAAACTACAATGATCACTACCTGCGCGACAAAAAATTCTTACAAAATATACTTCGAAATACAAATAAGTTTTTTATTTTACTAATGCGAAAATATTATTATGTACCGAAATTGCAAATTTGACTATTATTGATAATTACTATCTAGCCTCGTCACGCAGCTAAGCTAAAGACAAAGCGTTAAAATATTTTCTATGACCTTATTTCTGGGTCATGTAAACTGTCGGGACTAATTTTGCTTCAACGCCGTCAGTGCGTACAAAGCCTATACGGCCCATATGCCGGTAGTGAAAACACACACGTCGGTTGAATTGCATGTACCTATCAGTCAGATTGGTCGTGTGTAGAATGTCCTATTCTACACGCACGTATAGAATATGATATCTATACATGCATATACATACACACACATGTATGTATGTATATGAAAATTCAAAATAAAAATTAAAGGGTGATTAGAGATTTAATTTGTGCAACTTCCAATGTAATATCCACAAATAAAAAAAAAGAATAATAATTACTTATTCCGTCCAAGTTAGTACGACGTTTTTGCTCTTGGCATATGACTAAGGTGAAATTGAAAATATCAAGAATACCTGTAATTATTGTCTATAACCACTATATTCAATGCATGCATGTAAAGTATACAAATAAAGCTCGATATTTATTAGGGGCATTGAGGGAAAATCATACTAATATTTTATTGGCATATGGAATACAACCTATATTTATAGACAAAACCATTAAAAAATGCAACATATTTTTTGACGGAGTGAGTCTTTGTTAAGTACAAGCCAAATTTATTTTTATTGGAATATAAAATACGAGCTATATTTATGGATAAGACCATTAAAAAATATGCACTATAATTTTTTGACAAAGTGAGTCATCAAGTACAAGCCGAATTAACTAAATTTCGGAATAAAAAAATAGTAACTTGATTTCCACATGAATTCAAAAGCAAACCCTAAAAATAAAATTTGGAATTACAATAAATGTAAATAGAAAATAAATTTTTATACGAAGTCCAACCTAAAACCAAAAACAAATCCACCCAAAGTACAGCCTAAAAATACACAAATTAAGAATAAATTAAAGGAGGATTAGAGATTTGATTTGTTTGCGAATTAAAAAGCTAAAATTCAAAAATACTAAAATTCGTAATAAGATCTATTACCATACTCTTTATAAATTGTGAGAAAATATTCACACTTATTGAGAAAAAGAAAAGATTTAGCGACCATCTAATAGAACCAAGTTAGAGCGGCTATCACGTACAATCTAAACTAACGGACCTAGGTGACTTTATCTAAAAAGCTAGTCTCTGTGCAACTGCACAGGTTGCCAACTAGTTTTAACATAATAGGACTTGGAGAGGTGTACAGTAAGGATTCTTAGATGAATCATAATTAGATTAGGATTCCTAGTTGTCATTGAGGGCGGACAACGGGTACTATATAAAGCCAGGAGATATGACCATGGAGAACCCAAGCCATAAACCAATTTATCCAAAGTAAAAGGCCTAGTGAGGATTAGAGACTAGATTATTCTTTAGCACTAAATTCTTATATAGGGAAAGGGTCCGATGGTTCTAGAAGTTTCGTGAGGGTTGTGAGAGAGCGATTGTCGGCGTTTCGAGCGCCGGCAAGTAAATTTGTAAGTCTAAGGGGCTGCGCGTTCCCGCTCCCTGAATGGTTAGACCCTGGAGTCCAAGATGTATACTGGTTCGGGCCGAATGTCCCTACTCCAGTTCGTGCGTTGGTATTGTATTCACTGGGGTGCGGATGACTGCACCGAGTTTTTTTTACAAGCGAGAGGTGGAGCCTCAACACTAGAATGATCTAAACTTAGCTCTCAGAAGGAGAAGAAAAAAAAAAAGGAAGAAGAGGAAAAGCTCTCTTGTAGCTCTTACTCACGCCTGTTAGGAGGTTCCCGCCTCCTTTTATTCAATCTGAAGGCGTGTTACATCGAGAATTGGCGAAGTGCCAGCGAGCTACTTCTAGGGGCTTGGTCTTGCCCGCCGTCGACCAATCGCTCGCCGATCGTCGCCGCCGAGCCTATGCTTTGGTCGGTGGTCTAGCCGGTCGAGCGGTTAGGTAATCCTCCGAAGTGGCGAGCCGCTCTCGTGATCCATGTGGGTGCCGACGAGTCGCGTGTGACGTTGGAGTTGCCTCGGGAGAGCGTGTCCTTGCACCGTGGGTGGGTGGTTGATGGGACAGAGACGTGGCTTCAGCAGCTTATCAAATCGTCTTGGGAAGGGACCACCGCCTCGCCACCACGAATGACCGTTCGTGGGGCACGTGGCCTTAGGTTGACACGGACTCGGCGCGCGACGCGCTCGAAGTCGAGTCGCGGGATCCCGCCCCGCCGCGGGTCGGGAACCCCGCCGAAGTCGAGTCGGGAATCCGCCCCGCCGCGGGTCGGGAACCTCGCCGAGTCGGAGTCGGGACCGGTCGGGAATGGTCTCCTGAATGGTCTCAGAGGCATTTGGGTAGCAGTGCCGGGACGGCCTGCTTAGGTCGGGCCGATTCGAGGCCGCCTGCTTGCTGCTCTGGGCTTTGCTTGTTGCAATTGGGCCGTTGGTGCACCCCTGTTTTATGAGTATTCGTCAGCGATAATAATCTTTACTCTTTTGAGGTTATGTTTAAGAAATTTGTGATCGGTATCGCCGAATCTTTCTCTCTCGTTATGATTATTTCATTGTCATTATTTGGTTCTCTATACGAGATTCATCTATTTCGTTTTTAATAACGTGCATGCTCATATAATAGCTTATAACTCTAATCTGATCTGGAGACTGCTACACATAGAAAGGATATCAGTATAACACACATGTTCTAAGATGGGTCTTGAATTAAATCTTTGAATCAAAGGATTGTCTATATGACGAAGACAAGACAATATACACGGACAAGGCTCCCATTCCCTGACTTACATAGGACGCGCGCGGACCATCTGTCAACTTTGACGCTACACACAGCTATAAGGTACCTAGGCTCGAGTCTGGGCATGCAAGATCGTCGAGGTCCCCAAATCATACAAACCAGTGCACCCTTTTGAGGTACTCCATGCCGAATATATTAGATCTTCGCCCAAAGCCCCAAACATGCAAGGATCAGTGCATCGCCGATCTACAAGCCGACGGCTAGTCGAAGCAGAAGAATATGATCTTTGGGAATGTACCCATCTTGCCTCAACGCTAGCTAGCTCTAGCGAGAGCAGCAACGGCAAACCAACTGGCCGGCCGGCGAACCGACACAGACATGCAGTGCGCGATGATGAACTGATCATGACCAGCAGTTACGTACGTCTCTCTCTTCGCTAGCATGCATAGCATTAGCAGCTGCTGCATCGATCGATTGTCTCTGGCTGCATGGGTAAGCATCTGGGACCCTTCACATTAATTCCTCATTTGGACGCTACTCTCTCGGACAGGATTCCTGGTAACGAGGCATGTGCTGCATACGAGCATATCTGATCCGGGCACTGGCACTGTTTGTGAGTAGCGAGCTAGTCCTTATCGGAGATGCTAGCTAGAGGACATGAATTCGTCGACCTCCTCTGCCATCACAGTAACAATGGTGACTGATTTGATCTCCAACTTTCAGTTTTGTAAACAAGGCAAACTTGTCAACCCCATACCAAGGAACTATACCGGTTTTGCTCTTAGAATGGTACATTCTGATATCGATTCATACCGAAGTAATATTTTAGGTTTAATATAATAATTTATATTTATAAGTACATACATATTTAATTATATATACACCAAACCTCACTTATAATATTATTCTAAATACATTGTGCTACTATTAAATATAACATATAATTCAATAGATGATATTTTCAATCCTGTAGGTATGACTTGTATGATATCGAAGCTGGTATGTTCAATATTGTCCAGCATTAAAGATGGTATAGCCAGTATTGACCGTATCAAGTTGGTATGACCGGTATTGAAACCGGTATGATATATCAGGCTACTTTGTAGTGATTTAGGTGACGAAATGGTACATATGGATTATACCCGCTGATGTTTGATAACTATGAAACAAGGACATACGTGCCTTCTGGAGCCAACAACATGGATCCAGTTTTCTACGAAATCTCTACGGTTCCAAATACGTTTTTATAGGAGTACGCACTTAGGCAGAGGATCCGAATGTAGCGATAGTGCGCTCGACAGCCCAATTAATAAGTATTGATTGGGATAAAGGTGCGTGAAAAATTCAACCAGGCGATGGCACATTGCTCATAGCTACAGTGGCACATGTACAGTCTTGGCAATGATCAGCCCGAACGTGGAAGGCGGTGGCCGGTGATGAGGCGCAGCGAGTGTAGCTGGCTGTGTGGGCTCGGCCTGCCCCCCGTCTGAATCCAAAGCCTTGGGTTCTCTCCTCCGAGTCTTCTTGACAAAATGACAATGCGGGGCGCCACAAGAACGGTGGTGCGTAATGCGTGCTCTGCTTGGGCACTCACCGGTGGCACATAGCAATCACGGGCAGCGTGAAGTCACGAGTGAAATAAAACCTAGCCGTGGAATCTTCCTTTTGTTCACTTGCTCTCGGTTCAGCGGTGCAGTGTTGCTCCCCTCTTCCTCTCAGGCCGCTTTTCGGCTTTTCCCCTGTTCCCGTGGGAGTTGCATGTGTTTTGGCAAACATGCGTTGGATCGATCTCCGCCATTGGCGGTCAAAAGGCAGCAGGAAATTCCTCGCGTCATGTCGTGCATGCAATCATTCGAGCCTTGGTTGAGATATCGAGCTTTGTTTCTCCCTCTCCAAAAGTATACGTGAAGCTTTTACAGCGAGCAGAGGATAAGAAGTTAGAGAGATTGCATCACAACGCACCCAAAAACGTAATCAACCAAATGGGAAACCAAAACCTGACCGTGTACCGCGGTAACGGCTAACCTATGAGTCCTCCGAAAAATGACCAAGGAGCAGAAGTTACAGGCACGGTGTAAATGCTACTGCTCTACGCGTATATATAAGCGCTGGTTCTTGGTTTGCCTGCACAGAAGAACGTGCCCCTCGTTAAAACTTGCAGAACGTCAAAGCTAACGCATTCAAAGTCCAAGGTATATGGGTTCCCTGCAAGATTTCATTGATATTTCTGGGTCCCAACCAGACGATGATATTGAGCTCGATGCCATTGCCACTGATTCTTGATGCCACAATGCAGGGCAGGGTACCTGCTTGCTGCCACCTGGACTCTGCTCCTGTTTCCCTATTAAAAGCCTGGAAGGCAGCTATTACCAATTGAAGAGATGGCCAACAAATTTCCAAACTTCAAATAATACTCCCACATACTGCAGAGCCAGCCTTGTCCTACTTTTCGAGAATGTGTCTATCTATATAGCTTGTATTATGAGTTCTATTTAGAGCTCTCTTATGAGCTAACAGTATACTATCGACTAATTCTATCCACTTGATTCTACTTTTCTAGTTGCTAACACCATAAACAGATGAAACTTTGCGTACCAAAGTCAGAAGCAAACATTGCAGTGCTTCAGTGATGGTCGAAACACTGCGCTAGCTCTGCCTGCCATAGCCTACAAGATGCGTACAGACTCTTTGGCTCGTTATGAGAAGCAATTTTCGGTTTGTTTACTTGCTGCTTGTCCCAGGAAACGAAATGAACTTTGCGCGGAAGCCAGCTTTTGAATACGTTGCATGCCCCCATCCCAAGAACTAGCCAGCCCTGGCTGCCTGCATTTGCATGCAAGAACAACAACAGCTACCACACAAGCAGAGGCAGCAATACAAGCGCAGAGAGCGTTGATTGAGTCTCTTACGAACCTGCAGAGCTTGCCAACTCAATATCGTTATGCAACGCATTTTATCACTGCGTGAACTGTATATATGAACTATTATGAAGTACATAGTATGCATCAGTCAGGTTTAGTCAAATGGAATTCAGAGCTACTACTTTGCGAAACAAGCAATCAGGTAAAAAGAAGGGTTGGTTTCAACGAAGCTTAACTGATGTTCAATCACTAGACCAATTTCAGTTGACTTGAACCTTTTTAAAGGAGCACTGAAACATGGAACCGAGATACAGATAAAAAAAACAAGTACTACCACTGGTACATGATGTACTGCCTCGGTTCTTTTTTACTTCTTGTTTTGGATTAACACGGTCTCAAATACACACATTTGACCGTTAGTTTTTCTAGGTGCTCCCTTGGCTCCTGCAATATAAGTGAGTAAAAATTATATTGCCAGGCAGGAGTAATACATGTTAGCAAGAATTATTAAAATCTAGTAGATTTACCTGCAATTATGCAGCTAGATATTATTGTCTTTGATATACAACTCTACTTTCTATAATTGAAATACAACTGTATTTGTTATATAACTCTAATATCTATGTATGATAATTAATCTGCACCATTGAGATCATTCTCCTTTTCTTTCAATTAATGTGAGAAATTCTAGTGTTTTTTCTTTCTCGGGGTTATTGTGGGATTTTCTTGACTTTAAAACGAAGGGGTACCTTAAATATCATTAGTTGTTTTTATTCATACAAATAACAGATTTACCCGCATAATTACACTGCTAGATATTACGATGCAATTGTCTTTGATATACAACTATACTTTTTGTAAATGTAATACAATTGTGTTTATTATATAACTAATATCTACATATGATTAATTGCACTGTTATAATCTGATCCTACCACGATAAATGGTAGAGATCTTTTTTTATTAATGTGGGAATTTTTATGATTTTTCCTATTTTAGTATTATTGTGGGATTTTCTTGACCTTCAAAAGGAGGAGGTAACTTGAATATCATCGGTTGTTTTTATTTATATAGATATAATGATATGAAAGTATTTTTATGACCAATCTAGTCTACATGATAAACCCAATTTCTTTTGTCCATGTTAAAAAGTTATAGTTATGACTGACTGCACGTATTGATTTTTTTTTTAAAAAGAACGTAGAGAATACTTACATACGCGAGGCATGCATGCTGGGGGAAGCATGTTGCAGCAACAGAGATTCCCAGCACAAACACAACATCCTAAGTAAATTAAATAAGGAGGGCGGGAGCAGGGAGATGTATCGAAGGGAGCTCTCACGTGGGGAGGCCCGTAAACACGGCGTTGCTGCCGGGGATGATAAAGAAATCAACAAACGAACGAGTGAATGGATGGATTCGGTGGCCGGCCGGCTACGTACCATGGGAGGCAGGGCCGTAACTGATATTTTAGGGACGTTGTGTTAAATTTAAAATTAGGTTATACATAATAAAAAATAATTATCAAAATAATTATTTTATATTATAGCTGTAGTATAATTTTTCTTACATTACAAAGATTATGTGATACATTGCGCTAAAAAAAACAAATTTCATATATGACATTTACTTAAAGAGAGCACCATTATTCTAGTATTATTTGAAACATAATCTTCAATTATCCTTGTAATTAGTCTTTTCCAAATTAAATCAATTTCAATGGCTATCGTTAAGTCTTTTCTAGTTCATTATAGAACGCAAGTAGAACTTCAATTTCAATTTATATAAACTCTTTTTTTGCATGTGCAATAGTCATCAGAGTTGTCAACAAAATTCTATATGCAAAAATTGCATTATGAAAATAATTTAACTGTTTCAAAAACTTTAAAATATCAAGAGGACACATGATTTTGCTTAGGAATGAATTTTTATAGTGAAAATTTTATAAAGAAAATGAGTAGAATAAAAGAGAGATACGCAACAAAGATTAACAAGTAGTAATACAAAATAAGTAAAAAAAAATTGAGACCCCTTAATTTTGAAGGCCCTTTGCAGTAGCCTATACTGCACAGGCCTCCCATCCGAGCCTGTATGGACCTCGTGCGTCGGAACATAAACTGCTCCGTCCGTCCCTCCCTCTCTTTCTTCCTCACCAGCTAGCTAGCTCTGCCTCAATACTTGCTTCTGAATCCATGCATTCATCCAAGTTTTGCATGCACGAGTAAGCAAACGCGGAGAAGTGGCCAGGGAGACCAACCTAGGGCTTGTGACCAGTCGAGACGAGCACACAGGGCTTCAAACGCATTAATATTGCTTGTAAGCATGCTTATTTAAGGACTTTGGCAGGGCCAGTTTGACGTAGTTCTGCTTATGCTTGCATGCATTCTTGCCTGCAGGCATACTCTGTATATTAAAGGTTGCAGATTTCGCGGCCACAATGTGATTTGTGGCATCTTTGGTAAGTGCGACTGTCCTTGAGTTTGCCTGAAGGAAGCTGCGAGCCTGCGAACGCCCAGATTTAGCAATAGTAGAAAAAAAAATTGAAATCTGGTGGTTTAGTAAGGGGAGGGTTAGTGTCATTCTGGTGAGAGATCTGAGCAGGACTATGTTCATCGTTGTAAGTTACAGTTGTTTCATCTTTGTATATTTTCACTGAACAAAGATGATATTTTGGACTGGTTCGTGCGGTAGTCACCACTAATAGCTTCTTTAAACTTTTAGATTCGATGCTTCTGTCAGTTTCTCTGTTAATGTATAGGTAAATTGTGTTTTTCTTGATCAAGAGCATTCCATATGTAATCCTTCAATTTTTCTGATGTGGAAAATCCTCACCAAAATCATGCTTAGATTCTAGAACTGTTTACCACCCATAGCGCTATACGGCCACTGACTTGTTGAGACCACTGGATATCTAATTGGGTCATTGTTTATTGGAGATTAATAACATTTTCATTGTTCAGTAGTCTCAACCAATGGATATGCTATATATATCCATAATATATTTCACATGTTCTTTCATTACCCTTTTCCTAGTTCGCAGTTTAAGATTAGATTCTGTTTATTAACGGATGGAAAACTCCTACAGTGAAAGGAAGGAAACAAGTATTGATATCGCTCTTGGATAAAACAGACTTGGCTTATCTTGGCAATGGTCTTCAGGGTATGGGGTAACTATTCAGTCTTTTGACATTTGTCTCCTGAATTTTATGATTGAAAATCCTATTGTTTTTTCTTATTGATTCAAATCCTGTTACACTGTAAAATTTGTGTCAGTGTCACCAGGGTTTTTGTTTTTTCCGTGCAGTGCTTGTTAACTGATATTCTCAGTTTGTCCTTTCTCAAAAAGTACAGAACAATTATCAACGATAATGTTTTGTGATGTTTTTCGTTGAGCCTATTGTTAGTATTTGGACCTGGCTTGAATAGACTTCCTACCAAAGTGCCAATATATGATGGTAAACAGGAGGAAACAAACTCAGCCGAAAATTTTCAAGTTGAAACATCTTATCAACATTTTGCTTTTATAGGTACTCTTGTTTCCGCTGGTGGAACAGCATTCAGCCTGGAAACAGAAAGAGTTAACGTGACAAAAGTTGAAGAAATTACACATTTTCTTGAAATGGTATAAAGTGTTGTTAGTAACAGGTGCTTTTAGTGTTTTGTTGAGTATTGACTATTGACGTTATATAAAGAGGAATATGAAATGTTGTTAGCTGATTCCTTAAAAAAAGGTTGTTAGCCGTAATGAGTATAATTCTTTGTTCATGTTCATTTATCGTTTGGCTATTTCAGCTTGATGGAAGAGTGAAAACATTGCACCCAATTATACATGGTGGTATTTTTGCTCGAAGAGATTAGGAGCATCATTTGAAGTCATTAAAGGAGCATGGAATTGGTAAGTTTTATTAATATGTCCGTTCCATATTATATCATTTCAACATTGCGTGAATTTGTATTCTTTCTATGACAAAGTCACCTCTGGTGCCATTTCTTTTGAGGATGGCATTGAAAATATTGATATTGATGGACCCACATTGATGAGAGCTGCAGCCAAGGTAACTAACTATCCTGGTCCATCCAAATAATTTACTGAGCAAAGTTTATTGGAGGATTGAAATTTATGCAACATATATTCGGTGTAATATATGGTGCTTATATTGCCATTTGAAATGATTAGTGTCGGCGTTTCGAGCACCGGCAAGTAAATTTGTAAGTTTAAGGGGCCGCGCGTTTTCACTCCCTGAATGGTTAGACTCAGAAGCCCAAGATGTATACTGGTTCGGGCCGAATGTCCCTACTCCAGTTCGTGTGATGGTATTGTATTGTCTTTAGGGCGGATGGTTACACAGTGTTTACAGGAGTGAGCTAAGAGCCTTAACGCAAGAATGCTCGTTGCTTGTGCGTGTGCCTCCTCTCTCCCCCCTTCCCCGGGGGTTCCTGCCTTCTTTTATACAGTAGGAAGGGGCAGGTTACATCGAGAGTTGGGGAAGGGCGAGGTGACCTATGCTAAGAGCTTCGGTCCTTCGTTCTGTCGACTGGTCACCGCTCGTCTTGCCCACGCTGAGTCGGTAGTCTTGTTGGGCGGAGCGGTTAGTCGCGCCGTTGGGAAATGGCGACCGCCTTACGTGAGCTCGACGAGTGTTGACGTTGCTGTGTATAACGTTGGTGCTGCCTCGGGAGGGAGCGTGCTTTCGTGTCGTACGTGACTGGTCGATGGGACTGGAAGCTTGACTTCAGCAGTCATTAAACCATCTTGGGAAGGGGCCACCTACTCTCGTATAGTCACTTCGATTGACCCCGTCCGTGGGGCACGTGGCTATGGGCCGGTGGGGGCTTCGACACGCGGCCCTCGGCGGAGGTTGCCTTGGTTTGATCGGAGTCGGGGGATCCGACCTGCTGCGGAGGTCGGGAGCCCTGCTTGGTCGGGGATGCCTATCCGATCGGTCGGGAATGGGCGTCCTGTGCGGCCCTGGAGGTGCTTTTGGTCGGTAGCGGGCTTGGAGCGGCCTGCTAGGCTTGAGCTATGCTTGAGGCAGCCCGCTCGTCACCCTGGACCGTTGGGGTACCCCTGGTATGAGTATTCGTCAATTAGTGTTTTTTAGCAACGGCAATTTCTGTTCAATTTGTTGGTCTATGTTTAACTGAACCATAAGGATGTTCTTGTTGTGGTGGATCATAGTGATTATCCTGCTCTACTGGAATATCTTCAAGGAAATAAAGATGACCAGCAGTTCCGGAAGGTGTTGGCATGGAAAGCTTTTCAGCATGTTGCTTCTTATGATTCTGCATTTCTGCTGTTTCAGAGTGTTTCTAGAAGCAATCCCACAAAGGTATTGGCTCTGCAATCGATTGAAGAATTCTATTGCTTATATTGGCTAACGACTGTTCGACAATGAGCACATTATGTCGTTAAAAAAAATACATTTTTCACCTAATCCAACATTTCATTCAGGGAGATCATCGTGTTCCACAAAATCATGAATTGATGCCACGCTAAGATGAGGCCCTCCGAAAATTTTAAAATTCCATCTAGGTTCGCTTTTTCAAGTAGCCTATCCCAAAAAATTCATAGATTATATCTAAACCCCTTTTTTCCCCGAAAAGACCCCCTAAACAAATCTGAAACTTTTTTTTTGAGCGCACGATTTTCACCCGCTGGACGCGTGACGACAGGTGCGGCGTGCGCCGCGCCCACGCATTTAGTTAGCTTCATGGAACAAGCAGTACTAGGCGTGTGTGTGTATATATATATGTGTGTGTGAAGCCTTTTCCGTACTCCCAGGAGTACATACTCCCACCTCTAATATACCACTTAAATGAACGCTTTATACCCCTTTATCATTTCCGGTATACTCCAATAATAATTCTAAGATACTTCAATACAACATGATTGAAAAATTTTCATCAGAGCCCTTTATTTTCTTTGCTACATACTCTTTTCCATGTGTAAAAGGAATATATAAACAAACTATGCTATAAAGGGTGGATTTTGATGAAATTTTTCGTAGAACTCATTTTGGAGTATCTTATAATCAATATTAGAGTATACTTAAAAGGATAAAGATATATAACAACATTATTTAAATAGTATACTGGAGGTGGGAGTACATATAACCAGGAGTATGGAATCATTTTCCTATATATATATATATATATATATATATATGTGTGTGTTGTCCTTGAATCTTGGGTGAGTTGGCTTTGGAAAAGAACCCTTCAATTCACCGGAATCTTGTTACCTTGGAAGTGTACTGGTCCATTTGTGTGCATGCAAATTGCACCTAAAGTGGATTGCATAGTTAAGCAACAAAATTTAAGTTAAGAAATCTCGGCAAATTCGCAAATGCAAATTAAGTTCAAATATCGTTAGCAAATTTTAAAAAAAATTTGTGGATAGTCCTGATATATCATTAATGCTTCAATAAATTTTTTAGATGATGATCAAGCTTCAAGACTGTTCAAAAATCCTGACAGTGCTACGTCCTGATAAAAGCCTGATGATCAATACATAGATTTATTTTAGCAATAAAAAATGTTTAGAATTTATAAAAAATTTACAGAAGTGTGCTCAGTAAATTCTTAAGATCTCATTAAAATTTTGAATCATGATCACACTCCAATGAATTTATAAAATTCTTACAAAGTATTGTACCATTTTTGTTCTTTCTCTTTTTGATTTTTGAAATATAACAAATGAAGTTCATGCTTACATAGATTTGATTGAGCAAACAATTTTTTTTAAAATTTTAAAAAAAAATTATATAATGGTACTGAGGAAATTATTAAGCTCTCATAAAAATTTCGGATCATCATCACACTCGACCAAATTTATAAAATTATGACAAGGTTACTGTCCCAATTATGTTCATTATGTTTTTTATTTTTTAAAGATAACAAATAAATTTCAATTATTTTGAAAACTTTTATGTATGATTCTAAAATACTAAATATATTACCATAAATTTTTCAGATCATTATAAAGCTTGTACATTTTTATAAAAATCTGACATTGTTTCTACCAAAATTTTAAAATGTCTCAAAAATTCAGTTTTTCAACAAAATTTCATAGAAGATGACTTTCTTAAGGGTTACTGGACAAAATACGGTCAAATCCGGCCTAAAAACGTCAAAATCCGATTTCAAATACCGAAAGTTTGGCCGGTTTGGGTGAAATTTCGTCGGAAAAAAACGAAATTACGGTAGCAATTTAGATTTGGATTTCTTGGTGGTCCGAAATCCGAGATTTCAACAAAATTCACTGGTTTTTGATGAAATTTTGATCCTTGTTGTATACAACGGTAGGTAAGTAACAGCTCTACTGTCGTGGTGCGTGTTTTAGTGAAGGAGGGAATGGGACGGTTGGGCCAGGGTTTGAAATTTCGTTTTCGGTCTATATCTCGGAGGTGGCAAAATTTGAAATTTTAGTGAAACCCTGTCAAAATGCAAAAGGCAAATTTGAAATCCAAAATTTTTGAAACGAAATTTCTGAAATTTTGGCCGAAATTTTTGAAATCTCGACAAAATTCAACCAAATGACAAATAATCGAACCAATGTTAGAAAATTTTGAAAATATTTTTGGATAATCTTGACACATCATTAAGGTTCTCATAAAAATTTTAGATGATGATCAAGCCTGATGAATTTTCAAAAATTCTAACAGTGCTAATGTCCTAGTAAAAGCCTTACAGTGCTACATGTATTGCTTCTATAGATTTTATTGAGAAACCAAAGTGGGTTCAATTTTTTTGAAACTTTTATAAAATGGTTCTGAGAAAATTATTAAGCTTTCTTAAAAATTTTGGATCATGATCACACTCGAGCGAATTTATAAAATTATGACACATTACTATCTCAATTATGTTCATTCTGTTTTTGAATTTTTAAACGTAACAAATGAAGTTAAATTATTTTTAAAAATTTTATGTACAATTCTAGACTGCTAAATATATTACCATATTTTTTCAAAGCATGATCAACCTTGTACAATTTTATAAAAAAAAACTGATAGTATTTCTGTTATTTTTATAAAACATCTCAAAAATTCGGGTTTTCAACAAATGTTTTATGGAAGATGACATTCTTAGGGGTTATTGACTCAAATCTGGTCAAATGCGATCTTCAAAAATCAAAATCCGATCAAAATTACCGAAATCTTGTCCCCAGGCGAAATCTGAAATCTCAGACAAAATTTTGCCGGGATTTGGAACTATTGTTGGGGCTTTGCCCTTGAACCGGAGCCCTGGATGCGATTTGGTGTGTCCTGCTCTGACTATTTGTTGCTGCTGGCCTCATGGGTTTTGTTGCGCCAGGATGGAGAATCCACTGATTTTCTAAATCACTGACAATTTTTTTTAAAAAAAATCCGACCCTCTTGTGAATTCAATTATAAAAATAGTATCTCTCTAACCGCAGAGACGTCGGCAAATGACACATGTCACATACCGTGCTCCTGTACTGTGGCTGGAGATACTGTACAGCAGATGCTCGAAAGGAGCAATCTACCGAGCTATAATACCTCGGTAGCATTAATCAAGCCATTTAATTAGGCAGTCAATAATTAATTAAAGTGGTAAAATTAAGTGATTAATTAGATGATTATTCAATTAAAGTGAATACTTAATGTCATATTCCTGCAGAGCAACGGTCCCTTGGTAGGAACCTTGCGGTGGTTCCACTACACGCTAGGTTACACATATCATTTGTCGTGTCTTCCGTGGTCAGAAAGATAATTATTTTTACAAATATATTCAAAAGGAAACTAGATTTATATATAAAAAAACACTCGGTGAGGAGTCTAGAAAAGTTATGGTTCCCAAGATTGTGCGGTTTGGTGTTGTTTGGTTTTGGAGCGCATGCTTGGCGCCACGCGAACGAGCGGTACGTTGCTTGCTTGCGCGGCATGGCAAGTACGTATGATGGGAGAGATGCTGCAGACGCCGATAGATAAAGAAAGACTGGGCTCTACGTGACGGACGGGAAGAAAAGAGCTGACTGCTGGACCGGCAAAACAGCGAGCAGAGCTCCAGAGAATAGGATGGTTTTTAGCTGTTAGTCCTGGTTAAAACATTACTGAATTTGATCCATGGAGATTGACCTTTCGATCCACTAACCACAGACGTGCTCCGTCTGATAATACGCGCTAATTTAACACAATAGATCGAGAAGATTTGGCGGATCGGACATGTCTCGGATGAGTTCAGTTGGAGCGCATGAACGGTTTTTTTTTTAAATAGAATAAAAGGCGGGAATTTTATTCATTCGACGTACTGTTTACATCATTGAGTACAAAAGATGACGGATCAGTTAACCACAAACGGCGCCCTACTTCTAAAGAACATGCCAATTTTGCAATATTGCGGGTGTCTCTATTTGATTCCCGTCCTACATGTCTAAATTCAGTTTTCACAAACATACACACTTACGAGGTTCAATTTCCTTTAACACACAAACATATTGGCAATTAAGCATCTTCTTGATATTTGTAATCACTTCCAGACAATCCGTCGCGATGCACACCTGATTCACATTACACTAAAGCAAGACACAAAACTTCGTTCACACCAATTGACTTGCTCCCAAAAACTTGCCATTTCCATCTCGACATACGACTCCAACGCGTCCTTTCTTACTAGACAGTGACACCGCTGGAAATTTTTAATGTTGTAGTCTGCTATTTTTTCTAAAAAAAAATTATCCCTCGTCACAATTTTTTACAGGTTTGGCCTCTGGGTCCGTGAAAACCAAGTCCGGGAGGCGCTGCACAGGCAAAACAGCGGACTGGGGGCACTGCAATGCCCCTAGTCTGACACATGGCGGTAAAAAGAGAGAGAGAGAGAGGAGGCATGCAGCGGACTGGGAGCGCTGCTTGCTACAACGGAAACAACGCGGCATCTTCTTCTGATTTGCCCTTTTGCGAGGCAGGTGTGGACGAATGTCTTCCGAGATATGGCGGTAATCCACATGCCTCCGGACTCCACATCCGTACAGCTTGGTATTATCGTTTGGTGGAGCAAGATCCGCTCCACTATGGCAAAAGACCGCAGTAAGGAGATAGACGGCATTGTCATGTTCACCATGTGGAACATATGGAAATAACGAAATAGCAGGATCTTCACGGACACGCACTGAACGGTCCAGTTGGTTGCTAACACTATCATCCAAGACGTGCACAATCGAAAACGTGCTTTCACGATTTCATAATCTACAATTATGTCGACAATCCAGAGATTTGTTGTGTACCTGCTGTGTTCCGTGTTACGTTGTGTCTACTTCTCTCAAATTGTAAAAAAGCATTTGTAACTGTCTTTTATCTCTATCCTTAATGCATTGGCAGAGCTCCTGCCCTATTAAAAAAACAGTGTTTTTTGATTTTTTTTTTCCGTGAGGAGGCTAATTATGAAAAAACACATTTTTATTTTATCGGGTTTTATATATGCATTATAATAGAAAAAATTGAACGACGGTTAGTTCTGAAAAAATAATTCTACGGGTAACATTTTATTACTTTTATTATTGCAAAAAAAATATTATTGACGAAAAAAAATTTATTGACGGTAACATTTTAATTTTCAGAACTTGCCGGTAATATATTCTTCTCTTTTCGTAAAATATCTGAGGACTCTTATTCTACGGGTCCAATTACCGTCAATAATTTTTCGGACTGTCAATAATTTTTTTTTGCAATAATAAAAGTAATAAAAAATATTGCCTGTAAAAAAATATTATTGACGATAATTTGATCTGCATAATTATTAACGGTGATTGGATCCGTAAAATATGGTTCTCAAATATATGTTGTTATATTGTACCCCTCCGTAGAATATGGATCCTCAAAATATTTGTGATAGGATCTGCGATTTTCAGAACTAGTTGACGTATGATTTTTTCAGAACTATTCGCCGAATTATTTTTTCAGAACTAACCGTTGCATAATTTTTTCTATTGTAATGCATTTATAAAACCTGATAAAATAAAAATGTATTTTTTTGTAATAGCCTCCTCTCACAGTAAAAAAAATTTGAAGAATACTGTAGCATACAACGGACTATAGTATGCAACACTCCCAGTCCGTTGCATGCCTCCTCTCTTTTTTTCGCTTTTTTATTTTTGCCGCCACGTGTTGGACTGGGGGCGCTGCAATGCCCCCAGTCCGCTGCTTTGCCTCCCGAGCGTGGTTTTCAGTGGCCCGGAGCTAAATCAGTAAAAAAAATTAGCACAGTAAAAACTTCACACCGCTGCATCTGAATTCAATTTCGCCGTACTTTCTGGTGGTGGCTGCCAACGATGCTCCCTTTCTCTCCTCGTTCCCCCTTTCCTGTACATATTCAGAGATGAGCCAATTGCATTCAATTCTTCAAAACAATTATTAATAAAGTTACAGGTAGACAGGGGGCTTTGAAAATTTTCGTCATGCCGTGCTTTTCTTCTTGCATGCCATATTGCCCAACATGTAATTATTAATTCAATCATCTCATTTGAGGATAGAAATTTGAGCAAGAAGGACAACCAATCTTACAGATCAGTAACTGAGATGGATGCTTATAATGCCCAGATGCATTTAGCCATCGTGCACTTAAGAAGAGTATGCTCCCAGGAATCCTCAGCTGCTCCACATATACGGCAATGTTTCGAATTGCTCATAGTTCTCTTCATACGTACCAGATCCGTGGGAATAGAATCATGGACCAATCTACATGCAAATACCTTAATCTTCGAAGGAACGTTAATTCCCCATAAAGATTTCCAAGAACTAGCTGAGGCTCGTACATTTGAATTACTAGCTCTCCCATCCAGCCAATCTTCCCGTTGTTTCTTTAACTTGGATTAGCATCCTATAAGCAGACCGAAACGAGAAATTGCCATTTTGTTCCTAATACCGCGCCCAAGTACCTTGCAGGTCCATAGAGCTTAGTGGAATGTTCAGAATCGGCTCCTTATCCATATCAATGAAAAATTTATCAAGGACATCTTGGCGCCACCTTCTTGTGGAAGGATCAATAAGCTCACTAAATATTTTCTGAAAGAAAATGGCAGGAGCTCTGACTTGCATTATAGATAAGAAACGTGAAAAGAAGAAGTTATGACAATAAGCAGTTCTGACTCAGGGAAGACAAGCGAGAAAGGCTGAAGAAAGAACAAAAACTATGCAATGGGACTAGAGATTAGCCAGGATGGGAATGACGCCTGAGAGGTCGACCGTCTTCATTGCAGAAGCTAAGCTTCTCGTATTGCCAGCGCCGATCTACGATTCTGAAGATCCTGGATGATGGTGCCAACCACATTTTCCACTGTTCGATAAGATATGTTGAAGATTCTGTTGTTTCGTTCTTTCCACAGGTTTCAGAACCCATATATGAGCTTACTCCTCCCTTCGAAATGTGATTGAATGTTCCTTTGGTGTACTGAAAATGAAATGACGAATCTTGTTGGCTATGCCAAGTTACAACATGAGCAATCAAACACAAATTATTATTGCATGTATGGCTCTTCACAACTTCATGAGAGATAGTGCTTTACGTGATGAACTTTTCGAGAGATGCGATGATGACGAAGACTATGATCTAAACACTATACAAGCTGGATCATCTGTAGGTGGTGGTGGTAATGTATCGGCAATGGATGATAGAGACATGCGTGCTTTTCGCCAGAGTATTGCTAATTCCTTGATAGTTGTAAGAGTATAGACAGATAACTTAATACGTAGTTATATAATCTATATATGCTAAAACGATATGAATAATGTCATATAAAATTACGACGCCAAGACAATTTTTGATAATTTCCCTTGGGTGCATATTTGT
The DNA here is from genome assembly GCA_036346275.1 of Otatea glauca. Classification (NCBI taxonomy): domain Eukaryota; kingdom Viridiplantae; phylum Streptophyta; class Magnoliopsida; order Poales; family Poaceae; genus Otatea; species Otatea glauca. Next base: position 51,664,487 of record CM070722.1, on the reverse strand, counting down.
TTTATTAATCCGAATGTGGCGGAGACTGAAACCCTGACCTATCTATGTTACTCTTGAAATATCTCGTGATACTTTTTGTGATATCTGGTTGTACTACTGATCGTGTGAAATTTGTTCCCTTTGAGCTTGATTGAACTGAAGTTGATTTTTAGCCATGGTAAGGATATTCATATTGCGCTGCTCAAGACTTGCAGTTTTGGATCATTGAATGAAGTGAGATTGAAGGTTGTTGCTTCGTGATTGTGATGAATGACAACATAAGTCAAGTCACGGCGCACACAGTGAAACTGAGAAAGCCTAACTTTTGTGTCAGTTAAATCAGATAAAAGATATTTTAGACTTTTCAACAAAAAGCTACACCATCCAACACATCAAAAAAATCAAGATGTTAAATAATATGTCTTGGCTTAAAAGCACATAGCTTATAAGCTTATTAAGGCCATGTTTGTTTCGGCTTTTTTACCGGCTTAAAAGCAGAAAAGCCAAAACCGAAATAAACGACTGACTTTTAAACTAAACTTAAAAAAAGCCAAAAGCCTCAATATAACTATAAGCCAAAAGCCAAATATGAGGCGCTTTTTTGGGATTTTTTTTGGATGAAATAACACTTTGCCATTGAAAGTCTTCAAAATTACACACCAAATGGCATCATATACAAACTCAAGAATCCTTCTCCCATCTTCTCATTTCTCCTCGTCTTCTCTCGCTCCCTTGTGCGACATGCTTTCTCCCTCCGCCGCTCCGGTCTCTGCCGTCCCTGACCTCCTCCTTCCTCCGTCGTCCCCAACCTCCTTCCTCCTCCACCGACCCGGATCAAGTTGATAAATAATTATACTCATAATGAAGTTTGATCTCAAGACTAATCTATATTTTTCAATACGACATTCGGTGAAAAAAGTATAAAATATTTGTATTAGATAAATCAGTACATAAGAAAAGTCATTACAACCTTAAAGGGTATTCCAAATTTTCTAGTAATAAGCTACACCATCAAACCCATCAAAAAAAACTAGAATACCAAACAGCATGTCTTGACTTAAAAGCAGACGGCTTAAAAGCTCGTTAAGCTAAAAAGCTAGTTTTAAACCAAAAACCAAAAAGTCTAAGGCTAAATAAATATGGCTCTGGAGAAAGACTAAGCTGAAAACAAACAGACCTTAGCACTGGAAAGGTACTGACGAGTACTCATACAATGGATACCCCAGCGGCCCGGAGTAACGAACGGGTCATCCCATGCCCGGCTCCGACCAAAGGCATCGCCGGTCTACAAAAGACATTCGACCCCGACCTAACGAGCTGCTCCAAGGTCGTCCCCAACCTAACGGGGCGTCCGACCCCCGCCATAAGTCGGAATCCTCACCGGCTCCGACAAATCTGAGGCGATCACCGCCAAGGTCCAGGTGTCAGGCCTCCGCCGGCCATCGGCCACGTGGTCTGCTGACACAACCACTCGAAGTGACCGTGCAAGGGCAAGTGGCTCCTTCCCAAGACAGCACGAAGGCTGCTAAAGTCAAGACTCCAGTCTCATTGTCCGGTCACGCACAGTACGGAGATAGCTCCCTCCCGAGGCAGCACCAAAGACGCAATATGACGTCAGTGCCCGTCAGGACCGCAGAAGGCAGGTGCGCTGTTTCCCAATGAAGCAGCAGACTGATCTACTCGATGAGCCCACCAACCCGGTATGGGCAGAAGAGGGGGTCGACCAACAACCGAGACCAAGGGTCAGAGCTAGCGTAGAGATCTTCACCCTTCCCTCTCTCGACTTTCCATGTAGCTTGCCCCCTCCGACTATATAAAGGGAGACAGGGTCTTCTAGAACGGGACGCTCTCTTGGACGGTCTCTCAGGCTCCCTTCTTTTGGCCTTTACGAATAGACAGCGTACGCTCTCGTGTTCAAGCTCTCAGCTCCCGCTTGTAAACACTGTGCAGTCTTCTGCACCTAAAGCAATACGATAAACACCACGCGAACTGAAGTAGGGACATTCAGCCCGAACCAGTATACATCCTGGGCCTTTAGGTCTAACCATTCAAGAAGAGAGAGCGTGCGGCCCCTTAGACTTACAAATTTACTTGCTGGTGACTCGAAACCCCGACAGGTACAAAATAAGCCTCCATCAGATTTGCATCCTCCTCTTCCTAACCGTCTGATATCTCTGTAGTTTAGACTTTAGAGTAGCCATAGGAACGCCTACTGATGGACGGAACTCATGGTGATTGACTCCTAGCGACATGAAGAAACTTGCCACCAACGATGAACGATCAACCACGAATGCTGTATCAGTCTGATTTGTACAAAGACCTGTACGAACCTTTAATATTCCCACTTATTTTCATCTGATTCTACAAAAAAAATCGTTAGGTTAACTTGATTTTACAACCATTTTTTATCTTCACAAAGGCTTATAACGCCCAAATAATCTGAACACTATCCATTTAGGGGACCTGTCTGCTAGAGGAACTCGATTCCTTTAGGCCTTCTATTAGCGAATCAAGATTCAAGGGCAGTGCCCACACGCAATATCCTACTGTCTATCAAGTTGACTTTGCTGAAGGGAAACCTAAAACGATCTTTCAATTTGCCACTTTCCCCTTAACCCTTTCGAAGAAAAGCTACAGGCTCACATCTCCCTCATCGGGTGGCCGTCAGTTGGCAACCATTTGCTCAGATGCTCTAGCCTGACGACCGTGTTTACAAAAATCCCACATCCTTCTCTGCTTTATCCATCCTGTTAGTTTATTTGTTTGTCCAATTTAAATTCGAAAATGCTAGTACATGTTTTTGCCGGTTTATTTGGACAAAGACAAACAGTCAAAGACGCGATGGAGTCATGGGACTGCCTATTATTTATGTTGTCATTCAAAATTTAGATTGGGCTGCGATACTCTATGCTCTGTTTTGTTTGAAGGAGCCCTCCAAAGTGTGATTACTCAAGTTACATTATCCATTGATCTTCATCTGCTAGTTGACCTCCTCCAAATAGACTATTGTCGAACCTTTACTCCGTCAAATTTAGCACTCGAGAAATATGGAACTGTATGCAGGAAAGCATCTGTAATTCTTTATTTTTTGCGAGGAAGAGCATCTGTATTTCAACTTATAACAAGAAAAGAAACAGATGAAAGAAACCAATAGCTGATCATCTGCATAGTTCGTTATTCCTTCCAAAAAAACAGAAAAAGGCATGGATTTGCACTAGGGCCCAATGCTTAATTGAGCTCCCTCGTAGGTCATTTAGCTCTCTATAGAGTATAGAATACTACATCCACTAACAGTCTTTGGAGGGAAACTCTCTGGCAGTAAATATTTGCGCTGAGACCCCTCGAAACCTTCAAATCACGTAATCCGACCACCCCTGATCCATGGTCACCCCGGGCTGCTCTTCCGGCCGCCGCTGCAGCGCAGCCTTCTTCCCGATCGCCTTCGCTTGGTTTCCGACGGCCGTGGTTCCGGCCGGCACGTCCCGGAGCACGACTGCGCCTGCGCCGATCTTCGCTCCGGCGCCAATATGCACATTGCCGAGCACGCTCGCCCCGGCGCCGATGAGCACCCCCTCCCCGATCTTGGGGTGCCGGTCGCCGGACTCCTTCCCTGTGCCGCCCAGAGTCACGGAGTGCAGTATGGACACGTCGTCGCCAATGACGGCGGTCTCCCCGATGACTACGCCCGTGGCGTGGTCGAGCAGGATGCCGCTGCCAATGCGCGCCCCGGGGTGGATGTCCACGCCAAACGCCTCGGAGGCGCGGCTCTGGAGGAGGAGCGCCGCAGCCGTGCGGCCCTCGGACCAGAGCCCGTGCGCCGCGCGGTGGGCCTGCAGGGCGAGGAAGCCCTTGTAGTAGAGGAAGCAGTGGACAATCTTGGCGCAGGCCGGGTCGCGGTCGCGCACCGCGAGGAGGTCGGCGCGCGCGTCGCGGCCCGCCTTCGGGTGCGCGTCCAGGGCGCCTACGAGGAGGTCTCGAAGCGCGTCCTGCGGCAGGGCGCCCGGGATGCAGAGCTTGGTGGCCAGGTGCGCGGCGAGGGCGGCCTCCAGCGACGGCCGCGAGAGGATGAGGTCAGCGTAGAACTTGCAGAGGAGCGGCTCTGCATCCGCGTCGTCCTGCGCCTCGGCGCGCAGCTCGTCCCACACGTCATCGCCGCTGTCGCAGCAACCGCCGCTCCCGCTCACGGCCACGCCAGCCGATGCAGCGGCCACCGGGCGGTCCGTGGTGCAGTCCGGCAAGAACCCGTAGATGCTATCGGAGAGGCAGCAGGGGAACGTCGGGTGCCACTTGTCGACGCAGGCAGCCATGTGTGCCGCGCGCGCGCGCAGAGAGAGAGAGAGAGAGAGAGAGGTGATGGTGTAAGCGATGCGATGGTGTTGTGACTTGTGGTTGGACAAACAACGGGTGTTCGTTTCGCGCACCTATATACGTGTCCGTGGTGGGAGGAGAGGATCAAGAGGAGGGAGGAAGCAGGGGAAGTTTCAAAGAAGAAACGTGCTTCGCAAGGTTAACAATATCGTGATTATAGATTCGAATAACGCGATTATGAACTGTATTCTGTCGGCTTAGTATTTAAAATTGGTCGGTAAACCGATCTAATTCAAAAAAAATCAAAAATTTAGAAAAATTTATGTTTCGTAAACCGGTCGAAAATCAAACGATTATCGGTGAATATCGACCAATTATCACTCAAAAAATCGGCCGCCAAAAGAGTTCAATTGGTCGGTCGATTATCGAGAAAAATTGATCCGATTATCGTTGAATATCAACCAACAATCGGTGAAAATCGATATTTTTTTTCAAAAAGTTTGATTTAGAAACATTTTAATTTTTGATGATTTTTGATCGATTATTAACGAAAATCGATACTATCCTGTGGGTAATTTTCAAGGTCAAATCAACACTACAGATGGTGCCAGGAAACGAAGGCCAAGCCTTGCTCACATCTAATTTGCTCTAGGTTTCTTTCGTACCAAGCCACCTGCTGTTATTCATGTTTGACCTGCACCAAAACAATTTACAACCATACGAGTATCGTGCATGTACCGGGATGAACCTGCTCCCAAGCAATATTCATATGTACGATAAGGCGTCATGGAGAAACAAAAACGCAAAAAAAGTGGGAGACCTGAGATGTTGAAGCAGATGATTAAGGATAGGGTTTTTGTGTGGTTGTAAGGTGACCGTAACTTAAGTGATTATTGGTCGGCAGCATCATTCGATCGAAGCAATCAATGATCTAGATCGTAGAACAGTGATAAGTACAATACATTGATACAGTGTATGCTACAATGATAGTTGGACAATATGGCCACGGAAAAGGGAGCCTTGATCGATGGAACCCGAGCATATGCCGCAAGGATATCGGTACACTAATTTGCCTGGACCAACACGAACTAGGGACGGATTCCGAAAGCAACTTTTTATTAGTAGGACTGGAACAAAGTGTCACCGAAATGCCTATTCCCGACGAGCCTTAACAAGCTAAAAAAAGACGCTTAGTTGCACGAAGCGACACGCGTGGCTTAACGACACGCTGATGCGCGCAACGCCTCCGTTGTTTTGTTTCGTGCAGGCCAACAAAGACATTTCTGTTGCGCAAGGACGCTTAATTCTGTGACGGAGAAACGGCGAGGCGGGCAGCGACGAGACAAGACTAGACGCACGGAACGTTTTTCTGGCGAGGATAGCACGGCAACTTGAAGCCTCCGCGACTCCGCGCGGATCACGTCCCCCGACGTCGTTCGCGTGGCTAGCGATAGCTGCGGAATCGGCTGCGCGCGCAGCCGTCCTCCCAGGTCGGTAGGTCCGCGCGGCGTCGTCCGGCGAACACCATATCTCAGCAAGTGGGTTCCGCGAAAACGTTGCTTAGATCCTTCGCCAATGATGCCTCCCTTTTACGCCGGCCACTTAAATCAAACCCGACGAAATATATGCGCGTCGCCCGTGGTACCACACCACCCATATTCCGGCCCAAATTACTTCTTTTGCTGCAAAACAACACCTTTTTTTTTATGTTTCTTGTTCTCGGGGATTAGCTTCTATCTTGATTCCTTGTGCTATATTATGCTGGAAAATTGGATAGCAAAGTTCTTTTGTTTGTGCTATAAAATTGGATTGCAAAACCAAATTATCCCGCAAGACGAAGCTTCTAGTACTGCCTATATGTAGGGTCGCCCTGAATCCGGTGTTGACCGTCAGTGGCGGTTAAGTACCATGAGATCAGACAAGGGAGACGAGCGCTTTGGGCCAAACTAATGACTTGGGATTCATTGTGCACGCTGCGTACTGCAAACCACGCAGAGCTGCTTCAAAGATACCGCAGAGGATCCCAGCCAGGAGGAAATGTGACGTTGGGAGTGACGAGATAATGGAAAAGTAATTGCACTGTGGGTTGAGCTTTGTAAAGTGAGAGCTTTCTAATGACAAATGTTCTTATACTTTTGGCTGAGGACATGTACAATACTACTTCATCTTTTATATTGTCTCTAAATAGGTTCACATCATCTAGCAACTATGTAAGAGATAACAACTTCAATATTTGTCTATTGGCACAAGAAACAACATCATTTTATAATATGCACCAACAGTTGGCCTACAAGTCACTCTCTTTTCATCATTTTCTTTCCCTTCCTTCTCATCGAAACCACACCTGACGAAGAGAGCAAGCCAACATCACCGTCTTCTTCCTTGCCACCAGCGGGCAGCAGATCTCTTGCCACCACAATTGTCCGCCAGCTCCCTACACCTCCCCTCTCCTACCCACGCCTCTATTCCCTTGCTATGCCCCTCCTATCTCCATCCACCGCCAGCTGTCGGCGCCTTCCTCCCAAACCACCGCCGCCCGCCAGCTCCCTCCTCCCTTATTGTCCCCAGTTGCCGAGTTCATCACCGCCCACCTCGAAGATCGCCACTGAACGTGCGGATCTAGTGAGGTCTTCGGTAGGACCGAAGCTATAGCCGTCGGATCTGCCCCCTCGGTGTCCAGATCTCGTGAGGACAGAGCCCTGATGATGTCGCCTTGGTTGTCTGCATCTCTCTTTAATTGATGCCCTTCGCCACCGAGCAAGTGATGGTCTTCATCACGCACCTGGGTGGCAACATCGTGTGGGTCCCACACACCGCATGGGGAGCGAACGACGTCACTCCAATAGCACGTTCGCTCGTCGCCTCAATCTTAGTTCATGTGAAGTGGTCGTCGCTTGAGGAGAGGACGGCTTCTCTGTTCTCTCCTCTCCTCTATGTAGAACTTTACTGATGTAAAAGAGTTAATCGGCAATTGACGTGATACTATTTGAGATGATAGGCAAGCAACGAATCAAGAGGTTATCGCTTATTGGACCATTAATGAGGCGTAATCCAATGATGATGCAAGCATATACGTGGGGAATTGATGAAACGGATGGTACTGATGCGAGGGCACGGTACATTGCCAATAAAATATTTATTGCTCTTGCTTGCATACATGCTTGTTGACCTGTAAAATTTCTACTCCTCCGGTCATAAAAAATGACGTTTTAAGATACACTGTTAAACTTTCTAAACCTTTGGTATTGATATATTTAAAATATGAGCGGTACTTCAATGATTTTTCTCTTAATACAATTTACATAAATCTTGAAGCAAGCGAAGGGGTAAGTAATCTCTATCTATTGTTCATTCATACTTTAATATTTGTGCAACTGTAAAAGAGAAAAGCATTGAAGCACCTCTCTTAAAATATTTAGGTTGGATACTTGAAAATGATATTGGTAGGTATGTCTTAATAATACTGTCATAATATCATAATTTATTAGGTTTATAAATATATTTTAATAGAAATTAGTTATCAAAGTTATATTTTGAAAACTATATTAATGTACAAAACATCACTATTTTATGACTGCAGGGAGTAGTTGACATGTACCTCGGTTACAGCGAGAACAATTTTTCTTGAATTTCGCATAAGATGCATCTATATGGCATCACGCTACCTATTTATGCCATGTTTTCCTGAGATTACATTTCGATATGTGATATTTGAGAAAAGAAGATTCTTTTGATAGTATATATATTTGTTCCTCTTGCTCGCACATGCATGTCTTGCTATAAAGTTACTACCTGACATATGTATACCTCACTTGGTTATACGAGTAGTAAAAATGGGGTTTCCTTGAATTTTACGGAAGATACGTGTCCGGTTACATCATGCGACCAGTTTATGCGATGGTACCTCACCACTGCAATTCTTATTTGGTTATTTGAGATTATGTCTCTATCTGTGATATTCCACCAGTTTAGCAATTGCCAATTGCCATAAAATTTTGAACTAATTGTCTGCCAAAGTATCAATCCTACCAACTTAGGGCCTGTTGGGGCTGCGTTGTCTTTGAAAAGTCGCTTTTTTTTCTTTTGGTCAGAAAGCATTGAATGCGGTACGCGACTTTTCTTTTTATCTTTGTTTGGCAAACCGATCTTCTTTGTTGTAGCTTTTAGGGGGCAACCGAGCGGGGAGGCAGTAACCTACCGAAGCACAGCGGCGGACAAGTGGAGAGGTGACGTGGAGGTGACGAGACAGGGTGGCGAAGGTCGGAGAGACGGGGTGAGCGAGATGGGAGACGGTCAAGCGAAGCCACAGCTGAAAAGCTCCTCCTCAGCGGCTGCAGCTTTTGAGGATGCTTCTACTGTGACTTAGCTTTCCAACTACTTTACAGTCATGCTGTTTAAGGAGCTTTTGGATCAAATCTGAAACACAGCCCTCCAAACAGACCCTTAGTATCGTTCGTTTATGGCATCCGGATCCCAAAATTGCCGAGCGACAACCGATCCAGCCCTCCGATTATTGCCGCGAACGTAACAAGTGACACCACTGAAAGCAACCCCGGTTCTAAGGTCAAATAGCTGCCGCTATAGCTAGTGCACTCGAAATCGAAAAGCCACTGCTGGTCCCTTCTTGATGGAGAAATTCGGAATGTGAGGCCAACAGATATCTGCATTAGAATGTGCCGCACGCGACAGAAACAGTGAAGTGCAAGAATCGCGCGTGCTGCACACGTGTTTCACCGTGTTATCTGTCTCTTCCCTACTGCGGATTGGGGCTCTCGCTGTCAAAATAGTATTGCGCAGTATGCTTGGATGATTTTTTAGGTTTTTATCTGTATGTAGAATATCGCTCGTAGCAGTAGGAAAAATTACCATCACTTACAGTATGTGAGGGTGATTTTCCCACTGTTCTGAGCGATATTCGTCAGAAAATAGATAGTGCTTTCACGTTATAATCAGTGATCTTATCTAGTATACACGCCATTGTCGCCACATGTAGAAATGGGTAAATGCATTTTAACAAGGCAAGTTCTACTTGCCGAACCCAAAATAAAGTGATATATACTGTATGATCACCTCGGCATCTTGATGGCGACATTCCTTAGTTATTCTGCATTTTTGAGAGTAGCATATACAATTTCAGTGTGCTGATCAAAGATAGCATCTGACTACTCTAGTGATCAAGCAGCCGAAAATAAGGCCAAAGCACTGAAGCCGGCAGGCAAGATCATATGGGCCACCCCAAGCATAAATTATGGATTTGCTTGTCGACCAACGACTGTCTTGACCATGTTTCGGTCGTTTTCGAATGGAGAAAGACAAAAAGAATGGCACTGGAAAACAACTGTGCATGGGATCTGCAGGCTGCTAAAAACCAACTATTTCCCATTTTTTTCAACCAGGAAGACCACTTGATCCACAGCAACAACACCCGATCAATTGTTACATGGTAGAGAGGTGCTTCCATACTTTTTTTTTTATAGTTACACAAATATTAAAGCATAAGTGAATGGTAGATAGTTGTTACTTACTCTTTCGTTTGCTTTAAGATTTGTACAACTTATATTGAGAGAAAAAATATTGAAGTACAGGGTAAATATCGCAAAACTACATGTTTGTTGTATAAACTATTAAAAAACTACATGTTTTAGCAATTATTTTATAGAACTCCAGATCTAAGGGCATGCGTCGCACATGATGTGGACAACACCATGGTGGTATATGAACTGCCAGGTGGGCCTAGTGCGTCAGATATCAGTAGGTGCGATGTGATTTCTAAAATTGGTAGCTTTGCGATACATCTAACCCACAAATCTAAAGTTCTATAAAATAGTTTGCTAAAACATGTAGTTTTTTTATAGTTTGTATAATACACATGCAATTTTATGAAATTTACTCATTGTTATATGGACTTATCTTCAAATATCTTGCAACAGGGATTGAATTGTTACTAGCACCAGGACGGTTGATTCCCATGGTTTCTAGCTGACTTCTGTAGACATAGTTAAGCTTTTGTTGGCCTTACAGCGTTTTCGGTGAAGACGAGAAGCACACAAGTTGCACCTCGCTTCTAGTAAACAGTTGGTTTATTTTGTCACTTAGCCAATAAGACTAAGCACACCTTCCAGATCCAACTTCCACCTAGACATGGGTATTGGGCCAGGCTTTTTAGGGTCAGCTCATAGCACGACAGTGCGAATGGGTCGAGCCGGCAAGGTATGGTTGGCAGGGCCGTGCCGAGCCTGGCGGCTGGGTACGGTGGGTGGCATAGCACAGCATGCCGAGAAGGACCGCGCTCGGGCCGGCACAACACACCATGGTTGCTTAAGAGCGTCCGTGCCAACTCATGGCACGATGGCACGCGACAGGGCACGGAATGGGAAGGCGAAGTGGAGAGTGAGAGTACCTAGTAGCCGTGTGTGCTCGCAGCACCTGCCCCACCAACGCCTGCGCCACTGAGGTGGCCATGGCGGAGGGAGAGAGGCGAAGGGGGAGAGAGGGAGTTAGAGTGGGAGAGGGAGAGGCAGAGGGGTGGGGCAGAGGGGGAGAGGACAAGGGAGAGGCAGAGGGGAAGAGAGGGAGTCGGCTGACGAGAGAGAGATGATTGCCTTCTCTCTCTTCTTGTTACTGGTGGCTTACTTGCCTTCTCTCTCTTCCCTCATTTTTGGTGGCTTTTCCCTGGCTCGAGAAAACTGCAGTGCAGTGCTACGTAGGTGTAGAGCCTTTGAGGTCTTTTCACTTGTTGCCTTCTTCTCGGTTATCAGACGTGGGCAATGGGCAGATGGCACTGAGAGATAGAGAAAGAGAGGCGAGGCTGAGATACAGAGAAAGAAGGAGCAACAGGCAAGTGATATGACGAATAAAAGAAATAAAGTCGAAGAGCAACATGCAAATGGTAGGCAACGTCACAACGACAATTCTTCAGACAACGGGCAAATGGCAATGTTCTCCTAATTGATTGCTATAACCCCCTCGTCTTCTTGTTTCTTTAGCACACGATCAGTGGTCTCTCAAATATCAACGCCCCCTCCTCTTCTCTATTTTCTCTCGCACTACTCTCTCAAAGATCAAAATTTATGACAAAAAAGTCAAGGGGAGTAGGAGAACACGCCATCACATTCCTAGTCCCCCTCCCTATAATCAAGAGATCGATTCTCGCCAACTCTCCCTGAGCATGGGAGATTATGTATGGATGACCGTCATATGAACAGTACAGAGGGCATCTTCTTGAGGGGCCAAACTCCATGCCTAACCCTGATGCTGTTACATCGGTGCAAGCAGTGGCCAAAGGTTCCAGCAGTCGACGGGCATGGTGCTGGCAATATATGGATAGAAGCGTCGGAATTGAGGACAGGGGCAAGGTAGCTTATGTTATTTGTAAATATCATCAAGCTAAATTATCTACACGTGCATATGGAGGAACATGTCATCTTAAGTGACACGCAGAGGCAACACCGACGGTTCGGTAAGCATATGATTATACAACACTGTGGTAGTTAGAGAGGAAATTGCAATGTGTATAGTTACTAAGGATCTTCCACTTAGAATGAGTGAGTGCTCTTGTTTTGAAAGAATGGTCCAACATATTTTTTGCCCACATTAGTAGGATAACAACTACACGTGATATATACACAATGTACAAATGTAAGCTAACAAGCTTGGAAGTGAACTTCACAAGAGTTAGTTTTTCCTTTGCTTTGACGTCAGATATATGGACTACATCCCACCAAAGAGCAGCATATCTTAGTGTTGTCGCATATTACTTGGACAAAGGCTACAACCTAAACAAAAGGGTAATAGGGTTTAGGCTAATCGATAAGGCATACACCGGAAAGGCTATCGTTGCACGTGTACTCGAGGTTATTAGTGAATTTAAAATAGAAAATAGAATTATTCTCATCACTCTTGACAATACATTATCTAACACGACGGTCATGAAGTATCTTGCACCGCACCTGGAGACTTATATTAGAGGTTTCATACTCTACTAGAGATACATATACCACATCATTAATCCTATCGTGAAAGCAGGTTTGAATGTAATGAAATCTGGTTTAGACAACATACACGAGGCTATCCAATTAGTTATAGTTTCGACTGTAAGATACACCCAGAGTACCATAAGGCCAACAATAAGAGGCAAAAAAGATTCAATTTTCACATTAAGGTTAGATTGAACTCTACATATATTATGCTAGAGCAATGCAAGAACTATGAGCACATTATCATTGTTTCTGTCAATTGTAATTCTGGCAAGAAGTTAGTTAATGATGCGGATTATGAAGTTGTCGGTCTTTTTCATGATTTTTAAAAGTTTTTTTACAGTGCAATCAATCTCTTATCCAGTGTTTACTACCCAAGTTCATGCTTAGTCATCGAGTAGCTTTGAATTTTTGCTAATTCTTTCAAAGAAAACAGAGATAATTATGTTTTACAACCGATTCTTCAACCAATTGAGAAAAAAATTATAAAAATATTTTACAGCTATTCCATATCTCTACTATTTTGAATCCTTAGAAAAAATTATCTGATTTGAAGGGTGCCTTTGAGGGAATTGGTGAAGTATTTGATCTTGATTTTTCTGAGGTCTATACTCATGTTCATAACGAGTTTTTTACAGTTTTCGACAAATATTATGAAAAGTTTGGCAGTAGAAGTGAAGCAAGAAGAGCTGCCTCAACAATACAACAAGCACAAGACAGTTCGAGCACTTCAAACGTATGGAAGAAGCTAAAAGGCAAGATGTCTAATTCGTCTTCTGAAGCACCGAGCAAGTCGCAAAGGAATCTACGAGTAGAGATCAATCACTGTCTCGACACGTCTTTTGCAGAGACTGAGCTTGATATCGCGGATGACAATGAACTCAACTTGCTCTTGTGGTGGAAGAATCAGCAATGTATTTATCCCGTGCTATCGCAATTTGCACTAAATATACTTGTGGTTCCGGTGTTGACTGTCTCGTCAAAAGCTACTTTCAGTTTGGTGGGAAGGATACTTGAGATAAGGAGATCGTCTCTCACGCCTGAGATGATTAAGACAATCATATGCCTCAAAGACTAGGAGTGTACAGATGAGAGAACATAACATAAGACTAAGGATCTGGAGATCACGGAATGTTAGCCGACCTTGACCTGGACTTGTATATATATATATGTATGTAATTAATATACTCTTTTTCTTATCGAGGGTACTCCACATTAGGGTGTAAGATTTTTAACAAGTAGTGCGTCTTTAACTCCTTTCCTTTTATCACAATAGTGCCAATAGACTGAGCCTAAGGAGTCACAGCACGAAAGTGACACGACTTGCTAGGCGGCATGGCACGGTCTAAACCCATGGCCCGCCATGCTCGTGCCGGCAAGATGCTCACGTCTACTTCCACCAAAGAATTTTGGCCACATTTGCAGCGAAGGAACGTACAAATTTTGCAGGGCGTAAGCCCGTGGAGAGGGACTGATGCTCTTGAAGGGTATAAACATGTACTTAACTAAATAACTTCTTCAGCTTATTACGTTTTTTTTCTCCCTCCAGGCAAGCTTATTAGATAACTAGCATTTTAGAACAACTAGTTTAATTGATCTAGTCAAGTTGCCAATAAAAATTACTTAAATAATAAGCTTGAGCTCGGCCGAAAAGACCACTAGAAGAAACTAGAAAGCTTTGCCAGTTTGTTGAATCATCCCAAAAATAAGTGCAATTAGTATGAGTAAAGTATTTTTTAGATGAATCAATGTATACTATATATTATAGCGGTGAGATTTTTTCGGCTCTCAGGGACGTATGTCAGCTGGTTCGCGAAGAGGTCCCTTGGAAAAATCCAAAATCGTGTTTATGTCCTCCGGTCGGTTTTTAACAGAAAGGATTCGAAAAAAACCAAAATTACGTTTAGACCCCTCTGTGTTTTACGTTCAGGTCCCTAAGAGGTTTTTATAAGAACGGACCCCGAAAAATACGAAAATACGTTTAGGTCCCTCTACGGTTTACGTTCAGCTCCTCTCGCCTTTTTTTTACAGAATGGATCCGAAAAAAACAAAAAATACGTCCGCAGTTTTCTCAAAAAAACAAACACAGATTCGCCGAAGATTTATAGCAATCCTCAAATTTGCCGAGGGGTTCTAGCAACCCATTTTTACGCAAAAAAACTAAATAACGTTTAAATCATTTTTTTTCAGAATGGACGCGGTTTTCTCTAAAAAAAATACAGATTCGCCGAAGGTTTATAGCAGCCCACAAATTAGCCGATGGGTCCCCTCGATCCATTTTTACGCAAAAAAAACTAAATGATGTTTAAATCGTTTTTTTTGCAGAATGGATCCGAAACAGAATAAAAAAATACGTCATCGGTTTTCTCCCAAAAAAACACAGATTCGCAGGTTTATAGCAGTCCACAAATTAGCCGACGAGTCCTACCGACCCATTTTTACGTAAAAAAATTAAATGATGTTTAAATTCCTCCGCGATTTTCTCAAAAAAAAAATTAACAGATTCGCCGACGGCTCCTAGGAGCCCTTCCAAAAAAAACATATTCGCCAATGATTTATAGCAGTTCACAAAATTAGTCGACAGGTCCTACCGACCCATTTTTACACAAAAAAATAAATGACGTTTAAATCCCTCCACGGTTTTCTCCAAAATAAATCCACAGATTCGCCGACGGCTCCTAGCAGCCCATTTTTTAATAAAAAAACGGAAAACCAAAGTTACACGTTTTTTCCAGAAATATATGTCGGGCCAAATTTCGCACGTCGCAACGTCACGCGACCGAATTTCTCAAATTTCGCACGTCGCAGCGTTACGCGCCGAAATTTCGCACGACGCAGTGTAGCGCGTGACCCTAGGTAGCCGATTTTATTGGGACAAGAAATCAAAGAATACCAGATGCTGACCAAGAATTGGTAGGTAGTATTTCTAAACCTCTTGGGCAGACAGTTCTGCATCTTACAGAAATTGTAGTGTAACCAAAGCATCGATACAGTTTATATAAATAATCTCGTTCAACCTTCAGTTGCAAAATATTTCATACCTGAACATTTCTTCGTGTTACAGGCTCTAGATTTGTTTGTCTCAGATAGCCAAAGGATAAACTAGAAAGTCTGCAGAAAAGAGCTTCACATGACATCAAATTTTACAGAAGTCCAGCTCCAATGGAATCATAGCTTAACCTCGACATCCACACCGGCGGGGAGCTGGAGCTGCATCAACGAATCTATTGTTTGGGCAGTCGGATACATGATATCAATCAGTCGCTGATGCGTTCGGATCTCGAAATGGAACCTTGAGTCTTTGTGCACGTGGGGCGAATTGAGCACACAATATATTTTCCGCTTGGTTGGGAGAGGAACTGGACCCATGGTTTTTGCATTGGTTGTTTTCGCAGCTTCAATGATCTGCTTGCAGGAGTCCTCGATCAATGGCACCCAGTAAGACCTCAGTTTGATTCTGATCTTCTGCTTAGGTGCCAGCTGGAAACAGAAAAATATTGACACTAAATGGTGTTAGTTCTACAGAGAATAGAAACTTTTGCAGATAAACTGAAGAAACACAAAATCAAAATATGCAGTTGATTAAGGTTAATAATTAGGTAAGGTTATGATAATTACAGCAAGGAAGTTAGCAATATTGAAACGAAAGATTAAAAAATTCATTTTCCTGTATGATGGACATATGTGTCATACTTTTCCATGAAAGACAACTAATAGGGCCAGAAGCATGGACATCTTAACACTATCAAGTTAACTAAACCGAATATGGTAAGGTAAGTAAGTACACCCCCCCCCCCCCCCCAACCCCACCCACGCACACACACACATCGTGTGCCATTTTGGAAAGGGAAGGTAAGCAAAGCGTTAGCCACTAAAATTAATCCAATGAATTTCCATAACACATATATTGGGACAAATAATGTAATTTCTGGTTACATTTGTTACAGCAACGTTCTCTCACCCAGATTTAACAAATTTCAGTACAATATTAGCCAACTCAAGCTGATGAGATGTATATCTATGATCAGCTCCTTCAATAATACGCAATTCGTGGTTGCTTATATATTTATGAAATTCTAGAGCATCCTCTGATGGCACACGTCATCATCAGAACCATGGACTGTCAACACCCTGCAGTTAGGGTCAATAGATATGCATGCACTCTGCATATCTGTCTAAAGACAATCCATCAGACTTTCTTTGGTTACACGGTAGATGGAATGTCCTGTTTTTTTGTCCCAAATCAATGAAACCATACTGATTTATCCTCTCCATATGATCACTTCCTAGTCGATCTCGAATTCCACTTTTCAGATCAAATCTTCCAGACATGTTAATAGCGCTGGATACATCTCGATACATGGATGCATAAAGGATGACCACATTTCCTCTATGTCCAGCAATAGCACAGGTGTCACATTTGTGTTTCTCGAAATGTAGGATTACATCACGCAAATCGTTCACTTCTCTGTTGTAGTTGCCATACTGAAATGTACCTTCACTTTCTCCATTGCCAGCAAAATCAAAATGAAATATGCTAATCTTCTCTCATGTTAATGCATCAGCAAGACCCAAAATGGTTCTACAGTCTACTTTCCTTTGATGACCTAAATCCATGGTACAACACTATAATATCCTTGGATCCAGCGTTGTGCAAAACACCAATGAGTTTCCATAACTGTTTGTTATCACTATTTTCTCTTGTGTTATACCGAAAGAATCACTAAAGGAGGAGTGCAACTGTGCACAAGGCCTCGTAACAGTTCCTTTTCTGGCAGTAGCACCAAACAGCAACTGCACACAGACATGCACAGTAGACATGCTTAACAAATGGAAAATGATAAGCAAGAAAGAAAGCATATAATGATAGGGAGTAGCCATTGGCAGATTACTATTGAGTATTGACCTAAGGTAAAACAAAATATTGGTCATTGAAAATGATCTCCATTATCTAATTGTCCAACTCCAACAGTATTAGAAGTTAGAACACAATGAAAGGAGGTTCCAAGGAAGATAAACAAATAGGTACAGATTAAACCTAAAAGGGTTTATCAGTTTTCACGATAATTTAATTTCTCAGTCCCACAGACCCCAGCAAATCAATCCTTTAGACCAAGAAGTAACAGAAGCTAATATGCCCCTGACATATTGATATAAAATCCTTTGTATCTATGCACTAACATTGGAGGAACAAAAAAAAAGAACAGAAGATAATCAAAACAATGGGAGTAGAATGGAAAATGGAAGGTATGAAAGTTTTAGTTCAGAAAGTTTGTATTAAGAAAGTTTAGGATGAGGAATTGAATTAGGACAAGGAGATGGAATCATATTCTGTTTATAAGGGTTGTAGTTTTGGGTATAAATAGAGGGGTAGACTTGAGTTTTGTAAGCAAACAGAGCAAGAAGTAATAAAGAGAAAATTGTCCCAAAGTTTTTGGTGTTCTGTTCCAACAATTGGTATCAGAGCTTAAAGGTTTTGGATCAACCCACTGCCCCCGGGAGGAGGAGAACTCTCGGGGTGGCACCCGAGGAAGCAGGCTATTGTCGTGGAGCGACGCGGTGTTGAGACGACCTGGCGGCGCGGATCAGGCCAGCAGGAGCCAGAGGCGCTCCGACGTGTGGCTGCACTTCGACCGCTGCAACGGCGAACGAGTGGCGTGCAAGATCTGCGGCCAGAGGCTGCAAGCAACTCCAAGAAGCACGGGACGTCGCACCTCCGGCGGCACGCCGAGCGCCAGGAGCTGCAACAACAGCAGGCGCCACTTCTCCTGACGCCTGAAGCCTAGCACTCGAGAAAATCGTTGGATTCATCGAGTCGACGTCTCGACGAGTTATTCGCTTCGGAGCCGGAGTCCGAAGTTGCTAAGATCATCACGACAAGACCGAGAGCACGTGACGCGGGGAAGCGCAGGCAGAAAAATCGAGTCGCGAAAGCAAAGCAGAAACGGGTTCCGTGGGCGGCGACGCCTCACGGCTCACGACGGGCGATGAGAGCGATTAAATCCGAAGCTATCTAGTCGTGACACCAGGCGTGTAGCATCGGAGAATCTTCTGGCAGCAACAAGTGGAGGTTCTGTCCTAGTAGCAGATTGATAATTAGTGCATTCACAACTAAGCATACGACTAGAAGAACCCAAGCATACGACATGTGGTGTGGCTCCAGGACGAGGTCTCAATCGGGAGATCGGATCTTCAAGCGAGAAGAAAAGGTGTGTTCTCGTGTGAATTATGTCTACAAGATAAATATACGTGCGCGAGTTCCTTCAGAGATATCGTGCGCATCAAAAGAGATCGTGCTACACGAGAAGATCAAAAGAAATCGCTGTGTGTGTTAAGTCCAGTCTGTCAAAGTTGACTCAGGGGCGTTGAAGAGATGCATTCGCCGTCCAAAGTCAAGTTCGTCAGAGTTGACTCCGGGGCGTTGAAGAGGTGTGTTCGCCGTCCAAAGTCAAGTCCATCGAAGACGAGTCCGGGACGTTGAGAAGATGCGTTCGCCGTCCAAATTCAAGTTCGTTGAAGATGAGTCCGGGATGTTGAGGAGTTGTGGTCGTCGTTCTAGATATGTGTGCTCATGAGAGTTCTTGCAGGTGTGTCCAAGTTCTCTCGTGGGTAAGCTCTAATACGAGTCTGCGTCACCGTCAAGTTGCGTTACCGGTGAAAAGACAATTGGAGCTGAGGCAAATGTCGTAATCGCCGGCGAGGTGCGTCACCGGTGGTATGGCCAGCGAAAAGAAAACGGAACTCCTTGGAAATGCGTTCACCATCCTGTGTTGAGCATGAGTTGGGCAAATCGTAGTTGAGACCGATTGTCTCAATGAGTTAGAGTTGTGTTACAAGATTAAGGGGGTGATTGATAGAAATAATCTTGAAATAGGAAAGTTTTAGTTCAGAAAGTTTGTATTAAGAAAGTTTAGGATGAGGAGTTGAATTAGGACAAGGAGGTGGAATCCTATTCTGTTTATGAGGGTTGTAGTTTTGGGTATAAATAGAGGGGTAGACTTGAGTTTTGTAAGCAAACAGAGCGAGAAGTAATAAAGAGAAAATTGTCCCAAAGTTTTTGGTATTCAGTTCCAACAGATGGTTAGAGGAAAATCGGTAGAGTGGTGACATGGAGAAACCTACAAGAGTGAGAGGATAGGGCGTTCAACCTAGAATCTTCCAAACCATTAATCGAATGTTCTTGGCAAAGCTCCATTCGTAACACCCTGTGGCCCAAAATGTGCTCAAAGCCTAGGCCCCGCACGGGGCAGGCACTCATGTGTAGCAGGTCGCTTGGGCTTTCATCCTGTGGCCCAAAACTCGCTCAACTTCTGACCCCCATGCGGGGCGGACAAACATGCATATTACATCGCTTGGGCTTTCATCATCATGTCACCCAAAAGGGTTAACCCAGAAGTGCTACGATTTAGGCCAGCAAGCATTATATGCTAGTTTAATTCATTGTAAATTGGCAAAGTGATAATGAGGGCTGGGGTGTTATAGATAATCATTGTACAATAGTTGTCTCCAAAAAAGAGGTTAGCAACATTGTTTTTGCTGTTGCTTTGGTTTTCCCAGCTATGTAGAGTATAAATGATCTCATATCTTCTTTTCATTAGAATAAACAATTGGGCTCTTCTTTTTTCCAATACCACCAAAAGTACCTTTGGAATATATACCCAATTCCAAGGAGGAAAAGAACATGAATGAACAGAAAACTTTGAAAGTGATAAAGTGAAACACAAGTAGTTAGCCCATTTTCATCCGGGAGGCATTCTAGCATTCAATTGAACCTGGCAAACAACACCACTGTCGACCTTTAAACAACTTACAGCATTTTACACATATGACTTTGATACTTCCTTTCTCCAGTTAAAAAGTAAAGACTTCAAGATCTGGCAACTCAACATAACTCTTAACTCCCAAATATTAAGGATGTTATGCTATGTAAGTACTAAGGTGACATTACCATTTAATTCCGACATCCAAATCACACTTACATCAGCAATATTATACTACAAGTCAAACACCTTAAGGTATGCGCTGATTGCAACCTAGCCCATCGTTTGTCTGACCAATAAACCACGAAGAGTGTACTCCACGTAATGTCACTACTCACCATGCTAAGTAGAATGCTGAATTACTTTTTAGCTCAACTTACCAACATACTCATGTATCATATACTGCTTTCATTTGTTATGGTATACAAAGCATGAAGCAATGAATGAGAAACTGATGCTAGATGCTAACACTGAAATTTTGCAATACAACCGCAGCAATGACATCACTACAATCATATATTAGACGGTTGGGTAAGGTACCTGCTCCCCATCATCCCCAATCGACGACGGCATCGGAATTCCTGTTCCCTCCACAGCCTGAAACCACAAGCATAACAATTCTAGTCACTGAATAAACAAACTCTAACAGATATGAACTGAACAGATGCCTCCATATAATTGCACGCCACAAAATGGGAAGTTTGGAAACGCACATATATACCCCACTGTCTACATAACACTTCACAGGTTTTACACTAGAAATACTCGAAAACACATGTTAATATATCAGGGTGGCTAGTCATGTACCGGAGGCGCGTCGGAGGCTTGGTCGTCCGAGAGAGTCTCCGCGGGCGGGGCAGCCGCGGCGGCGCGGGAGCGGAGCGGGGACGGGCGGAGGGAGGAGGGGAAGGAGAGGGCCGCGGGGCTAGAGTTTGCGGCGGCGCGGTGGAGGAAGAGGAGGGGGAGCTGGGATGAGGTGGAGACGGCCATTGCGAGAGAGTGGAAGGAGAGCAGCGAGGAGCAAGTCCGGGGGGCGTTGGTTTCTTGAAGGCCTCTGCTTCGCTATCGTGGAGTATTATCCGGTTTGGAGGTGCGTTTTGCGTTTGAGCCCTTCGAATTTATTAAATTGGGATTTAACACAGCAGCTGTTGTTCACTTCATACAGCGCGAGCTGTCTTTAAGGGAGAATTGATAGTTTGCTCAGTTTTAGTTAGTATAATTGATCATTTATACCTGTTTGTCTTACTGGTATGTGGTCTTAGGATTCGCGTATCAGTGAGACATCACGAGATAAATGATCAATAACATAAGTAAATAAAGACAAATCATCGATTATTCCCTAGAAATCTGGATGTTCTTTTCATGGCCTGTATTATCATCTTCAAAGAACATTGTGAAATTGTGTACCCTAACTGGATTGCTGGGGGGGGGGGGGGGGGAATTGGCTGAAAACGTAAAAAATTTCATGTAAAATTGGACAAAAACTTCATGCAACAAAACAGATTTTGTATAGATTGTTCATACCAGTGCTCAAATGAAAATGTATGGCATTTCATTGCACGAAACATGGTGAGAAAGAAATCAATTCACACGTTAACTAATTTGAAAGTAGTAGTAAAAA
This sequence comes from Otatea glauca, assembly GCA_036346275.1. Lineage (NCBI taxonomy): Eukaryota > Viridiplantae > Streptophyta > Magnoliopsida > Poales > Poaceae > Otatea > Otatea glauca. Next base: position 51,642,843 of record CM070722.1, on the reverse strand, counting down.
TTTCAGCACAGAAGCTATAGTCTGGAGTAAAATTTTACAGCGTCAATATGCTTCACCAGAATGGCTAGGTAACCAATTTTAACTCAACTACATCTATATTTACAAAGCAGCTTTCCTTTAATTTCATTTTAAACATAAGCTGCAACCATTCACTTCCCCTCCTTATCACAGGCGTCACCACCATCCCCAGCATTCCTTTTCCCACGGGCAGCCAGAAGGCCAAACTGCATCTCATGAATCCTAGAATACGAGGACCCCAGTGCTGGCGCCGCTTGCTTAAGCTGCCACGGTACAGGCCGCCTATTGGGAGGAGATGGAAGCACGTTTGATTCATTTAACAATTGATCAGCAAAGGTTGACTTCAGTGTTATGTCTGCCTTTTCAGAATTCATTGTGCATGTTGCCTCGTTAAGGTTAATCCCACGAATGCTTGTTTCCATCTTGTCACGATCCGACTTCGGAGATGATAAGAATGGAACATTCGGCTGCCAGAATGCCTGGTTCAAATCATGGGGCTCAGGTTTTGCAGGCGGTCGACCAAGTGGACCAGTTTTCCTGTCTTCCTCCTCTTTTACAACGACCATGTGATCAGGCTCTGCAGCTTCAGAGCTTTTTTGCTTAATACTATCCAACAGCTTACCCTGGTAAAGATCTTTGCCACTCGACGAGCGCCCTGAATAGATAGTGGTCATTGGGAAAGCTTTCTCTGGGGGAGTAGCTGGTGTGTAGTTAGGGGGGAGCAAATCATCCCAATTCTCCAGCAGTTCTTTATACACTTTACGTAGTGTGACCTCTGTAAGGCCCGTTACCTTACAGATCTCTGCCTGAGTTTTTCGCTTGTCTTCGAGCTGACATGCAAGGTAGATAGCAGCAGCAGATATGCTTATGGGATTCCGCCGTGTGCAGAAGCATTTATTGACAACCACCTCGCCGATATGGGCTGCAAGTTCCTGAGGAAATGACACATAATATGTTAAACAAAACTTGGTCTTATGCATAATGTTTCAGGTTTGCAGCCCATCTGATACCTGAGCAGATTTATTGAGCAGGAGGAGGCTGCAAAACCGAGGCATATGAACTGCTATTGAATTGCTGTTAAGTGGTTGGCTCAGTTTCAGAGATTCGCCAAGTATTTTGATGTATTTTCCTATCTCTTTCTGAGGAAGATTGCTAGCAGTGGAGATTTCCTGGCCATGCAGTAAGCAGAAGATGAATAAGTGCTAATTGACAAAAGTAGCAATACACAGAAATGCTGCACCAAGTATTTACACAACACCAATTGCGTGTTCCACAGCTGACTCAACATTTGGTTCAGTTCTTTGCCTATGAAGCATGAATAATGTTCATTTGTTCGGTTGAATGAAGGTATTCTCACCATGATTAAAGTTATCCTAATCTATAATAACTTCACCACAAGTTTGCATAGAGTAAGGTGCTTCAAAGGCAGATAACTATCTAATTTTACCCCAAAAAAAGCAAATGTGTTTTTTTCCTTTTCACCAATGTTAAGAATCAAGCAAAATATATATTGCTTTGTTATCCTCAATCCTCATAGGTTTGACCCTAAACATGATCAGATGCTCAACTAAAAAAGGGATATTGAGTAGAGTGCTTTGACCCTAAATTGACTTGGTAACTTAGGTCCGCAATTCAGTATACTGGAAAAGCAGCATATTCCAACAACAATTCTTTCCAGAAAGCAATCATCTGTTGAGTTGCTTGGAAATTGAAAGTACTATCTGATTAGAATTGATGAACAAAATCCCCAATTTCCAAGCAAACAAATCTTGAATGACATTGTGGAAATCTCCATTTCAGAGCATACAATTGCCTGGCTAGCCCTAAATCCTAATTCCTAATTGCTTGGAGAAACACACGCCTACACGGCTGTGCCCATCAATCTCTGCACGATAGCATTTCAACAAACACATGGCGAGCATGAGCGCATCACAAACCTGCAGCGTCCTGGGCTCCTGGGCCTCGCGGATGGCTTGCACGAGCGCGGCGGTAGCCAGCGCCTCGACGCTTCGGTTCCTGAGGCACGTCGCGGAGGAGCAGTCCTTGAAGAGCTCGAAGGCGTGGTCGGCTATGTCCCGGTCCAGCCTCAGTATGGACGCGACGTCCACGATCTGGAGGTAGGCGCGGAGGCTGTCGACGGACACCATGGGCCCGGCGGGGTCCGGGGTGGAGGTGGCGGAGTCGACGGCGAGCGCACGCTCGAGCTCGGCGAGGAGGCCGGAGAAGGCGGAGGCGGAGCGGGCGAGGACGGGGTGGCGCTCGAGAGAGAAGGCCGAGAAGGCGGAGACGAAGCCAGCGGGGAGGAAGGGGTCGCAGTCGTCGTCGGGGGAGGAGGAGGGCTGGACGGCGGCGAGGTCGGGGGTGACGAAGGGGAGGGGGTGGAGGGAGGGGAGGAGGGGGAAGAAGGGGTGGGTGTGGAGGTGGCGCTCGAGGGCGAGGCGCGCGCAGGAGGAGCACGCGGAGACGGCGCGGGAGAGCGGCGGCTGCGTCGTGGTGCACCGCACTGGGCCGGGCGCGCGGCAGTAGGGGCACTGCGCCGGCTGCGACATGGAGGCGGCGGCGCGCGTGCTGAGAAGCTCAGGCTTTGGGTTTGGTAATTGGAGGGCTCTTGGCAAGTGGTCTCTACTCTCTTGGATAGGAAATACGGAAGACTTGTTCTTTCTTAAATTACACTATGTTTGTTTTGTTACGATGATCCAGTTATAACTATGAATTTTTCTTCTACTCTTCATCAAGTCAAACAGAAAACAACGGATTTGTATCCTCCCCCGTTGTATTGAAGCAGCAGAGGTGAACAGTGATGCATCCACAAACAACACATTAAACAACATAAAGTTACAAATTCAACATCTAAGGTCTCGTTTAGTACACATAAATTTCATAGGAAACAGTTTAATTTCAATAAAAATTGGGAAATCCACGTTCTAAATGGGACCTAAAGAAACAAGAGATCAGATGAAAAAGAGCCAAGAGATCACAGATGGAAGTGGCCGATTCCCGTCGAGTACATAACAGGTCAACAACAACGGGAGAAGTCTGAAGGCCAAGCAGTATCGAAAGCTGTCGACTCGACAAATCGCTTCAGCAGCCGCAGCATGATCAAGGGAAGAGATCAACGCCATTCAGGTACAGAACAATACTGGCATCAATCCGCATCTGCTCGTACGCACGAGCGCGGCTTCATTAATCTTCATGACGATGCGAGTTATACAATGGGATCCATCCCCTTAAGTTCTATCAGTAACACTTCTAATCTCGCTAAAAGGAAATACAAGGTGGGTATTTATTTGCGATGAATTATTGATCGTAACACCTCTAATAGTATAATTAGCAACAGAAAAAAGGACAAAACAGCTGTTAAGCTTTCAGTTCCAGGACTGCCTTTCTACATGAAAAACTGGTCTTCTTTATAAAGGTACCTCATTTACCTGAGATGCAAAACGTTAAGAGTCATCAAAATGAATAAAAACTATATTTCCAGCAAACATCATGACGGTGTACTGCATGGGGCATTAAGGGCTATTGATGTATATCATTTTTTCCAGATGAATGATCCGGAAGTGTGTAAGCATATTTACAAAGCAGACCCAATGCCATGTGCAAAAAAATTTAGTATAACTTCTGTAGCAATGAGAACAAGGCCGTTCAAAATATGACATCACGACTTTGTTTGTAAGCATTTTCTTTACATAGGGCCAGGGTAAATGTCACAAGCTAAAACGTAGCTGTAAGACATAGGTGAAGGTAAAGATCAGTTTACATGTGGTACAATTCTAGGTTGTGAAAACAAACTTACCATAGTTTTGGTATTTCTTTGAAAAGTTATAGAAGGCTTTCACAATGGCGCCATATTTCATTGATTTCAGTGGTCCCATATGCCTGGTCAAGAAAAAGTAGAGATTTTTCAATGGTTGAAATAGATAGTGATATTAAATTGTTCAGTCACACTTCAGGTTGAATTATCTTAGCATGTGATTGAAGCAAGGTCTTTTATGCTGTACTAAATATATCCCTTTGAGGCTTACTAAAATGGCTCGAAATGTAAAGAAACGATTCCTAGATAATAACACTACTTCGGGGCAAAACCAACTAAACAGACCATTCACATCAATTTGGATACTTAACAGCTATTGAATTAAACTATATACAGGCTGGATGCATTTTAAAGTAAAAATGGATTTTTTTAAAAAAAATGCAAAATTTGAGAAAGTTTGTTTTCTATAATGCCATAGGATAGGAGTATAATAAAACTTCAATGACATTATTTTTTTAATCATAAGGTGACTGTAGGTAAGGACGAGTTCTTTGCATGTTATAGAATGATAGATAGCATGTGTCTAAGTTCAGTATGACAGGATTGATGCAAAACTGAGAACTAGGAAGACTAATATGATGGCAAAAAAAACTTACATAATCTCAGTATACCGCAATCTCCACGCAGGAAAACCTAGATGGCATCTAGCAGGACTGTACACAAGAAGAAGGTCAGGTTCTGGTCCACCACAACCTAACAGACAAAGCAGGAACTTAAGTGCTCATCTAGAATTATAATGATATAAATGATAAAATCACTAACAAATGATAAATGAGTATATCAAATATAGCATCCATGAAAAGCTGAAAACCTTTTCAAGCATACCTACAGATTCCAACGCACTGGCCATGTCAGCTTCTGTAAATACTAACTCACTTTCGTCATTACCATATCTATCACCATTGAAGTAACTTGAGCAAAGTAAGCTGGCTGCTTTAGCAATGCCCTCCTTGCCATCAGAACCAGAAATACACTCTATCGTCATCTCTCTATGACAACAGTGTAAAGCTTTGATGTTTGCACCGACATCCTACAGGTTGCCATGGCCAAATGAAACCAGACAAGGTAACCAGCAGGAAATAGAGAACACTGTAAGACTTTAGACAGAAAATGAAGTGATACAAAACTCAAGTATGTAACTTACCAAAGTATCTCCTGAATCCTCATCTCTTGAACCATTCATACCAGGCTCAAATGATTTCTTCAGCACTCCTGTGGAGCAACATAGAATGGTAAGGTAAATCTCTTGTATACTAGTTAGTATTCATGCATCAATAAATATCAGAAGCTGAAATGTAAAATGCAACATGGCTATTAGTTTGAATTGTTCTGCCCCTGCCCAGTCATGTACTGCTTCTTAAAGCTTCTTGATTTCTTATAGCCATGTTCATTTTTGCAAAAAAAGAAAAATGTTATAGGTAGATAAGTGGCTGACGAAGATAACTTCAGACTGAAAACAATAGTACCGACAAATTCACTGAACTTGTTGTCTTACCGTCGATGTCGTAGAGACATACATACTTCACACCAATAGTCGAGAGCCAACATAAAAGCTGCTCGATCTTCACCATGTTCTTAGCTTCTCTGCTATCTACCACGATGGCCAGGTACTTGAGTTTCTCCAATTGGAGATTATGAAACTTTCGCAACAACCCAGATGAGATAACATAGCATTCTAGATCATAAATCAGATGAGAGCATAAACTGAAAAGGCTGATTGCGAAGTGGATAATGCACCAGAGCAACCCCAAAGTGAGCTTTATAATCATTGATGGCGGAGACATCTGCACATCCAGAGAGAAACAAAACTTTTTAGTGTTCTTCCACAATAAATGCATTAATATTTAGCGATGTATATTTATTATTCAAAGAAACAAAAAAGTATACATTTTTGTTAATCGGCTTTGGACTCTAAACCTTAATGCACTCAAATAATCTGATGACAACATGCATGTGCGCTATGGTAAATTGAATGACGACAGATGTCTCAATGGCACCATGCACAATGCTTATGCATCTAACTCTCATTTGCCAAACAAACACACGAAAACTGAGGTCATGGATGAGCATGAAACAAACAATTTGCCTGATATATTTCAGTAAATAACTTGAAGGGCTTGGATCAATCTAAAACAGGTTGCTTCAACAAGACAAGAATTATTACAAGCGAACATTGAAGCTTAACATGATTGGGAATTTTTGGTAGGGCTAAGTCAACGCTGAACTTTCAGCTAAGATGATGAAAAATATAGGAGTAGGTCAACAATTAAACTTTCAGCTAAAGTTATGAGAAGTGTTCCAAAGAGACAACTCACGGAAATCTTCTTTATCAAGCAATTGCACTACAGAAAATCAAAGAAAACTACTGCAAAAGAAGCTAAGGTATTGTTTCTGCTGTACTCTTCTTCCCCTCACAAGAAAAATGCAATAACTTATCTATAACGATAGAAACTACTTACTAGTGTGTTTCTGCACGACTTATAGGCACCCACCGGTATTCATAGCAAGCATTCACTCGCAAACCAGGCACATTCTATAAATGAGGGAAATGAATCTAACGAGTGTGGCAAAAGAAGACATAAATTCACCAGCGTACATACATGTGGATGAGGCTTATTCATGAATAGCGGGATCTCATTGACCACAAATGCCTCCCTGTACAAGAACCACAAGATTATTACTTTTGAAGAAAGAAAGAAGGAAGAAGAGGGCACTGCACATCCAACGAACTCTATGAAGCCCAAATTTAGAGAAGTTAAATTCAACTTTTTTTTGCCCCCTTTTTATTTTTTCTGAACAAGGAATTACAGTAATACCGTTCTAAAAATAGAAGCTAACAAATGGCACGGGGGTAATGAAAGAGACAGAAAGACACTGCTGCAAGAAAATGGAATGATGAAATTAGAAGCAAAGGCAAGCGAAAAAATCTAACATGGCCTTGGAATCCATGATAGTCGCAGCTGGGACGAGAGAGATGAGGAGGAAACAACGGAAGCACCAAGAACAAGGTGTGCGCTATCAAATGATACAAACCGAATTTGTGGCCGGACTAGGCAGGGGCTACAATGACACAAAGCTTATGAGGTGTGTCATATCACATCTCATACACTGACTGTGCTATTGACCTTTCTTGTTTGTTTTCCAGAGACTAGAGGCTTCACAGAACCTGTGTCCTTTTGTTTTGTAAGGCATATGATTCCTCGTTTTTTTTTTTTTGAAGCTTCAGCCATTGAGCGATAACCACGGCATGGATGCAGGTACTTGCTTACATTTTCACATGTAACATCAAGCACCAGTAGAATAAACTACAGCCCCAGCATCGAACACGTGGTATTGCGAATTCAAAGGCGAGTACGATAATTTAATTCATGCACATCACAACCATCTCTCGCGGCTCTCTACAAAAGTAGGACGGTACAGTGCATTGCGGTAACGCAGGTGAAGTGATTTACGATGAAGATAAACCACTTACGGTTCTTGCCACGCATTTCCGCAAACACCTAGCATGCGACCGACACGCCCGCACCAATAGTTCTCAGAGGGGGGAAGGTGATGACACCTACTTGCCACCGCTTGATGCGAGCGACGCGCCGGTGCCACGCTCGCCCCCTGTCACAGCCACATCCGGTGCAGACCGACGCGGAGGCGGAGGCGGAGGCGGAGGCCGGTGATAGGGAGTGGTTATGAATCCACAATCCGGACTCGCGAAGTCGCAAGGTAGAACAGCACCGACCAAATCTTGACTAGAAATAAAGCAGTGGGCCATAACGTGATGGCCCTAGTCTCCGATATGCAGCTGGTGAGGCCCATCATCATAGTCGGTTTGGGAGGCGGGAAATGTGTAGCCCATGGACCGTCCTATCACAGTCGCGCACTTCTCCCAGAATGGTGACCACATAGGCACCTATCAGCTAGTTAACCAGCCTACAAAACGGTGACCACTTACTTGCCAGCAAAATCACACAAACTTACGGCTACGAGAAGCATGGGTGATTCGGGATCGATTGCGGTGAAACGCTGCAAAGTTGGAGACACCGCTTTGCTACCGAATAAGGAGAGGAGGAAGAATCTGATCTGGATACGGCCTCAATGTGGTGTCATGTTGAGGCATTGTTGCTGTCAAGCTTTCTTCAACCCTGTAGTGCTCCTCCTCCGATTCACATAAGCCGAATTATTTTTTAAAAAAAATTACGTAAATAATATGCCAAAACAAAATTTTATAAAAATATTCACCTGTCGCTATTTGAATTGACGACAGAGTCTCTGTCGCCATTTCATTGACGACACGTGGATATTTTTGCAAAATTTTACTTTGGCATATTATTTTTGTTAAAAAAATTAAAAATACTATTTAAAAAAATCCACATAAGCCTGTGTGGCCGTCGAGATCACGTTTCCATTCGTGTTTGCCTCATTATTGTTGATTTCGCAATTTGTGGGACCTAGTATACAGCCCAATAATGGATTAACGGGGCTAGGAGGGAAAGTTCCTGTGTAGTTTCTACCTGGACTATAATTGAAGTGGCTATCGATCGTTAGGATCGTCTGATCGATACAACAAATAATTTGAATTGCATAAGAGTCCTCAGTTACAGAGTGACTGTATTGGGTCTCTTTCCGGTTGTGAGATACCCCCTACCCATCTTGGATTACACTATCATGCATGTACCCCACCATAGCATTATTCTACCATATTGATGTGTTTCTGGACTTTAAGATGCCAACTTGTACATTTTTTTAACACATTTGCTATCTTTTCCCACATTTTTGTACATCTTAGAAAAAACATGTGCAACACTAAAATTATTGCAACGATCTGTGGCCTTGTCGAAAAGCACAGTGCATGCACCTACATAATATAAGAAGGGAACGAAAAAACGTTTTGAACAACAAATGTGTTGGTTGCACCTGCATAATGCAGAAAGGAACCACAAAACTTTCGGAAAAGAAGAAATTTGTTAATTTGGGACTGGTAGCATGTTAGCATTTGGGAGAGGGTTCGGTGCAGTCACTAAAAGAACCGTAACTTAAGCGGTCCTTATTGTTCCAGACAATTCAATCGAGATGATGGACGGTTCGGATAGACCGAAAATAAGATAAATTGTGTTTTATTATAATGGCACGACGTTCCATCAATACTTTTAAGAGAGACGTAACAAATTGGATTTAGTCCTTTCATAGTTTAAAAGTCCTCCCACGGTACCGAGAACGACATCTCGGGTGCTCCAACCGAAGACACTGAAAGGAACTGAGAGGGAACAGAGGCCACTCGCACAATACATATGCTTTCATTTCCCAGCAGCCTTAGACGGGAAGAAAATGAGTGACATTATGTTTAATGACACTGAAATGACAGCATAATTGTCCTTCCACAGTTGAAAGAGCATCCTGGATTTTGCATTTTTACTGCAGACGGAAGACGAGGGCCGTCAGCTTAAACAGTGATATGTAGAGAGAGAGAATAAAGTTGAAAAACTCCTTTGGTGAATAATTAGTGTGTTGACGCACATCGGCCGTAGCAACTTCACCCGCTACTCAATTCCCCGAACCAGCTAGGAACTAAACCTTCACGCATCAAGCATACACATATAGTCACATACAAGCAATAAGCAAAGCTAAATAAGTTTGCCGTTCTTTACTACCATATCTTAACTAATATAAAATAAAATGAGTATACGTAGTAGGACGATCGTCCCAATCCACGAATGAAAAAAATAGCTGCGCTAAGAACCCACGCATGTTGGAACCACCTGCCAGAACAAATTGCCATGCTTCCTCGGCCTCTTCTTCTTTGTCACCCCCGTATCTGGTACGCCTCCTCTCTTCCCTTGCTTGCCTCCGCAACACTGCCAAGTTCGGTCCAGACCCACCGGAGCCATCGCACTTCTCTACTTAGTGCCGCTACTGTTGAGGAACAGGTAGACTACTCTACCATAAAATCAAAATTTTCTACCACGAAACCAAAGAACCACTCCTAATTGCAACACATGCGATTAGAGCTCACTTTTAGCTCAAAAAACAAATTGAAGAGTGCAACACATGTACCACTCAACCACAAAGAGCAATGAACTCTCTAAAACCCCAGCAAGCCCCAAATGACAGTTCCCAAGACTCCTTTTATAACTTCCACAAGAAAAAATAGCCGTTGGGGACAAAATAGGCAAAAACACACAGGAAACCCGGTCATACCGCCCTAAGGCCTGTATGATCGGCCTCTGATCCAACGGTTAGAAAAAAACTAGCCGTTACTCAAAAAATCCGGTCATACTGGAGTGAGTCCGGTCATACCGGGCCTATTTTCAATTTTTTGGGCTAAAATACCTCTTCTCTGAAAAAAACGCACCGGAGTGACCCTGGTCATACCACTGCTACAAGCACTAAAACGCCCATAACTTTTTACTCCAAACTCCAATTTATGTGATCTTGGACTCTATGCGAAGCTTATCACGGGGTACAATTTTCACCTATTTTCAAGATTTAAGCAATCATAGATATTTTTAAATGTCACAAAAATAAAACTCCAATGTAGTCACTTAAGTCTAAAATTTGATTTTCTCGAAATCCCTCACATAGACTTGATCAAGAGCGTGATTACAAGCTAGCAAGAGTCAATAAGATCAAATCTTGAGTCATGTGATGATCAACTCATGATCAAAACAATTTTGCAAAATACATTTGCAAATTCTAATCACACGTTCCAATATCAAATGCATAAACACTAATATTTTGCAAAACACATTTGCAAATATAAATCTTGCAAATGAGAGCAATCAAGATCATATCTTTGAGCCATGTGATGATCAACAATTATTTATTTTCATAATAAATCTTGAAGGTAAATATAGTGGCAAGGTCCCGACGGGCAATGCGGCAACCCTTGCTTTATTCCCAACGCGGAGATCGACCTCACCTCTTGCAACGCTCCTACTCCTTATTAACCCCTGCATCGAATTGTAAATATGAACAACCGACCTGGTATCAAATACCCAAGAGTTATTAGGAGAATCGGTAAGAAATACATCTATAATATTAATACCTGAATTTGATGGCTTAGGTCCACCATTCTTTTTCAGATCTGCCAGGCATCTTTTGTAATTCTTCTTCCAATGACCTAACTCTTTGCAGTAGAAGCATTCACTCTCTAAAGTAGGGCCATACTTGGAATTAGGTTTAGACTTGTTGCTGGGGATCTTATCCAAAGCTTTAGTCTTAGCCGTCTTTTTAAAGCTAGTACTTTTCTGCATCATCATCACATGACTAGTGTTTTTCTTAATGTTGTCCTTTGTTGTCGTGAGTATTATATGCAGCTCGATGAGATTCTTGTCCATGCCATTCATATGAAAAGTCATAATGAATTGCCCAAAACTCGAAGGGAGCGATGCAAGAATCAAGTCAGTAGCCAACTCTTAGCTAAGTGGAAAACCAAATTTTTCGAAGCTCTGTGTGTAACCAAATATCTTGATTACATGAGGGCTCACCGAACTACCCTCGACCAGCTTACATCCAAACAAGAACTTTGAGATCTCATATCTCTTAATCCTAGCTTGAGTCTTAAACATGCCATTAAGCACCACGATCATATCGTAGGTCTCTATGTTCTCAAACTGCTTTTGAAGGTCCAAGTTCATAGTAGCAAGCATGAGACAACTAACATCGAGGGACTCATCAACCGCCTTTTGTAAGCGACTTTAACAACATTTGAAGCATTCTCATCAGGCACATCTGGAATTGGTTGATCTAGAACGTGTTCCTTTTTATCTTGCCTGAGAACAATTCTTAGGTTGCGGGACCAATCCGTAAAGTTCATTCCATTAAGTTTTTCCTTTTCAATTATCGAACGTAAAACATAACTGGAAGTGGGTGCAGCAGCAGGTGGTGCTATGATCTAAAATAGAAAATATATACGAAAATTGAGACAAACATTCATGAAGAGTAACTTGTATTAAACAATTTAATAAAGATACTCCCACTAAATTCTATATCCCTCTTGTGGTACTTAGTGATTCAAGAACCACAATTAATTAGTCTACTAGTGAACTTTAGCGTCACTGCTAGAAGGCTAATGAATTTGGTAAACAACCTTTTACTAATCATATCACTATATAACTTGTTGTTAGGTGGCATCTCTATGCCCCGGCTCCAACCCTATACCTCAAGGTCCATAACCGTTATGATGACCTTGTCAAGTGTAACCAATGCCTATGCGTGTGAGTGTCCGACACAAACCCATCTAATCAAGGAAAGTTAATGGCATCTTACTTTAGCAGACCTACCATTAATTTACATGATATTGAATGGTGCGGCCAATTGGAAGGACATCAATTTTATTTAATATTATGTGAGAGATCTTTACTTCTACCATACTAAAAGCATTTAGAACAACTATATAACATGCATAGAAATAAATAAATAAATAAATAAATAAATAAATAAATAAATAAATAAATAAATAGGAACATAAAAGCAATCATAGATAATCACATTAACTGTGACATAGTATGGCCTTTCACACAGTGATCTCTATCGCCACATTTCTTATTCGTCATACATCCAAGTGCTTGAGTCCTCCAAGTACTAGCGCTAAGCTATTACTCCTAATATCACTAGTAATAAATTATAAGGAGTGTAGAAACATCACAAGTCGACACGCAGGCCGTTTATGCAGATATAGACAACTTTGGGCTGCAATCAAGCATGACACTTAGGCCATGAAATTACACATACGCATCATATACACAAGGGCTATACTATTCATATCAATCATGCAAAAACAAGTTATACACATAATCGCATTCTACCAAACGATGTAAACTCACAACGAACTATAATGTGTTGTACACATACGCCGGGTCAAGGGCAGAGCCCTTGCGGGTTCGAACAGTGCCCGAAACCTCTTCGAAAAACACAGATCAAATCCATGAATCTGACCATGGAAAACCTCTTCGGGTTAATCATATTAACCCTATTTTCGACTACATATCTGTGTCGATCAATCCTATTGATCTTCACATGCTGCTTGTGGGTTTACGTTTCACGGCCTACCCCGATGGCGGAAAACCGACCGGTAGTGGTAAGTAGTGGCGCGACCACAACAACACCATCACAGAGCTATGATCTTTATTCCATCGTGTGCTTCATGAGGATTTATGTTTCACGGTCTACCCCGATAGCGAAAACCGACCGGTAAGAGTAAGTAGTGGCGCAACCACGACAACACAATCATAGAACAATGACCTTGAAACCATCTAAGACCACTGAACACGAATTAATCTTGTTAACCAGTGCCAAAAACCGAAAAATCAAATAGAACGACCAATAAAACAGCAATAGATCACATCTATTACTACCGGATATCATCACATGCATCTATTCCGAATCTAAAACTACGCAGCATGGCTCTGATACCACTGTTGGGGAACAGGTAGAATACTCTAGCATAAAATCAAAATTTTCTACCGCGAAACCAAAGACCGCTGCAAGTTATAGATCACAGAATTACCATTAGACACGTAGACCCATAGCGGAAGTAGAGTCGATGTAGCGTGGTGGTGCAGTTGTAATCGTACTAGTCTCGCGCCTCCTCCAACAGCTCCTTATGACCGTCGCAGGTTGAGGATCATCCTAGCGTTGAAGCTTCGCAGTAATGCCTCCAAGGTATCCACACGTACAGGGCAGGAACACGCACCGGAGTGCTAGCGACGGCTACGCGGTTCTGGGGGGAGGAGGGGTGACGGCTAGGGTTTCAGGAATTCCAAATTTCTGTCGTGTCTCTTAACCCTAAAGCTAGCACCCCTTCTCTTTAAATAGACACCCCATCATAGACTCTACATTAGAGGCCCATTAGGAACTTAAAACCCATCAGAATTCGAATCACCATCCGAATTAAATTCCAACCCTTTAAGCGTGCGACCCTATAGGTTCATTTATACCTAGACATGACCCGAGTACTCTTACTCGACCATTAATCGATAGCGGTCTCTAGCAAGACGTGCCGACTCCCAAATATATGTAAAGATCACATCGAACGAACCTAAATAATGCTTAGTTATATGCATTTCCTTTTGCCTCATGATATCGGTCAAACTCAAGGCGAGTACATGCCATCCTTGTTTAGATAGCCCAACCACTCTTTCTCGATCACGTGACTCAGAATCCACAACTACGGTTAACTCTTTAACCGCGAGTAGCATGGTCATGCATTTTCGTAATCCGACCACTCGAGAGGCCAAGAGATATCTCTCCCATCGAATGGAGGGGCAAATCTCATCTTGATCGACCATGCTTTGCAACATACTTTATGACAAACCCGAAAGCCACCTTTATAACTACCCAGTTACAGAGTAGCGTTTGATAACCTCTAAGTAAGTCATTACACATCTCGAGTACATGAGCCAATATCAAGTCTAAGGATATAGCATACACATTATATATGAGACCAACTGATGATAAGAAGATTACAACGTTCTCGCAGTGCCTCAAGTTGGGTCGATCCAACTCTATGTTCTCTAACATGTGTCCGTATTATTGGTTTGATATCTCCATATATATGACCCGTGAAACATGGTTATCAACCAATACATATGCTAGTCTATTCATATGTGTCCTCATATGTTTATCGTCTAGGGATCACTTTAGAATAATCATCACAAAGTCATATATAGAGTTTCACAAACAAATCACATACTTGCTAATAAATAATAATAACAATATTCAAGGAACAAAATAATTAATCATGAACATAAGAAAATATAATCATCTCTATTATTGCCTCTAGGGCATATCTCCAACAACTACCATCTTCCTGTGCCACCAAACTGCATTACCACCATCTTCTCACAGTGCTACGACCTGATAAAAGCCTGATGATCAATACATAGATTTGCTTTAGCAATCAAAAAAGGTTTAAATTTTTTGGAAATTTTACAAAAGGGTGATAAGGAAATTCTTAAGATCTCATAAAAATTTTGAATCATGATCATGCTCCAGTGAATTTATAAAATTCTTACAAGGCATAATACCATTTATGTTCTTTTCTTTTTGATTTTTCAAATACAATATAACAAATAAAGTTCAACGCTTACATAGATTTGATTGACCAAACAAAAAAAATTAAATTTTTTGAAAATTTTATAGAATGGTACTGAGGTAATTATTAATCTATCATAAAAATTTTAGATCATGATCACACTCAAGAAAATTTATAAAATTCTAGCAAGGTTACTGTCCCAATTATGTTCATTCAGTTTTTGATTTTTCAAAGATAACAAATGAAGTTAAATTGTTTTCAAAAAATTTATGTATTATCCTACACTACTAAATATAGTACCATAAATTTTTTAGATCATTATCAAGCTTGTACAATTATATAAAAGCTGACAGCGTTTCTACTAAAATTTTAAAATGTCTCAAAATTTTGGTTTTTCAAGAAATTTTCATAGAAGATGACTTTCTTAAGGGCTATTGGACCAAATTCGGCCCTAAAAGTTTGAAAACCGGCCAAAAATCATGAAATTTTGGTTTACTGTAGCAATTCCAATTTTTTTATCTGGACGGTAGTTTGGATTTCGTGGTGGCCGAAATCCAAAATTTTGGCAAAATTTGGTAAATTTTGTATCCCTAGACCTAGTGAGGGTTTGGCTTGGTTCTTTGGAGGTAAATTTTGATTTGTGATCATTCACCCCCCTGATCGTCATTTCCGGTTCTTCACAACATCAGTCCCCTGTCGCGCTCCGCGGTGGGGAGGAGGGTAGATTTGCAATTCCATTCGAAAGGGGGCCAAATTTCCAAAAAAATGAAGGGAGGGAGGCTAGAAAATTGATCAATTCCGACTTTTCGATCATAATAATCGTCGAGCTTGAACGAACGTGTGTGCTGAATTAGCATTTGTAGTCTTCCAGTCTAGGACGTGTATTTCTTTTTCTTCTTCTCCATCTCCTGTCTCCTTATCTACCACCGTCTCACCTCCAAGTGCCGCTCCCTCCATGGTAGGTCTGGCTCTCCCTCTCTCAACCTAATAGCGTTGTGTTAGAATTGGAAGCTAGGGTTTTGAATCATTGGAGGGATTATCTGCATTGTGCCATGATTGGTTTACTTAAGAGTTGAGAGTGATGATGGATTTGTGGCATGACGATGTAGGTACTTTGCGACGCCTTGGCTTGCGAGATCTCTGGGAATCAACCTCCGTCCAACTACAAGTGGAAAGAGATCCATGTGAGCAGAGGCAGAACTAGGGGGCCAAAATTTTGAAACTCGGCACCCTTACTCCCCTCTCGGTGCGGAACGTGCTCCCGATGAGGCGGTTGGGGACGACGGAAGGAGCGCCAACTAGCTAGCGAGGCGATGGCGGCCTCCGCGCTCAGGCAGATGTGGGTCCTCGTTGCCGCCGACCGCTTGGTCGTGCTCACCAGCTTTGCTTCCCTTGTCTTCTCACCGTCGCGCCACCCGCTCTCTTGCAAGGCCGCCTCGGCCTCTGACTCGCCGGAGTTCATCTCCATCTCGTCCCCAGTGCCGGTGTCCACCGCTGGCTCGCCGCTCCACCCCTTTGAATTGCCCTCGTAGCTCCGCGAGGCGAAGGCGTCATTGTCGCCCCAATCGGCCTCGGCAGATATCTCCAAGACCCAAGTTGTAAGCTCGATACAACTCTTCTGTTCAATTTGCGTAATTTTGGCATGTGATTTTGGCCGAGAACATGCCCAAGAGGAGATGAGGAAGATTTTGGCATGCAATTTTGGATCGATACAACTCTTTTGGCCGAGAACATGCCCAAGTTCTTGGCCAAGGAGATGAGGAAGGGGGGATGTGCCAACAGTGGCGAGATTGAGGGGTCGGTGAGCCGGTGAGGAGGGGCTACCTGAAGACTGATGAGGGGTTCCTCGAGAGGGAGGAAAGTAGGGGCGCATGCTGCGTCACGGCATTGCTGCAGAAGGGTAGCCTGGTCGTGTACAATGCCGGAGATTGCCGTGTCGTCCTCAGTCGAGCTGGAAACGCGGAGGCGCTCACCTCTGATCACCGTCAGGCGACGCGGCAAGCGGCTCAGGCCATCAGGAAGGAGGCGCGGGCCAAGCGAGGGGTACGGCAGGCACAACGGACGATACGGATGCTCAGTGCGACACTATAGTAGACCGGCAGAGGCATACCCATACGAAATTTCCTAGTTCCGCCAATGCATGTGAGATGAGTTACATTGCAGTCTTATAGATCACACTTCATGATTGTAGTGCCCCTATGTAAAATTGAGCACAGTGTACACCGCCAGTTATTCTGCTACATTACACGTAACTGAAGATTTTTCAAGTGGATGCTGGTTGATGGTTCCATGACCATATCACAACTAACTTCTGTCATCTAATTTGACAATTAATGTGTGCTGCCTCAATTGCTCCAGTACGCTTTTCAACAAACAATAATGAACAAGAGTAAACAGTTGTGATATGGGAATTAGAGAATGTGAAGCAGGCTGAAGATATATGTCTCGGTCAGCTTGTAAGAGCTCCGGTAGAATTTCTAGGCGCTCTTGTTTTTCTTGTTTTAATACCAGTGACTAATTTTTCTATCTGTGAAGAATTAAGAGTAGTACATTGCTTGGCTGCCTTGGCATAAGTATTAGGATCAACCGATCAAGTGAAAACGAACGGATAGATAAAAATTGAAAAAGAAGGACGTGATAACTTACTGAAAGGTAGCATTGTAATGAGACTATATGAAATTCTTTGCAGAATCTCTTGAGGAGATAAATTATTCTGAATGCTAACCATAGCCATCTTAAGAGGCTCACCTATTTCACCAAAAGAACAACATTTTAAGCAGGCGCTGATTTCTCAAAGTGACTAAAGTAGCCAGAATTCACAAACATTCTTAGATTAACAAAAAAAACCTGTAAAATTAGAGATCAACTATAGTAGCTCATATACTGACGAATAAAATGTTCTGTCCAAAGAATTAGAAATTGACGTTTGTTGACACCATTTTCATTTATATATTCCTTTTCCTCTAAATTTATTGTATATAACGTGTTGAGAGTTTTCCTATTGACTTCCCTTTCAACCCTGTAAATTTGGGCAAAATGCAGATAAGAGCTAACCATAAATACAAAGGAATAATGTATACACTTCTTTCATATTTTAATCAATGTTCTTTTTGTAAACAGAACTACGACAAGTAGTGTTGCACGATGTGAATGTAAAGAATTTTATCATGCATACTGTTGGCATAAGAAATGATGCACGTGCTCGAATGATTGGCATTAATTAACATAAGCAAGTTACTAAATCTTTTGACATCTCTTATATGTAATATACAACTGATTTATGATGTTTAACTTTTTTAACCTATTTTGTAGAGTATGCTTACTTTCTCTTTACTTGACAAGCTAGATATGAGGATGAGTCTTACAAAAGGTTGCTACATCGGTTGCATTTCTAAATTTTCGTTGATGTTTATGTTTATGGAAAAGCTAGTAAACGGTATCCAGTTAGATACTATCCCAACAGAATAAGTCTCCACCGTTCAATATAGATGTCGCCTCTACTCTGGTCTATTTCCTAGCCACTCATCAATGTTTACCTTATACAACACACGGAGAACCAAATTCCTCCGTATCTCTCTCTCTCTCTCTTTAAGAACAAGACTCCATCTTTGTCTTTCTCTGAGAACCAGACTCCAATATCTCTCTATCTGAGAACCAGACTCCACCATCTCTCGCTCTTTTCTCTGTGCACTCGCGCTGGGTGAGTTGAAGCGGTTGGGGAGGAGGTCATGGCAGTGCTCTGTGACCAGCGGTAGGGGCCAAGTGCACGGCTGTTGAGGGTTGCGGCCGAAGAGAGGCGGGCAGTGAGAGGGAACACGGCGGTGCAACCAGATCACACTAGATCCGGCTCCATGATCGGAGAGGAGCAGGGTGGAGTGGCGGCTAGATAAGGGCATGGTCGGAGAGGGGTGGGTGGCAAGGGGGGACACGATGGCACGGCTGAAGAAGGGTAGGTGGAGCAGCGGCTAGAAAGGGGTGCGGTTGGACGGGAGTGAAGATACGGGCCACCTACACCATCCATGGTATCGACGAGTCACAGCTCATCCCCAACACCCTTGACTATTTTCATCACCCTCCTCTCCATGTCCCATCCCCACGCGGTCCTGGCCAAGGTAGGCACAAGCACCACCGCTGTCGTAGCCACAGTGAGACCATCAAAATTCGTTGAAAAGTTTTGGTATTTTTTGAAAAGAAAATTGGTTGAAACTTGTCGAACTCATCAAGTTTGCTGAAATTTCTTGAAACTTTTTGGTTGAAACTTGATGAAATCAGTTGAAATTTACTGAAACTTCTTCAAACTTTAGGTTGAAACTTGTTGACACTTTTCGAAACTCTTTGATGGTAACTTATTGAAACTTAATTTTGACAATCTGAAATTTGTTGAAAGTTAACCTTGAAATTTTCTTAGAATCTTCTAAAAACACGTGAAACTCACTGAAACCTAGAGTCTTTTCAAATGTTTTAATGGAACTTCCTGAAACTTGATTTAACCTACTGTTGTATACCCTTCTCTAGTCACTTCCTTCTGTTTAATGCATGATGTCGAATTTATTGGTTGTTTCCTGTTATTTTACAAGATAGTTTGATAGTTATTTATGTACTGAATTATACTATGAAAAAATGTTTGCTACCATTCATTTACAGAATTATTGCATGCAGTGCTTATTCTATCATGCTTCACTAATGTGATATATACCTCTTAAACAAAAAATTTATACCTATTTATCCTTTTGAGCATACTTAATAATGATTATAAGATACTCCAAAGTGAGTTCCATAAAAATTTTCATCAAAGTTCACTTTTTATAGCATAATTTGTGTATATACTCATGTTACATATGAAAAAAGATATATAGCAAAAATAAAGGGCTTTAATAAAAATTTATCAACCATGTCACGTTGGAGTATCTTAAAATTAGTATTTAAGTATACCAAAAGTGATAAAGAAGTATAACATGTTCGTTTAAGTAGTATATTGGAAGCGGGAGAATGTACTCCCGGGAGTACGGAAAAGACTTCCTATACACACACACGTGTTTTTTTATACTATTGGGAGTAGTTACTCCCTATACCATATCTCACAATATAGACAGTATCTCGCTCAACGGAGAGTATGTATGTGTAGTATACGAGTATATAAGACCACCCGGACAGTATGTATACTTTTTTAGATGTTGTATGCATATTTTTTAAGATATATTATATGTGAATACAAAGGTATTTAAGAAATACATCGAAAACTATGGTCCCTTGCAATTTTTTTCATACGGTTCACATAAAAACATCTTATAATTAACATACGAGTATATCCAAAGTGATAAATAAGCATATCAAGTTTATTTAGATGTTATATCAGAGATGGTAATATCTACATCAAATGTGTGATGTGATCACCATCTTTTAATTTATTGATTTTTTTTATGTATTAAAGAGAAATATTGTTATTTATGTCAAATTTAAGGTTCCATTACAAACGCATGAATACCTGTTAGTCCCTCGCAAGCTTGCAGTTTATCACTACTAATCAGGGGAAGCACTCGGCACACTTGATGGTCAATAATGATACAACTTTTTTTCCCTGTCTTTTCGAGAACCGATGGAACAGAAGTTTACACACGGGCAGGGGCAGGGGCTAAGGTAGCACGCGTTCACGTCGCACAGGGCGGCCAATTCTTTTTTACCGTCTTTCACCGAACACCGTGCTCACGCCCAATGGCGCCTTGGTTCGGTGCAGAAGCCACTCGGCCAGGCGATCGCTGTCCTGTCCCTCTTGCCGGCAGCTTTTGCCCACCTCCAACTCAACCAGAGCTCCGGAGATGTGCGAACTGATTGATTGCAACGGCTGATTGACTTAAGTGGGTAGCGCACGCGGAGTGCCCATGGGATGAATCAGGGGAGGATTAGCAGGGGATATCATGTCATTCGCATAATGCCGTGATCTGATCGCTCGTAATTGCGGGCTCCGGCATTATTGGTGCCCAGGCGCATTCCGTCGTACGATCGCCTTGGAAGAGTGCTAATGGTGACGACTCACACGTGTCGAGCTCGATCGGTTCTTGGGATCGAGAGGCAGTTGCGAGCTCAAACTTTTGGATTGATCTCCCTAGCCATCATCTGCTTTTTCCTGCACTAATGATACCGTAAAATATTTGTGCTGGATTTGATCACTGCGTATTGGGATCAGAAGGATAGGTATCACAGGCATAGCTTGTATGAATCAATGTGCGTCCTTCAGATTTGCTTACTTCAGATATGCAGGGATAAGAAGATAAAGGCAGCTCTGCAATCATGTACGTTTTTTTGTTTGTTTTTGAGGCCCAATTGCAGTGGAGACACGGTTTCTTTACCGAACACCACAAGCACATTCGTATATATTAGCAAAGCGAACACTTATCTGCGTAAAAGGCGTAATGCTCCATGACTGCCTACGTCCTTGCAAAAGGATAAGAGGATTGCAAAACATGAGCAAATGAGCAAAAGCGATAAGCAATCACAAGTTCAGAACTGGCTTTCGGAAGAATAGCTTGAAATCATCGCTTTTTCTTTATTTTTAGATTTAGTCTCGTTTCGAACGCAATTACTGCACTATCTCTAATCGTGGAAGCGTCGAAAACTGACACGTGTTATCTTCTATGCTTCCATACCGTTGGAAGAACAATAGCAACTTCTATGGTAAAGGGCATATAATGTGATACGTGTCAGCTTGCGACGCTTCCACAGTTGAGGATAATATTATTTTTATAATTACATTTATAAAATGATCAAATTTGCAATAAAAGTCTTCTTATGGCTTTTGCAGCTGTCCATGCACAGTGCACCATGTCACATCTGATAAAATATGATAAACTCTGCGCTCTGCAGTACTGAAAAATTATGTTGTTTGTCGGTATCCAGAGACTCCAAATCATGGAGCTGCAAAGTAAATCAAGCATCTCATGAGCTATTATGTCGTCATGACTCATGAGCAATGCTACAAGTAGTATTGGACTCAAGCATTGCAGTTCGATTGATCTTGATAAGCACTTGTTGCAGCATGCCAAGAAAGGCCTGGCCAAGGTGCATTGTCAAAGAAAGGATGTTGAATGAACCAACTCCTTTCCCGTGCAAAACCTTGCAGAAGATACATCTATCCTCTCTTTCCAGACTTTTTATGCCTTAAAGTTGCCTTTAATGATTCTATATCCTCAGCAAGCTAAAAAAAAGATCTCCAGTTTTGAGGAGCGCACGGCCAAGTTCGGCACCTTATGAACGTGTCCTGAAATATGTAGATAGCACTAGCAGATCTCTAATAAAGTTAATCCACGTGAAGCAGGAATTCGTGGCAGATGCACTTTTGCTCTTTAGCCTCCATCAAGGCAGGTCCTCAATTGTCATCCTCGAGGTGCGCATTATATACAAATACAACACAATAGATATATCGGTCTGGACTCTGGAATGAATCCTGCACTCATCAATCTCTACTGATTAAAATGCGTTCTTAGTTAAAAGGTTGATCATATCATTGTAGTTGGGGTTCAGGGTCCTAGTACTAGTAGTACCATCCTAGCTCTCAAGCCTATCAGCTATGCAGCTTTGTTGTTACACCAATCAGGCATCCTAAATAATACTGTAGCATAAAGCCGGGCACAGGTGATCCGCCAAATCGGTTAAAAATTGGAACGGTTCTATCCCCAGAGAAAATAAGTTTACCGCTCTGGCCCGCCAATCATTTCTTAACCCCCAATGAAAAGAAGTTAACTGTGCTTCCCAAAAAATGAAAAGATTTTACTGTGCTTCCCAAAAAATGAAAAGATTCCACTGTGCTTCTAAAAAAAAGGAAAATAACGTTACTGTTCTGTCCAGATCCAGCTAATCTTTCCTGAATCTTTTGACTCCATCGTTGGTTCCCTGTGGCCTGTCCTTCCTCCTTCCAGCTCCCATGTAGTGACACTGTACAGCCGTACAGGCAATCCTCCAAGATATTTTGGATGGTGCTCCCTGTTCTTGATCAGCAGAAAAGATCAGCATATGCTTCGTTGGCGTCCTCATCGGTCATCAGCCTACTCACGAGGAGAGAAGAGAACCATGGTGAAATAGGGCCGTGTTCTTGAGTAGAGTAACTATGCACGATGATGCAACAGGAGTATCATCAGATAACAAAGGTTTCTTGAGTAAGATAAGATGATTGCTGAGCTGCATGCATCCTTGGACACGCTAGAAAAAAGAAAAAGAAGCTACACTATATTGTGGGTGGAGTTAGAGTAAGACGGTGGTAAAGCTGAAACATCGGGTATCAAAATTTAATACTCCTGCTAATTGTAATGGATTCAATGTAGTACTACTAGCTTGGAAAAGCTGATGCTGATAGTGAACTCGGTGACTACGTGTAAGGGAGCAACGGGTGCAGACTTAGTGGTAGGCCCAACGTATCAAAAAACTTCTAGTCCTTGGCCCAAGCCGTCAGACAGGATAGGTACGAGCTCACTAGCTAGCTAGACTCTTGAAGCAACAGGATAAATAGGTAACCTACAAATTCAGTGGAAAGATTCTGCGTTTCTGCAATTCTGCGAGGCAATAACTGGTGCAGCTAGCTACGAGCTGATCGATCGATTGGCCATGTTATCGCAATCTCTCGAAATCCCGGTGAAAAGAACGGGATTACGGGAGTAAAAGCAACGGAATAAGACTACTATACAAGCATGCATCAGGATTGGCAAATGGACGGTATTGGGCGGCTCGTCCATGTCCTTTCTCTGGTCGGCCGGGCTTTCGCGTCCCTTTCGCTCGGCACGGGAAGTCCACAGTGCCTGACACAGCCAAGGCTAAACGCCACGCACGCGTCGCTGCGCTTTCCATGGACCACTTGTCTTCTGTTCGCAGCCTCTTTCTTCCACCAGTTTTTAGCACGGTCGTCTCCGACCACACAGGGCCGGTGATTGTGTCACAAACAATACCTGGCAGTACTGAGTTGAATTCTTTAAGTTTACTATAGCGATGGAAAGCTTCATATGTACATACCAGCAGCTAGGTTTTAGTTCATGTTGATGAATGATGAACAAAGACTATTTTTCGGTGCCAATCACTTCGATTAATTTGCATTTGAGAAATTAAGCGAGCGATTAACCGTGGTGGTAACCGGAGGGAATAAGTCGCTGGATGTCCATTGAAGATCGAATGCAGCCGCTAGAGCGATCTCACAGATGGTACAGCGCAGTGCAGGAACGAACAGAACGTGGCGCTGCTGGGAGTCGTGCGTTCCATGGAGATCAGTGTGGGCAATGGGCACACGTAATTTGATCGGATTTCTGTGCACATCCTGATCACTCGGTATGGACACAATAAAGGCGTGAAGATTGCACTTGGACGTACAAGTTTGTGATGGATAGATCGATCGATCGATGTAGCAGAGCACGAATTATTCACTGCAGTAGCTTTTTTTTATATATATAAAACTAGCCTGTACAAACAAATTTACAGAGATGGCCTTCTGTTCTGTCCCACGCCTATCCGTCGGTCCCTAGCACGGAAACCAAGCTCCAGCGCATGGCAAGAGCGGCATGCCGGTGGCGAGCGTGCGGGCGAGGTGACTCGCGGGAAACCGAGCGCGCGGGCTACGGGCAGGCATACGGGTGACGCACGCAGGGGCACCTGCGCGGGGCCGAGCGGGCACGGGAGCTTCGCTTTCCACGCTATGGAGCCGCTGGAGCTTGGTTTCCTCTCTAGGGGCCATGGGAGCTTGGTTTTCGCGTTTCCCAGCCATCGCAAGTGTGAGACAGAGGATTATTTCTGTAAATTTATCCGTACGGACTAATTTTACGGAAAAACAACAAAAACAACAAAGGCTAGTACGGTGAACAATTCACAGAGCACAACAAGACGTGGTAGCTAGCAGAGCCGGACTAGCTAGGCCCCTAAGCCTAGGCTAAGGTCTGTGCTACTGTCGCTATCTACATGACTATAGGTAGAAAATCTGTAGCACGGTCGATCTCAAGGGAAATACTGAAAACGGTCTCGATCACATGGAAATACTTAATTAATAGTGGTACGGTACATGATGTACAGAGTAGTAGAAGATTTTATTTATCCAAAAAGAGGGGGAAATCAGCAGAGAACCACCAAGTGCAGATAAAGTGGCATTTTTTTTGTCTCAAAACCAGGGAAAAAAAGATCAACTTGTAGTGGCAAACTGGCAAACGATTACCGTCCGGTGCTCTAGACGACCTGTACATGAGATTAGATTTTTTTTACTATCGTGAGGTATCATGAGTTACTATTTAATTATCTTTAAATTATTATATCTTTTGATATCATTATTTTTAAACTTTTGATATCTCTTAATACTAGTTTAATTATTGCTTAGTATCTTCTAAAGATAGTAAAAAGTCTCCTACGAGGGATAGAGATCATTTACGGGGACTACGACTTAAGAAGACCCCGGCAATCAAGACCATCTGATCGAGGCAAAGATCGGTCCGGATCGTGCAACAATATTCAATTGCAATACCGAGTGGTCGCTACAATTTTAGGTTGCTACACTCTGTTTCCAAACAGTACTACGAAAAATCTCGACTATTATTTTTTTTCATCCAATGATGCACACGTACCGTTACTAAAGTTACAATCTTAAAGATGATTGCATTGGATCTCTTTCACACCTACAAGATATACCGCTAGTCGGGGTAGCGCTAGCGCTGAAGGCAACGAGATGGTGTGAGGATCGATGCTAATGCAACGGTGGTGCCGGAGGATGCCATGGTGACGGCGGGTTGACGCAGTGGAACAAATGCGCGATGGCAGCCTGACGGGAAGGTTTTCTGCGCGCTGATTGGTGAGCACCGCGGTTGATGCTGCGGAACGGATCAGTGGGGAGGATAATGTGGTGGGATGTGTGGACATTGAATGCACAGTAGTAAACGTTGTTGTCCTAAACACCAGCTATGGAATGTGGAGTATGTCGCAATGTTGCATGATCCTATCTCCCTCAGTTTTAGAGCAAGGAGAACTTGTTAGGACATATGCGGATCAAAGAAAGATACAATCCTACAAGGGCGTTTCGATTGCAGGGCCGGGTGAGCTTTTAACTCTACTCATCAGCAGAGTAACCTCGATGCCTTTTCAGTTAAGATATCCAAATTACTACACCAAATCACCAATGCCTGGATGTATAGAATACTGCCAACCTGTTAGGGATCATCTTAATTCCTTTAATCAAAAATGTCTATTGCAGTCTCGGAGGCTTTCTTCCATATGCTACTGAGGTGCTGACCCGCCGTATACCACTAAGAATTGACCAGGTCGTTGCCATGGTTGGCCAACTTGTCACCTGTCAGCAGGGCCATACGGTCGGGGGTTAATACATACTAAAAATCACCATGTTGATTTTTTGGAAATCGGGGGATTTTTAGCAAAAGGGCATGTCTGGATCTAGACGCATTTTTTTTAAAGCCGCAAGGGCTTTTTGATTTGAACTTGCCGAACCATAATTTTGTGCCAAAATAAGCGGTATGAAGACCTAAACGCATTTTCGGAATTTTCGAAAGGGTCTTTCGCGAAAGAGCCAGTTGGAGACTTGAAAGGATTTTTTGGAATTTCTCGAGGGACCTACACTATACATACCTTTCTATAGCAAAATATGTAAAATTTACCGCTATAGTGAACACGCACTTATTGGAAATGATCACTGTTTTGGCCTCCTCCCCTCTTTTTCTTATTGCAAAAATGACGCTCTCCCGATTTTTGTGTGTGTGTAAAACTAGCCCCCTAGTCACTGCAGAAGGCACCTTCTATGCTTTTCGCGGTGCCATGGTGCAGCACATCCAACTCTCGCGGTTCCTTAGTGCGGAAGGTGTCAGGTGTCAACCCCTAGTCCTTCCGCAGTGGAGAAAGATAGGGCTGTAAACGAGTTGAGCTCAAGCGATCTTAGGATCCTAGGCTTGAGCTCGGTTCAAGCTTGAGCCGAACTCAAGTTAAGGTTTGAGTCTGAATCCAAACTCGAGCTCGAGTAAGCTCGGTAACAATAAATAATTCAATATAGACTATTTTTCAACAATAAAAAATGTTCGAGCTCGCTCGAGTAAACTCGATAAAAGTTAATATATAGTAATATTTAATAAATAATTTGTAAATTTAGTAGGCTCGCAAGTTATTCGAGCTCGGGTTCAAACTCGAGTTCAGCTCGTTTGGAGCTTGAACCGAGCCGAGCTCGAGTTTTTTTTATAGCCCTAGAGAAGGGGGCTAGTTTTGAAAAAAAAAGGGGAGAGAACCATTTTGGAAAAAAAAGGAAAAAGGGTGCAAAACAGTGATCATTTCCACTTACAGAAAAGCTACTCTATGGTATACCGTAGATAACAAATACAGCGGTATACTTCATTTGGCTTTTCCTGTTTGTTGCGTTGCTTCCATTAAGTCTGTTGATGACCCAACGACTTCGATCAAGGGCCGGTCGAGTGAGTGTGACCCCAACCCAGATGGACCATCTGACGGCCTAAGCTTGTAGCAGCTGTAAGCAACTCTACTTTGTATTTGTGTTTTCACGTACTGTAGCTCTGCAACATATCAACACTTCCCCCTTTTGCACCTTTGATAGGCTCACTCTTACGCGAGTAACCACAACGTTTTACTTCAACACTTGCTTCGTTGAACGGGTGGTTCACTCTGACCCAAGCGCGAGCACGCCGGCAGCGAGTGTGACCATCGCCAGTTTCCCAAGCTTCACCTCAAGATTTCCTAGCGACGGAGGCATGTCCTTATCATTCGTGGCCTTGCACGAGAGCCTCGATGGTCTTGTCCTCGTGAACTGTGGGACTGTGACCATGCACAGGGGCCTTCCTATAAGGAAGCATCGGAGAGATGTGGGAGTTAGAGCCATGGCCACTCTTCTTAACTTGCTTACTTGCTCTCTCTTTCTCTATGTTCTCGTTTCTCTAATTCTTGAATTGTTATAGTTTCGTGGTCGAAAGAAGAAGGGTTAGTAGAAGAAGCTAGGCTTATCTTGAGATGAGAAAGCGGCATGAGTTTTCACATGTATGTTCAAAAGGTTTCAATAAGTTTTCTTAGCTAAGTTTTATCAGGTTTTCAAAAGTTTCACGAGGTTCGTGGCTAAATTTCATTAGATTTTATAGTACTTCATGATGTTTCACAGATAAGTTTCATTAGATTTTATAGTGTTCCATCAATATAATTTAGTTTCCTTAGCTCTTAATAGCTTTCACGACTAAGTTTCAATAGATTTCATTATGTTTTTACTAGGTTTCACGATAAAGTTTCACATGGTTTCGTGAGTTTAAGAAGGTTATGGATAAGTTACATGACGCTCTTAGAAAGGCTTCATGATTAAGTTTCATCGGGTTTCTTGAGATTTAGGAGGTGCACAGATATATTTCATGATGTTTCACAGATAAGTTTTATTAGGTTTCATAGTGTTCCATCAACATTATTTAGTTTTCTCAGCTCTTAATAGCTCTCACGACTAAGTTTCAGTAGATTTCATTAAGTTTTTAAACTCGTTGGATCACTCTAAAACTTTTGAAGTTGGTTTTTTAAAACTCAGTTGAGATTCTTCTTAAACTCATCTTTAATCAAGTTTTAGATTTGAAATTTGACATAACTCATATTTTTTTAGATTGAAACTCATTGAATTTTTTTAAATGTGTTGAAACCATATAGAACCTGTGTGTGAAACATGCTTTGAAACTTTAGAATTTTCCTTTTTGAAACTTAGTTAAAATTATTCTGAAACTTGTTTTTTTAATGAAGCTTCAAATCATTTGAAAGTCATCGAAATTTGTTTAAACACGCTGAAACCTTGTGAAACTAGTTTAAATTTTTTTTGAAACATGCAGAATGTGCTCTAAAACTTTGAAGTTAGTCTCTTGAAACTCAGTTAAAATTATTTGAAATTTTGTTTTAAATCATGTTTCAGATTTTAAACTAGACGAAACTTATAGTCTCGTATTAGAAGCTCATTGAAATTTATTGAGACATACCGAAACTTTTATAAAACCTGTTTGAAACTCTTATGAAACCTAATAAAACCTACAAAACGTGGATAGAACATCATGAAACCTAGTGAAATATACCTGTACCGTTGAAATCATTTCCAACGGTATAGTATTGGATAGTAGCACTCTTCCACTTATTGCTCCAGTTTTCTTTTCTGAACAGTCACCAGCAGCTCTGCATATAAAAGAGGGCTGAGGATTAGCAAGACCACACACCACCACCTCTCGTAGCTAACAGTTAGGAGCGAAGCTGGTACGCTCATATTCGCTAGAAACCTAGATTACAAACAATAATAGAGAGCTAGCGCGAGAAAACTGAGCAAGAGGCCATCACACCAGTACACGGCCGGTTAACTTGCCGGGGAGCTACATCCAAATTAACACAACACATCAGCTCCGGACGCGCCATGAGCACGGTCGACGCCGTCCCGGTCGCCGTGGCGCCGGCGAAGCGCCCTCCCATCAACAAGTACGCCTTCGCGTGCGCCCTTCTCGCCTCCATGAACTCCGTCCTCCTCGGTTATGGTACGTTCGTACGTACATGGACGTGCATTTTCACCTCTATCACCACCGATCGTACGTGCATGCAAGCATGTAACCGGTTAAGAATTTAAGATCGATATATGCTAACGACGTTCTTCATATCTCTGTGTGTGTTCGTGTGCGTGCGAGCAGATATCTCGGTGATGAGCGGCGCGCAGATATTCATGAAGGAGGACTTGAAGATCACGGACACGCAGATCGAGATCCTCGCCGGAGTCATCAACATCTACTCGCTCTTCGGCTCGCTGGCGGCGGGCCTGACGTCCGACTGGCTGGGCCGGCGGTACACCATGGTGCTCGCCGCCGCCATCTTCTTCACGGGCGCTCTCCTCATGGGCCTCGCCCCGAACTACGCGTTCCTCATGGTCGGCCGCTTCGTGGCCGGTATCGGCGTCGGCTACGCGCTCATGATCGCGCCCGTGTACACGGCCGAGATGGCGCCTACCTCGGCCCGCGGCTTCCTCACCTCGTTCCCGGAGGTGTTCAACAACAGCGGCATCCTCCTCGGCTACGTCTCCAACTTCGCCTTCGCGCGCCTCCCCGTCCATCTGAGCTGGCGCGCCATGTTCCTCGTTGGCGCTGTGCCGCCCATCTTCCTCGGCATCGCTGTCCTCAGCATGCCGGAGTCTCCCAGGTGGCTTGTCATGCGGGGCCGCATCGAGGAAGCGCGCCGCGTCCTCCAGAAGACCTCCGACTCGCTCGATGAGGCCGAGGAGCGACTCCTCGACATCAAGAAAGTCGTCGGCATCCCCGACGACGTGTCCGACGCCGACGACGTGGCTGCCATCGTCCGCGCGAACAAGGGCTCACGCGGCGAGGGGGTGTGGAAGGAGCTGCTGATCAACCCGACCCGGCCAGTGCGCCGCATGCTCATCGCCGGGCTAGGCCTCATGTTCATACAGCAAGCCACGGGCGTCGACTGCGTCGTGATGTACAGCCCGCGGGTGTTCGAGCAGGCCGGCATTAAGTCGAAGACCAACTCGCTGGGGGCCTCCATGGCGGTGGGTGCGTGCAAGACGTTCTTCATACCGATCTCGACGCTCCTCCTCGACCGAGTCGGCCGGAGGCCGCTGCTCCTCGCCAGCGGCGGCGGGATGGCCATCTTCCTGTTCACGCTGGCCACGTCTCTGCTCATGATGGACCGGCGCCCGGAGGGGGAGGCGACGGCGCTAGGCGCAGTGAGCATCGCGGCGATGCTGTCGTTCGTCGCGTCGTTCGCCTCGGGGCTGGGCCCCGTCGCGTGGGTGTACTGCTCGGAGATCTACCCGTTGCGGCTGCGGGCGCAGGCCGCCGCCATCGGCACGGGGCTGAACCGGCTCATGAGCGGGGCCACCACCATGTCCTTTCTCTCGCTCTCCAACTCCATCACCATCGCCGGGAGCTTCTACCTCTACGCCTGCATCGCCGCCGCCGGGTGGGTGTTCATGTACTTCTTTCTGCCGGAGACCAAGGGCAAGAGCCTGGAGGACACCGTGAAGCTCTTCGGCAAGGACGCGGGCGACGAGGACGTCGGCCGCCATGAGCACAAGAAGTCCACTGAGCTGAGTGCTCAACAATGATGGAGAAAGCTATGCACGTCCGTACACATGTCGTCCGATCCGTGTGTGGTCGAAGCTATTCAGAAAAGCTTCGACAGTATATGTTGTCTAAGTGAATCTTCAGATCCTGGCCACTTAGGTTAGATTTCTAAACTTTTGGATCTCACGCACACTAGCTGTTGGCCTTAGCCAAGCATGTAGGGACATCGAGCGCTTTACGGGGGAAAAGGTCACCAGGTATTCCACATGCGTGACGAATCCACGTAAAAAGGTCGTCGCATTCACCGTCGCGGTTACGCAGCTCGTGACGGATCTTTTCGCCCTGCTGGAATTCGACCGGCGAATTCTCGATGAAAAGGTGTGAGGGCTTTTGTTGGCGGCGTTGAGATCCAGGAGGCCATGCCCCATTCATACTCTGATCGATGTTTGGAATGTAAAATTTTGTCGAGTGTACGTGACTACGCGTTCTCGTTCTAGTGTTACTGTGGCAGGGTAATATTGTATGGATAAGTACTATATCTTCTGATGTACATGCCTGTTATATATATACGAATATACGATTGAGCCATCTGTGTCCTTGTGTGCGTGGTTCCTTGCTTAATTACATGGTTTCCTTTTTTGTTACTGTAGTGAGGCAGAAGCCTACGTGTCCATCCGATCCCAACTTTTTAGTCCTGTACAGCTTGGGATCGATGATAGTGCATCATTAGCCAAAGTATTCTTGCGGTAATTTGTAAATAAAATCCACCCGAAGTTCGATTGTAAACAATATAATTATTCGGTTTCTCATTATTTCTTTTTTTTTTGAAAGCGGCGAAAGGTTTCTCATTATTTCTGATTTTGACGTTAGAAACTCTATTTTGTAATATCTTTGTATTTCTCTGTGCATCCCTTCCTCTGTGGCAGCGCCACTCCATGTGTCCTAATCTCATACTCCACTATGCTACACATCTACACCACACAAGTGATCCCAAGCTGGTCGATCGCAGATCCAGACTAACCAACCTGTTGTTCCTTTAGTTAGATGCAACTAGAGGTGGGCGTCGTGCCGGGCCGGCACGAGTCCATCGTGCTTCGGGCCTGAACCGTGCCGGGCTGCGACGATCCGTCGTGCCGGCCCGGTTCGGCTCGCCTTCGGCGAGCCCAAGCACAGCTCATTTGCGTTTCGTGCCTACTTCGTGTCGTGCCGGCCCAAGTTCGACTCATTTACACTATTGCGATGAGAGGAAAGGACTCGAAAACGCACGGAGTTGATTGTACAAAAAAACGACTTATAAACTACTAGTAGTATTATCTCAAAAAAAAAGATGCTACTTGTAGTATCAGGCTATCAATCTATCCTATACATTGGGCACATTCATGCATGTCTCTAGGCCAGCGTGGCGCAATGCTACATATATATACTCATATACATTATCACCTCAGGACAAAGAGAAGAGGAGGATGTGTGGAGGTAGCAACCAACATATCAACCTGACTAGCTTTCGCTTTGCAAACAGAAGAATGGACTTTGGATTGGAAAAGAGCTGAGAGCAAGAGAAGCTTAGCTTACCTTTGCCTTTGGGAATACCATTTTTGCAAGGTGCAGAAGCGGCAGTCAATGTCTGAAGGGAAAACTACCAGTATCACACTCGATGTCTCGATCTCTTCTCTTTCATGCATCTGCATGAACATGCATGCATTTTCCACAGACAATGCCTTGCAAGCATGTGCATTTGTGTACCATTTGTACAGTTTGTCGATAAAGATGTGTTACAGGCATATTCTTCTGGTTATTGTGATAAATTGACATGATAGCACATAGCCGACTACTTGTTGTCCTATGTAAGAAAAGCAGCCATAGCCTTGCACCTTCACAACTAGAGATAGTAGGCACTCATTTCCAACCACATGTAGATCCCCACGCATCGTGCTACTTGCTACCAATCCAACGACACCCCCCTAATATGCAGTAAGGCTAATTCAAATGCGTGAGACTAGCGGCATTGAATCGTTTAAGGAGAGAATAATGGTCTTAGATGATAAGATCAGTAGTAAAAGACATCATGTGTAGATCACCTGTTACATCGCGCGGGATAAAAATTAAAATCGCACGCAGACACAGCCACGCATCTGATAACTTGGCCCCTGTGACCCCTTGTCTCCCTTTTTTTCCCTCCCTTCTCTTTTTTCCCTCTCTTTTTCCCCACTGCCCCCTAGCCCCTTCGGTTCCCCCGCCTGACCCCCATGCGGCAGCGGCACTGCCTCCTACCCCTCCGTCGGCCACCGGCCTCCCCTCTCTCCTCCCTCCTCGCTCGGCGAGGCGGCTGCGCGGCGCCACGCCCAGCTCAGCCTCCCTCCCTCCTCCCTGCTCGACGAGGCGGTTCTGCGGCACCACGGCTCGCCTCGGCCTCCCTCCCCGTCGACCTTCCTCCTCCTCCTCCCGCTCGGCGAGGCGGTGTCTGGCGCCACGGCCCGGCCCGACCTCCCCTTCCCGCAGATCTCCTCCTCCGCATGGCGCGGTAGTGAAGCGGGCGGTCTTGCGCATGCGGGAGGCGAGGCAACGGCTCGCGCGAGGTCTGCGCGGTGGGGGAGACATGACTTTGAGGTTTGTGCAGCGGGGGAGACACGGCGTCGAGGTCTGCACAAGGAGGCGCGACAGCGTGAGGCCACGGCAAGGCGACAGCTCGGCCGGGCAACGCAGCGAGGGAGCCAAGGCGACGAGGCCTCGGCGGGGCGGCACGGCCACAGCGAGGCGCCATGTCGTGGCGAGGGAGTCGAGGCAGCGGCCTCAGTAGGCGGTTGGTGGAGTCGGCAAGCGGCGGCGGCCTCGGCAGGTAGCCTCCCGCTCCTCTCCCCCACTCCCGACCTCCCCTGCCACGGGCCGCCTTGCCCCTGCCGCGGGCACGCGATAGAGCCTCCATGCTGGTCGTGCCTCCCATGCCGGCGTGCTGCCTCCGGGCCGACCGGCACGGACCCGACCCAAATGGCCGTGCCGCCCACTGTGCCAGGTTTTTAGGCCCGACACGGCCCGAGGAATAGTAACGTGTCGGCCCAGCACAGCCCACTTCGTGCCGGGCCGCGCTGCCATGCCTCCGGGCCGGCCCACTGAAGCACAGCCCGAATGCCCACCTCTAGATGCAACATTTTTTTAAGGAATAGCATGTGAGCTACTGTACCATCGCATTAGAAGAACCTCGATGAGGGTTACAGTCTTACAGAAGATAATGGTGATTACTAAGGTCCATTTGGAACACGGAGTCTTCTTGCAAAAAATTAAATTTCTTATGAAATTTCTGTAAATGGAGATTATTAAAATGAAGAGCAGCTTCAATGACTAAATGTGCAGTATAAATGTGTGCCTTTTATTATACTTGATAGTTGGTACCTGCTTATCAGGTACTACAAAGTGCATACTAAGTCTAACCTTGGGTTTACAACGATATTATGAAAATTTTGTTTTAATCCTAAACTGTTCGCTAGGGTTGGAGAGGTTGTTGAATTGCTCAAATTGTTTCTAGAAGATTAATTGTGGTGCTTGCTATACTATTAGATTTCACGACTCTTATCTGTATACATGGAGAACTGGTTGCTTTTATCATCCCATTAGCTGAACATTGTGAATCACTTATATTGGATTTAAATTCTTTGTCATATCTAATCGACAAGATTGCTGGCAGGTTTTCGTATGTCACTTTTCGC
The DNA here is from genome assembly GCA_036346275.1 of Otatea glauca. Taxonomy (NCBI): domain Eukaryota; kingdom Viridiplantae; phylum Streptophyta; class Magnoliopsida; order Poales; family Poaceae; genus Otatea; species Otatea glauca. The sequence continues at coordinate 51,608,244 of CM070722.1, read as the reverse complement.
AACAAATGTGTTCGGGTAACATTGGTTTCTTCTTCACGACTTACATGTCAATTCAGGTCCCAATTTCACGTCAGCAGATGACATAGAAGTATTAGACGCATGCAAGGTTGTACTGTTACTATTCCTCCCAACGGTGGAACATGCCTCCCGAGTTCTCCCGGTATGGTAGCTACGGCTTTCGTGCTGCCGAGCCTTTCGCGGTTGAGGAGTGGTCTAAATTTGTAATTCCGTCCGAGAGGAAACTAGATTTGTAAAAAAGTTGAATTAAAGGCACTACTACAGGATTATACATCAGAATCGGTTCTTTTTTGTCATTACAATCGGTTCAAGTGGTGATACGAAGTCTTTGGATAGTGATGAGGTGGAGTTATCACAGTCGGTTTTGCCCCGATTGTGATAAAGCCTCATTAGAATCGGTTTCTAGATGAAACCGATTCTGATGAACACATTACCACAATCGGTTTTTTCTAATAACCGATTCTGATAAAGGGTCGTCAGAAGAACCGATTCTCATGAGGTGGTCATCAGAATCGCTTCCTTGAAAGAACCGATTATGATGATGGATCATCACAATCACTTTATTCCAAGAACCGATTGTAATGGTATGGTTATCACTATCGCTTGCATAAAAGAACCGATTCTACTAATGTGGTCATCACAATCGCTTGCTTAAAAGAACCGATTCTGATGAGAGGTCATCAGAATCAGTTTCTCATAAGAACCGATTCTGATGATAGTGTCAGCACAATCGCTTTCTTCAAAAAACCGATTCTGATGATAGGGTCATCAGAATCGGTTCCACATAAGAATCGATTCTGATGACCCTCATGGGGGTGCTTCAATTTTGCATATTATCCAAAATAACACATATTAACATTGGGCATATATATATCACATTGACAATACATAACACACAATGCACATATCACATTCACAGAACACGAAAATTGCAATACATATAGCCCATTCGTTCACAATATACAAACACAAACATGCTTAACAATCAGTACACGTGCATATATATCGCATTGACATATACAATTAATATTGTTTCCATATGGACTAGTAGGACGCTTCAGGATCTTTAAACCTACCGTCCTCCGATATAACTTCTAACGATTACCATTGACATAAGTGGTCTCAGTAAATTGTTGAGTGCTTTCTTTGTCTAAGCTCTTGTGGGGATATTGATCATCTGCAAAACATAAATGAGTGCATGAATTTAAGTTTGAAAATTTGTATGTGAAAGACTAAGTATGCATGTACATATACCTTAGGAAAAGGTGTGAGCCGCCAACCACAACCAACATGTGTTGCATGACATAGAAGCCATACAGTCATCGTTGCCTGTTGATGACACTGTGAAGAGAGAAAAGAAATTTACACGAAGATTAGTTGTTAGAAAAATTAATCGTATATATGCTAGGCACTTGTACCGTGAATTTCTTATACTCCCATGTCTTGCCCTTTTTGTTATCGTGTGACCCTCCTTCATCGACATAGTCAGAAACCCTACATATATTGGAGGAATGCCATTGAGTAAAAAAATATAGTTAAATTCGAGAAAGTGTTAGGTTACTGTAATGTACTTACTTACGCAAAGGACACTTGATCGCGTAGGCCATCGGTCTCTTCTTGATTGAGTTAAAAATGTAGTATGTTTTTCTCGGAGCGAGGACGAGTAGAACCCAATGGTTGCTTATTAAATGGAATGTAGTGCAAAGAAATAAGTTCGCATGCGGTTTAAGTGCGTACAAGTAATTGAAGGGTTTGTACTACTTACGCCTCGTGGTACGGTATTACAACGAAGTCCTTCGTCGACTCAGTATGTAATACCCGCTTGACGTAGCCAGCAACAAACACCGGATGTAGCCTAGCCGTGGTCGCAGACACAAGCTCAGGGTCGACGAACCCAACTTGGTTTTGATTCGTCACGGCTCGCTGTCTCATTGCCCTGCAACTCGTGTTGATATTAGAAAACATAATGCAAAATCCTATAAAAGTCGTCAGCTCATGATGTATGGTGCGATACTCACAGCGTCCAAGATCGTAAAGTAGAAATATCGACGGCTTTTAATTGGTACAGAAAAAACAGATCCTCAAAACTGACAGGGAATATCCCATTCTCGTCACGGTGGAAATGTACCCTTTTATACATCACATTGAAGTCAACTCGACGCTCTTCCTCATTCATCTTATCAATGTACCATCCATGGAGCATGCGAGTCCACCTGCCTAGACCATTTAGTTCGTTGGATGCAAGCGGGGGCTTTCCATGCACGTATGCCTTAAAATCGTAAGGGATGTGCGTGGCTGTCTTGACTTTCCTTTACGGGCGAAGGAGTCTTGAGGTGAGGGTAGTGGGCTTTTCAAGTACCTCAAGGGCTTTGTGGCCTTTATCGACTTTGGCTTCTTGGCGGAAGGAGTCTCAGAGGCCTCTTGTGGTTCTGTTGGTGTCGTGCTTGTCCTTTTACACATGAGCTCTGCACTCCGTGTAGGACTCATCACTGTGGTGGAAACAGAAGCAGGAGCAGGAGTAAGCACAGGTACGGTAGGAACCTACAAAGCACGCGCATATTTAACTTATTGTAGTACTACTGGAATGGTAGAGAAGACGCGGGGGATTTTTACCTTGACTAGTACGACACCCGTCGTGGGCCACTTGATGAACGACATACGTGCTTGCCCGAGAGTGCTGATATCTTCGTTGGGGGGGAACTCGAGCACATGTGATAAGAAGTGTTCGTGGACGTAGTCCACCTGCACCCTCATGTATCCCTTCCCCAAAGGCTGACCATGCACAGTGTCCGTCTCCTTGCATGGAAATGCAACCCGCGTGCGACCTCGACAGAAATCCGTCCTCCGTCGGGGTGGTGGTGGCACTTAGCGAGGGCACGCAAGATATGCGCAACTTGAGGAGAAACATTGTGGGAGTTACACTTGTAGCTTTAAGTTAGGAAAAATTAATTATTACCTTCAGCTGGGGTTCGGTCTTATCATTTTTGGAACCACAGCTGCTAGGTCGGGGCACAGGCTTCTCTACAAGAGGCGAGGGCATCTGGCTCTGACTCTGAGAGATCATCGCTATCATCTCGGCCCTCAGGCGCTCCTCACATGCCATCATCTCACCCCTTATCTCATCTTCACGTGCCATCATCTCCCCCCTCATCTCCTCCTTGATCTCCCTCCGGTTTGCTCCCTGAGCGTGTCCTTGAGGCGCTCCGCACGTGCCTCCCATGATCTTGATCTAGCACTCGAAGCGTCATCTTGGAAGTAGGACTTCTTCGTATGCCCCGACCCTACGGCAAGCACCCGACCCTTATGGTCGGGCTTCCCGATCGCAGACTGCAGGATATCATTTGACCCTTGGCTCTAGAAGGTCCCCTACTCTTTCCGCTGGCTTACCTCCTCCTGCAATAAGCGAGTACGAATGAGATTTGAAATACAACAAGCTGGGTCAACTGCAATGTACTAAGTTAGATGTCTTACGATAGCAGAGACGACGTGCGTAGTAGCGGGATTTGCGACTACAAGCTGCCCGTCGGGGGTTTTCTTTGTCCTCGCTAATACCCAGTTGCGTGCCCGTTCCTCACATATGTGGGAGTAAGGCATCGTCGTCCCGGAGTTCGTGCACTCCTCGGCTAGTCGCGCCCACTCTGCCTTCTTCCCTCATAGCCTTTGTCTGCAGGGTGGTGCGCGTGCGTGTTGTGCCTCTGGATAGCGGTGTTCCTCTCTCTATTTGCTCTGCCTCAGCGTACCCTTCATCATCGTGAACTCCTCCCAAACATCGTAGTAACGAGCGGGTACTTCTCGAATGGTGTACGACCTTTGATGCGTACTCACGTGCATGAGGACCCGAAGTGCCTCAAGGCCACACCCATCCTCTTCAAGGCGTATCGCCTCGCGTTGTGTTCATCTTCCTCCTCTATAATCCATTTTCCCTTAACCTCGTCCCACACCGATTCTTACGCTCGTGTGACTTCCTCCTCCAATCCTTAATCGTTATAGGCACTCTCTCCTCACCAATTGACCGAGGAATGAGCAGTATCGCCCCTTGTACTTGGGAGGGCTGTGCGGACTTCGTGGCATTGAAGTGGAGAACTGCGGTGTTCTCCTGTGGCCCCTTTGTTCGGTCCTCGGGCCTTCCTCACCTTACTCGCCCTCAACATTTGGAACTTGGCTCGGCCCTCTGGGAGCACCTTGTACTCTGTGCGCGAGAGCCGATGCTCTCTAATTGTGACATTTTGAGTTTTCTTATCGATAAGGTCATATATTTGACATGAGAGAAAGCAATTGTACCTATTTTGTGAACTTGACAATAAATCATGTAAAACAATAGTTGAATAGAAAAGTAATAAGATGTAAGCTGTTCTAGCATATTTGGTAGAGTAACAAATGAATGAATGATCTTCAAGAAAAGTCTATATGTTGACCACCTAAATACGTCTGACGATAACCCTAATCTCTAAATAGATTTGGTCCTAATCCCATCCGAGGATATGTGGTTGAGCAAGTTCCTAAGCCGTTGTACAACTCTAGAAAATTTGGTAGCATCTTCATTGTTCTCCGGTACACGTCTCGACAACAGGTCAAGAGGGTGTATACGGAGAACACCGTAGGGAGATGCTACCAAATCTACTCGAGTTGTACAACAAGCTCAGAACTTACCGAACCACATATCCTCAGCTATCAAAAAGCGTGGACAATTGAGGCGCTTGCTTATGAATGTGCGAAATGGCATATTCATAAACAAGTACTCTCGAAACGAAGCGTGGATTACATAGCGTAAACTCTAACATATGTTGAGAGAAGAGACAAAAGTATTGCGCCAAAAATGAACACATGTAATATTTGAAAATAAAGCGTAACATAGGATCAAGAGAAATTGCATTAGCAGATGTATATGATCCCATGATTGTATATGAAAAGCTTTGCATGAGCAGAAAACCAACAATAAGCTCTGTTGTAAATAGTATAATTCAATCAGTTAGGCCTAACCTTTGTGTAAGCTCAGATCCTCAAATTGATCCAAGAAACATGGGATCGCACTTACTATAAATAGTAAGAACAAAACTAAGCATTTTGCTAGGTAAGGGTGACAAAAATGTACCTTCCGACTAGTATTCTCCTTGACACCTTTTAATTGGATCCGCAGCTAATTCAGGCAACCGAATGGAATTCTGAATGTTTGAAGCAATAGAAAATAGACGGCAACCGAATGGAATTCTGAAAGTTTGCAATGAACTTAATACATTCTTCAAGGCTTCTCTACAATAGTGAATTCTCCACCAAATGGATTTTTCCTAAAGTACAGGTCAAACCTGTAAGAGGAAAAGGAACCAAATTGGCATGAGGTTGACCATGTATGAGCTGTTAGCTGTAATAAATTGTTTCCATTCATGGGTCAGTGTTTACTGAAATTAATTCAACAGATATCGAGGACTAGATTTTAAATGCACTCATAATGCACCAACATGGACCACATTTGATGTCCATACAAATTACCATTAGGCAATGAGCTAGGACACAGATATTCCAAAGGAGCTAGGACACAAATTACCACATAAAAGGTTCACAGATATTCCAAAGGAGCTAGGACATTCCATTAAACCTGCTTCGCAATAACTTAATGAGAATTGCTTTTATGCTCTGCCTAAATAACATTGTGAGTTCTAAGGAAACAAAGGATTGAGATTTACTTCTGCATTACTACGGATGGGTTTGTAGTTGGGCTGGCAATTGGTGAAATGCGTTTCCCCCTTATTTTATGAACCCATTTGCATTTGCAGTTGCTATTACTTGGGCACAATCAACCAAAAGCGAATCATATGCAAGGCAATTCACTACTTCCCTGTTAATGGTGATTGGGCATTTGTGCATCCAAACATACAGAGATAATACTTCGCAAGTAACAAGGCATCACAGGAAGTTCATCCTACTCACATCTCACTTCACAACCAGAAATTGCAACCTCACAAGGCACTAATTTGGTTCAGATTTTTACCTCGAGGATGACGGCACACGGGGATGATGAGCTCATGGGGAGGAGGCCACCGTGGGAGCAAGGTGGAGGAGGCCAGCCAGGGGAGGAGGTTGCTGAGGTGAAGATCGCTGGAGAGGAGCAGGGGAGGAGGTCGGTCTGGTGAGGACCCCGCCTCCTCGGGTGGCGGGTGGGCTGGGCGGCGTCGGGTGGGTCGTGCTGCGTCGGGCGTGGGGGGGCGTGGTGGCGGGTGATGGGCGGGCGTGAAGGCGTGGGCGAAGGGCGGCGAGGCGAGGCGTCGGGTGGGTCGTGCGCGTCGGGCGTGGGGGCGTGGCGGCGGCGGCAGGCGTAGGCGGGCGCGCGCTAGGGTTAACGACAGTGTTGCTGCGCGCCCAAATAGGCTAGTCGCGGGAATAAAATGGGAAACATACTTATCAGTATCGCTTTATTAAGAAAACCGACATTGGTGTCTATAGTCATCAGTATCGGTTTTTTTAATACAACCGACACGGATAAGATCAATATCTGTATCGCTTTTTCAAATAAAACCGACACAGATGTGATTAGTCGTCCGTATCGCTTTTAAATACAAAAACCGACACTGATAATGTAATATATCCGTATCGCTTTTTTGAATAAAACCGACACTGATATATATCAATATATCTGTATCACTTTTTTAAAGAAAACCAACACTGATGTGTCTCAATATCCGTATCACTTTTTTAAATAAAACCGACATTGATGTATCTCAATATATCCGTATCGCTTTTATAAATAAAACTGACATCGATCATGATTCAATATATGTATCGCTTTTGCAAATAAAACCGACACTGATACATAGTTATCTCTATCGGTTCTGAGGAAAAACCGACACAAATGTAGTTCGTTGCACTGTTCCCTTTCTAGACAAACCATGAAGTCTAAATTTTCAGAATTAGATCAAAGAGTGAAAAACTTTTGCAAATATCGTTGGAATTATTTGAAATTTTCCACATATATACTTTGAGATACTACAAATCTTTTCAAAAAAGAATTTTGCAAAAGAGATTTAGCATTGGAAAAAGATGCCAAAATTCACTTTCTAGGCATGAATTTTCCTTAAATAGTTGAAAAGTCAAAACTTTTTCAGATGAAATCCAAGTTTTTTAAAAATTTCCAAAAATGATTTCATATAGTTTAGCCTCATTTCTGTGTCTCAGAATGATATAGATTGTACATCGCATCGAGACTACACTATATGTAATTGCTGGACAATAGCTCCATATATGGTCCAGTACACTTTCCTTATTGTGGCATTGCTTACTAATAATAAACTTTATCACCCATCTGCAAGTTCTGAATTTTCATCATTTCATCAGAGAGAGAAAATGCCATAACTTTTTCGTACATTGTTCAAATTATTAGGAATTTTGTAGAAATTTGTGCGTAAAGCGTAGAAAAGTCAAAACTTTTTCAAATTACTCCGGAATTGCACGATAATTTCCATAAATGATGATTCGACTATTTGCAAGCAATTCACCATGGATTTTTACTTTCAGAGCATTGTAAACTATTTCACATACATAATACAACAATGTGATTAACAACAAACAATATAATAGTTCATTTATTTACAATACTGCCCTTCATGATGATCTACTCGCATGTAATTGGCTCCATGTGTGTCGTCATCCCCGCTAAGACAGGCCCCATCTGCAAATGAAGGTATCTCATCGAATTGATTATACTCTTCTTCATCTACAACATCTTCAACTCCTACGATCCGTCTCTTGCCATGAAGAACGATGTGCAACCTCGGATTGGCCGGATCACGCACGTAGAAGACTTGAGTTGTTTGCTTCGCAAGGACGAATGGGTCATCTTTGTAGGCGAGTCTGCTGAGATCCACAATAGTAAAGCCTCTCTTGTCGACCTTCACTCCATGTGGAAGTCCTACCCACTTACATCGGAACAATGGAACTTGGTATATTCCGTAATCGAGCTCCCAAATTTCTTCGATCAACCCATAGTAGGAGTTCATTGTGGTTGGAGAGGCTCTTTTCGAGTGATGATAATCAGAGAAAGCATTTATGTACACACCACTGTTTTGGACAGTACTCTTGGCATCTTGACTCTCAGTGTAAAAGGTATAACCATTAATATCGTATCTCTGCCATGTCTGTACATTAGATTTTGGTCCGTCAGCCAACCATTTTACGTTCTCACTAAAGGAGACCTCCGCTTTTTCTTTGAACCATGTGAGGAATAGATCGTTGTGTTCTTGTGCGATGGAGAGGTCATCCATTTGTGGATTCTTTTCTCGTAATATCAACTTATGCTGCTCGATGTATGGACGAACTGCTACTGCTACGCAAGATATCAAATGCGCTTTGCAATACATATCAAACCTCGGACTCATTAGTTTGGACCCAATGGTTCCTTTACCAGCAAGTCTGCCCTCGTGACGAGATACAGGAACACCGATTGCTTATCTTTTACCTAGGTAATCCACACATAACTCAATAACCTCTTTAGTCCCATAACCTTCAACAATACTACCCTCAGGCTTCGACCGATTTCTCACGTAGGACTTTAATATACCCATGTACCTCTCGAACGGATACATGTAACGTAGGAAAGCGGGCCCATATATCTTAATCTCTCTGACAAGGTGAACAACAAGGTGAACAACAAGGTGGACCATTACGTCGAAGAACGGCGGTGGGAAATGCATCTCAAGCTGACACAGAGTCTGCACCACCTCACTCTGTAAGTTGTCTAGCATATCGGAGTCAATAACTTTGCAGGAGATCGCATTGAAGAAAAAACACAGCTTCGTGATTGCCAACCCGACATCCTCTGGCGAGAATATTTGGATTACAGCCCAGGAGCATTTGGGTCATCAATACATGGCGGTCGTGGGACTTCATGCCCAACAACTTCAAATCATCCATGGACACAAGCTTCTTAATGTTTGCGGAGTAGCGGATGGAACTTTAATACCTTGGAGACATTTGCAGAGATCTTCTTTCTCTTTCTTGGATAGGGTGTAGCATGCAATGGGATGTACGGACCTTTTCCATCCTCCTCTATCACTTTGCAAGCCTTGGCCCGATTCCCATGTAGGCCATGTCACGACGAGCATTCACACCATCCTTGGTCTTCCGGTATGTTCGGCGAGGATGCCAACCAAATTATCGCAGACATTCTTTTCAACATGCATGACATCAATACAATGTCGGACATCTAACTCCTTCGAAGCGGTAAGTCCCAAAATATTGACCTCTTCTTCCAAATTGTCCTTGGGCGAACAGTTCTGACTCTTTCCGTCTTGAACATCGATATCCTCTACACGTGAATATACTTGCCTTCCACTCATAGGTGCGGTGCGAACGGACTTCCCTCTTCCCATCAAATTTGTCATCCATCTTACGGTATCGATGACTTCGAGGTAGAAACCTACGGTGACCCATATACAGTTTTTTGGAATTTGGCAGCCATAGACTCTCGATCTCCTCTTCACAAATAGGACACGTTTTGGCTCCTTTCGCATCAGTAACCGCCAAATTACCAAGAGCCGGAAATCATTTATGGTGCAAAATACCATAGCCGTAGAGTGAAATGCTCTCTTTTACGCATCCCACACCACGACACCCTCATTCCACAATTTTACCAAGTCCTCGATCGGTGGTGCAAGGTACACATCAATATCATTTCCATTTGTTTGGGTCCGAGATTAGTAATGACATCATGATATACTTCCACTTCATACACAACCAAGGAGGGAGGTTGTAGATACACAACAGAACTGGCCAGGTGCTATGACGACTGCTCATGTTACCAAAAGGATTCATTTCGTCGGTACTCAACCCAAATCTTATGTTCCTCATTTCGGCACCAAACTCCTCATGTTTACAATCGATGTTTCTCCATTGAGCGAATCGGCAGGTGTCTCAGTTGCCATCTTCCTTTCGAGATTCATAATGCCAACGCAACAATTTTGCCTCTCAGGATTTGCAAACAACCGCTCCAGACGGGGAATGATGGGCAAGTACCACAATACCTTGGTCGGTGCACCTTTAGTGACCTCTTCACCGTCGTTGCCCCGACTCTTACGCTTCTTGTCATTACGCTTCTCCTTTTGTTTGTACCGGGCACACCATGAAGCTGGACACACGTGCGACTCTGATGTGCGTTACGGTACAAAATGCAATCATTCGGACATGCATGTATCCTTTCTATTTCCATTCCCATGGGACATAGTAGCTTCTTTGCTTCATAAATGCTTGTTGGCAACTCGTTTCCCTCCGGAAGCATATCCGATAGAAGAATTAGAAGTGCATTGAAACTTGTATCTGTCCAACGGTGTTTTGCCTTCAGTTCGAACAATGCAAGGACCGAACCCAACTTGGTGTATTCCGCTTTGCAACCTGTGAATAGTGGTTTGGCATCGTCTTCCATCAAGATTTTAAACTTTTCAAACTCTCTTTCCGTGTAATTACCCTCCACATCCCGCAACATTTGCTCCAAATTATCCTCCTCAAACATATCAAGCTGTAACTCGTCATCCGGTTCCACTGTGTCTTCGTTGCATACCGGAAGGGTACTACCTGCCTCCCCGTGATGGATCCAACATGTGTAATTCCTCATGAAGCCACGTCGAATCAAGTGGTCCTCAATTTAAGCTGAGTTGCTAAATCTCCTCAGATTGGTGCAATCAATGCAAGGACAATATATGAAGTTTAAACCCCTCCTCACCATGTCCTCTTCTGCAATTTTTTTGAACTCCTTAACACCCCTTTGAAATTCAGCACTCACACGGCTTTTCTGATACATCCATTCCTCACGGTCCATCTGCAATTAAATTTCGCACAATAAATTAAGGAAAAACTAGAGCGACAACTAGCTAGCTATTTTAAATATTGAGACATTATTTCAATTAATATTACCTTTGCAAAATAGAGGACAGGTTCCAAGATATATAAATGTACTCCTGATCGATACCTAGCTTCTTCCCTGGTTTAGAGCTTCCAATTCACTAGATAGGAGTCATAAATTTTTAAAATCAACAATGATATCAAATAATCTAATTATATAGCTAGTGCAGTAGCTTGCAAATCTTTTTACTACAACGAAACAAAACAAGGGTACCAACGATGACACCTAATCTCTAAATAGGTTAGGTCCTAATCCCATTCGAGGATATGTGGTTGGGCAAGTTCTAAGCCGTTGTACAACTCAAAGAAAATTTGGCGACATCTCCCATTGTTCTCCATATACACGTCTCGACAACGGGTCAAGAGGGTGTGCATATGGAGAACACCAGAGACGCTACGAAATCTACTCTAGATTGTACAACGGCTCAGAACTTGCCGAACCACATATCTTCGAGCTAATCAAAAACGTGGACAATTCGAGAATGCTCGCTTATAAATATGCCATTTCATTGGCATATTTGTAAATAAGCATCCTCGAGCAGGAGGCGAGGTTCATAACCTAAACTCTAACATTTATCACATGATAGCAACAATAATTTCATATTAACATGAGAGCACTATATTAATTAAATAGATGTGTGCTTATCAAATAAAGAGTGTGAAATCTGAAGGCACGTACACAATTCCAGTGCAACCTAAACTTTATTCACGACATATCGAAATTACCTAGTGCAAAATTGAAGGGGTTTAAAGAATTGCTCACATTTTGAAGAAAACCGCAAATGAGGGCAAAAAGAGGGGAATCTCCTCAAGATAGGGTTTCAAATTTGCCCTCTTAATACCCACCCATGAGGACTTCAAATTTTCTCACCCAAGTATTGTTTTGAACCACACAATATGAGATGTTTTCTCGGGTGGCGTGAAGAAATCTCCTCCGAGCAACAACAGAGAAGAGTTCATTTCGAGTGCTATATATGACCTAGCGAGGCATATCGAATCGGTTCTTTTCAAAAGCGATAGTGATATGAGCGCTCATCACTATCGGTTCTTTTTATAGAAGCGATAGTGATGAAGACGTGACATCGAATCGGTTCTTTTAGAAGCGATAGTGATGTCTGTGATCATCACTATCGCTTCTTTTCTTAGAACCAATAGTGATGTGCGTAGTCATCACTATCGGTTCTTTTGATAGAAGTGATAGTGATGATCGCGTCACATCGAGATCACTTCTTTCTTAGAACCGATAGTGATGTATATGCGCATCACTATCGCTTTTATCAAAGGAACCTATAGTGATGTGGGCGTGATCATCACTATCGCCGTTTGTTAGAACCGATAGTGATGACCATTCACATCTCTATCGTTTTAGTTTAGAACCGATAGTGATATGCGATGTTACATCGCAATCACTTATAATCTCGAACCGATAGTGATTATTACTAACACCTCTCCGAAGTTATTTATCACAATCGTTTTTTCCTAAAAACTTAAGAACCGATACGGATAAAGCGATAGTGATGTGCCGTTCTGTAGTAGTGAGGGGTTGGAAAAGTGACCACTTCATTCCTTTCTTCTCGCTGACGAGGCACTAGGCTAATATACTAAAAACGTTATTATCTTATTTGAATCTTTGTTGATACGGATTTTACACTAATATTTATGTCCTTTTTTCCTCTGATTTTATCACAAAATAATTGATAGCCATTTGGCTACTAACCCTAACCAATTTTGGATATCTCTCTAAAAGAGTCGGTAATGTAGGTACTATGCAGAAACACATCATATTTAATTAAAAAAAATGCTTTCTAGGGAATCGAGCTAAAACGAACTTCATCAAATGACAAATTAGAGGTTACGGGTTAGTGCAACCCTAGCGCTGGCTGATGCTGCCCAAGCGCGGCCTGGTGCTGCCTTCAAGATTTAAAATCTCGGCGAAATTTTGGAAATCTCGGTCCGAGATTTCGGATTTCGATCGGGGACAAGATTTCAAATCCCGATGAAATGATTTTTTTTTGAAAATTTTCAAAAATGCACATCACATATGACTTTAGCTAAAAACCGTCTGTGATGAGTCATCGCAGACGGGTTTTAGCTAAAACTGTTTGTGATGTGAACATGAGGTATTTTGATCGGATTTTTGGACTGAGATTTTGGTGTTTCTTGACGAGATCTCGGTAATTTTTACCAAGATCTTGGAAATCCTGGTCCAAAAAAAGCCAGATATGAAATTTGCTTTTTAGATTTCGTCCAAAATTTTGAGATCTCGTCGGGATTTCGAATTTCGGTCACCTCCAAGATACAATCCGAAACCAAAATTTGAAACCTTACTGCCTCCTATGCGAAGCCGCGCCACTTGGTTTTTGCCCCACGACTTCTCTACCAACTCTCTTTCATCGGTAATTATGTGTAACTCCTATTCTAGCGTGGAGGAGTTGTCTTTTCGTCCCTTGGTGCGGGGATCTTCCTGCAACATAAACATGGTTATAATTTAATAATATTTCTAGTACTTGCTAATGCTATGGTTGCTTGATATTGTGTTTATTCCATGACTGATAATTAGTTCGGAATAGTTATCAATTGCTTAGAGCTAGAGTTAGACATGGTGTCTAGGTCTAGATTGCCGATCTATATCAAGTATAGCAGCTTAGACAAAAGAGGATGCGAAGTTGCGAACCCAATGTATGGTACAGCATGAATGTGACGGTGGCTTTTATCTACTTGTTGGGTTGGTGAACTAATCCTAAGGAAGATCTTTTGATTATTCTAGTTTTTACCTGCTTATTCTCCTAGGTTGATATATATTTTCATCTTCTAATTATCGTTTTCAAGTTAGTAGTATATTAGTTTAGAGTCTTAATCTAAGACTTGAAGCTCTACGCGGATTCCATAACCTGGAATACTCTAGGTAAAAGCTACAATGATCTTGTACGCTTGCGAGTAATTCTTAGATGTGCAGTAGACGTCGACAACCTTCGTAAGGCACCATTGGATCATGTTCGATCAGATGAACGGAGCCAACAAATTTATATGTACCGGAATTTTTTCCTAAGTATGATAGATGTTCTGTTTCTCGTACCATAAACTCGCATGTGGTGAGTTGTTCCTGGCAAATGATTGTACTTGTGGTTGTGGTGCTCTGTAATCAGCACACCCACCGAACCCAGACAGTGGCATTGTTGACTTCCATGTCTGAGCTACCAGGGCAAAACAAACGCTCGCTAGCTGGATACTCCGGCCGGCCTGACTAGCTAGCTTGTCTTGTGTGGAACTTCCAAAACCGTTGTCTCATTCGGGAAAAAAAATAATGTAAGTATATATGACTGTATATATGACATAAGTTCTGCCGTCCTGGTGAAGGGAACAAAGGAAAAACTGTTATTCACACTGAAGTACTGAACCTTGCAGCCCTTCTACTACATAGTAGAAGCGTGAAGCAGTACTCCATTTCACGGGAGAAAATAGAAGAGCAAGGCAATTATTTCTGAAACCTCAATCATTAGCAAAGAGCCATAGACCATGTCATCCTGATTCCTGCGTATGATAGATCCCTGAAGAACGTCAGGAGTTCCACCATCGTCTGTGACATTGAACAGTACTGATCACTCCTAAGTTCACGTCTCGCAGGAGCTCCTGTCAATTCAGTGTCAAGTCTAAGCCAAGCCTAAGCAGGCAGCCAAGCCAATCAGAATAAGGAAGGAATAGCTCTTGTACTGTCCTTGGAAAATGCACTTATTCCTCTCTAGCAAGACAATCGATCGCAACATTGAAATTACACTCCACCTAATTCATTGGTGGTGGCCACGCCAACTTTACGAAAATATACAAGGAGACTAGTCGAACAAGATGACGCATGCATGCTTCCTGAAAATTACAGGCACCGACTTGTAGTACATTTTTTACTGTTAACAATGTACCACGTCAATTCCGAGATTTTCGCGGCATCAGGTTGCTACCGGAGCGCGTGGAATGTGTGCACGCTATACCCCGAGGCCGAGAGTGCAGCAGCTGGAAGCTTTGGCTTCACTACCTCTATTGCACACTTATTTATTTATTTATTTATGACTTTCCTCCGAATATAATTACAAAATTAACTTTTTTTTCAACAAAACAGGTTATACATGTCATTTGTCATGGCCAAATAGTCAGCTCCACGACAACGGTATGCATCGGCGACAAGTGAGGCGGACCAACCATGGCCGGAGATATCACGGTCTTTTAGTGCAGCATGCTTCTGCCACGGTCCCCTAGCTTGGTAGGATCTGCTGCGCTCCCACATCACGACAGGTTTGTGGGACCCACACATGTCGCACTGGTTGGAGCATGTGCCACGGTCGAGGTGGCTACCATGCCACTGGCGAGGTGCCGCGATAAGGCAACACGGTAAGTCTATCGCTGTTGTGCTGCGGTAAGACAATGCGATAAGTGTGCTGCTGTTTTCGCGGTCGAGAAGGAAATTATTTTTACAATTCAAAAATAAAAAGAAAATGTGCAACTAGGTTAAGGCCTCTTTTGGGACAGATTATAAGAATACAGATTCTAGATTCTGAAAAAAATCAGGTGAGAAATCAGGAGCTATTACCTATGTAACTCTTTTAAAATTCAGAATCTGTATTTCCGTAATGTGCCTGCTAAACAAGCCAAAGCTTACAGCAGCTGTGCTGGGCCGCAACGCACGGCTTCCCGTGTCTCCAGGCTGCAGAAAATGGACAACTCGGTGGCTTGCGTGCCAAGTGGGTCGCTTGCGGGGCCACGCAGTGGCCCGTGGGAAATCTGATTGTTTCCAACCTCCCACGCCGTGGCCCATGGGAAGCGGCAGCTCGACCGTCCGCTTGATACGCGACCACTCTGGCCGATTTAACCGGCCAGCAATGTCGGCCTAACTGCTTGGACGCATCTCACGCTCCACCTGGCCGCGCCGGTTGGTTTACTCCTTTCAATTTTGTGTTAGTCAGCTTTCTCTACCACCCATCTCTTGTAAGAATGTGGGAAAGGTTTCCCGAATAAAAAAAAACAAGGCCGGCCACAGGCTACCCTTGGTTCCACAAGAAATTTTTACTGTTGTAACCTAGTAAAAAAAAAATTTCCACGAATAGCCTTTGATGCGAAGAAATTACAAATCTAGCCACTGAACAGTAATTTCCCGCGGTTTCAATGCGCGGAAATTTTTTTTAAAATTTTTTTTCCACCTCCAGCGGACTGCGTCCGCGACTTTTTTTTTTATTAAAAATCGCTGACGTCAGGAGGCGAGTTCTAGTGGTTCCAAATCATTGGAACTCGCATGGTGGGGCATGTGAGGTTAGGGTCGGGTAGGCGAGCATAAAAAAAATATTTATAGGACTGTAACGATATTGAAAAATTATGAAATTTTTTGTGGAGATTTGGGACACATCAATGATATTTCCATAAAATTTTAAGAAGATTATCACATATGAGAAATTTTTAAAAATTCAAACATTACAACTGTCTTGATGAAACACTAACGAGTAAATTTGAAGCGAACGAGAAATAAAACGTACCATGTTGATAAAATCTCAAATTTTTTGTGCGGGTTTTTGAGACATCAATTATATTTTCATAAAAATCTGAGAAGATTATCACGTACGTGGAATTTATAAAAAATCGAACATTACAACTGTCTTGATGAAACACACACCAGTAAGTTTGAAGCAAACAAAAAATAGAATGAACCACGTTGATAAATTCTGAAATTTTTTGTGCAGGTTTTTGAGACATCAATTATATTTCCATAAAAATATGAGGAGATTATCACGTTCGAGGAATTTTTAAAAAATTGAACATTGCAGCTGGCTTGACAAAACACTGACCAGAAAGTTTGAAGCAGACGAAAGATGGAACAAATCACGTTGATAAATTCTGAAATTTTGCGTGCAGGTTTTTGAGACATAAATTATATTTCCATAAAAATGTGAGAAATATAATTGATATCTCAAAAACCTGCACAAAAAATTTCAGAATTTATCAACGTGGTTCATTCTATTTTTTGTTCGCTTCAAACTTACTGGTGGGTGTTTCATCAAGACAGTTGTAATGTTCGATTTTTTATAAATTCCACGTACGTGATAATCTTCTCAGATTTTTATGAAAATATAATTAATGTCTCAAAAACCCGCACAAAAAATTTGAGATTTTATCAACATGGTACGTTTTATTTTTCGTTCGCTTCAAATTTACTCGTTAGTGTTTCATCAAGACAGTTGTAATGTTTGAATTTTTAAAAATTTCCCATATGTGATAATCTTCTCAAAATTTTATGGAAATATCATTGATGTGTCCCAAACCTCCACAAAAAATTTCATAATTTTTCAATATCGTTACAGTCCTATAAATATTTTTTTTGCGTTCAGCACCTACCCGACCCCCTAACCCCGCGCGGCCCCACCCGCGAGTTCCAGCGGTTTGGAACCGCTGGAACTCGCCTCCTGACGTCAGCAATTTTTTTAAAAAATATTTAAGCGGACTGAGTCCTCGGGACGTCGGTGAAAAAAAAAGTCGCGGACGCAGTCCGCTGGAGGTGGAAAAATAATAAAAAAAAATTCCGCGCATTGGAACCGCTGGAAATTACTGTTCAGTGGCTAGATTTGTAATTTCTTCGCATCAGAGGCTATTCGCAGAAAAAAAAATTTGCTAGGCTACAACAGTAAAAATTTCGTTCCACAACTGGACCACAATCATATTTGATTTTCATGTAACTTCAACATCTAATGTAAACAGTAAAGTTCACGTGAGCGCTTCAACTGAAACACATGTTTGAATCAAATAATCAAATTATTTTACATATTTATAAAAATAAAATTATACTCTTAAGTTACTCTGGGAAGAGAGAAGTGGAGAATTGCTTAGCCGAGGGTAGCTTATGTGGGCAGAAAGAGGGATGTGATTTGTTTTCTTTTTATTCGCAAGAGGAGGAGAGAGCGTCTCGTGGTTCACAGTCCATATGTTGGTGCGCCGTTTTTCTTAAAGAAGAAGAGAGAGAATAGATAACTGTCAATAACTCGTATTTATATATTAGTAAAGAAACTTTGGGCCGAAACTCCTATAATTCCTGCATAGCCTAAAAAAAGAAAAACCCTTGGATCTGATTCAATTCAACAAAGTGTTCTTGTGGGACTTGAACTATTGTTCCCAAAGCGTATCGTTAGTGATTATATGATACAACCAGAAAATGATTAAGTTTGCACACGTACAGTCGTGTGTGATCAGCCCTGTCACCTGCACACCATTAGCCCAAATCTTGTTAATTCAAATGAAATGCTGCAAAACATGAAGGGTCGTAATGGCATCCCACGCCCGGGCACGTGGCAGGAGAGCGCGCCGCGCTGTGAGCCGTGCATGCCGTCACCCCGGCCCACGCCCATGTCATTGTCGCCGTTGTTAGTGTTATGCCCTTGAGGCAATCATTTAGATGATTGTAACATGACTATGTTTATGAATAATAATATGATTATTGGTCAATGAATGTATATCATTGTATTGATCAACAAGTATGTGACTTGCTTATGAAGCTCTTTACTTAATGATGTAATTCGATAAATATCTCTGATCGGATATCATCGTATAGGACAACGATGAATAGATCAGCACGTGTAGTGATCGATGATCATGCTTCATAGATCATGGGATATGGAGATATCATCTATACATTGTGGACGCATGTTGAAGAACATGGGTTAGATAGACCCGCAATGGGACACTGCGAGAATATTTCATTCTTATGTGTCATCAGTGTATCTCATACCTAGTAGATGTATGATCCTTAGACCTGAGATTGTCATATTCCCTACATGTGTAATAGTTTTCCTTGGGGCTATCAAACACTACTTCCTAACCGGATAGTTATAAAGGTAGCTTTCATGTTTACTATGAAACGTGCGAGAGGAAGTGGCGATCAAGATGGAATTTGCCACTCCAATGAAAGCGGAGATATATGACAAGGCCACTCGTGTGATATGATTAAGGAAGTGCATGGCCATGCCGTGATTGAGAGTCAATCACAACTTATTAATATATCACGGATACGAGAGATGGATTGAATCATCAAAGGATGACATGCTTCGCCTTGAGATCAATCTTCATATACTTGGCAAAGGGATCATTACATGAGTACTTTTGATAGGTTCTGTCGATTTGATCATAGTATGTTTGGGAGTTGGCATACTTTGCAAGAAGCCACTACCAACTATTGGATAGAAAAGGAGTTTTCGAATCCACGCCCAAGCGTCGTGAACCTGCAGGTCACACACTTAATGGTGGGGCGCATTAATTTGGATTGGATCCGTAATTAATGAACCTCGTGGGCTTAGCACACGATGGGCCCTAGTTTAGGGTTTCATCTCGTGGCTATATAAGGAGGAGGAGGAGGGCACGGTGTGCTTTCCACGGTTTAGGAGTGATTCACCGAAACCCTAGCCTACTCCTCTCGCGCCCTGCCGAGCGACAGTGCTTGCACACGGCGCGCGGCGTTCCATCTCGGGCGTGTGGACTCTGCGGTGGCGCTGCTGGATGGCTGCGCGCGGGAGGACAATCCACGGCAAGGCGAGGGCGATCCACTACATCGGCGCAACGGCTGCGGCGAGGGCGATCCACTACATCGCGCGCGAAGGATTCGCAATGCGCGTCTAGTGGTAATCTTATCTATGATCCCCTTCTTGCGAGTAGCTTTACGGTTCTGCGGTAGATTTTTTTGTGCTAGCGTAGCATACCGCGTTCCTCTTCAGCCGTCGCCCCACCTTGGCCGCACACGCGTCGCCATCGAGGCCCCTGCCCGCCCCAGCCGCGCACGTCGTTACTGTCGCCACCGCCCTAGTCGCGCCCACGTCCGTGAGCCCATCGCCGTGGGGGGCGGAGGGGGAGGCTGGCCCAGTGGGGGCGTGCCAGGTGGGAGGCCATCGGTGGGGGGCATCGGAGGGAGGCCGATCGGGTGGGGGCGCCAGGGGAAGGCTGGCCAGGTGGGAATCTGAGGAGGAGAGAGAAAAAGTGACTAAGAGAGAAAAAGTTAGGGAGGATGACAGAGAGAAAGAGAGCAACGTTTAGCAATTCAACAGGCGAACAACAGAGAAAGACAACGATGTGACGAGTGAAAGAAATAAAAATGATTCCAACATTCGATCGGTCGCCCGATTCCAACGTTCGCCTGAGTTTGCTCGCTATAAAACCCCTCTCGGGTTTTCGTTCCTTTAGCACCCGAAATGTTTGCTCTGAGTTCGCTCTCTCCTTGCTCTCTCTTTGTTCTCTGGTAAGTTTGTTATCTTTGTTTGCTCCGAATTTGCTCTCTCTTTACTTTTCCGCCACGAAACAAAATGTTTAGCAATAGCAAGAGCAGAAGAGCACGCCCTCGCTCTCCTAGTCCCCCTTATCAGGATTAAGAGATCGATCCGCGCTAACTCTCTCCTAGCATGGGAAACTATGGCATGGATGATCATCATTTGGACGATACACACGGTAACGAAGATACCTCTTACATTCCTGATGGGGCAAGATTTGCACCAAGCTCTGCACTGACCTCCGATGCCGCTACATCAGTGTATCCGGGACGGGCGTCAATATTCGACAATGGACGGGCATGGTGCTAGCAACATATGGATAGAACTGTCGAAATGGTGGACGTGCGTGAGGTAGTGATTATTTGTAAATACTATTAAGCTAAATTACCTGCACGTGCATGTGGAGGAACATGTCATCTCAAGTGACAAGCCGAAGCATGCTTGAAGAAGATATCGGCCGGACGAAGGCCAGGAGAGGGCGTCCAAACGCAGCTTAACTTCAACACCGATGGTTCGGTAAATGCATGGGTATACAGTGCCGAGATAGCTAGAGATAAAATTGCACGTTATATAGTTACAGAGGATCTTTCACTTAGAATGGGTGAGATCTCTAGTTTTGAAATGATGATGTAACATGATTTTTGCCCACAATACCAACACGTTAGTAGGAGAACAACTATGTGACATATACACAATATATACAAATAAACTAGCAATGTTGAGAGAGACCTTCATGAGAGTTAGTTTTTCTTTTGCTTTGATCTCAGATGTATGGACTTCATCCCACCAAAGAGCAGTCTATCTTAGTGTTGTCGCATATTGCTTGGACGTCGACTACGTCCTAAACAAATGGGACATAGGGTTTAAGCCAATCGATGAGGCATATATCGGAGAGGCTATCGCTGCACATGTACTTGAGGTTATTACTGATTTTAAAATAGAAAGTAGAATTATTTACATCACTCTTGACAATATATCAGCTAACACGACGGCCATAAAGCATCTCTCATCACACATGAAGACTTATGTTGGAGGTGTCATACTCCATCAGAGATGCATATATCATATCATTAATCTTATTGTGCAGGCAAGTTTACATGTAATGAAACCTAGGTTGGACAACATAGACGATGCTATCCAATTTGTTACAGGTTCAACTGTAAAGTAGAACCAGTTCTCAAAGTACTGTAAGGCCAACAATAAGCCACCAAGAAGATTCAACCTTAATATGAAGGTTAGATGGAACTCCACGTATACTATGCTCGTGCGCTGCAAGGACTACGAACATATTATCACTATCTTCATCAATTACAATAACAGTAAGCCGTTAGTTAAGGATGTGGATTGGGAAGTTGCCTGTCATTTTTGCATTTTTCTAAAAAAATTACAATGCAACTAAGATTTTATTCGGTGTGTACTAGTCATCGAGTAGCTTTGGACTATTGCTAATACTTTCAAAGAAAACATAGATATATTTTACAACCCATTCTAGAATCGATGGAGAATTTAAAAAAAAAAGTATTTTCAAGCTATTACACTATTTATTGTTTTGCTACTATTCTGAATACTCGGAGAAAATTTTCTGATTTGCAGGGCGCCTTTGAGGGAATAGGTGAAGCGTTCGATCTTGATTTTTCTAAGGCCTATAATCATGTTTATAATGAGTTTTCAGAGTTTTGAACAAATATTATGAAAGTTTGGCAACATAAGTTGTGCAAGAAGATCTAACTCAACAACACAATAAGCACGAGGCAGTTTGATCGCTTCAACTATATAGAAGAAGTTAAAAGGTAAGACGTCTAGTTCGACTTCCGAAGCGTCGAGCAGGTCGCAATGGAATCCACGAGTAGAGATCAACTACTACCTCGACTCGCCTTTAGCAAAGACTGGGCTTGACATTAGGGAGGACAACGAACTCAGTCTGCTCTTGTGGTGAAAGAATCACCAACGTATTTCCCCCGTGCTATCGTACTTTGCACATGATGTACTTGTGGTTCCGGTGTCCATTGTCTTGTCAGAAGCCACTTTTAGTTCGGTGGGGAGGATACTTGAGTTGAGGAGTTTGTATCTCATGCTTGAGATGGTTGAGGCAATTACATGCCTCAAAGACTGGGAGTGTGCAGATGACAGGACACAACATCAGATCGAGAATCCAGAGATCACGGACGTGTTGGTCGATTTTGACTACCTCGACCTCAAGTAGTCTATGTATTTGTACGTAGTTATTGTACTCTTTTCCTTATCAGAGGTACGTCACAGTAGGTTGTAAAGTTTTTAACGAGGCAATAACTCTGTATCTGTTCAAGAATGAATAAAATCTACTTCTTTTTCCACCAATATTTATGCCCACTGTCTCAACTCCATACGTCTCCGACTCTTTTCCTCTCGTCACAATAGTGTACATGGGCCGGGCCTGAGCCAACATAGCATAGCACGGTGGGCCCGACGGGTCATGGCGGCACGACACAATTTAGACATGCGGACCGATGGGCCTATACCGTGCCAGGCCCAGCACAGCATGACACCCACCTCTAGTGCTGTTTGATGCAAGCAAGGGCCAGCTAATTTTCCGAGCATTTTTATGGAGAATTTTTCACTATAGATGGGGATCTACAACCGTATCCAACCAAATTTTGATGTTTTGTCTTCCTCCGAAAATGCCGCGCGCCCATTCAATCAAGTTTTTTTTTCTCCATTTGGGTGTTCCCATGGTTTGAAATTTTGTTTTCGATTGACATCTCGGATGTGGGCGAAATCCAAAATTTTGGCGCAATCTCATAATTTTGAATGAAATCTGGTCCGAATTCAAAAGGCAAATTTGAAATAAGATTTTTTTAAACGAAATTTGGCCGAAATTGCCGAGATTTTGGTAAATTTCAACCGAGCTAAAATTAGTTGAAAACAAGTTGATTTGTTTTGAATTTTTAGTGGATGGTCCTGACACATTATTAATGTTCCCATAAAAAATTCAGACGATGATTAAGCCTAATGAATTTTTAATAATTCTGACAGCGCTACTATCCTAATAAAAGTCTAACCGACAAATTTCAACCGAATAAAAATAGTCCAAACCACATTAGAAAATTCTAAAAAAAATTGGATAGTCCTGAAGTATCAATAATGTTCCCATAAAATGTTCAGTTGATGATCAAGGCTGAGAAATTTTTAAAAATTCGGACAGTGCTACTGTCATGATAAAATGCTGACTGGCAAATTTCAACTGAATGAAAAATGGTTTAAACCAGTTAGAAACTTTTGATTTTTTAATGGTCTTGAAGAATCACTAATATTCCCATAAAATTTTCAAATGATGATCAAGCCTGAGAAATTTTCAAAAATTGTTACAGTGCTACTGTACTAATAAAAGTATAATGATCAATACATAGATTTTATTGAGCAAGCAAAATAGGTTTAGAATTTTTAAACTTTTAGAGAATGGTTATGAGGAAATGCTTAAGCTTTCATAAAATTTTTTTATCATTATAACACTCAGGTGAATTTATAAGTTCTGACTACTGTATCATTTTTGTTCTTCAGTTATTGTTTTTTGAAAGATAACAAATGAAGTTCAATGCTTCCATAGATTTGATTGAGCACACAAAAAAGTTTAAATTTTATAAAACTTTTAGATAAGGATTCTGAGGCAATTCTTAAGCTCTCATAAAAAATTCGGATCATGAGCACACTCCAGCAAATTTATAAAATTTTGACAAGGTTACTGTCTCAATTATGTTTATTCTATTTTTTATTTTTTAAAGATAACAAATGCAGTTTAATTATTTTGAAAAAAAAATTGTATGATCCTAGACTTCTAAAGATGGTACCATAAATTTTCAGAGCATGATCAAGCATGTTCAATTTTATAAAAAAATCTGACAATGTTTCTGCCAAAATTATAAAACATCTCAAAAATTCATTTTTTTTAACAAATTTTCATGGAAGATGACATTCTTAAGGGTTATTGGGCCAAATACGGTCCTCAAAAGTCAAAATCCGATAAAAAACCCGAGATTGCAAAAACATTTCAAAAATACTGTAGCAATTTAATTTTTTTTAATCCGATCAGGATTTTGAATCCCGTCCACGTCCGAAACCCGAGATCTCACGAAATTTCACGGAGATTTCTAATCTGGGGTGTTCCTGTCGAGTGTCCTCCTGCCTATGATCACCTCTTGTAGCACCACCCAAAAGCTATTTACATCACTATTTGATCCCAGGTGACCTAGACAGAAAGGATTGGACAAGAAAGGAATCTAATAAGGTCAACAACATTAAACAAATTACTGCAAGTTTGAAGGTAGGTTGAGAAGAACTATAAGTGATAACTGATAAACACCACTTTGCAAACTTCAAAATTACTCTCAGGAGCTGCATATCGTTGTGCTCCCATGTGTTGAGTGGACACATGCATCGTATCATCCTTAGGGCCATCTGAAAGACCATGTGGAGATCGATCCATTTTTGTGATGAGTATTTGACTTTATTTGAGTAAGGTGTGCTCAAGTTTGAGTTTGATTTGGATTGATTTTCAAGCTAGAGCAATTTGAGTGGCTGGTCGGAGACCAGTCGTCCGACCCCGAGTGGTCGGGGCTTTGGCTGGTCGGAGACCAGTCGTCCGACTCTGAGTGGTTGAGTCGGCGACCAGTCGTCTGACCCCGAGTGGTCAGGTCTTTGGTTGGTCGGAGACCAGTCGTCCGACTCCGAGTGGTTGAGTCGGAGACCAGTCGTCCGACTCCGAGTGGTTGGTCGGAGGCCGGTCGTCCGACCCCGAGTGGTCTGGGCTTTGGCTGGTCGGAGATCAGTGATTAGACCTCGAGTGGTCGGGATGGAGACCAGTAGTCAGACCACGTGTGGTCGGGGTTTTGCTGGTCAGCGGTAGTGTATTTCTTTCTGTTGAGATGGATATGTGTTGTTGGACATTGCTATGTGATGTGGTTTTCTTGTCTATGATGGTTGCAGGACTTTGGAGCTAGGTCATGGTGAGGCGAAGGGGATCAGGACTAGGCTGGGAGAGCCGAGGTCCAGATGATCAAGGTGTCGCCAAAGATGACTGAGGCCGAGGAGTAGCTGCAAGCCGAGAAGACAAAGGAATGGATGAGATGCTAACTTGAAGCTGCTCTGATCAAGGAGGACCGTTGGATCGCGGTCAGGAAGATAGAGTAGCGGGTCAAGTTAGTATGATTTGAAAAGCGTGCAAAACCCGTTGTGTTGTTAGGTTTCGGGTCAGCCCATGCATAGCTGTGTGAGTGGGTAAAATCTCAGCCCTTGATGGAGTGCTCTAGGGTTTAGAGGCTCATCCAAGGGTGGTAGGTGGTCCAAACATGCTATAAATAGACAGGGAGAGGGGTGTCTCCCTGGGGGTAAAGAGCATGTGAGGAAAGTGTACGTGAGTAGGTGAGAGTGCTCTGGAGGCCTCTGTGCTCCTGAAGCTTTGCACACTTTGTAGTGAGGCTTTGTAAACCTACCCTCTAGCAATGAAAGACTGCTTTCCCAATCTTTGAGTTCACTTTCCTCATTTACATTATGCTTTAAATTCAACATTTAATTTCATGCACTTTACCTTCTGTATGATTGGATTTTCTTCCTCTCCTTCTAAGTGCTTTTGGATTTTATGCCAAGGATGAAAGATTGCTGGATGAATCTTCTATAGATCATATCCCAATCATCTAGGCAATCTACAACATTTCCATTCAGTTTTGCAAGAAACCAATTTTTTGTGCCTAGTAGAAGAAAGTGACTTCAGATCGTGTTTCTATTTGTTTGAAGGGTTGTTTCTTCGTGTTCTTACTTGCTATGATTTGTGGAGAGTCATCCAAGGATATTTCGACCATCAACCCCACCGACAAGTTAGGGGTGAAGTCGTGTTCGTGACTCGTGTTTGGTGTTGCATTTGTTAAACGAAAAGGGACGGAACCTTGGTATCAATTCCTTCGATTGATGATTGAAATAGGTTCCTGACATCCTTAGGGAGGTGCACACCAATTTTCACTGTTTTTGGATCAGTCGATCAAAAGTTACATCGATTTCTGTTTTTAAGATTGTGCTGATTTTACTGTTCATCCGACTAGTTGTGACGACCTGTTCGCAGTACTTTGCTAATCCCGGAACACCGTTCATCCGACCAGAGCTACCCGACCAGTGCAGTTTTTACTGTTCACCCGACCTTAACTAGTCGGTGCCTCTGTTCATGCAATTGCCTGATCGATGGTTCAGTTCTTTCTTTCTGGTCTTTTGGTGGTTTGAATTCTAGGGGGAATGTTTATTCGGAAATTTTATTTGGGATCATTCACCCCCCTCTGATCGCCATTTCGATCTTTCACCATCATTAGCAAGTCCAAATTCTGAGAGTTTTGCATTGTAGTCCTGCAAAAATATATTTAAGAAATTGGCGATTGTAAGGTGATTTTTGCACACCGCAATTAATCCCGCTTTCAACCTAGGCTACTGAACTTTTTCCTCGTTTTTCTTGAAGAAAATCTTGTGGCGTATCTAGAGAACGAATTGGGTCAAACCGCGTAGTACCCCCACACTTCATCACTAGGAATGGCAAGTGTAGTACTCTGAACAGTTGTAATCTACACTTTAAGAGGATTAGAAACCTGTTGTGCAAGAAGTGCATTACGATTTCCATATTACGCAATCAGATTGAACAGATCAATTTGTTATTTGTAACGACTAAAAGTAGAGATTGTACCTCAATGATCATAGGTAGAAACTCATAAAATGATGCAAGAAGTATCCGACTATTTCGCTACAGCTTTCAGAATCCGTAGTAGACCCTCCCATGACTCCCAGCCCACCATTCTAGAACTCCACACAATACCAATTGCTCTGTAGAAAAAAAGTTATATATTTAGTATATGAACCATGTACAATGACAATATCTTGCATTAATATGACATTGCAATTTTAACATTCATAAAAACTGTAAACCATATTACAGTAGAAAGATCACAAGAAAAGTAGCAAATTAAATTCATATAATAAGAAATTGAGCTGATGAGTTGCGGATTGTTTGTCCAGACTCCATATAAAGCGAAATGTGTTCTAAAATTTTGCTAAACCGTTTTAGTGGGGATTAGTTGGCAGGTGCAGAAAAAGCATCCCTACTAGAAGGAATAATTAAGTGATCAAGGTATAAATAGAAATCCAACAAGGGGTTCTTGGAAACAACTCAGGAGCAAATAATACCCCAGCTAGGATTTCAAAGCCATCTTAGATTCTGAACTCCTACTCCAGAAACAAGGGCCAGTATATCATAGTAAAAAATGTTTGAAAAAAATTCTTTGAAATGGTTCAAAATTTGTAAACTCTTAGATGCATTTCAACAAATTAATACTCTTAGGTACAATTCAAAATTAATACTCTTTAAAAGTTGCAAATTCTTAGGTTCATTTGAACAATTTGTTTAGTATACTTGCTTAGCAAATAAATAATGCACAACATAAGCTAGCGTGACAACAATGGGGCTGGGCACCAAAGTTACAGTTCTGTAGATCAACACTCGTGGAATGTTCTTACTTAAAATTACCAGAAAATCAGGCAAGAGAGATGCTATTACCCCTTTATGGAGAAGGTAATCATGTGGATAAACATTCAGTAAAAGGTCTCCCGCAAAATGAAAGGTTATTTCAGGAAATGCATCATCTACACTGCAAAAGGATTGGGCAGAAGTATTAGAAATCCAAGAAAATAAAAACCAAAAGAGTAACCATAATTCTTCAAAATAACAATCATCATTATATTTATGACATTATCATTCATCCTAATCTTTTCCTGTTTTATTGTTCAGTAGGAAAAAAATACCACATGAGGAGACGACCCCTCCATGCTGAATGTTCAGAAGGCTAGTATCAATATCTTCTACCTAATGTAATCCCTGGGTGTGTATAAAGGACCATCAAGCATAGCTTCCAGAATACTTGAAGCAAAGGTAGTCCTCCAAATTACAGAAGGATGTGGCCTGGTGCATATCAAATACCTACAGATGATCAGGATTGAAGAAGATGTATAATGCCAAACACAAACGGTTCTCCATTATGAGGATTGATGTCTACCCTTTCTGTTTCTTCTTCCTCTAATTCCTTTTGCTCCTCTTGGATCCTCTGATTTTTCCTTCAAACCCTCTTTCTCTCTCTAACCTTCCTAATTGTGTTCTAATCCTGCTACTATTGGTACCTAATCATGGAGTTGCTAATAAATTGGTATCAGAGCCACTTCCCACGCACTCCGCCGGCATCGACAAGAACATGGTCGAGCCCACGACCTCACCTGCGCTCTCCCCCGCTGCCTCCTCGAGAGAGAGAGACACACAGGTGAAGAATATCTGTACAAATGGGTTCATGGGTGGAAAGAGAGAAAAACCAAACCCGAGAGCGCAGGCGGGGCCGTTAAGTGAGGAAGGCATGGCACAGGCGCACAGCTAGCAAAGAAGATCAAACGGTTAGAAAATTGTCGGCAAAGTTAAAAGAGATTTCATGCGACCAAATGATAGCAAAATCGTATGTGTATGTATAATTAGGAGTGCTAATGGGTTAAAGCCTAGCAAAAGTCTAATTAAGTCCAGGCCTAAAACAATAGAGCCTACGTCCAATCCAAGTTCAAATAAAAGCTTGGGTCTTCATCTAGATCACACCAAACTTCTCCCTCTTTCTCTCTCGTCTCTCTCCTAGTGGGCCGGTAGAGGACGAGAAGGTGGCAGGCCTCTCTCTCTTGTCTCTCTCCTCATGACCAGGGGACAAGGAGGCAGCTGGCCACCGAAGGTCGTGGCCGGCTAGCGCGAGCGGTAGACCTCGATGCCATTAGGTCGCCACCAAATCAACTCCATCGAGCTGCGACCAAATCTTGCCCAGGCCGACCACGTCGGTGTTGGATCTGGCTTCCCCAATTCCGTCCCCGCCAAATTGTCTTTGATGGTTGTATGGGTGACAGAGTGTATTTTTGGTGTTAAGTGAGGTTAATGAAATGACTGTGAGCTCACTCAAATATTTAGTACAAAATTATAAGGTTAAGATCTGAACTAAATCTAACCTAGATCTAGCCCAAATTACTACAAATCCAAAATAATCCATTATATATGGAGTTTTGGACCTATCTAATCTAAGAATCTGGACCCACAAGTCCATTAGCACCCATAGTATAAAGTAGCTTGTCAATTGCCATGTCTCGGCTCTCTCTCAAAAAAAAATACTATCATGGCCGTTTGCTTCTGTTATATTTATATGTTAGCAGCCAGCCGTATGAATTTTCTTGGTGGCTTGAATATTGAGGCAGAACTAACATGTTCTTCACGATTTTTTTTTAGTTTTATAAAGCTCGAGTCACAAATCATATAAATACTTATATTCTCACAGAGGTACAGCATCAACCTGGCTCCGCCCGGTTTCTACGGTTGATTTCTGGCTAGCCTCGTATATTTAGTGTTGATCTTAATTCACAAGTGCTTATTAGCTCATTTGGCAAACCGCTAGTACTGTGTACTGAAGGTCTCGGGTTCGAATCGGTAAGTAAACCGTTTTTTTCATATTATAAAATTTTGAAACTTTTTTTTAGGGATCCTCAAAGCATGCCTAACCTACCATAAAAAAATCCGGATCATAATCAAACTTGTGCGATTTTCGAAAAATCTGGCACTGCTGCTAATGCATTTAAAGCAACTTCGCTGATTTAATGGAATTACTATATTTGCAATTTATTGAATTTTTTTAATGGGTCCTAAGAACATGCCTACGCTACCGTAAAAATTTCAAATCATGATCAAACTTTTATGATTTTAAAAAACTCTGGCAATGCGACTGACACACTGAAAGCAACTTCAATGATTTATTTGAGCTACTGAGTTTGTAAATTCTATAAAATTTGTGATAAGGTTCTTGATAGCATGCCTAAGCTATAAAAAAAATCGGATCATGATCAAAATTTTGATATTTTTAAAAATTATGATAATTTGGTTTCTTTTTTAGGTGTTTCTAAGAAAGATTCCCTTTCTCTGTTTAAATCTTTGCCTGTCTCAGTAATTCGTTCCGCTCGCAGCAACGCGCGGGACCATTACTCATCTAGTAAAATCTGGTTGCTGGAATATATACTGCTACTATGATCAGTTAATAAAAGTAAACATATCTAGCTTTTAGTGAAGGAAGTTATCATAACTCCTGTTTTTTTTCCATAAATTATGGCTTTAGTGGTGTTGCTTTTTGTTGCAGGGTATCTCCAATAGGCCATCACATTTTTTTTTGCCAAACAAGATATTAAGGACCTGTTTAGAGGAGCTATGGTTTTTTTTTTGAAAAATTGTCTTTTTTGTTTTTAGCTGAAAATCAGCTATAGTTTTTATAAAAGGCCGTTTAACAAACAGTTAATTTTCCTCAATAATAAACTACAAAAGCATATCCCACTTAGCTTTCAACTTTTGATTTTTGCTACTTATATGTGGTATCTAGTTTATACCCAAAAAATCACTTAAAAACTGAGCTATTTGAGAGGTTTACTGGCTTTTTAAAAGTTGAAACTAGTTTTAAGAGACTCAGAGTCTAAGACAGGAGCGGAGCTTTGTAGAGGCTAACATGACATGTCCTTTCCTTCAATTTTTCAACCCTTCGGAGAAAATAGTGCATATTAAGTTTAGCAAGTGCATAGACTAAAAATTGGCCACCTCTTGCCTTTACGAATTACGATCCATTCTCTGTGAGGAGAGACGACCCTATTCTATTTGGCTCAAGCTCCGCCACTGCATTAACGGTGTCTTTCATACATCATCCGGAAACAATGCATTATCTCGAACTTTTCCTTCCATTGGCACTACCACACCCCCGTACACACACTCAATATCATGTTTTCTCTATTTTTGTTATCTTATCTCCTTCGACACTCCTATCATAAAAATTAATTTGTGCTGGAGAGACAACATCCACGAACGTAATTTTTAGTTTCTTTTCCACCTATGTTCTTTTGATGGAACTATATTTGGAGAAGGAAAGGGTGCGAAAGAGGAAGAGAAGCAGCGTAAAGAAAGTGGTGTCATGTAGCAACACATGTGTCATCAAAGAATTGACAAGAGTGCCCTTAAATCAGTAATACTCATTCTTTTTAGCAGCCATACCACCCGTCCTACTGTCTGTTGTTCAATTTAGACACTTGTGAAGGAATTAGTTAGCCTAGAGAGGATAAATAGGCAACTTTTACAAATTTTAACTTCTTAGGAACAATTTATTATTCTCTAAATGAGAGAAGCACAGAACAAAAAATATGACAGAAGCAAAAAGGCAAATACAGATCACAGCGAAAGCAATAAAGCGAAATAAAACACAAATGAGACAGATTTATCCCGTGGTTCAGAGCCGCACTCCTAATCCACGTTGAAGCACTTCTTCCGAAGTATTGCTTCTCCAAAGCTAGTCGCAGTAGCTCTGGTAATCACTCAGGTAACTCTTTCACTAATCCAGTGAGGTGAGTTCCAAACCTCTCATGGCCTTCCACAATCACCTTTGGATAGGTCGCACTGTTCACTTCCTCCAAGCTGTCTAAGATCACTAAGATCCAAGAGTAATAAACTTTGCACAAATTCTCTCTCTTGGTTCACTCACAAATCACACAGCTAGACTTCAGCTTGGAGCTAAAACACTTAGAGATGTTGAGGATTTTTGGTTTGAAAGTGAAGCACATACTCGTTTTGAGAATGAGAGCTATTTTTAATGCTAAAAGGTCAAGAGTTCATTCTATATATTGGTAGATGGCTCAGGAAATGCTTATATAGCCATTTGAAATTAATATAGCCGTTACACCTACCACTGTAGCCGTTGGACGTGTCAGAATATCAGAAAGACTAAAATATACGTTTACAATGGACTGAACAATGGACCTTAGCGATACTAATTATGTGTATGACGGACCAATTTAGGACATATACGACGGACAAAAATATTTGGTCCATTGTACATAGGAATTTCAGAGAGTTTGGTCTGACAAAGGAATGAGTGAGTCACATGTATGCCGAACCAAATTAGACAAGAAAAAAGTTTATCCCAGAGATTTGCTTTAGTGATGGACTGAAATTTAACACAAGAAGATTTGGTCCGTCAACAAAGAAAAATCCTTCGAATAAGAAAGTATGTCTATCTATGGATATAATAATTAGAATGCCAAGGTTTGTTTCGGCAAAAGGCTTATTATCTGAATGAGTGCCGGACTAAAAAATATTTGGTTCGCTGCAGATGGAAAACTGAGAAGTTTTTGGTCTGTCGAAAGAGCATGATTTTATATGTATGCCGGACCAAATTCTTTGGTCCGTCATACATAGAAAAACACTTGGTTGCAAGATGTCTTCAAGGAGTTTTCACGAAGGACTTAAGTATGTGAAAACAAGAGGTTTGGTCCGATAAGAAGATACCTTGATACGAATATAGATAAGGAAGATTTTCAATGCTGGACTGAAAGAGCTTTTAATTGAGAAAGGATTTTGGCCAAGTATACAACAGACTTAAGAAATGGATAGTTGAATTTGAGTCCGTCGCATATTTAGACTATTAAAATCAAGGAGAATTTTGATTCAAAGAGCAATGACTAAGAGTTTTTTACTCCAAGCAATCTAATTTTGTCTTTGTCTTATGATCCGATCCTCTAGCTTGTGCAAAGTCCACCTTTAGACAGCCAAACTGAAAATAATCCTAGCTATTTGACTTGAATCAACTCCCAAGTCATAAACTAGTAACAGAACATCTTAATCTTGTTAGTCCAACTTGCTTCTCTATTGATTTTAGCACCAGCTCTTCAAAACTTAAGCATTATTAACTTAGTCATCAACACTAAAACTAAAATAAAACTTGATAATAAAAATTGAGAGGGCCTAGATGCTATCAACTTGCATATAGTATTACTCTTCCTATACGGAGAATCAGGGACAAGAAAATAAAAAAGGATCATAGCTCTGTCCAGAACGGTAGGAAGAATAGGACAAGAAAAAAGAGGTCGTGACTCATCCACAAAGTAGAACGATCGAGTTAAATTAGGCCAAGAGTAGGCTGAGTACCTTCAGAAGTTCATATCATATAAAACCTATTATTGTTGGAATGTACATCGGCCTCACGCGAACACGATATGCGTCGTTTTTTTCCCTGTAGATTCTACAGTGACACAACATATTTGATATATTTACCCCTCACATTTCACACCCACTGCGTTGCTCGGTTGGTTAGCACGTTGACCTGCGAGCGGTCGATCTTCAGTTCGAATCCTGGCCAGCGTTTTTTTGCGCCAAAATAGAAAAGAGCTTCGCTAATTTGATTGAACCATTAAATCACGTTATAAATTTTTGAAGCTTTTTTAGAAAGTTCCTCTAATCATGCCTAACATAGCATAAAAATTTCAGATCATGATCAAATTTGTGTGATCTTTAAAAATACTGGCAATGCTACTAATACATTTAAAGCAATTTCACTATTTTGGTTTAGCTACTAAATTTGTGGGTTCTTGAACATTTTTTAGGAGGGTCCTAAAAATATGCCTACGCTACTGTACAAATTTCAAATCGTTATCAAGCTTTTACGATTTTTGAAAATTCTAGTAATGATATTGACGCACTTCAAGTGGCTTCACTGATTTAATTAAGCAACTAAGTTTGTAACTTTTTTAAAATTTGTTAGAAGTGTCCTGACGGCATATCTGAGCTACCATAGAAAAAAAGATAGTTGTCAAACTTTTGTATTTTTAAAAATTATAATAATTTAGTTCCATTCTCTCTCTGTTCCCGAAGAATATTTACTTTCTCTTTTAGAATCTGTACCTATGTCGGTCATTCCCGTCCGCGGTAACACGTGGGCTCGTTCAGCAACCAGTTATGATGGATTAGTCCTGGCCTTGTTATACGATGATTGGTTTTTTATAACGAGGCGAAGCCACAAGCGACAACACAGACCTGCCCGCGAACAACAACGCCAAATGAGTAGGACCGCAGTGAGGCCTGGGCCAGTCATCATGACGCACAGGCTAAGGATCTATTTGAAGGGTTGCGGTTGAAATTGAAAAATTTATTTTGATTCTTTGAGTTAGAAAGCGATTGTGGTGACGGTGTGATTTTTGTTATGCAGTTTGGCAAACTGACTGCTGCAGCTGTAACTTTTGGGAGCAACCGAGCGGAGAGGCAGTAACCTAGCGAAGCACAGAGACGGATGAGTAGAGAGGTGACGTGGAGGTGGCGAGACAGGGTGGCGGAGGTCGGGGAGGCGGAGTAAGCGAAATGGGAGACGGTCAAGCGAAGCCACAGCTGAAAAGCTCCTCCTCAGCAACTGCAGCTTTTGAGGGTGCTTCTCCTGTGGCTTAGCTTCCTGGCTGCTTTGCAACCATACTGTTTGGGGAGCTTTTAGTCCAAAGCTGAAGCACAGCCCCCCAAACAGGCCCTAAGCTCGTGGGCGGCTCAGGTGCGGTCGCCGGTGCATGGCATCGGAAATTGCCCTCTCGGGCGGCACAACAACTGTTGCGCGTAATAGTCGGTGGAACGAACAGAACGCTGCACGCACGAGTGACAACCGTCCACCGTCGTCCGCACGACGTCCAAATTTTCGCAACCCCCCATTTAAGGTCTGTCCGAGGCTTTAAGTTAGTTTCAGTTTTTAAAAAACCAATAAATCCACTAAACAGTTCAGCTTTTAAGCAGTTTTGGTATAAATTAGAAGCCATATATAACTAGCAAAAGCTAAAAGTTATATTGAATCTATTTTTTACAGTTTATTACTGAAGAAAATTAAAATATTTATTAAACAGTTTTTTATAAAAAAATTACAATTATATTTTAATAAAAAACGAACAAAAAAAACAGTTTTTCAGTGCGCGGTGCGATCCGAAACACTTCTCGTCGCGCGGCAACCCCTCGTGTTAGGGGGTGTTTGGGATAGCTCCAGCTCCACCAAAATCCGTGGAGTTGGTGGAGCAGGGTATTCCTAGCTTCAGAAATTTATGGATCTGGAGCTGTGGGTACATTAAGAGTGTTTAGATGGGTCATCTTGTTTATATTTTAGACTAAAAATATAAACTTAATTCACTTTATTTTAGCCTACAAGCTTCAGCTCTGAGGTGGAGCTGAAATCTAGAGCTATACCAAACAGGGCCTTAGTTTCCCACTTTCGATCAATCTGGGATCTGCTGTGTGCGCAAAGTACTGCCAATTGCTGTTCTGTGTTGTCCCTTTCTGTCAAGTCAGATGCTACTTTATCCAATCAGGTTTTACTATTAACAACAGCAGAATTTGAACTTCTTTATACCGGAATTTTCAATCTGAAACACCAAGTACATGGATGAAGTTTGTTCATTTTTCAGGTTGAAAACCTTTTCAAGTCTACTATACAATTATACATACATGACTTACCCTGATTAAACAAGCAGATTGTAAGGCTTGCATTGTGTACACGAGAGCATCCAGGTTAGAGAATCTGTTTAGTGCTCTCCTGTGTAGTGGTGTTACAGATTTGAGAATGATGGATGTATGGGATGCACCTTTCTGTTAAAAATAAAACACTTCATGTGGTTGGTGATGAACAACAAGGTACAATCCGCTGAACAACTAAAGAGAAGAAGTTGGAATGGGGAAATTCAATGCATTCTGTGTGGAAATGTGGTGACTACTAATCATATCTTTTTTTGAATGTGTTCTAGCTTAATTTGTTTGGTGTTGTATGAGAGAGTATGAATTGAAAAAACAACCCTACTTCTATGGAGGATTTCCTAGTTGAGATTGTAGGTAAAACAGGAAGGAAGAAGAATAAAATGGAAGTGATGCTGCTCTCGGCAATTTGCTGGGTAATGTGGCTTAATAGAAATGAAATGGTGTTTATAATGTGCTTTACAAAAGTTTGTCTTTCTTGAAAGGCAGAAGCTGGCGAAGATGTCAAGCAGGAGGTAACGTTTGTAAGCTCAAAAATCTTGGCAAGGATACAGGACTTACGGGATGAGCGGGCTAACCGTTCTAGTCAGGGGTGGAGACAGCCTACCATTGAAATCCTATGAAAAAATAGCTCATAATTAATGATCCACTTAGAAGAAAATGGTCTAGAATCAAAAGCCTAGCAGTCCGAACCGAGGCCTGAGCCAAGTCTAACTTCGCGGCTGGTTCTAGCATCGGTAAAAAATCATTCTTTAACTTGCCGTTTGTTTGTCTGTAATCCTCTCGAGTGTAACCTTTTGGTTTTGGCACGTACTTTGTGTGTAAGTACTTTATATTGCTCATTGCTGTTAGGTTGTTGAGTTTGTCAAAGTAGCTGTGAGCCTGTGATAGCTAGTGAGCTACCCCTCCTTGATCTGATAATATGTGCCTAGATCCTGTAAGCTGGAATCCCCAGCATGACCATTTGTTATTTGCTTTTGTTTTCTATAAAAGCAGGGCCGTTTGGTCTGTGGTCTAAAAAAACGAAATCTGTTTAGTACTACTAGATGCATGCGTCAATAGAGTAATTTCCAAGGGCTTTCCCACAATGTAAAAAATGTTCGAGATTTTCAAAAAAAAGCTTGTGAAACCCGGTTTTTTGGGGTGTTTTTTCGAGAAAAAGAGGTTGTGAGGGTGATGTTCTAGAATCACAGGATTTTTGGGGATCTTTGTGAGAGGAAATCAATCTTTGAAGTTTCAGGAGGTTTTTCGAGAAAAAACATATCGGATATAATCTCGGAACGCGAGGGCAATTTGTCGGAATCACATAGTCATTCTGCAAAAAGGTCTAAAAACCAATCTATGGAATTATGGGGGACCGGATATATTCTTTGGGGTCCATTATGTAAAAAGAAACATTTTCAGAACGCAAAAAATGTGAAAAAAAATAAACTTCCGGAATTTTTGGAATCTAGATGTTTGTCCATTGTGCCCAAAAAAATTCTGGAATTTTTGGGGATCTAAATGTTTGTCGGAATCATGGAGTCATTCTGCAAAAAGGTACGAAAAAAATCAATTTCAGGATTTTTTGGGGTTTGGATATATTTTTCAAATTTTCGAGAGGGCCATCGCATAAAAAAGTGTGAAGGAAAAATTTATTTCCGGATTTTTGGAGATGTAGATGTAATTTTCGACGTCGGCCAGACGAAAATCGCACTCGTGCACATGGGCAGGGAGTCGAACCCACAACCGACAGCGTAAGAACTAGGCGCGTTACCGCCGCGCCACGTGGACGTTGCTGTCGATTAATGGCGTTAAAATATATAAGCCATATTAACAGCTGAGTCAAGCGGGCGACGTGGCTCACGCACGAGCGAGCCGTACGAGCGCGCGATGTGGCGCGAGGGCGCGTTGCCACGTCGCCTCGAAACCGGTGTTGCGCGCGGAGGAGCCCAGAAACCTTACGGGTTTAATATACGGAGTATTCCGACGTTCTCATGCAAACGAAATTGTATAAATCTTAAAGCAATATAGCTAAAGTGGAGTAACAAAATCATGCTTTTCAAAATGAACATTAGCAATCTCAAGACATCTTAGACTCCTTCAGGAATTATAGAAGAATCTACTTCTGATTGTTGGAGAATTAGGCCGTGCCGGCTGCACGTGGAGGTGGAGGATCGGGACGGCGAGAATCAGCTGGCACCCAGATTCTGATTCGATGTAAATAACAGCTTCTAATTGTGAGAGAAACTATCTAAAATCCTCTCATTCGATAAATAATCTGAATTTTTTTAAGCAAAAGCTGCTCGGAAGGAAAGGAGGCCTTATTCTTCTTGAGAGTTCATCCAAACGATGAGTTAGATAGATATATATCCCACTGCAGCGTGCAGCCCACCTCACTGCGCCACACAGGCCAAGTGGCCAACAACGCACGGGCACACCTCAAGAGCCACAAGACTACAGCGAGCCACCAGGCCACGTTGCGCCCATGCACGGACACCATGCCACGCCCTCCCACGTCGCACACGCCACCCATCACCGAACCCTGCCTAGTGCCTACATATAAAGCGCCGAAGCCTTCCACCACTTCGCATACCGCGCGAGGGCGGAGTAACAACGAGTGGAGACATGGCAGCGGCGACAGCTCGGTGGCTCGTTCTGCTACTGGCCGTCTCGGCCGCGTGGGCGTCGGCCGCGGTGCACGAGAAATGGAGGCTGAGCGATGGGGTGTGTGGCCAGGTTGTCGAGAAGGAGAGGCGGAGGATGGTTGCGGCAAGCGAGGCCGGCACGGTTACGGCCGTGGATGTTGCCGACGCAGCGGGCACGGCGTACCGGCTGCAGTTCATCACGATGGATCCCGGCGCGCTGTTCCTGCCCGTGCAGCTGCATGCCGACATGGTGTTCTACGTGCGCAGCGGTAAGTACCATGCATACGTATGTGATACGTACTTAATTTAAGCAATCTACTACATTGTTAGTACTTAGATGTACTAGAGTAGCTATTTCCTCTGTAGAAAGAATGTTTAGAGCACTGTGGAGTAGGTCTCTAAGAGTGCACTTGTTAATGTGACTAATATTGTGATTTGTGGGGCAGGGAGGAGTAAGGTGACTTACATAGAAGAAGGGAGCAGCGAAACCGGTTCCCTCGAAGTGGAGAGAGGAGACGTCTACAACTTCGAACAGGGAACCATCCTCTACATCCAGAGCTACCCCTGCGCAACGAGAGAGCGTCTTCGGATTTACGCCATCTTCACTAGCGACGGCATCAACGCCGATGATCCCTCGGTACAAACAAATCTGTCCTCGCACAATTGACCCTTGCTTGTTGACGATCTGTCAATTTGTCCATTCTAGTGATGACTATTTTGCATCCATGCAGAGTCCGAAGTCGGAAGCTTATTCGAGTGTTAGTGACCTACTGAAAGGATTTGAAGTAGAAGTTCTTCGATTGGGATTTGGGGTAAGTATAATCGTACATGACTACATATACACATGTCTTGCCGTGTAGAAACTACTGCATCGACTATTAAACTGTTCGTCTTCCTAAGGCTCCTCGTGAAGTAGTGGAAGCGATCAAATCGACGCAGAGCCCACCTTTGATCATACCTTACAATCCAGAGGACGAGGACGAGGAGTCGAATTGGAAGGAAGACATCTTTGATGCGCTGTGGGGTGTCCGAGACCCGCACTTCCTGAATAAGAAGAAAAAGAAGGATAAGGACAAGCATAAGCACAAGAAGGACAAGAAGTCCAAGACCAAGACGTTCAACTTCTTCTCCGGCAAGCCCGACGTCGAGAACTGCTACGGGTGGAGCCGATCAATGGCCAATGAAGACCTCCAGACCCTGCAGGGATCCAACATTGGCATGTTCATGGTGAACTTGACCACGGTGAGCACGTTGCACATTTCTCGCTCTTGCTGCATTTAGTAGTTTTTCAGCTCTCGTGCTGAGATAGAAAGTCTCCTCTGATCAATTTGCAGGGCGCCATGATGGGGCCTCACTGGAATCCGAAAGCGACGGAGATCGCCATTGTAACCGACGGTGGAGGGATAGTGCAGACGGTCTGCCCGAGCAGCACGTCGGGCGAGAGCAAGAGAGGCCACCACGAGGGTGGTGGTGGTGGGCCTGGTGGTGATCACGGTGAAGGCATCAGGTGCAGGAATTCGGTGTTCAGGGTGAAGGAAGGCGACGTCTTTGTGGTGCCGAGGTTTCACCCGATGGCGCAGATATCGTTCAACAACGACTCGTTTGTGTTCGTCGGGTTCAGCACCGACATGGGGCGCAACCACCCGCAGTTCTTGGCCGGCAGTCGGTCGGTGCTCCAGGTCATCGGCAAGGAGATACTGGCGCTGTCGCTGGGCCAGAACAACTCTACCGCCGTGGAGAGGTTGCTGTCTGCGCAGCGCGGCTCGACCATACTGGCGTGCACCTCGTGCGCAGAGGAGCTGGAGAAGATGGCGGAGCAGGAGGAATGGAGACGGCGCAAGGAGGAGGAAGAGGAGGGAGGGAAGGGAAAGGGGAAGGAAGAGGAGGAAGAAAGGAGGAGAGAAGAAGAAGAGTGGAAAAGAAGAGAGGAAGAAATGGCAAGGAAAGAACAGGAGGAGCAGGAAAGGAGGAGAGAGGAGGAAGAGAGGGCAAGGAGGGAGCAAGCGGAGGAGGAAAGGAGGCAGAGAGAGAAGGAAGAGCAGAGGAAGCGGGAGGAGGAAGAACGAGCGAGGAGAGAGCAAGAAGAGGAAGAAAGGAGGAGAGAGCAAGAAGAGGAGGGCGGGCGAGGAGATGAACCGAGGAGAGAAGAGGAGGAAGGAGAGGAAGGTGAATGGGGAGAACCGCAGTATCGCTCGTCCAAGAATCTGAAGAAACGCTACCGTGTCCGTGTCCGCAAGGGTGCCGCCTGAGCAGTGTTCCCGAGTCACCTCGCATGCCGAGTCTACTACTCTTTCCTCCGTCTTGCCGTAGAAATAACGGTGGCCTCACTCGTGTAGAGGGCGAGTCTGCTTGTGTAGTTTTGTTGTGTTGTGTCCACTGTGTGGCTGTGTTTTGCTGCAGCTGGTGTATGAACTATGAAGCGCGTTGTGTTGTGTCCACTATGTGGCTGTGTTTTGCTGTAGCTTGTGTATGAACTATGAAGCGCTTCAGTGCTCGTATTAAGTGCACGTAAATAAAGGACAAAAGTATCGCGAGACTAATGAGTTGTGACCATGAGCTCCTACTTACTTTTACCTCTGGTGGTCCAAGTCATCGTGCCTTTAAAGATCACTGTTGCGCATTTGCTCAAAACCTCGCAGGTTACAGCATACGGGAAACTATAGCTAAGAAGGAAGACACATCAAGAAGCAAGGAACTCGATCGAAGTTCAATGCCACACAGCGTGTCCTATTAACGTTCCAGGTTGCCAGTAACCGTCGTTGGTATTTAAGAACGCAACGGAGGACCAAACAAAGAGAGAGGCTACAATCCACCAGTAGATAACAAAGGTTGTAACTTCAGTAGATCGATTTCAGTTCATGTTTCGTAGCCACCATTATGTTGCGGCTCTGATCTGTCCAGCAATGCGCGTGCCTAAACCCACTGAAAACCCTAAGCACAGGCAGCATTTTCCACCCTGATTTAGCATCAGATGATTGATTGTATGCCAAAATTGGTTCCGAAAGCTCAAGACTAGTACTTGCAACACCAAATAGCTGTACAAAATGTCAATCCGGGAGGTGTGACCACAGTTCTCGCAGGTACCATCGAAGCAACTGGATGGGCAGACTTCTTCAAACAGGGATAGCCATTCCCTTGCTTGACATGCTGTCAAGGATATCGTTCAGCGCTTGGCACAGTCCAGCAATCTGCCAGTGACAGGTGCAACCGAGGCTTAGCAATCGATGGATTGATTTTCTAGTTACTAGTAGCATTACATTGCAGGTATTGCGGAGACAAATTTTATGCCGAGGGATGTGCAGGTGAGTGCAAGCCACTTTTTTATGAAGCTAAAAGCAGTGAGCGGCTAAACTAACCTGTTGGTCCCACTGCTGCAGCTCTTCAGTGTCATCCTCAAAATGTATCACAGCTTCAACCTGAAACAAAAGACATGAGCGAATCTCATATCAGTAACTCAAAATTATACCACAAAATAGCACATCATGATAGTAAGGTAAAATTTCAGAATTATATGCTTGAACAGCAAACAACGCGATGCCGAGCGAAAAAAAGGAAATCATTAAAATACCTGATCAATTGAACCCCGCATTCTATCTTCGTAAATCATTCGAGATGCTATCTTCTCAGCCTGCCAGTACCAAAGTCACTAGTAAGACGGCTCGAATTTAAATGGTTGCATAGCATATCCCAGATTCTAAGTTTATAACTCTACACATGGTATGAAGAATTGAACAATACATGCCAGCTGTTTTGTACCTCGTAATCAAGCAAACCAGTAATTGTAATTTTATTTTTTTTATACCAGTAGATAATGAAATCAGAACGAGTCAAGCCTAACATACATGTCCATCTTCTGGTTTGTGAAATTTGCTTCACAGCAGTTTTAAGTTTTCTTTTACA
This sequence comes from Otatea glauca, assembly GCA_036346275.1. Lineage (NCBI taxonomy): Eukaryota > Viridiplantae > Streptophyta > Magnoliopsida > Poales > Poaceae > Otatea > Otatea glauca. The sequence continues at coordinate 51,566,164 of CM070722.1, read as the reverse complement.
AATCAAAAGCAAAATAGGCAGGCAAACCAGATTGCTGGTAGAGTGAGGGAAATGAAAAAAATCAACACATTTGCAAGAAACTTACCTTCCTAGGGTCAATGCCCAACAATGTTCCAAGCTCATCAAAGCTGCAGAAATAAGTCGATGGTTTGTTAGAATGAATGAATGAATCATAATGGATCTAGAAAAAAAAATACCAGTGAATCAATTAACCTGATATTAGTATAAAGTTTGCTGGCACTGAGGAGATTATGCTCAATCATCGCCCGGTCAAGCACAGTAGACTTATCTGGTAACAGAGCTTTCTGTTGAACAATAGAAAACTACGGTCAAGAATATCACAAACGACAACTTATCTTGCAAGAGGGTATGAAGATTCACTTACTTGATGCGGCCTCAGCTCCTCCGCAAATGCATCAATTTCTGGTTTCCTCAAAATCCTTTCAAGATAAACCTGAATATTTGAATAAAGTAGAAAGCCTATCAAATAAAGTGAACATATGTTCCCAGATATAATGCCACGGGAGTATTTCAACATCAGATACCTTCTGCAGTATTGGGTATATCTTCAGCTTCGAGCATCTTTCATCCTGAGAGGGGCAAAGAATAATAACGTAATTTAAGCTTCATTATGATAAGTTGGATGCTATGCAAAACAAAATAACAAACTGTTGATTTCAACTTTCAAGCCTCATAGCTAAGATAAAAAAATATAGTCGTTTGGAGACCAGAAAAATGTATAGATTGCTGGCATTGGACATAGTCTGAAACTGCCCACTGAAACCAGATGTTAGGACTTTTTTTAATTAATTTTAACAAAATAATTACAAAAAAAGTCTTAATAAATAACAGGTCGAAAGGATGTTAATATTAGTAAATCAGTATCAAAATAGATACTTTCACAGAACAGGGTGTTTTGGACCTTGGATGAAATTATCCAGCACTCGGTTGAACAATGCAAGGCTTTAAGAATTTCAGGAGGCAATTTAATTTGTTTTACATTATACTGTTCTTTTTATTTTCAGATAACAGGAAAACTGGTAATCCGGTGACTACCGTAATCCAGGTTCAAAAAATCGATTTTCGAATGATTTTTTATTTTCGAAAATCAGCAAAAATCGGTAGAAATCGAAGAAATTTAAATACAATTTTTTTTAACTCGGCGGTCAAACAACGGCAAAAAAACGAAAATCAAGCAATTTTACCGATTTTGTTCGATTTTCGAGTGATTTTATTCGATTTTCCGCACACCGAAGGAAAAAAATTAAAAAAAGGAAAAATTGCACCAAAAAATCCCAATTAATATATAAAACATCTCAGAGAAATTTCAACAATTTTTGAAATCATTTAGCGCTTCTGGAAAATCAAAAACAGCAATTAATGAAAAAGAATAGAGACATTGTCAGATTTTTATAAAAATTTACAAGCTTGAACATGCTCTGAAATTTTAATGGTATCATAAAGAGTTCCCAAGGATCATGTAGTAAAATTTATTAGAATTCATTTAGTGCCCCTAGAAAATCAAAAACAGAAGAACATATACAAAGACAGTAGCACTGTTAGAATTTTAAAAGAAATACACAGGTCTGATCATCATCTGAAAATTTTACAGAACCATCAGCATTGCCTCTGGACTTCACACAAAAAATTGCAGAAATATTAGACATAATTTAGTGCCCCTAGAAAATCAAAAACAGAACAATATATAAAAATATAGTAGCACTGTCAGAATTTTTAAAAAATACACAGGTTTGATAATGATCTGAAATTTTACAGCGTCATTACCATTGCCTCAGGACCTCACACAAAAATTTAACACTTTTTTTATAATTTTTTTTGAAATTTTATTTGAATTTGAATTTGAACTCCACCGGTTTACCGAGAGGTTTCAAATATCAAACCGGCTCAATAAGCTCGATTTTTGCGATTTTCGAGCAATTTTTGTCGATTTTGTGAACCCTGGCCGTAATGGGGTGTTTGGTTTGAGAAACCAGATGGTGAATAGACTATCCAATCCTAGCTCCCAACCTAACCACTTGTTTGGTTTGCGGAATGGAATGGCTTGGTCCATCACCAAGCACATGGCTAATACAAAATGAGGGATTGGGTCATAGCACCTCAAATGAGGTTGTGATCCCTCAAACCAAACACCCCATAAATTGAAATTTGTTTTCACCACCAAAGGGAGAAAAGGAAACAAAGGGGGGCATCACAAGACCATTGTATTATAAACTAAAGTCACAACTCATGCCAGTTAACAACTTAACTTGGTCTGTCTAAAACTCTAAATATGTGACAGCTCTACAAAACTGCTGCCAGTAATTGTTTCCAATTGACAAACATAGGATAAGGAGAGAGCTAAGACGATCATGATGCTACCAGAAGTTATTGCAGCAATAAATGAGGAGATGTTGAGATGAGCCTAAATGGCATATACCTTGTACAACGTAGCAAGAACACGAGAGCGTTGTGGACCAGCACCAGCCAATATTGTGCACGTCACAGCAGCACTAAGAGCTTGCTCTAGAGCATTTTCATCGACCTCTCTGAGATTATATGCAAAGAATATTCCATCATGAGTTTTTTAGAAGAAAATAAGGAAGTAGCATCAGTGCAGATATAACTTGCTTAATTAATTGCACATAACCAACATGTAATATCTAAAATATGGCTAGCAAGTAGGGCAATTCAAATAGATGCAATATGTAAAATATCGAATTTTTTAGAAGAAAATAAGGAAGTGGCATCAGTTGCAGATATAACTTTCTTAATTAACTGCACATAACCAACATGTAATATCTAAAATATGGCTAGCAAGTAGGGCAACTCAAATAGATGCAATATGTAAAATATCGAAATATTGCAAGAAGGGTGTAGAAAGAGAAAATAAGCACCATCGCACCAGCAATACAACAGATGACCATACAAGACAGATTTTTTAAGAGGTAAGAATAGAAGGCAAACAGATTGCGAAAGTGGAAAAAAATCTGAAACTGAATGGAGAAGGCCTTACTCATCTCCAATTTGGCGTTGTTCAATCTGAGAGATACCATAATATCGAAGTGCAGCTTCCAAGAATCTTCGCTTTAGATCCAAAATTCTTGCATAACAGACCTTGAAACAATACAAAACAGAAAGGTGAAATAAACCTTCTGTTTTTAAAATAGGCAAAAAAACTGTACAATTGTTTCTGCACCAACAAACCTTGTACTGTAAGTTTAGAACTTCATGGTGACTGTTTGTGACCAAAAACGAAGCTTTGTTAATAAAAGCTTCAGCATTCACTGCATCGTCATCCTACAAACGAAGATCTACATTAGTCCAGCCGACACTAGGCAATGATGATAACAACAGCCAAAGAACACTAACCTCCAAATATAATCGTGCAATCTGGACACATTTGGATAATTTGTTCGTGTCATCAAGCATCCTGATTTAAGAAGGATGGTCAGAATTCCCATGACTCAAAAAAATTCCGTTCACATGTTTGGAGAGACAAAAGTCAGTTTCTACCTGATTCCTGAGTCCAAGTCAATCCCACTAAGCATTTGTGCTGCTCTCGACCATTGTTGTTCAGATTCATACAGTTCTGCAAGCTTCTCTCTAATCACTACTACCTGTGAACACATAACCAGCGAAGTCACAGATTAAGAACATTACAGAAATCCTCTACATAATACTAACAAAGTTCAAACACGAAGTAAACCAAAAGGAGTTAATTCAGAAGCTATGAACTCAAGAGAAACTAGCATTATATCAGTTGTGCGTGGCAGAGAAAAACAGCCCAAAATTGGCACTCTAGAAGACAATTTACATGCAGATATTGAAATCAATAACATTATCGCATAAAATCACTGTACAATTTCCTTCCACAAACATAAATGCGTAAATTCTTCATACCCTTTTTTCTGCATGATTATACATCAAACAGCTTTGGTTTTTATGTTCTTCCAAAAGTAGGAATTTTGTAAAAAGAACTAAAACATTCCAAATTTCTTTGACTTTTATAATGGCTATAACCTGGGAATGAACAGCTAAGACCACCGACATAATTACCATAATTGCAGTCAAGAGACAACATTACTCAATTGCTAGCTTTAATGGGTGCTTTCAGCAGCTTGACAAAATTCAAGCCCATCAAACAGTATAACTTGCAGTTGGAACAAGAACTCTTAATCAGTAAGCATTGACCATGTGGCATGAAGCGATCTATAGATATTTAGATTTCTGTAATGCCATGCATATGGGTATGGATCATGTGGCAATAGTAATTCCCTGTGTTGCATTATCGTCTCTACTTATAGCCACAATTACGAATTATGAAGGAACAAAAACCACAAAGAAAACTGTTACACAGAATCTACAGGGTTAAGGTTACACAAGAAAAATGATTTATTCCAAAACGCAGCACAGATGCATCCTAATCAATTGCACTGCCAACTTTTGCTATACAGTCAGTCTCTGCATCCCCAGAAATTCAATGTTTACTAGATTGATTAGTAACTCATCATATACAAGGTCCCGGAAAATATACCAAATTCACTAGAAGATTATATCAGTAAAAGTAATTATATAAGAATACGAATCCCTCAATGGCCGTGGCAGAAGCAGCAGCCGCATGCATTGCATTTTTCTCTCTAGTATGTAACTAGCACCGATTACTTGACATAAGTTAATCAAATGGACCAACAAGCTTCAGGGTATTAGTCTTGCCTGGCAATCTTTACTCTTCCTCTCTGATCTCTAAATACCAGCAACTTAAGCTAACTAATAAGGGCCTGTTTGGATAGGGAGGGGTTAGACCAAATCCCTTTGGATTGGAAAGGATTTTAGTTAAAATTTTCTATCCATCCAAAGGGATTAGACCTAATCCCTATCTAACCAAACAGGCCTTCAGGGAATTAACCTTACTCTGTAATTTTCCTCTTCCTCTCTAGTCTTGAACTACAACCAAGTACTCAATATAAGTTAACCAATTGGGTTAACAGTTAACAAGCTTCAGGAATTAACCTTACTCTGTAATTTTTCTCTTCCTCTCTAGTCTTGAACTACAACCAAGTACTCAATATAAGTTAACCAATTGGGTTAACAGTTAACAAGCTTCAGGACATAAACATTGCCCTATAATTTCCCATTTCAGTTTGATCCAGTGCCACATACCTAAGCCCATGACCAACCGATTGTAATTGGCTGGCTGACCTAGTGCAAGTGCTTCATATTGGCTGACACAACTTGTAATTGCCCTGTAATTGCACACCACGGCTGATTTATCTTCGTGGTTCCCCTAAAAAGTTTGCTAGGTATAAATTATAATGCTAAAGGGCATCAGCAAAAGTGTAAACATTATCCGCACTACTTGCCCCTGCTTACACAATCTAAGCTAAAACAACACGAAAGAGCCAAAGTGATGGCATCATCTTCACGCACTTCATACACCCTTGTACTATCATTAGCCTCACAATCCAAAATCCAAATTGCCCATTACGAAACCAATCTCACAAAACAACAAAAAATCCCGTTAAATCAGAGACTCCATACATACTAGTCATTAGTGGGCAAAAATAAAAGTTCTACAGACTGTACAGGACAACATACAACAATTGTTCCAGTGCTATCTGGGAGTTAAAATTAGATGCCACGGTAGGAAACCAAGGAAGCGTAAAATTAGATGTCACAGTAGGAAACCAAGGGTGCGTACCTGCTCCTCGAAGGAGACCACACGAGGCTGGATCTGCGTGAGCGCGTAGTGAGCGACATCCTTCTGAGCGTCGGGCTCCAGACTCCCCAGCTCCTGCGCGAACGTCTGCAGCAACTGCCGCGACACCACGAGCGGCACCTCGTCCGACACCACTGCACTCGCACCAATTCAATCATTAGACCCAAACCAAAACTAAAATATCCAGAATTCTACGGTTAGGGTTTGGGTAGAGCATGTTACTGTGGTCGAGGAAGCGCTTGGCCTGGGAGATGTCCGGCGGGGAAGAGGAGAGGACGGAGGCGAGGATGTGGCGGTACTGCTCGATCTTCTGGCGCTGGTCGGCGATCGCCGCCGCGCTCGCGAGGGCGCTGTCCATGACTTCGTCCGCCTCCGCTGCCGCTGGTAGCCGGAGCAGAGGGGTTGGAGGTTGTCACCGGTGTTGGAGATGGGAGGGGGCTAGGGTTTTGGCGTTTGATCTGCGGAGAAGATGGGAGGAAAAGTTCCAGAACTGGGTTTTTCGCTTGAAACGGCTTGGCTATATTCTGCTGGAGAGTTACACGACGGGCAGTCTGCTCAAGCCCAGTTTGGATCGGCCAGTCTCGGGCCGAATCATGGGCCATCCAAGGTGGACCGTACGCTTTTTCTCATTTTAAAGCACTATTAGGCTTTGTTTGGATGGGCCGAAATCCCATCCCTTCAGTACTCCCTCCATTTAGAAGCGTAAGGTCTGTACTTAGAATGATTATAATCATTCAGAAATATAAGATATGTACGTAGATTTAATAAGATTTTTTTACTATATTCCTATTTATTCTCTCTCAATCATATGTATTTATTCATTACCACACATACAAAGTATTATCTCTCATCTTTTAAAATAATTATGTTATCTAAGTTACTTTATCTTGTAACTTTCTCAATTCTAACACAAAGATGTCTTATATTTTTGAACACATGGAGTATTAATTAGGGTAGAAGAAGAGGGGAAATTCGAACTGCAGAAAGATCTGCTCTTAACTGGTAGTAGCAGTTTTCATGACTTTCATCACCTGCTACGGCTACAGACTACCTTCGGATGACAATGCCTTTCTCTTTAGAGGTTCCTCCTAAATCTAAATGGCAAGATCTGCAGTGGGCAACGAGGTGGCGACGGTGCAACCTGCCACGAATATATGTCCGCAGGCGCGGTGCGTTGTGCTGGAGGGTAGCTAGCGACGACGAGAATCGTGAAAGTAATTTGGGAGAGTAAAGGTGCATCGACTATACGAAGGGTGACCGGTTGAAGCATGGAAGACGGACGCTACGCCAATACGTACAGCCATGGAGGAGGAGTTGGTCAGGATGGAGGGAAAGTGCCGATTTGGGGAGATGGAGCCAACCGTGTGGACTTGAACGGGTGCCCTCTTCGCAACGGGTCAAAGACGACATGTATTTTATTTTATGCTGATGCTTAGTAGGTGTTCCCGAGAAATTAATGAAACTACAGTCTATCTCAAATTTATACGCGGAACAAACTGTGCTTAGATCTCAAATTTATAGTGTACAAGGAATGAAAAATCCACGAAGCACAGAAATTTGTCTAGAATATCAATCTGGAATCCACCTTACGAGACTCGCGGTACTAGCATTGCCCTGCTTTAGCAACTTCGTCCCAGCGGTACTACTGCTGCTGCTCTATGCAGCAACAGTGCCGTATTGTTCAACGACGACAGATGCTACGGCCAACCAGCAGTTATTTCCCACTTTGGGGTGTACCACCCTGCGCAGCAAATCCGACACACCCACCACCATTCCACCTGGTGCCGCCCCGCCAGGCCCGCTAGTCTCCGCTCATAATTTCTCGCCCCCGATAAAAGCTGCACCCTTCCTTGTTCGAACGTGAAAACACATAAATGTGCATGTCGCCGTACGGCCAGGCCCAGCACTCACTTCACTCGGCGCTCAGCTGCAGCAGCGAGCGATTACTCCCATCCAATCACGCACGAGAACGAGTTCAATGCGCGCGTCTGTCTGCACGGCGCGCACATCCGCCAGATCACGAAAAACCAGCGGCCGCCGCGCGCCCGGCCGTGGCATGGCGCTGCCGCTCGCGCTCGCCACGGGATCCAACCGCCCGCCCACGCGTTGGTCCGCCACTCCGCCCCCGTGTGCGCGCAGGTGAAAGCGGCAACTCTTTGCGCGCTGCGCTGCGCTGCTGCTGCTGCTGCCGCTGCGTGCGTAGGCGCAGAGAAACCGCAGGAGGCTACAGCACAAAAGGCGTTCGATTGATCGGTGACAACCCAGGCAGGGGTCGAATACTCGAATTCAAGAGCCCACTGCGCGCGCGCGCACAATGTCAGAAACAGAACGAACAGTAACCATATCTATCTCCTGCAGTGGGCAATAGTGACCACCATCGTCGATCGCGTGATCGGACGGTGGCTCAAGATCTGCCCAGCATCCAGCATCTAGTTAAGCCTCCAGTGTTAAGGGATAAGGATACGATGGTGACATCTCCTTGGGATTTAAGCTAATTGCCCAGCATCCAGCATCTAGTTAAGCCTCCAGTATTTGGTTTGCAGTACAAGTTTTGCCCAGGAAGGTTGACCATTGATAGCGGTCGGAAAAAGACCGGTGATAACACCTTGCCTGCAAACTAGGTACTACTAGAATTTTTCGTCAAGATTTGCAGTATGGAGGTGATCAGAATAGTGAGCTGGAGTTTTTTCTTTGAAACCAGAACAGTGAGTTGGAGCTAATTGGGTTGTTGGATCGTTGGACCTCAAGTTATTCCGGTATGTTTGGTACTATCTTTGATTGGTTCGGATCGGCCAACATGGCTCCTAAATTGTGCAGTCCTGCTGCCGAGCATCTCTAAGAACAGAAATAGGAGGATGACTTCAGTCTGAAAGTAATCGTACAGGCGTTTTACTCAAAAAAGAGAGCAGAAGAATAAGAAGCGGCGGCGGTAGGAGGGACGAAGTTCTTACACCTGATTAGCAAAAAAGTTACAGTATCAGAACTCCTTTTCTGTGGATTTGAAACGATAGTTACCAATACATGGTGAATCTCGGGTGACAAGTGATATATACACGCCATAGGCCATAGCAAAAAATAGTCTGAATATATCTAATCTAATGAAACGGAGATGCTCATATCTGAATAACTTTGCACCGTATTGACCGGTCAAAGCGAAACATGTCGTGCCAGACAGCTTCGATCGGCTTTGCCTCTAGCTTCCGTTCAACGTTCTTGACTGGCGTAATTAACTGCTGGAGATGCACGAGTTAACCATGGCTGTGCATGACAAAATTGACATCAAGAGGAACCGTACGTACGTAGAAAAACTCTCCGGGCGGTGGTCGTTGACTCGTTTGCCAGTTGCCACCTGGTCGCTGGGGTCGATATCTCGACTGTTGGATCCAAAAAGAAGGCCAAATTCACATGAAACTCAACTGTCGAAGTTAACCCTATGTGAGAAGAAGGGGTAACCAATACCGTTTCGATCGCGATTTTCGATGAGTTGATAGTACCAAAATTTGCGAAAAATCGAATGAAATTCGCGACAAACCGAATAGTTTCAAAAGTCAAACGAATTTGAAATCTTGTCAAACAGCGGAGTAAAATTTGAACGAAAAGATCGAAAACCACTCGAAAAGCGGTGAATTTTAAGCGGTTTTATCGAAAATCGGCGATAGGTTGAAAAATTAGAAAATAAAACTTAAAAAATCAGGAAAATTACAAAAAAAAAACTTTTTCTAAAATTCCAAAGTTCGTTTTTTCAAAAATATTCACACCAGAGGTAATAAAGCTATTAATATTAATTTTAGGGAACTTTTGGATAAAGTTTTTCAAATTTACCAAAAAAATTAAATTTAAATTTGAACTTAAGCGGTAAATTGAACGAAAAGTTTTTTCCAAATTGACGTGGTAAGAGCGAAATTCAAACAGTTTTCGACGAAAAGTGAAACCTCGTGAGAAAAGACTATCAGAAACTTCCACGGTGAATCTAGCTAACACGTTTTCGTTGCGTGATTTACGTCACATGAACATCAAATGCTTCCCAAGATTCACGAAGTTGTTTACGGTGCCATAAAAAATTCGAATCTTCCTTGTCCAAGATAAACAAAACGCGCTAACCAAATCAAACACTTAGAATAAACAGATGGCGACAAAGTTGGTTCCCACACGAATAGGCGAAAATTTCCACAACCGCACGTACTCATTCACTTCTACCCCTGACATGTGGACCATATAAATGTTTGGTCCCACACATCAGTCTCAAACTATCGTATAAGGAATTATACATTGTACAAAGGGGCAGCAACGGTTAAGATAAGGGATTATGATGATAAGCTAATAGGGCGGACCCATGAGGGGTTAAGTGAACGAAACCATTTAAGAATCCAGTGGAGTAGATTGATGGGCTGGCGGGGAGGAGGTACAGAAATTTTTGCTTTTAATAGCCTCTTGTATTTTTTTTAAAAAAACTGCCTTCATGTGGTTTGATTTGTAAATTTGACCCTTTGCCTGAGCGTGGAAGATCCGGCACGTGACGCATATCAATTGCAACGATAAGGCAATTCGATCAGAACATGACAATGCAGTAGGCCGGCTGACCACGGCAAGTGGCCAAGACGAGCTCGTTGTCACGCTCCCAAAGCTAGCTTAGAGCTCCCGCACACGGCAAGCTCGGTAGGACGTCCCATCCTAGCCGGCTTTGCCATTCTACTCTGTCTGGCCTCGGTAGGCGTGGTCGTCACATCCCATCGCTGTTGTACCCATGCCGACAGCATCCAACCGAGCTGCAAGTGCTCAGCATGATTCTTGGCCCTGTGCCCTCCCTTGTCGCACTATAAAATGGGGATTGGTCTCTCCCTCTGGCAACAAGCCATTCGGGCGACGAGGAGGAAAGCTGAGAAGGAAAAGAGAGGAAAAAGGAGATGTAAAAAGGTGAGCGAAAAAACAAAAGATTTTAGTCATGATTTTGGAATAATTAATTCGGGAATTATAAAAAGTTGCACCTCTGAAATTTACAAGGAAAGGTTTGTTTCTTTCCTGCAGTTTATGTAATTTTTTGTTAGCACATAATTAGTGTAATGCTTATTTAGCCATTGTTGCTAGTTCAGTTACATGTACTATTATGTTAGGGTTAGTGGTGATGAGTACTTCATTACTCTAGATTAGAGGAATAATAATGTTGATAGTGTTATTTTGTGTTGAATGCACATATGATATGTATGTTTTAGTTGTTATTACAATGACTTCAAGATCAGGTACATTGAAATATTAGTAAATTTGTACATGACATGCATGCACAAAGCACAATCAGCGTGTATTTAGCAAAATAAGTTACATGGAAAAATTATATTGATGCGTAAATAACGGTGCAAAGGTGTGAAATTATTATTATTATATTAGTACGCATAGTAATATATTAATATACTTAGTAGTAGACATGCATTTATTAGTATTAGTGATGTGGAAAAATAATTATAGTGTGTAAGATGCGGTGAGAAAGTGGGAAAAATAATCAAGCGTACCAAATTTTCTCAGTGATATGACCACACGCACCATCAGTCACATGACACACTTAGTGTTTCGACTCTCACACACACCTTCCCGCCTGTCACATACCCAATAATAGGCTATAAAAATGGAACATTATCCACCACCACGCTTACACCCCACTCGATGTTATTCGTTAAACAAGTAAAGAGAATAGAGGTAGACGAGTTCACTCTGTCAGTGTTGGGGATATCGGCCTACGCGGAGACGCGAGTGGCATGCCAACAACGCAGTAACCTACCTCAATTGTTCTTGCGAGGATGCACATATACACCAGAGTTTTCGTGCCACAGTATGACTGTGGTGATCCTAGTTGATCATTCAGTCCAAGGGTGAATCTAACCGAGGTGGCTCTGTTAGGCTGGAGCCTCCCCTCCCTCCGCGTCGGCTCCATGGTTGTCCTGCTCGAACCGACAAAGAACAAGAACAGAGAACAAACTAACTAAAGAACAGGGGAAGAAGAAAAGCTACTTTGGGGCCTTCTTCATATCCAATAGATCTTAGTGCGGTCTCACATCGATCCCAGCTGTCCACTCCATATGCCCAGTTGGTAGGCCACCAAATCAAAAGAAGCAAAACACACAAAAATAGAGAATATAGGTTGTAGCCAATTTGGTGCGGGGGAATGAGAAGCCCTAGGCTGCCCAATGTAGCAGCATAGCGGCGCGTGACGAGAAGGTGGTGGGCGCGGATGCACGGCGCAGCATCCTGGCAGAGAAGCGGGCGGTAGGTGCATCAGGCCGAGCGGCGGCGACAAGGAGGAGAACAAGGAGGCAGGAGCCTAGGCCGTCGGGACTCGGGACATTAGGCCGGGCGGCGGCGACGAGGAAGAGGGGAGGAGGTGACGGGGCGACCGGATGTCAGTCGACGAGGCGGGGTGGCCGGACATCGACCGACCTCCATAACTTTTTCTAGCATATGTCTCGTACTGCGTCTTTGTGCTCAACAAATAGGTTATTTTCGCAATTGCGAATGGAAAAAGACCAAATTTGTAAAAAAAAAAATAACCGCAGGCTCTATAAAAGAATGGCTTCGAAGGTACCAGACGATGCCAATTCCACTAGTCAATGGGCGTGATAATGGTTAAGGCCTGGAGGAAGAAACCCATGCCGGCTTTTTGGTAGTATCTGGCTATCTGCCACCCCTTGTCATCTCAATCAGCTTTGTCGTGTGTAACAAGGGATGCGTTTTTCAAATTACTACGACCTACTCATGTTATAAAATTCAGGGCATGTTAGATTCGATTTGTTTTGGTGTCAAATCGTAAAAAATCCCTGCCTTTTGGTTCTAATTACATACCAGGCCGGGAAAACATTTGTAATTGCAATTTAAGGGCCTTGTCAGAGTCCGAAATTCTCGCGTTCTAAGCGGTCCATATCTCTCTCCAAAAGTTGTAAGTACAGCACGAAAGCAATTACATTTCCATTCTACTACTACTTATAGACCCCGTTTAGAACACGTAGTGGAAGTTCTATGGGAATTTCATATGAATTAGTTTTATTTTCTCAATTTAAACCAGACCTTAGTTGAATAATTTAGATTTGATGAGACTACCTTTAAAGAAAGAGGCCATTTCGTAGTAGTTAACTTCAAATAGACCCTGATATCATATAACACAATTTACGAGACTTTTTGAAACATGGAGGGGTAGAGTTGTGAGCGTACAATTTGAACCATCATAGTTTAATCTTGGTGGCTCAATTTAGGCACACACAAGTGCATCTCAATACAAACGTTTGAAAGTCTCGGATTTACCTTTTACCTTCGTCATTGTAGGCATATCTATACCCCTTTATAATGCACGTAAACATTCTTTTCTATGTCCACTCCAAATAGTGCATCCCACTAGAGATGGCTTAACATTCGTGCACCCAGCGAAACGTACTCAGAAACTTGCCTCCATCAAAATTAACCTCTCAGATCTTTCCTCAGCTTTACTCATCCACATCTGATGGCCATTATTTAGTGTGTCTAATCATCCCTGTGGCCCACAACAGACCTCCCCCACCTACATACTTGGAAGGAGAGCGAATCAAACAAGGAAATAAATAAGGAGGATCCGCATGCAAGGAAACCAGACTTGAATTTTTTTACTGGCCAAAATTGTACGTACTATATATTTGGAAAGAGGGCGAATCAAACAAAGAAATAAACAGGGAGGATCCGCATGCAAGGAAACAAGACTTGAATTTTTTATTGTCTTGGTATTGTGATCGTATTTTTTTTCTGAATATGACCCTTCTCGAGATTTTTTTACGGATCTAGCCCCATAGAGGCTAATTTCAGCACACGGAGAGCGCTGAATTTTTATTTTTATTTTTTATCTAAGGAACCAGCGATGCGTGAGTCTTTGCTTAATTTTTTCAATTTTTCTCGCGGAACCAATGGCGTGAAACCATTATTTAATTTTATCTTTTTTTCCTTGCGGATTCATGATTCGTGCGCGGTTTATTTTCTATATTTTTCCGAAATCATCCCCTGTGGCCACAATGCAGACCTTCCTAGCTCACCTCTAGCATCAACAAGGAAAAGGAAACAAATGTCCGGAATCAAAGAAAAGAAACAAACGTCTGGAAAAGGAAATGACCATACATTACGTCTTTGGAAAAAAACCGGAGATGGGGCGTGGGTGGGAGATTGCCTTGCGGCCGGCAAGGCGTGCAGCCGAGAGAACGCAGTCCGCAATGGCTCCACGATGCCGCCATCGGTGGCTTTTTGCCGACGCGGCGAGGTTCTTTGGTCGGCGACCTCGCGCCGTCGTGCCTCAACAAATTATAATTTAATTTTTTTGAAAATAATTTTATTAAGTACAAAATAATCGAAAGTTTTTTTGAGAATTTTTCTAGAATTTTTTAACCTAATGTGCTATCTTTTCAAAAATCCTTCTATATTTAAAAAAATGAAGGCAACCTACATGTAGCTTCTTCTAGCTGCAGCCCAGACCAGAGAAGCTTCTTCTCTTCCCTCCCTCCATTAAAGTAAGAAAGAAGCTCCAAAGCTTCATCAATCCCGCACCAAATCTCCTCTTTCCATCTATGGTGTTAATTCCTCAAATTTCGTGCTTTATTGCCAAAATTTCCTCCCAATCTTATTTGATCCCAAATTATGGTTTCCATAAATATGCTTGTTTCGGGGCTATAAAAGCCGACGAGCTCTCCTCCACCCCATCGCATTGCGTAAATCCCCAAGTGCTCCCTCTTGTAAAGATCGCCGGATTTTGGAGGTAACCCAAGCCATCACCGTCATCTTTCTCGGCGAAATTCACCGCAAACGTAACTCCTCCCCTGCAGGCATCGGTGCCGGCGATCTCGCCGCACCAGTGCCGACCCACTGCGACCGGCGGGCCACCCCTGGCCTTCCCTCCCTCTTGCGCTGGTCAAGCCCAGAGAGCACGCTATGCTCTCTGTGGAAGCTTCAAAAAAATAATCTAAAATCAGAAATTTCTTTTTTCTTTCTCTTTCTTGATTTAAAATCTTCTGGGAGCCCGTTTTCGACCATTCGATCTCCATTTAGTTCCGTTTTTCTTTCTAAATTCATTTAAAATTCTAAATTTCTCTTTTATTATTAAGTGTTGTATTTATACTTATCTTCTCATTTAATTGATAAGCGGGTGTACTGCCGTCGTAGCGTTAGCACAGGCACTATACTAGTGTACGTGTGGGTCTTCTTTGTAATCACAAATAAAAAAATTACAAACCTTTCCAAAAACTGACTATATGGGATCTCGCAAAAGAAATTGACTCTATAACGTGGACAAAAAAGGATTAAAGAGAAGCTTTTTCCGTTTAACAGAAAAGTTGTCTCTTTCACAAAGTCACTTTCTGCTTTGCTTTTTTTTTTTCCCTAGCTCTGGACACCGAAAGTGACGTACTAATGCGAAGTGCTTACATTACTTAAGTGACAATAATTGACGAAAATGAGTGGTTTCTTTGCTTGCTAGAGAAAGCTAGATGCAAGTAATTTTTAACACAAACTAGTCAACCAAGCAGATGAAAGATTTATGCATGAGGCCGAGGCCAGGCAGTTTCTTCCTTGCATTTCAGCTTCGTCAAATACCATAGAAGTAGAATGCCACGGCCTGATTCACATATTGTCTGTTTTATCCTTCTTATTTTTCCGTTATATCCTCTCTTTAAAGGGAACATCACAGTTTAAGAAGCAATTTTCACAATTGGATGTCCAGCATTTCGTTTAAAAGGCTTTTATATAATATATGTCTGTTGTGTGACAGTGATACTACTATTAGATATGCCTAAAGCATTTGCTCTCTTCACTTTTTACAGAAAACTTCACAATGTTTTTGTTCCGTAGTTGCTAGCATCGCACTACACTATAGTCTTTTTTGCAAAATTAGGCATATAATATACTATGTTTGTTGTGCTTAAGTACTGTATGCTGGTGCTTTGCAGTCTGAAGAAAAGCTGTAGCCTCTCTGTATGACGTTTCACATCTTTTCCTGTTGCCAAAAAGAGGCTGGAAGCTATTTGTTCGTTTCTATTTATAGGTTTCTTCGTATGAACGTTTTATGTAGAGTACATAGTATTGAAGTATAAGTGAATTGCCTATCTTTCTTCATCAGTTTGAGCTTTTGGGTGAATTGACTGGTGCATGCAACTCAATATGATATCAGAGCCAAGAAGCCTCGAGTTCAAGACCCGGTTGACGCAATTAAAAATAATAATTGCAGCCCACTTCTATTCCACGTCCTAGACCTGAGGGATCCCTATACGTGAGTTCTATGTTACAACCGTGCAAAGCATACACTGTGCAACACTCGCAAAGAAAGAAGCAGCTATTTTTCTTGCAAGACATGCTACATCCAGTGTGACAAAATCAAGCACCTTAGATCTTGCACCGCCACAATTTCGTTCAGCTAAAATGTGTGGCATCGTTATTTTAAGGAAGTATAAATAAATACTAGCTAATCTAATATATTGAATCGATACTTCCTTAAAATAGTAGGAATACTATCAACAAATCAATGAATTGATTTAATTTTTACTACCCATCTTATACTACTAATATAATATAATCCATTGTGAAATTTCCCTCGATCTTATTCATGCCCATGGATGTGTTAGACCCAAGCTTTGTACCAAACAAGTCAAGCAACAATGCTTTTGGATGTCCATGTCCAACAACGTCTGATGCGTTGCATCCAGATGTCCAAGGCTACAGACAGATAGCTGCTCCTCCATCCATGCCGCGAATGTAAGCAATGACTTCGCTGCTCCTAATTATTGGTGTTGGTCCACTTGCTCTCACGGTCCTCCCCCGACGACGTACGTATTCAGTCCCTCAACTAACACAATCCTCATCCTCATTGTTTCCCTTCTGACTGTTTTCCAGATCATGTATGCTAGCTGTGGGAGCAACAATTGTAATCTTGCCATCATCTATCATACTGTGCATCAAGGTAATATTTCAAAAGACAAAAAAAAAAAAAACTTGCATGCACCACACATTCAAAAGAAATAGGGGCTACCTGGAAAGAAGAATGAATGAGAATTTTACGAAAGTAAATCCAATGCAACAGTCAGGTAAAGTACGGACACATGCGTGAGGGTCAGACGGTGTTCGAAAACTTGACTTAGATTATGCGCTTGCACCGAACGAGATAGGTATCGACACCTGGATGGTAAGCCCCCCTAGCAAGGTTACAAAAACCGCCGAAATTCGGCGAAATCTCGCCGAAATCTCGGATTTCGGACCCCAGCGAGTTTGCATAGACCGGCCGGATGTAAAAATCCGAAAAAATTTGAAATTGCTACAGATATATTTGGATTTTTTTTCGTGAATTCGGCAAAAACCGTCGAGATTTCGGAATTTTAAACCGAATTTGAATTTTTTGGCGGATCGACCGAATTATATCAATAAGTTCTCGAAGTGATCTTCAATGATAATGTTTGAAAAATTTTATTTTTAGACTTTTGGCATTTAGTGAAACACTCTCTGAATTTTAAAAATTGAGAATGCATTTTCATGCTATGAAAAATTTATGGGAGTATCATAAGATATGTAGGATAATACATAAAATTTATGAAAATATTTTAACATCATTTGTTATATTTTAAAAATAAAAATCGAAATAGGATAAACATTGTTCACGCCGGACCACTTGGAAGTGGTCGGCAAGCCACTTCGTTCACGCGGACCACTTCCAAGTGGTCGGCGTGTGAACTTCATTCACGGACCACTTGTAAGTAGTCGGCGTGAATCGACTAATATCGCTAACTAGTTGGCGTGAATCGACTAGTATCGCTAACTAGTCCGTAGAAGTAAAAACTTACGGACAAAGAATTCAAGTGGTCCCGTGAGAATTATGAGAAATTTAATTCTAACTGGTTATAAGACATTTTCGATGAACATTTTCAAGAAAACATATAGAAGAAACAGGACGAAATTTGCACATGTAGCAAACTTGACTCTAAATGTGATATTTTGATAAAACCTTTTCAAAACACAAGTAGGATCAATGTAGGTCATATGAATAAGATTTCAATATACAATAAGATTTCCATATACAATAAGATTAGTAGGTCACGAGTCATAAACTTCTTCATTTAAAGATTCCTATTACAACATATATAACATATAAGTTAGTACATAATTAAAACAACTCTTTGAATTACACTCTCCATAACTTTGCCATAAGGAATTTCAGTATATGTGGATGTAGGGATCAGTTTAGGAACGCTCTTTGGAGATGGCCTAACGAGTGCCAAATCTTACAACATTGTCACATTTCCTTAAATGTAAGATTATCTTGGTTTCTTTTGGGGCTTACGGATGTAGGCGCGATGATGAGGAAGTGTGGGATGCGTTGAAGGACCGGTGTCGGATGCTTTAATACATCGTCAATCATTGAAGTTCCTTCACACTTCACCGATTTTAATACATCGTCATGCCAATATACATTAATTGTTTCAATTGTGACTCTCAATCTTGATTTTGATCAAAATCTTCAGAAATTTCATACTTCACGCACGTATACTCGAATTCCCAATTTTAAAAATTCCTCGAGCTTGAGTAACTCTTGAAAATTTTATGGCAACATTATTCACATGTCGAATCATGCTATTAAAATTTCAAATATTTATAACATGCTTTGTCCCATTTTTCATTCGAGTTCAAAATTGCCGTGGCGTTTCATTACGACAGTACCAATGTTTCAATTTTAAAAAATTTACATGATTCAAAAAATCAAATTTTTATGACAACATTAATAATACGTCGAACTCTCCAAAAAATCGAAATTTTCTCCATCTTTTGGACCAATTTTGGGCTTGTCAATCTGGCGAAATTTCGCCATTTCTCGCGAGATCTCGCCAATTCTCGCCGAAATTCGGCATTTCCCGGTAGAAAAAAAACCGGATTCAAAATTTGGATTTGAATTTCCGGACGAGATTTGTCCGAAATTACCGAATTTCGCCAAAATTTCGTTTTCCGGGCATGAACGGTATTTTATCCGAAACCGAAATCCAAAACACTACCCCCTAGTCGCAAAATTTCTGTCGAAACTTGAGAAATCCAATATAAGCAACGCAATCAAAGCGGAGAGGGACAGCTGCCTGAGCCTTCCCCGTAAGGCTGTAACCAGTGTCCTTTTGCTTTTCCTTCCGCCTAAGCGCCCGGGGCTCAACTCCTCCCTGATTCTTCTATTTCTTTCTGATTCCGATTTATCATAAATAATATTTGAAAATGTTGGAGTTAGCTTCAAATTCTTAAAATAGGAGATTCTAGAGGAATTTTCTAGTTTATCGTTATCCGTAATACAAGGCTTATATTTGTAACTTTGACTCTTTGGATTTACGTGGATTATTTATGAGATATGATAAAATAATAATAATAATAATAATAATAATAATAAAAGGCCCACAACCAAGAAATTAAACCCTCTCTACTTGCGAGGGGAAAAAGAGCCCCACAAAAAACCAAAGAATATTAGCGCCCGCGCTACACGACAAGGCGCCTGCCATGCTCGGCACCCCGCTTGACTCCCACCACCCAGATGCCAATCCCCTAGCCCGCCTTCTCCCACGTGTACGACAGAGATTCCTCCACGTCATCTTCGCCGCTGCGGTAACCTCACCGCCCCCGCTTCCTGTCCTACTTAATGCACCGCTCTTTTCTCCGTTTCTTATCTCACTTTTATACTACCCGGCTTCTACTCCCCCACCCACTCTCCCTGCTTCGCGGCTGGCTTCCCAGACAAGCAGCAAAGCAAACGCCCCCCTTCGCTCGTCGCGTCCACGACCGGTGGTTGCCGCGGCCGCGACCGGTAGCTCGGTAGCCGCGTCCGCTTCGCCCCACCGCCCTTGCAAAGGCGCGCGCTTTTATGCTTGAGGCAGCTTGCTTCTTGCACGCTAGTTGTGGTGTTCGTAGTAGTTGTAGACCCAGTCCCAGCCCCGGAAGAACTTTCCACGAAAGCAAGATTCTGTTATGGAGATCGAGACATCGTCCGTGACCGCCGACCGCGGAGTGTCGTCCTCCGGCGGCGGGGCTCCGCCGCCGCCGCCCGCCAAGAAGAAGCGTGCCCTCCCCGGCATGCCAGGTGATTAGTTAATTGCCTTAATTGACTAGGCGTGGGCTGCGCTTAACCAAGAAACTCGAAGCGTGCGTGCGTGTGTTGGTTTCTGGTGTCTGGTGTGATCACCGATGGTGATGGCGAGCGTTTCGTCGTGTTGCAGATCCTGACGCGGAGGTGATTGCGCTGTCGCCCAAGACGCTGCTTGCGACGAACCGGTTCGTGTGCGAGATCTGCAACAAGGGGTTCCAGAGGGACCAGAACCTGCAGCTGCACCGGCGGGGGCACAACCTGCCGTGGAAACTGCGACAGCGGAGCGGGAAGGAGGTGCGGAAGCGGGTGTACGTGTGCCCGGAGCCCAGCTGCGTGCACCACGACCCGTCGCGCGCGCTCGGCGACCTCACGGGGATCAAGAAGCACTTCTGCCGCAAGCACGGCGAGAAGAAGTGGAAGTGCGACAAGTGCTCCAAGAAGTACGCCGTGCAGTCCGACTGGAAGGCGCACACCAAGACCTGCGGCTCCCGCGAGTACCGCTGCGACTGCGGCACCCTCTTCTCCCGGTCCGTCCGTCCTTGCCACGAATTCTTTTCCAATCCCGTCTCTAATTTAAGCACCCGGTATTGTGCTGACTGACAAAGTGATGCTGCGTCATGCGCGCGCGCGCAGGAGGGACAGCTTCATCACCCACCGCGCCTTCTGCGACGCGCTCGCCGAGGAGAGCACCAAGGCGCGCGCTGCGCCGCCGCCGGCCGAGGAGGACGGGAGCTCGGCCGCAGCTGGCCTGCAGCCGCCACCACCGCCGCCGCAGGCCTCAATACCAGCCACACCGGCGCCACTACAACGGCCGCCGCCGCCGCCTGCTCCGGCGCCCGCGCCGCAACAGGAGCAGCAAGGTAACGGCCAGCACAATTCCATTCCGTCTCCTAGCTGCTCTCATCTAGTGTCTGCGCTACCTTGGGGCTTGTCTTAGCTATGGTGAAAATCAAGCGTACTTGCAGTACTAGCTGCCTTGATGCTTGCGTTGTTTTTGGAGCGTTATGGTGTTTGTAAGATTGTGTGGCCTTGTAGAAGTTTCTGCCATGGTTTTGTCAGGATCTGTGAGGTCTAAAAAATTCGTCTTGTTCCGAGAGTTACGGTTAGCAGTGGTAGGTTTTGTTTGGATCGAAGCCAACTTTACCGCAATTGACTTTACGAAAATATAGATATCATATTTTCTGTGGCAATAAAATTCGATGCTATAACTGTTGCTAAGTTTAGCAAAAAAACAAAGAAAGAAAAGAAAACTGATTTTACGGCGTGTGAGACATGAGATTGAAGTGTGTCAGCTATGGTTATGGCAACGAACCAAATATCTTAGCATGGTTATGGCAGCAAACCAAATATCTTAGCGTGGCTAAGATTAAACGCAGGAAAAGCTAGCTTCAAACCGCTACATGTTCTTGCACGCACGCATCTCGAAATCCAATTATTTTTCACAGGCCTGAACTACACACGAAAAATACGAGATTATATAAATCTTGGGACTTTAGATATAGTTCTTGATTTCTTTTAGGATCTCATGTAAGTAAAGGTGCTTCTGGTTAGGACCTTTGTGTAGTAATCCAATGGAGTGCCTTTCTGGTCTCTGCAACCTTGAATCAGATGATAAAAAGTATGCCCACGAACAAATGAAAAGCTCCCATCATGGGTATCTAGCTCTCGTAGCTTTCTGCGTCTGTCTTTATTGCTCGAGCATTAAGCACTTAACAATAATCTAGCTTGCTAGTCTTAATGTAAATCTTGCTCCGGATTTGCTGAGACTTGGCGCTGCATGCAGAGCGGGAGACCAATGCTGCACCTGATCACGTTCAGTTCACCCCGCCAGCGCCGCCGCCACCGGTACCTTCGCAGCCTCCGGTCACCGGTGCCAATGTCAGCACCAGCACGAGCAGTGTCGCGGCGGCGTCGCAAAGCCTCCGCGGCAGCATATTTGCACCGTCCTCGGTGGCCCAAGCGCCGCACTACCCGGCCCTCGTCAGCGGCGTTGGCCGCCCGGAGCGCGCAATGCCTGCCAAGCCCCCGTCGCTGTGCCTCGCGACCGACGCGTCGTCCTCGCTGTTCTCGGCGCCTGCAGCCGGTGATCGGCACCAGTTCGCTCCGCCGCAATCGCCGTCCCCGTCGCTGCACATGTCCGCCACTGCGTTGCTTCAGAAGGCCGCGCAAATGGGCGCTACCTCATCAAGCTCCTCGTTCCTCCGTGGGTTGGGCCTGGACATGTCGTCATCGTCGCCGGTGGCTTCGTCGTCAGGCCAGCCGCAGCACCAAGAAGCTATGCATGTGTCAATCCCAGAAGGTTCACTACCGCAATGGCCCCCGCGGTTAGAGCCGGAGCCAACTTCTGTGTTATCCGCTGGGCTCGGTCTCGGGTTACCATACGACTCGACCGGCGGTCCGGTGGGCATGCCGGAGCTCATGATGGTTCAGTCGTCACTGTTCAGTGCCAAGCCAGCCACATTGGATTTTCTGGGCCTTGGAATGAGCCCGGCGGGAGCGTCAGCAAGCCGGGGCCACCCCGCATTCATCCAACCCATCGGCGGTGCGGTCGGCATGGCCGGGACTGGCACCGGCGCCGCCGAGACTTTCAGTGCCGGCCGAGGCGCGCAGGCGAAACCGTGGGAGAGGAACCCGAGTAGCTCGCCAATCCTGTAATACTAGTAGCTAGCAACTGGTAGCAGGTAGCAACCGCTGTGAATTGGGCAAAACGCGAAGGAAGATGAGAAGAAAATAGTAGAAGCCAGGTTACGTCCAATTAGCAGTTAATCTCTTCCACTCTTTGTTCTCGCTGTTCTTTTGGTTCTTTAGCTTAGTGCTACGAAGTTACAAGTAAGTTTCTTTTGTTGTTCTCCATCTCTTTCTCTTCTCTGTCGCTTGCATTTGTTCCTTCTTGTTTGCTTCCTTGTTCTTGTCATCTAGCTGCCACTGCCCCTGCATTTAAGCGCGGCATACTAGAGCAGTACATAAGTGGATAGGAGAATTAAATTTGGTGCCTGGGCCGAACTTGCAGTGGGTGATCATTAGCATTCAAGCTCCCCCAAATGATTTTGTGTCCGTCGTCATCAGATTGGTACCATTTCTCCCCCACTATTCTTATCAATGCTTCTTCTGTGGCACCAGGTACATGCATGTGTTGGCGATAGCTACTTTAAATAGGTTATCTCGCTCTCCTTGCTGCTGTATTTTTTCATGGTTGTTGGCTGCATGACTCCATCAATGGTTGACCTGCTCTTGTTTAGGCCTGCTCTTCTACTGCATACGATCCAGATGATTGCAGCATTGCTAAATTTCATGATGTTTTGATAATTTTTTTTTGTTTCGGTGGTTAACTCCAAATTCGTTCTTGGCACCGTAACTATGAACTTTAATATGATAGCTAGACGTATGATCTTTAATACGTCTTCCTCCAATACAATATTACAGCACAATGTTGTAGAGCAAAGCGTCAGGGAAGCAAATACCCTACAGCGGCAGGTCAATGTTCACATGGAATAATTGGTGGTTTGTGCACAGGATTTGTGAAGCAATGCTGTGCCGTCACCGTGAAATTTGCATCGCAAAATTATCATGTGGAGAGAGAGAGGATCGTACGGCTGTCTCTTGTTGATTGGAATTTGTTTTCGAACAAAATCTCGCATAGCACCGAAATCTCGGACGAAAATTGAAAACCAAAATTCAAATCCGGTCCATTTGCAATCGAGAAATCCCAAAATTTTGGGCGAGATACCCGGAATTTTGGCGTTTCACAACGGTAGAAAAATGAGTCAAATGATGACGAATTTTTTTGAATTTTTTTGGAGTCCTCACACATTGGTAATATTTCCATAAAAATGTTAGATAATTCTGAAGTCTGTGAAATTTTTAAAAATTCAAACATTGTTACTGTCCTGATAAAACGATGACCAACAAGTTTGAACCGAATAAAAAATGGTTCAAACCACTTTAAAAAATTTTGAAATTTTTTATGTATGGTTATGATGCATCAATAATGTTCTCGTACAATTTTCAGATGATGATCAAACTTCATGATTGTTTTAAAAATTTGAACAGTGCTACTCCCTGTTAAAAGGCTTACTAACAAACTTGAACAAAATGAAAAATAGTTTAAACCACATTAAATTTTTTTTATATTTTTTGTCGATGGTCCTGATGTAACACTAATGTTTTTATAAAATTTTAAGATTATTATCATGCATAAATAATTTTCAAAAATTCTGACAGTACTACGTCTTAATAAAAGCCTGATGATCAATACATAGATTTTCTTTAGCAATAAAAAATGTTTAAAATTTTTACAGAAGGGTGATAACGAAATGCTTAAGATCTCATAAAATTTTTGAATCATGATCACACTCCAGTGAATTTGTAAAATTCTTACAAGGCATAGTACCATTTATGTTCTTTCTCTTTTTGATTTTTGAAATGTAATATAACAAATGAAGTTCAATGCATACATAGATTTGATTGATAAAATAAAAAAAGTTGAATTTTTTTGAACATTTTATAGAATGGTACTGAGGCAATTATTAATCTCCCATAAAAATTTTAGATCATGATCACGCTCGATAAAATTTATAAAATTCTGACAAAGTTATATCCCAATTATGTTCATTATGTTTTTGATTTTTTAAAGGAAAAAAATGAAGTTAAATTATTTTTAAAAATTTTCTGTATGATCCTACACTACTAAAGATAGTGCAATAAAATTTTCAGATCATTATCAAACTTGTCAAATTTTATAAAAATCTGAAAGTGTTTCTACCAAAATTTTAAAATGTCTAAAAAATTTGGGTTTTCAACAAATTTTCATAGAAGTTGACTTTCTTAAGGGTTATTGGACCAAATCTGGCCCTAAAAATTCAAAAACTAGCAAAAATCACGAACTTTCTGAGAAACTTCGTCGAAAAAACGAAAATATTGTAGCAATTTCAATTTTTTTCATTGGACCGGTAGTTTAGGTTTCGTGGTAGCCTGAAATCCGAAAATTGGGCGAAATTTGTATCCTTACAGTAGCTGGCGTTGCGCATTTGGGATCATGGAGTTGGCACTTGGGCGCCTTTTGAATGGCAGCTCTCTCTGCGCTCGCCGTACTTGTTGGATTCTGTGATGAGGTGAGTGAGCTTTCAAACTCTCCGCGAGGCTGAGGCAGACTTTTCGTTTGTGTTCGAGTGCCCAGCATGTGCCGCTGCCCGTTGGTGTCATTGGCAGGTCGCTTTTGTACTCGGTTTATGACTTGCGACTGCCTTCTTTTGAATTCTGCATCGCTGCACTGCAGGCTAGACCGGACTACAGGCAGGGTGGCCGACGAGGCAGAGTAGTGCTGAGATATGCCGTTCTGGAGTTTGTGTTGAACTCAGATAGTGTGGAAAGTGTCTATTTATTGCAATCTTGCTTGCTTAATTTGGCTTGTTTCATTTGTTATCGCCTGGTGGTCATGCACAGCTAGTTGTTAATTTTGTGTCTTATTCAGAAGCGAGCAGCAGTTCATTGGAAGTATGCAGTGGATGCACAGAAATGTTGGAAGGTATGAGACGCAGAGGAAAAAACCTTGCTTTTTCTTCAGAACTGTTCTCTCCCTTGCTATCACAGGAGCAAGCTTGATCAGGGTAAAAATTGACATTGGAATAACCGGGCTAGTGGGTCTATTGTTATGTCCGGATTATGCTGTAGGCAGAGACAGTTTGCAGTGTTTCTATGCGTCGAGAGAAATATTGTAGAGACGCATGCTAGGGTATGTTATTCATTTAAGGGGCTTCAGATGCACATGTTGTGTTACAGACGGGTTAGGGTAGAACTGTCTTCGAACGTTTTCAGCTACTTTAATACCACTGCAATATTTTTCTATCAAGTGCAGAAGTAGAACCACGCAAAAGCAAAACAAGTCACTATAAGAGGTTAGAAATACCCACGTTAATCAAAGCTAAAAGAAAAAAAGATCTAACCGTTTAACTGTTTATATGACAGACCAAAGTAATGACTTAGATTAATAAATGAAAGAATCTATGTCATGTACAATTCAACAATATGTAAATTTAGAATAAAAAACAAGAGAGGTGCTTCAATGCTTTTCTTTTTTACAGTTGCATAAATATTAAAGCATGAATGAAGGGTAGATGGAGATTACTTACCCTTTCGCTTGCTTTAAGATTTGTGCAACTTGTATTAGGAGGGAAAGCATTGAAGCACTCCTCAAAAAACAAATACAACTCGATCGTATTAAGAACATGTCTAATAAAAGAGGAAATCTTATTTCCATCTATGGGCAACAGACACAAGAAAAAATTAAAGAAGTCACACCAGGAGGCAGCGATCCAAGCTCGTCCGGCCGGACACGGCACGTTCTGGTTTTCTTGGCCCCTGCCTGCCGCGAGGGACTCTCTTTCCTTGCTTTGTTCCAATGGAAGCGCAGCTTAAGGATGGACTCTACCCACTCGGCATTGCTCATACGGCCGCAGGCACGACATTGTTGTGATTCATCGACGAAGGGCTGCGAGGCGATGGGATTCGGCGAGACGGGATCCAGAGGTGGGAAGCGCGGCAGCCACAAAGGGTTCCGGGCTTACGGCGAGGCAACCCCAAAGAATAGGTCAGTTGCGATGAGGATGGACTCAACAACGATCTTGATTTGGTGATATTCCCGATTAATCACACATTTTGCTCTAATCCATCGTGCGGTGACCGCGTGCTCTCATGAGCCATTTTATTCCGAGCGCCTTGCATGAGGAACGGGGCGTTTGGGACAAGGACACGTCGAGGGGCAGCGAGTTGACTTGTGGCAAGGACGTGCTTGTAATCTTCTTGGAACGATCGGCACTGATGGCGCACTATGGCTGCTCCGGCTCGGTGTTTTCTCTGTCCTAGAACGCAACCTGTTGAACTTAAAAAGGGATGTTGCCACTTCCCAACTTTTGATCGAGTCAATCTACGTAGAAGCTAATGATAGCACCAAAGGTAATCAGCGTGGGAGACTAATTGAGCAAACAATGCATACGTGAGCATACGCAGAGGCTAGACTGATGGGAGACTTGGAGATCTGAGTGGTATAAATGTATCAGAGTTACTAATAACTAGGACCCGTCGGCGAATCTGTCGACCGCTATAAACCGTCGGCAAATCTATGTTTTTTTTAGAAAACAACGGAGGGACCTAATATGCTAAAAACCGACGGGATGACCTGAATGTAAACCGTGGAGAGACCTAAACGTAAATTCATTTTTTTGGATCCTTTGTGTTAAAAACCGACCGGATGACCTAAATGTAATTTCAAATTTTCCAGAGGACTTTTTTGTGAATCAGCTGACGTGACTCCGTTGGAAGGGCTTCAAATCTCGCCGCTATAAAGATAGTCATTATTAGTAAGAAAGTTGCCCTCACTCTGAATCTCCACCTTTTACATTATTTTGTTCCCCTGCTTACATTGTAGTGCTTGATCGTTGTTTTAATTAATTAAGAGAATTTTATTTCAATTTAACGTACAAAGTTAGTGCATATCTTGCAACAAACACTATACATATTAGACATCATGCCTAAGTTGGTAAATCATGCATGGGCCAATCTTTCACGTATTAGGTGAATATTGATTTGCTACGCAAGTCCAAAGGGACGTCGAACCTCTCTCAAGAGCCCGAGACACCATCATGTTGTCGCAATGCGCGGCTAGATTTTGTTATAAATTTGTTATATAAAGATACAACCTCATAATATTTTGAAGCTACAACAAATATCGAGGAAAGTATTCTATCTAATTCAGCTAAACATCGTCACAAAAAAATTATGAAAAAAATTGTAGATGTACTTCATGACTTACTCAACCTATGTATACAATTTCAAATTCAAATTCATTTTATGTTATTAATAAAAAATAGAAAATTGTGACAAATGTTAAAGCCACTAGATCTAAAAACTTTCATGAGCTCATGCACAAATTGTGCACACGCAATTTCAAAGCAATTTGGAACAAGATCTTGGCTGATGACTAGAGTTCGATTTCCACCACTCATAGGTTGGGCGGGTTATTTGTGTGGATTTTCTATTTTAATTGTCTAGGATTTTAACCCATGAGTTATGAGTCTTTAGATGACTACATTAGCCAATTATCTTCCACCGTCCTAAAAACTTGAAAACGGTCTCATTTTCAATTTTTCCAAAAGAATTGTAGAAGTTGCATCGTTTGAAGTATTTGATTGTAATTATCTTCGCTGTATTACGTGTCTTCAGATCGAGGGAACTTAGGAGGTGGACGCCACAGGACAGGAAGACAAGGAGAGAGCAAAAGGACCATCAAGGAGGATTAGGTGAAGATGAAAATTAACAAAATGATATGTTCAAAGTTTGCGCCCAAATAAGATACTGGAGTATAATTACAACATTAATTAGAAGAGGGAAAAAGATCTACAAGCATCGTGCGCTAGATTGTCCAAAACAATCATGATTATAACTCCAATTACATTTGCACATAACCTAAAATTTATATAAAATACCAATTGGATTTGTATACAATTCTAACCTAAAATTTATATAAAAAAATACCATGTCATGTACAAGCCAACAATGTGAAAATTCAAAAGAAACCACAAAATTTTGATCTGAAGGGCTAGAAATCATCATGTTAATCGGCGAAAAAAGGAGAATACATACACCATAAATTGTGGTTAGGCCAGATTAAAACAGTGAGGATTAATGAGCTATAAATAGACGATACACTTTGATATGTGTACAACATATATTACTCTGTGATGCTAATATACATATATGGTATCTAGGAACGAGAGAATCTATGGCATCATCTAATAGCAAAAAAAAAGAAAGAAAGAAAAACAACCTTGCTTTGTCATATCACAAAAGAATAAAATCATCATGGAATATTTCACTGTGTGAATGCAGAGGACAAAATTGGACACGGTTAACAAACAGAACTTCTCTATTTTTTCATGTGGGTTTGATCGATGTGATTTGAACCAAGTATTGTGGGAGATTATGCACAAGAGCGATAGCGGAAGCTTGATGTAAGAAGTCACTAGCGGCGGCACAACATGAGATTGCATTGGTAGTGTTAATTCTATGCATAGTGTTGTGGTTCCACATGAAAATATGATGTAAGGCAATCACGCATGAATGTATGCATATTTGTTTCCGGTTCATCTATCTCTATGCAATATGGAGTTGTTGGTTAGGAGGAGCATAAGTTGACACATGCTGAATTAGTATGAGCATAAACTAGGAATGTGCCAGAGGACGAGATTGATGTTGCCAAGGCACCTCGCCGGACAGTTGAGAGATGAGCGGACATGCAAAAGGAAACATGGTAGAAAGTTTTTGGAGGCATGATGTCGTGTTAATCAATTAATGCAGCTGTAATGTATGGTGGGGCTAGTCGAGGAAGAGGACACAAGGTTTAGCAACAACCGGTAAGAAATATTAGTGTCTTTCTTCAAGTCTTGGTGGAAAGATAGGTAGTGAGAGAGGAGTAATAGATGGGAGGAGTTGGAAAAGTAAAATATATAAGATTAGAACAATAGCAGCTTTCTAAAATAATATTTTTAACTAATGACATATTTGAATAATACGTCTCTATTACTCTAAGAGTCGTACTATACTGGATGAATAATTTCATATCAAAACTTCAATTAAGTTCCCTCTAGATGCGTTTTGCCTAGAAGCTTTTTGATAATTATAAATATCTATCTAATTACATGTAAACATTTCAAAGTTAATTTAATTACCAGAATAATCGATTTATAATTAGAGAAAAATGAAGTACATATACCTGACAAATTTAGCCGCACAAATAGGCACACCTTCTATTCTTTTTTAAAAAAGAGCATAGAAGTATCCGGCATAGCTTATTTTTGTGAAAAGCTAGTCCATCTCCAACCTTAAAAAAAAAACTAATCTCCCCATTCTCATCTCATACAGTGCGGTGGCCAGGGTTCACAAAACCGCGGTTTTCGACCATACCGCTCTGGTACGAAAAGCAAACCCGCTCGGTTTACCGGTCAAGTTCAAATTCAAATTCAGAAAATTTGGAAAAATAATTATCCAAAAATTCCCTAAAATTAGTATTAATTGCTTTATGACCTCTGGTGTGATTTTTTTTGTTAGAAAAACGAAGTTTGGAGCCGTTTTTGAGCCATTCAAAATGTAGAAATTAGAAAGAAAAAAGAAATTAGAAGTATTTTTAGTAGCAATATTTGTTCAAGTATTTCAAGTAGCAATATTTACTTCGACATATTTTAGTAACAATATTTGTTCAATTATATTTAGTAGCAATATTTATTTAAGTATGTCAAGTAGCAATATTTACTTATACATATTTTAGTAACAATATTTGTTCAATTATATTTAGTAGCAATATTTGTTGAAGTATGTCAAGTGGCAATATTTGTTGAAGAATGTCAAGTAGCAATATTTGTTCAATTATGTTAAGTATCAATATTTGTTGAAGTATATTTAATAGCAATATCTGTTGAATTATATTTAGTAGCAATATTTGTTCAAGTATATTTAGTACCAATATTTGTTCAATTATATTTAGTAGCAAAATTTGTTGAAGTATATTTAGTAGCAATGGACGACACCCGAAAATAGTACTATTTGTTCAAGTAGCGATATTTGCATGCATAGAAATTACCTTGCTATGGTATATTTTAATATGTTAATGTTATCCAATATTAAAAAGCTTACTTCTCGTTGTATGCATACATGAACTACTAAAACTTTACTATGGAAATTGTACTATGTACCACTAATTATATTCTATACTTATTTTGTTGTACAACATGCAATTTGACACAAACAATTTCTTGCAAATTATTTACACAAGTAATTTCTGTAAGATATTGAAATGTAAATGGTGTCGATATGTGAATGGTATTGGTATGTCATTATGTGAATGCCTATTTTTGCACTTGTTGGATTGATATGTGAGTAGTATTGAAATGAAATATTATTTATTGATACATTATTGCTAAATGCCTACTTTACAACTTGCAATTGTCTAAAATATAGCAAAAGTTATGTCGATTTTTTTTCTATATTTAGAAAAGATCATGCCGGAATTTTTTCGTGTTTCTCCATACTTTTTTTTATATATTTCTTGCATTTTCTTTTTTTGGTCTTTAATGGATTTTTACAAATTTTGCAACATTTTTTTTACAATTTTCTCCATTTTCAACTGTCTTCGGGTTTTAGCGGGTTTTGAGCATTTTCGAGCGATTTTCATTCATTTACCATGAAAAGCGCTCATCAGTTTAACTTTGCAAATCGTTCCATTTTTAATGTTTTTCAAGCAATTTTTCGCTACCGTTAGGGGTTGAAATTCGAGCTCGATACGGTTTTGTCAGTAACGAGCGTGCTTGATTAGCTCCTACTACTGTTATCCTCGTAGCTTTCCTTGGATCGGCGTGCCGTCGCCGATATTTCAGGTCACTCCGGGGCCCTTTACAGTCCACAGCCAGTGGTACCGAGCCAAGTCAAACAAGGGCCGCGCTGCCACGGGGGGAGGCGCCGAAGTGTTCAAGACTTCAGAGTCTTCAGACTTCCCAAGTTCGCAGTGTTTTGGAACGTAGACGTCCATGTGGCTCAGGGCGTGCACACAGTCCAAGCGGGTTAAGTCTCCGTTCTACTACGAGTAGTCTAGTACTACCAGCGTTCTAGACGTGTGACGCTGCGAACCTGTGACCATTATTGGAGCTGCTAGGCTTTGTGGCTAAGTGCGGAATTTGGGTCCGCCCTGGCTCTCTCTCTCTCTCTCTCTCTCTCTCTCTATTCACACGCGGACAAGGGCAGATGGTGAGCTGATCCGGGGTCCGGCGATTTCCATTTCCTGCTTACTCCATCAGCCGTTTCTAGGTTACTCGTCCATGGAAACGGTAACCAATGAGAGCGTGCTGTTTTAGCTAAGTACTTACTCTATTTTGCAACTTGCAAGATGCTTTCGTTTGGTCCTCCTCTGGTTTACTCATGCCAGCCACGGTCTGGCATCTCTTATGTTCCTTGGTAACCTCGTGTAAATTACTGGAGGAGTACTGCATTACTCTATTACTGTACATGTTCGTCTTCCCAGCTGTCAGCTTCAAACTTGTAGAGTTTACAATTGAGGGTTCGAAACAACAAGGGGGTGTTGTAGGGATGGCCCCCACAATTAGCAAACTTCGGTCCTGTAAGCACAGTTCAACGAGTACCCTAGCCGCAGCCCTCGGATCCAGTTCCTTCAGCACCGTAGCCATCAGATCATATCGGGTCTAGTGGACCACGTCCATCTCAGCGACGGCAAGGCCAAGAGGACAGGAGGGGCGACACATAGATACAGACAAGGAGTAAAAACGATGTTTATGCCCTCGACAGTGAAGATCTCTCTCTTTTTTTTTTTGTTGGAGCTCTGGTAGAGGCAAATATAGCACATGGTAAATTTAGGGTGTCTGGTAAGCCTACTTGGCACCTCAAAATTTTTAAAAGCGCTACAAAACACCTCTTTAATAGACTGAATTTATTGATTAAAAAATTGGTTTTAATTTTTGTGGCTTGATATTTTTAAGATCTTAGAGCTATTTGTATTGTACTTTTAATAAATTTTAAATATATACGTTGTATTTATAATGTTATGAAATTATTGTATAAAACTATAGAATTATATACGTAAAATGTGTATCCGAACAAAAAAATTTCTAATTCCGATCACTGGTAAATTGGTAGTAATTGCCAACGTAACCCAGAATTCGGCGGGACTAACGCTAGTGAACAGATGACCAGACCCAATTTCTGTCGTGCGCCTTCGGTCCCTACAGATCGGAGTTAGAACGCCTAGCGCGGTGCCTGTCGCTAAGCGTGCCGTGTCTTCACTCTCCAGAAGACGTCGGATCAAAGTTCCTGCTTTTCCGCCGAGGTCACGTAGCAGCCTAGCAGGTATCATCTGACCGGGCTCAACGACGGGTGCAGTAGGCGAACGCACGTACTCCACACGGCGCACACAATCTCAGAGCTGTACGAGTTGGTGGTCATCTCATCGAATTTTTACTGTAGCGACCGTGTTGATTTTTCTTAAGTGAGAATAGCCTCTGTCGCGTTGGAACGGCAAAAATAGTCCTCTTCGCGTCTTCGAAGCGCTGCTTACATGTGTGTCGCTGAGGCCGAGCGCTGCAATGCGGGGACGCAGTGGCCTGGAGAAGGAGCATCGCTGCACCGACGCATGCAGCGGCCAGGTAACTGGAGAGCGGAAGATAAGGCAGTTGTTGCAGTGAAAAGAAGTCAAATAAACTTGGAAGTTGGACCGACGGTAAGCATTACCTTGCTGCTCTCGGCACAACAACTTAGCGCAGAATTGAGCCAGACAGTTCCACCAATCACTTAGAAAACAGTGCTATGGAACTATCCCATGCCTGGCATTCCAAAATTCCAAAAAATTTAGAGCCTTTCGCGGCTAACGTAGAGCTCAATGACCTAGCATGCGAGAGACAAAGGAGCAGCCCTCCTCAGCCGCTGCATGCGTCGGTGCAATGCTCCCCGGCTGCAGCGCCTACCGGCCGAACCACTGCGTCTCGCGTTGTAGCGCTCGACTTCAGCGACATATATGTACTCAGCGTTTCAAAAGCGTGAAGAGAGCTATTTTTGTCGTTCCAGCATGAAAGAGACTATTCTTATAAAATAAAGTCAACAAGTCACTACAGTAAAAAATTCCATCTCACGCGGGCGGACGCACTAACACCTGTTAAGGAACCTCGCTATCGAATAGTCCGGGGTTCCCGAACAGATCTGAAGTGGAGAACAGAAAGAGAGAGACACAGGTATATGAGGAGAGCGACGGCGAATTCTTTATTGCTAATCAATTCTATACATAGGGGGGACCCCTCCTCCTTTTATAGCTTTCCTCTAGGGTTTTGGCTAAGGGTCCACATGGGCCTTCAATGGGCTTCTAGGGTTTCTTAACACTCCCCCTTGGGCCCTTTGCCGCGAGATGCATATGCCTCATTAAAACTCCAGAAAAACCCAATGGGAAAAATACTTGGAGAAAGAGTACATAGCATACGCTTTACTATGTTGCACGAATTGCCTCGTCAAAACCTTATGCAAGAAAACTTCATGAAAAACTTGCTAAGGAAAAAGAGTACAATTCTCCCAACTTCAATTGCTAATCTTGAGATTTATGTTGGGTATTCATAATTCATGCTCGAGATTCATGTGGGAGTATGTGACATATCTCCCCCGAAATCTGCACTTCTCTAAGTCTCATCATCCCAATTCCTTTCACGCACCTTTCAAAGGTAGATCTTTGGGAGTGATTTAGTGAACAAATCTGCAAGATTTTCACATGACTTAGTATGCAATATCTTGATCTCGTTCATCTTATGCAATTCATGAGCATAGAAGAACTTGGGGTTGATATGCTTCGTGAGATTGCTCTTCACATAACCCATCGTGCTTGGGCAACACAAGTGCATTATCTTCATAAATAATTGTGGGAGTTTGCTCAATGTTCAAACCACATGACTTACGGATGTGGTGAACCATTCTTCCGAGCCATGCACATTCACGAGATGCTTCATACAAAGCGATGATTTTCGAGTGGTTTGTCGACGTCGAGACAAGAGTCCGCTTAGACGACTTCCAAGAAATTCTTTGTTCCTCCACATAGGAAAACATAGCGGTTTGGGACTTGCCAAGATGCTGGTCGATAAATACCAAACATCGGCATAGCCAACCAAATTCAATTCATTATTTCTTCAAGAATGGACCAAGGTCTTTGCTTCCTTGGAGGTAACGAAGATGTCCTTGATCCCTTTCCAATGCCTTTTGGTGGGTTCGCATTGTACCGAGCTAGCAAATTCACAATGACGCAATGTCCGGTCTAGTGCTATTCGCAAGGTACATGGCGCTCAATTGCACTCGGATATAGGAATTCTGCTCCCGGGACTTCCTCCCCTCTTCTCTAGGTCTGTATGGGTCTAGGTGCGCTTGAAGTGACCTTGAGACCATTGGAGTCTTCGCAGGATATGCTTTTTCAAATCCAAATCTTTCCAACACTTTCTGCGTGTAGGTTGATTGATGTACCAAGATTCCTCCTTGGACATGTTCAAGCCGCAAGCCTAAACAAAACTTGGTTTTACCCAAATCTTTCATTTCAAACTCGGACTTCAAGTATGAGCATGACTCTTCAATTTCTTCATCCGTCCCAATGATGTTTAAGTCATCTACATAGACGGAGATTATCTGAGAATCCATTCGGGATCATTGTATAAACACACATGGACAATCTTATTTGTTTGTGTAGCCTTTCTTGCAGAGAAAGTCACTCAGCGATTGTACCACATTCTTCTGATCGCTTATTATACGGTGATTTCTCCAATTTCACACTGTGCAGTGTTTCTATTTGCTCCATCTTGGTTCGGGATAGGAATTCCTTAGGTACTTTCATGTATATCTCGAATCCAAGTTTCCATCTGGTATCTTGTGACAACATCCATTAGCTTCATTCTCAACTTCAAGTTGACTGCCATTGAGATCAAATATCTAAAGGTGATTCATCCCATGACCGGAGAATAGGTTTCTTCATAATCAACCCTAGGACGTTGAGTGAAACCTTGAGCTACAAGCCTTGCTTTGTACCTTACAACTTCGTTGTTTTTATTTCTCTTCCGAACAAAGACCCATTTGTGACCTACGGGGCTTATATGGGGAGGTGTGCGGCATCTGCTCAAACACCTCTCTCTTGTTGGAGAGACTAACTCTGCGATGATTGCCTTTTTCATTCTTCCCAATCTAGCCTTTTCTTGCACTCTGCGAGAGATGCGAGCTCGGGATCATGATCAATGATCGAGGCAATCTTCTTTGCAAGTATGCATCAACGTTGGTCGTTGCTCTATTCAGGATTCTCCGTTATTACAAAGTTTATGGCCATTTCTTCATGGGTGCTTCATGCACTTCTACTTGCTCTTATTTGCTTTTCCCTATCGCAGAGCAAGTTCCTTTAGCTTTCATCGCCTATGTGTGCGCACACATTATTTTTTGGCTTCCTTGATGGAAGATTCAAGTCCTGAATTGCCTTTCTGTTGGCTTCTTTCAGTGCAGTCTCAATTGGCTCCCCTTCTTTCCTTGGGGCATTTTCGTGATTGGTTGTGGTAAGTCCTCTCGCTTGATTTTCTCAGACGTCTCCGGGTACTTTGGGTTTGAGGAGCAGATTACTGCACTTTTCTTTGAGGCCTCTGAGCAGGTTGAGGATACCTTCTATTTCCTTTGGTATTTCCACCCTCTCGGTGCATTCCTTGCGGGTACATGCGACTTAACCACGCCCTTCGATCACAAAATGATCAGCGGTTCATTTGCTAAATTCTACAAATCAATTATCTTACGGACTTCTTGATTTGCTTCATTAGTTCGGGGTTCATGTGCGGGATCGGTGGAATGCCATATGATTTCCCGGCATTTTTCATCCAAAAGTTGATTTCCTCCCCCTAATGACGGGAAACGATCATCGTCAAAGATGCAATCAGCGAATCGGGCTGTATGCAAATCTCCAGTCATGGGTTCCAAATACCGATTATGGATGCACTCTCATAACCAACGTATATCCCGGACTTGCGGAGAGGGCCCATTGCGATCCGTGAGGGTGGTATAGGTACATATACCATACACCCAAATTTTCTAAGATGGGAGATCTTGGGATGATCCGTGCACAAGCCGCATAGGAGAATGGATGTTGTAGGCCGACGATGCCAAATTGATAAGAGCTGCTGCGTGCAGATCGCGTGTCCCCAACAAGTGTTGGGCAAGTTACAACTCTGCAAAGCGGTCGGCAATGAACTTGATCCTCTTTATTAGTGCTTACGCTAGT
Organism: Otatea glauca; assembly: GCA_036346275.1. NCBI lineage: Eukaryota > Viridiplantae > Streptophyta > Magnoliopsida > Poales > Poaceae > Otatea > Otatea glauca. Next base: position 51,529,534 of record CM070722.1, on the reverse strand, counting down.
CCGTTCTGCGTATGAGCGTGCGATGCAGTGCTCACTGCTATCCTGTTCTTTGTGCAATAATCATCAAATGCCTTTGAAGTAAATTCTCGGCATTGTCCATTCTAATGGACTTCACGCGATGATCGTGGAAAGCATTCTTAATTCGATGATCTGCGAGATCGACTTTGCAAAAGCATGATTTCTTGTTGACAACAAGCATACATGCGATCATTTCGAGGAAACATCGATGAGCACCATAAAGTATCGAAACGGCCCTGACAGGGGCTGAATCGGACCACAAATATCCCCCTAGATGCGTACCAGGAATGCAGGGATTTCACTTTGCACTTTCATGACAGAGGGTCTAGTTATTAATTTCCGTGGCACATGCAGGCACACAAAATCTTCATGATTCAGAAATTTTTAACATTAATGCCATGACCACGTGAGTTGTTCACTATATTTCTCATCATTCTAAGACCGGGATGACCTAATCTACCATGCCATAAAGAAAATAACTCGAGCTTCTAAAGCAGTCTTCAAGGAAGTATACACTTGGTGCATGAATATTCGTGTAGTACAACCAGATTCATATGAGGATATTTTTCTAATACCATTTTTTCACATACCGCGTGCTTCACAATGCACAAGTATTCTTTGCCATTTTCTTCATTGGTTTCTACGTGAAAACCATTGGCGCGGATGTCTTTAAAGCTTAAGAGAGTCTTGCGTTGATTCGTGGTACAAAGGGCTTCTTCAATTACCAAAGTTGTACCCATAGGCAATATAATAGTGGCTCTTCTGAGCCGATTACATATGAGTCGCTTCTGCGATCGTAGTAATCTTTCAGCGTTCTTCGTGATCATTGGAAATACTTAGATTCTCTTAAGATGGTATTTGTTGTGCCACTATCAACAATGCATATCTCTTCCATTTAGGCGCTACGATTTCTAGATAAAAGAAATATAATTCCAATAACAGAGGCAAAATAATTCAAATATTGCTTGTAAATGAAAGAATCTTTGGAATAAAGAATAAATTGCATATATATTCATGAGAGAAGTATGCTCTTCTAGAGCTTACTATTCATTATTCAAAAGAAAATGCTAACAACCATAATCTAAAAAAATGCGATTCATGCATTTAAAGCGGCGGTCTGCACGGTTTGATCGCTCGCTCGACGGTAGGTTTCGTGTCTGCGAGGACCCTAGACCAATCACAGCACGGAGCTTCTTGCCCCCAAGAACGATCTTCACGTCCGATGCCCAAGTGAGGTATTTCTGACCATGCAGGCCGTTCTTCAAACTCACGATTCATGATTTCAAAATTCGACATTAGATTACTGCGTGTAATCTAATAGAGAATAGTTGCAATAAGCATAAAGTACATAAAATAAATTCATATGCATTGCATTATATAAAATACTGACAAAGGATTCAAAATCCATAAAGGATATTCATAAAGCAGATAAATAAAGCTAGAAAAATTAAAAGCAGAGCCGTAAAAATTTATGGATTTTCTAGCAATTTTTCAAAATTTTACGCTATTTTTTCTTCTTCTTTTCATTCTTTTCTTTTTATTCCTTTTCCTTTCTTTTCTTTTTTTCTTCTCGTTTGCCTTCTTCTCTCTCGCGCCTTCCTCTTCCACGCGCGCCATGCGAGGTCGGCGAGGCACGGCCGCGTCTTGCGGTGGCGGCGTCGTCAGACGCTTCTTGGTCGGGCGGTGAGGTGGCGAGGCATGGCGACGCACGGCAGTCGGGTTGCCGCGAGGCGGGCTGGTCGGCGACCGCGGCGGGCGCCGAGGTGGACGCGGCCTAGCGCCGAGGCGCGGCGGCTACGAGCCGAGGCGCGACGCAGGCGGCGGTCCGGGTGGCGAGGCCGACGGTGCGAGCCCAATGTGGCGACGCGGGGCGCTTCTTGCGCTGGGTGGCGTCGTGGCGGCGCTGTGGCGGCTGCGAGCGGGCGAGCCGACGAGGGTGGTGGCGGCGACGCTCGAGCGCGCCAACGAGGCGACGACCGACGGGTTAGGCGTGGCTTCAGCGTGGCCGAGGTGGTCGGGCGGGCGGTGCGCCGAGACGGCTAAGCGAGGCGCGACGTCTTCTGCGGCGGACCAAGGGCCGAGGCGGCGGATGGGCGAGCCGGGCCGGGCGGCGCGTCTTTGTCGGGTCGAGCGGGCGGCGCGCGACGCGAGGCCGAGGAGGCGTCGGCGCCGGCGGCGAGGCCGACGACGCCGGTGGTAACCTGGCCGGGCGACAGAGGTTGCGGTCGGCGGCCGGCGCGCGGCGCTGGCGGCGTGAGGCCGATGGCGGCCGCGACAGCTAAGGCAGCGCGAAGCGGTGCCGACCGAGGTGGCGGCATGGCGGCGGCCGCGACGCGTGCCGAGGCGCATGGCACGAGGTAGCGGCTGCGATTCGCGGCGTCACGCGGCGCAATGGCGGCGCTTCAAGCGCACGACGGCGGCGGCGGCGACGGGCGCCGCAGCGATGGCCGGGCCATGGCGGCGGACGGCGAGGCGAACCGGCGGCATCGCGCGGCGTGGCGGCGTGCTTTCGCCGTGCAACCGCATCTGGGCGCTTCAAGTGCTCCATCACGTAGCCGTGGGTACGGTGCATGTGCAAAGCCAAGTGCTACCCGATGCCATTCGATTAGCTATCGTATGATGATACTAGTAGCTAGCAAGTGCTAATGCATATGCATGCAAAAGGCACCATGTGCATGATGTTGCCGCTCATATGGGCACAGGACCGTCGGCGCGGCTATAAGGCCGGGCGACACGATGGTCGGTTGAGCCGCGGACGCGATCGGAAAAAAATGCGCGCCATCAAGTCCAATCGCCCGGGCAAGCGCGACGGCACGCCGGTCGTCGCCATCATTTGGGCGAGCGGCCGAGTTTCTTAGCAAGCAGCGCACGACCAAGCTTCAACATGCGGGCGTCTTTGCGGCGGCGACGATGGTCGCGCCGTGCGTGGTCGAGCCGAGGCGCCGGTTCGCCGCGCGGCGAAGCGAGGCGTCTGTCGGCCGCCATGCGCCGCGAGCGGTGCTTAAGCAAAGCGACGATATTCCTTTTTTTCTCGGATGAAAATACGGTAGCCGTCTCGAGTAGTTTCGAGCAATCGCCGTGTAACCGTGCCGCGTGGCGAATACTGAAGACAAGATGCGTAGGATAGATGCATGCATAGAAGCGACAAGCGTTTTAGATTCAATCACCGATTCTCACCTCTTCTCACCTTTTCAATTCGATCTCGGTAGAGCTTCGTGCGATAACGTGTTAAGAAACCTCATTATCGAATTGTCGGGGTTCCCAACGGATCTGAAGTGGAGAGCGAGAAAGAGAGAGACACAGGTATATGAGAAGAGCGACGGCGAATTCTTTATTGCTAATCAATTCTATACATAGGGGGGACCTCTCCTCCTTTTATAGCTTTCCTCTAGGATTTTAGCTAAGGATCCACATGGGCCTTCAATGGGCTTCTAGGGTTTCTTAACAACACCCACGCCATTTTTGGCGCATTCCCACGCGTGCGCGCACGGGCGCTCGGCTGCAGCCTTCACATGCAACCTGTAACTCCGGCTGGTCAAACGCGTCAGCTCGGAGTGAATGCCGCTTCCACGTCAGGTCGATTAGTAGGCGTACGTAGGAACCAGTAAATGCCTTGTGGCCCACCAACACATCTGTCAGATTTTAAATGCCCTGTCCGGTTCCGGCCGGTGTCCATGGCCACAGGCAACCAAGCTAGCGTACGTAGGATTGTGTAGATGGATCGATAGCGATGCGACTTCGCCGATCGAGACGAGGGTGGCATCGTGCCAGGTGTGGCTTGGTCTTTCGTGCGCGCTCAGTCGGTGCCGGATAAGGTCCGACAATGTTGACGTGCAGACGGTACAACTTGCACCTTGCGACCTACCCGTGACTTGCATGTACGAAAATCATCCGCATGGTTATACGAGATTTCACTACTGCAACATGTGGCGAAATCATCCTCTTCACATCTCGAGCCGAGCCGCGATAAAATATTTTACGTTCAGGAAGAATCCACGCGCGTAGGGCCATTTGAGTCGGCTTTTCGCGTCTCGAGCCGAGCCGCGAGAAAATATTTTGCGTTCAGGTCATTTTTTTTAAAAAAAATTACGATCAATTCTTTTTTCGGGAAAAACGCGTAGGGCCATTTGAGCCGGCTCTTCGCGGCTCGAGCCGAGCCGTGAAAAATATTTTGCGTTCAGGAAGAATCCACGCTCGTAGGGCCATTTGAGCCGGCTCTTCGCGGCTCGAGCCGAGCCGTGAGAAAATATTTTGCGTTCAGGTCCTTTAAAAAAACGATCAGGTCCTTTTTCGGGAAAAATGTTACGGTTAGGTCATTTTCCCGGAAAAAAATATTACACCACGCGCGTAGGGCCATTTGAGCCGGCTCTTCGCGGCTCGGCTCGCAGCTCGAGCCGAGCCGCGAGAAAATATTTTGCGTTCAGGTCCTTTTCCAAAAAAAAGGATCTTTATGCGTTTTTAAGCGTTGCGCTCGGGTCCTTTTGAGTAAAATCAAAATTACAAATAGGTCCTTTTCGGAAAAAAAAATACACCTAGGTCTTTTTTTTTTTTAAAAAAAAGTATACATTGCGTTTAAACCCTTTTGCGGAAAACGCAAAATCATTTTTAGATCCTTCTCGCGCGTTTCCTCGATTTACTTGTGCAGGGAGCGTCGATCGCGCGTTTTCTCGATGTCCTCGTGTTGGGAGCGATGCCCGCGACGTGACACGCAGCATACAGGTACCTAGTAGGACCTGAACTTGTACAGAACCAGCGGCCAGCATCAAGCGTCCATGCATGATTTGCTCGGATTTTATGCATGTGTTGTATGTAGTTCGGGAAGCGTGTGGGGAATACTTGGAACGGGCCGAGTTGCGTGCCAAAACTATCATGTCGATCAAGTTATTTATTGCCTCCTGGTCCTTCATTACGATCGAACAAGATTCTTCTCCTAACATTCATGTTTGTGTTTAATGTGTAGAGCTCACTCCAAGCTTTCCCTTCAATGTTGCGCATTGCGCTGCCTACTTATGAATCATGATGTAAAACATACAATTGGAAGCTCAAATTTGCGGCAGCGAAACAATACCATTACATCTAATATCCAGGTCAGTACGATATGGAATATCTAAAGTAGCATGTTATATGTTGTTGCATAAGGCAAGTGTTCTTATCGTCATGCGTGCTTATTCGATTAGATGGCGCGATGTATTTAGACGGCAAAAAGAAGGGAGACGAGGCGGTCAGGTGAGGAGCACGTAAGCAATTGCGTTAACGATAGCACTGAATGCCATAACGATAGCCGGCCCATCGTTCATTAGGCTAATCCCAGTGCATAGTATCATATTCCAAAATCCAAGCCTGCCACGTAGGATAGAGAGCGTTGATACTGTTGAGAAGAAACACCATCTCCAATGTATAGTATCATACTATAATATCCAAGATAGTTTGCGTGCATTAATTATTGCATGTGTTGTGATTAAATGTTTCATATGAATATGATATGGTTTGCTCCCAGTGCAGTATCATACGAAATCCAAGACGTTGGATATTGAGCTCAAGCAGTATCATCCTCATGATACTGCTATCTTCTCTTTCTTCATTAATCGATTGCCATGTCAGCAATAAATCCTATGTGGCGGATCTTTTATGGCGTATGATACTACCACTGGGACTAGCCTTATGGGAGAAAGCAGGCGTGGTGCACAAGGATTAAAATCTCGTCTAAATTTCGCGAGATCTCGATTTTCGGATGTGGACGATTTTTGAAATGCTGGACGGAGCAAAAAAAGAGATCTCGTGTTTTGTCGACCGGTTTTTCATTTTTTTTTACCAGATTTGGTCCAATAACCCTTAAGAAAGTAATCTTCTATGAAAATTTGTTGAAAAACCGAATTTTTGAGATATTTTTTAAAACGGTAGAAACACTGTCGGATTTTTATAGTTATACATACTTTATCACGATGTAAAAATTTTATGACACCATCCTAAGAAGTGTAGGATCATACATAAATTTTTTTCAAAATAATTCAACTTAATTTGTTATCTTTAAAAAATCAAAAATAGAATAGACATAATTGGGACATTAACATTGTCAGAATTTTATAAATTTTCTCGAGTGCGATCATGATCCAAAATTTTTATTAGAGCTTAACAATTTCCTTATTACCATCATATAAAATTTTCAATATTTTTTGTTTTCTCAATCAAATCTATGTATCCATTGAACTTCATTTGTTATATTTCAAAAATCAAAAACAAAAAGAACATAAATGATACAGTCACTTGTAAGAATTTTATAAATTCACTGGAGTGTGATCATGATTCAAAATTTTTATGACATATTAAGAATTTCCTTAGAACCCTTTAGCAAAATTTTAAACATTTTTTTTATTTCTAAAGCAAATCTATGTATTGATTTTTGGAACTACTTGAAGCTTGATCATAATATGAAAATTTTAGAGAAATATTAATGATACACCAGTACCATCCACAAAAAAAATTAAAATTTTCTAACTTGATTTGTACTATTTTTTACCTTGTTGAAGTTTGGTGGTAAGGCTTTTATCACGACAGTAGTACTGTCCGAATTTTTAAAACTTTATGAAGCTTGATCATCATCTAAAAATTTTATGAGAATATTGCTGATGCATAATAACCCTGCACAAAAAAATTTAAAATTTTCTAACGTGGTTTGTTTTATTTTCCATTCGATTCAACCTTGTCGGTTATCGTTTTATCAAGACAGTAGCAATGTTTGAATTTTTTACAAACTTCTCAAATTTGATAATCATCTGAAATTTTTATGGTACCATCACTGGTGTGTCAGAAACCTCCACAAAAAATGTTGACATCGTTTGAGCCATTTTTTGCTCGGTGCAATTTGGCCGAGATCTCGGCTAAACAGGCTGAAATTTCGATTTTCTTGATAGAAAAACAAATACGGATTTGAAAGTCATTTTTGCGGTTCGACCGGAATTTCTCTAATATTTCTAAATCTTATTGAGATTCCATTCTCGGGTCACTTCCGAGATTTCGAGGAAAACCATATTTCAATCCTTGGTGGTGCATATGTGTACAGGCCACTGCCGTTCATAGATCGTAGATGTGAGTCGGGACAACTTACGTTGGAAGAACTCTATTCCATGTGTTGAAACTTGGACCTATAAACATGACCCTGGAATAGTCGACTATTTGGCTTACTAGAAATTTATGCGCGGCGTGCCACGTTGTAGGCGTCGCTGTCACTCTAGAAAATCGACAAAACACGCGATTGGTGCTCCACACACGAGTAAATCAAGAAAACGCGCGAAAAGAATATAAAAATAAGCCTATGTTTTTCGTAAAAGGGCTTAAGCGTAATGCTAAAAAAAGCGGAAAAAGTACATAAATGCAATGCATATGTTTTTTTTTAAAAAAGACATGGTTTTTTATTATCAAAAAGGACCTGAACGTAATTTTGATTTCTCTAAAAGGACCCGAGCTACTCCTAAAAACACTAAAAGTGCATGGACGTAATTTATAATGTTTTTTCGGAAAAAGGATTTAATCGTAATTTTTTTCCCGAAAAGGATCTATCCGTAATTTTTTAAAAAAAGGATCCGGATATGAAAAAAATTTGGCTGGCTCGGCTCGGATCAAAACGGCCTGAGCGCGGGGATTCGTCCATCTATAGTATAGGTAGTATTTGTTCCTGTCAATTTTTTTTATAAGTAGCCTGTTGCGAATGAATTTATAAATCTGATCCTCTCTCTGAACTCATAATCAGCGGGTAGTGACACGTATCATTTGTCGCGTTTCTCTACCCTGCCACTGCACCAGCAACGTGGCAACCACCTCGAATGGGGCACGTGCTCCTACCAATGCTATACATGTGGGACCCACAAACTTGTGGTGGACCGTAGCAGATTTTATTGTGCTAAGAGGCCATGGCAAGTTTTGCTGTGTTGCTACCGTCCAGTGATCCTAACACACATGGGACCATGGCAGGAACCTGCCATGCTAGGGACCACGGCATCTCCTGCTGCGATGGCCCGCCCCATATATCATCTATTGTTGCTTTCGTTGTCGAAGGAATAGCTAATTTTGTAATTACGTTTAGAGTAATTTTAAAAAAAAGTTCAACAGGAACAAAGCGGAAGCTTCAGAATCATACATATCTTATGATTTTTTTTCTTTAATATTTTTTTTAATCTTTTTTTCAAAACTAGGCGTCGGGGCAAAAAAAATTACATAATTGGGCGCCGATCGCCCGTGGGGCGATCGCCCCATATACGGGCGATCGCCCCACATACGGGCGATTAGTACTGTTTTAAACGCGCGATTTTTACTCTATCTGCTGTTAATTTCTAAAAAACATCATAACTTTTTCATATGATGTCGGATGGAGATAAACTTTATATGAAAATTGTATCTCTCGACAGGATCTACAACTTTTGTATACAAACTTTTTCAATTTGAGTCCATTTAGATAGCCAAAAACGGGATATAATGTTCAGATCTAAAAATAGATCTGTTTTTAGATCTGAACATTCTATCCCATTTTTGACTATCTAAATGGACTCAAATTGAAAAAGTTTGTATACAAAAGTTGTAGATCCCGTCGAGCGCTACAATTTTTATATAAAGTTTATCGCCATCCGACATCATATGAAAAAGTTATGATTTTTTTTAGAAATTAACCGCAGACAGAGAAAAAATCGCACATTTAAAGAAGATTAATCGCCAGATGCGGGCGATCGCTTCACATATACGGCCGACCGGCGCCTAATTTTGTAATTCGCCCCACATACGGCCGACCGGCGCCTAATTTTGTAATTTTTTTTTCCGACACCTAGTTTTGAAAAAAAGATTAAAAAAAATATTAAAGGAAAAAAATTCCATATCTTATGTCGCCTGGATTTCTCGCCTCCACAGCGCTTCTCCGTACGCTCTCCACACCCCGCGCCCAATCGTGTCATCCCGTGCCTCACCAACTCCGTTACGTTTGGGAATGCGTCCCCCCTCGCCCTGAGTTGGGAACTGCGTGCTACATGGGCGTTTGGAAGCAATGTTCTACCTGTCCGTCCATCACGCAGATGGATCTTTCATGGGCATGGATTTGCTCCACGGGTGTTCCTCGCCCGCCTGCCTGGTCCCCTCCTCCTTTTGCGCTCCTCGACGGATTACCTCAATCGGAGTAGTTTTCACTTTTCACGTTGTGCGGCTGTAGTCACCAAGTCCGGGAGTAAAAATTCCGAGTCCCACGTTGAGTTCTCGATTGAACTTGTAAGGTTCATTAGAGCTCTACCTACCCTGCAAATAGTATCCATCACATTATCTTCTGTATATGAAGGACTAAAGTGACGATCAGAGAGGAAGTGAATGATAAGAATTAAATTTTCCCACACTCAATGGATCCAACCAAAATCTCACTTGAAACACTCAAGCACAAAGGAGCAAAACAGAGAAAATCTTGGTCTTAAACTTACTTGTGGGGTTGTGTCGGGACCCGAATATGCAAATCCGGACCCTCTGTGTATTCAGCACTAGTCCAGGATCACGCTAGTGCACACAGTCTCAACATTGATGAAATATCACAATCATACATAGCGCAATAATAAACAAAGACTTCATTTATTAATATAGAACTATTGAACGACCTTAAGGTTAAACTTACACTTGCGAGGCCTTGGTGTCTTCAACTCAAATTAAATAAATAGCAGCGGAATGAAGAACGTCGACGAATCCCATCAATATGCCACAGGCAACTGACAAGGTTCAACTCCTAGATATTCGCCCCCTCGTGGAACTTCTCCTCCTTTGAAGTTGTAGTCTTCTCCTCAACTGATGATTTTGTTGATGGTAAGGGTGAGTACATAAAGCACTCAACAAGTTGTGCACAGAATGCAATTCTAATATAAATATATGCCAGGCTTATTCCAAGGAATGGCTTATCATGGTTATTTTGCAGTAAAGCAGCATTTGAGAACAATTACAGTAAATAGATTGTAAAGACAATAAAACAAATAAGCGTAATAAATAGATTCAAGATTTCTCAAGTAAACCAAGTTTCAATCCTTAATCAAGTTCCAACTTACCATGGCAACCGGCCATCCATCCCAAGTTTTGTTTTGCAAAAGTCTAACCCTTAATCTGTAATTCCGAGCATTGCTCAATACCGTGAGCACGGCTATTCGAATAGTTTTACACTCTGCAGAGGTTATGCACTTTACCCACACGACATGATCGTCTCTTAGTGCCATGCAATTAACACACTTCCTTTGGTGTGTCGGCAGAGAGATCATGACAAAGCCTTTACAAAGCTCTGCCTTAACCCAGTATTACCCGCTGAGGTTTCAACACTGAAGGGTTAAACCACCACGACAGGGCCCCCCTCTTGCGCCATGTGAGTTAATCCGTACACCCAGGACTCACACCGCCAATGGTAGTACCAAGCTAAAACATTACTAATTAATCACCAGTTGTCCCATTCCGGACATGTGGTTGCAAGAGAGACTCAGTCAAAGGCTTGCAAGGTTAAGTCCTTAAAATGACCAAGGCAAGACTTCCACATACCCCGCCAATCCTCGCCCACCTTGGCACGCCGCCCTTACCACTTGCCCCAATCTAAATCATTACCACCCGGTTGATTACCAAGCACCACGTGCCACCAACATTTCAATCTAGTTGTGTGACCTCCTCACCACGACAACTTAATATCACTGTGTGACAACATATGACACACCAATTCATAAACATTATTCCATATTCCATTAGTCAAGATTAAGTATCAACATTCGGACACATGTGATGACGTGGCATGGCTAAGCAATCTACGACGGTCTAACCAGCCCATGTCGATTATCAATATTAACCAACTATTAATTAACCATCCTAGGGTGACAATTAGATCATGGCATACAATGGCAAGGTAGGGTATAGATCAAATTTGTATAATAGCTAAGTCCAAATTTAATTTGAAATAATTGTATAATTGAAATAATATGCAATAGGGTAAAACAAATATAGCAATTTTATAAACATGGGTTCAATATGATCAAAGCACAACTTGCACGGCCCTTGCGATTTTTTTGTTCTTTACTCTTTATCTTTAATTCTTGATCTTCGATCTTGATCTTTACCTTCTTGATCTTCACTCCTTAGAACAACTTAGGACGATCGCCTAACGATTAAAGAAGAAGCAAATACAAACCAACTCAAAAGATAAATCAAATAAAATCAAAATTGAGAACGGATAGTTTGGATCACGAAGGCTTAGATGAATTTAGGAACTTGAATGGATTAGATCGGATATTAGACAAAAGAGAACAAACTTAGGAATACACCAAAAGGAAGAGGCGATAATCGAGAAAGAAAGAATAATATTCCAAAGAATATTTATTCGAAGTTATTATCTTGATTGGATAGACAATGACATATGGGCTCTCGATCTATAAACCGGTCCATAAAGATACGTTAGTTTGCAATGAACTAAAGCGATGCTTAATGATGACTTTTGTCGATTAAATGGATACAGTCAAACAAAAGCAAGATAGACTAATAGATTAGATATGGCACAAGGATATGACATATGGCCAATGGTCTATCGACCAAGTCCACAAATGACTTCTAGGTCAATGGCGATTAGATTTCAAGAATAGGACATGGACAAGCGGGTTGACATTCATGCGATTCGATTTGAGATCATCATCGTCGATCAAGATGCTTGACGATGACAAGGCGGCGAGGAAATGAAGACAAGGCTAAACTCATAGGTGATGGGGTTAGATTACAATAAGGCGATAGAGAGGATGATGATATTGCACTAGAGCTTTTGCGAGCATGCATACATACGAAGATAGCGAAGCAACGACAGGACACTCATGCAAAGATGAGATGTCGATTGTCGTACAACGATATGGTAGCAAGGATATGATATGGCTCAGGATTGATCTGCGAGTTGCGAGGTTTATATGACATGATGCATCATCGATGACATTGGACACAAGGTTCAATTAGGGTTTGAGAGAAACGACTCGGATAGATCCATTTGGCATAGGGATAGGATAGGTAGGGTTGGCTCTGCGATAAAAGATTACCAAGGGTGGCTAATCAAACACGAACCGATAATAAAAGAACTGGATCGAACGACGACGGGTAGATTCTAGAATATAGCATTGATGGCAACCGAAGATCAAATGAATTCTAAAGATGAGCAAACCGGAGAATGATGGCCTCTGGACATGATGACACGACCAAGGCGAACTAAGATGGTTGGCGGCAAAAAGGCGGTATGATCGATTTAAAAGCGGCTAACGAATATAAAAATTTTCGTAGATGGAACAGCAAAGGGAAGTGAGCACCACGTATAACGCGCGCGAGACGAGCTCAGCGGTATAAGCGGATTTGGCGGCAACCCAATGGATGATCACAAAGCTGGCGATGAACTACCGCTAAAGCTAATAGATCAAACTACCATAACTATTAAAATAATGGATGAAACCTAACCAAAATTTACAGAGAGCTATCTAGGATCATTTGGCACAATATGACGTGAACGGATCTAAGTTTTACCTTCTGGATCAACGGGGAACGCGCGACGAAGTTTTTAGTCAGACGACGCGATCGATCGGGAAGATTGAATTTTCTGCAGCAATCCCATGGAAAAAACCTTGAGTTATGGTGAGCACCAGGTAGAGGACATCAAGATGAGTCTACAGAATAAATTTCACGGTCAAACTCGCAAAAACGAAGGAGAATGGGCGACGGCAAGATTCGAGATTGGAACGGCCGTAACTTTTGATTTGCTTGGTGAAACTGCACCGAATTTGGTGGAGAGGTAGATGGGACCATATGGCACGAGATGACGCGAGCAGATTTTAGAAAAACTCACCAGAATGATGGGGAACGCGATGCCAAAATCGGTCGGCGAGGCGGCGCCCTAAGACGGCAGCTGCGGTTTTTAGGGTTTGAGAGGTGCTCGGGATTAGGGGTGCGTGGGAGGGTCTTAGGACACTTATATAGGCTAGGAGTCGTGCCATACAAGGAAACACGAAGAAAAATCGGATTTGGATTGAAAACGGGCGGATCGAACACCGGCGCGCAATGAACGATCGGGTGATGTGCGCGATTCAGTGCGTCGGATGGAGACCGGAAGGCTGAGGTTAGGCGATGACGTGGCGGTTCGAGCTGCCACGTCGATTTAACCCAATTTCCGAATTAAAATAATTCCAAAAATTAAAATAATTCATTTAGAGCAATAAAAATACCAGAAAAATTCTATAAAAATTCTAAAAAATATTTTAAGATATTTGGAGACTGAATAAAATATTTTTAACCAAATTTTATTTAAAATTTTGTAGTATTTAATTAAATTTAACAAAAGGCTTAATTTAAATTAATTCCAAATAAATAGGAAACGAACTCCGAAAAATCTTTAAAAAATTACAGAAAATTCCTTGAAGCACAATGAACTCAAATAAAACTAAATTTATTTTAATTGAAGTTTATATTAGTCAAATTTAATTTATTTAGAATTAGAAAATTTCAGATTACGCTTTATTAAAGAGAGAAAATCCACGGGGATTTTTGGAAAGATGAACTAAACAAAAGATTTTTGAAAACCCAAATTTTGGGTTGTTACAAACCTCCCCCCTTAACAGAATCTCGACCCCGAGATTAAGGTTGTCTATAGAAATAGGTTCTGTGGGACTCAACTCTTGAGACTTTCTTGAACTTCCAAGCAACTGCACACTGGGCAAGGTTGCTTTCGAACAAACGCTTGACAACATCCAAAATTTGTAGGCTGCGCGATGCGAATGAGATCCTTTTGCAATTCCACTGACTTCCACGGTGTCTGCTTTTCTGGCACAAGAAGGCACTCCTTGTGTTGGGACTCTTGAAACACATCACGCACTCGGACTGACATTCTGGCATCTCCTTTGACAGGCTCCCTTGCTTTCCGTCCTTTAACACTCGGTTTTCCGCTTCTTCTAGAAATTGCACAAGCGGCATTTGTGATGAAACTTGCTTGCAACTCTGCGGTCTTGCACAACATTCTGTTGGTCTGTTTCTATCTCTATCAGCTTGATTCTCGAGTACTTCCTTAAACTCTAGATGAACTAAATATTCCTTCACATTAAACTAAAGCTCCAACTATTACAGAGGTAATGGCATGGTTTCACTGGCATACACTAAGGTAGTTAAAGCAATTCGTCAGAAAACAATTATCCTTTGTAGTTATTAAGCATACGCAACAACTCCTTTTCTTCCGATGTGATGGCACATCCACCTTCTTGGCTCAACCATAACGGAACAAGCGGTCCTTAGTCGTCTCGATATGTCAAGTTAAACGATCGCAAATCTTTCTCGAAAAACACTTTCGCTCCTCTTAATCGATCAAATCTTTGACCATAAACCAAAAGCGCCTTACACATAGGTAACGGATAATTCCAAGGATAAACATCTCAAGCATGGGTTTCCAATATGATAAGATTTATTAGGAACTCAATCTCAACAATAGACAAGTTAACTCTCAACATCCTGGATTACATATGATTTTCAATCAGTACAACCTCTGATGCCTTCTAAGCTCTAGTAGTCATAATGTGGTTGATATGATCTTTTGCTGGCACTGGCGGCATGGCTCCACAATTCACTTTCTGATGCAAGTGTTTCGGTAGGTGTAGGATTAAGATTGAAGCGGGACAGGTATAACAACTTTTCTCTTAAGATAGCTGTTGGCAAGTGTCCGGTTCATTGCATCCAAGCAACGCTTGACCGACATCCGCTGACTTCCTTCCGACATAGCACTAATCTTGGTAGGGAGCGGTGAGATTGATGCGATCCGCGATGATCACTTTCTTCCGAGGGCGTGTTTAGCAAAATGTCCTGGTGGCGGCAGTGCAAAGCAACCTCTAGGCGAAGCTTCCTCCTTGAGAAGTTTTAACCAGGTGGTGTTATGAAAATTTTGACTATCAAGGCGAGGCACGGTGAAGGTGTCTCGAACAAAGTCCGAGCAAGATGGCAACCGAGTTGTTGAGGGCACTCCTCATTTGTTGCGGTGGTCCTTCTTGACAAGCTTTCGACGCTTGCGGTTATCTTGTAATTTCTTGCACTCATCTCCTAGAATAAGGGTCTTGTTAATCAACTCCTCTTGCTTCAACCGACTCTTTGAGCAAGTTAATCCTGCAGCTTTACCACTCACTCTTGGGGTTATAAACTTTCATCAAGTGATTTCTAGAATGATCATGGCTTCCAAAAATTGATTGACCTTTCTGTCGGCATTCCTTAACAAAATGACCTAACTTACCATAGTTGTAGCACGAATGCCTGGGTCGTCTGCCTGGGTCGTCGTGTCTGGTTAGGTGTAGTCATATGCACAATATCGTCTTTCTCAGGCATCACCACTTGTTGGTTCATACGGCATTCCTCGCCCAATGACCTTGTTTATCGCACAAGAAACAATTCCATGGTGACCAAGTATCCACGGTTCTTTGAGGCAAACGGACGAGTTGACATGATTCTTCTTCATTTCAATCACGCGGCACGGCAAGCGCGGATGACAATCCTTCTCTTTTCGCTAACTTTTGAGCAATGACGGCTCGAAAATTCACTCACTGATGCCGAGTCACGGCGGTCACTATTGAATCCAATGGACATTGAGCTAGACAATGATCACGTCCTTCATAAAGATAACATGTAATGTTGCTCATAGGACATTCTCCAAGTGAATGGCATCCTTCTCAGCTGGAACAATTGATTGCATGCTCATCAGCAGTGTGTTCTATTCCTCCACAACGGACGCATGCATAGTCTTTCGATTTGTTTGGTTGACAACACTTCAAGGAACAACATCCTGGTATGACATAGGGAAAAGGGGTTGTACACTTCTCTGAACTTGCAGTAGTCATACTAACATTTGACAAAGCAACGAACTGCTGAAAAGTAGCGATTTAACTCCAACCAAGTGATTTCCTCCGTGTCCTGTAGGTAGCACAATAGTTCTCCCACCACTCCAAGGCATCTCCTTCCAATCGACATGTGGCGAGGGAACCTTCTCTTCATCTTCATATTGCACCAAAGCCGCTTCCTTCTATGACGCCAAGCTATATTTCGCATCTTTGAGAGTGGTGATCCACCAAACGTAGGTGGTTTGGTCCTCTTGAACAAGGCAAACTTTGATTTGTGAATAGGTGGCGTGGATTGTGGTTGTAGGGGCATTGATTTTGGCATCGATAACATTCATCTGTTGTATCATTGTCCGCATGAGCCGGGTTTGAGTGGTGAATAATCGATCCAAATTCGAATTGTCACTATCAGTGCGGTGGGCGGTGCTGGTCACAATCTACTTTATTACTAACACCAGTAGTAGCAATCAGATCGACTTGAATCGCCTCGAAATCATCTGTTGTTATCGGTCCTTTCCATCCGCTGACCACTCCAGGCTTAGTTAAGAGGGAAAAGCAAAGATAAGGTTCAAGAATACTAGTGCAGGGAGCAGTCTAACCCAATAACTTATACAAACATTATTAAAAACTTGGTATGGTTGCTTACAAAAGCTTAAAAGCTATGCAACGCATCGCACACCGAGCAACCAAGGAGAAAAAAAAAACCAAATTAACCTAAGCACACAACAATCTATCGTCTAAAAGGGTAACACTTCTATCTTAGATCGACGCAACTCTTCACACATGAGTCTCAATCGCCACCAAAGTACTAGTTCTTCTAACTTCGAACACGCCATCGATCCACTTCTTTTCCTTGAGCTCGACGATTCCTGTCTTCACGATCTTTAGGATCAGCAGCAAGACACCCAAGATTTCTCCTTAAGTGTGAAACATCGTTAACTACTTAGAACAACTCAGGTAAGATTTTTATTTAAACCAGTGGGGAAAGAAGAAGAATTTAAGCAAAAGGGGAAAGAATGGAAGAATAAGATAAGTCAAGAACTTATTATTCTTTCAAGTTGAATTTTCTCATTTAGAAAATACTTTTGAAGCTCCTAAGGAACGGCCAAACTATCGAGGGTCAAGACCTACAGTCAATATGGCTCTGATACCACCTCTGTCGGGACCCGAATATGCAAATCCGGACCCTCTGTGTATTCAGCACTAGTCCAGGATCACGCTAGTGCACACAGTCTCAACATTGATGAAATATCACAATCATACACAGCAAAATAATAAACAAAGACTTCATTTATTAATATAGAACTATTGAACGACCTTAAGGTCAAACTTACACTTGCGAGGCCTTGGTGTCTTCAACTCAAATTAAATAAATAGCAGCGGAATGAAGAACGTCGACGAATCCCATCAATATGCCACATGCAACTGACAAGGTTCAACTCCTAGATATTCGCCCCCTCGTGGAACTTCTCCTCCTTTGAAGTTGTAGTCTTCTCCTCAACTGATGATTTTGTTGATGTCAAGGGTGAGTACATAAAGCACTCAACAAGTTGTGCACAGAATGCAATTCTAATATAACTATATGCCAGGCTTATTCCAAGGAATGGCTTATCATGGTTATTTTGCAAGAAAGCAAAGATTTGAGAACAATTACAAGAAATAGATTGTAAAGACAATAAAACAAATAATCGTAATAAATAGATTCAAGATTTCTCAAGTAAACCAAGTTCCAATCCTTAATCAAGTTCCAACTTACCATGGCAACCTACCATCCATCCCAAGTTTTGTTTTGCAAAAGTCTAACCCTTAATCAGTAATTCCGAGCATTGCTCAATACCATGAGCACGGCTATTCGAATAGTTTTACACTCTGCAGAGGTTATGCACTTTACCCACACGACATGATCGTCTCTTAGTGCCATGCAATTAACACACTTCCTTTGGTGTGTCGGCAGAGAGATCATGACAAAGCCTTTACAAAGCTCGCTTAACCCAAGATTACCCACGAGGTTTCAACATCAAGGGTTAAACCACCACGACAGGGCCCCTCTTGCGCCATGTGAGTTAATCCGTACACCCGGACTCACACCGCCAATGGTAGTACCAAGCTAAAACATTACTAATTAATCACCAGGTGTCCCATTCCGCACATGTGGTTGCAAGAGAGACTCAGTCAAAGGCTTGCAAGGTTAAGTCCTTAAATGACCAAGGCAAGACTTCCACATACCCCGCCAATCTCGCCCACCTTGGCACGCTGCCCTTACCACTTGCCCCAATCTAAATCATTACCACCCGGTTGATTACCAAGCACCACGTGCCACCAACATTTCAATCTAGTTGTGTGACCTCCTCACCACGACAACTTAATATCACTGTGTGACAACACATGACACACCAATTCATAAACATTATTCCATATTCCATTAGTCAAGATTAAGTATCAACATTCGGACACATGTGATGACGTGGCATGGCTAAGCAATCTACGACGGTCTAACCAGCCCATGTCGATTATCAATATTAACCAACTATTAATTAACCATCCTAGGGTGACAATTAGATCATGGCATACAATGGCAAGGTAGGGTATAGATCAAATTGGTATAATAGCTAAGTCCAAATTTAATTTGAAATAATTGTATAATTGAAATAATATGCAATAGGGTAAAACAAATATAGCAATTTTATAAACATGGGTTCAATATGATCAAAGCACAACTTGCCTGGCCCTTGCGATTTTTACTGTTCTTTACTCTTTATCTTTAATTCTTGATCTTCGATCTTTACCTTCTTGATCTTCAGCTCCTTAGAACAACTTTCGGACGATGCGTCTAACGATTAAAGAAGAAGCAAATACAAACCAACTCAAAAGATAAATCAAATAAAATCCAAATTGAGAACGGATAGTACTGGATCACGAAGGCTTAGATGAATTTAGGAACTTGAATGGATTAGATCAGATATTAGACAAAAGAGAACAAACTTCCTAATACACCAAAAGGAAAAGATCGATAATCGAGAAAGAAAGAATAATATTCCAAAGAATATTTATTCTGAAGTTATTATCTTGATTGGATAGACAATGACATATGGGCTCTCGATCTATAAACCGGGTCCATAAAGATACGTTAGTTTGCAATGAACTAAACTGATGCTTAATGATGACTTTTGCTGATTAAACAGATACACAGTCAAACAAAAGTAAGATAGACTAATAGATTAGATATGGCACAAGGATATGACATATGGCCAATGGTCTATCGACCAAGTCCACAAATAACTTCTAGGTCAATGGCAGATTAGATTTCAAGAATAGGACATGGACAAGCGGGGTTGACATTCATGCGTTTCGATTTGAGATCAGTCATACGTCGATCAAGATGCTTGATGATGACAAGGCAGCGAGGAAATGAAGACAAGGCTAAACTCATAGGTGATGGGGTTAGATTACAATAAGGCGATAGAGAGGATGATGATATTGCACTAGAGCTTTTGCGAGCATGCATACATGCGAAGATAGCGAAGCAACGACAGGACACTCATACAAAGATGAGATGTCGATTGTCGTACAACGATATGGTAGCAAGGATATGATATGGCTCAGGATTGATCTGCGAGTTGCGAGGTTTATATGACATGATGCATCATCAGCGACAGATTGGACACAAGGTTCAATTAGGGTTTGAGAGAAACGACTCGCGGAAAGATCCATTTGGCATAGGGATAGGATAGGTAGGGTTGGCTCTGCGATAAAAGATTACCAAGGGTGGCTAACCGAAACACGAACCGATAATAAAAGAACTGGATCGAACGACGACGGGTAGATTCTAGAATATGGCATTGATGGCAACCGAAGATCAAATGAATTCTAAAGATGAGCAAACCGGAGAATGATGGCCTACTGGACATGATGACACGACCAAGGCGAACTAAGATGGTTGGCGGCAAAAGACGGTATGCAGATCGACGAAAGGCGCGCTAACGAATATAAAAATTTTCGGTAGATGGAACAGCAAAGGGGAAGTGAGCACCACGTATAACACGGCGAGACGAGCTCAACGGTATAAGCGGATTTGGCGGCAACCCAATGGACAGATCACAAACTGCTGATGAACGACTGCTAAAGCTAATAGATCAAACGGCCATAACTATTAAAATAATGGATGAAACCTAACCAAAATTTACAGAGAGCTATCTGGGATCATTTGGCACAATATGACGCGAACGGATCTGAGTTTTACCTTCTGGATCAACGGGAACGCGCGACGAAGTTTTCATTCAGACACGACGCGATCGATCGGGAAGATTGAATTTTCTGCAGCAATCCCATGGAAAAAACCTTGAGTTATGGTAAGCACCAGGTAGAGGACATCAAGATGAGTCTACAGAATAAATTTCACGGTCAAACTCGCAAAAACGAAGGAGAACGGGCGACGGCAAGATTCGAGATTGAACGGCCGTAACTTTAGATTTGCTTGGTGAAACTGCACCAAATTTGGTGGAGAGGTAGATGGGACCATATGGCACGAGATGACGCGAGCGGATTTTAGAAAAACTCACCAGAATGACGGGGAACGCGATGCCAAGATCGGTCGGTGAGGGCGGCGCCCCGGAAGACGACGGCTGCGGTTTTTTATGTTTGAGAGGTGCTCTGGGGATTAGGGGTGCGTGGGAGGGGTCTTAGGACACTTATATAGGCTAGGGAGTCGTGCCATACAAGAAAACACGAAGAAAAATCGGATTTGGATTGAAAACGGATCGGATCGAACACCTAGCGCGCAATGAACGATGACGGGTGACGTGGCGCATCTCAGTGCGTCGGATGGAGATCGGAAGGCTGAGGTTAGGCGATGACGTGGCCGGTTCTGGAGCTGCCACGTCGATTTAGCCCAATTTCCGAATTAAAATAATTCCAGAAATTAAAGTAATTCATTTAGTGCAATAAAAATACCAGAAAAATTCTAAAAAAATTCTAGAAAATATTTTAAGATATTTGGAGATCGAATAAAATATTTTTAACCAAACTTTATTTAAAATTTTGCAGTATTTAGTTAAATTTAACAAAAGGCTTAATTTAAATTAATTCCAAATAAATAGGAAACGAACTCCGAAAAATCTTTAAAAAATTACAGAAAATTCCTTGAAGCACAATGAACTCAAATAAAACTAAATTTATTTTAATTGAAGTTTATATTAGTCAAATTTAATTTATTTAGCATTAGAAAATTTCAAATTAAGCTTTATTAAAGAGAGAAAATCCGCGGGGATTTTTGGAAAGATAAACTAAACAAAAGATTTTTGAAAACCCAAATTTTGGGTTGTTACAGGTTGTGATGATCAAGATGATCTTGGATATTCTCATACTTATCGCAGCAAGCAAGAACACAAGAAACAAAAAAACTCAAACGCGATCTACAAAGATTTCTCAAAGGTTAAGCAAAGAGATCGAGTTCTTGCAAAAGATTGCCTAGATGATGAGGATATGATCTGAAGAAGATTCATCCATCAATCAATCATTCTTGGCTTAAAATCCACAAACATTTAGAAGAAGGGGAGGCAAATCCAAATGTGCGGAAAGTAAATTGCAAGAATTTAAAGTATAGAATTTAAATGTTGAATTTAAGACATAATGTAAATGCTGAAATTAAATTCAAAAAGGTAAGAACGAAAAAATTTTATTTCTCAGGAGAAATGTTTACAAAGCCTCACACAAGATGTAAAAGCTCAAAGGAGCACACAAAACCTTCAAAAGAGGAGAACTACCCCTACCCCTCTATTTATACTACTCTTGAGTCATCCTCCATCTTTGGATGAGTTCTACTTAGCCTTTAAGTAACCTCATCAAGGGTTGAGATTCACTCAAGCAAACTTGACCGCTACTATATCCTCTAAACCGTAATCCAACGTCTCTCCTTGATCCGAACAAACCTATGTTAGCATATCAGTCGTTCACTTGTCTTCTAAGCTCGCAGCGACTCCATCTCCGGTCATCCTTCGACGATCCCTGACCATTTAGACCTTCAACGCACCTCGCCTAGTTCCGGTCATCCTCCGCCTCAGTAAGACTTAGCACCGTCGTCCTACAATCATAAAAAACAAGAAAACCAATCACATAGCAATGTTCAAAATGATATATAATAACTATTCAATTGCTAAAAATAAATTATATTTCTAACTCAAATACAATCAAATACTCATCAACAACATGATTAAACCTCCCCGTATTCTTTCAGTATATGTCGAACAGGTTTTCTTTCATATCTGGGAGGACATCGCTGCAAGGAGAAAAAGCCTGTCAATTATCTTATTAGCTTTGGCCTCGGTTGTTTCATTGTTGATCTTCTTGCTGTTAGTGTTTACCGTAGTTCTTTTGTTTCTTTGTGTTGTTCTTCTCTAGGGACTTGCTTTGCCTTCTCTCGGTAAATTGATGTACCGTATCTTCTTCTTAACAGTGATCGGCAGAGCTCCCACCGACTGCTTTTTTTTCTTCCGTATGTATGTACATACACACTTAAACAAATATGTTATACCTCTTTATTACTTCCGTATAGTTAATACCAATTTTAAAATATTCCAATGAGATATGGTTGAAAAGATTTCATTGGATCCCTTTATTTTTGATATATATATATCCTTTTTTATATAAAAATGAGTATTGTTGGGGATCGGAAAGCCTGGCGCGCGTCCCCCTGACACGTGTCCGTTCCCCTCTGCGTGCCCGGTGATCTGCCTAAGCCCCAGCAGAGACGTCTCGATCTACGCCCGGGCGCCGAAAGCGATATTACGGCTTGAATCCGACCAAAGGTTTCAAGAGGCCACCGGGAACCTCTCCGAGCTCTTCCCCGACCTCGCGGGCCGGGCTCCCGACCTCCGCAGAATGGGACGGGTCCCCGACCACCAAGCCGGGCTCCCGACCTCCGCAGCGGGACGGAGTCCCCCAACTCCGAACAAGCCAAAGCAACCCCGCCAAGGGCCGCGTGTCAAAGCCTCCACCTGCCAACAGCCACGTGCCCCACAGATGGGGTCAATCGAAGTGACTATACAAGAGCCGTGGCCATCTCCCAAGATGGTTTAATGATCGCCAAGTCATGCTCCCGACCCCATCACCGGCCACATACAAGACGAAGACACGCTCTCCCGAGGCAACACCCACGCCATGCGCAAAGAACGCCAACACTCGTAAGGTTCGCAGAGGCGTGCACGCCGCGTTTCTCGGGAAATACCTAACCGCTCGACCAACTATACTACCGACCAAAGATGGGCGAGACGGGCGGTGATCGGGCCGCAGAACGAAGGACCAAGCTCCTAGTGTAGGTCACCTCGTCCTCTCCCAACTCTCGATGTAACCTGCCCCTTCCTTCCGTATAGAAGGAGGCAGGAACCCCCCTAGGAGGGGGATCGAACCCATCTCGCTAAGCCATTAGCACTCTCGTTTGTAAACTTGGTGCAGTCATCTGTACTAAAGGGAATACAACGCCACCACACGAACTGGAGTAGGAGTTCGGCCCGAACCAGTATAAACCTTGCGTCTCCTGTTTGGCTGCACAGGTTCCCCTGTTTAGTGTGCCCACCGAAGGTGCCACCCAGACGAACGAAGCTCTGGGCCTTGCCCTCCGTACGATCCTCCCCCCTCTTTCTTTGCGGTCGATGTTCCTGATCGTCGACAGCTGGCGCCCACCGTGAGGCCCGAAGTTTCTTTCGTCCAAAATTCGTCATCTTGGCGAGCTCAACACCTCCAGCTCCACTACCAGCATGTCACGAACGGCGAGCTTGGGCTCGGACGCTGTCCCCGAGTGCCAAGGCTCCACATCCATGCACTCGCCATCCTTGCCGCCACGCGAACGCCATGCCTTCGCAGCCGACGGACGTGAGGCAACCCCTGGGGCGGACGACGGTGGCTCGGAAACCCCTCGGGAGGCGCATCGGCTCGCCCAGGTCGCCATCGACCAAGCCATCGCCGCCATTCGGCGAGAGGGGCATGGTACGACCCGCTCCCGGCCCGCCGGTTTGGCCTCGCCGTCCGCATGAACGCCTAAGAGCGCTGGGCCATCGCCGGTCATGGCCGACCCGCCGGGCCGACGGCCCTCTTCCGACGGTCCTCGCCGAAGAGCTCAACAAGGCGACCGACGGCGTCACACCCGGCGGCAAGCAAGCTCTGGCCCGAATCCCGCCCGTGATGGCCAGCCACTGCCACGTGATCATCGGCCGCTTCACCGGCAGGATCCCCGCCCTCGAGCTCGCACCCCAACGCCATCTTCACCGCCTCCCCGACAGGAAGGGGCGGCGCGTGGGCTCGCTCATCCTAGGGATCAGGAAGCGAGTCTTCGACGAGCTCGGTCGCCGCGGTCGGGCATGGGTGGATGAGCTCCCCGCAGTCCTTTGGTCTGTCCGCACCTCGACCAGCCGAGCAACGGGGGTAAGCCCTTTCCAGCTCGTCTTTGGGGCCGAGGCTATCCTGCCGCCCGAGGTCGCGCTCCATTCCACTAGGACGAGCTCGGTCGACCATGTCGACCTCGAGCAGGAGCGGTCCCTCGACCTTGCCTTGGCGGAAGAAGTGAGGTGCCGCGCGCTTCTGCGCTCGGTGCGCTACCTGCAAGATCTCCGTAGACGTGCTGCCCAAGCCGTCCGACTCAGGGGCTTCCGCTTCGGGGACCTGGTCCTACGACGGATCCAAGATCGCTCCCACACCAACAAGCTGTCCCCGCTGTGCGAGGGCTCCTTCAGAGTCGTCTCAACAAGCCGCGCAGGGTCTTACCGTCTGGCGGTCCCCGATGGCAGGGAGCTCGCGAGCTCGTGGAACGTAGGCCAGCTCCGGAAGTTCTACGTCTAGCGCTGCTCTTTCACCCTTCATTAAGTTAAGGTGCCTCTTTCTTTGTTGCTGTGTTCGTTCCTGTATTCTGAATTCTGGCACCTCAGGGCATGCCCGAGGCTCTCGTGTTGCCATCCCCTGGTCCGGCCCAGGTTCGTGGCCATAGTAAAGTTTTCTTCCGATTTTCGTGCTAATCTCTTTCGATTTGTAGAAGGGTTGGTGTTCCGTCACGACGCTTAAGTTGCGATCCTTCTGGCCGGTCGCGCCATCTTAGCGCCCCTGACGCGGCGCCTCGCCCATCCCTTTAACCGAGTAAATTCTTCTTAGACGCCGGCGGCCCGACTCGCGGCGTGGCTATAAGGGCAACCATAAGGCCACGCGGCGGGCTCGGCCCCGAGCGCCCATGCGTGTTCTTTCTTGCGGCGCACCGGGTCACGTTCTCTAGGTTCGCCTCGGGGATGAACAACCCGAGCACAGGCATTCCTGGGATCGGGGCCGCGTAAGGCGATCGTTATCGGGTAAGCCGCCATTCCCCGGCCGCCAACCATTGAACGTTCTCGAGGGCGCCCGAGCCCGATGACTTTTCCCTGCTCAGAGGTCGCAGATTTGGGATTCACCACCGGGATGACTCTATCGTTCTAAGCCGACCTTTCCCGGGGCGGGTGGCTGTGTTCGAATCTCTAAACCGCCCTCGAGGGTCTTGCCGAGCTCGATGCATTCTCGAGCTCACGAGTCAAACCTAAGGCCTAAAATCTGGTCCACCGAGCTATCCCAGCCGGTCACCGAGTTGTGCCCAAACACTGTATCGCCAGTGAGGCCTCGGTGAGGACCACGCTCTCGGGTTCGCCTCGGGGATGCGGTGTCCCGAGCCCGACGCATTCCCTGCTCTGAGGTCGCAGAAAACGATCCTTATCTGAGTAAGTCGGCTATTCCCTGTGTTATCGACCGTGGACGTCCTCAAGAAGTGCCCTGTGCCCGATGACATTTCGGCACCTGAGGCCACGACCCTAAGATTACCACGTGGATGATCTCGGCCGCAATAAGTCGCTTTGCGCAACAAGTCGACTTATTCCCGCAGCCAAATTATCGAGATATGTCAACCCGAGTCGTGCACCGACCCGAGTGATTTCGGGCAAGGCCTCGCTGAATCAACATCGTGCATCGACACTCTGTCACCTAAACTGTAATTCGGGCAAAAGGCGGTAGGCCTCGCTGCGAAGGTCCGCAGAACGTGCTCGCCACGCCACGTATCGATCCAAGATCGTCGAATTCTTCCAAGAAATAGCCCGCACAAAGCACGCAGTGACGACACGTAACGACAAATAAGCTAAGTTCTCCGAAAAAACACAACTCTATAAAGCTTAGCATAAAGTTGTTTTATCTTTACAAGGGGGAATCTTTCACCCCCGGACCCATCTGCTAACTCTAAAGTTCACAGAGACATGTCTCAAAGTAGTTTTTCCTGCTCAAGGCCTGAAACCTCCGCCGCAAAGACGAGGACCTCTGATTCGCCTTGTCAACTGGTCGCGGTTGCCTTGAGCCGGGCCAAGGCGTCTTTCCCACCGAGCCACTGCGCGCCTTCTCTCCAAGACTAGCATTCCTGGCCTCGGCCTCAGCCACCTTGGTTTCTGCTCCGGTGGCCCTCGTCTCCAACCCCGCGACCGTTTTCTCGAGCTCGGCCGCTTTGGCCTCGAGCTCGGAGGAGGGCCCCTCGCCATGCGATTGCCTCGGCGAGGGCCGAGATCTCGAGCTTGAGGCGCTGGATCTCCGCCGACGCGCCGCGGTCCTCATCAAAGACGCCCCGCGCCTCGACGGACCCGTGCAAGGGTCTCTCCGCCTCCTCCGCCCCTTGATGGCTTCAGAGCGCTATGGTGTATATCTCTGGGCCACGCTCCCGCCGCCTCGACAACAGGCGAGCTCGAGGGCTTGGGCCTCCTCAGCGCGAGATTTCCTCTTGACCGCGCGACACGGCGGCTTTAGCTCGGCGATGTCCTCTCGATTGGCCTCGAGGGCACCGTGATAAGGGCCAAGGCGAGCACATGTTCGCGCGCAATGTTGTACCCCCGGGAAACCAGCCGCAGACCCCATTCCTTCGACTTCCCCGTCCACGAGGCCCCTGGGCTTCCTGGGCCCGTCCGGGAAAACAAAATGGTGAAGTCCAAGTATGTGTCCCGATGGGGGAATCCCTCTTCAAACAAGACATCAGACTCAAAAGCGCCTAGAGTCTCAGACCGCTTCTTGAGCCTCAGGGGCTGGTTGTCGGGATCGGACACTGGCGCAAGGCCCCTCGACACGCGTCTGCTCCCTCTCGTGCCCGGGACTGTTCCTAAGCCTGTGCAAAGACGTCTCGATCCACACGCCTGGCGCCGAGCGCATTACAGTCACGGATACGACCAAAGGTCTCAAGAGGCCACCGGGACCTCTCCGAGCTCTTCCCGACGGCGGACCTCTCCGAGCTCTTTCCCGACCTGGCGGGCGGGCTCCCGACCTCCGCGGGACGGGTCCCCGACCACCAAGCCAAGGCAACCCCGCCAAGGGCCGCGTGTCAAAGCCTCCACCGCCAACACCCACGTGCCCTACTGGATGGAGTCAATCAAGTGACTATACGAGAGCAGTGGCCATCTCCCAAGATGGTTTAATGATCGCCAAGTCATGCTCCCGCCCCATCACCGGCCACATACAAGACGAAGACACGCCTCTCCCGAGGCAACACCCACGCCATGCGCAAGCAACGCCAACACTCGTAAGGTTCGCAGAGGGCGTGTACGCCGCTTCCGGGAAATACCTAACCGCCTCGCCAACTAGACTACCGACCCAAAGATGAGCGAGACGGGCGGTGATCGATCGCGAGCGAACGGGACCAAGCTCCTAGTGTAGGTCACCTCGCCCTCTCTCAACTCTCGATGTAACTCGCCTTCCTTCCGTATAAAGGAGGCGTGAACCCCCCTAGGAGGGGGATCGAACCCATCTCGCTAATCCATTAGCACTCTCGTTTGTAAACTTGGTGCAGTCATCTGTACTAAAGGGAATACAACGCCACCACACGAACTGGAGTAGGGTTCGCCCAACCAAGATAAACCTTGCGTCTCTGCTTGGTCGCATTGTGTTCCCCGCTTAGTGCGCCCGCCGAAGGTGCCACCCGGACGAACGAAGCTCTGGGCCTTGCCCTCCGTACGATCCTCCCCCTCTTTCTTTGCGGTCGACGGTCCTGATCGTCGACAAGTATATACATAAATTATGGTATAAAAAGTGAACTTTAATAGTATTTTTTATGGAACTCGCTTTAGATTTATCTTGTAACCATTTTTAGAATATGATCAAAAGTATAAACATCTATAACTTGTTTGTTTAAGCGGTTTTGAGAAGTGGGAATTCGTACCCAGGAGCATGAAACCGTTTTTATATATAAATGGTAACTTATCTAGGGTAAACCTACCTTAGGATGTTATCCATGCAATCTTCAACGTGACCATTCGATCTGCACTCAATGCAGGAGATAGAGGTGAGATTGACTCCCAACCATTTAAGACATTTTTGTAGTCCATCCCGTCTAGATCGTATGGTTCACGTTGAGTGTAGCATGGGTAATATCTTAAGATGAGTTTACACTGGATATGTTGCACACACATATATATATAACTCATAGGAGTACATGCTCCCACTTCCAATATATTATTTAAATAATTGTGTTATACTCCTAAATAACTTTTGGTATACTTAAACACTAATTTAAGATACTCCAATATGACATTGTTGAAAAAAGTTCATCAAAGCCTTTTATTTTTGTTATATATCTTTTTCCATATGTAAAAATGAGTATATACACAAATTGTGCTATAAAAAGCGGACTTCAATGAAATTTTTCATGAAACTCACTTTGGAGTATTTTATAATCATTATTAAAGTATGCTCAAAATGATAAAAATATATAATTTTTTGTTTAAGCAGTATATGCAAAGTGTGAGTATGTATGTATGTGTGTATATGTATATATATGTATATATGTATGGTAACGCTAATATGCGCTTACGAGCAAGTTAAGCTATTCCATGTGCTAATTAAAACATACAACAAAGTGATCGGTAGCGGACGGCCTAAAAAAACAACTCGGGCCCAAAACTCCCGCATCCCGTAGTATGTAAAAGAATCCCGTATTCTTCAAAGCGAGTGTTTCTGGACATGTAACTTTTTAATCGCTATTAACTCGTAGCTGGTTATACAATAAAATACGAAACAATTTATGACCAGAATGTGGTCGCGATGTCTGGCGAACTAGAAACTAAAAGAAATGACAAACGTTCCTAAGGATAAAGCGGTATAAATGTTTTGTTTAAACAGTACATGAGAAGTAGGAGTACATACTGTCGATGCCTAACTGAGGCGGAGCTGGGCCTCGGGCCACTGGGGCCTGGGCCCGAGGCCCAGCTCAAATAATAATGCAAAAATACTGTATATATCTATTTGGGCCCGAGGCATAATCTTGGCTTGCCCAGCCCAAGCTTGCCCAGCGTTATGCCCAATCAAGAAGGCTGAGCGGTGAGAAAAAGCTGCGAAATGCAAACTACAAACCCTAGCCACAGCCAGTACCATGCCACCGCGCTCTTGGCCTCCCGACCGAGCCTCAGCCACGCCACCACCGATCCCGACCTCGGTACCGAGCCTCGCCACGCCACCGCCGCTTCAGCCCCGCCCAGCCCTCGAGCCAAAGCGCTACCACCGCCCCGCCGGCCGCTCGCGCCGAGGCCACGCCACCGCCGCCTCGACCTCCTGCCGTGCCGAGGCCATGCCGCTGCCGCTCCCGCCCCCGCTGGTCGAGGCAACACCGCCACCGCTCTGGACTCCTCCGGTCGAGGCGACACCGCCGCCGCCCGACTCGGCCAAGCCTTCGATAGTCCGACCGCCCTTCGCCCGCGCCCACACCACGGCGCATGCTCACCGCCCGACTCGCAGAATCGATGCCGCGCCGCCGCCGCTCCTCGGCCGTCGGCCGCCGCCCCGACCACACTCCGCCTTGGGCCCACGCCACACCCTCTGCGGCTCTGCCGACTGCCCGCCCGTGCAGTCCACACTTGCGCCACGCCCTCTGCTGCTCCGGTATTGTTTGAAACTTTGAATCATTCTTGATTTCTTTCTAGAGGTTTTGATTTTGGTATCAAGATAGCTCGATTCCATATACATATGCCATACATGAAGGAATCAGCATAAAAAATGGGATCTGTGAGGGTTAATTATGAGTGTAGTTTTTTGTTGTATCTCCATGTGGGTAGTATTTGGCATTAGTTTTTGTCGCTTAGTTTTCGGCCCGAGGCTTGACAAAATTCTGGCTCCGCCACTGATGCCTAAGACCTAGGAACCTTTAATCGAGCTTATGAAAATATGATTTTGGGCTCATAGTAAACAAGATGAGAAAAACCATGTATAGGATTATTTATTTATTAGCCAAGCGGTTTTATAGTGTATACAGATTATAAAATAATTACAATTATCTACTCTGATTGCGAATGCTGATTGCTAATTACTTATTCTAGTTGGAAATTGCACTAACAGTATGGATCGGCTCTCTATTTATATCGGTTGAAAAGACAGCAGTTGCTCTCCAAAAAGCGTCATGGAACCGAGAGATGTCTTACCATCAAATTGTGTCTTCTCGTCAAAGGATGCATTTTCGAGAGATAACTTCCAGGTAGTTGTACGCATCTATCCACACAGAGACATGTGTAAGGGTAACTGCTTGTTCCTGACCAGTTCTCTGGTCGGGATAGCTATTTCACCGATCGGGAACGACTAGTGTGAAGCAATGCTATGGACTATTTTGACTGGATTGGTCGGAGGCTTGACCGACTGAATATGCGCATGCTTGATTCTAAATTATGAGTTTTTACGGGTCTATTAATAGAGTATGGTTTCGATCCGTTGATGATCGAAATAGAAGATAGGCTTTTTAATCCTCACCACGTACTCTTAAGAGTATGAAACCAGTGGGTTATTCAGTACGTTAAGAGGACCTTGACATTAACTGGTCATGAAAAGGTGCAAAACTACAAATAGTACAATCAGTGGAGTGCAGGAAGTGGCTATTTGAAGACAATCAGTTCTACATTACTGACGATGATTAAAAGCCTATTCCTTATCTAGGCTATCTACAGCTAGAAAACATACTTTTTAATGGGCCTGTAATCCGTAAAGCTCATAATATAGAACGAGGCCCACGCATAGTTGAACAGTTGTCTCCGACCAATTTAAGTAAGATAACCTTTACATTGCTTAACTCTGGTCATCCCTGACCAGTGAAATAAACCCCGCGACCAGTGAAATTGGTCGGAACAAGCGGTTGTCTCCACATATGTTTCCGTGTAGATAGCTATCAGACAGGTACACATAACTACCTAGAAATTATTACTGGAAAAGGCACCTTTTGACAAGAAGACATCATTGAGCGAGAAGGCACATTTTGACTACACGACGCTTTTTGGGGAACAACTGCCTATTCTTCATCTGATATAAATAAAAAGCCCATTCGCACTATCCAAAAACAGTGGCAATTGTAATTGTAATTAGACTTCCGATTCTTAGACAGAAAATTTGTAATTCTTGTACTCTGTTAAGCCGCTTTGCTAATAAAGAAGCAATCTCTATGATCCTTTCATGATTTTGTTACATTAAAAATCTATCTTCATATTTTTATAAGCTCGACTAAAAAAATCTAGGTTTTGAACGTCAACAGTTACAATTAACAGAATTGCTATGGCCCATACGTCCCGATCTTATCGGTCCCTATCATACAACTACCCTACCAATTTAGTAGTCCATTATCACATATAGCCCATCACAAAGACAAAACTTTCTTTCTGCCCAAGCTCATCTGCTTCTGCTCACATCCATATAGGCATGGACAAACTTTGAGTTCGATGTCACTAGGGCAGCCAGAGCTTCGTGTGCTCTATCACTATGGCTTCCGCAAGCTCCATCTGTCTCCTCAAACTCCGTCGTCCATCTCGAGGGCACAAGTATTCCGTAGTCATCGGAGCGTGGCCTCCTCGATCTTGCCCGCACAAGGCCTTCGTCAGCTCCACCACACTAGCCATAGCCTCCACGAGCTTCATCTACCACCATGAGTAGTACTAAATGCTCCGTAGGCACTACGGCAAGGACTTAGTGAGATGTGTCTTGGCTAGCCGAGCAAGCCCCTGGGCTTCCTATCTGAGGCGCCGCTGCCCCTTTCTTTCACAATTTTTGCTACTGTTGCTATCTATGCATGTAACATCCAAAATTTTGCATTTTTATTAAATTTAAATTGTTTAAATTTTTACTTAGAATTTTCCTGATTTTTATGGATTTTATAAATCCTTTTTGCCATTTTCAGTTTTATAAAAAGAATTTCTGCAGAAAATTTAAAATCTTAAAATTTCCGAAAATAATTTTATTAGGTTAAAAATATTCCATAGTATTTTATAGAATTTTTTCAGAATTTTTATAAACTTTCTACTAGTTTTCCTGAACCTAATTATTTTTAAGCATTTAAAAATTAATTACAGAGTTATAAATAATAATATTATATTATTTTAAAATATTTATTCGTGCTTTATTTTCTGAAACGGTTGTCCTTGAAAATTCACAAATTTATGATGATTTAATTGCAATTTTTATGAATTTTCAGTGGAAAATTAATTGCTTTAGGATTAATTATTTATGTACTGTTCATCAAACCCGATCCGTTTACTCCGCCCCACCCGTAATCAACAGTAGACCCACTTAGACCCAACCCGCATTTAAAACCAACCGTTTCAAGTATTAATTCGGGCGAACCCGTTACTATTCTAGCGATATCTCTATTGAGTGTTTCCCGACGATCCGTTGGTCTGATTGCCCTATATATTTATTCACATATTCCTTTACCCATTACCTACACACAAAAATTTGAGTTTTTGGAATCCAACCTCTGGATCTCCCTGCGCAAGCCCGTCTTTTCGAATTCCGGCGAACATTCGGCGAGCTCTCCCGACCACTCCCGACCTCCGTTCGACCTGAAATTATTACTGGAGATTTCTCTCGGTGTCCTCTACATTGGATAAAATAATATTTTAAAAATTCCCACCGGAGCACCGCCGACAACCATTTCTTTTCTAAGTCCGACGAGAGGTCAATTTTTGGAATTTCACAATTTTCTATGAGATTCAAAAGGTCTGATCTCCTTCGTTATATGTTTAATTGACCTCATTTTTCATCCTAATCTCATATAAAATTATAATGTACCTATTTATTCTAGTTTTGTTTTTTATTTGAATTTATTTAGATTTTATTTGAATTTGGTTTATTTGTATTGTATAGTTTTCAGAGAGCCGAAAGGACTTGCTACCGACGATCTTGATCAGCTACCCTTCGTCCAAGGCAAGTTACATCCTTGAAGATGTTGATCCCAAAATTTAAAATTATATTTTGATTTAAATTATTGCATGCATAGTTTTTATCAATTAATTTAAATCCCAGTTTTAAATGATTAGTTACTCTTAATTGTTATGACCTCAATTGACTTTGATATATTTATACCTTGTCACCTTAGACCAAAATATCATTGATTGATACATTATTGAAGTATTAACTGATGCTATATAGTAAATGGCTTAACATGAATTTAAGACTTTTGGGGGATTTATGCCAAACCAAGATTTTTGTTGAAAATAAAGTTATTCCTCAGGGTCGGTGAACAATGAAATGTTATGAAAGATGATGTTATTTTAAAGAAAGTGAAAATGTGGTTTAGACTGGATGAGAATGGTTGACAGGTGGGTGCGCGAGGCACGAGGGTTGTGGAAAGCTCGTCTAGTCAATTAAGAACCGGTCTGTGTGCTGCTGAATGTAAAGTGTTACCGTACTACCACAAGTCTGAAATGGGACAGACCTGGCTATTTATATTGCGACATACCATGGACAGTCGTGCCATCAGGTTGAAAGTGGAAGTGGGTGTAAGGCTGTAACTCGGCGCAAGAGGGGGGCTTCTCGACTCGACGGTTTAACCCTACCGATGGTGAAACCTTAGCAAGCATGACTACGTAGATAGAGCTTTATAGGGGTCTTGTCATGATTTTCTGTCAACACACTAAAGGAAGTGTGTAGTTTGCAAAAGGAGATAATCATGTCTTGTGGGTAAAGTTGTACAATCTCTGCAGAGTGTAAAACTAATCGATTAACCGCCCCCACGGTCATGAGCATGTCGAGCAAGCCTTTCGCAGATTAGATTTTGATTTTTCAAAAATAGTTTCAAAAAAGTGGTTTATAAGTGGAGAGAGTCCACGTGGGAAAATTTGAGATGAAACTCCAGGTTGGAGCCGTGTTGAAAATTTCATTAAAACTCAGTTTTTACTATATTAATTACGCATTGAAATTACTTATTGTATTTGAAATACCGTTTTATGCTCAAATTAACCATATTATGCCTTCCTTTGTGACCCTTCATTAATTCTGCATTTACTGTGTAACTTGCGAAGTACTTTTGTACTCACCCTTACTTACTCTGTTGAATCATAGGAGTTCTACGACGGTGTGGACGAGATGGACTAGACCGCTTCTCAATCAATTGCCTGTGGCAGATTTACTGGGCCCTAGTACTTCTTTCTGTCTTCCGTTGTGTTAATTTATTCGGCCCGTGTGCCGTTTTTATTGTAAAATCTTATTATTAATAAAATACGTTGTATATGTTGTGATAACATTTCTACTGTGTGTATTAGCTTTTTTTTACTAGTACATGATACGCAAAGGATTTCGGAAGTGTTTTTCCAGGGAGAGGATCCTCCTCTAGGTAGGCTTTGGTTGCAAATGTTTTGTCGAATTATTGCATCATCTTTCTTCAATTGTTGCACACACTACTACAGAACGGCACATCACTATCGCTTTATCCGTATCGGTTCTTAAGTTTTTAGGAAAAAACGATTGTGATAAATAACTTCGGAGAGGTGTTAGTCATAATCACTATCGGTTCTAAGATTATAACTGATTGTGATGTAACATTGGGCATATCACTATCGGTTCTAAACTAAAAACCGATAGAGATGTGAATGGTCATCACTATCGGTTCCAACAAACAAAGTGATAGTGATGATCACATCCACATCACTATCGGTTCCTTTGATAAAAGCGATAGTGATGTGCATATACATCACTATCGGTTCTAAGAAAAGAAGTGATACTGATGTGCACGTGATCATCACTATCACTTCTATCAAAAGAACCGATAGTGATGACTATACACATCACTATCGGTTCTAAGAAAAGAAGCGATAGTGATGCAAGACGTGATCATCACTATCGGTTCTATTTATAAGCGATAGTGATGATCGATGCACATCACTATCGCTTCTAAAAGAACCGATTCGATGTCCACGTGCTCATCACTACCGCTTCTATAAAAAGAACCGATAGTGATGAGCGCTCACATTACTATCGCTTTTGAAAAGAACCGATTCGATGTGCCTCGCTAGGTCATATATAGCACTCGAAATGAACTCTTCTCTCTGTTGCTCCAAAGGAGATTTCTTCGCCACCCAAGAAAACATCTCATATTGTGGTTCAAAGCAATACTTGGGTGAGAAAATTTGAAGTCCTCATGGGTGGGTATTAAGAGGCAAATTTGAAACCCTATCTTGAGGAGATTCCTCTTTTGCCCTCATTTGTTGTTTTCTTCAAAATGTGGGCAATTCTTTAAACCCTTCAATTTTGCACTAGGTAATTTCGATATGTCGTGAATAAAGTTTAGGTTGCAATGGAATTGTGTACATGCCTTGATTTCACACTCTTTATTTGATAAGCACACATCTATTTAATTATTATAGTGCTCTCATGTTAATATGGAATTATTGTTGCTATCATGTGATAAATGTTAGAGTTTAGGTTATGAACCTCGTCTCCGCTCGAGGATGCTTATTTACAAATATGCCAATGAAATGGCATATTTATAAGTTTAGCATTCTCGAATTGTCCACGTTTTTGGATTAGCTGAAGATATGTGGTTCGGGCAAGTTCTGAGTGTTGTACAATCTAGAGTAGATTTTTGTAGCGTCTCTCGGTGTTCTCCATATGCACACCCTCTTGACTGTTGTCGAGACGTGTATATGGAGAACAAGTGGGAGATGTCACAAATTTTCTTTGAGTTGTACAACGGCTTAGGAACTTGCTCAAACCACATATCCTCGAATGGGATTAGACCTAACCTATTTAGAGATTAGGTGTCATCGTTTGTACCCTTGTTTTGTTTCGTTGTAGTAAAAGATTTGCAAGCTAATGCACTAGCTATATAATTAGATTATTTGATATCATTGTTGATTTTAAAATTTATGACTCCTATCTAGGGAATTGGAAGCTCTAAACCAGGGAAGAAGCTAGGTATCGATCGGAGTACATTTATATATCTTGAACCGTCCTCTATTTTGCAAAGGTAATATTAATTGAAATGATGTCTCAATATTTAAAATAGCAAGCTAGTTGTCGCTCTAGTTTTTCCTTAATTTCTTGTCGTAAATTTAATTGCAGATGGACCGTGAGGAATGGATGTATCGGAAAAGCCGTGTGAGTCGCCGAATTTCATAGGGGTGTTAAGGAGTTCAAAAAATTGCGTAAGAGGATATGGTGAGGAGGGGTTTAAACTTCATATATTGTTCTTGCATTGATTGCACTAACTGAGGAGATTTAGCAACTCGGCTCAAATTGAGGACCACCGATTCGACATGGCTTCGTGAGGAATTACACATGTTGGATCCATCACGGGAGGCGTGTAGTACCCTTCCCAGATGCAACGAAGACACAGTGGAACCGGATGACGAGTTGCAGCTTGATATGTTTGAGGAGGATAATTTGGAGCAAATGTTGCGGGATGTGGAGGGTAATTACACGGAAAGAGAGTTTGAAAAGTTTAAAATCTTGATGGAAGACGATGCCAAACCGATGTTCACAGGTTGCAAAGCGGAATACACCAAGTTGGGTTCGGTCCTTGCATTGTTCGAATCAAGGCAAAACACCGCTGGATGATACAAGTTTCAATGCACTTCTAGTTCTTCTATCGGATCTGCTTCCGGAGGGAAACCAGTTGCCAACAAGCATTTATGAAGCAAAGAAGCTATTATGTCCTATGGGAATGAAAATAGAAAGGATACATGCATGTCCGAATGATTGCATCTTGTACCGTAACGCACATTAGGAGCTGCACGTGTGTCCAGTTTGCGGTGAGCCCCGGTACAAACAAAATGAGAAGCGTAATGATAAGAAGCGTAAGAGTCGGGGCAACGACGGTGAAGAGGTCACTAAAGGTGCACCGGCCAAGGTTTTATGGTACTTGCCCATCATTCCCCGTCTGGAGCGGTTGTTTGCAAATCCCAGAGAGGCAAAATTGTTGCGTTGGCATTATGAATCTCGAAAGGAAGATGGCAATCTGAGACACCCTGCTGATTCGGCTCAATGGAGAAACATCGATTGAAAACATGAGGAGTTTGTTGCCGAAATGAGAAACATCGATTGGAAACAAGAGTTTTGGTCTATTTTTTGAAATGATATAGTAAGAATCTTTTGTTTGCACTGGGTTAATGAATTGTTGTATCGTAATGTAATTTTTGTTGCAATCAATTGTGTGGGTTTATTGGACTATTTGTTAAAAGAACTTTATTGCAATGGAACAAGGTTTTTAACTTCAGACGCAGCAATTTGTTGATGTGTCGCTACAAATTTACTGCATACAAACCAATCAATTGTTGCATAGCTGCAAATTTGCCCTTTTCTTGCGCTTGGGGTGCTTTGTTGCCCAACACTTTTTTTTATTGCAATGGGTTGTTGCAACATTTTCATTGTGATATTCAGATGATATTTTCGATTGTTGCATATGAATATTTAGACTGTTACATATATGTAATATCTTCTTAGAGATATATTTCTTATTTTTGTAATTTTTTATGCATGGAGTAGGCGTTGCCAGTGGTGATGCTGCTCTATCTATTTCTACTGGCAGCTACAAGGTGAGGGCATGACGGTAACGGCGGTCGGAAGTACACCGGCCTTGTCCCGCTAGATTTGCCCCTCCCTCCAATATCGAGAAACCGTGATCGGCGGTCGTCGCCTTCTGCTTCGAGCTTGTGGTGTGGTCACTGCCTCACTGGCCACGCAATGATGCGCACGAGTGAGCACGAGGAAGAAAAAAAGGTGTGATGCGGTCTGTTTTGTTTGAAAGGAATCGGATGGTGGTAATTCAATCGCCGCCAAATCCATCGGCAAAGCGCAGCGTACGGAGGTGACGTTCGAATCGGATGTCCGGACGCTAGTCACTCCAATGTTGATTAGATTGCAGATCGTAAGCAGGCATAGCTCAGGTCACTCCAATGTTGATTAGATTGCAAATCGTAAGCAGGCATAGCTCAGGTGGGGGATCGTCAGACTGAATTTCTGAAGGTCGCTTGCTCGATCCACACAAGCTTATCGCATGAATGCCTTTTATTTTCCAACAAAAAGTAGCCCTTTTTTGGAATATAGGAGTAGAATCTCCGCCCAGCCCAGAAAAGCAGATCCGACAGGCCATTGTGGGTTTTCCTCTCGCCAAACCCGGCCATAGCAGCAGAAAGTCCAATTAGAGAAGGATGCGGCATTCGACGGTTGGACCAAGACGAACTGATGCCTAATCCAACTGCCGACCAAAGTCCGAATAGCACTCCAGACGCGTCCTTTCGCGGGCTTTAAACCGGCACTCCGCATGCACGCATCAACGCACCGGCACGTAGAGGATAGAGCACATGGACGGAGAAAACCGCTTCCACTGGCCATGGCTCCGACGTCGCCGTCCTCTCCAACGTCGGCGTTATGTCGAGGCGGTCCCCCGAGGCCTAAGCGTGGTGTTACCGGCCGTGGGCACCGCTAATGGAAACGGACACAACATGTATAGGCCGGCCGCGGCGATGCACCGAGAGCTCTTGCCCGTCTTTCTCCGTCGCCGGCGGCGCGGACTCCTCCAGAGCGTGGCATCGGTGGGGTATGGGGTCGTTTATCTGCTGCTCAGCGCGCTAGGCATGTTTGCGTTTTGACATCTCTGTGCCATCTCTCCACCTGTGAATTCGGTCGGCATGTGTAGTGTTGTCCAGCACGGACCAACAGTGCCGTGTGTGGGGCTGCAGCATTTTGTTTTACTTGTCCTTGGGTACGCCGTACTCATGACACGTTGGGTGAGTATGATCAATCATGTTTTTACGACTTACGTCAGTTCCACACACTGCAGTTTGCCACCGGAGTGGCTTCTTTTCATTCTTTTCAGAGACATGGCAGAACAAATAAAGGAGCGCCGGCTCGCCAGTTTTGATCAGATAAAGTCTGTCTTAACTTGGCGCCGATGGCAGATTGGCAGGCGCAGAAAAGCATCGGCAGTAATAGTTTTTGTGAGAAAAAAAAGAGAGGAAAACAAATTCAGAAATTAGAAGAGTTTTTTGTCTTTGCTTTGCTATTTTTCTGAATCTAACTAAAGCGCTTTTTGGAAACACAAAATCCTAGCCCACCAACGTGGATAGATCGGGATTTTGATTTTGGTCTTTCCAAACAATCCCCGTAGTGTAGTGATCTGTACTTATAACAACAGAACATTTCGGTGTAAACTCTTCGCTCACAACCAGCAAGCGGATCTCCTTTTATTTGCCTTAAATTTCCTTTGAAAAGTTTGCCTTGGTCTGGACTTCCAATTAGGCCTGCGAACATACATATATTTGCCTCAGTCTAATCTTTACTACAGGTGATGATCAAGTGGGGGGCGGACTGGGGAGCAATGATGCACCTTGAACAGATTTCATGTAAAACCTGAGTCAAATCATGTTGGGCCTTCACGAAAATTCGGGCTTTTCAACCGGGCCACTGGCCATCATACCAACCGTCCTAGCACCTGCTTTGCTTCCTACAAATTTCCATCACGAGACCTGAGCCACGAGCCACCGAGAGTTCAACGTGGATCGCCTGCACCGCCCCCTGTTGCAGCCTGGAACTGGAGCGCTTTCAACCATTTCCCAAGGTGGATTGCCGTCGAAGCCAGCTTCTTCGCCCGGCACGGCAGCATGTGGTCTGCCTCCTCCATCGTCATGATACCTCCAAAACGAGCCGCTGAACCATGATGATTTTGCCTCGTCCCAAATGAGCTCCTCAAAATCAGGGGGCATTTCCAACTTTTGTGGCATCACGAATCGGGGAACTAATGCGACCATGTGGTCTACATGACTGCAACTAATGCGTGGCTGGGTCCCTTGCACCGTGGTAGCGACGTGGGTCCCCTGAAGTGGCTACAGATCGCCACTTTTGCGACTGCTATTACCATCTTTACGCCTCAGCACATCTCGACGTAATCGCAGGCCGACCGGTCCTCTTCTCCGTTCCCATCAGACAAATGGACTGCATTGGAAATGCCAGTGTACCAAAAAAGGTGTCGACTAGCTGCTCACGCGACTTTGTGACAAAATTTAACATCACCAAAGATTGGCTTAATTCTTGAGATTTGGCAATATATGGTTACATACTCTTTTCAAAATTTGACAACAAGCAAAACACACATCCAGTCTGATCCGTGTAACTTTGGGGGCTAAGTCCATGTAAGAGAGGAATACGTGTTTAGGAAACCGACTGGATTATATAAAGCCGAGAGAGACGATGGAACATACGATAATAAAAAGATGAGGAGTGCTTCAATGCTTTCCCTCCTAATACAAGTTGCACAAATCTTAAAGCAAGCGAAGGGGTAAGTAATCTCCATCTACCCTTCATTCATGCTTTAATATTTGTGCAACTGTAAAAAAGAAAAGCATTGAAGCACCTCTCTAAAAAGATTTCTTGATCCCAGTACTCTTACTTCTTCTCCCAAGTTCTCCTGTCGTCCCTCAGACCCTCTCGATTCTCCTCCCAGACCTCATTCTCCCACTGCGAGAATCCTAGAAGTTACAAGGTTCGTTACAAATTTGGTATCAGTGCCAACCTCAGTCGCACTGGCGCTGAGGAAGAAGCCTAGCCAGTTTGAAGAGAAGATGGCGAAGGCATTGATGACCATGGAAACTCAAGGAGAAGCAAATGCAGCAATGCTCAAGGAAACTTGTGACCAGTTCAAGGGCCTTCAGGACTCATTGAATGAAGTCAAAGAGAATCAAAGGCAATTTCAAGACCGTATGGAAATGTTGGAGACGAAGACTGCAGCGGCTGGGTCGCAGGGCCTCCCTACGGCGTCGGTTCAGCATCTTCCACATTCAGGTGCGACATCGGTGGCTACTGGATCATCATCACCCGTGGCGATAAGCGACCACTCCATAGGGCTAAATGGTCGTTGCGAAGATCTACTTCACCAGGGGAACGCTGATGGAATCCTCAGGATTCCTCAACGTCCCCAAATCATGGGTGCGCCTATGGCTCTAAATCAGGCTCTACAAGCGATTGATGATAGGCGTCCAGAGAACAGGAACGCAGGAATTATACCCAACCGATTTGGTCACAACCCTACACCTAAAATGGAGTTCCCTAAATTTGATGGTGAGAATCCAAGGCTATGGCATGAAAAGTGTGAAACATATTTTGAGGTATTTGGAGTACAGCAATGTTTGAAAATGCGTTTTGCAGCATTAAATTTCACTGGTTCGACGGCATTGTGGCTTTAGAGAGTGGAAGCCAGAGGCAGGATTGAAGACTGGAACGAGCTGTGCCATTTGGTTAACGATATATTCGCCAGAGATAAATATCAAAGCTATCGTTGGCAATTGAGGGCATTAAGACAGACCGGGTCGGTGTCTAAATACACTGATCGGTTTGAGCAGTTGAGACACCATCTATGGTTATACAATCCCACACTAGATGGAACCTTTTTCGTTCATGAGTTCTTAGAAGGGTTGCAGAGTAACATTCGCTCCTCCATTTGGCTCCACCGCCCACCGGATGTCGACACAGCTAGTGCTTTGGCATTGTTGTAGGAAGAAGAACAAGAAATTGGACCGAAACTTAGCTTGGGAAGGGTGGAAATTCAGCGAGGATACACTAAATTCAGCAATACCCAAGAAAGACCAAAGGCGGGGAATGAGGACATAAAAAAGGTAGAAAATCAGAAAAAGCAAGAAGGAAACAAGTGGGAAACCAAGTTAGCAGTTCTGAAGGCTTATCGCAAGGCCAATAGATTGTGCTTCACTTGTGGGGAGAAATGGAGCAAATGAGGACATAATTGTCCTGAAAAGGTGTCACTGCATGTTATTGAAGAACTGATGGAAGCCTTACAAATGAGCTCAAGCCATACTGATGTTGACAGTGATTCAGAAGAACCAGCTAGGACATTGATGGCAGTCTCAGCAACTCCTCATCCTAAACTTCATAAGAGACGTACTCAGCGGCTGCCGAGAATGATTGGTAAGAAAGAAGTACTCATTTTGGTAGACTTAGGAGCAGTGAACTCATTCATTAGCGAACAACTAGTGCAGCAATTGAAGTGTCCAACTCAGACCATTGATGAAATACTTTATGTAGTGGCCAATGGAGGGTCTCTTGGATGTACTCAAGTGGTAAAAACCTTGGAATGGTTTTGTCAGGGACATACATTTACACAGGAAGTTAAAGTGGTACCATTAGGAAGATATGATCTCATTTTGGGAATAGACTGGCTGGAAGATCACAGTCCTATGTGCATAGATTGGCATAAAAAACTCATGAAATTTTGGTACAAAGGAAGAAGAATAAGCTTGCAGGGGATTAGAAATACTACAGTTCAGTATCAGAAAATTGGAGTTCACAAGCTTAAAGGGCTAATCAAACGTTAGGCAATATCCCATTGTGTCACAGTGCAACACACTCCTCTGGATCAGAAAGTACAAGCTGTAGACAGTCAGGGAAGTGATGATGTTCCAGAAAGAGTACAATGCTTGATTCAGGAATTTGATTCCTTATTTCAAGAACCTCATGGTTTACCACCAGCACGCCCAAATGACCATATTATTCACTTGGTGTCGGGGGCGCAACCAGTGAATGTAAGACCATATCTCTATTCGTCATAGCATAAAGATGAAATTGAACACCAAGTGCGTGAGATGCTCGAGTCTGTTGTTATTCGACATAGCAATAGCACCTTTGTTTCCCCAGTGCTTCTTGTGAAGAAAAAGGACAGTACATGGCGATTATGCGTGGATTATAGACAGCTTAATATGGTTACTATGAAGGATAAACATCCACTGCCAATAGTTGATGAACTCTTGGATGAGCTATCTGGGGCACAGTGGTTCACTAAACTTGACCTCCGTTCTGGGTATCATCAGATCAGAATAGCAACTCGAGATAAGCACAAGACGGCATTTAAGACGCATCAAGGGCTGTATGAGTTTTTGGTGATGCCATTTGGACTAACAAACACTCCGGCAACTTTCTAGGGTATCATGAATGAAATATCTGTGCCTCATTTAACAAGGGAGTCCTTGTTTTTATGGATGATATCTTAGTATATACTGCTACCTTGGATGAACAT
The DNA here is from genome assembly GCA_036346275.1 of Otatea glauca. NCBI lineage: Eukaryota > Viridiplantae > Streptophyta > Magnoliopsida > Poales > Poaceae > Otatea > Otatea glauca. Next base: position 51,486,358 of record CM070722.1, on the reverse strand, counting down.
GTTCAACTACTACAAAAGGTATTCCAGTTGCTCCAACAAAACAAGTTAGTTGTAAAGATATCTAAATGTTCTTTTGCACAGAAGCAATTGGAATATTTAGGACATGTAATCGGACTTCACGGGGTTTTAACCGACAAGTCAAAGGTTCAAGCTGTGAAAGATTGGCAAGTGCCTCGCAATCTGAAGGAACTGTGGGGATTTCTAGGCCTCACAAGATATTATCGAAAGTTTATCAGGCATTATGGAACAATCAATAAACCACTCACATAATTGCTAAAAAAGAATGTGTCCTTCTCTTGGCATCCTGGGGCTCAGCATGCCTTTCTTACATTAAAGCAAGCGCTGATTCAAGCCCCAGTACTAGACCTCCCAAATTTTGACAAGCCATTCATAATTGAAACGGATGCCTGCAAGCAAGGCATAGGCATTGTCTTAATGCAGGAAGGTCACCCAATTGTTTTTCTCAGTAAAGGGTTGAGTATGAAAAACCAAACTCTGTCCACATATGAAAAAGAATGCTTAGCAATTCTGATGGCTGTAGAGAAATGGAGAGCATACCTGCAACATAGCCAGTTCATTATCTGAACAGATCAAAAGAGCCTTATGCATTTTATCTGACCAGCGGCTGAGCACGGGAATACAACACAAAGCATTTGTGAAGCTGAATGGTTTGGATTACTCAATACACTATAAGAAAGGTATAACCAATGCGGACGCGGATGCCTTATCCCGACGACAGGAGGAACAAGAACTGAATACGATTTCTTACAGCACACCTCATTGGTTAGAAAATTTGATAGCTGGGTATGAGGACGATCGTGAAGCCAAATGACTCATCACTGAATTGAGCTTACCTGGAGCAGAACATAAACATTTTCAGTTACATGGAGGCATTCTTCGTTACAAAGGCAAGATTTGGATAGGCAATAATAGGCTGACTCAAAATCACATTATGCAGGCATTACATCACAGTGGCATTGGGGGTCACTCAGGTATTCAAGCCACATACCACCATATAAAAGGCTTATTTGCTTGGCCAAATATGAAAAAATGTGTTGGCACTTTTGTCCAAAGTTGTGATATATGTCAACAGGCAAAGATAGAGCATGTGAAACTCCCAGGATTGTTGCAGCCTCTACAGGTTCCATCTCAAGCCTGGACGGTTGTTGGTTTGGATTTCATTGAAGGGCTTCCCAATTCTAACTGATTTAACACCATTTTGGTTGTTATTGATAAGTTCACTAAATATGGACACTTCATATCATTAGCACATCCATTCACAACATTGCAGGTGCCTCAGGAGTATCTCAATCAGGTGTGTAAGTTGCATGGCATGCCCCAGGTCCTCATTTCTGATCGCGACAGAATCTTCACTAGCAATATTTGGCAGGAGCTCTTCAAATTGGCAGATACTCAATTGCACATGAGTTCGACTTATCACCCGTAATCTGATGGTCAAACATAACACCTCAATCAGTGTTTGGAGACCTATCTCCGTTGTTCAGTCCATTCTCGACCTACTCATTGGGCTAAATGGCTCCCTCTTGCAGAATTTTGGTATAACACTAATTACCATTCAGCTTTGGCAAGACTCCATTTGGGCTATAGGGTCATCCACCACGACATTTTGGTATATCCTATTTAGATGCTTGCACAGTTCTGATTTAGAGGATTGGCTAAAAGAGATAGAGTTGTTATCCAAGCTTCTCCAACAACAATTGTGCGAGCTCACTAAAGAATGAAGTGGCAAGCTGATAAAAATCATTCTGAACGCTCTTTTGAAGTGGGAGATTTAGTCTACTTGAAGCTACAACCATACATCCAAACTTCTGTAGCAACAAGACACAATCAGAAGCTGGCCTTCAGGTATTTTTGGCCCTTACAAAATTCTTCAGCGCATCGGAGAGGTGGCATACAAGTTAGAACTCCCTTCAAGCAGCAAGATCCATCCAGTAGTACATGTCTCGCAGTTGAAGCGTCACGTTGCAGCTAACAGCCAGGTTAGTACTGATTTGGCTTCCATCGATATTGATTCATCGGTTTCTATGTTGCCAGCAACTGTTTTGGACCGAGTTCTGGGGTCCTATGGGGGTACTACTCAAGCTCGCAAGCTCATCAAATGGGATGGCTTCCCGAAGTATGTATCTACATGGGAGCCAGCAGATGAGGCTCGTCGCCGGTTTCCCTTGCCATCGGCTTGAGGTCAAGCCGCGTCTAAGGGGGGAGGAGTGTCACAGATAAGTTAACTGGTGGAATATACAGAGATTAGAGAATCATGTTTGGCTGTGTGGGCCATGTAACTTTGGGGCTAAGCCCATGTAAGAGAGGAATGCGTGTTTAGAAAAACGGCTAGGTTATATAAAGCCGAGAGAGACGATGGAACAAACGACAATAATGAGATTTTTTGATCCCTAATACTCTTCCTTCTTCTCCCAAATTCTCCTGTCTTCCCTCAAACCCTCTCGATTCTCCTCCCATACCTCATTCTCTCACTGTGAGAATCCTAGAAGTTAGCACGTTCGTTACAAAAACATTCTCAAAGTATGTTCTGCACATGAATATAAGAATCTTTGCATCCCGCGTTTCTTTCACATCTATCTAAAGTACCCCAATATATTGCGTATAGCTCCAGTATGTGAATTCAGAACACGGGTCGAGCATTCATTTGTACCAGTACGTGCATATATGAATTAAATACGCGAAGAGAAGTGGCCATGAAACAAAGCCTACCGGAAACAAAACGTGGTTCAAATTTCGAATTTATATTCGGCCGTTATAAACAATCCGGGCACGGATACGCTCAGGTGATCCGCATGCATGCACTAATGTCACAAGGTACGCACGTATCTGCTCGATCGGTATGAAGTAAGGGCAACTAAATTTCTCAACTGTAGCACTCCGTTAAAGATCGCACTTCAGTACAATGAGTTATACGGAATGATCAATATGTAGGAATATCCTTCGCCTACAAAACCGACTCGATTAATGTAAAGGAATATTAATCTTTAAAAAACCTGTAAATCCTCACGCATTTTGTAATTACTTTCAGGATTTTCTTATCCAAATGTATAAGCAAATTGTTAGAGCGGATACGGTAAAATGCTACTATTGGTGCTAATTAACCTAGTACTACTGTCTTGTCACTTCCCGTGCTCATATTTTGGCGTTGTTGAACATAGAAAATTTGTTGGATTCCTATATTGATCATATCTTGTTTTACCTTTGCGATTACGGAGTTTTTTTGGGGAGTGATTACGAAGATTTGATCGCAGGACGCCGCATTACAAGGACATGGTGTTTTTTCTTCTTTTCGTTTGATATACTACAGAGAAACAACAATCAAGCTGCTCTAACAAGCAAAGATCAGCCTACTCGAGAGCGAAAGGAATCCAAAACTCTAGGTCAAGGGGACCACGAATAAAGAGACACTGAGATCTTCAAACGCTAACGCATGCACAAGGGTACTGGTCTGTAGTCTCTGTAAATGTATGTCGCATCAACTGTTTGCTTTCTTTCTACACAGGCCTTTTCGGGCAATTAAAATGATCCCCAGATGTGAATGTTTCTTTAGAACAAAATGGAACAGATTAACTTGGATAATGTTGAAATAGTCATAACCACGTACAGTATAACAAGCTAGTTGTAACACTCTAAAAAGTTGCATATTTTTTGTTTAATTATTATTTAGAAATTTTCTGATTTTTATGGATTTAATAAAGCCTTTTTGCTATTTTTAGTTTTAAAAAATAAATTTCTGCAGAAATATTAAAAACCCAAAAAATCCTAAAATAATTTTATTAAGTTCCAAATATCTTAAGGTATTTTTGAGAATGTTTCAAAAAAAATTAAACTTAATTTATATTTTTATAAAAGTCTTTTCTTCCAGCCATCAAATAAATTAAAAAAAAAAGAGTTGCCCCCTGTCTGGGCAACCGGGCCATCATATTCAAGCAGCTGAATCTCTCTGAGCTTCCACTCTCTCTCTCTCTCCTCCATTGGAGCACAAAAGGAAGCTTCCAATCTCCACCTTTTTAGCACCAAAAATTCACAAAAAATTACAATCGGATTCCTCGCGATCCACTCTATCCATTCAGGTCCATTTGCCCGAAAAATCTTGCTTTGAAATGCCGGATTTCGCTCCCCGTTCAAATGATAAAAATCCCGTCGGTTTCAATCCATTGTGAGCTCCCCGTGACTATAAAATCCTCCCCAAGCACCCCTACTTTACCTCCTACCTCCACAACCTAGTGCTCACCTCCACAAACCAATCCTGAGCTCGTAATATCGATTTTGCTCAAGGTCCAAATTTTATTTTTTTCGACCGGTTCTTATTTTTCTAGCCGCCATCGCCACCACAAGACAAAGAGCTCAGCCAAAGAAAAAAAAAGGAGAGAGTGTATCAGTAAAAAAATGAAAAAAAGAGAAAAATACATGGAAAATTCAAATTTGGAAATCTAAATTTTTTAACTCTGAAAATTTTATTTAGTAAAGAAATTTCAAAAAATTCAAAGATATTTTCTTTACCTTTTATGCGATTATAAATCTTCTGGGAGCCCGTTCAAACTCCGTTTAGCTCCGTTTTTCTTTCTAAAATTCTAAATCTTTTTTATGCTCGTTTGGTATTTTATTTGGATTTGAATGTTTTTCGCGTATAGATTTCGGAGAGCCGGAGGAGTTCGATGTCGATGAATCCGAACAGCTACTCTACGACCGAAGCAAGTTACACCTTTAAACATGTTGATCCCAGAATTTAAAAATTATATTTTGATTTAAATTATTGCATGCATAGTTTTATCAATATAATTTAAATCCCAGTTTTAAATAATTAGCTACTCCTAATTATTATGACCTCAATTGACTTTGAAATATTTATACCTTGTTATCTTAGAGCAAAATATCATTGGTTGATATATTATTGTAGTATTAACTAGTGCTATATAGTAAATAACTTAGACATGAATTTAGGATTTTTTTTTTGGAGTTGTGCCAAACCAAGATTTATGTTGAAAATAAAGTTATTTCTTGGTGTCGGTGCATCATGGAATGTTATGAAAGATGATGTTCTTCAAAAGAAAGTGAAAATATGTTTTAGACCGAGCGAGAATTGGTTGTCAGGTGGCGGTGTCATGATTCTGGATTTGTGATAAGCTCGCCTAGTCAGTAAGGACTGATCTCTGTTACGCGAAGTGTAAAGCTTTACCGAACTACCATAAGTCTGGAATAGGACATACCTGGCTATCCGTATTGCAACATACCATGGACAGTCATGCCATTAGGATGAAAGTGGTGTGAGCATGAGGATGCCACTCGGCGCAAGAGAGGGCTTCTGAGCTGAGCGGTTTACCATACCAGCGGTGAAACTTTAGCGGGCATGACTACGTGTATGGAGCTTTATAGGGGCCTGTCGTGATTTTCTCTGCTGCACACTAAAGGAAGTTTGTATTTTGGCAATCAAAATATAATTATATCTTATGGGTAAAATTGTACAACCTCTCGAGAGTGTAAAACTAATCGATTAGCCGCGTCCGCGGTTATGGGTGTGCCGAGCAAGCCTTTCACGGATTAGATTTTGATATTTCAAAAATGGTTTTAAAAAAGTGGTTTATAAGTGGAGAGAGTACACATAGAAAAATTTGGGATGAAACTCCGAGTTAGAGTTCGTGTTGAAAATTGGATTAAAACTCAGTTTTTACTATATCAATTACGCATTGAAAATTACTTATTGAATTTGAAATATTGCTTTGTGCTCAAATTAACTATATTATGCCTTCCTTTGTGACCCTTCATTAATACTGCATCTCCTATGTAACTTACGGAGTAATTGTTGTACTCACATTTGCTTACTTTGTTGATTCAGAGGAATTCTATGATGGTGAGGAACAGATGGAATAAGTCGCTTTCCAGTCGATTGCCTGTGGCAAATCTACTGAGCTTGATTACTATTTACCTTATTTTCGCTACTTTATTATTTAGCCTACGTGTCACTTATTTTGTAAACTGGAATAATTAGTATTCTGCGATAGACATGTTGTAATATCATTTCTATTGTGTACTAATTTTTTCTGAATTATAGATTACATGGAAGATTGCGGAAATATTTTTTGGGTTGCTACCCTAGTACTACTAGACTATGGTAGAATAGTAGGGCAACCTTTTGAAATTCACTTTGTGGATTGAAGTATTTGTTTTCTCCGTATGGAACCTAGTAGTGCAATCAAGTGCACATCACTTCATGTTCAGTCATACGACTTATCGTTGTCTGGAAGAAAAATCAAAATAAATAAAGCGACAAACGCTTCAATTATCTTTCTTATCGTGTACCTGCAACCACGTTGTACGAAATCCCTCAGAAGGTAGATGAGAATAAAATGAAGAAAAAAACGAAAACAGCTGAGCTTTTTGCGCCTAGATACAACGCAGGAAAAAAATACAGAATAGAAATGGAGCAATTGAGGACTGAGTGATAGCTAAGCTGTGGAGGACCACATTGCTAGCCTCGCAGAGAATATCTATATAGCTCATCTGTTATTTTTTATTCTATAATAAATATCGGAGCCCTTAGTTATTTTCTTTAGCAAAAGAAACAAATCGATTGAGATCGAGAAATAGTGCAACTGAACCCACTCACTTCACGTCCTTTCGCATCGGAGACACCCATTTCCATACAGCAAAGAACTAGGAGTAGCATGCAAGTAAACAAAAGGATCCATAGCCGCAAACCCAAAGAAGAAACGTAATTTACATACGACTTCATATGTACATATAATCACATTTTACAGAGCAAACAAGTGCATTTACCACCGATAAACCTACGTGTTACACACTTCTACTGCTGAGCCATGTTACGCTTGCAGCAGCTTGGAGATGACAGCTCAGCTCCGTGGGACGGCGGGTTGGAGAAGATGGCCTCCCACAAGTCGCCGAAGGCGGCGACGATGTCGCGGCGGTGGCGCTGGTCGTTGAGCGCCAAGAAGCACCGCAGCAGGCGCTCAAGGCCGTCGGCGTCGTAGATGCCGCGCCCCACGACCATCTCCGCCATGGACCGCCGGAAGTCGGCGCGGGGATCGTCGGAGCGCTTCACTACCGCGAAGCTCCCGGTCACCACCACCTCCCCCGCGACGCGACAGCTCCCGCTCGCGCCTGACGAGGACTCCGTCGTGGTCGACGTCATCAGCGTCTCCGCCTCGCCGGCGCAGCTGCAGCTGTACGCGTAGGACTCCTCGTCGCTGCTGAACCACCCGCTGTCGCCGGATGACCCGCTCGCCAGGGCCCCCCACCGGTGGAGGCGGCGGCGGCGGCGGCGAGGGTGCTGCAGACGGCGCCGCGCGTCGATCTTGAGGCGAGGCGTGTCGTTGCCGTCGGTGGCGGCCTCGATGACGTGCCAGTGTGAGCTCTTCAGCCAGCGGTAGGCAGGCGTTCCATGTGCTGGAGGGAGGTCGTCGGCTGCGAGGTCAGCAGCGCAGCCTCCGGTTCCGGAGGCTGCCGGTGGCAAAGGCTGCCGACGAGGAAGGCGGAGCGGGCAGCATGCGCCGGCGGGTGGCTGGACGACCGGTGGGTGGTGGCTGGCGAGGAGAATGGTGGTGGGGGTGACCACGGCGGCGGCGGAGGAGGAGCGGCAAGAATGGAAGAGGCGCTTGGCCATGGAGGAGCAAAGCACACGGTGGGACGGTGGGCTAGGCAGTGAGGTGAGGTGTAACCATGTAAATGAGGCGGGGGTTGGCCGGTTTATAAATGTGTGGAGTTTTCTTTTCCCCTTCAATCGAAATTTGTTAAGTTGTCTTTTTTAGAATGAAATTATAAGTCTTACACAATTTTCGATCGCAGAAGAACCAGAAGGTCATGTGTGTTTTAACCTGCTATAGTATGAGATCACATTAAAGATATGTCATTAGTTCCGCAGATGGAAAGACATTGGATTTATAATTTTGTTTGAAAGGACCAAACTTAAAATTGAAATTACGCAACCAAAAAAAGGTAAAACTTTAAAAGATGGAGGTTGGACCGGGAGCCGACGAGGGGGTCTGACTTTATTGGAGTAGAACTTGGTGGGAACTGGGAAGCGATGTGTGATAGTGACTGTATTTCGCTATCTCTAGAGTATTTGTATGCATTATCTATTGCTAATAAAATCATTCATGATCCAAAAGTGTAAAAAGTTGTTGTAGTCGATTTCATGGATATAAAGATATTCGCCTGTGTGGCTGTGTCAAGCCATTATAAGTTCTTCGTGGCTAGCAAAACCAAAGTCAATCATATGGTTGTTCAGTCATCCAGACATGCATTGATGTATGAAAAGATGCAATTTCACCGTTTCTTGTGATGTTTTCATTACGGATAATATTGGGGCACAAAGAAAACTAGATACTTCAGTTTTGAAGTATTTAATTTCTTTTTATAAAATTATAAAAAAATCGATTTAGGATTTAGGAACAAATGGTTAGCTCAACTAGATAGAATAAGTGAATAACCGAGGCATAAAATAGCAACAGAACAGTTGTGTTTAAACTATTTAGTGCGATGTTTTAAGACTAGCAAATGACCTAATACGTCGATACAGCCAACCAACCTTGGCTCTTGAGATGTCCCCAACCTTGGCCATCTGGTGCAGAGAATCCCATGCACCTGATGCTTCGATACTTCCATGAGTTCCATCCTTCAGCTGGAATCGTGCACGACATACGAAATCGGGGCCGCTGCCCACTGACAGGGATGGGCAGCTTGTGTTTCCTACTGTAACCAGAAGTCTGCCACTCATCAGCTAGCCAGCACAAGAGTAGTTCACAAAATTGTGAACGTGAACTTTAATCTGTTAAGTCTAAGCTTCCTGTGACAATTAAAAAGTAATCAAAATTTGGCACGCAATGTAAGCGTCCGTGGTGTGGGCATAAGAAACTGACTGATAAGCTGAAAAGAGCTAAAACGCTGTTTAAGGGAATTAAAGCTAGCTTCAGTTTCTAAAATAGCTAGTAAATTCTCTAAACAGTTCAGCTTTCAAACGGTTTTTAACATAAGCTACAAGCTATATATAACTAACAAAAATCAAAAGCTGGATTGGACTCGCTTTTGCAGCTTATTGCTGAGAAAAATTAACTATTTATTAAACAGTCTCTTATGAAAAACTATAGCTGCTTTTTAGATAAAAAAAAACCAAAAAACAGTTTTTTAAAAAAACTGCATCTCCTCGAACAGACCCTTGAATGGTGTCTGTGCCTCGCTTCGAAACTAGTCTTTCCATCCCGAAGCCTTCGATGTTTTGGCTTAGTCCCCGTGCTGGCCTTGCACCCGCAAACTTGTACCTTACATACGTACCTGGAGGCGACGTACCTGGAGGCGACGAGCGTTGATTCTACCGTTCTGTGATACTATACTGGTGCATCGGTTGTGATGAGTAACCAACCATATGAGCTGTGGTCCCTTCTCACCTTCACTTCCTTGCAGCTTTAAAAATCACGATCTACTCGCTCTCAATGAAGCATGATTCTTTTCAACTCTGTCTCAACATAGTTTCCTTCAGCTTCGCCAGCCAGTCGACGACAACCCGGACCGCCTCGGCAGCAAAACAACTTCTCAGCTCTGCACAAGATTTTGAAATTGAGCGCCCTCCTTTCGTTCCAACTCTCCGCTTCCACTGCACGTACTAGATCTTTCTCATCTACCGAAACACACACCGATGCGCCCCTCACCTAACGCTGGTACAGAGTCATTACTACACGGAATGGAACTCGCACAACGGCACAAACACCGCGGACAAAAAATAAAGCGACGGGGTCGATGCACTAGTGCATCGACGAGTGGTGCTCTGCAGTCTTGACTAGTGCAGCGCACGCATCAAAACAAGTCGTGTCCGGAGATTGCTTGCCTGCACGAGGCGGGCGCAGCATGGCGTTTTGCCTCTTTGCGCCATGCCGCTGCCGCCACAGCGCGCGCGCGTGATCACATGGCGCTGACTGCTGAGCCAGAGGGATGATAGAGTGATAGGGCGGTGCTGTCCGGTGGCAAACCTAGCATATAAATTTAGGGTGTGTTAAATCATCCTCTAATTTTTTATCTTCTGGTCAGTTTCTATTGTGACGGCATGATGACACCCTACAATGGGAAGGGGTGCTACGAGGGATACCTATGGTGTGGTCGGGGGTAGGGGTGCCCTAGCCCCTCGACCCCTCGGTCGGCACGCCCCTGGTGCTGCCATGTGGAGTTCGGACCAGGGTTTACATTTTCGTTTTGTATTCGAAAACTAGCATCTGGTTGGCATCGGTTTTTCGCAAAAATCGATCGAAATTCAATAAAAACCGATCGGTTTGCGAAAGTCAAACAGTGGTAAAACCGAAAACCGGTTGAAAAGGTCGAAAACCGGTGACGACAAAAGGATACATAGTGGAAATGCAAGAAAAAATTGCATTTAAAAAAAATACAAAAAATCCCAATTAATCTATCAAACATCTCAAAAAATTTAAACAGTTTTCGAAATAATTTATTACTTTAAAAAAATCCAAAACATCAATTAATGAAAAGAAACAAAGACACTGTTAGATTTTTATAAATATTTAAAGATTTATTATATTCTAAAATTTTAATGTAACCATAAATAGTACTAAAGGATTATGTAATAAAATTTTCATAAATGTTAGACTTTATTTAGTACCTATATAAAGTCAAAAACAAAAGAGCATATACAATGATAACACTTTTAGAATTTTTAAAAAATACACATATTTGATCATCATCTGAAAATTTTACAACATAATTGTAATTACGTTACAACATCATACAAAAAGTTTGAGAAATATTAGACTTCATTTTGTGCCCCTAGAAAATAAAAAATTGAAGAGCATATATTATAACAATATCACTGTTAGAATTTTTTAAAAATACATAAGTCTGATAATCATCTGAAAATTTTATGGCATTATTAGCATTGCCTCAGGACCTAACACAAAAAAATTTAACACTTTTTTGCTAAATTTCTTCAAATATTTTAAATTTACATTTGAACTTCATGGTTTACCGATCGATTTTTGTTACCGAACCGGCTGGCAAAGTAAGGGCCTCTTTAGTTCATATACTAAGGCCCTGTTTGGTAGAGCTCCAGATCCTGGCTCCATCTCAGATCTGAATCTTGTAGATTAAAATAAATAGAATTAAGTTTATATTTTTAGTCTAAAATTAAATAAAATGACATACCTAAACACTCTTAATATACCTACAGATCCAGCTTCACGGATCTGTGGAGCTACTAATACCTAGCTCCACCAGATCCATGAATCTGGTGGAGCTGGAGCCGTACCAAACAGGCCCTAAGGTTGTCATGTTTAGCCATTGTTTTTTTGCCAAACTTGCCTAAGATTAGGTTAATTTTGCCACACTTTTTTTGAGTCAATGACACGTGGGACCTTGATGGTAAAAAAAAATCTTGCCACATATATGACTATGAACCAAACAGAGGTCTGACTCAGTCAAACTTGCCTAACTCGAGACATGACATAATATAGCAAAATTTGGCTATGAATCAAACATGCCCTAAGTTTCGTCGGCTGTTTGAACCATCGTCCGGACTCAGCTCCGTGCAGCCGGTGACTGCGCCGAAGCGCGCTGCGCTGCGGTGGATCTGATCGGAGCAGGTGGCACACGTGCGTGCGGATGCGATGGCGGGCGGACTCTGGCCTGTCCGTCTCGGGGTGTCCAAGTGGATACAGCAGGAGAGTCCTCCGGGTTCCTGGGTTTGGTGCGTGATCGTACGTCGGGATAAGGTGTCGATCCAGATTCCATCCAGGCTGCGGCAGGAGAACCGCGGTGCATTCGCATGAAAGCTAGCAAGCCTTTACCGGATTACGAGCAGTCTATATTTTTCGATTGGAGCGCCCGTCAATTGTAGAGTTTCGAGTGTAGCTGTCGTGTCAGTCATGAATCATGATCACGCCTGGGCGAAGCGCTTCTTCTCTTAGAAAGAAAAAATCAATGCAGTTGCAAGTAGAGGTGAGTATTCCGGTTAGACTCTTTTAGGTCGTTCGAGAATCAGGTATGATGGATGACACGATCCGCTACAATACTGTAGAATAAGAAGTACCGGACACGATGATCCAAGGTATGAGGAGCCTAATTTAAAGGTCATTAACTCATAGAGCATGGCCATTATGGATGCACCTAGTAGTATGAATGTCACCCCTATCATCACCTGAGAGAGATGAACAAAACGGGAGAGAGAGCTGAGAGAGGTTGAGAGACAGTGCATTTTCTCTCACTCTCACCAATCTCGTCTCGCTCTATGTAACTGTTCAAGAATAAATAAATTTTAGTTCTTTTTCTCATAATATTTACATTCACTTCCTTAATTCCATGCATCTCCTCACACACGAAGCACGTGGACCCGTGCCGAGCCGACCTGACACGACGCCCACCTCTAGTTGCAAGCAACCAGAAACATGTTATTGGGTGACCAACAAGTCGAGGCATGTTAATTTTGTCCCTCGGAAAAATTAGGACGGTTGACCTCGATGTGCACTTGCTAAAAACACCAATTGAGAACGCTCACATTCTAGTGATACGATAGCCCTTCCAACAAATTGCGTACAGCAATTTCCGGTTTAAACGTTTAAATTCAAAACATCCCTCTGAGCTCAAATTTCAAATTTGATTTTCCTTATGAGTTACTAGATTAACAACACAGCTAAACTAGATCGTTCATGGGCTCACCTCACCGCCTATGGTAGCTTCAAGAGCTCTCGTTACAGCAAAACTAGTTTCAGACCGAAACATTTGTTGATTGAGCAGAACGGGACAGAAAATTACAGGCCGACTAGGGCCTTTAGTGGCCTGATACATGGGCACACAATCCAACCTACGTCTAGCGTCTAATATTGAGCGGAAGCAGCCGGGGAGGCGGGAGGGGATGTCATAAGTTCATAACACGAAACAGACGATCGATTCAGCCTTTGTTGTTTTAAGTGACAATACTATTGTTGGTTAAGACGTGCGCTTGCATTACTAACGTGATCCCTACAGCTTTCCATTGGTAAAACCGTAAAAGCGCCATCCACATGTGTCTTTTCCTAAATCTGTGCAAAATTTCAGAAGCGGAGTAGATTCAACCGGTATCCCAATTCCACTGTTTGGAATAGCTCTACATCAACCTCAAACCTTATATCTTGAATTCTTGATCTTGTAAACTAAAATAAAGTAAATTAAGTTTATATTTTTAGTTTAAAATGTAAACAAGATGATCCACACCCACTGCTCTATAATCTTCTAAGGCTAGAAATACACTGCTCTACCAACACCACAAAAATTGTGCTAAACACCTCCTATTCACAGAACAGGGCATGGCTCAGAAATCTACCGCATCACTACACACGGAACACTACCCGAACCTCCAAACTTTGATAAAATCACCAGAACCCGAACTTTGGCATACCACAAAACTCTCAAGATGCAAATAACGACATTCAGCGGCGTCGTTTGAAGCAGATGAGTGCCATCAGATAATAAGCGGAGTTGTTGGTCCACACTTCAAAGATTCAGTGTGTAGGATAAGATTGTTTTCTACATCACATGCCACCATCTGCTCCATACAAAGATTCATAAAATTTGTAAAGGAAAAAAAAAAGAATACAAGGTGCGCGACTAGTCTCAAGTCATCAGATAATAATCGCAGATTATTAGTCCACACATGGAATTTTCCGACGAGTGTGTAGGATATAGATTTCTACATCACCTGCCGGTAGGAAGAAGTGCATAATCCGGTGCTTTTAAAACCAACAGATAAACAAAGCTGGAGCAGACAGATTTCTATGAAAAAATTTCGATTAAACCATTTGACTCCAGAGCAATGGCAAACGCTGCGAAGGGTTGGTAAGTTGACCGTCTCAATATCTAAATCCGCTTTGTCCCCTCAGATTTGGGTAAGGAACCCCATCTAAGAAGGTAAGCTAAGTGCCAACATGAGAGAAGAAAAAAGCAAAAAAGAACGCTAATTGTTGAGAGCTCAGATTGATGTATAAACCAATCACAGATATTGATCTGAGATGTCCAGACATACAAATAATACAGCATCCTTATCACAGCACAGATTGTTGGGATGATAAAATATTCGAAACGTAGGTGAAACAAAAAAAAAAGAAAAAGGAGAAGATCGAGCAACAGATTTTGCATTCCCTCGGATGCCAACACAAAGGAAGGCATGGAAACAGCAGACATATCAACACGGCATCAGATTCAGACCGCCCGTCTGCTTTGCACTCTTCATCGAGAAAGATCAGACGATAAAAGTTTAATTAAACAACCAAGCGAATTATGCGCAAACCATCTACAAAGACCCGAGGCAAACAAAAGGAGGACGAACAGACGGCGCCGAGGAGAGGAGAGGAGAGGCGGAGGCGGCCGTGCGTTGTTGGGGTGGGGGCGCGTGTATATAGGGAAGGGGAATTTAGGGTTTTGGCTGCTACTTGCTAGCAAAATAAACGAGACGGGCCTTTGGCCCAATGAGTACAGAGCAGGCCAGCCATTTGTAAGAGCCTAGGCCTTTTATCGGAAAATCACGATCACGGAATTTTTTTTCTTTAATATTTTTTTTATTCTTTTTTTCAAAACTATGCGTCCGAATTAAAATTTTGCAAAACTACACGCCCGTCGCCTACACGGGCGATATGTGCCCTGCAAACGGCTAGCCAACGGCTAGTTTAACGGATTGCGAGGTGGGCCCCTATCGCCTCAGATGGGCGATCGCCATCTGAGGCGACAGCCGATTTAGCGAGCCAGTGCGCTCGGTCGGCAGAGAAAGGAAAGAAAGAAAGAGAGGGGAGCCGAGCGCAGGGAGAAAAGGAGGGGGGGAAGAAAGGGGAGAAGAGGAAGAGAAGAAAAAGAGAAGTAAGTCGCGGAATTTAGGTAAATTTTTGAATTTTATTGTAGCGTTAGTTTTAGCATTTTTTTGTAGAGGTAAATGTAGGAATTTTTTATAGGTTATGTAGTATTTAAAATTTAATGTAGCATTTCATATTTAGGAATTTATTGTACTATTTAGAAATTTTAGGATTATGTATTGTTTAGAAATTTAATATAGCAGTTAATATTCAGAAATTTAATGTAGTATGTAGTATTTACAAATTTAATTTAGTATTTCTGTATGTGCAAATTTAATGTAGTATTCAGTATGTAGAAATTTATCTGAGAGAAATATTAGACAATATTTCGGAATTTAATTTAGTAGGGTTGTGTATTAGTAATTTTGTTATACAAATAATGTATTAGGCAATATATATACAAATGTAATGTGGTATGAATTTAATTTAGTAGGGTCGTGTATTACTAATTTTATTATGTAAATAATGTATTAGGTAATATATACAAATGTAATGTAGTAGAAATTTAATATTAGGCGGTATAGTAGGCTAGTCGAATCACTTATTCATAGTCGTATTTTGTAGTACGATCAATGTACATTTTGTAGATTGTATTTTAGAGTAATATTTTTTCGTCGGACGTACAGCATGTCGGAGAAATTGTATTTCCAAATATTTTATGGAGATGGGGAGATAGCACAGGGGGCGGATGGGGTGGATCTATCATCATTTTCAAGAGTCGTACGGGGCATATGTAGACCGAGCGATAGGACATACAGGGGTTTGTTGGAGTGGATGTCTCGGATGTTCAGTTTGGATGCCCAGACTGTTCGGTTGCGGGTCAGAGCAGTAGTGAGCCGTGCGCAAGACCGTTTTTACGGAGAGTTGATTCCTATTAACTTGACGTCAATATGGAGGAGTTATGTTGGTTTTGCCGTAGATGGAGTGGTTCGCCCCGCGCACTCGCCTCAGGGTGGGGTACACACCAGCACCGTACGTCGCACGACAGGCATCGGTAGCGGACACGTACCCTTCACAGATGTCCCAGAGGGACAACGCCTCCGTAAGTGTCGCAATCGAACCTACATGGGCACGTCTTTTTCATGTAAATTACGTAATAACAATCTGACGTTATATGCAGACTCGGCTCATGGGGAGATTGAGGTGGAGGTCGTGTCCATGTTGACGCGCCACGGGGGCATACGGTGACCACCGCCGAAGTGCGAGACGGCAGGCTCGGGTCCTCGATAGGATGAGGCGGTTGGCTCGCAGCCACCGCCGGGCGCGGAGCGTCGGTGACGCGAAGACACCACGTCCTGCGCCCGGCACCTCGCCCTACCCGCCGGTGCCTCTTCACGCCCCACGCAAGCTGCAGGGGGACAATGGGTGCGGAGGCTCCTTCCGCGTCTCTCGCCTACGCGCGGTTCCTCGCTACGCTCCCACGCAGCAGCGGTGGGGGCGGTGGCTGCGGAGGCTCCTCGTCGTCTCGCGCCCAGCCAGACCCTGTGGTGGTTTCGATGACCCTGTGAACGACGAGTTCGACCTGGAGGACTACTTTTCGACCGACTACCTCGACCCCTCTCAGCTCTCGGGAGCGCCGCCACAGGACATGCCCTCGTCGCCGCCACACTACTCTACGCCTGTGCCGCAGGGCCGACCTAGGAGGGACGTCCGTCCGCCGTCGCCACTCACCTACCCCACGGGCCAGATCAGCAAACGTGGCCGTGATTGACTTGTTGTACGGATGTATTTTTGTAATGGCTTTACGTTCAGCAGCATATTGTATAACTCTCCGAGTTAGTAACATGACAGCCTTATCACTTTAAATTGTTCAAATTCATATATGCATTGCTTGCCTATGCCACACGACGTGACAACACACCAACGTCTCGATGCATCTATCGCCTCTAGTAGGGGCGATCGCCCTAATATGAGGCGATCGCTCCATACCCGGGCAATATCTGCCCTTTATACCATTCGTTCTCACAAGCGGTCTCGCAAAGAATAGAGGAAGCAAGAATAGCGGGGTGAGGAAAAAAATTTAGGATCAATCGAAAATGCCGAGGCGTGCAAGTGCAAAGGGAAAGGGGAAGGCAAAGGAAGAAGCAAGTGCATGCCCGCGCAATTTAGCGTACCAAGATCTCTTCCTACCTCGTGGAGCTGTAGCATCCATGTGTATGTGCGAAGATCTTTGCAGGCTTGTCCGCTCTTGGGAAATTTCAACTTGGAAGAGGAGGTATTGGAAGTGCCGCAACTACGCATTCGATCCGCCGGAGAAGAGCCTGAAGGATCGCCGCATGGTAACAATCGTACGGGTTGCATAATATTTGTGAACGAAATTTTGCTAATTTACGTTTCATGCCGTCACCTCCGCCACTGTGTGAATTTGAGCAGTGGTTTAATACGGAGATCAATCCCGAGGACCAACGGCTTCTTGACCAAGCCAACCGGCAGGACGAGTTCACGCGGCGGCTTCAAGAACAACGCGATGCCGCACGCGAGGAGGCATGTAGGAAGGAAGCGGAGGAGAAGGAGGCCGAGAGAGAGAGGAAACGAGAGAGGCGCGGCGTGCGGAGAAGCCGCCGGAGGCATGGGCGAATGGGAAGTGGCCTCAAGCACTCGATAGATGTCCGTGTTAACTTTGGTTTTCTTTGTTCGTGGTACTCCTTTCAGTTTTAAGTCGTAATAAAGAGTGCGGCCTAACCTTCAAGTGTATGCTCACTGTCCGGAGGGCTCGGATATTTCCTACTGCTCCAGTTGTCCCAAATGATGTTATTTTTGTCCGTCAAGATAGCTTATAGCATTTTAAGTTCATCATATTTGATTTCATCGAGTTTGACCCTAGATTGCGAAAGATACGGCCATTTTGATGTTTCACCGATTGCTTGTTCGGACAGCAATAAAATAGTGCAGCCTAAAGTGACATCTAAATATTTTTACAAAATTGTAAACTATGCAAGCCCAAGAATGCAACAAAACTGGTTCTGTCAAGTTTTGAGGTACTTCAGACATTATTCTAACTGCTTGAACAATGAATGTTTTAAAGGGTTTAAACTAGCCATCTTTTATTCAAAATGCAATCATATTTAGATATTTTTGCAAAAATGAAGTGCATAAGGTTGTAGTAACTTATTCTATTTATTTCATTTTTTATGGATCAACACACATTGTAATTCCTTCACAATCCATAGTTAGAGCCTAGCATTCGAACTCAAATAAAATTATTTTTCTGCAAACAACACATAGATTTTTATTTTACAATCTAATTCCTCATTCCAAAATTTAAATTTAGAAACAAGTTTCATTTCATTTGGACACTTCTAGCAAAAGTTAAGGGGTTCATATTAAAATGGCATATAGTAATTACAAAAAATACTAAAAAAAAACCCTGCAACCCCCTGTCGCCCCTGTCTCGGGTGACAGGGGGGCCCACCCTAACGGCGGCCGACGGGAGCAAACGGCGCAGGCACATATCGCCCGTGTATGGGGCGATCGCCCTATACACGAGCGACGGGCGTGTAGTTTTGCAAAATTTTCATTCGGACGCATAGTTTTGAAAAAAAGAATAAAAATAAATATTAAAGAAAAAAAATTCCGCGATCACGTGCCGCAAAAATGACTTGTGCAGCGCAGAAGCAAGGTTATAAATACCGGCGAAATCTCGGTAAGTTCTCGGATTTCGACCAAGAACGAGATTCAAAATTCTGGTAATATAGTAAAAAAATAGAAAATATCTCGGTAAATCTTGCCAAAATTTTAGATTTTTTTTACAAAAATTTAACTCTTTTGTTTTACCGAATTTGGCCTAATAACCCATAAAAAGTCATCTTCTATGAAATTTTATTGAAAAACCAAAATTTTAAGGCGTCTTATAAGTTTGGTAGAAAAACTATTAGATTTTTATAAAATTGTATAAGCTCGATCATGTTATAAAAAATTTATGGTACTGTATTTAGATGTGTAGGATCATACAGAAAATTTTTCAAAATAATTGAACTTCATTTGTTACCTTTAAAAAATTAAAAACTGAATGAACACAACTAAGAAAATAACCTTGTCATAATTTTATAAATTTGCTCGATTGTGAAAATCATCTAAAATTTTTATGAGAGCTTAAGCATTTCCTTAGTACCATTCTCTAAAATTGTCAAAAAATTTAAACTTTTTTGTTTGCTCAATCAAATCTATAGATGCATTGAATTTCATTAGTTATCTTTCAAAAATAAAAAACACAAGGAACAATGGTACCGTTCCATTATAAGAATTTTATAAATTCATTGGATTGCGATCATGATCCAAATTTTTTAGGATAATGCTTAGAGGCACGACTTTAGTCGTATACCTCCGCGGCTCCGCTCTTGAGTCCCAACAGGTTAGGGCTAGCTCACCCTCCTTTTAGTGACTCTTTTCCCCACATATCGCATATTATTTACTTACTTAAATTCCTCACTCAGTCAAGTCGGCTAGAAGCCCTCCAGTCCTCTCCTAATTAGTTGGCTCTATTTCCTCTCCTCAGACTATCAAAGCTTAGCCTAAGATCTACATCGCCAGACACTCCAGCCCCCACTTTCGAGCACTGCAGCCTCGGGGCCAGCTCCTCGCGCCTCTGCATCGCCCGCCCTGCCTCAAGCCTAGCTCCTCGTGCCTCAAGCCCGCTGCCCCGCGCGAACTCGGCCATCGTCATTACTCGCATGCCTTCCTGCTCTTGTAGGATCCATGTGCCTCCTTTGGGCACGATTTTTGTTGCAAGCGTTTGCTGGATTTGTTGCAAACATTCAATTGATTTGTTGCACAAATTCAATCAAAATGTTGCAACCTTATAGCCTATGTGTTTTTATTGTTTGTTGCAATGTCATTGCATCCTTTAATTGCTACAATGGGTTTGTTGCAGTTGGAGTGGGATTTTGTTTGCATAGGTAGCAATCGTTGTTGCGTTATGCTATGAATTTGTTGCGGGGTTAAATTCATTTTGTTGCAGCTATAGTTAGATTCGTTGCATACATTGCAAAGAAATGTTGCAGCTATAATGGATTTGTTGCACTTTGTTGTACGCGGTGATTACAATTGTTACACGTGTTGTTTAAAAATGTTGTGCCGACTCGTCCGATGCGAGGTTCCTATCGGACGTCCGATTGCTAGTCCTCCCCAAATTTGTATGAAAGCTTTAAACATTGCCTCAGCACCCTTCTCTAAAAGTTTCAAAAATTCGAACCCCTTTTTAGTTGCTCAATCAAATCTATCTATTTATCATCAGCCTTTTATCAGGACAGTATCACTGTCATAATTTTTTAAAATTACTCAAGCTTGATAATCATATGAAATTTTATGGGAACATTAGTGATGCTTCAGGACCATCCACAAAAATTTTCAAAAATTTATAATGTGGTTTGAATCATTTTTCATTCGGTTGAAATTTACCGGTCAGCCTTCAATAACACTATCTTATTTTTTAAAATTCCTCATCTGAAAAATTTATAGAATATTATTGATGTGACAGGGCCATCCAATTTTTTTGAAAATATTCTAATATGGTTTACACCATTTTTTATTTGATTGAAATTTTATCGATCAAACTTTTATTAGGACCTATCAGAATTTTTAAAAATTTTGATGGTTGATAATCATCTGAAAGTTTTCCGAGAACATTTGAGAACATTTTGCTTGTCTTCATATGTGACGAAATTTGAAACCCTGCGCAGAAGAGTGTTTAGTTTTCTCGCAGGACACGGCTGCAACGGACAAGCAAATCCAAGCTGAAGATGGGGGCGACGGCCAGGCGAGCAAACGCCGCTGCAAAAACAGCAACCGCGCGAAATTCCTAGCGTCGCTCCCTGCCACAAATCCACACCACCAGCTCGACCATTCGCCGCTGCCACGCGCGTGGCGACCAAAGCAAGCGGGCTTCACCATGGCTGCCGCCGGCGCACCGCCGGACCGCAGATCTGACGTCTTCGGTGGCCCTCAAGCCGCTCGTCGGGGCACGACCACCTACGGCAGTGGCGCTCCTCGCTGGACTCGTCGTTCGGCTCCGCGTCGAGGGCGTGGAGTGGGCCCGTGTTCGAGGAGCGCACGAGCTCCGACCGGGGCAGGCTGCTCGGGGAGGAGTTCTATAGGGACATATTCCCCGGGAGCGAGCCAGCGTCGCCGAGGCGGGGCGTCGCCACCGGGGATTGGGATGTGTTCGGCGCGTCGGCGTCGCCAGGGTTCAGGAGACGCCCACGAATGAGGTATTTCGCTTAGTACTGAAGGATTGAGCATCACCAAGAGACACCTAAATCTATTTTTTTGTTTCTGATTTTGTTTTTATTAATTCTAGAAATTAATAAAATAATGATCAAAGTGGAAAAAAATCAATCTAGGATAAAGGATACAAGACTATGAAAGAAAACTGGATTAAACAAGCAAACTAGAAGGCAATGATACGAAAACATGAAGAACAAGAATTAGTAGATCGGAATCCATACCCACTGATTTATTCCTCAAATTAGGAATACATAACACACATGATTATCCACCTCTCACTGCACTCGTGTGACTTGCGTGCTGCTCCCGGGCTACGAGTCTCCTGCGCAGCTTCTTCCCGACCTACAGTTTGCGTGCATCGATGTATCTCTTGTTACATGATATGCTTCTCCTATTACAAGATAAACCAACCCAATACAATACTTTGGTCTTCAACAAATAAATTATTCCATCGTAAATATTGTTGTCAAGTTAATTATCACACATATATATCGCAAATAGAATTAACAAGTACTAAGCGAGTTTTTCAGTGAAGTGATATGCGAGGTATTGGGAAGTGATATCAAATTGGACAGCTTATGTTTACATTTCTCTGTCCCAAATTAATTCACTTATATTTTGATGGCTTTCTATTTGTCTAAGTAACATATAGCTACTTGTTGACCATAAATTTTGATCACACTGAAATGATGGAGCATTGAACATGACGAGTGCATCACTACTATCTGAATGTTAGTTCCGGTTAGGATTTAGGAATGCACAGAAGTACAAATCAAATGCCAAGATTCCACATTTATGTGTTGCTATTACGTGCACTTATATTGATTTTACTTATATCTACTTCTTGCAGCTTCTCCATGAAGTTCACCAGAGGCGTGGATAATTCAGTGCCTACTCCTCCATCCCGGCGATGGAACATCTTATGCTTACAGTGTTCCGTCTTCACCAAATCTTGAGTTCCGTCCAAATTTCTGGCGAACAGAGCTCAGATCGGAAATCCTGAGTTCCAAACTATCAGAGAAAAAGTATTCATGGAATCAGCTTTCCAAATCCTTCCATAAATGAACCGAATTTGGAGGCAGACTAGTAAACCAAGTACAAGCAGCTCTTGATAATGACAATAGGAACAATCTGATTTTTAGCCCGTCGGACTGAGCTGCTTCGCCGCATTGTGCGATAAAGTGTCCGACGTGTTCCAATGTCGTAATTGAATCATCTCTAGAGAACTTTGCGAAATCCAGGACTTTGAAGTTGTGAGGATATGGCATACGATCTATGTAATCAGGATATGGTTTTCTATAACCAATGACTTTTCCTTTTGGCTGTATGCCAAATTGATCGCTTAATACAGCGAAAATCTGATCGGCCCAATTAATACTATTGGCCAACGGAATGGTAGATCCTTGATAATGTTGGTCGTAATTGGCATTCTGCCCCCTGAGTGCAAACTCGGGCTGCCGATTAGGCTGAGCCGACGGGTGATGAGTGTATTGGTTGTATCCATTGTTTCTCCTAGTTGGCGGTTCCGACAATGGGACAAAGGGTTCTGAATAGGTTACTACCCTGTGCGGAATCGGATTCCTAGGCAGGACAGGTTCATAACATTGTGGGTATCTATCAGATTCAATCGGTTGTGGAACCGATTGTGAAAAAGCGTAAAACGGAGCCGATGACGTTAAATTCGTCGATGCATCTAACTTAGCAGCATCGGTATAGGCCTGATAATGGGTTACCTCACTCGGCCGAGGATCTCGTGGTAGTGTGATGGTGGGTTGAGTTGGCATCATGGTTGGAGGTGAGGTTATAGCCGATAGTTTAGGATCGGCTAACGTGCTCTGCGTACTTTGTGCTATTGAGAAAACATGATAGCTTAGCAGAGCCTGTATCATGTCAAGCAGACTCCCGGATGAGGCAACTCCTGAGCGATAGTTTTCACACTATTCACAATCATTGGCTTAAGTGTTGTAACAAGAGTCGATGATTAGTTTATCAGATCATGGTGTACAGATTGATTAATCATAACCGATAGCTTGGCTTGAGCATACATATATTGACTTACCGGGCCTTCTGTAATGCCTGCATCACCAAGGGCATTAACTGTCGGCAGTGTGGTTTTGAGTGACACCACGTCAATTCTTCTGATAACAATTCAGCATCATCTCTTCAGGAGCAGCTTTCGATTTTCAATTTCTTTACGCTGCTCTGGCGTTAAATCGTCCAGCGTAGGGACGATTATAGCTTCAGTATTGAGATCAGATGGTGGACTTGATTTGCTTGATGATGCCATCTGGTCCCACCGGGCGTGCTAAGAGTGTGTTGACGTCAAAAACTTGAAGTAGGGTTTCTAACAACAGCACACCAGACGAACACCTGGTTTAGAGCGTGCCAGTCGATTTGACCTGTAATCGACAAGGTAAACTATGAACTTTATTTAAAGCCGATCGTGAGGATCAATCGGCTTAGAATCAATCATCTCAAAGACGATTAAATCGAGACAAAAAGGCAAGCCCAACTAGTCAATTAAGGCTAATCGGAGGATAAAAGTATATCAATTATGAAGAAGGTGATGCGCAGCAAAATCAGAATAAATCGAACCTGGGCGTAATTGATGAAGACCAACAATTGGCGATGCACAACTTTATTGATCAAGATCGAATTACAAGAAGACTAAATTACAGGAACTACTCCTAGTCGACAGGAAAAAGAGAATAATGTAAATTTGTGGATTTGATTGTGTTGTTGTTTTGCAGCTCGCCCTTGTCCTCCTTTTATACCCGTCAGTCGATTGAGTCCGGTTACAACACGTTACGAAGCCTGATCCGTATCGATCTTGGTTTTTCCTTAACAACCAACTCGGTTTCCAAATTTTATCCGAATAGGACTCTGAACATAGCCTTTTGAACATGGACTGTCGATTCTATCCACACCTGCCATTTTCTGGTGCAAACAAAATGATAAACATGAAAGTTGCTTAGATACATATTTTTAACTTCTTTTACCTGTTACATGTCAGTTTTCTTGTTAGATTTTAATATATTTGCCTAGCCTAACAATTTATGTTTCACCATATATTTTATTTCATAAATCAGGTTGAGCATTTCTCTAAAGATCGTGTTCTTCGTAATGATGAGGAAAAAGAGCAAATAAAGGTACTATATAGAGTATGAATCCAAGCCCACAACATGTTGCTTCTTTCCAATTACCTTTCTCTTCTATTTCTCAATTCTATTGCTTATTTTAATGTAGATATCTGAATCCAAAATCAGAGAATGGTCTAAGGGAAAAGAAGGAAATATTAGGTCATTGCTTTCTGCACTGCAATATGTAAGTGCGAGAATCTTGTGCATATAATGTACTAACTCTCAATTCTGTATTGCAATGTTTCGAACCCTCATTTGCAAATTTTGTTGTCTTATCTTTTGTGGTAACCCATTTTATTTTAAAAAGTTGTTCTCTTCTTCCTACTTGTATGATGGTGCTTGCAAGATCAGTGCTAAGTTATGTATATGAAGAAATATCTCTTTTTGATTGTTTTCTTTATGTTTCCCTCTCTAAGATATCCTAGAATAAAGCTTTTCCCCTATATATATATATGACATGATGACATAAGTGCTATGTTGTTGTTTTTCCAATTTCTTGTGCTTTAGGTTCTATGGCCTGAGTGTGGATGGAAACTAGTACCCCTTGTTGATATAATTGAAGGAGCAGCTGTTAAGAAAGCTTATCAGAAGGCATTGTTATGTCTTCATCCAGATAAGTTGCAACCGCGAGGTGCTGCCATACATCAGAAGTATATAGCAGAAAAGGTTTTCGACATTCTACAGGTACCCTGGATTTGTCCCATATACCTTTTCTGATTGACTAGGAGTTAGTTCACAACAATTAGTTGGTTAAATTCAAGGTATAGTTGTATACCAGTTACATTTTTAGGACTATATACCAGTTTCATTATAGGTGGACAGAGCTACCTGAAAATGTGGTTTTCCGCAGAACTGATAGTGGATGCAAGCTAACACCAGCTGATATCATGCAATTTTGCCTGTGTGTTGTGACCTTTTCCTTAATAGATTACTCAAATCTGTAGGTGGTCTTGAAAACCGTCCTAAATGTACGTATCACAGTCTTCGAAAGGCACTAGCCAAATAATTTTAAGGATCATACCTATCTGAATGTTTTACAGGTGCTGTTTGCTCCTTGGCTTACTTCAATGCTCTAGTGTGCATTTCTAGCTGATTTTCTACTATGGAGATATCTTGTTGTATGCCTGTGACCTTTCTTCTTCTTCTCCTCCTCCTTTGTGATCAAGAACAATTTTAATTAACCAAAATAATTTACATGTTTTTTCCCTCTGCAGGAGGCATGGAAGGAATTCAATTCGGTTACTTTTGGATAATATTTCAAAGCTTTTATCACCGGTTTGGCTCTATCATGCGGATATGGTGCTTGCCAGTGTCCGCAGCAATGTGTCAAAACAGCCTAGGCAGTGCCAAAATGGCAATGGATAGGCTTATCCATGGTGAGGTAGATATGGGTAGCCATGGAATACAAGGACATTTTATGAAGGTATCGCGGTCCTCCAGTAGCCAGTCGAACTACGCTAGCTATATGAACTTGTTTTGGTTTAATTGTAAGTATGAAACTAGGGCCGCGGATAATGCTGCCTTGGTTGTTCAAAATTTCCAATCGTAGGAACTAATTACAGCGGTTGTTGTATTTATTCGGAGGATTGAAGTTCTGTATATATTACCTGAAACCGGGTTCTTGCTTGAGTCTTGTAATGTTGAAATTTCCAATACATGCAAACTTCATTTGCTCACGGATCTGAGCTTTAAGAGTCTTGACAAGCATCTACATGCTCAGATCCAACACATGAACAAAATAAGCTGAGAAGCACTCTAATTGTAGTAACCATCATTCAAACAAGCATTGCAACTTACTACAAAACCAAATAAACCTCTCTCTCTTCTCTTAAAGATCAAGTGCTCCATAAGTCCAAACCCACGAGCTATTACTGTAGACTAGGTAAACATGCGCATTCCGCCGCACTGGGTGAATTTTGATAGATTGTTCAGATAGCAAGAACAACAACCTAATTTTTTGAAACCGTGAGTTTTTCCCCTGCGAAAGGGCTTGGTTCGGACCCTGGTGCGAATTTCGGAACTACGAGCCTTTTTTTTTCGAAAACGGGCCTAGCCAGGTCTGGTCGCAATTTACTGGAAACGCGAGGATATGTTTGCGAAAGGGTTTGGTATGGACTCGGGTGCAAATTTGCGAAACCTCGAGGTTTTTTGCAAAAGAGTGGGTGGAAGGGTCTTGACACAATTTCAGAGTTCTTTGGGGGTTCTTTCGTGAAAGAAGTGGCGTGGAGGTCTGAGAGGCCTCAATTCTCTTCTGCTTTAAAAGAGGTCTGCAATTTACCGGAGACGCGAGGATATGTTTGCGAAAGGGCTTGGTATGGATCCGGATGCAAATTTGTGGAACCTTGGGTTTTTTTTTTCAAAAGAGTTGGTGAATGGGCCTCGACGTAATTTTGAATTTCTTTGGGGGATCTTTTGCGAAAGAAGTGGCATGGAGGCAGAGGCCTCCATTCTCTTCCGCTTTAAAAGAGGTTATATTTCCTCGATCAGCGCCTGCAATGCCCGCTGACTACTATGAGCTGATTTCCTCCATAACTTACAAGTTCTATGTTCCTGCACTGTATCCTCCCGATCGACCTAAGTCGTCAAGCCGCCCGCCGGCACCGAAGTTGCCATCACCGCTGCCGTCGAAGCTTCTCTCGCCGGATAGGACAGGAATTTTGTGGATGATGACCGACGGCTTCGGCGGTCTCTCGGGATCAGCCCGTTACCAGCAAACAATGGGCTTTGTTGCTACCCAACCCGGCCCGTATCGAAGCCTATTATAGCGGTTTGCCAACTGGGTTGGGCCAGGTGGTTGTGCGGGTCCATCAAAAACGTGTACACCCCTCGTGTTATACACGAATAGAGCCAGGCTGCACAGAGTTTGCGGCAGCAAAACCCTCGTAGCACTTCCTCCCCGCCGCCCGCCGCCGCGCGAGAAGATGCTTGATATCAACCTCTTCCGCGTGGAGAAGGGCGGCGACCCGGAGCTGATCCGCAAGTCGCAGCGCAGCCGATCCGCCCCCGTCGAGCTCGTCGACGAGGTCATCGCCCTCGACGAGGCGTGGCGCCAGAGTAAGAGCTCCCCCTCCTCTCCCGAACCCCCCAAACCCCTTCCAGATCCGCGGTCCCTGACCCCGAGGATTCCTACTGCTGCAGGGCAGTTCGAGCTGGACAAGATCCGGCAAGAGCTCAACAAAACCAGCAAGGATATCGGCAAGCTCAAGGCTGTACGTTCGTTTCGATTCGCTTTGTTCTGGTCTCGTTTGGTCTTTTGGGGGGTTTGGATTTGAATGTGATGTTGGGCATGTCGCTTTGCAGCAAAAGAAGGATGCCGCAGAGCTTATACAGAGCACGGAAGAGATCAAGAGGAGGTTGGCCGCGAAGGAGACGGAGGTGCAGGAGGCCAAGACCACCCTCGATGCCAAGCTCGTCACCATTGGCAACCTTGTGCATGAATCCGTGCCCGTCAGCGACGATGAGGTTCGTAGAAAGGGTGAAGCTTAGGTTTCGTGGTTCTATAGATAATTAAGTCTAGTTGGATTTGATGACTTCGTTAAGGATACGAGTTTTTCAGTAACTATTCGTTTCTAATGCGTAAGTCATAGAACTACTACGCCCTCATTCTTCTGTTATTGAAATTCCTATTGCATTTTAGGGCGCTATAGTGATACAAGAAACATCATTGCATTAATTTGAGTTAGGTTGAGTTTGCCTGTAGCATGCCTATTCTGGATGACTGAAATCCAGTTCTGTTCTAGAAGGGTGAACCAGACCTGCTGAATTTGATTCGACTGAACTGATATAAAGCTCAGCTCAAGTGATTTAATACTTCCTTTTTCACAGGCACACAATGCTATCATACAGACATGGGGAGAGAGGAGGTTGGAAGATAATTTGAAGAATCATGTGGATCTTTGCAAGATGCTTGACATTGTAGCTTTGGAGAAGGGTATATGCTTGACAAAATTGGAACTCTGACATAATTTATCCCTGAATTCCTCTGTCAACCATGTTTTATTATCCAACCAAATAGCAGCATAGGAATCACCTTTCCGTTTTGCCTCTAAAAGGCCTATGCCCGTGCATGCACTGTCCTTTAAGCTTATTGAGATCTTTCTACAATTAAAATTAACAAGTTTCCTTTTTTTTCCCCATTGTGTTAGATCAGGCTCTCTGGTTCTATTCAATATACAAAAACCTATGGTTGCTTTTGTGTTTCATTCCTCTTTTAACAGTTTTAAGGGTACCTCTCATGCTTCCTCTTGTAGCAGGTGCTGATGTGGCTGGTGGAAGGGGTTACTATTTGAAGGATGAAGGTGTTCTCCTGAATCTGGCATTGATAAATTTTGGGCTCACTTTCCTGAGAAAACGAGGCTTCAAGGCAATGCAAACTCCCTTTTTCATGAGAAAGGAAACTATGGCAAAATGTGCCCAGTTGGCCCAATTTGATGAGGAACTTTACAAAGTAAGCCCAAGCAAATGTGCCCTTTATACGCATTATGGTGTTAAGCAAATGTACTTGCATTTGTTTACATTTTTATTAATTAAATTAAACTGTGATTTCGAAAGTTTTTTGGGGGTATGGTAACGCATTCTGCTGTTATCAGTTTACCACTATATGCTCACAACTTTATGATAAGCATCACCCATTTTTATTGTGATTAAGATTCTGTTAAGCAGAACTGAAATGATGCATTTAGGGTGTGTTTGGTTGGTGGGATCAGGTTGAATGGGATGGTCCTGTACCATTTGGTTCTATTGTTTTGGGTGAATGGAATGGTTCAGCATCTACAGGGAATATTCCTCAAATTTGTATCCCACCATCCAGGATGGGATGGTTCCATTCAAACAACAAAACATATGGATGACTTTTTTCTTAAACCATCTCATATATATAACACTTACAAGCAACCAAGCACACCCTTAGTTCTCAGTTACTATCCTTTAAATCCCAATTAGTGCTATTTAACATAACTAACATGCATAGTTTTGGGCCTCAATACTTGATCACTTGTTTGGTTTTCATCCCATCCGTTACATTTAGATTTCTCCATGATTCCATAAAAACATTTAGTTACTGTCAATATGTTTGTTGCTTGTAATGGTTGATTTGAATTGGATGAATGCTTCAGTAGTATTCCTTGATCCAAAATGTACTGTAAAACCTAGTTCATGACCATTTGTTGCACTTGACAGTTAACAGGTGATGGAGAGGAAAAGTATCTCATAGCTACATCCGAGCAACCTCTATGTGCTTATCATCTAGGTGATCGAATTTATCCTGCTGAACTGCCAATTAGGTGGGTAACATCTAACTTTGTGTAGTTAGCGTTTTAGTTGATGTGCACTAGTAATTTGATCATAAATTATGCCCATTTAGATACGCTGGGTACTCCACCTGCTTCCGGAAAGAAGCTGGTTCACATGGGAGGGACACAGCTGGCATCTTCAGAGTCCACCAGTTTGAAAAGATTGAACAATTCTGTGTTACAAGTCCAAATGGCAATGAATCATGGGAGATGCATGAAGCGATGATTAAAAATTCAGAAGATTTCTATAAGGAGGCAAGCGTTGGAAGCTTTGAAAACCTTGAACACCATGTTTACATCGTGTACTCTCCTTTTTAGACGTCTAAACATTTCTTTAATCTTCGTCTTGCAGATTGGCCTACCATATCAAATTGTTTCCATTGTGTCTGGTGCTCTCAATGATGCTGCAGCTAAAAAGTATGATTTGGAGGCATGGTTCCCTGCATCAAAAACCTACAGAGAGTTAGTGTCCTGTTCAAATTGCACAGATTATCAAGCAAGAAGACTTGGAATAGGCTATGGGCAGAAAAAGGTACGATTTCGTTTCACTTGGATGCTGGTAGATGTTGCATTGCTCTGTTTCACGTTTTCCAGTGTAGATCTACTTGTCTGATCAGTTATCAGTTGTGGCCACTGATGTGATGTCTGTTCACATTGCAGAATGATGAGCAATCCAAGCAGTTTGTTCATGTGTTGAATTCTACGTTGACTGCTACTGAGAGGACCCTTTGCTGTATTCTGGAGAACTTCCAGAAGGAGGATGGTGTTGAAGTGCCGAAGGCATTGCAACCATACATGGGTGGAATAGAGTTCCTTCCTTTCAAGCAACCTCTGGATAGCAAACAAGCTGCCGACTCCAAATCAAATAAGTCCAAATCAAAGGTATTTCAATGCCTCTCCTTTTCCCTTTTTTCTAAGACAACATGCGAATCCATAATCTGATATTTTTGGGTTCCTCACCTGACAGGGAAATGCTGCTTGAGCTGGATGCGGGATGTGCTGAAATTTCTTACTTTCAGGCACCAATGGATATGATGATGCATCTTTTTATTAATTTGTGGGTTGTTTGATATTTGTAGCATGATTATGATGTTACAGTTTTGGTTTTGACCATTTTTGGTGTTTTGGTTACCACATTATCTCATTATCTGATTATGTACTTGCACACTGATATTGCATAGGATGTCTTGCAATCTTGGGATATCTGCGCTCAATTTACAACAAAAAGATCTTAGTAATTTTCATGACTTTGTGCATTATGCTAATCCATTGCACACAGTATTGTTATTGTTGTTCGTTGTCTAAATCTCATTTGGATGTTGCTCCTGTTTGTTATGAACAATGATGTTCTGATCTGATGTCTATAAATCCTAGTACTGTTTACCTGAGTAGCAAGGGTATTTCCAGAGGAAAAAAGCCTATGGCTACGAGGGGGAATATAATTTACCACCGTCAGCCGATCCAGGCATTTATTGCCTTGCCACCAAGCTATGCTTTCTTTTTCGATACCACGACAGCCACCGTCAATCAATGCCACCAGGTGGATGGCGGCTAGCTGAAAGCAATTCGAAGTGGCGACTGTGCTGTGTTATTATGTTAACGTACTATCTGTAGGTTTATTGCTGACTTGCTGCATTGGCTCTTCAATTCCAACCTTTTTTTTAGACGAACAATTCTTGTGTTACAGCTGTTATTGCAGGGAAATGTGTTGCAAAATACTCGTATGCACTAAAATTTTAAGACTTCTACCCTTCTAGTCTTTATATGCAAACGTGTTACAGATTGCTACTGAACTGATGCGTAGAAGTCAGGTTAGTGCCAACTGGTGTCTACGTTCTTCAGGCTTTCACTGCTCAATGTGACTAGCCCTTGGATTTGTTCAAGTTCTAACCTACCGGCAAGCATCCAAACTAAACGCAATCTTTCTCGCCCAAGCCTGAGATGCATGTACCTCAGTTACATTGTGATTCCTTTACCCTTTTATCTTAATAAAGTTACTGTATGATAAAAAAAGTTCCAGGAACTTATTACTGAAATTAAAGCAGGCTTAACAATGACCACATGTTGGAATGGGATATATGGTGAACTGAACTGAACTGGCTGGCAGCGACTAACAACCTGTCGACTCTTGCTGCATTTCTACTACTACGAACTGGTACAAGCCTAGAAGGTAAGATTGGTGAGGAGGCATCAAGAATTCGAGTGGTTCCCAGATGCAAGGGACTGAGAGATGGCAGGACCATCAGCCTTAGATTCCAGGGTATGTGGGCCAAGGGACCATCTGACGGTCCCGTAAATGGTAGTACTAACTGCCTTCATCAGGTCATTCTTGCCTGCATTATTACCACACTGCACTAGTTTTGCATTTTGATCAGTACTATTAACAAAAGCACCTCGTAGATCAAAATGCTATACTCTTACAATCAAGTAGAGGTCAAACAGGAGGATATATACACAAGAAAGGAAATGTGTTAAAATAGTAGCCAAACTTAATCTTTTACAGAGGTCTGAGACACATGTTGTGCTGGCCACGTTCGCTAACCCAATAATGATAACTTGTCATTCGTCAACTAGATCGCATTTTCATCAAAAGAATATGGTATTCAAATTTGGAGAACATGTGTTTCTACAGAACAATTCGAGAATTTCCTTCAAAATGATGGGAAATCGAAGTACAATGGGTAACAATCAACCCCACGCTAATAATTGTGTTCCTGTTCCATAAGCACCTGCACTTCCATATGAAAATACTCTCATTTTGTGGTCATCTATAGTAGTACCCTTGCCAAGATTTGTAAACAGTTCAATGTAATCTTGTTGTTGACTAAAAAGACATTCTACAATCAAGTCAAGCGCAAAAAAAGTACTAGTATAACAAATCGTTCTTTTTACACTAACATTTTTCTATGAGAAGCAGAGCAATATTTTATTATTAAAGAAAATTAAATTTAATTCAGCTAGAAAAGTGATATTAATCCTGAGATTCGAACGGTATGTTGCAATTATTGTGTTTCACGTGGCACTAATTAGCCAAATACATTCCAGACGGTTTCCATGCAATTTGTCTGTAAAGAAAAATTTGGACGAGCTACAGAAGTCCCTAACGGTAATAACATTCGCAATGAGCTGAAGAAAAAGAAACAATTAGTGCCAACTTGGCCAGCTCGGTCTCGAGATCTTCAAACCTTTATGGATTGCACTTAAGTTTACAAAATATGCACAAAATTTGGATAGAGAGTGAAGATAAGGGGCATGTGGCCGTGAATAATCAGGTTTGGTTGTAAGGACATTTATTAAGTGCCGGTTTGGAATTTCACAGCAAACAACAGTTTAATCGTTGTAGGACCTTTTTAAATATCACGGGGAGAAATTCTTTTTTTGTAAGAAAAAAATATTTAGGTTTTCTTGTTCTTTTGTTAGAACTTCATCAAATCCTTAAAAATTCTGCCGGATTTATGTGTTCGAAAATGCCTTAGTCAAATTTTCAACTTTAGAAAATCCTAATTAAAAAAAGCTGGAGTACTACCGGATGAAAAGAGAGAGATTCTGGCACTTTCCTCGCGTGAAACCCGCCCAAGCACCGCTCTCCATGGAGGCTGTCTGTCTGTCCTTTCTCTTACTAGAGAGTAGCGACTGCACGCTCCATTTAATGTACAAATAAAAGGCAAAAAAAAAAGGGGTAGAAAAGGATAAAATAAAAGAGACAGAGCGATAAATTACAAAAACAACCCCAACGGGAGGCCCCCCTGTTCCTCGGTGCTTTCCCCAAGCCATCACGAGACCCTCCCCGGAACCAACCAAGACAGCCAACACCACTCCACCACCCAACTGCGCCTCCAAGAATTCCTCCTCCTCCTCGGATTCCTACCCTCTCTCCAGCTCCCCTCCCACGCCGCGCGCTGTGCCGCCTCGCCTTGCGCTTCTTGTCCTCGCCATTAGCCTCCCTCGTCGCCCTCCGGCCATTGGTCTCCTTTCCCCGTTCCGCGGTAAGCCGTTGCTTTCTTGGCTGGCTCCAATGCAGCGAGATCTTGGCTTGGATCTGCCGCTCCATCTTTTTCTTCGGTTTCTTGGCTCCTTTGCTTCTTGGATTGCTCGTTTCTTGATTCGGTAAAAGGAGGGCCCGACCAACGGGGGGAGTTACTGCTGGTTATCCATGTCACCATCGTTCGTTTCCCCCATTTGGAGCGAGCGTCACCGTGGAATTATTTGGGGTTTCAGTTCTGTTTGGTAGTATCAAACGTTGCTTTCGTAGCAATAGTGCAGCTTGTTTACTTGTACTAAAACAGTTGTTGGAGTCTGTTTAGGTGATGTATTATGGTACTGTTCTCTGAAACCCTGAGCTCCTAGTAATGGTGTGGAGTGGTACATGAAAGCCATGATGGTACCTGCCTGGTTGGTTGCATTGTTGAAAAAAGTGCTCTCTCTCTCTCTCTCTCTCTCTGTCTCTCTCTCGTGTTTTCTGCTCAGAAGTAACCGCTCCAAGTAGAGACTGAAGAATCATGCCTGCATTGTCCCCAACAAATTGTAGGAGAATCAATCTTTAACGGAGTATAGAGCTAGGTCGCGGACACTTGGTGGGAATGTGGAATACATATCAGATCTGTTTGCTCTCTCGTATAGTTATTAAACTGCTTGAAGTATGAGTGCTTTGAATCTAACTAGCTACCGGTAGAAGTAACAGCGAGAGAAAGTTCAAACCAAACTATCATTGCGGTAAGACTCAGTTGCAATGTTTGACATTGGAATGTCTACTGCAGTATTGCCTTACTTGTCATATTAGTTTACTGTCCATTGTTCCTTCTATACTAAAGCTTGCATGGAGCGAAATAGTAATATACAAGTCCCAAGGAGAGAACTGCCCAACTCTCTTCTTTGGGTAAGTTACTGAAGAACTCTTAGCATTTTCAAGTGTTTCGGGGCTTTTATGTTCATTCGTGTAGATGTTTATGCACACGCTATAGTTGACAAGCGAACTAAGGGCCTGTTTGTTTTAGATTTGGATTCTCTAAAAGCTGATTCTGGACTGTGGTTGTAGAGAAGCTGATTCTCCAAAAGCTGGAATCCAAAAGCACATATGAAGTAGATTGTGGATTCTAGTGTATATGGTTGGGCTGGATTGTGAGAATCGAATTCTAGAATCGGGCTGTTTGTTTTTTATTTTGCTTTTAGAGCCAGAATCCAGAATCAAAAGCAAAAACAAACAGGCCCTAAGACTTGGAGAGAGCAAGATGAACTAATTTGCTTTCATATTTTTTGGAAGGTGCACTGCTTTAAGTATGTTGGTAGAATACAGATGAGGAACAATTCCTGAGTGTCCTGCATTTCTTTTACAGGTCCTTGAAATTGGAGTTAGCCTCTTCAAAACGAATCCTTTTCTGTAGGTTTTATTGTCTCTCATTGTTATTTATGTATAATAAAAGTTGTTAAATTACTTGAAGAAAAATATTTCAAAGTGAATGCTATCAATTCAGGCTCTTTCTGAACTAGATCCTTCATATACTGATACCTCACTTGATTATTTGAAGGAATATGAAATTAAGGACAAAACGGCCTGGATGGAAGTCCCTCATGCCTCTACAGTTGAGCAGGAAATCGGCCATGCGCTTCTTTTTGTTTCCCAAGGTTCAGGCAGCAGGTCAATCACCAGATGATACTCCGGTTTATCTTAATGTGTATGATTTGACACCCATGAATGGCTATATATATTGGGCAGGCCTCGGTATATTTCACTCAGGAATTGAAGGTTCTTCTCTCTGCCATATGTATCTTTTTAGTTAGCAATTTAGCATACAGTTTGCATGGTGGTTCATCTTCTGCAGTTTCTTCATTTGTGCTTGATTTTTAGAGCTAGTAGCTCCATAGACCCCGTACTGATGCTATTTAGTACTGCGATTTATTGGCTATTTCTCCTGAACTGTTTAAGAACATTCCAAGTTGTCTGGCACATCAAAGTAAACTGTAAATCATCAATAACCTACAGTCCATACTTTCTCCTATCAAGTTGTTGCTTACCCGAGTCGCGTTAAGAAAACAACTATTTCCCCTACCTGAATGATCCCTGTCTGCATAGTGGGGTTCTAGGTCATAAATTCTGTTTCTGGCCATTAGGATTTCTTGCAGTGGTCACCTGACTACTGGCATCTCTCCCATCACTACCCATAGTAATTTAGCATATCGTGCTTTGGGCCTTCGGCTAGTGTAGATTTTGATATTTTTGTCATATCCTATATAAGCTACATCATGTAATTCTTGCGTGCTGTCGCTGGTGTGATTTGCTCATATTGCTAAATTCATGTATAGCCTCTAATTATTAGTTTATTTTATAGAGAAGAATATGGGATGGGGAGCTCCATGTTGGCTCTACTATTGCAAATATTATAGAATGGGTCAAACAATCTTATTCATCTATCTTGATGTTGATGGACCCTATTATAATGGCTTAAACTCTGCGCACTAAACATATATCTATCCGAAATGACAAGTTTAGAAAGATGAAACCAATAATTCCTTCTAGAAAGATCCATGGAATCATGGGCGCATCTCATGGACATGATATAAAGATCTTTATAAATCTCTTGAGTCTGTTATTAGGACATGTTATTCTGAAAATTATCTTGGATTGATGCTTGTGATAGTCTTAGTCTATGCCCATTTGGTGAAGGCAAACCCCAGTGTCAACAGGATCCAGGAAGAAGAGAACTAGACAAGGAGCACCAGTTTTATGAAGCTAATCTGCTGTGCCTTCTGTGTTTAGGAAGGGGAGGAGGAGCACTATGACAGTGCTGGCTGCTTGTAGGATGTTGGGCAGTACTAGTCGTATCTGTAGCTGGAGACGAAGAAAGAGGGAAGTTGGGAAGGGAAAATTAAAATATTGCCAAGGCCATCAACAAGGCAACAACTATCCGTTTAGTGGTTTTACCAAGTCTTGATTGATTTCACTTTCCATCTGTCACAGCAGGATGGTCTTTTGGGACTCTCCCTTACATGAGCTTCAGCTTACATCTCTATATATCAATGTTTGCCATAATTTGTTTTCGAGAGTATGAATGCTGGAGAACTCTACTGTGCAAGGTTTCCACTAGTTTCTAAAATAAATTGAAGGAGTGTAATTATGATTGTTGCATTGCTGACTCATCCAATAGCATCTGCTGTTGGAACTAATCTTGTGCAAACATTTAAAGCAAGATTATCTAGTCGTCCGAGTCCGTGTCGTTGCCGCCGTGGCATGCATGGCAAGTAAGAGTCCGTAGTTGAGTCTGCTCTTTTCTATTCGGTTTGCAGTCTATCCGATTAGAAGTAAGAGTCGGTTGGTTTACTGCTATATAAGCAGGTGTTTTGTACTTGTTTGAGGGTAAGAAATCAAAAAACGGTGCATCAATTTGAAGCACCACAAATTGAAAGAATTTCTTCCTTGCTAGCATCAACAAGAGAAATCTAACAATTGGTGTCAGAACCTTGTGTTTCTGTGTGTCGGAAAGGATGCAAAGGGAAGGAAGGAGTATGTCTCCGTCCAGCGAGTGACACCTACTGCGAGGTGATCCGTCTGTCTCGCAAGTGGTGAAAAGGGAGAGTGCGGTGACGATGCCGTACCCGCAACTCACCCGCACGAACTACACGATTTGGGCGATGAAGATGCGTGTCGCTCTTCAAGTGCAAAACGTGTGGGAAGTTGTGGAACCTGGTGCCGCGGAGTACCAGAAGGATCGGATGGCCTTGTATGCCATCTACCAGGCCGTGCCGGAGCAATTCATGCCTTCCCTCGCCGGAAAAGACACAACGAAGTCGGCATGGGAAGCAATCAAGACGGTGCACATGAGAGATGAGCGTGTGCGCGAGGCTAATTTGCAGACCTTCAAGAGGAACTTCGAGGAGCTGAAGATGGAGGAAGGAGAGACCGTCGAAGATTTTGCCGGTCGGGTGATGTCGGTCGTCATCAGCATCTGCGTGTTGAGTGACAATACGGTGGACAAAATTGCTGTTGTACGCAGGTTTCTTCGTGCTACCCCAGCACGCTACATGCAACTTATCACCTCCATCGAGCAGTGCGTGGACTTGAAGACCCTCACCGTTGAAGACCTCGTCAGGCGGTACAAAGCCTGCGGCAAGCGTGTCCGAATGAGTTTCGGTAACCCGAAGGAGAGAGCATTTGTTGCTCACGCGCTCACAATGGGAAACCTTTGCCACTAAAGAGAAGAAGAACCATGTCCGTGGCAGTGGCCACGGCAAAATCGGTGGTAGCCGTGGTGGCAGCCATGACGACGAAGATGACAACAGCGACTCCGATGTCAGTGAGCGCAAGTTCAACAGGAAGAAGGTAAAGTGCTACAACTGTGGCATACATGGGCATTTTGCCGCTGAGTGCCGCAAGCCGAAGAAGAAGAGCACTTTGCTATAGCAGATGATGAGCCGGCGTAACTATGATGTTTGCCTGAAGGAACCCAAAATAATGGCAACTAGGGGGTTGATTGTTGGAACTAATCTTGTGCAAATGTTTAAAGCAAGATTATCTAGTCATTCGAGTCCATGTCGTTGCCGCCGTTGCATGCATGGCAAGTAAGTGTCCGTAGTTGTGTCTGCTATTTTCTATCCGGTTTGCAGTCTATCCGATTAGAAGTAAGAGTCGGTTGGTTTACTGCTATATAAGCACGTGTTTTGTACTTGTTTGAGAGTAAGAAATCAGAAAACGGTGTATCAATTTGAAGCACCAAAAATTGAAAGAATTTCTTCCTTGCTAGCATCAACAAGAGAAATCTAACATCTGCTTGCAAAAAGGTGCCGCAAGAATTAAGTGAGACTAGTACTTGAGTTCCCCAAAATGAAGAAATCTGACCTGTCTCTTTTGTTTTGCTGTCCTCATGCAAATCTAATTGGACTAGTTTTTTTTTTGGAATAAGATATTAGCACTGATTACTTGAATAACATTGCATTCTGACTGCGTTTCCTTTTCATCTGCAGTTCATGGCGTTGAATATGCATTTGGAGCACACGACTATTCTACAAGTGGGGTATTTGAGGTAGAACCTCGCCAATGCCCTGGTTTCAGGTTCAGGAAATCAATATTTCTTGGTACGACGTGCTTAGATCCCATCCAAGTTAGGCAGTTCATGGAGCTACAGTCAGTAAACTACAATGGAGATACTTATCATCTTATCATGAAGAACTGCAACCACTTTTGCAAGGATATGTGTTACAAATTGACTGGTCACAAAATTCCAAAATGGGTGAATAGGCTCGCCAGAATAGGTACCATACCTTTATGCGAGTACTGATGCTTATTATTAGTTGTTCAACAGCTCCATAAAGCTAAGTCAGTTGTGATAACGATTAGTGCAGCTGAATGTGCATACTCAGAATGCATTGAGCAGTTTGACAGTTGAGTGCAGCTGAATGTGCATACTCAGAATGCATTGAGTAATTTGACAGTTACCGCCATCATTTTTTAATCACAAATTATCATCTCCACTTTAGTTTCTAGACATGTAGTTTACCCAAGTTTGTGCATATCTTTATTGATCTTTCTGTAAAGCGAAAATACTTTTGCGATGACATCATCTGCTAGTGCAACTCTTTAATCTTTACAGCAATGTGACTTGGATTCTTGATAAATAAGAAACACATTTTCCCCAAAAATGTTTTCCTGTAATAGTGCACCTGACAATTTTTGCTCACAAATTATCAGTTCTGCTTTAGTTTCTACACATGTAGTTTACCCAAGTTTGTGAATATCTTTGTTGATTGTTGTGTAAAGCTAACATACTTTTGTGATCACATCATCTGCTAGTGCAACTCTTTAATCTTGACAGCAATGTGACTTGGATCCTTGATGGGTAAGGAAGGCATTTTCCCCAAAAATGTTAACCTGTAAATAGTGCACCTGACACCTGATGTGGTGGCAGCTGAATCATCTGCTGAAGACTTGGGGAAGTCTCTATGTTACCCGCAAGGAGCACTGTAAAATTTGACATATGTATTAGACAGGTTATTGCATTCAGCAGTCAGCACGGGGCCTGCCTCAGCACACAATGAAACTTTGACCTTGTGGTTTGAGACCATGGTCCATGCATTGCATTGCTGGTCGTCTGGTCCAGATTAAGTACTACAAGAAATAGAATTCTTGTATATGTACATTAAAGTTCTTGCTTGTCATAGCGCTTCGGTGTTTTCTCGAGGTTCTTGTTATGAACTGGGAACTCATGTGTCCTTTTTCTGTAGGTGCCGTTTGCAACTGCCTCCTCCCGGAATCACTCAAGATCTCCCCAGTCGGCCATGATCCGAACAGCCAACCCGAAGATTCTGAGAAAAGGAGGCTGAGAAATCCGTTGAGTTGTTTCTCTTCCATCTCGAGTCAGAAACAGTTGCCCCCGTCCTCCCCTTTCCCTCCATCACCTGTCAAAGAGCGCGGCCTTCTGCGCTGTTCATCAAGTATATCCAGTGCTGGATCACAGAAGAATAGGTAGCCTGGCTCGGGCCCCCTTGTGTAACTTCTGATGCCAAGTTAGGCTAATTTGGGCAGTGGCGTATCTGGAGGGCACTACCGTGCTGTCGGAGCTGTCAAATAATTCTTTTTGCTCGGTATCAATCAATCCAATTCATGCTTGCTGTAGTTGTATCTTGTAATACCCCATACAACGTGTGGTGAATCACCTCGAAAGATCTCGTTGGGGTGAGTGAATGCCACTCAATTCTACCCACCCCCTGTACTCGTGGCAGAATGTATTTGTATATTAATCCACTATTTTTTCAGCTGTTCAAGCGCCCCGTCATCATTCCTGATTTTCCCTTCTGTTTTCTGGCCATGCTGTGTTACATATGATCGGTAGTAAACTGTAAAAGCTCAGCTCAGTTCAGCAGCAACCAGTTACCAGGTAACTAACTAGGCCCTCTTAGTGTTACTATATATATCGTCGTCTCAAAACAAACTGTATAAATCTTAAAGCCATGAACACGTAAATAATTACTATCTACTATTTATTCATGCTTTATATTTATGCAACTTTTAAATAGCGACGAAAGAAGCATCTCAATCATGCAAGTGCACAATTGTGCCTCGGCTGGCCCACCGCGGAGTCGACAGTTTCAGCAATATGCTGCATGCTGAAAAGTCTCGTGCCTGTTCCAATCCCATAGTACACCGGATAAGAATGCTCCTAGCCTCCAGAAGTAAGCAAAGCAAAGGTACCCTTGGGTGTTGCTCTCTGCACCCCCACCCCCACACTAACGAGCAAGCCACTGCACCAGGGCGGGGCGTGCCGCGCCATAAAGCGAGCGATCGCGACGGCTCGTGGTGCCTGCGTGCCGAAGGACAGCGGCGTCCGCGACAGAGACGTGCGTGCGTGAGACGAGAAAAACCGTCGGTTCCGCGCGCGTTTGTTTGTTTTGTTCGTGTGACGAACGTCTCTGTCGCGCGCGGTGGATGATTGATTAGGTGGTTGTTCGCTTCGTGCCGTGTGACGGTAGCCAGGAAAGAAAAGAAGGTAGTACAGAAGAAGGCGGAAAAACACACACACTTTTGATCAGGTCATCTTCGCAGGCTTATCACCACAGGGAAAGCTTTAAGTGGTGGCTTCGATCGCTGCTGCAATCATTAGCTGCGGATAATGCTCGTAGTTTTTCTAGACGACACATCGCACGTCTAACCGTAGGTTGCTATTATGCCTCGCTAGTTTTCAGAGTTGTACACATCAATTCCGGTGTCGTTGCTGCTGCCGCTCGACATCAGTGGCAGTAGAGAAAACCCGATCATGGATGATCGTATGGTACACAGGGATGATACTTTGATGTGTTGCGCGATAAAGCCCAGAACTCAGATGAAGCCCATTTCGTTGGGTCGAGGCTGGCCAACTCCACATCAGAAGAGTACAGACAGAAGACCACAAAACATGTACATACGACTTCTGATCGTGAGAACCCCCAATATTACATCACATCATCAGTTCGGTCCATGATAACCACTTGCATCATAATCTAGACTTCATTACAAAGATTACCAATTAATAATCTACATGTCTTATCAGTTCACTACTACTTACTGATAGATTTTTCATTAGGGCTTTGATTGACACTGATACTAGTAATACCAGCTACTACTGACTTACTAATACTACTACTACGTACCCTGCAATTGATTAATTAACACGAAAATAGCTAGCACTGCTCTAGCTAGTGATTAATCCTGCAGCTCAATTGAATTGATCGTAGACTCCTCCGAGGTAGCCGCCGGCCGCCAAGTCCATCATGTAGTTGTTGTAGGCGTAGTCGCTCATGTAGGTGAGGTCGGCCTCCTCCTCCACCCCGAACTGCCCCACCAGCGCCGGGTGGTGCGTCACCGTCGAGAACGACGACGAGCTCGGGCTGCTGACGCCTGTTGCTGCCGCCGCCGCCGTCGCCATGAGCTTTCTCTTCTCTTCCTCCGCCTCCGCCAGCCTGTCCTTCAGCTTCAGCAGCTGCATATATGCACGTTAGTCAAGGCTAAAGCAGCCAAGAATTTCAGACGTGTATGTACTGCATGGTGGTGAGCAGAGAGCGTCAGAGCGCTATATGTTTGTGTACCTCGGTCTCGAGGTGGCAGTTCTGGAGGACAACGGCGTCGTGGGCGGCGCTGAGCTTGGCGAACTCCTCCTCCATGAACTTGCTCTTGTGGCGGGCGCGGCGATTCTGGAACCACACGGCGACTTGCTTGGCGTCGAGGCCCAGCTCGGCGGCGAGCTGCACCTTGCGTGGCGTCTCCAGCTTCCGCTCCTTCTTGAAGCTCATCTCCAGGAACAGCGCCTGCTCGTCGCTCAGACGCCGCTTCTTCGCCTGATGGTCCCCTCCGCTCTCTCCCGAAGCCGCGGGCCTCGCCTTCCGCCTCCGTCGCTGCCGAGTCTTCTTCTGCTCGCCGCCAGCTGCTACGCGAGAATCAACAACACATTGCTGCATGTTAGCTAATTGATCTCTTGCACCAACACGCCAACTACACACATCTGAGCTAGCTAAGAGATCGGTGAACGCACAGGAGCCGGAGGTGGCTGCCTCCGGGAAGCTGTCCGGGAAGGCGAACGAAGGGAACAGCAGCTTCTCCGAATCCTCGCGGCTCATCTTTCAAGCAAAGTAAAAGCCAATAGCAAAAACAAGAGCAGTTGCTTATGTGTAGACCAGCTAGTAATAATGCTTAAATATTTGATCGGCTCTGATCGATGCTTTGGGCTTTGGAGCTTGGATATTTTGAGAGAGGCGCTATGCTAGTATGCCGTCTTCTCCAGTGACTTGTGTCCGAGTCTCTGAACTCGGAGCTTGGCCGGGGGAATTTATAGAGGGAGAGATGAGGCGAGGTGAGGTAGTAGTGTAGTACTAGCGCTGGGAGTACTACTACTTAGATAGGAGTTGGGACAATAAATTTTGGTGTGTCGAGCTGCGAGAAAGCGAGCCACACCACGACCACGGGGTGTGTACTGTGTGTGGACTCGCTGTTAGTCATGTACTGCGACTACTGATTGTGCTAGCTTTGCCTGGCTAGTCGTGCTAGTGTTAGATAACGGAAAATGAAACGGGAGTTGGTATCTGTAAAGCGATCGAGCGAGCTTAATTGCCGTGCTTACTGGCTAGCTCCGGGTTAACAACTCAGTGCCGCCTTTGGGCGACTGGGACGCACGCACTGGCCGTGCCAGCCGGCCTGGTGGAGATCGATTTCTGTGGCGAAAATCGGTGAACTCCCTGAACTTCTTACTTTCTGTCGATGCAGATGGCAGCTATAGCACGTACATTGTAGCTGGAGGAAAAGTTAATAATACGCATGAACGCAGAGAAGGTTGAAACTTCCAACTTGTTGCTCGTAGTCGTAGCACGGAGCACACGTACGTGCAAACTGTAACCTCATGCATGTGTGATGTGTAAGGGAGTGCAGGTGCGGCTAGCTAGCTCAATCATCTCGCATCCAGTTGAGTTGAGAGTTTCAGACGCACAAGTTTACCATCGGAGCGCATGGCTTGTCGGCTTCCAGGTCCCAGAGACACAAAGATTGAGATTTTTTTAATAATATATTTTTTAATAATATTACAGAAATATACATATATCATAAATCTAAATGGCGACAACAGCTCTATCGTCATTTTAGATGATGACAAAGTATCTGCTATCAAACGAACGGACGACAGATTGCCACATCGGCCGCTGCCGTTCGAAACGGCGGTAGACGCCCTACATCCTCCGTCACTGCTTCATTTGATGACAGAGGCAAGCAATCATTATTTGAAATAGCGATAGAGACCCCACATCCGTTGTTGCTATTTCAAGCCAGGGTATTTAAACCCAAAAAATGGCCGAAACTCGTAAACTTTCCTCGTATCTATTTGGTAAAAACACACACAAACAAACACGGGGGGGGGGGGGAGTAGAAGAAGAGGAGAAGAGAGGGGAGGTGGGGAAGAAGAGGAGAGGTTGTTCATGAGCGGATCTCTCCGTTCTAGATGTGAGTTTTTTGTTTCTTTGTAGATTTCATTTTGAAACCATAGTAGGTTATCAAATAAAACAATCAGATTCGTAGTCGTATTAGGTAGTAGTTAGATGGGTAGATAGTGTTGTTTTAGATAAGTAGTTATTTAGATTAGTTTGTCATCATGATGTATTGTTGTAGATCCATTATTTCTTCATAGTAGTTAGTTGTAGTACACCGATTAGTTTTAGAAGATTAGATCTACTGGTTAGTATTATTCGGAACATGGAGAATGTATTTTTTCATAGTTCCATTTATTCTTCTAGTACGTAGTTGTAGCGGTCTGTGTAGGATCTATTATTATCTATTTGTGTTACATATGTGAAGCATTCATAGTAATTTCGGTTTGTACAGAAATGTACGAATTGTTTTGCCTTTCT
The DNA here is from genome assembly GCA_036346275.1 of Otatea glauca. Taxonomy (NCBI): domain Eukaryota; kingdom Viridiplantae; phylum Streptophyta; class Magnoliopsida; order Poales; family Poaceae; genus Otatea; species Otatea glauca. The sequence continues at coordinate 51,442,003 of CM070722.1, read as the reverse complement.
TTAAGGTGTTGCGCATTATGGAAATCCCCTCATATGCAATTTTAAATCTGAGTATAAGATTTGTTATTATGTCTATTTCGCGTAATTTAATCGAATGAGCAGATGTCATTAACATCAGATTATTTGTCGAAATTTTCGACATATATGGCTAAGCGGGTAGCATTTAAAATAAACTATGGAGAAGGGGTTTCACATATGGGTGTAGAAGGGGATGATTTGAGTGATTTTCCATATGCGATGGTCAGTCTGTCACGTGCAGAGCAACATGCATAGGGCATCTTATGAGATTATTGTACTAGTTGTTGTTCCTGAACCATGCATTGCATGACCTAAAGTTGCACGGTTTTGCAACTCGTGGACAACAATGTATGTACTGGGAGTTAGTGGAATTGAAGGGGCCAAATTTGTAGAGCTCATACGTGAGATTAGCGAAGGAGCGATGATGGCCACTAGTGTTGCTGACCCAAGCCTTTTAGAAAGTCCCTCCAGCTCATGTGATGCTGGAAGATGTCATCGGTGATGGTGCCACAGAAGTTAGGCAGTCTAGCTACAATGTGCCTTGCTTTATGAGCCAAGAAGGGGAGACGGTAATGACTCAGTTAAAACTGAGACTTTAGACCTTCCCATGGCAGAGGCGCAGGAACCCATGGACATTGCAGACAAATGTGAGTAGATTGAAGTCTTGGTGGAACGAATAGGACTTGAAGAAGTTGACTATGAGGAACTATCAAATTATGAAGGTTCTGATGACCAGCAAGATAAATGACTAGGCGGCTCCATCAAAGAAACAAACTAGTAGTGAGTGAAGATCAATGGGTGGCATGGGAGTATGAGTAGAATGAGTTTAGGCAAGGAGCGTTGTATAAAATTAAGGAGGAGGTGTAGGAAGCAGTAAAGTTCTAGTTATTGTCATTAAAGAGGACATTCAAGGTAGCGAAGTTCAGCCCGCATGCATATGCCGTGAAGTGTGAGATAAAGGGATGCACTTGGCGAGTCCATGCATACCAATCTAGGTGTGACACCCATTTTAAGTGCTCCATAGTCGTTCTACACATATGCGTGGTGATAGAGTCCATGCAATCCTACAAAAACCTATCTTTTGGCTTTGTTGCAAATGTCATGTACGGAGAGATCGCGAGTAACCTAGATTTTGAGCCATTATTCTTTCAATTTGGGATAGGTTCCATTACACAATAGGCTATTCTAAGACTTGGAGGGTGAAGCAGAAGGCACTAGAAGCAAGGTTCGGTAAGCTTGAAGACTCTTTCCACAACCTATTCGGTATTCTCCAAGTCGTACAACAAAGGAATCATGGGACCTATGTTGATGTTCTAGAAAAGGTCTCGGAACGATTCTCTGAAAAGATGGTACTTCAGCGGGAATTCTTCCCTTTTGGAGCGTGTATCAATGTATTCAAATATCGTCGTTTGTAAGGCCCCCATTTTTGATAATGAATACCAATAATGGGTGCCACGTGCATACAGTACTAATCCCATGATCAGTAGCTAGTATGCACAAATACAAATTGATATCACAGTCATACACAAGCTTTATTACACAACGGAAGCAAGGTTACATAATATTTTTACAATACCAAAAGTAAAACTGTAGTGGAGACAACTTCTTGTAGTATACCTTTTTAACCCATTGTCCCACAGGCAACTGACAAGGTAAAACCTTAGATAAATTCATCGTTAAATTCCCCAAATCCTGTATCAACGTAGGGGTCGTCAGGGTAATCTGATTCTTCACCTAAAAACATCAACATAGGCAAGTTGAGTACTTACGTACTCGCAAGACTTCTACAATTCCTATAATACATGCAGGTCATTTCAATGGAAAGTCTATTATGGTTAATTTGCAGAAAGCCAGTTTGAATGGTAAATACAGAATAGTAAATTGTAACAAAATTTGCTTAAAAACAGATTAGTTGAAATGACAGTATATAAGTGCGAGTAAACAAAAATTCGAACCTGGGTATAATGACCATATCCAAAACCAGTTCTACTGACACACAGTAGAGTTTACCGACACACGGTAGAAACCAGATTTTATGAAAATAAACAAAACTGCTAACTATGTGATGACTTTATCAAGTACCCATTACATGGCAGACTAATCGATTAGTTTTACACTGCAGAGGTATACACTTTCCCACAAGATATGATGACTCTTTGAGCAATTGATATTTGCACACTTCCTTTGGTGTGCCGCAGAGAGTCATGTTATAACTGTTATATTATTTAATCCTGACTTTGCACCAGCACGGTGACGATAAACCCATTCTGTGGTGGAAGAACTCAGAGCATAGAAATGATGGAACTCCCCACAGTATGACGTACACCGTTATATTGGTAGATGTTTATTCCATGATCACCTCGGTGTGGACGTCCCGTCGAGCAATTCAAGAAACAGCTCGTACTACTTCGGCCTTCCAAGTGCAAAGCTAGTTTTAAATAACTTAATAAGTTAAAGCTGTCTCATACCAGCACTTGTGGTTGTATAATAATTCTTGACCTGAAAACAACCCATAGTTCGGTCCTTAACTCGACACGGACAATAATCTCCCCTACACTACGTGCAAAGACATGCACTACCGGCTATTGCCAATAATTGCCCGCGTCTAAACCATAGTTTTGTTTTCCATTTTTGATCAAAATACCAACCACAAAGAGAGGTCATACCCATTTAAATGTCATATCCAATATTTTTAATCATGTCACAGTTTTATATTGCTTTAAGCATGGCTAAGCATAACACTAAGTGTAAATGTCCCAAATTGACATCAAATAATGTCTATGTTATTCTAGGGTTATCAAGGTTCACAATTCCATACTTATCAAGGAAGTTCTATGTAGCTACAGGTACAACTATCAATTTCCATAATATAGCAGACTTTAATAAAAATAGAGTATGCAATAAAACATTTGATGAAAGCATTCATAAAACTGGGCTCAATATGATCAAAGGGGATGCTTGCCTTGTTGATTCTCCTCGACATCGAACTCCTGATCATCGAGTATACCAGATTCGTCGGGTTCTACACGTCGTATGGCAACACATAATAAATACCAAATTTCAATAGGGCCAAAAAGAAATCAGATGGAAATATTCAAATAAAATAATTTCACAATTCAGAAGTGGCTGCAAGCATTATGTAACAGCCTCAAAAATCATAAAATAAAGAAAAATGAAATAAAAATATTTTGTGTATTATTTTCGAAATTTCTGAATTTTCTAGATTTTCTGAATATTCTTTTGGCTTTTCTTTAATGCAAGAAGGTGAAACAAAGAATATAATAAATGGAAAATGGTAAAAAGTAAAAATGTTAATTCAACAAAAATTTACCAAAGTTTCCAAAAATATCTGAGGGCTCTCCTCAGCTTGCTTAAGTCGGTGGGTAAGCTGGATTAATAAAAATAACAATTAATCAAAGATAATCATGAGTGAATATCTCAGGGTAAAATGGTAAAACAATTTGGTAAAAATATCTGTAAGTCATCCTGACCCAAAATTTTTATCTTGCCGACATCAAAACATTATCAACCTTCAGTAAAAATATCAAGAATTTATTAATTCATTTTATAATTTTAAAAATTAAAAAACAGTGAATAAATAATCTGGAAAACAGTAATGTCAGACTTTTTAAAAATTAAATAATAATAATTAAAGTCTGTAATTTTTACATAAGGTGTATAATATCATTTCAAACTATCATAAAATTTTTTGTAAAATAATAACTTCGTTTAAATCGCAAATTAAAAGAAAAACCAAATGGGCAATGCAGCAACTTTTGCACTGTCAGAATTTTATAAAAATCTGCATGCATCATAAATATCGAAAATTTTACTGGAGTATGGTAATTATATTGCAGACTGCTGGTAAAATTTTTATAAAATTTAGAGTCGGTTTGAGCCTCAAAATCCCGTTTTATCCCGCTCGCATGCAGAGTCTTCGCGGACTTCTTTTCGCTCTCAGCGACATGTGGGCCCGGCTGTCGGTGAGACACCTCAGCCGACACCGCTGCCAGCTCGCCCCACGCGTCAGCGACCGACGCGCCTTCTTCTTCCCCTCTCTCGCCTCTCCCGCCGACGTCGCTCTCCGGATTTTGTCGCGCGCGCCTAAACCGCCTTTCTCTCCTATATAAACCCTCTCGTGCGTTCGCACCGACCTAGCCGTGCCCTCGCAAACCCACCCATTCGCCGCTGCTTTGGTCGTCTTCTCCGGCGACGGCAAAAACCGCAAAGAGGGCAAAACTTCAAATCTTACGCCTCAGTCCATTCCAACCCAATTCCTTCGACCCGAAGCACCCTAGCACCTCCAAGAACTCGTCCCAAGCCTCGTGAAGCCCTTCTTCCGCGAGCCGCACCTCGATTCTTCTTTCGCGCCATCACAGACGGTGAGGACCCTCTTCCGCTGTTCATTCTTTGAGATAAACCGAAATGGGGTCCTTGAGGTCCACCGATGCTTTTGGTGGTGATCTTCAAGCTCGGGAGGTCTCGTTTTATAAATCGCCGGTGAACCGTGGGCTCCGCCGCCCCTCTCCGGTTGCAGGCCGCCTCCGGCCATCTCCGGCCGAAGCGCCACCACCCAAAGATGCGCACGAGTGTGATGAGTGTGAATCCGGAACCCATTCCGTGATTCCGGCCGTGCCTCGCCGCCGGCGAACCGCGCAAGTCGTGCCCTGTCTCGGGTCTCTGCCGTGCGGGCCACCCCTGTCAGTCGCTCGCACCAAAGAATTGAGCCGCGTCACTGACCAGTGGGCCCCGTCGGTCAGTCACTTGCGCATGCGCAAGTCACTGCCGTCTGGTCCCCACTTGTCGACCTCGCAATATATCCCCCCATGACGCGTAGGTCGGCCAGCGCGGCAAGGCTGACGCCGACGGTGAACCCGTCTGTCGGCGTCTCGGCGTGGTTCCGCTGAAAAGGAAAGCGTTTTTCGCGAAAGCGTACTTTCCATTTTCGGCAGTTTTCTGATTTTTAGTATTTATTCAAAACATAGATATTCAAATAGCCATATCTTTTGAATCATTTAACCAAATTTGATGAAATAAATTTATAAATTCATATAAAATCTGGTAGATTCAAAATATGTAAAAATATTTTAGAATTTAATTTTATTTGAAATTCGAATTCAAATTCAAAAGAAAGGTTAGAAATATGCCATTCATGAAAATTTTGCAAATAACCTCCAAATCTAGTAAAATAAATTTTATTAGAATCCTTGTAATCTCAGGAACTAGAATATGTAAAAATACTTAGGGTGTGTTGTAAGAAAAATCTAAGTTATAAAATGAGTAGAAAATAATGCAATAATGGTTTAAATAGATCAAATCTTTAAATTGCAAAAGAAAACAAATAACTCATGTAATCATTCCTGAATTTGTGAAATCATTTTATTTGAATATTTCCATCTGATTTCTTTTTGGCTCTATTGAAATTTGGTATTTGTTATATGTTGCCGTACGACGTGTAGAATCCGACGAAAACGGTGTGTTCGATTTAACAGAGTTCAAGTCGAGGACACTCAACAAGGCAAGCAAACCCCATTGATCATATTGATCCCAGTTTTATAAATATTTTCATTAAATGTTTTATCTGCATACTTTATTTTGTTAAAGTCTGCTATATTTGAGTAATGATAATTGTACAAGAGACTTATAGAACTTCCTTGATAAGTAGAAAATTGTGAACCTTGAAAACCCTAGAATAGCTTAGACAATATTTAATGTCAATCTGGGTTACTCACATTTAGTGAAATGCTTAGCCAAAGCTAAATGAAGATAAAACTGTGAAATGATTAAAGACTTTGGATATGACATTTAAATGGGTATGACCATTTTTTTTGTGGTTGGTATTTGGTCGGAAAATGAAAACAAAACTATGGTTTAGATGCGGGCAATTATTGGCAATAGCCGGTTGTGCATGTCTTTGCACGTAGTGTAGGGTGGAGATTATTGCCCGTGTCGGATTAAGGACCGAACTATGAGTTGTTTTCAGGCCAAGAATATTCATACAACCAAAAATGCTGGTATGGGACAGCTCTAACTTATTAAGTTGTTTAAAATTAGCTTTGCACTTGGAAGGCCGGAGTAGTACGAGCTGTTTCTTAATGAATTGCTCGACGGGACGTCCACACCGAGGTGATCATGGATTAAACGTCTACCAATATAACGGTGTATGCCATACTGTGGGTAGTTCTATCATTTCTATGCTCTGAGTTCTTACACCACAGAATGGGTTATCGTCACCGTGCTGGTGCAAAGTTAGGTTTAAATAATGTAACAGTTATAACATGACTCTCTGCGGCACACCAAAGGCAGTGTGCAAATATCGATTGCTCAAAGAGTCAGTCATGTCTTGTGGAGAAAGTTGTATACCTCTGCAGTGTAAAACTAATCGATTAGCGCGTCATGATCATGGACACTTGGTAAAGTCATCACATAGTTAGCGCTTTGCTTATTTTCATAAAAAGTGGTTTCTACCACGTGTTGGTCATTTCATTGTGTGCGGAAGGAAATGGTTTTAAGTATGATCGGTTTACCCAAACATTCGTGATTTATTGATGCTTACATTCTATCACTTTCAATATTAAATTGCTTTTATTTAAATTCCATTTTGCAATCTATTATTCTCAGTATTTACATTTCAAACCACTTTATGCAAATTAACCTTATTAGCCTTTCATTGAAATGGCTCGCATGTATTTTAGGATTTGCATAAGTCTTGCGAGTACGTAAGTACTCAACTTGCCAACGTTGATGTTTTTAGGTGAAGAAGCAGATTTCCGACGATTCTTACGTTGATGCAGGATACGGGAATTTATCGATGAATTTATCTAAGGATTTTCCTTGTCGCTTGCTCGTGGAACAATGGGTTAAAAAGGCATACTACAAGAATTTGTCTCCACCGCAGTTTTACTTTTGGTATTGTAAAATAATATGTAATCTTACTTCACTGTAATAAAGTTTGTGTATGATTGTGATATCAATTTGTATTTGTGCGTACTAGCTACTGATCATGGGACTAGTACTGTATGCACATGGTATCCATTTTTGGTATTTATTTATCAAAAATGGGGGCCTTACACATTATTTGTTCTTATTTGCAATTTATAAGATTTAATCTTCTTGAATCATTATTGCACCATTTTATCACATATTTAACAACTTAAATTTTTATTATAACAAATCCTAAGTATTTTTACATATTCTGGTTTCTGAGATTACAAGGAATCTAACAAAATTTATTTTACTAAATTTTGTGATCATTTGCAAAATTTTCATGTATGACATATTTCCACCTTTTTTTTAATTTGAATTCAAAATTCAAATAAAATTCAATTTTGAAATATTTTTGCATATTCTGAATCTACATGATTTTATATGAATTTATAAATTTATTTCATAAAAATTGGATAGTTAGTTCAAAAGATATTCAAGTTTGAATATTCTAGGTTTTGCAAAATACAGAAAATTGGAAAATTGCCGAAAATGGAAAGTACGCTTTCGCGGGGGGAAACACGCTTTCCCTTTTCGGGTTGCACCGGGCCGTGGCGCTGATAGGATGGGCCCATCTGGCAGCGACTGGCACGCAACGTGTGCGATCGACACGCGGGCCCGAGCTGTCGATGGGGGACGCGTGGATCGACGCCTTCTCGCACGGCGGCCGCACGACGACGCGAGGTCGACAGACGGTTCCGCAAGTCGATGGCAATGACACGCGATCGACAACTCTAGCCCACCGATCCGTGGAGGCGCACAAAGACCCAGTCGCGGCGATCGACAGTCTAGCCCACTCGGCAGCGACTGGCACAACGTATGCGACTAACTAACGGGCCCTAGCTGTCGGTGACCCGTAGCAGAGCAAACGTGGCCGAAGCTCGCCGCCGGCGAACCAGCGCCTGGGAGGCGGAATGGGTTCCACCATGGGCTTCAGGGCGTCTGTGCGCACACGGGGAATGTCTTGCGATGGCCGGAGGCGGTCGACAGCGACGTGCCACCGTGCGAGTGCGGCGGCGGCCATGGCCGGCGGTGATTCTGCAAAACTAAGCTTTCTTGAGTTTGAAGATCATCTTGGCGAGCATCAGTGAACTACAAGGACCTTGTTTTGCTACTTGTTCAAAACAATGAGCGCTCGAAAATGGGTTCTTGCCGTGCGCGACAGCGACGGAGGAAAAAGCACGGTGCGACGACTCATCGGAGAAGCAGGGCTCCAACTGGGGCTTGGGACAGATTCTTGACGACGAGAGGAGGCTATGGCTAAGATGATTTGGGCTAGAATTGAGTAGAATGGCAAAACGGCGGTTTTCCCCCTTTTTTGGGTCTTGCCAGAGCTGGGGACGATGCACGGGCGAGGCAGCGAAATGGGGTGCACAGGGGGTCGGCTGGGTCGACTGCGACGAGGGCGACGCCTTTTATATGGGGACTCGGAGTCGGTTTGGTGCGAGCTGGCGCGCGAGAAGGCTCGGGCGAGCTGTGTCGGCGCGAGAGCACAGAGAGAGGGGGAGAAGAATGCAGCATGAAGGCTGACTCGCGGGGGCCAGATGGCAGGGAGAGTCGGCGGGCTTGACTAGCTGACACGCCGGGCCTACAAGTCAGCAAGAGAAGAAAAGAACTCAGGCGAAGGCTCTGGACAGAACGGGATGTTTATGGCGATTTCGACGGTCAAACCGACTCAAAATTTTATAACATTTTTACCATGAGTTGGAAAGGTAATTATAAGTTTCCATTAAAAAGTTTACTATTTTATTCTCTGTGTAGAATTTTAAATAATTCTGACAATGCAGCTGTTGCTTTTCTGCCAATTTTATTTTTCATTTAATTTATTATCGAAATAAAGTTAATATTTTATAAAACTTTTTATGATAGTCTTAAATAGTATTTTACACCTTATTTAAATTTTTAAGGTTTTATTTCTTAATATTTGATTTTTAATATTTCTGACATTACTATTTTCCAATTTATTTATTCACTTTTTTAGAATTTTTAAAATTGTAAAATGAACCAGTAAATTTTTTATATTTTTACTAGAGATTTTCACTGTGCTTATATCGGCAGAGTAAAAATCTTGACTTAGGATAACTTCCTGAGAATTCTACAAAATTCGTTTACCTTCTGCCCTGATTTTTCTTTTACAGGATTTGATTTAATTAATTTATATTTTAATTGATCTAGGTCTTCCACTGACTTAAACTGGCTGTGGAGAGCCCTAAGATTTTTGTTATGACTTTGGTAAATTTTTGTTGACTTGGCATTTTTACTTTTTACTTTTACCATTTTAGTATATTCTTTAATTCACTTTCTTTTATTAAAGAAAAGCCAAAAGAATGTCCAATAATTCCAGAAAATTCAGAAAGAATACATAAAATATTTTTAATTCACTTTTATTTATTTTATTAATTTTTGAGGCTGTTACATCGTTGTTGCTTTGCTTGGACGGCATATTTCTGAATGGGCGGTACAAGGGCCGAATATTGACTGCAATCACAGTGGATGGTGAAGTGGATCGGATGGACAAGAGGGGAGTAAATTGGGATTCTTTTAGTAACAAAGGCTTAATTAAAAAATTATCTATGTTAGCTCAACCTAAGTACTGAGGGTTTCTGGTGAAGTTTTGTAGCCTGGTTCCAACCCTACACAATTCTAGAAATCTAATAATTGAAATAGAACAATTTAAATATGGAAAATAAAAAGATAATGGGTACAACTAAATTTTTTTACCAAGGTCTCAGAGATTCGATGTTCTCCCCTACTTCTTGTTGGAACACGTCTGTAAGAGTTTTGCTTTGACTTGAAACCGCACAACGAATCAAGTCATCTACTCATAGTAGCCCTTCTCTATTCTGGATAGGTAGACTCCAACCCTTCATAAGCCTCCTGATGTCTTCCACATACCCCTACAAGGAAGATAACCGAGCCAAACGCCTCCAAGCTGTCTAGGAGTCACTGACCTTCAAGAGTAATAAGTCAAAAATGCTCACTTGAGCCCAGCAAGGTCAAGCAATCAGAAGTGATGCACCACTTAGGCCTGTCTACTCTATCATGTACTCAGGGATCTTCAATCCATGCTCCAAAGTGCCATTAAGTTCCACAAATGGATGAATAATAAGATGGAGTTGCAAAACCTTATCAATTGAACCCCTATATGGTCTATATATAGCTCCACTCCTCATAAACTAGCCAAAGACACATGAATTTCAAAATACCCCTTTGAGTCGAATCATCCAACCCACTCGGATTATCTGGCTTCAAAGCTTCCAATGGTTAAAAAATATAACTGCTATGCACACTGGATCATCCAGGTCTAGTCGAATCATCCGAATCTAGCTGGATCATTCGACCTACTTGGATCATTCGGGCTAGTGCAAATCCTCATGAGCACCTTCTCTATCAAATTGATCCAACCGATAGTCAAACCGACTCGGATCATCTGACCCATATATTTATCATCTCAGACACCTCTTTGTCAAATTGATCTGACCAGTAGTCCAAGTCACTCAAATCATCTGGATCTTGTTGAAAGTTCAAAACATGTCCTCTGTAAAATTGATTCGACCCAAGCTCTAGAGCATCTGACTCTCATTGATAATTCTAGGACATGCTCTCTTTTGAATTGATTGGCTCTAGTCAGATTATCCGACTCAAACTAATTTTTTTTAACCAAGTTTGAATTGTCAGACATTCATAATTGGGTATCCTCACTTATTTTCTTGGCTTCTTTTGTCTAGATATGAGCTAGAAAGACTTTGTGTGCATCACAACTAGCTACTCAACCTCACCAAGCTCAAGCTACTAGTTCGGCCAAAACAAAAACAAAACCTATTAATAAAATGATTCAAACTCGACTCCTCAGATCATTTCTAGTCATAAAGTCCTTCATGTTTTGCCATCAATTATACCTTTTGGGGGATCGATGGATACCAAGAACTCTCAATATGCCAATGCCAAACACTAACTCATCTTAAGACCTTGAAACATGGTTAATTTTGTAAACAAACGACATTAATCAATCTTAAATATATAAAATTATGGACCTAGATGCTTACAATCTTCCACTTTTTGGTGAATGATGACAACACATTCATCTGTATCCTTAAAGAGAGTAAATAGAGAGATATGATAAACAACAATTAAGCGCAAGAATTGATCCAATATATAAAGTAATTGGAAATCATGATCAAGCATTTAAAATATATGAATACAAGACTATCACAATTAGAACAAGTTATAGAATTTAAGCATGAGGTAACAACAACCTCTTAATTCAAGAATTTAAATACAAGGCATTTAAACAGTTAATATGGCAAAAAAATACATTCACATTTATCTTAGTATTTAATATTAATCTTAAATCATTAAATCATGCATCAGTTATAAATCATAAACCATTAAATCATGCCATCAATTATAAATCATAAATCATTAAATCATGCCATTAATTATAAATCATTAAGATAACAGATGCCCCCCTGAATTCATGCCAACAAGGTATAAAACTAAATGATACACAAGCATGAAATAAACAACCATATATAATATAAGTACTCAAATCAGTCATGTATTAAGGAACATCCCATACATAGCTCAAGAAGTAGAAACTCTCTCCAAAACCTCTATCTTCACCACCTAAACACTCTGCTCCCCTTTGGCATCAAGAACCAAAAAGGAAGAACTACTCCGCTGTGTTTGGTGGAGGAGAAGGGCCGCTCGATGTAGCTCGAGAACAAAGCTTGAACTGTGAACCGTCGCCTAGAGTGATCGAAGGAGAATCCAAGTCACTCTAAATCTCGATGGTCGCTGAGTCAACGATCGCTATGATGTCCTCTAGAGAAGTCACTGGAGCTAGAGCTGGATAGGTAAGAGTAGGACGTGCAGGCTCTGATAGTGGAGCAGGTGAAGGCTCTAGAGATACAACCTCTATTGTTGTCCTAGCAACTGGAGGTGTGTCAAATGAGAGAACTCGTGCCAATACATCACTAACTGTCATAGGAGTAGTCTCTACTGGCTCTGGCTAAGATTGAAAGTGAAGTAGGAGTTGTTGAAGCTAGAGTAGGAACAACCTGAGACATGGTAGGAGAAGCTGACACGTCGAGGTGAGGAAGTATACTTCAAAGCTTAGTATCTCGATCGACTCAAGTTGATGGCTATCCTCCCTCAGCCTTGATGGCCAATCTAACATCGGTCCACATGACGTCCAGCTAGTCATTGAGAAGCCACATTGTGCGAGACCCTCTCGAAGCAGAGATAAGAACATTTGTGGAGTCTCGCTAGCTCAGTCTGCTGAACTATCAGAAGGTTATGGAGTGCAATGTACTCCACATGCTGAGTCTCATGCTAGTGCTGCTGTAAGATCATGGTCTTCTCAATCCTCTCAAACAGAGCAGTTTGACGCTTCATATGGTATTCTATCCTCTCAAGCCTAGCACCAGAACTGGAGCTCCCTGCCTCGTGCTCGTGAGCTGCTTAGGTGAGGTGAACTCAGGATCCTTGTCGCTATCATAATCACTATCATGTGCAACGTTCATGAGATCTGAGTTTCGTGTAAAGTCGTGCTCTTCCTCTGGCTCACGGTGACCAAGGAAAGTGGACCAACTCTAGGTCGTGACCTAGGTCCAACTAGGGTTGTAGTACACGGTCTCCCAATTGGTGATCCTCAGCAGTCTAGGGTTGGTACTCTGTCAGATGACATCTAAAATCCTCCTCTGCCTCCTCAGCTTGTATGAATCCTTCCTCAACAAAGATTAAGCAGAGAAAAGGTGCATAAGGAAGGATCATCCTCATTGTGGAGTAGGTCGTGTCCTCCATCTCTCCTATCATCAAGTTGACTATGTCAATCTATCGGCCCTTGAGAATAAAGTGAATGAGACAAATCATAACTACAGTGAGATCCTCTCGGCCCACAAGTCTGAGAAGTATCTTGTACCGGATGACATGATAGACCATAAGAGTAAGGAAGTCAGTCTTTTTTCATCCTTTTCTCTGAAGTTCTTAGCCTCTGGATCTCAATACATATGGTAGGTGTTGACAAGAGGTAGCATAACAGCAGAGAAGTGGCTGCTAGGATATGCAAGTGTGTAGACACGAGCGCTAGACCTAAGATCTTAGCAATTCTTTATCTTGTAACTGTCCTGTGTTGAGCTCTAAGCATAAAGTAATGTAGTACCTGTCCTGAAGAATCCAGAGAGTGGCATAAAACTCTAGTACAAGATCCACAAGCCAACTCATAGGAAGCCTCTCGAAGAGCTGTGACAGACTAGGCGTAGCGTCAAAAAGACGATGAACATCTCTCCCACAAGCAGCCTCACCGATCTTCCAGTTGATCTAGTGGTGCATCCTCAAAGCACAGCGAGCATCTTACACTCTAAACAGGTCATAATGCACTATTGTCCAGAACTTGTCATCTCTTGTATCCTCTCTGTGAGAAGGAAAGAAACACTCCTGATTTCCAAAGACATTGTGACGAGGAACCACCACATCTCGTGTCTCTGCGAGGAGTACCAACTTGAGCAGGCAACTAGCGGCCTCGATACGGTGGTGTACCACTAATGTCCTGTACCACCTCCCTAATGTGCTGTTATCTGGAAGGATGCCAGATCATGATTGTAGTCATTGTTGGCTCCTAAGGAGACTTTAATTTTTTATGTGCCTGATCGGGATCTGACGTTCCTCGACGAAGGAGGAGGTGATGTCTTCTTCCCTTGTCCCTTCTCAGTTGCGGTTGTTTTGCCTATGATGATAAAACACAGAGCACTGACAAACGACGGCCATTGACAAATCGATCAAACAAGCAAACCCTTGATCCAACTACCACAAAAAACAAAACCATTTCCATTGATCTAAAACACAACCTCAAAACTTCCTATGATAGCGAGCAAAACCACTAGCTAAGAAAAGATACATGATTAGAGTTCAGCCAAAAATAGGGAAATCGAGGATTAGGGTTAGGGTTAGGGTTTTGGAATTTAGTAGAATCAGGAAGAGAGAAGCAACGAAACACGGCTTACCGAACCCTAGGAAGCAACCAATGCCCATGGTATCGGTCTAGGAGGCCACGACGATGCTAGCTATTGTGAGGAGTATGGAGCGGCGGTGAGTGGGGATGATAGGCACGGGTTGAGAGAGAAGGATTGGCGTACACCGATAGAGGGAGGATGGTGGCATGGTCCCGCTTGTGAGGTCATTGGCGGTGAAAGGTGGCACGATAGTGAGGTGCCTGCAGCACAAGTGCATGGGTAGCACAAAAGTGAGAGAGTCGAATCGATTTAGGTAAAAAAGAGCACCATGTTGATTTTGATCTAATAAAAGGAAATCGATAGTACAAGTACAAGGATTGGCAGTTGAAAACGAAAGGATCTTGATCAAACGGATCATATTGACCTTAATAGCATGAAGGGGTAAGAAGAAATCTGGATCCTCCAAAATAACTTAAACTTGAACCAATGGTCTAGATTAGATCTAGAGATGATGTTAGACACGGCTAGGGTTTTACATGTCAATCAGATTATCTAAGCCACTCAGATAATCCATGCCACTCATATTATCCGGGTAAGTCAGATTGTTTGACCTGGTCGAAAGATCTGACTAACACAGAAAAAACAAAAAAGCTCTAAGAACTGAGATTTTACTCTTCCACGCCTCAAACCAAAAACGCACAAGGAAACACATGTTTGAGCATAGCTGAGTCAACATGAACCACCAAAATTGCGTTTTTTTAAGATATAACTATTATGCATAAAGATTTTCAACATCGTTTTGATTTTTTGAAGAACATGAACCAAATGAGTTGAAGACTTGTGATTATTTGAAATGTATGGGCTCAAATGATGTCACCATGAATAAGGTACGAGGAACCAAGCTAATTTCAAAAACAGGGAGCAGAGAGGGCAAATAAAGGTAGAGGAGGTCACTCCACCGGGATTGGCGATGTCAGACTACGTAGAGATGCTTCAGAAGCAAAGTGGGTTGCCAAAAAGGTGAGAACCTATCCTGACTCTTCTTGCAAGGATGCCTGTACCACCGGAGTTTCCACGCCTGTAGTGCGACTGTGGTAATCCGACGTGTATCATTCAATCCACACATCCGAACACCACCGCTCGGGCGTACTACATATGCCGGGATTACCGTGTAAGAGAATGTCACATAGTGATATTTCACATTGCATGTTGCATTGTATATATCGCTAACTTCTTCGTGTATAATCCTAGGCGTCAAAGCAATGCCAGTTCTTCAATTGGATCGACGGGCTAGAGAAATATGACAGGACATTCATCCAGCAAAAATACATGATGAATTACATAGTTGCGCTCGAGAACTTCATCGGTTGAAAACCTTACTCAATCGAGAACGAGAAAGACAAAGGAAAGGCACTGATGATCCGCAACGAAACGTCGTGGTGATGGAAGCCCCATAGTAAGCTTATAGCCAAGGGAAAGGTGTCGATGGTCTCCGATGTTGCTTGTGAAGGTGAGTTATTTCAGACTGTGACAAGCCTAAACTAGGCTCGAAAGACTAGTATTCACTACTACAGAATCAGTTATCCTTGCCGCCATATCACTGCCGGTTCATCAAAAACCGACAGTAATAATATTATCACTGCCGGTTCGAATGGAAAACCGGCAGTAATGGCTTTTCTCAACCGGCAGTAATGGCTTTTCTCTGATGAACCGGCAGTGATAAATCCCTTATCACTGCCGGTTCGTGTCCGAATCGGCAGTAATATTATCACTGCCGGTTTTTAGAAAAACCGACAGTGCTGATATTTTTTGAAAAATCATAACTTTTTCATACGGAGTCGGATGTACATAAAATTTATATGAAAATTGTAGCACTCGACGAGATCTACAACTTTGTAGTTGACAAGTTTTTCATTTAAAGTAGTTTAAATATCCAAATAATAGTATCACTGCCGGTTGGCGATTCGTATTCCCAACCGGCAGTAATAATGCTAGTGTGCTACCAACCATTTTTCGAAAAATTATAACTTTTTCATACTGAGTCGGATGGAGATAAAATTTATATGAAAACTGTATCTCTCGACGAGATCTACAACTTTGTAGTTGACAACTTTTTCATTTGAAGTAGTTTAAATATCCAAATAATGGTATCACTGCCAGTTCGTGTCCGAACCGGCAGTAATACTATCGCTAACCGACAGTACTGATATTTTTCAAAAAATCATAACTTTTTCATACGGAATCGGATGGAGATAAAATTTATATGAAAATTGTATCTCGCGACGAGATCTACAACTTTGTAGTTGACAACTTTTTCATTTGAAGTAGTTTAAATATCCAAATAATGGTATCACTGCCGGTTCGTGTTCGAACCGGCAGAAATACTATCGCTAACATACAGTGGTGATGTTTTTCAAAAAATCATAACTTTTTCATACGGAATCGGATGGAGATAAAATTTATATGAAAATTGTATCTCTCGACGAGATCTACAACTTTGCAGTTGACAACTTTTTCATTTGAAGTAGTTTCAATAGCCAAATAATGGTATCACTGCCGGTTCGTGTCCGAACCGGCAGTAATACTATCGCTAACCGACAGTTCTTATATTTTTCAAAAAATCATAACTTTTTCATACTGAGTCTGATGGAGATAAAATTATATGAAAATTGTAGCTCTCGACGAGATCTACAACTTTGTAGTTGACAACCTTTTCATTTGAAGTAGTTTAAATATCCAAATAATGGTATCACTGCCGGTTGGCGATTCGTATTCCCAACCGGCAGTAATAATGCTACCAACTATTTTTCGAAAAATCATAACTTTTTCATACAGAGTCGGATGGAGATAAAATTTATATAAAAATTGTAGCTCTCGACGAGATCTACAACTTTGTAGTTGACAATCGTTCCATTTGAATTCATCTAGATATCCAAATAATCACCAAAAGTTTCGGAGATAAAGGAACAAAAGGAAAATATATCCTATATTGGTTGAGAATGAGTGATAGGTGAGATGGTAAGGTGGGCTCGTGTGAGGCGACAGGTCGCGAGTTTGAGTCCTAGCAACCGCACGCGCGCGAAAATCGCGTGACTTGTGACTTGCGACGCGCGGTCGTGCGTAGAATACGGGGTAGTCGGTCCGGATGCAAATAATTTTTTTTTTACCGAGTGATTTACGGACCGGACTATCACTGCCGGTTCGCATACAAATCGGCAGTGATAGTCTGACTATCACTGCCGACCAATCACTGCCGGTTTCAAAATCCGGCAGTGATGCCAGTTTGGAACCGACAGTGATATAGTGTTCTGTAGTAGTGATTGGATTATCTGTTATGAGAATAATTAGAAGAAGTCCAAGTCCAGGGCCAATAGGCTCTCCAAGGGAAAGGGACCTATGAACCTTGATGTATAGGATGTATAACCGCAAGCCTAACTTCCTTTTCCATCCCCCAGTGTTTACGATTCCAAAATGCGTGTGTGTATCTTAATAGCAATTCGGGTTGATGGTTTGTGCATGTTGCCATTTGTATCATAAGAGTAGCGAGACAAGCATATGCACTTAACCAAACTCTACGCGCTATGTAATTCGAATGTTCAATATCAAGTGTTATGTCAGGCTTAAAATGATTTAATTAAACAAAAATCATTATTATACTTCTCTACGTACATATAATAAACTCATAAAATTTATTTTTTTTACTTTTTTTTGTAATACTCAATTTGAATAAACAATTCTTTAGACTTACACTATGTCACCATTTGAATTGACGACAGAGGTTCAATCACTGGCAGCGTAACCTCTATCATCGATTCCATTCACGACAGATTTTCTGCTGTCTTTTCAACTGACAACAGAGACAGAAGATCCAGCCAAATACTAGACAGCATTGTCGTTAGTTCAAATGATAACAGAGGTATATTTCTGTAATTTTTTCATCTGAGCATTATTTCTGTAGTATTAATAAAAACTATATTATTCAAAAAAAAAAATCAACGATTGAGGGCGCCTTGAAGCTCCAAACGGCTTGACGTCAACAGCGTGCATGCTTGAGCTGTACCTTTCTGAGAAAAAAGGCATCATGCAGAATAACCATTTCCAAGTGTACTAGTGCGAGCTTTATAAATTGCATAAAAGTATATTTGTACACGTGGACAGGACTAGGAGGTAGCACGCATGTGAAACATCTCGTTTAATTATTTGACTGGGACGTGTTCGCATGGAGATGGATGAGATGAGGAGGTTCCTTACGATCTCTTCTTTCTCGTATATTTATGTTTGTTTGTGTAGTTTACTTCTTGCAGTTGGTCTGTCTCTATCTCTCTCCTTGACTTGGGTGAACGTACAACTCACAAAGTTTGTCTGAACAGTGCTGCTTTTCTCCGACACCATGGATGGCGCGTGGTCTCACGTACCGATCGATCGACGGCTACAAATTTTGAAAAACTTGCGTGCATGCTCATACTAAAATAACGACATGCCAATTCGCTACGCAGGTATTCAACTGTTCCACGGAAAGTCCTCGTGTTACATAAGCAATTGAACGTACATACTATTCCTTATCCATGTGCATGGTCAAATACTATTCATGCTGCAGGAGCAGTACAGATCTGACGGGCTAACTAGACTAGCTAGTTGGAATGCAAGGACAAATTAAGTCTCCTCGATCGGTCGGCTTCAAACTGTTGGAGTGACTTAAAGAGCTCTGAGAAATTGTCAAGGCCACTAGGTTAGGCACGTACGTACGTGCATGGTGCATCACCTATTGGCTATGGCTAGCTCATCATCTTGCAAGCGCCTCTAGCTTGGAGTTGGAGACTTATACTGGTGATCTAGCTTGCATCACATGTTAGAAAAAAATGGCAATCAAGTCTTTCCTTTTAAGTACAAGCCACCATGAGTACCATGCATATTACTGTACGTTGCGTCCACGCTCCACGTACGTACACGCACCTGCTTTTCCTTGCTTTTGTAACGCGCGCGGTCGTTCAAGCCGCGCGCGCCGGCCGGACAATGCACTTGCTGCTACAAGCTTTGCTTGCTCAAGGTGAAAAGTCAGTAACATGATGTTGCATGAGCCGTTTTTTCCGTCTCTAGATATCAAATTATCTATTAAAATATATAAAAAATTAAAGAGCAAATATTTCAAGAATTTAAAAGTAATTTAATATAGTACCTTAAAACTCATTGTGTTGCAAACTCGAACCATGCATCGCATATACGCTTGTTGCTAATGAATCCTTCGATCGCGCTACATGACGTTCATCCCGGCCGTTTAGTGCTTGCCGGTTTACCAACGTGCTTGTTCGATCGACACCTTTAATTGTATAATTATAATATCTTCCTTTTTCTAATTATCTCTCCAAAATATTAAACAAGCAGGAATATATATAATATATGATGCTATAGATTGTTGGTCTTTCTTTTTGTAAGTTGTAACTATCAAGTAAAAGTTCATCGTCGTATATACGGCTGTTGAGGCTCTCCTTAGAAATTCTTTAATGAAATGTGGATCGTAGTATTCATTCTGGTTGACAGATTTGGACGTGGCCGGAAACATTCGCGCGTCTGCAGGAGGTGGCAAGGGTGGTGGGCGACAACGACCTCACCTGAGGAATGGCGGTTCTGCATCGATCGATCCATTGGAGTATATTTTCTCTCTTTCAAAGATGCATGGTATGGGCTTGTCGATCATTAACACAGGGGCAACGCATCGGCCGCAAGAGCGGAGGTAGTTCTGTGTTGGAAAATAGCAATGCCACTGACACGTGGCTCTGATTCCACGTGTCATTCTTACAAAGTGATGATATTTTGCAAACTATATGGAGTATGTCGCTTTGCGACAGGATCGAAGCTAATTTTTGCGTAAAAAACCGCATTCAAGCTGGCCTGATGTGCCCAGCAACAAGTGCCTGAGACTAATAAATGTGTCCTTAGTTTGTTAAATTTTGTTAAGGTGCTGCCAAAGCCCACACACCCATGCGCATTTGAGCAACAAGAGGATTTGACGTCTTGAAAGGTCCCTGACTCAAAAAGACATCGTGGTCAGTGCTACTGCTAGCCAAGAAAGACTACCCTTGCATGTGTGCGCGCGCGAGAGAGAGGGACGAGCAGACGATGCATTGTGCATGGGGATTGGGAAGTGAACACAGGACACAACCGAGATGCGCTTGCCTGCCTCTGCACTGGTCGTGGGGTGTGTGACGTGCCCGTGTGTGTGGCAGGTAGGAAGAAAGAAAGCAGATGGGTGCAAGAATTCAAATTTCGTTTTTGGATTAAATTTCTCTGTGATCAAA
Organism: Otatea glauca; assembly: GCA_036346275.1. Taxonomy (NCBI): domain Eukaryota; kingdom Viridiplantae; phylum Streptophyta; class Magnoliopsida; order Poales; family Poaceae; genus Otatea; species Otatea glauca. Next base: position 51,421,752 of record CM070722.1, on the reverse strand, counting down.
ATCTAAAATTTTGCTGAAATCTCGGTATTTCGGACAAATCTTGTCGAAATTCAATTCCGGTCTGTTTTAAACCGAAAAATTCAGAAATTCGACCGATTTTTTTCGAAATTTTGGGTGAAATATCCGAAATTTCGTTCGTTTTGCAATAGCCGGAAAATAGGTCAAACGATGACGAAAATTTTTGAATTTTTTCTGGAGAGTCTTGACACATTTGTGATATTTCCATAAAAATTTCATATAAATATGAAGTTTGTGAAATTTTTAAAAATTAAAAAATTGGTACTGTCCTGATAAAACGCTGATCGGCAATTTTGAAGTGAATGAAAAATAGGACAAACCATGTTAGAAATATATTAAAATTTTTGTGCATGATTCTGATGCATTAATAATATTCCCATAAAATTTTCAGATGATGATCAAGCTTTTATGAATTTTTAAAAATTCGAACAGTGCTACTGTCTTGTTAAAAGCCTTACCGGCAAACTTGAACAAAATGAAAAATGGTTCAAACCATGTTAGAAAATTTTGAAAATTTTTGTGGATGGTCCTGATATATATGTAATGTTTATATAAAATGTTGAGGTGATTATCAGACTCGAGAAAATTTATGAAAATTCTGACAAGGTTATTGTCCCAATTATGTTCATTTTATTTTTGATTTTTTAGAGATAAAAATGAAGTTAAATTATTTTAAAAAAATTTATGTATGATCATAAACTACTAAATATATTATCATAAATTTTTTAGATCATTATCAAGCATGTATAATTTTATAAAATTCCAACAGTGTTTCTACCAAAATTTTACAATATCCAAAAAATAAGTTTTTCGACAAATCATCATCAAAGATCACTTTCTTATGGGTTATTGATGTAATTGAAGTCAAATCTGGCCATAAAAAAGAGCAAAATTCGGATTTTTTTTCATGAAATTTATCCCGGTTTGGGCAAAACTTCGACAAAATAAAATAAAATAAAATATTGTAACATTTTCAAAAAAAATACCTACTAGTAATTTAGATCTCGTGGGTTCAAAAGTCGATGAAATTTGAATCCTTGGATGGGCGAAGAAATGCAGGGGAGCCCGCCGGCGCAGCCAGTGGGGACGGCCTGGGCGCCAACCTTGGTTTTGCCCTCGCCCTATCGTCGCGCGCGCGCGCACATGGGACGCACCGCACGTGTCCCGCCCTGCACGCGGCCCCGGCGCCCGGGGCCGTGCGCTCGCCAGCGCGCCACGCGTCGGACGGTGACGCCCGGAAAGGGCATCTCCCAGGGCCTATCTGTCCGCGGCTCTCTCCTCGACTCCAATGGAAAGTTGTGGAGGACACGTACCGCACAGTCCCAGCTCCAAAAGAAAAGTTCGGACCATGTACTATCGGTCAATCAAGCGTACTTTGGCATCGAGCATACGGATAGAGATTAGTAGTAGCATTCATGCTCGCTATAGAAAGCTTGTGGTATTTTGGGGATACACAAAATTAGTGTGATCAAATCAAAGAATATATACACATATTAATTGGCGACATGTGATCAAGTACACTAATGTACCCACAGTGCTCACTACGCATCTCCATCAGAAACGAACAAACCTCATAACCATGCATACGCCTGTCCATGCATGCTTACACATTGTGCTGTGCTGTGCATGTTAGTAGTAACATTTACACCCGAAAGACCAAAAGATGAAAAGCCTGCCCTGGCGCCCACCAGAGCAGCAAAGCAATTGCTGTCGAGCGAGAGAGACCGCGCGCGGCCGGCCGGCCGGCCTGGCGATGGACGGATGCACGGCACGGAGCGCGCAGCGGCAGCCACGGCCGCACATGACATGCGCCCCCCAGGCTTAGCCAGCGGCGCCCAGCCAAAAGGCCAATTCAGCTCGCGCGAGCTGCAGCTTTCTCGGCCGTACCCCGATGGACAGTGCGCGTACATGTACATTGCACTTGCCGAGCGGGTGCTACTTGGAATCTTGGATGCATCGCACAAGGCCGCGTCTTAATTGGATATAAGCGGCCTGCAGTAGTAGTCGTACGTACGAGCCAGCAGCAAGTGCCCTAGCTCGCCTAGAGCCCTAGTCTGGGCCCCCCGATGTGTGCTGCCGCCGCCGCCGCCTGTCTCTCATTCACTCACTCACTTATTCGATCTCTCTCGTCGCGACGTCGCCATAGCCTAATGACTATTCTAAAGACAACAGGAGATCGATGGGCAGCTATATCTAGCTGGCTAGCTGAATGCACATGCAGGTTGCATTTGCATGCATGCCTTTGCCGTCACCGTTTGACCTTTCTACTTCTTGGAAACAACAAGCTTAGCGAGCAAGCTGCATGTCCTAGCAATCATCTGGTGGTCGAATCAGGCATTCAGGCAGGGAAGAAATTTGAAGGGAGAGTGGTTTGGCTCTGGATCGAGGCAACGGTACGTACGCACGTACGTGGTGTAGGTGTAGATCCGGCCGGCGTGTACAAGTGTAGCTCGCTCATGTGGCGATATCATGGCTGCGTAGCTGCTCCGGCGAATAGGCGCACTACTTCCATCGCTTTGTCTTCTGCCAGCTGATGGACGTACTGAGGCAGCAGCTGATTGGCTTGACTTTGGGGCAGATAGCCATAGCGTTCGCCAAGTGCTTAAATACCTTTTTTTTTTCTTTCCAAAAGGAAGTTAAAGTGCGTGTGAATGGATGCAATTAATTAATAGCTTGTCAGTTGTTAATAAACTACACCACTCATACAACGATCCGCTGCTTCCGTTTGATCTCTTGCCACTGTCATGGTGACTGTTAATTGTTGGTACATCCGTTACATCCGTACATGCATCATACTCATTGGCATGCATTGCCTAGCTACCTCTTCCAATAAAAAAGGTCTGGTTCCCTGGGGTGACTGGCTTGTGAGTTGTGACGAGGACACACTTTAGGCTACGTACATATATACTTCATACAATTAATTAAGGCACATGCATGACTTGATTGCAAAACACATGCTTCAATCCTAATTAAGAGCGTTATAGAAACTATACACAACTTATCTCCTTTTAAGCGCGCGCGTGCTATTTTGAATGCTTATTAATTATGGAAAGCAGTACGACCCACAATTGGAACTCCTCATTGTTCCAGTTCTCGTTGAAGGATAAGATGTAGACGAGCGTACGTACGTACCGTGTGTGCATGGTCTACAGTTGAGACTTTTGAGACTCTTAGCTACAAGTACTCCTAGCTACTACCTTGTGTAGTGTTCCACTGATTCTTCATGTGACATATAGTACTAGCTAGCACTATAGCTTTGTGTGTTTTGTTAGGCAGTAAAGGGAGCAGCTGATCGGTAGGCCAAGTACGTGCTGTCCAATATAAGGAGTGTGGAAATGCATGCATATAATTCTCAGGTAGGATGCTTGCAGTAGCGCAGCAACTCTTCAGAAGTTCTGTACAATTTTGTGCTGCTGACTGCCAATGAAATGGGATTCCAGTCTTGTATCAAGGAGCATAAAAAGCACACTGTCATCCTTGTATGTGACTTTGCCACTTTGGTTTAGATTAGTCTGTCTTCACTTGGTCAGCTGTGTTTTGAGGAAGTTGTATAGGAGCAACCCAAGCACAAAGATAGGAGCCATATATACGTACCGGCGAGGAATTTATGTGACGTATATATAGAATTGGGCCCTTTCCGCTCGATTAGATTGGTGAGACATGCATGCACATATACATGCATATCATGTGTCTAGCTTGTGCAAGCTCAATGACTACTTCAATCGGTCAGATCGTCCGTATGCTGAAGAATTATTTGGACTTTTTTGGGGGCGTGGTACAAGTAATGTAATAGTAGCACTACATTCTGCTGTACAATGAGACTCCACAAATGATTAGCTTTCTTTGACAATGTTTTTTAATCGATCGCTTTCTCTCCTTACAATTTATATTCAACTGTAGTTTGTTTCAAGAAACCCTTAGCATATACGATATGAACAAAAGGAGGCATGCATGCATGAGAGAAATATTGGAATTCAAGATGTAAAATAAAGCACGATATGCAGCATGCATCAGCAGATCAGCTTAAAACTTTACGAGTGAATCATCATATTCTGTTTCTAATCTGGTAGGACGACACGCAGAGAGAGAGAGATGCCGTACTAGTCCAAATCTAGATCATCCTTACTTTCACAATCAGATTAGATTAATTAACTATTCAGATTAATTACTTTCGCACTTTGGTCCTTACTACCTTTGAAAAAAACAAATTACAACGTGGTACTAGTAGGGGGTGAAAACGGGATGGCCAGATGCGGTTGGGACTTGGGAGTGTATTTGGAAGGGGTTTGACTATCAGGCCAGATTCGGGACAGGATTCGGGTACTTGAATTTAGATTCAAAATTGAATTTGGAGCGGTCAATATCTAGCAAATACAAGACGAGATCCAAATTTTGGATTCTTTTTCAATTCGTATATCTGGCAAGGTCCAGTCCATTTATTACATATTTTCCATAGCAGTCTATTTATCTTAACAATTAGTTGGTTGTATTGATCTTTAAATAGCATATTCTTAACTTGTTATTATGGTCATGTACTCGATCGTATAGTTTGATTCAACGTATATTACTCTATATATACGTGCATTATCTATATATCTTTATCCGTTTTCAGCCTGAATCCGTCATGCATTCGTATTTCGAATAACCTGGATTCGTATCCGTGTATGGTTAGCCCGTATCCGATTCTAAATCTAAAGAAATAGATTAAAATATAAAAAAAAGTAATATCCATTTGTATGGGAGGTACGATGCTACCTAGCTTTGAAGTTATCTGGCCTGCGTGGGGCTGACCTGACCAGGGTACGGCTCGTCGGCCTTTCACGTGCAGCCAACCGCTGTGGTTATACCAACCTCACTCAGCCAGCCAATCAGGCCACCCTATGCTAGAGATCAGATAAGGATCATCACATTGATTAGCATTGTTTAGGGTACGGTAAGTTGCATGCTTAGTACCTCAACAACCATCTTTTTCAAACTTCGGAGAGTTTCAACATTTTCACTCAAGGATGCATCCAGCTTTTGACTTTTCATTTTGGTCCTCCATCTCTCCGTGTGTGTGTTTTCCATTTTATTGAAAACTATCCGGGAATCTACTTACCCGAGAAGCGTTGTGCGATTGAAATTAAAATCGAATGGTTTCAGGGGGTATAAAAAAATGATTGCAAAAGTTTGGAATTAGATGCTAAATGTAGAGCATATTACCACACCCCCTCATCAGTGATTCCCTGTCACATGCCTAGCTACGCTAAGCTAGCCATAGTAGCTTGGCTTCCCTTCGGCGTCACACACACCACACACAAAAGCACACCATTGGACAATTCTATAATCAAATTTAGTATACTAGCCATTCATTGATTAGTTAAGGCTAGTAGCTTTTGCTTTGTCCTTAAACTGGGGGGAGCGCATGGCATGCCAGTGCCATCCTTATCTCAGACACCTCCCCTTCCTGTTTCCCCATCTCCAACTTGAGGAATCCCAATGGCATTAATTAACCCATTTGATTACTACTAATCTTAATAGTGACCACCAAACCTAATCTCCTCGGGGCACGGGCTGTTATAGCTACGACACAACCCTACTTAGTTAACCTAATCTAATCGTGCTTGTGATTGAGCAATTGGTCAGGATAAGTTGATGTAAAGCTATAGGCCTCTACTTTGGCAAATCGAATCCATTTGTGTATTGGGAGAGATCTCCGCGGCCGCGCCTGGATTGGGCAGCCGTCCCCTGTCGTGTGCGTTGGGGAGAAGAGAACAGCTACGTAACCAACCGGGCGCATGCACGCTAAACGGCTTACTCGCTCATCCTCTCCTCGAAGTGCGTTTTATATGCAGATTTGGTCGATCTCCTCCGTCGCCTTTGCGTGATCCGGCTACTAAGCACAGATTAATTTAAGAGGGGTTAGTGTAACAATAGTACAGATGGTACTAGTACTACCGCCTCGTCGTTGCTCGCGCGTGCAGCTAACTTTGCGCCGGCCATAGCTGACTGATCGGCGAGTCAAGGTATCTTCTTCAATTTTAGGTCAATTCGTCAAGGACATAGTCGCGAGTCGATCGTGATTACTGCACCAGAAAAGTTAAAGGGGATTAGCATTAAGTTACTACTAACGATCAGCTTTGGTCAAGAGAACCGTGTTAATTGAATCCAAAATATGTCGGTTTTCGTCGCAACAACATGCATTGATGCATCATCCAGTGCTAGCTACTCCTCCTTAATTAATTGATTGGAGGTGATTAGACGCTCTTAATTATGAGATCCTCCAGTCACAGAGCGACACTTATGATCTCAGTCCTAGGAGCATATTGTGCATTGTGGCAACAAGTGTAAACTCGATGCTTTGTTTTTAACAGCACGGCACTAATGCTAAGTGTAAACTCGATGCTTTGCTTTCCCCGAAAAGTGCCAAGTTTTGTGCCACATTTTAAGGAGACGGATTGGATGGCAAGCAAAGCTTCAACTCCAAGGCAACACACTTGGCATGTTTTAGACCATGATGGTTTTGTTAAGATTGTTCCAAACTAATCCCAGTTGCATGCTAAAGCTTAATCACCAACCACAGAATTAAGCAAAGGATGGCCTTGGCTAGCTAGCAGCTAGCTGGGGTAGGGGACCTTGGAACATTCAGACAAAGGCCAAGGGCTAACGTTAATCACCACTAAATAAACTCGTCAACCTTTGCACGCTTCAGCTTCGCCCACACTACTAATAAGCTCACACAAGCGCCCCTCTAGCATGACATGGCGCAGATTGCTGACGTGGCTGCCCCGGAGAAGCGAAACGTGCATGGCGCCGTGCACCGACCGCGTCGGCGGAGCAGTGGACGCGATGCGCAAATACCGAGGCGCCCTCGAGGACGGTGATCAATTGTTTTAGGAGGGGAAATGGTGGGATTCCGAGCTTAAATATGACCCAAGTGTGAGGGTTAAACAAAGGGTTTTGTGTGTGCGGTTTAAGGAGATCACGTCCATGGCGAGGCGAAACGTGGCCATCGTGTTGCGATTAGTTTATGGGGATGTTTTAATTAGCTGTCCAATTAACCCAGTTTAACGTCTGAAAGGTGGTGGAACTTTCTTGTGATTAGGGGCTCACTTCTCTAGGGAAACTTTATCGTGTGATTTGCTATACAAGGCAAGTGTGTGTGACATATGGGCTGACGCATCATAGCCATGTCAACACAACACTTTCTCTGTTTTGCCTCAGTATTTCTCTACGGCTCTATTACAGCTCAAGTAATACATGCATTATATATCTTCTGAATTTACGTGTTAATGAATACAAAAATGTAAAGCATCTTTTGTGTACTTGTGTTAATAGATATGCAAAGATCAACTATAGAAATTACACCTAATCTTGGATTACCGGTTTGTTCCATACCCATTCACCAAACTAATTGGCATCCGCAAATTGTTCTTGGAATAAAGAAATTTATGACTGGTATAATAAGATGCAAGGTTCTTTTGTTGAAGAACAAAAGAGCCACCCTGAAATGGAAAACTACCAAGCGCCAACACATTGTATGATACATGTGAGAAACACCGTACATTCAAAAAACCACACCACACCATTCACTTTACACCAAGACCAATCAGTGTGCATTCTACAATACTAGCAGTATGATACATGTGAGAAAGCAAACCACACCAGACCACATGTTGTCCATGCACACCGTTCCATCACATCATACGTACAATCTATCTATCCATACAAATACAATATACGTCACTGATCACTGACATCACAAATGCACTGCCAAACTGCCACGAACGCATGACTACCATAGCCAAATACAACGTAAGATCAGGTGGTTCCTGAATTCTGATACAATCCAGGCAAAACTCATCTGAATCCTTGAGGGTTAGCTCAACCTTGTTTCTGCCAATGCTGGCTGGGCTCTAGCATTCTTTTCATTCGCCCTGTGCTGCCTGCAATCTTGAAACCTGAAGCAGCATGATAGATGGTCGTTAACAATCCCGGTGATCTGCATGAAGGAGTAGATTGTTGTAGGGACAACGCATTGGAAGCCTCGCCGCATCAAGTCCTTGCTTATAGCTTCAGATTTGGGCGTCTTGATAGGTACTTGGCGAGCATAGCGGAAACTGTTTGTAATGGGCCTGTGGTTCACAAAGCTCCAACAGTAGTTGCTGAACGATCCGAATTCATGAACTATCTACAGAGACAGATATGCATTGCCAATCGTAACATATTACTACCAGAAGTTGGGAACTCCAGGCTACATATAAGCAGTTTAAATAAAACGCGGTAAAATGCAATTCTGCACACAAAAAATGTGCATTCTGCAAACCATGTGTAAAAGGAGGAAGACCATGTATTATCTGGTACAAAAGACAATGGCCCAAGTAATAGTACCATGGTTCAGATTCACAAACCCTTAAAGCGTAGAAGATATGGGCCATATGGGCCATAGCATAAACGAGGTCTTTTTTTATACTAAGTGGATGGAAAATGACTGGGATTTTTTTTAAAAAAAGTAGCTCGGCTGCTGTAACATTGCGCTGCTTGCTGAGTAGCCGCCTGGTCACTAGGCCGTGCCTGGGCTAGCCGATAGCACGGCAGGTCGATTGGGCCATAGTCTAGATCCACGGCCTATCATGTCCGTGCCGTGAGGCACATGGTCTACTGTTGAGTATGAAGAAAACTAGATGAGTTTTGCCACTATATTTGGAAAACCCTCAGAATCTCACTCATGCTTTTTATGCACTGGGCAAATGAAGGCGCGTTCTTATTCTCCAAATGTCTGTATCATTCTTTGTTAAATGCCAATTGTGAATGATTGGAGGAACAAGAGAAAAAAAAAGGATAGCCTGCTGAGAAGTGCAAGTTGAAAATCATCATTTCTGTGTCCTCAGAAAAAAACTTAAGAAACTATTTTGATGCATTACATGCAAATAACAGAAAGAATAGCTTACAGAGACCTCTTACCTTCTGCACTTGCTTGGCATTTGTTACAACAGCTCGTATCTTCTGCTCTGACAACAGCATGCTTCCATTTGATCTCAACAACAGGTATATCTTCTTCTCCGTGAATTCGGACACGGACGCATAGTTGAAACCATCAAACATATCCCTGGTACAACAAAAGTTTCAGTAGACATTTCGGCACTTCTTTAATAAACAGAGAAATCAATTGTGAAAAATGCTCACCTGAATTCCTCCCTCTTGTTCAAAATACCAGGCCAGGTGAGCTCAGCTAAGGCTTGGGATAAGGTAAGCAGCTCGAACAGCTTCCGGTCATCTTGAACGGGAACTCCCCATTCTTGGTCATGGAACGCAACATAAAGGGGTTCTGAAGAAACGAAGGTATCATCCAAAACTTGCGCATCAATTACAGCTATAGTACTTTTGTACCAAGAAATGGCAATTTCTTCAACAGCTTGCTCAAATTGTACCCGACATATTGGGGTGAAAAGGGGACAGAATAGAACAGTCAATAACTCACCAGAGTTGGCAGTGATCCATGAACACCTCGTCCTCGCCAGCTCCGGGCCGGCTGGCGGAGGCGGAGGACTCCTACGCCTCGCTGAAGAGACAGGCCCACCACTCTTGCCCTGCTTCTCTTCCTCCTGTACCTTGGCCTTCTGATTGGCCGGCGCTTTGGCCCTTACAACCATACCCTGCCTGGCAGTGGCTACCTTGGAAGAAGCTGTGGGGAGGGTCGTCCGGAGGCGGCGGAGCTCCGGCGACTGGGGCCTGACGCCCGGCATTTGCAAAGTCAAGTGCCCGAATCCTGCAGCGATTCGGAGCAGGCGCGTGGAGGAGGTCGAGCGAGAGCGGCTAGTAATAATAAGGTTTTCGAAACGGTCCAGAAAAGACGATTCACCCCTGCTGTGAGGGGCAACGCGGGAAGCTCTTCCGGCTTTCCGAGGAGCAGAGGCGTCATTTGATCCCGCGGTGGCTGGCGATGGCATGGATTGGGCGGCCGTTTCGGGCTGGACGTCGCGGTCGGCTGCGGGTGCAACGGCCTCGGCACGAGGGTGGCTTCGCCCCAACGCCTCGTACCGTTACGCACAAGCATTGCCGCACACGTAGCCAAGCCAGCCGCACCTCCTCGTCTCGCATACCTGCACACCACGCACGTCCGCGCGTGTTTGGCTCCTGCGAATTGCTTGCAGAAGGGTTCTCTTCTTGTCGGCAAAGAGCTTCTTCTCCTATTCGACGAGTATTCATCCTGTAAATGCAGTCCTCGAAGAGCCACCTAGCTAGTTCAAGCAAAGCGTGAAGATTTGCACACAAAAGGGTTTGCAAGAGCAGCGCATTGGGCGTAAGCATCATTTTCTTGGAAGCAGTCGTGCCAAGATCTTTCAGCACTTGCTCCAGGGAACCATTCTGTTATACCAAGAAAAGAAACATCAATTTACATGGGAATGTTTGCTACGAGGATCCTTATCAGGACTCAAATTAATTCTAGGGACCTTAATTCTATTCTACAAGGATCCTTACCAGGACTCAAATTAATTCTATTCTACAAGGATCCTTACTAGGACTCAAATTTTCCTGTGAGATCTTGTACTGAATGCAATGTTGGGTGGAATTTTTCATCACTCGGAGTCGCCTACTACTGCTTGCTCCGAGTTTCCCAGAAGAAGCCACTGACCACAGCAATGTGGGGAACCGCATGGTATGGAACTACATATGGACTAGTTTAAAAAGTCTGCTCCCAGACCAGCCTAGATACTATATTGGTCCTTGTTACCAATCGGCTACTGCTATACTGCTTCTGAGTGCCAGTACTAACCGATTGAGATCCGAGATGTCAAACTGCAGAGCAGCAGTGGCACTGCAAGTTCAGCTAGAGGTCTTCTTCAGCAGCACCTGAAGATGACAAGCCATGATGCCATCAGTTAGTAAAAATCAACCACAGAAGCTAAATACAGCGATGTAGGTATTTGAAAACTGAAACATCTGTGCCATGCAAATCATTTTGTGTGCTTCTGCTAGCATAGATTTCCTAATAAGCAGTTGGCACATGGCACATGGCACATGTGTGCAAACACAATTTTTTTCAGAATTTTTCGTAACCATTTGCATAGTGTTTTGAAGAGAATACACGGGTATGCATACAGGTTAGCACTAGGTATATCCTCGTAGCTATGATTCTTCTGTTTGGTCAAGTTAGCACTAGATATATCCTCGTAAACCTTATTCCTTTCTAACTTTCTTTATCTTTTCCCCTGCAGTACCTCTTTCCATATATGTCCTGTCGCTTCCTCTGCCATACATAGCTGAAAGAACAAGGTTTTGGTTGGTTCTCCTATCCAAGGTTCAAAATTTCGGCGAATTTCGCCAAAATTTCGGATTTCGGAGCCCCGAAATCTAAACTACCGGCCGGGGAAATTTTTTTAAAAAAATTTGAAATTGCTACAGTAAAAATCCGAAATTTCGTTTTTCCGGGCGAAATTTCGTGTTTTTTTGACCGGTTTTGACCGTTTTAGGGCCGGAATTGACCCAATAACCATTAGGAAAGTCATCTCCTATGAAAATTTGTTGAAAAACCGAATTTTTTAAATATTTTAAAATTTTGGCAGAAATACTGTTAGATTTTTATAAAATTTTACAAGCTTGATAATAATCTAAAACTTTTATGGTACTATCCTTAGTAGTTTAAAATCATACATAAAAAATTTCAAAATAATTTAACTTCATTTGTTATCTTTAAAAAATCAAAAACAGAATGAACATAATTGGGACAGTTATATTGTCAGAATTTTATAAATTTTCTTGGGTGTGATTATGATCTAAAACTTTTATGAGAGATTAATAATTGACTCAGAACCATGATGTAAATTTTTCAAAAAATTTAAACTTGGTTTGTTTGGTCAATTAAATCTATGTAAGCATTGAACTTCGCTTGTTATATTATATTTCTAAAAACAAAAGAAAAAACATAAATGGTAGTGTGCCTTGTAAGAATTTTATAAATTCACTGGTGTGTGATCATGAATCAAAATTTTTATGGGATATTAATAACTTCCTTATCACCATTCTGTAGAATTTTTAAAAAATTAAACTTCTTTTACTGCTAAATCAAATCTATGTATTGATCATCGACTTTTATCCGGACGTAGTAATCGTCTGAATTTTTAAACATTACTTGAGAATGATCATCATATAAAAATTTTAAAAAACATTAATGTTATATCAGGACCATCCACAAAAATTTTCAAAAGTTTTTAACATGGTTTACATAATTTTTCATGTTTTTCAATTTTGCTTGTAAACATTTTAACAGTATGAAGAGACCAATAGTACTGTTAGAATTTTTAAAAATTCATAAAATTTGATCATCATCTGAAAATTTTATGAGAGCATTATAGATACCTCATAACCATGAAAAAAAATTATAACGTGGTTTGAACCATTTTGCATTCGGTTCAAAATTGCGGTCGTCGTTTTTATCAGCCAGCCCAATGTTTGAATTTTGAAAAATTACACAAACTTTAGAATAATCTGAAATTTTTATGTAAATATCATGAATCTCCAAAATTTTTTTTTAACAATTTATAACTTGATTTGTACCATTTTTCATTCGGATCAAACTTATCGGTCAGTGTTTTATCAGGACAGTACCACTCTCTGAATTTTTTAAAATTCCTCATATGTGATAATCAGCTGAAATTTTTGTGAGAACATAATAAGTGTGTCAGGAACCTACAAAAAAAATTTCAAAATTGTTCGTTAACGTTTCGACCTCTTTTCAGCCGGTGCAAAAAACCCGAAATTTCGGGAATTTCGCCCGAATTTCGGATTTTTATTTCCGGAATGGATCGGATTTGAATTTTTAAATTCAAATTTTGTCCGAAATATTTCCGAAATCTAAAAATTTCGCCGAAATTTCGTCGTCCGGTCTGGGCCGAAATTTATTCCGAAACCGAAATTTTGAACCTTGCTCCTATCTTTGTGCTTGGGTTGCTCCTATACAACTTCCTCAAAACACAGCTGATCAAGTGAAGACAGACTAATCTAAACCAAAGTGGCAAAGTCACATACAAGGATGACAGTGTGCTTTTTATGCTCCTTGATACAAGACTGGAATCCCATTTCATTGGCAGTCAGCAGCACAAAATTGTACAGAACTTCTGAAGAGTTGCTGCGCTACTGCAAGCATCCTACCTGAGAGAAACCTTTTCAGCCAGGCAGGGCCTAGTTTCAACTTACAACAAACTCCCGACGGGTTGATCTTATTTGAAACATGGGAGTTTCCTAAATTCCTTCAGAATTTGAGTTCTCATGTAAAACTTTTGTGTTCCAATTGTGCCCTAATTGTTATTTATCCGCTACTAACGTGTTTGTTTTATAAGCAAAATATTATGACTTAAGAGGCCATATTTCCCCAGGATTGTTTCTACTTGCACGTCAATTGCCAATAAGAAAAAGAGAATGTTGACAAGACGGAGTTCGTTGCTTCGTCCACTGTCCAAGTACAATCAGTGTCCCCTCCCCTCCCCACGCACATCTGCCTGTCTGCATCAACATCTGAATAATCTAAAGGATGCGACGACGATGGCAAGCCGGCGAAGAGCAATACGCGTAGCAGATACGTTGAATGGAATTGTAGCTACAGAGCACTGCCCCGTTCTAGACGAAAAGGACTGGGTCAAGAAAATCACACACATAGCGCATGATTTTCCCTAGCCGGAAAATTTTACCCCCGGATTGAGAGTTCCAGCAAGAAACCTAGAAGCACCTCTCAAACTTAGAATTAAGGATGTTAATAGGCCAAAGCCCAGCACAAATCTGATCAAAACCTAATATTCTTTTAATAGATTTGTATCCAGTCTAATCTAAAAAGATTGAGGTTCAAGCCTAGTCTGAGCTCAAATGGAAGTCTGGACCTTTATCTACATAACTGTTTGTTTGATGAGTTGATAGTTTACGATGCAATATTCAAATAATAAAACTATATCTATAATTACATATCTCACTAACTGGAAATAGAGATTGAAAGTTAAAAACTTAAAGTATGATGTTGAAGTATGTAAAACAAAAAAGAGAGAATTAGTGCTAAAGGCAACATCAATTGGTTTACTTGGCTAGTGGTGAGAGATTTAGTATAAAAACATAAGATCCAAGTCTAGTCTAATCTAGCCTAGATCTGATCCAAATGGCTATAGATCCAATATGAGTCCAATCTATTTACAGTTTTGAACCAACCTAATTCAAAAGTCTAGACCGGTCCAAACTCATTAGCCCCCCTACTTAGAAGAATACGAATTTTTTTAAATAATACTATTTTTATTCTATTTTACAAAAATAATATGCCGATTTTTTTTTACAAAACTACCCACTTGTCGCCATTTCAAACGGCGATAGAGAGTCGGTCGCCATTTCAAATGGCGACAGTCGCCGTTTCAGATAGGGATAGGCTCTCTGTCGCCGTTTGAAACAGCGACAGACTTTATGTCGCCATTTGAAATGGCGACAGACTCTCTGTCGCCGTTTGAAATGGCGACAGAGAGGTTTTGCCCTTTTTTTATTCGAATTGCAAAAAATATATTTGATATCAATGGAAAAATGTATGTAAATTATGAGCTGTAGTTAATAAAAAGTCAGTATTAGTTGTTGCGATGTTTTACGAAATTGATGTGGTAATTGTGAGTAATTTTTTTTAGGAAAAAAAATCAAATTTCTTTGTTCGTCATTCTCGTTCGGTGTACTGTTGAATAAAAGGGAGAGGGAGATCAAAGAGAGTGCGAATCTGAGATCAGAGAGAGTGATTTTTTGGCCTTTTCGGTAGCCCGTAAATTTTATTGTTTAAATGTAATTTTTAGGAAGAGTAGACCAGATTTGCTCTTTGATATGTGCACTACCACATTCTGAGAAAATATTTAATTTACACCTTGCTTTGCATCTAATTTCCACTAGTGCAACAACCCTAAGTATTATAGTCGACAACAACGCATATTATAAATAGTTCCCACGAAGCACTTAAATTATTTGTTGAACATATATGTAAGGGCACATACATCGAAAGTTCAGATGATAAAATAAGCAATAGATAGATTATATTGCAAGGGCATTACAACAGTGACGAAATTGCTTGCCGAACTAACTAACGAAAGCACTGGTTGTCATGGTGGAACAGATGATCGTTCCGCCTATCTGGGTACAGCCATAATGATGTCCCGCATTTTCTGCATATTACCTGACCCGTGTAAATTTTGAGATTTGTACTCGGGCACAGCTCAATCCCTACTATGAAAGAACTCCATGGGGATTCGCAGTGCTCCCAGCTATCGCTGAATGGGTGCCCTATGCCGTACGTCTCGGGTGTATAAAACAGAATTTTTTGGTCTTTTTAATGTGGATTTCTGCCCTCCCACATGGGCATGTCATCCCAATTCCCGGCGCCCCCTATGATAATACCACCTGGGTTCCCGGATGGTCTGCGTAACGCGTCAAGGATTTGTTGCGTGGTGCGGACCTCAGTCGGCTGCTTCCCCTTGTCCCTTCCTCTTCGAGAGGAGGTACCCTCTTGCATCTCTGGTGTGTTGGCCGTTGGCGGACACTTGCTGAGACGTCTGCTCTGTTTCGGTTCGCACTCCACTGTATGGTGCAGGAGGTGTGTGTTGGGCTTATCGTTGTACAACCGAAAGCGTGCCCTGCAGCCAATGCAGTATGCCCGCTTTGGCCGTTGAATAACACCGTAGGCTTACTCGGGGTCTGACTTTTCTGGGCGGTAGTAACACCACGGAGAGGGTTGCTCCCCCAGTTATCCCATACAAGAAGTTTGAGATGTGGGTGATGTCTCCGGGTCCACCCAATTGAAGTAGCCGCACCATTCATCCTCGGCCAAGGGGCACCGGTAGAATCTTCGGTCCGCTAGTTCATCGTGGCAGGTATCTACCACTGCCTGAAGGCCGTGTTCACAAAAGTCGGGCATTTCGGGTGTGCCTTGAGGAGGTTTCTCCTTTGACTCCAGCAATTTTGCAATTTTCTTTTTGAACTCCTGTATGCGATGAACTGGTTTAGAATTACTACTTTGTGAGTGAAACATGAGTATGTCACATGAAACTCACCCGTTGGTTGGCCCCTTGCCCACCGGCCCTGAGCTCTGGTCGATCTAGAGCGGGGACATATCCCGCGGCTCTCCCACCGGGTGAAGTTCTCGGCGAAGCGGGGTAGGCGTCATGGCGTAGTACATAAATTGAAGTCACGCTGCCCGCCCGTCGATCCATTGGAAGAAGCAACACCGGTCCTCAGCCGAGAAAAGAAAGAACGATGCATGAAATGGTATGTTAGCTTTGTATTTTATGGATACAAGTAGGTTTACCGGTGAGGGCGCACAACAAGAGCGAGCGCGCGCCGTCTCTCCGTGGGTAGATTGCATCATCTTCGCGGAAGGTTGCAATCGATTTGGTCTGGAAAACTCCCAGAATCGGGCGCCCACGCCATCGTATCCGGTATTCGAGCGGGATGACTTCGCTTGTCAAGAGGCGATGAGAACGACATCGTGCCCTAATTTGTGTAGATTCAGCTGGCGTGTATTGCTTGTTTGGCGGTGTTGGATGTGTACCCCTAGGCCGGTTTTATAGTGGTGGTGAGGGGTTACTCCGCACGACTACAACACTTGTCCAGTTTGACGTCCTGGCATCCTCTATGAACAGCTGCATGACGTGTTACCCATCATCAAAGCTGTAACAGCCCAAAAATGAAAAACAGTATATAATAAAATGGGAATGAATATTTTGGATTTAAATATATTTATTTCGGAATTTTCTTGATGTTATTGGTTTTATTGGATTTTCTTGGATTTGTGTTTAGTATGAAAAGTCCAACAAAAAAAATTACTAAATGGAAAATGGTGAGAAGGTAAAAGTAAAAATAAGAAAAATTACCATTTGACCATGACCAATCTGGTAAACCAGTAAAAATACTTAGTAAATATTTTTAGTGCTGATTTGGAGCTAAAATAAATATCTTAATTCCTTCTTTTGACTAAAAACAGTAAAGTTTGAATTAATTAAAAATAATCGAAATTTATCAGAAGCCCCAAAAAATTACCAAAGAACCCTTAGGGCAGTAGTTACATCTGGTAAAAATCTCAGCAATTTATCATGTCGGTAAAGCCTCCTAAAAATTCAAAAACAGAGACTATTAAAACAAGAAAATCCTCATGTCAGAATTTTTATAAAATATTAACCTGAGTTCTTGACTTGAAATTTTTATGGATGCATCCATATGACAAAATTAACCTCCATAAAAAGTTTGGAAAATAATTAATAACTTTTACACCTTCAAATAAATAGAATACCGAAATATAATTTCTGTACCAGTCCACAGTGTCAGAATTCTTATAAAATAACCATATTGTATTTTAATCTGAAAATTTAACTGGACGACTAGAACTGCCAGATAAACCCATTCAAAAAGTTTGAGAAATTTTTAAAGTGATTTGATGGTGGTTTTAATGCCCACATGGGAGCTGTCCCGGCCGGAGTTATCTTTTAACTCAACTCCCCTCGCTGACATGCGGGCCCGGGCACTACAGTGGCTTGGCGAGCTGGCAAGGGGCGTGGACCGTTTTCACTCACTGCCCGGTGGGGCCGGACCCACCTGTCAGCCTCCCTCTCCGTTGCTCTCGTCCCATTTCTTCTCTCGCCCGAGACAGGCGCGAAGACTCCCGAGACTTCACCGTCTTCGCCCGATTCAGTGCATCGCAGCGCCAACCCCGTCCTTCAAACCAGCGACTGCAGCCACGCCTTGCCGTCCTCCCTGCCTCCCGCGCCATGCCTTGCCCTGTCCGGACGCCAGAGCTCGCGCCATTTGGCCCAGACCAAGCCGCAACTCCCGTGTGCTTTCAAACACTGTGAAACCGCCTCATCCCCGGCTATAAATACCTGCGCGCCATCGCTTTGAGCTCCCCTTTCTTCTCAGCTACTCACAGAACCAACCAATTGAGCCAAAAACCGTGTTCTTCACCATTTTGCCAGAAAAACCGAAAAGGGGAAGAAACTTCAATTCGAGCAAATTGGTTAGCAATTCTTGAAATTGATTCTTCCTCTAGCTTCACTCGGCACCATAGATTACTCATCACGCCGGAATTCCACTCTTTTTCGCCTGCAGAGCTTCCTCACCGGGCGCCTTTCTTCTCCAACTCCGGCGCACGGTGGTAGGGCTCCTCGGCCAAACTCCGGCCCGATCAACCCAGAAATGGAATCCCTAACTTCACTGATGCTCGAAATCTTACCCATTCGGTCCCTAACTCACTCGTTGTCTTCTCCGACGAGCCGCAGCTTTTTCCGCCGCAGGTCGCCGTCGGCAGCCTTCTCCGGCCATCCTCGCCGGTGACCAACACCTCCCACGTGTGCGCCGTGACCTCGGTGCTGCGCTTGCCACCCATCCGACGAGACCTTCACGAGCTCGTCGCCGCCGTGCCCTAGCCACGCCCCTGCTTTTGTCTCACTGGACCATGGGACCCGATTGTCAGCCGATCAAGCGTCTTCAGTTCATTCGGTGAAATACGCTTTCCAACTGCGAAAACGTATTTTGGCATTTTAGTTAATTTTCAGAAACCGAGCCACTTCAAATGCCCATAACTTTTGAATCATCTAGCCAAAAATAGTGAAACCAATTTCTAAATTCATGAAAAATTCCGTAGATTCAGAATATGCAAAAATATTTTAAAGATCATCTCTGGAAAATTTTGAAATTCAAATTTGAGTTAAAAGGCTAGAGATATGCTCTATACAAAATTTCTGTAAATAAATTTGGAAATTTATGAAACTAATTTTTCTAGAATCCTTATATTACCAGGAACCCAGATATATAAGGGTATTTAATTTTCATGCTTATATGAATTACTTTTTATTTAGGCTTTGTTTCCAATACACTAGCAATTCAAATATGTATACTAAGATTAAAAGAAATATAAAAGGAACAAAAGTTTAATTATAAATAGCAGGATGGCAGTAGCATAGTTAAGTTTGATTAAGTAGGAATTTTGGGTTGAATTAACTCTAAAACATGTAATCATTATTGTGCCAAATGCACTCACACATATATATGTATATATATGTGCTTTGTAGGTTAAATAGCTAAAATCTAGTTTATTTGATTCAAGCCATAAACAACCTAACAACTTAGCTTGATAAAGAATTCATAGTTAATAAATTTGTATCACCAGAACCTTCTCAAAAATCAAGAATAAATCTAATTAGCTAGCTACCAGTTATAATTTATTTAAAACCTTTCCTATGCAAATCACTTAGGGTTAAGTGTTTAGCGTAACCCTTAATTAGTGTCTAATTCTTTTAATTCAAATAATTTTAGCATCTATAATTCGAAGTCATAAATACTAGAATTCACAATTTTAGCCTCTTGAATTCGTAAATCCCAAGCAATTAATCTGTAAAAGAAACCATGTTGATCATTTCACAAAAGTATTAACGTTCCAGATGTACAATTAATTACTTCGTGAAATCTTAAAAATCATATTTTTTAATCCTCAAATGGATAACCCTGTTTTCTCTGATTATTCTTTATTTGACTTACTGTCTGTCTTCTTTTCGCCCTTTCTGAATTTGGATATTTACTATTTTCCCGCTTGATCGTCGTGTAGAGTCCGACGTCCTCGAGGAGGAAGACGACGCCATCGCCGATCCAGATCCTGAGTTAGACAGCGAGCTGCAAGGCAAGCACCCCCTTGAACATGTTGAGCCTAGTAATTCACCTACTTTATGTTGTTTTTGCTTATGTACAGTGCATCCGGATAGTTCTCCCTAAAACTGCTAATTTGGGTTAGAACAGTAGTTAATCCTGTAAATTATGGTTTGCCTCAATCTGTATGAACATGAGAACCTTGTAAGCCTTAGCTGGAAAAGCTAGACATGCTTAATGTCATTTTGGGTATAACCGCTGGCATAGAATATCTGCTCAAAGCTATTGATCGTACTTTCAATCTTTTCAACAAATGTATGATCCTTATTTGGGAAATGTTGCTGGTACTTTGATTAAAAACCCAAAATAAAACTATGGTTTTGATGCGCGATTAATGGCGATGGCCGGAGGTGCAGAGGATTTGCACGTAGTTAGGGTGGAGTATCGCCGTGTCGGATTAAGGACCGAGCAATGGGACGCTATAGATCCAAGAATTTCGTACAACCACGAGGGCTGGTATGGGACAGTCTTAGCCTATTAAGTTGTTTAGGTGTGGCTTTGCATCTAAGGAAGGCGGGAGTAATGCACAGGCATTCCAGTTCGGTCTGTCTGTAGGGGGTTTACTTACCAATGCAACGGTGTACGCCTTGCCGTGAACAGAAACGTGGTGTTGGGTGTGATGTGAAAGGATCCACGTCTTGGGTGAGTGTTTCTGTTTTCATGGCGAGGGTCAAACGTCCCGGGCTAGTTCAAAGCCACATCTAGATAATGTAACGGCTCTGTATGATCTCCTTGCCGACACACCAAAGGAAGTGTGTAAACTGGCCTGGCAAAAGAGGTTGATCATTCCTTGTGGGTAAAGTGTACACCTCTGCAGAGTATAAAACTAATCGATTAGCCGTGTCCACGGTTATGGACGCTTGGTGAAGTCATTCCAATGTTAGAATGTTTTGATACTTTTCTGGAAAAACTGGGTTTGAAAAGGGAACCATTTTGCACCTAGCTTTTTGGGTCAAAGGACAGACTCCGGGGATCTATGCAGTCGGGTAGACTGGGTTGAAGGACTTGGATATTTGCTTATCGCTTTATATTTCAATTGCTCATTTGAAAAATGCGGTGTTTTCAATTTATTATATTATATTCTTAAAATATTTATGCAACTGCAAAATAACCATTAACTCGCCTTGATTAGCTCGCATAATTACTTAAATGCATCCGCCAAACACTATAAGTCTTCTTTGAGTACCAAAGTACTCAATCTTGCATCTATTGTCTCGAGGACGGCTCGCAAGCGCCCGACGACTTTTACTTTCACGCAGGTGCGGAACTTTTGACGATGAGTTTCCTAGGTTTGCCAAGTCGGTTGTTCGAGGGTTAGCGGGCAAACCACGTGGCTTTTGGAGTTTTTAATTCCTCTATTTTCCGCTGTTGTAAAATTTATCCCTGTATAATTATTACTGCTTGTAATATGTGCCTGTCAGGTATTTATCTTGTGGATGTGATATGAATGTTGTAAACATGTGAGTGCTAGCCACTGATCATGGGACTAGTACAGTAATCACATGGAGGTTCCTGTTTGGAAAAACGGGGTCTCACAAAAGCTACACCACCTGTCACCTTCTGCGGAAGGCTGCACGACTTGTCACCATCTGAGAAAAGCCACACGACCTGTCAGCACGAACAAAAGTAGGTAGTGAGTGGTCACTTTGAACTGTGCCTGCATGTGTGACAAAGCCTGCGTGTGGTCAAATCGGCCTGAAAAGGTTGAAAGCATTGCGCCCGTGAGTTGTCTAATCGCGCGTGAAAAGTTGCTGCAAGGTCGTACATATGTCGAAGGGTGTTTCAGGGCTATTAGTCCATAATTTGTCATGTAAACCTGTTATTTTACGGAACCCATGGAAAGCTATAGTGATCATACCGTAATAAAACATAACTTATGAAAACAAAATTCCATAGCTGAATTTGACGTAATATGAGGAAATAAAGCATCATTTTGTGTTCATTACAAAATATATGAAAGAAAAAAGCTAGCTGGGATAGCTGCCAGCAGCGTGTTGTCGCATTGCACTGACAAAGTAGCTACGTGTGTGCTGTCGTATCGATGTGACAAAGGTACTAGTAGCGTATTTACAAATAGTGCCACGGAAGTAAAAGATTATATATAGCACAAAACTTCATAAATAAAACTAACATATGTGATATTACATGAGCTAAGAAAGTAAAAGATGATATTGTTCACGGTACATCATGTGTAAAAGAAACAAACTAGCTAGGGCCCCTGCGCGGTGCAACACCTCGTGTGGTCCCAGGCCTCCTACGACGCTGCACATGTCCAGACGGATATGTGAGCTGGTCAGGGGCCTGTCCACGAGTACTCCTAGGAGGTCGGACCGGGTCAAGTGAGAGCGAAGGCGCCCTGTGTTTACCGAGATGGGTCGGGATCGATGCGAGCCGCGACGAACCAAGTACCACACCATGGATGGCGATAAGGATCCACAAGAAAGTCAAGTCCTCATCTTGAAAAATCAGAGTCCCCGAGGTGCTCGCACTCTTGTCAGGGACAGGATCGCCCGCTGTTGACAAACTTTTTAAGTTAGAACGACACGTTATATGAACAACAAAATATATGAAAAAAGAGACCACCTGATGTACCTGCGGTCATCGGGACAAACGCCGGTCCGTGACACCGGAGCCCCTGTGCAGGTCCGACGAGGGGCGGTCGGGTCTCGCTGTGTCGACCTCGTGCAGCATTTAACGAGCGAGGGGATCGCACCACGTCGTCCGCCCTGGGCTGCCTACACGACGTCAGGTGTACAACACGGTGAGTCAAGTCCTGAATATGGCGCAGCGCCCCTCGAAGGCCGTCCGTTGTGATCCCTATCGTATGGGTGGCACCGACCACCTGTATCAACGCCGACGTCGCCTCGTGTGCCTCCCTGGCAAGGTCGATCTGCGAAAACGAAAAGAGGCTAGTTAGTTGGCGTAATTTTCAAGACGTTACATTGTGTGAGACCCCGTTTTGATGAACAGGAACCTCCATGTGATTACTGTGCCATTCCCTGGATCAGTAGCTAGCACTCACATGTTTACAACAATTGGAATCACAACCATACAACAAATATTATTAAGTGGAAGCTATTATGCAAAGAAAGCTTTACAACTCAGAGATATAGCAGCAAAAGAAGCAAAGTCTTGTAGTGTGCCCATCCAACACCCGTAGGCAACTGACAAGGCATAATCCGTAGAAAGATTCGACGAAGAAAATCCCGCAACCTGCGACGAAAGAAACCTTCGAAGCTTCGCTAACTTATCCACCTAAAAACAACATATAAGCAAGGGTGAGTACTTTCGTACTCCGCAAGACTTGAGCAAAGCCTATAATATATGCAGGCCATTTCAAAGGAGGCTACTACAGTTAATTTGCATAAAGCAGAATTGACATTGTAAAACAAGTTATTTGCAAACGGAATTTGTAAAAGCATAATTGACTGATATGAAATAAGTAAAGCATACTCACAACCCATCGTGAATATCGAATAATCCAGAAATTTAATCCATCAATGTCGATCCTTTGACATGAAAACAAAAGCTGCTAAACAGGTTCCAAACCAAAACCCAATTTTTGGAAATACAAAAGACTAACATTGGAATGACTTCACCAAGCGTCCATAACCGCGGACACGGCTAATTAATTAGATTTACACTCTGCAGAGGTGTACAACTTTACCCACAAGGAATGATCACTCTTTGTGCAAACAGATTTGACACACTTCCTTTGGTGTGCCGCAGAGAGATCATACAGAGCTGTTACATTATCTAGATGTGGCTTTGAACCAGCCCGGGACGTTTGACCCTTGCCATGGAAACAGAAACACACACCCAAGACGTGGATCCTTTTTCATCACACCCAACACCACGTTTCTGTTCACGGCAAGGCGTACACCGCTGCATTGGTATGTAGAAACCCCTACAGACAGATCGAACCGAATGCTGTGCAATCTCCCGCCTTCCTTAGATGCAAAGCCACACCTAAACAACTTAATAGGCTAAGACCCGCCCATACAAGCCCTCGTGGTTGTACGAAATTCTTGGATCTATAGCGTCCCATTGCTCGGTCCTTAATCCGACACGGGCGATACTCCACCCTAACTACGTGCAAATCCCTCTGCACCTCCGGTTATTGCCAATAATCGCCCGCATCAAAACCATAGTTTTATTTTGGGTTTTTAATCAAAATACCCATAACCAACAGCTTTATTTCCAACATTTTCCATTTCCTAAGAAACAAATTTTGATCTGATCATCATCATCATTTATTCTAAAAGCATGGCTAAGCATGGATAGAAGTAATCGCATATACCCACAATGACATTAAGTAATTGTCTAAGCTCAATCTATGGTTATCAAGGTACACATATCCATACTTATCAAGGAAGTTTCATGAGACGACAGGTATAACTACCTTTACCACAAAATAGCAATTTACAGAAAGTAAACGCATGCATGAAACATTTTAATAAACAATGCAATTTAAATTCTGGGATCAAGATGGTCAAAGAGGGTGCTTGCCTTGCTTATTCATTGTTTACGACGAAGACGCGATCGCAGATGACGGAGGCAACGACGGAGGAAGGGACGTCGGATTCTACACGTCGATCAATCGGAAAATAGCAAATAAGAAACTTCAATAAGGGCAAAAAGAAGACAGACAGAAAATCAAATAAAGTTTCATTGCAGAAAACAGGAACGCTTTTGGGTCAACTTGAATGATTTCAAGAGGTTATGATTTAGGGTTTGGATTATATGATTTCGAGATCTCATGATTTAGATAAACACACATTTATATACTTAATGGCTTTTATTATGAACAAAACACGTTTTCTTTTAAAGATTATCTATTCTTGATTTACGAATTCAAGAGGCTAAAATTATGAATTCTTGTATTTATAACTTCGAATTATAGATGCTAAAATTATTTGGATTAAAAGAATTAAAACACTAATTAAAGGGGTATGCAAAACATACTTAATTCCTTAAGTGATTTGCACAAGAAGCAATTTGGATAAGATAGATCTATTAAGCTAGCTTACTAGACTTAGTTATGGTTTTTAAGAAGGTTCTGGTGATACAAATATGTTAATTATAAATTCTTCATTAAAACGAAGCTCACTTATTCATTTTGTAAGGTTCATTAAACATAAAACTAAGGGTTATTTGGCTATTAAAGTTTATATGCAAAACATGACGAAATCAGATTATTTCTTCGAAATTGGATAGCATATACTTTGAAAAACTTATCTAGGCTGATTTTATACATTTTAGCTTTTACACGAGACATTATTTTCTTAGTTGAAAATGCTTATGTGACATTAAAGGTTATGACAATCATACTTTTTAAGGGTATTCGACTGGCAAGATTTAATTGAAAAGAAAGTTGTAAATAAAATATTTTTCCAGAATATGGTAGACCATATCCTAAATATCATTTCTAAACTGATTTCTATAGTATTTGCATTTAGACGAGAGGTTCTACAGATCGATGAAAAAGCTTGATAGTTCAATTTACTATTCGCTAAGAATTCAGTTTTTGATACAAGATGGCGACTACACCATGCAAGATAATCTACTCATTTTTCAGGCATTAACAGGGTATGACTCTAATAGCATTTTAAAGTTAGTTCTGTGATATTTGACTTCTATCCAAAGTGTTTTTCCTATAAACGATCATTAGGGTCTATCTTTACTTTATTTCATTCTTGCACCAACATAAGGTATTTTTTGTAAAAACAGCAAGGGTACTTATTTTTCAGGGCTATAGGATTTGGTTTCATCAAATTCAGAGTTTATTTGTGAAAGTTATAGCTATTTATATCATGCAAGTATTAACACTTTGACTATTAATCATTTCCTGTTTTATATAGTAAACCTTAAATATTATTACACATCTGAGATCCTTGAAATGTCAGGGATATAACAAAACTATTTTGGTGATCACTAGGATTCATTTGACCCATATTTTAACTATTCAATTTTCTATATATATATACATTTTATGTTTAAGTTATTTCATTCTTTTCAAGTTAATTCAAATCAAGTTCATTTATTAATTATTTTGGCAAATTAAGGTATTCTACTGCCATGACAATATTTAGAATTCAATTTTTACTTATTCTATATTTCTTTCACTCAAATTATGTATATTTGAATATCTAGTGTATTGAAAACAATCTTTAATAGAAAGTATTTCAAAAAATAATGAAATTTAAATATTTTTATATATTTGAACTTCTGTAAGTACAAGGATTTCACTAAAATTAGTTTCATTCAACCCTAAGTTTATTTACAATATTTTAATATGTAGCACTTCTTTAAGTCTTTTCTTTAAATTTGAATTTCAAATTTATCCAGTGAAAATTTTCAAAATGTTATTGCATATTATGAAATAACTAGATTTTATATGAATTTAGAATTTTGTTTCATTCAATTTGGACCAAAGATTCAAAAGCTATCATTGTTTGAAGTGGCTCGGTTATGCAAAAATGCTGGAAAAAGTAAAGTACGCTTTCTCAACAGAGAAACGCCTTATACCGGTTGCACTGTGAACGCTTCATTCGGCTGACAGGACGGTCCCACGCTGCAGCGACACAGAAGCAGGGGCGGCGCTAGGGCGTGGCGGCTCCGGCGAACGGCGGCAGGATCCAGTCGGGAGAGGGCACCGAGAGCATCACCTAGGCAAGGCGACTCGAATGGTGGAACCCATTCGGCCGGAGATGGGGTGGAGAGGTGCGCCACCGGTGGCCTACGGCGGAAGGAGAGGTGAGTCGCCGGAGAAGAAGAAGGAAGCTAACTCCGGTTGAATCGGTAGCATGGGAAGCTTCAGTGGGTCACTGGGGTTCCGTTTTTGCGGTCGGCCGGGCCGGATATTGGCCGAGGGAGCTCACCACCGAGCGGCCGGAGTTGAAGAAGAAGGCGCATGGTGCGGCGGTTGCTCAGTAGAAATAGGTTGAAATTGGCTAGTGGGATGAGTTTAGCGATGTGCAGAGGTGCTCTAGGTGGGAGTAATTGGAGCGAGTTGCAACGGAGTGGCTCAATTTGATGATCTTGCCCTTTTCGGTTTTTCACGCGAAAATGGCGAATACACGGATTTCGGTTCTGGCGTTTGGTTCAGGGAATGAGCAAGGAAGAAGGGACCTCAATGTGATGCCCATGTGCTATTTATAGCCGGTGAAGAGTGCTTCACAGTGTTTGAACGGGAAGCTGAGGTTGCGGCTTGGTTTGGCGTTTGCGCGATGAAGTGGAGCACGAGGTCTCTCTGGCAAGATTTGACACGGAGCTGACCGGGTATGGCGCGGGAAATTCGAGAATGAACGTGGCTTTGGATCGGGCAGAGGTGGTGCGATGATGCGTTGAATCGGCGAGGAAAGCGCGAGAGTCTTGGTCGGCTGCGGCAACACGCGCGAGAGAGAGAAGGGGGAAAGGGGAGAAGAGAGGCAGCGGCTGACGAGCGGGACCGGGGTCCACTGGCAGTGAGAGAGAAGGGTTTTCCCGTTATTTTTGGTGAAGGGTTACGGAAAAGGAGGTGGCCCACATGTCGGTGAGAGGAGGCAAGGTGAAAGGATAAACTCAGTCCAGACCGTCCCATGTGGGCATTAAAACGGCCAACAGATCACCGCGTAATTTTGTGAAACTTTTTGAATGACCTCTCCTCGTAGTATTATTACCTCAGTAAAATTTGTAGGACAAAATATCTTGTAATGTATTATTTAAAATTCTGACACTGTGGACTTGTATAGGATTTGAATTTCGGTATTTTATTTATTTTGGGATGTAAATCATATTAATTATTTTCCAAACTTTTTATAGGAATTAATTTTGTCTCAAGAATATATCCATAAAAATTTCAAGTCAAAAAATCAATCTAATATTTTATAAAAATTCTGACATTAGGATTTCTAGTTTTTAATTGTTTCTGTTTTTGAATTATTAGAGGGCTTTACCGACCTGATAAAATCCTGATATTTTTACCAGGAATAATTTTTACACTGAGGGTGTTTTGGTAATTTTTCCAGATCCATATAAACTTCTAATATTTTTCATTAATTTTGACTTGTACTGTTTCTAGTCAAAAAGAGGTGTCATAAATTTTATTTACCCATTTTTCTGTGCATAAAATTTTACATGTTGATTTTACTGACTTACCAGCATGTTTAGGGTTCCATGGTAATTTTTCCAAATTTTTACTTTTACCATTTTAGCTTTTTACCATTATCCATTCTTTAATTTTAGTTGTTTGATTTTTCATTCAATACAAAAATCCAAATAAATTCCAATCATGTCAAGAAAAATCATAAATAAATATATTCAAATTCAAAATATAAATTTTTATATTATTCCATTTTTCGGGATGTTACACATTGAATGACAAATGGAAGGAGTACGAACCGCGCGGTGGGAAGCAGAGTCTGGCTGGGTGGGGTACGTGTCGGAAGTGGTCGGATCGTGCCTGGGAGGTGACTCCATGACACGCACAACTCGAACGCGGGTGCGCGTGCTGTACCACTCGATATATGCGTCGACGCTGCGTGGTCGAGAGGCGCCTCGTCGATCACATCCGCAAGAGCCAGTGCCCACTGCTGCACATGAGGTACCATGCGTGCTGCCCAGCTCTGCGTGCCGACGAAGCCTTTGCGTGTGTGTACCTGCAAAAATGAAAGCGCAACATTAATTCGCAAGCCACCGAGATCCCTGTGGGTACTGGGAACGCCTGCCGCAGACCAAACTACCTCAAGACGCAGTGGGTGGCGTACGGCTCGACGAACACGTCGAACACCAAGTGACGTCGTGTCAACCAGTACGTCGCGTCAGTAGTGCACTACGCCGACAGTTAAGCGGCGACGTGCTCGACAAGCTCAGAACGAGGGCGCCATATGACGCGATCGTCTGTGAGCTGGGACAACATCGCTACGTACTGAGGGTACGAAGCGTGCGTCGTAACTGGGGTGAACCGCGGCTGCAAAAGAAAACAACAGCGATTAACGTTAGTACAAAGACGTGGAGAATTAAAAACAACATACGGCTACGATAGATAGTATCGACGGTCGGCGACACCACAATGCCCCCATCGTCGGACGATCAACCTCGCCCCGGAACCCCGTAGAAGGTGGGTCAGTAAGTCGACAGTCTATTCGTGGTCGCTCGATCCGAACCTCTCGAATGACCACACCGTAGTAGCAAAGGGCATCCGCAAGAGTGGACGAGTCGGACACGCGGCGACACCTCGCCGCGACAAAGGTTCGATACATCGCGGCAAGTACCGCAGTCCCAAGCCACCGCGGATCTCCTCCAAGTCGGCGTCGCGATCGTCCTCGCAAATCGGATCATGTGCTCGTTGATGTGTCCTCGCGCGACGAAAGCGTAACAAGACCCACCTGAAGAGCCACAGAAGATACGACTCCAAGTGCCGGCCAATGGTCTGCTCCCCAGCTCCGGGTACCATCCTCTCGGGCTGCAGAAAGTAAAGGTTAGGTTGTTAAATGCAATGAAAATCACACACGGTTAGTCAAATCACATACGACAAGGAAAAATCGCACTTACGTAGAACTGCACAAGCCACCGCTGCGTCGGACCGTGCGCAGCTGCGAAAGTCGTGTACTGTGCCTGAGGTAGCACCCCCTGGAACCGGTGGAGGATATCTGCCTGCCACTCTGGTTCGACGTCTGCAGGAACCACCGCATCACCTGAGCAGGGCAGGCCCAGGAGGTAATTGACGTCCTCTAGTGTCGGCACCATCTCACCACACGGCAGGTGAAAAGTGTGGGTCTCAGGCCACCACCGGTCCACTAGAGCAATCAGCAAACTCCTGTCGTAAGGGAACCGCCTAGAGGCACTCCGTCGGTCCTGCGCATCCGCGGCGGTCGCCTCGACCATACGGGCAATAGGTAGTAGGCCAGCCGCCCTCAACCTACAAAAGAATGTGACAATTATTATTGTGGTGTTGAAGGGGACATGAGTACAACACTGCGACGAAATTGAAATAACCTCGGGATCCAACGCGGATCGAGACGCCACGCCCTCATGGGGGTGCGCAAGCGCAGGGCCCCAAGCTCCAACGCCGCCTCCCCACCCTGCAGGGGCAAGGTCGCTAAACGGCTCCGGTGAGTCGCGTCGACCGACGGGTCAATCAACTCGTACAACTGTCCGCCCACCATGCCTGCAAATAAAAATGTTTATGTTACTACAAGGTGTAAAAAAGGTGCCAAATAAATACAACAATTACAAATAGAATATTAATGGAACAAGTACTGTCGTAATTTAGAGCACACGTAATACATGGAAGTAAAAATATTCATCTATGTGCAAAGCGTTAAAAAGATACAAAATGAATACAACATACTACACTCTCATTTAATCAAGTACAATAACATTCATAGTACATATTTTGACCACACGTACGAATTCGATACAAGCAAATGAAATTCTAGTGCATCAAAGTAAACCACAGTTCAGAACGAAAAGAACATATAACACTTCACGACTTCTGAATCTTCGGGCAACTCTTGAAAGAGTGCCCTATCTCCTTGCAAGCAGAACATTTCTTTATGCGGCGGCCACTTTCAGCGGCGTCCATATCATTCCTTATACGCCTGGATTGCCTTCTTCCTACTCCCTTTAGCTTGCTCATGTCTGGGACCTAACGTGTATCCTCCCAGCTTTTGTGCTCCGTGAATAAACCCACCACTGAAACCGTACATTTCAAGGCCCAAGTTGCAAACACAGCTTCCTTACTAAAGAATTGAGACATGAATATACCGGATCCATATGAATTGTCGAGCAGGAGCCATAACATGGGAGCATGGCACGTGTGATAGACGAGGCTTATTGCAGTGGGCCACAAGTTTGCTCTGTATGATGCATTCGTGAGCAACTTTCCACGGTTCGTCCCACGACCGCTTTCTCCTTGCACCTCACCTCAAACGGAGCTCCCTCGCACTCCATCTTCGTTGTTGCGTGCATCTCCCCTTCTTGCCTTTGTCCTCCATGTATGCGTAAATCATCTCTCGAGTACTTCATAGCAGATTGTTCATGCGCGTGACCGCCTTGCATGGCGATCAACGAAGTACTTTGTGATGCCATGAAGAACACCTCAACTATACCAACCAAGGAAGGGGTCTCAACCTCGCATCACCTAGTTGTAAACCTCCGCAAGGTTTGTTGTCATGACCCCATACCTCGCACCATCGGTGTCGTAAAGCAGAGCCCATTTCTCCCTAGGCTCATGCTCTATCCATTCGGAGAAGCATTTCAGAGCCCTCCCATTCCTTCGAACCAAGTGAGTAGGGTCAGTGGGTAACTCTCAGTCACGATCGGGCCTCCCTCGTGGTCGGGCTGCCCTCTTCGTTGCCTCAGCTGTGTGCCTCGATGTTAGCTCATACAATTTATTCCAGAGTACATCAAACTTTCTCTGTTGGTTCTGGTCGCAGAGCCTCTTGAAAAGCTTTGTTAGCTCCTTGTTCCTGAACCGCTTGTAAAAGTTGGCACCCATATGGCGCTTGCACCACCTACTATGCAAATCAGGCCATAGATGAGTCTCATGCACACCTTGCTGCAACTGAATAATTGCCCTCAAAAGCCCGGTATGCTGATCGTGTATGATACACACTCCAGGCCGCTGATGAACGACACCGGCTTTGACATTCCGTAGGAACCAATGCCAGCTATCTGTGTTTTCACCCTCCACTAATGCGAGCGCTACGGGGAGAACTTGATTATTGCCATCCACTCCTATGGCAGTCAATATCTGCCATTTGTATTTACCAGTCAAAAATGTCCCATCCACACATAACAAAGGACGACAATGCCTAAACGCATTGATGCATGCACCTAAAGCGAAGAATGCTCGCTTTAAAACCATCTTCCCAGAGAAGCGCTGCGAAGGATGCTCATAAATGTCCACATAAGTTCCAGGATTTCTGTCCTTTATCACCTGAAGCAAACCTGGCAAGTTCTGGTAGGAGTCTTCGTACGTGTCGAACCGTGTTTCTAATGCCTTCTGCTTTGCTTTCCATGCCTTCGTGTAGCTTATTGTATACTGGAACCTCTGTTGTATTGCGAGTACGATGGCCCGTGGCTCTAAATCTAGGTTGCCTACAATCTCTCCGTACATTGCATTGGCAATAAAGCCTGATGATATGTTCCGATGTGACTGCGCAGACTCCGTTAGTACACATATATGTGGGACGACTATAGAACACTTCCAAATGGCGTCCCATTTAGGCTGGTACGCATGGACACGCCACGGGCAACCCTCCATCTGGCATCTGACATCATACACTCGCTGATCGGACTTTACAACCTTGAAGGTTCTGCGCAACGACACTGCCTATGCTATTACTGCTTCTTGAACCTCACTCTTATTCTTGTAAATTGCACCTTGTCTCACCTCATTCGATCATATGCGAAGGAACTGCTCGTCATCGCTCACCACCACTGTCGAACGGATACTCATCCCACTCGCAGGAATAGATCTTCACGCTTCATCATTACTTAAAGCCTCATAGTCCTCATTCTCTGTGTCCATCGCTCGACCATCGATTCAATGTTTTCGCCTCGTCTCGCCATACCCATTGCTTCTTGAACCTCTCCCATTGCAACATCGCTCTCTCACCTTGCACTTCAGATCGACCAACCTACATCATGCTCTACTAAGCCTCTCTACTTCTAACGCTCTCCCCAACTTCCTCCGGTTCTTCATCAACAACCTCTTGTCGTGGTCGCATGCCCGGTATTGACTTTCTCAAATGCTTGTGCCAATAACACTAATGACCATCCTTTCTCAATTGCAATTTTACGCATTTAACTCCAAGATTTCGCCCTCTCATTTCCATTAACTCCCAAGACGTGCAATCTATTCTCCGCAAACTACTCCGTAACTTCAAATCATGCAATTCACGGTCCAAAGAGAACATGTGGTACAACCATCTCATAACCGTAGCCCATGAACGCTCCCTACAAGTGACAGTGCTAGCCTCTACACTTGCGAAATGACTTAGATCTACCCTTCAACACCCATTTGAACTTCTTCTCCATAATATATTTTAAATTTCACTCTATCATCCATACCATCATGCAAATTCATCGAACTCTTAACATTTGCACAATTTAATGCTACATTGTACGACTAATAATGATCACAAATTTGAATTCTAAGAACGTAGTTTAATTCATTTTTCTTCGGTCCATACTTGCCGCCAAATTTAATCAGAGAGTTGCAATATTTCAATTCTTACAAATTCTTTGATTCCGTAATCATTTCAAATTTCTATGAGAACATGACTAAACTAATGTGTCAGAACTTCTACAGATTGAGTTATTTTTGGTCCCGACAATTTTAGCCACCACTCTACATGACATCTCCGATTTCTCAAGACACAAATAACCGAATTTGGATTCTACATTTTCCGGTTAATTTAAAATTTATCCAGAATCTCTAATAAAAAAACTATTATTACAATCGAAATTTTAATCCCTACCTCTAGGTCATCCCTACATCGAAAATTTATCCACAAATTCTAATCAAATAACTATTATTACGATCAGAGAACCTACAAGTCCTCTACGACATTTTAATTCGTACCGAACGAATTATTAATTACTAACTAAGTCATATAACTAAACATCTGTCCATACCGACATAACTATAAACTCCTAACTAATTCATCTAACTAAACATCTATCCTTACATGCATCAGGTACTCATTCCTAACTAAGTCATCTAGCTAAATAACTATTATTACTCTATTTAATCTGATTACTACATTGCATATTTAACATTTAAATACTTACAAAAAAAATTAGTACCTGACGAAATGCAGATCTCCTTCTCTCCCTCTCCCTTTCTCCTCCTCCTCCTTCTCCTTCTCCTTCTCCTCCTCCTCCTCTCCTCCTCTCTGTTTTTTTTTCTGTGCGCTCGGTGGCTGGCTCGAGTGGGGCGTAGGCGCTGCTTTTTATATAGCGCTGCTGTCGCCGCCGCTCAAACGGCGACAGAGTCTGCCGCCGATTCAAACGGCGACAGAGAGTCCGCCGCTTCAAATGGCGATAGATGCATCGTCGCTATTTAAATTGGCGACAGAGGTGACGGTTGCTCTTTGTCGCCATTTAAAATAGCGACGAGAGCTCGTCCCCTATCTCAAACGGCGACAGTCAGTCTCGTCGCTTTTGAAATGACGGCAAACTCTCTGTCGCCGTTTGAAATGGCGACAAGTGGGTAGTTTTGTAAAAAAAAAATCGGTATATTAGTTTTGTAAAATAGAATAAAAATAGTATTATTTAAAAAAAATTCCTTAGAATACTTCATGATGCAACGTGACATATATAAACGAGAATTACGGACGTCATCGCTTATATCGCCACGCATGCTATAGACAGAAGTTGT
This sequence comes from Otatea glauca, assembly GCA_036346275.1. Lineage (NCBI taxonomy): Eukaryota > Viridiplantae > Streptophyta > Magnoliopsida > Poales > Poaceae > Otatea > Otatea glauca. Next base: position 51,387,686 of record CM070722.1, on the reverse strand, counting down.
GTCGTGTACATGAACGAACGACAAACTCTTCAGTAGTCGTGTAGTCCACCTGTTATGCTCTGAACGCAATTAGACGTTTATCTAGTTATTACTACTACTAAACTTGCTCTTATCAACATCCAATAGCCGGCCCCCGTGCAACGACCGCAGTCTACAGAAGAAATTGCTCGTTGACTCCTACCATACATACGGTGCCGACTGTACATGAGTTGGACCACTCTTAATGGAGCTCAATTCTCTTCCTAGAGGAAGTTGGGGCTCATGACCTAATCAATCCATGCATGGGAACTTGGCGTTGAAAAGATCACAAACACACACACACCCGTATATATACCAAATCAACAATCCATCACTCATGATTGATGCAGGCCACCATCATCCTGCAGCCAGCAGTCAGTACTCAGTACAGCATACAAGCTAGCATGCACGCACGTTGGCGAACAAAATGTCATGCACCACGCGTGCATAATTCCGTACAAATTAAATCACTCACGCAATTAGTTCTCTCTCTTATTCCTTCGTAGTAGGAAATTAACAGAAAACTAGAACATGGAGCGCGGCAGCGTTTGGGTGATGCAAATCATGCATGAGATGCGATGCGATGCGAGGCAAGGCAAGCAACCTCCCACAATCCAAGTGAAGGGGCGGCAAGGCAAGTAAGGAAAACCGTCAAGCGAGCGAGTTTGTCGAAACGAGCACACCGAAAGCTCGCGCGCCTCCTCTCCTCTGGCTAGCTCGCCGTGTTTGGCTGCGCGCGGATTGATTGGTCGTTATTAGCGTACGTGGGGACGTGACATCGTGTCTTTGGTTACACGCAAGCAAGCAGAAGCCATCGCATGATCGGATCCATATCCAGTGGCAGATCTACCACGAGGGCGTGAGGGACATAGAGCTCCGGTTTCACTTGTCGTATATTTGGTACCCTTCTACTACCTCTCTGATGTTACCTGCGTTACTAATCTAGTCGTTTTTTTGTTCTTAAGACTGCTACTTGTATATGTTTTTGAGCTTTTAAAATACACCCACTATTATTACGATATTATCTTTAATTATTTATTGTTTTAACTTTGTTGCTGAATATTTAAATGTATTTTTATTACGCTCACCTTAATCATATTTTCACGTTATCGTGTACCTCCATCTTTATACGACGTACGTCACTCTCCATATCTCCTCATGAATCGACCTGTGAATCTCGTTCAGGCCGGTGTCAATATACTAAGTATATCTACGACGCACGCACGCTCCATGCCGCGCGCATCCTGTGAACGCGGGAGTAGATAACTAGATATGGGCGTGTATCCTAGGTACGTAGGTAGGTTCGGATGCTGGCTTAGATGGTCGTAACAAGGATAAATCGGTCGATTTGCTTTGTCATGATTCCGTAAGCGTTGCGATCCAACAAGTTCTGGTGGATGAACTCGTCAGTTTTGGCTAGACCGTAGTAGTAACGAAGTCGCAGTCGGTGAGTACGTTACCGTTGATTGTTAATACGTTTTGTTGTCCAAATTTAATTGAGAGCACATGTTCCACTTGTTCTGCTCATCTATAAGAAGACACGGAATCTCATTGCATTGTGCTGTGCCGGCCACTTGTTCGGCTCATCTAAATGGATTAAAAAATAAATAAGGGCAAAGGTAAAAAAGAAAAGTCATTTTAATTAGTAAAGGTAAATATGAACAGAGCTGGACTAGACTAAACCTAGGTCAACTATCATGTCACCGTCATGGACATGGTGCCCACATGTCGGTGAACTATGCAAAGAAAGAAAATGCCGTCTTGTCCAGGAGGACCAGGAAACGACCTTTTCTTTGAAGATTAGTGCAAAGACCACGCTTGGGCCACTTGGCCCATTTGGTGCGGCCGGCCGTGCCGACTTTCTACTTGTGCTCTACTGTTTTCCGTTCATAACTTTTGTCATAGTTATTAAAACCGGACTAAAACGTGTTTAACCACAAAAACCGGAACCAGCGGGTTTGTCGGCTTTGCTTTAAGGACCGTCCATAAAACTGGACAAAGAAACCGGACGAACCGCCCGGTTGACAAGAGAGACCTTTGAACCGGGAGATTTTTACTCAACCGGCCAGCTGTTGCTCATCAGGTGAATACACACACTACACTACGCACAGGATCGTGGGTTTTAGAGTAGGCTTGAGCCCAAGTGGCCATGTGGGAATAAAGTAGAGCAACCAGGCCACGAGTAGGCTACTAGTGCTCCTTATCGTCCTTCTGGAGCATTGTTATCATGCTCACAAAAGGTACTTCCTCTGTTTAAATTTATAACTTATTTTTTTATTGTCTTATCTATAAATATAAGATGTATTTCATATTCTAATATAAAATTAGTGTAATGTTTCTTATATACCTCTCGTAAATATCCATCTTTATTTTATATTCTCTACATGCATGCATTGAAAATAGTGTTTAGTGATATTCCCTCGGTCACAAATAGTTATCGTTTTGAACATAGATACAGTCAAATTTTAAAAACTTTGACTGTCAATATCTTTTTAAATATTTAAATTGGATGTATGAAAATCATATATGTTGATTTGTCTCGAAAAGTACTTTCATAATATTATAATTTTATTATATTTTACAATTATATTATAATAGAAATTAGGGTCAAAGTTATGTTTTGAAGAAGGTGTCGTTGTCCAAAACGACAATTATTTGTGACTGGAGGGAGTAATAATTATGAGTAATCTAGTTATTTTTAATATCTTCTTATTCTATGTACCAAGAAGAAATATGCCTTAACTTGGATGGAGGGAGTATACACGGAGGAAAACTTATATAGCAATTGAAGCTTGGCGATCACACAAAGAAAAGAAAAAACGGCCACAATTTGGCTGTTGCGCGCATGAAGTCTGGGATTCTGTATCCGTCCCAATGGAATGCTCAATAACTTTGGTTGTAGGATTGCATGAAAATGTGGATAATGTGGAGATGTAACTAGTGCTCATGCAGTCATTTGAGCTCATCTCATCAGCTTTGTAGCTAGGTAGTGGAAAAAAAGTGTTGAGTTTTTAAACTGACAGACAAAATTCAAAATTTCCATCAATCAGTTAAAGCTGAGAAACTTACAGTAATTTTAGCAGAAACTATATAAAGTCAATTCATCAGTTAGTGCCAAGAAACTTAAGAAAAAATTCGCCAGAAAGGAGACAATTTTGTGACAGAATTTGTTTGCAACTTCTTTTTGATACAGCACTTCTTGAGTTCCTGTAACATTAGCGTCCTCTTTCCTTCTTGCCTTTTTGTTGTTGAGTTTGTGACACGACCACGCACCATGCGGTCCATGCTAAACACTCCCACTCCCACTCCCACTCGCACGAATCTTTCTACACTTTCACACATAACTCTCTCTCTCTCTCTCTCTCTCTCTCTCTCTCTCTGTGTCTACTTGCTTGCTTGCTTTTGCTTCTCCCAAAGCCTCCATCCTCCAGGAAGAGGGGGAGAAAGGCAAAAACGCGCAATTGTTGTGTCACTGCTAGTCACATTGCAATTGCAGCACACCACATCCACACACGCGCCAGGACTAGAGATGGAGTGACAAGCATTAGGTTGCTTCCGGCGGCGGCCATTGCTGCCCAACCCGCCCACCTCCCTCCTCCGCCATGCGTACAAGCCATCCCCACATCAAGCCGCTCCTCCCTCACCTGACAGCAACAACAATCCACAAATCCTCCCATCCCATCCCCTGCATTCTTCTCCTTGCTTCCCCCGGTTCCCCGAAACCTCGCGCTTTCTTGACCGCTTGGTCCGACGCAACACACCTTCACTGCCTGAAATAAAGCTCGCAGCTTTCTGCTTGTTTGGCCCCAATTGATCCAGTTCTTGAGTTTCCTTTACTCGCGGAATTTATCGGTTCTATTGGTTCTTGGAAGTTCGTAGGTTGCTAGGATTGTGGCCTTGCGCTAATGCTCGCTGGTTTGATTCGTCCTAGTTGCTGAGGCGTTTCTTGATTTGGTCCTAGGATACATTGTTGATTTGGGTCTGATTTGTGAGTGTTGCTTACCATCTTCGCTTCCCGCAATGGGGAATAGTGTCGGCGGCGGCGGCAGGACCCCTCGGCCGCCGAGCTCGGAGCCTGCGCTGCCGACCGCGGCGGCTGCGGAGGAGCTGAGCTCGTACGAGGCGGCGTGTCGGTCCGACCCGGAGCTGCGCACGTTCGACACTACGCTGCAGCAGCGCACGAGCCGCGCCATCTCGACGCTGGCGGTGGGCGTGGAGGTGCGGTCGCTGTCCCTCGACTCCCTCCGCGAGGTCACCGGCTGCCTCCTCGACATGAACCAGGAGGTTGTGCGCGTCATCCTCCACTGCAAGAAGGACATCTGGAAGAGCCCCGAGCTGTTCGACCTCGTCGAGGACTACTTCGAGAGCAGCCTCCATACCCTCGATTTCTGCACCGCCCTCGACAAGTGCCTCAAGCGCGCCCGCGACTCCCAGCTCCTCCTCCACGTCGCGCTCCAGCGCTTCGATGACGAGGAGGACAACGACGCCGGCGCCCAGGAGGACAACGACGCCGCCACCCCCTCCGCCCGGTTCGCACGCACGCTGCACGAGCTGCGCCAGTTCAAGGCGGCCGGGGACCCCTTCACCGACGAATTCTTTAACGCCTTTCAGGTCGTGTACCGGCAGCAGCTGGCCATGCTGGAGAAGCTGCAGCAGCGCAAGCACCGGCTAGACAAGAAGGTGAAGACGATCAAGGCTTGGCGCCGGGTGTCAAGCATCATCTTCGCGACCACCTTCGCTGCCGTGCTCATCTGCTCGGTGGTCGCAGCGGCCATCGCTGCCCCGCCTGTCGCGGCGGCATTGGCTGCAGCTGCTTCGGTTCCGGTGGGGTCTATGGGGAAGTGGATTGATTCGCTGCTGAAAGGGTATCAGGACGCCCTCCATGGACAGAAGGAGGTGGTGGGCGCAATGCAGGTCGGAACGTTCATTGCCATCAAGGATTTGGACAGTATCAGAGTTCTCATCAACCGGGTGGAGGTGAAGATCAGCTCGATGATCGATTGCGTGGAGTTTGCGGAGCGGGATGAGGAGGCAGTCAAGTTCGGGGTCGAGGAGATTAAGAAGATGCTGGAGGTCTTCATGGAGAGTGTTGAGGATCTTGGGGAGCAGGCAGACCGGTGTAGCCGGGATATCCGTCGGGCAAGGACCGTCGTGCTACAAAGGATCATCCGACACCCTAACTGAGGAAAGAGTGGAAGAATGGAAGGTATGAATGTGAAGATATAGTCGTGTAGTCCCTTTGATGATGTTGTGATGTATATAAGAGATGCACCATGTAGAAACTTCGAATGAGTCAATTTGATATAAACTGTGATTTTATTCATGGTATTTATTCTTATCATATTTGACGATCTATTTTTACATAGTACTGTACAATATTGTTGTTAATGAAATATTCCCACATGTTTTGTTTTGATCAATTCTCGCTATATGTAATACATTCTAAAACTCTGGGTATTTGTCAGTAGTAGTCGCGATCTGTGATTCATGATCATGGTCTGCACCAAGCCAGGTTATACTGATTACTAACTTAGCTGTCATGCTGTTGAACTTATGTTCCTACATTTCAGTAGTGCTTCTATGTATTACCCTTCTAATACAAGTTGTATAAGTCTTAAAGCAAATGAAGGGTAATTAATCATCATCTATTATTCAGCCATGTTTTAATATTTGTACCACTGAGATTATCTCGTACAGCAGAGCTCCTAAATTTTAAAATTACCTTCACGTACCAGCATAGAGATGACTTGGGGAAACAAAGAGACAACACCTACACGTCTAGAATACAATAGTGTCAGCATGTCTTCTATGCAAAACAATTGATGCAATGCTAGAAAATTATGACGTTGCCAAATAATAGTTCATCCTTCTTGTCACTGCTCAATGTACTTTTTGGTTTATTCAATGGCCAATAACAATATTTGTGCTCAACTGTGAACGCTTCTGACCAATTCTATACCAGTTATTTTCAATCAACTACATGTCAAGTATCTAGCTTTGATCTGTATAATTGTTTCTTTAGCAGGACGATCTTATTTGTATTTCGTGATTTTCATTTGAAGACCAGATATTGTTCAACTTAAAATAGGAGTCTGCAATTTTTCCTCAAACTAGAAATGTTTGGCTATCCGCCCTTGTGTTCTTGTATTTTTATTTGAACTACAACATCCCAATATGTCATAACTTGTTCCTGATGTCGAGCGCACTGAGGGAAGGATGTGCACGAGCAATTTAGCACATCAATGTGATTGCAGTACTGACAGTTGTGTCATGATTTGCGACATTCATCTGTTACCCACTTTCAGCAGAGTAATAATTGCAACAACTATTAATCTGTTATTCTAAAGGACTGCAGGAGCAATTTTTTCAGTAATGATCAATCACATTGTCTAATCTAATCATGATAACCCTCATCTATTCAGTTGCCTTCCCTTATGATCCCAGGAAGCTGGTCATTGTTTTGATCTTTCCATTCAGACCTAATTCAAAGTTTCAAACTTCATTTGAAAGGTCATGGAAGTTCGCATAGTTTAAAAATCATTAGCCGAGCATCGTTTTGCTTCTTTTGATATCACCAGATTCCAGTGGTAATTCCTCATACAATATTCATTGGATTGTGAGATTTGTTGGAAAATAAATATAGCATAACATTAATTTAATTCCAAAGATACGCAATAAGAACATGAAGATAAATATTGCGTCTACAACATAGTTACTAGTAGCCAGCAAATTGACAAAACATGCTAGTAAAGAAAACATGCGTACAGATGCTAGATAGCCTAAAAGATACATAAATGTAAACAAAACTATCATAGCAGCATGCATTCTCAATAGATTTAATCATAAAAGGGATCACTTGGACCAAGAACAACTTAGTCCGAACACTCACTGAGGACTTGATGAAGAACAGGAAGCAGTGCAGAAGGGGATTGGAGACACTGCTCTCCTTGACACCCATTGCATGACAGACGAAGGGATGGAATAGCTCCAAAGGCAGACGCAGCACCACGTCAGCAGTCGAGGTGTAAGATGATGTGGCGTAGCCGGTAAACGTGGCAATACACTTAGCAGTCTCAGTCACGATCGCGCTTCACGCGAGAAACACGCGCGTGTGCACATAGCCTAGCAAAGCCAACCATGTGTACCTCTAGCCTTACCACCAATTTATACTAAAGTCTATGCATGAACTCACCTTATAAGTTGGTTGCACTCCACCTAGCTAAGCAATATGGTACTAAAGATCATACACTCAACTCAACACCCATTTGACATCTTCCATTGAATTAATTTAGCATTAATTCCAACAATTTCCACCAAGAATTCTCATGTTTCCCACTGTTTTTGCAGGAATTTGGTTATAGTAATGCGCATGAAAGGGCCTGTAGCTTAAACAAGCAAGCAAACGAAGTGATCAGTGTCCTAAAGCAACAAATAATGCTTGCAGACTTCTGTGAAGAATCACCATTACTAACTTATTCACCTCCTGTCGAAATCTCTGTTATTTATCGGTGTGATCGGCGTGTTTTTTCCTTTTGTTCTTGATTTTTAGGACTTGAATTTACTCTCCTCTGGGTTGTATCTTTCGCTTAATAATCGGATTGAGAAAAATTGTATGGTCTGTTCTCGTGTCACTGAGGATACGGTACCTGTTATTTTCAATTCTGAAATTTATGGTCACAAGTGAAACCAAAATGATGCATCTTATCTTCCTGTTTTTTCTTTTCCTCCCTGAAAGCAGGAGCGGACCGAGCGGGGGTCAAGGGGCTAGAGCACCCCCTACTCCCAATCACACCATAGGTATCCCCTTAGTACCCCTACCCAACGTGGGGCGTTACTATGCTGTCGTTATAGAAGTCGGTCAAAAAAATTAGATTTTGAAGGCCGGTTTAGCACCCTCTAAATTTATGTCCTAGATCCGCCACTGCTTGAAGGAACTTCATCTTGCATCTGTTAGTCACTGATATACTTGTGTGGAATCGGATCGGTGGACTAGAGAGGTGTACTACTGTAATCGCCTGGTAGGCCCACGAAATTATCAGGGCTATGCCAGCTTCAAGGGCCCAGGCCACCACACTCAAATAGTTTGGGCTCGGCGCGGGGCGTTGAACGGTTTCACCGCAGTATGCCAGTACCATCGAACCCCACTGGACCGCGGAAGCCGAACCGATTTGCCGTGCGTCGTGCTCGTCCCACCGTGTCGCGTCTCCCGTCACCGACCCGCGCGCGGCGCTTCCAGTTCCCACTTCCCGCTGCGGCTGGCTCGCAGTGGGAAGTTACAGTTGCGCAGTTGGACTAGCCCGCGTGCCGCCTCTCGTGGAATTTTTTTTTTGTTTAATATTTTTTTTTATTCTTTTTTTTCAAAACTATGCGTCCGAAAAAAAAATTACGGAAATGCCCCCCGTCGCCCGTGTATGAGGCGATCGCCCCATACACGGGCGATTTCTGCCTCCGCCGTCTACTCCAAGCGGCGCCGTCGGTGGGCCCCCCTGTCGCCCGAGACAGGGGCGACCGGGCGCATATTTTTTTTTTAGTTTTGTTTTCTAATGACTATATGCCTTTTTAATATAAACCCCATAACTTTTGATAGGAGTGTCCAAATTAAATGAAACTTGTTTCTAAATTTAAATTTTGGAATGAAGAATTAGAGTGTGAAATAAAAATCCATGTGTTGTTTGCAGAAAAATATTTTCATTTGAGTTCGAATGCTAGGCTCTAACTGTGGATTGTGAAGGAATTATAATGTGTGTTGATCCATAATTCATGAAATAAATAGAATAAGTTACTACAACCTTATGCACTTCATTTTTGCAAAAATATCTAAATATGATTGCATTTTGAATCAAAGATGGCTAGTTTAAACCCTTTATAACATTCATTGTTTAAGTAGTTAGAATAATGTCTAAACGACCTCAAAACTTGACAGAACCAGTTTTGTTGCATTCTTGGGCTTGCATAGGTTACAATTATGTAAAAATATTTAGATGTCACTTTAGGTCGCACTATTTTATTGTTGTCCTAACATGCAACGGTAGAAACATCAAAATGGCCGTATCTTTCGCAAACGATGGTAAAACTCGATGAAATCAAATCAGCGAACTTAAAATGCTATAACCTATCTCGATGGAGAAAATAACATCATTTGGGACAACTGGAGCAAGAGGACATATACTGAGCCCTCCGGACAAAGGAGCATACTCTTGAAGGTTGGGTCGCTCTTTATTACGACTTAAAACTAAAAGGAGTACCACGAACAAAGAAAACCAAAGTTAACACCAAACGCTCATCGAGTGCTTCGAGGCCACTTCCCATTCGCCCATGCCTCCGTGGGCTTCTCCGCACGGCGCGCCTCTCTCGCTTTCTCTCTCTCGGCCTCCTTCTCCTCCGCTTCCTTCCTACATGCCTCCTCGCGTGCGGCATCGCGTTGTTCTTGAAACCGCCGCGTGAACTCATCCCGCCGGTTGGCTTGGTCAAGAAGCCGTTGGTCCTCGGGGTTGATCTCCGATCAAACCATCGCTCAAATTCACACAAATGGCGGAGGTGACTGCATGAAACGTAAATTAGCAAAGTTTCATTCAAAATATTATGTAACCCCGCACGATTGTTACCATGCGGCGATCCTTCGTGCTCTTCTCCGCGGATCGAAGGCGAGTTGCGGCACTTTCAATACCTCCTCTTCCAAGTTGAAATTTCCCAAGGGCGGACAAGCTCGCAAAGATCTCCGCACATACACATGGGTGCTACAGCTCCACGAGGTAGGAAGAGATCTTGGTACGCTAAATTCCGCGGGCATGCACTTGCTTCTTCCTTTGCCTTCCCCTTACCCTTTGCACTTGCACGCCTCGGCATTTTCGATTGATGCTCACCCCTCTATTCTTTCTCCCGCTATTCTTTGCGAGACCGCTTGTGAACGAATGTTATAAAGGGCAGATATCGCCCGGGTATGGAGCGATCGCCTCATATTTGGGCGATCGCCCCATATAAGGGCGATCGCCTCACATTAGGGCGATCGCCCCTACTAGAGGCAATAGGTGCACCGAAACGTTGGTGTGTTGTCACGTCGTGTGGCATAGGCAAGCAATGCATAAATGATTTGGACAATTTATAGTGATAACGTTGTCATGTTACTAACTCGGGAGTTATACAATGTGTTCTTTGAACGTAAAGCCATTACAAAAATACATCCGTACAACAAGTCAATCACGCCACGCTTCCTAATCGGCCCGTGGGGTAGGTGAGTGGCGACGCGGACGGACGTCCCTCCTAGGCCGCCCTGCGCGCAGCGAGAGTAGCGCGGCGGCGAGGCCAAGTCTCGTGGCGCACCGAGAGCCGAGAGGGTCGAGGTGGTCGGTCGAAAGGTACTCTCCAGTCGAACTCGTCGCCGAAAGGGTCGTCGAAACCACCACGGGTCTCGCTGGGCGCGGGACGACGAGGAGCTCTCAGCCACCGCCCCACCGCCGCTGCGTGGGAGCGAGCGAGGAACCGGCAGGTAGGGAGAGACGCGGAAGGAGCCTCCCAGCCCATCGCCCCCACCGCTGCTGCGTGGGAGCGTAGCGAGGAACCGACGGGTAGGGCGAGACGCGGAAGGAGCCTCGTCGCCCACCGTCCCCTCGCGGTGCGTGGGGCGTGACGAGGCACCGGGGTAGGGCGAGGTGTCTTTGGGGCGAAGTGGCGTGGTGTCTTTGCGTCCGCCGACGTCTCGCGCGCTCGGCGGTGGCTGCGAGCCAACCGCCTCACCGCATCGAGGACCCGACCCAAGGCGTCTCGGACTCGGCGGTGGTCACCTGTATGCCCCTCTAGGCGCGTCAACATGGACACAGCCTCCACCTCAATCTTCGCCAAGAGCTGAGTCTGCATGTAACGTCAGATTGGTATTACGTAAGTTACATGAAAAGGACGTGCCCATGTAGGCTCGATTGCGACACTTACCGAGGCGTTGTCCCTCTGGGACATCTGTGAAGGGTACGTGTCCGCTACCGATGCCTGCCGTGCGACGTACGGTGCTGGTGTGTACCCCACCCTGAGGCTGCAGATGGGGATTGTCCACAATCTGACCATAAAACACATTTGCCACCCAAGTGGACGACAGATTGCGGTGTCCCCGCTCCGCTTCTTCCAGCGCAGATTATGCTCCATCACTATGGAGCATTTCCGAGAGTCCGCCCACTTCCGGTATGCATGCACCCGCCATGGGCACGAATCAACTACGCGACTTCACGTCGTAGTCCTTCTTCTTGGACTTCACAACCCTTAATTGCCGCCGAGAGACATTGCCCAAGATTTCACCGCATCCATCACACCTCCTTGTCTTTATATATGGCCCTGCGTCACCTCGTTCTCACGATACTCCCATGCATCAATGTTCCTTCATTCATCGTTAGGTCTTGAAATTGTAATTGGTCCACGCACCGAGGATAGGCACCTCGTGGGCGTTGTCCTCCTCGTCGGAGTGCTCACCATCGGGACTTCTTCATCCGCACGGTCCTCCTCTTCCATCAGTCAACAATATCCTCCACCTCCTCCCCTCGTTGGCCACCTCGCGCCTCCTCCACTGCCTCCTCTCCGCCCCGGTCCCTTCGCCACCGCTAGCCTCGTGCTCCTCGCCTCCGGCTCCTCGCCGCCTTCCTCTTCGTGATCCTTCTACATTTGATGTCCCTCCGCCGTAATGTCCACCCGACATCACGAACTTGCGACACCGATGGAGCTACCGGTAGCATCAGACCAACAACATGAGCGCCAACCCCGCTCTACAGCAAAACCAACATAACTCCTCCATGTTGACGCCGAGTTAATAAGAATCAACTCTCCGTAAAACGGTCTTGCGCCGGCTCACTATCGCTCGACCGCAACCAACACTCTGGGCATCCAAACCGAACATCCGAGACATCCACTCCAACAAACCCTCAGATGTCCTATCGCTGGCCTCGCATATGCCCTGCATCGACTCTTGAAAATGATGATAGATCCACCCCATCCGCCCTGTGCTATCTCCCCATCTCCATAAAATATTTGGAAATACAATTTCTCCGACATGCTGCAACGTCCGACGGAAAAATATTACTCTAAAATACAATCTACAAAACATACATTGACCGTACTACAAAATACGACTATAAATAAATGATTTTGACTACAAATAAGTAATCAAAATGACTACCATATGGCCTAACATTATATTTGTGCCACATTACATTAACCCTACCAAATTAAAATTGTAAATATTGTCTACTTTTTCACTCGTATTCACTTTCTATATAATCGAGTACTATACAACTCAAATCTCTAAAACTAAATACTACATTAAAGTTATAAACGCTATTCGAGAAATTTATAAACAACACTATGAGAGAAATTCTAAACATTGCACAATCCTAAATTTTCTAAACACTAAAATAAATTTCTAATACTACAATAAATTTGTAACGTACTAAATACTATAAAATCGAAAATTCTAAAACTAAATACACCCCATCCGCCCGTGCTATCTCCCATCTCCATAAAATATTTGGAAATACAATTTCTCCGACATACTGCAACGTCCGACGGAAAAATATTACTCTAAAATACAATCTACAAAACGTACATTGATCGTACTACAAAATTATTTACATTGGCTAATACATTATTTACGTAATAAAATTAGTAATACACAACCCTAATAAATTAAATTTCTAAATATTGCCTATAGTTTCTAACTAACTAAATTTCTACATACAAAATACTACATTAAATTTGCATATCTTTGAAATACTACATTAAGTTTCTAAATACTACATCTGCATTAAGTAATGCTACATTAAAATTCACGAGAGCTATACAATTCTAAAATTTCTAAACACTACCCAATCCTAAAATTTCTAAATACTACAACAAAGTCCTAAATATTAAATGATATTTTAATTATGCAACCTATAAAATAATTCCTACAATTATCTCTAAAAATTCTTACAGATAACTATAAAAAAAGCAAATTTACCTTTTTTTTTTTTTTCTTCTTCTTCTCTTTCTTTCTTCCTTTCTTCTCTTCTTTCTCTCGCTTTGCTTTCGTCGCGCTCACTCTGCCAAGGAGGGCTGTGGCTAAATACTTCGTCGCCTCAGATGGGCGATCGCCCATCTGGGCGATAGGGGCCCACCATCGCTGGGCCGTTAGCTGGCCGCTGGACCGTCGTGGGCGAGGCACCGATCGCCCGTGTATGGGCGATCGCCCATACACGCGACGGGGTATTTCCGTAATTTTTTTTTCGGACGCATAGTTTTGAAAAAAAGAAAAAAAAATTAAATAAAAAAAATTCCCTCTCGTGTTCGGCAGTGGCGGGATAAGGTTTCAAATTTCGTTTTCGGTTCACATCTCATTTCTCACTAAAATTCGAAATTTTGGTACAATCTTATTATTTTACATAAAATTTAGACGAGATCTAAAAAGCAAAATTCAAATCTGTAATTTTTTGAACCGGGATTTCCGAGATTTCAGTAAAATTTTCAAAATTTCATCCGAAATTGCCGAAATCTCGGCAAATTTCAACTGAACGAAAAACAGTTCAAACGACGTAAATTTTTGTGAATAGTCCTGACACATCACTAATGTTTCCATAAAATTTCCAGATAACTATCAAGCATGAAGAATTTTTAAAAAATCTCACAGTGATACTACCCATAGTACTATGTGTGAAACTGTGAACTGTGAAATGGTCTCTGGCGCTATATAAAATTTCAAATCTCTTCCATGGCAAGCAGTGCAAGTTGCTTAGTTGGTTTGATGCACGGATGCGAACTCACATACCCAGGTTCTCAAGTTTCACTTGGGGCACCATTTTTTAATTTTGAAATCATCAAAAAAATTACTCTGGTCCTCAAGGGATCGAACCCGAGACCTCTTCACAGCCAAGCTAACGCTCTACCAACCGGACTATACTCCGGATAAAATCCGGTATTAAAATCATTAGTTTTGTAGCAATTTCGGCAAAAATATTTAAGATTATGGTGAAATGTATCGAAAATATTTGAGATACTGTAGCAATTTCGGCAAAAATATCTAAGATTATGGTGAAATGTATCGAAAATATTTGAGATACTATAACAATTTAATTTTTTTTATTCTACTGAGATTATAAAATCTCGGGGAGCTGAAATCCGAGACTTCGCACTTCGCAGGGATTTATTTTGATCCTCGGTCGGGACTCGCTGGCCGCTGCGCTAGCGACAGGCGGGCCGTCAAGTGGCCACGCGAGCAAAGTGGAGATAGGCGGATGTGCCGACGCGGTGATGCGCGTGCGCGAGGGCGGGTCGGACGGCGCGGCTGGAGCAGGGCTTCGGTGAGTTAAAGTTCGCCTGGTACGCGCGCGGGACGGGAATTTTTTTTTATTTAATATTTATTTTTATTCTTTTTTTCAAAACTATACGTCCGAATGAAAAATGACAAAATGCCCCGTCGCTCGTGTATGGGCGATCGCTCTATACACGGCGATAGCCCCGCCACCGTTAACGCCAGTAGCAGTTAGCTGCGCTTGTAGGGCCCCCCATCGCCCTCTCAGAGCGATCGCCCCTCTGAGGCGGAGGGGGCCATGCAGTTTTTTTAGTTTTGTTTTGTAATTACTATATGCTTTTTAATATAAACCTCAGAACTTTTGTTAGGAGTGTCCAAATTAAATGAAACTTGTTTCTAAATTTAAATTTTGGAATGAAGAATTAGAGTGTAAAATAAAAATCCATGTGTTGTTTGCAGAATTTTTTTATTTGAGTTCGAATGCTAGGCTCTAGCGTGGATTGTGAAGGAATTATAATGTGTGTTGATCCATAATTCATGAAATAAATAGAATAAGTTACTACAACCTTATGCACTTCATTTTGCAAAAATATCTAAATATGATTGCATTTTGAATAAAAGATGGCTAGTTTAAACCCTTTATAACAATCATTGTTCAAGCAGTTAGAATAATATCGAACGACCTCAAAACTTGACAGAACCAGCTTTGTTGCATTCTTGGGCTTGCATAGGTCACAATTATGTAAAAATATTTAGATGTCACTTTAGGCTGCACTATTTTATTGTTGTCCTAACATGCAATCAGAAACATGAAAATTGCCGTATCTTTCGCAAACGATGGTAAAACTCGATGAAATCGATATGACGAATCAAAATGCTATAACCTATCTCGATGGAGAAAAATAACATCATTTGGGACACCTTGAGCAGTAGGACACATACTAGCCCTCCGGACAGTGAGCATACTCTTGAAGGTTGGGCCGCACTGTTTATTACGACTTAAAACTAAAAGGAGTACCACGAACAAGGAAAACCAAAGTTAACACCAGACGTCTATTGAGTGCTTCGAGGCCACTTCCCATTCGCCCATGCCTCTCGTGGGCTTCTCCGCACGTCGCGCCTCTCTCGTTTCTCTCTCTCTCGCCTCCTTCTCCTCCGCCTTCCTACATGCCTCCTCGCGTGCGGCATCGCACTGTTCTTGAAACCGCCGCGTGAACTCATCCTCGCCGGCTGGCTTGGTCAAGAAGCCGTTGGTCCTCGGGGTTGATCTCCGTATCAAACCACTGCTCAAATTCACACAGTGGCGGAGGTGACTGCATGAAACGTAAATTAGCAAAGTTTCATTCACAAATATTATGTAACCCCGTACGATTGTTACCATGCGGCGATCCTTCGAGCTCTTCTCCGCGGATCGAAGACGAAGGCGGCACTTCCAATACCTCCTCTTCCAAGTTGAAATTTCCCAAGAGCGGACAAGCCCGCAAAGATCTCCGCACATACACATGGGCGCCTGACTCCACGAGGTAGGAAGAGATCTTGGTACGCTAAATTCGCGGCATGCACTCGCTTCTTCCTTTGCCTTCCCTTACCCTTTGCACTTGCACGCCTCGGCATTTTCGATTGATGCTCACCTCTATTCTTTCTCCCGCTGTTCTTTGCGAGACCGCTTGTGAGAACGAATGTTATAAAGGGCAGATATCGCCCGGGTATGGGGCGATCGCCTCATATTTGGGCGATTGCCCCATGTAAGGGCGATCGCCTCACATTAGGCGATCGCCCCTACTAGAGGCGATAGGTGCATCAAACGTTGGTGTGTTGTCACGTCGTGTGGCATAGGCAAGCAATGCATAAATGATTTGAACAATTTATAGTGATAACGCTGTCATGTTACTAACTCGAGTTATACAATGTCTTCTTGAACGTAAAGCCATTAAAAAATACATCCGCATAACAAGTCAATCACGCCACGCTTCCTAATCGGCCCGTGGGGTAGGTGAGTGGCGACGGCGGACGGACGTCCCTCCTAGGCCGCCTGCGCGCGCGTAGAGTAGTCTTGCGCGCGCGAGGCCAAGTCTCGTGGCGGCGCACCAGAGCCGAGAGGGTCGAGGTAGTCGGTCGAAAGGTACTCCTCCGTGTCGAACTCGTCGCCGAAGGCTCGCCGAAACCACCTCAGGGTCCGCTGGGCGCGGACGAGGAGGAGCCTCCGCAGCCCGCCGCTTCACCGCCGCTGCGTGGGAACGTAGCGAGGAACCGGAGGGTAGGGCGAGACGCGAAGGAGCCTCCTCACCATCGCCCCCACCGCTGCTGCGTGGGAGCGTAGCGAGGAACCGACGGGGTAGGGCGAGACGCGGAAGGAGCCTCGTCCACCGTCCCCCTGCGGTGCGTGGGGCGTGACGGGCACCGGGTGGGTAGGGCGAGGTCTTTGGGGCGAAGTGGCGTGGTGTGCGCGTCCGCCGACGTCTCGCGCCCTCGGCAGGGCTGCGAGCCAACCGCCTCACCGAGTGAGGACCCGACCCCAAGCCGTCTCGGACTCGGCGGTGGTCACCAGATGCCCCTCTAGGCGCGTCAACATGGACACGCCTCCACCTCAATCTCCGCCAAGAGCCGAGTCCGCATGTAACGCCAGTTGGCATTACGTAAGTTACATGAAAAGACGTGCCCATGTAGGTTCGACAGACACTTTCGAGGCGTTGTCCCCGGGACATCCGTGAAGGGTACGTGTCCGCTATCGATGCTCGCCGCGGCGACGACGGTCTGGTGTGTACCCCACCCCGAGGCGAGTCTTGCTGGGCGAACCACTCCATGTATCGATCGTACATGTCATGGTCGACGGCCGGGTCTCGGTGACCTCTCGCCGAGCGCGGCCCCACCGCAGGCCCATGGTCGCATACGGGCGCGAATCGAGAGCCCACCGCAGACCCATCCGGCCATCCGCAATGCAAAAGCGAGAAGTACGCAAAGACATTAATTTCGCAAAGATGCGGAGTAGTAGGATCGAGGCAAGTACTGTGAGCGCCACGTGCGACAACGTGACGAGGCGGCAAAGGAAAGGATCGAACAGCCGAATCGCGCAAAGACTCGGCGCGGGAGTACTCCTCGACACAAAGGTCAAAGACGAGCACCTTACGGGTGAGCCAAAGGCCTCATCTCGCGTGCAAAGCACGGAGACCCCGTGAGGTGCTCGGGCGTGACGTCGACGCGGTGTATGGCGCCCACCGCACGCCCTCGTCGTGGAGGCGGTCGAACTCCCGAACGAACTCCCGATAGGACCTCTCACCAGAGGTGCGCGAACCTCCGCCGCGAGGAAATAAGAAATGGCGAAGGTTATTCAAGTGCGTTAGTGGGGAAAAGATACGAGGGCGCGCACTCGCCGTCGGACCCGAGAGTGGCCCATGGTGGGCGATCCACCGGTCGTCTCCGTAAAGCTCCTCGAGTACGGTGTCGTGTCAACAACAGCTCGCCGACGGAGAAGCGCTCCCAAGACCACAATCGGAGGAGTAGGACGCAACCGACATCGCCGCGTCGTGCTCGCCTGAGAGACGGCGTCGCCGCAGACCTCTCAGACGTCGCCGCAAGCACACCGAGGCCCACGACCACCGCATCACCGCTTACAAGGGGAGTTAGACGTGCTTCGCTGAGACGAGATTGAACCGAGTGTGTTACCTCATCCACCGGGTGTCGGCGATGTCCGGGCGACTCGATCGGTGACGGTCCACCGTGTTCCGTGGGAGGACGGAACATCACCCAACCGAGCAACAACAGGAGGTATGCCTCCAAGTGGCGGCCACGCCCGCCTCCTCCGCGGCTTGGTGGAGAAGGTCACTGCAGCTGTTCGCAACAAACATTATCGCAACTTGGCGCTTCTATTTTAATTCTCAAAGAAAGAGGTACTCACCGTGAATCGGCGACCACGCTTCGTCGGTCCGTGGCGCCGGCCTCCCTAAGGGCCGGTAGGGGTCGCCGGGTGCCGCCGCACCGGACGAAACGCGCGGACAACTCGGCGTGCCACGTGGACGAGGCGTCGTGCGGCACGCATCGCTGGGCCCGCACAAGGGAGGCCTAAGAGGTACGACACGCCCCGCAGCGTCGAGCCATCTCTCCGCACGGAAGGTGGAACGCAGCGTCTCCGGTCTCCACCGGTCCACGAGTGTGGCCAGCAGGACCGGTCGTACCGAATCGCGCGGCACCTCCTTGCCCTCTAACAGGCGATCACCACCCACCATCCTACAAAGAGGAAGTAAGCCACCGCCGCAACTTCGCATGTAGTTAGAATTGCATTCACAGTAAGTATGTGTACGTAAAGAGTGCAAGCGTTCAGCCTACCGTGGAACCCAGCGTGGGTCGATCGCGGCGGCTCCACCGGCACTCGAGGTCGGCGGTTCTAGCACTCGGTTCTCCTCTGCGGAGTACCTAGACCGTGGTCGATCGACGGTCACGCCCGCAGACTCGAGGCAAGGTCGCGCCATCGTGGCTGTTACAAAGCAAATACAACAGATTTATCAAGAATTACATGTGCACACAAAATGAAATGCGAAATAACGAATTGTACCATACTCAACAAACAATACAACCGAAGTGTGGAGAGCAAAAAAAACTCAGATTGCAAACATACGAAAGACAAAGACATGTTCGACGAGGCACACAACGCCGAGAATTACATTATCCTCGTAGGTACTAATCGGGACATCGGAGAATAACATGATGCGAACAACAACTTACTAGTACATTGAAAATTACATCGAACATTACAACGTACATTACACTTACGGTCCATTGAATAATACAAGATGGGAACAACATGCAAAGTTACATTATCCGCGGTTGCGACGCGCCTCAGACTCGTCCATATCGTTCCGAATGCGCCTTGTCCTTCGACGCCCGACCTTCATCTTCAACATTCGGATGTCCGGTACCCATCGATGGTCCGGAGAGGGGGCTGTTGTGAACGATCCATCCACTCGGTACCCGTACACCTCATGATGCCACGTGTTGAGAACGCTCGCTTGTAGTAGTACGGGAGATGAACGGACGACAGGATTGATGCGTCTCGGCGGCTGCGGCAATGACGTGCGAGCACGGCAAGTGCAGCAGGCGTGGTTTCTGGCAGGAGCACTCGCAATCAGCTGCTCGGAGTATGCACAGATGGGAAGTCCTCTCGGTGGCACCCTGCGACCTCGGCCACCGCGAAGGCACGTGGTATCTCCGCTCCACGCCACTCTCGGTGTAACCCGATGTGTCCGCGCCTTTCTTGTTTTCTTGGACATGTAGGTAGACACAACAGATTGAGTAAGACAATCGATTGTCCGACATACATCGCGGAGGTCTTGTATCGCTCAATGAAATATCTTTGTGTCCCTAATAAGACACCTCAACTATACCCACCAATGGAAGGCATCCGTGCCTTTCATTACCTGATTGTAAATCTCCGCCGAGTTCGTTGTCATGATCCCATAACGCGAGCCGCCCTCGTGCGTCTGTAAGGACCATTTCTCCAAAGGCTCATGTCGATCCAATCGGTGAAACTCTTTATCCGTACCGCCCACGCCGAGGTTTGGGGGTCATCGGCAGCCGCATATAAGGTCGTGGGGTCCTCTCCTTGCTCATGGTACACCATCGGGTTCCTTGATGAACTAGCGGTACCTCGGGATCCATTGATTGCTTCTTCGTTAGTTCGCCCAACGCCTTCCAAAGCGCGTCGAACTTCCTCCGTTGGTTCTGTTTGCACAGCGCTTGAACATGTTCATAAGCTCCTTATTCCCGAATCGACGGAAAAATTGGCACCCATGTGCCTCATGCACCACCCGCTCCTCGATCCGCCACTTTGCTGCTCCCACGACGGCGGACCCTTGTTGCATATCCACGATTGCCCTTAGCAGCCTCGCATGTCGGTCATGGATGACACAAACATCGAACTGTCGAGAACAATCGCCGCCTTCACTCTTTCAAGGAACCGATCACTCTCCGTGTTTCCCCCTCCACGAATGCCAACGCAACCGGTAGAACTCGTTGTTGGCATCCACCGCGATCGCAGATTAGAATCGCCCTTGTACTTCCCGTGAGGAATGTGCCATCCATGCAAAGGACCAAGGCGACAGTCGAACGCATTTATGCATGCGCCAGGCTAAGAATGCACGCCGCAATACCACTTCGGTGCACGCACCACCCGCAGGAACTCCGCAAGGTCGATGGATGTACGGGGTTCCTTTGTGCGATTGCCCCGAGCAAGTGGGAATATTCTCGCACGAAGCCTCGTGACGCCCCGAACCGTATTTCCAGAGCTGTCCTTTTTGCTCTCCATGCCTTTGCGTAGCTAATCTTGCATCAAACCTCTCCTCCACGGTGTGATAATAGATCGAGGTCGCAGATGGGGATTGTCCACGATCCGACCATAAAACACATTTGCCACCCAAGTGGGACGACAGATTGCGGTGTCCTCGCCCGCTTCTTCCACTCGCAGCTATGCTCCATCACTATGGAGCATTTCCAGAGTCCGCCCACTTCCCCGGTATGCATGCACCGCCATGGGCACGAATCAACTACGCACTTCACGTCGTAGTCCTTCTTCTTGGACTTCACAACCCCGAATTGCCGCCGAGAGACATTGCCCAAGATTTCACCGCATCCATCACAGCCTCCTTGTCTTTATATACGACCCCTGCGTCACCTCGTTCTCACGATACTCCCATGCATCAATGTTCCTTCATTCATTGTTAGGTCTTGAAATTGTAATTGGTCCACGCACCAGGATAGGCACCTGTGGGCGTTGTCCTCCTCGTCGGAGTGCTCACCATCAGGGACTTCCTCATCCGCACGGTCCTCCTCTTCCATCTGGTCAACAATGTCCTCCACCTCCTCCCCCTCGTCGGCCACCCCTCGCGCCTCCACCGCCTCTCCTCGCCCCGGTCCCTTCGTCACCGCCGGTCTCGTGCTCCTCGTCTCCGGGCTCCTCGCCGCCTTCCTCTTCGCATCCTTCTACATTTGATGTCCCCTCCGCCGTAATGTCCACCCCGACATCACGAACTTGCGACACCGATGGAGCTACCGGGTAGCACTGTGCCAACAACATGAGCGGCCAACCCCGCTCTACGGCAAAACCAACATAACTCCTCCATGTGGACGTCGAGTTAACAGGAATCAACTCTCCGTAAAAACGGTCTTGCGCTCGGCTCACTACTGCTCTGACCCGCAACCGAACAGTCTGGGCATCCAAACTGAACATCCGAGACATCCACTCCAACAAACCCCTGTATGTCCTATCGCTCGTCTTGCATATGCCCCGTACGACTCTTGAAAATGATGATAGATCCACCCCATCCGCCCCCTGTGCTATCTCCCCATCTCCATAAAATATTTGGAAATACAATTTCTCCGACATGCTGCAACGTCCGACGGAAAAATATTACTCTAAAATACAATCTACAAAACGTACATTGATCGTACTACAAAATACGACTATAAATAAGTGATTTTGACTACAAATAAGTAATTCGACTTGCCTACCATATTGCCTAACATTATATTTGTGCCACATTACATTAACCCTACCAAATTAAAATTGTAAATATTGCATACTATTTTCATCTTGTATTCACTTTCTATATACCGAGTACTATACAACTGAAATCTCTAAAAACTAAATACTACATTAAAGTTCTAAACGCTATCCGAGAAATTTCTAAACAACACTATGCGAGAAATTCTAAACGCTGCACAATCCTAATTTTTCTAAACACTAAAATAAATTTCTAATACTACAATAAATTTGTAACGTACTAAATACTATACAATCCTGAAATTTCTAAAACTAAATCTGCATTAAAGTTCTAAACGCTATCAGGAAATTTCTAAACAACACTATGCGAGAAATTCTAAACGCATTGCACAATCCTAATTTTTCTAAACACTAAAATAAATTTCTAATACTACATAAATTTGTAACGCACTAAATACTATACAATCTCGAAATTTCTAAAACTAAATACTACATTAAAATTCTAAACGCTATCCGACAAATTTCTAAACAACACTACCCTAAATTTTCTAAATATTAAATGCTACATTATAATTCTAATAACACACTCCTACTAAATTTTCTAAAACTACAAAATCCTAAAATTTTAAATAATAAATGGTACATTTAACTTCTACGTAACTAAACAATCATAAATTTTTTGTAAAAATACCTTGCAGAACGACGATTTACTTTCCCTTTTTTTCTTTTTCTTCTTCTTCTTTTCTTCTTCTTCCTTCTCCTCTTCTCTTCTTCTTCTTTCTTTTCTTACGCCTCATTTGGCTTCCGCTTCCTCGCTCAGGCGATCGATTAGCTCCCTCGTCGCCCCTTGCTCGGCGACGCCTGTCTCGGGCGATGTGGGGCCCACTCAACGAGCAAAGAACGGCAAAGAAACGGCTAGTGCGGGCACAAGCGGCAGAGGACAAATCGCCGTGTATGGGGCGATCGCCCCATACACGGGCGACGGGCGTACAATTTTGCAAAATTTTCATTCGGACGCATAGTTTTGAAAAAAAGAATAAAAATAAATATTAAAGAAAAAAAAATTCGCGGGACGGCTGCAGCCCACAGGAGAGGCGTTGGGGCCTAGGCTGAACACGAGTGATACCGGGCTCAATAAGATGGGCCGAATCTAACCTCTCCTTGTGTACGCAAGGGGTGTGTTTCTTCGGCTGTTACATAAAGGACCAAGGTTTCAAATTTTAGTTTCGGAATAAATTTCGAAACCGGGCTGGATAACGAAATTTTGGTGAAATTTCGAAATTTCGGAATTATTTCGAACAAAATTTGAATTTCAAAATTCAAATCCGGTCCAATCCGGAAAAAACAACCGAAATTCGGCGAAAAAACCCGAAATTTCGGATTTTTTGCACTGGCTGAAAAGTGGTCTATACGTTATCGAAAAATTTTGAAATTTGTTTTGGAGGTTCCTGACACAATGCTGATGTTCTCACAAAAATTTCAGCTGATTATCACACATGAGGAATTTTTAAAAATTCGGAGCGTGGTACTATCCTGATAAAACACTGACCGACAAGTTTGATCGGAATGAAAAATGGTACAAATCAAGTAATAAACTGTTGAATTTTTTTTTTTGCATGGTTATGATCCATAAATAATGTTCTCATAAAAATTTTAGCTGATTATCACATGTGAGGAATTTTTAAAAATTCGGAGAGTGGCGCTGTCCTGATAGAACACTGACCGACAAGTTTGATCCGAATGGAAAATGATACAAATGAAGTTAGAAATTGTTGAAATTTTTTGTGCATGGTTATTATGTATCTATAATGCTCTCATAAAATTTTCAGATGATGATCAAATTGTATGAATTTTTAAAAATTTGAACAGTACTACTGCCATGTTAAAAGGCTTACCGGCAAACTTGAACAAAATGAAAAATTATGTAAACCATAATTTTTTTTGAAAATTTTAAATAATGGTGATAAGGAAGTTCTTAATATCCCATAAAAATTGTGATTCACGATCACACTCCAGTGAATTTATAAAATTCTTACAAGGCACAGTACCATTTATGTTCTTTTCTTTTTGATTTTTGAAATATAATATAACAAACGAAGTTCAATGCTTACATAGATTTGATTGACCAAACAAACAAAGTTTAAATTTTTTTAAAAATTTATATAATGTTACTGAGTCAATTATTAATCTCTCAAAAAAAATTTAGATCATAATCACACTCAAGAAAATTTATAAAATTCTGACAATATAACTGTCCCAATTATGTTCATTCTGTTTTTGATTTTTTAAAGATAACAAATGAAGTGAAATTATTTTGAAATTTTTTATGTATGATCCTAATATACTAAGTATGGTACCATAAAATTTTCAGATTATTATCACGCTTGTAAAATTTTATAAAAGTCTGACAGTGTTTCTGCCAAAATTTTAAAATGTTCAAAAAATTAGGTTTTTAAACAAATTTTCAAAGGAGATGACTTTCCTAAGGGTTATTGGACCAAATCCGGCCCTAAAACTTTCAAAACCGGCCAAAAACACGAAATTTCGCCCAAAAAACGAAATTTCGGATTTTACTATATCAATTTCAAATTTTTTTAATTTTTTTCCGGCCGGTACTTGAGATCTCGGGGTGGTCCGAAATCCAAAATTTCGGCGAAATTCGCTGAAATTTTGAACCTTGGCAAGGATGAAACTCGAAACACCTCGTCACACCATGCTACTTAGGCCACGTTTGAAGCATTTAAAGTCAGATTTAGTTTCTAAAAAGCCAGTAAATCCTGTAAACAGCTAAATTTTTAAGTGATTTTTGACATAAGTCAAAAGCCATATATAACTAACAAAAGCGAAAAGCTGAAAGTTAGGCTCAACTTGCTTTTGCAGCTTATTACTGAGAAAAATTAGCTATTTATTAAACGATATCTTATAAAAAGCTATCGTCACTTTTCAGCTCAGAAAACCAAAAAACAGTTTTACAAAAAAACTACAGCTCCCCAAACATGCTCTTGTACTAGCACGGGCTCCCACCAATACACAAGTAGCTAGGACTCCCACCAATTCAAATAAGTACTACTTTTCTTTCTCTCTTATAAACTTTTTTTAACTAGCAAGGTGGCCCATGCATTTGCGCGTATATCATCCTTAAAATATGTTTGAATGACTTGGTAATACATATGTGATTTTCTTTTTCAAAAATAGATAGATGCAAAACACAATTTGTGATATTTTGATATTGTATATTATGTGAGAGAATATATTCACTTCGTTTCTAAGTACTTTCACATGTAATTGAAACTTTCTTCCACAAATACTTGCATAGCAAAAAATAAACACAACATAAAATCTTCTATTTATATCATCATCTCTTAATTTCATTATTGCAATGATTGTCATTTTCTTTCAGTACTTCTTTTATTTCACATCACATTGCTTATACCAGTATAGTCGAGTGAACAACTATCGATGTATCACTCTCTCAGTCTCTTCGTTCCATAGAGGTCCACCAAATAAAGAGTCAGGATGTTCTATCTTTTTTTTGAATTTTTAGTATATTCTATATTTTATTAACGACTATAAAAAAACCATCATCTTTTTTTACTACATAATAGTTAATAATTTATATATACAAATCAAATTTCTTGCCTTATTTTATTTTTTCCCTCAAAGTATCATATTTCTAGAATTTTACTTCTGAATCAAATGAAAATTTATATTTTTCACATAGTATGGAATTAAAAAACAATCCCTAATTTCCTTTTATTTTTATTCTTCTATTATTTTTATTTAATTTTGAATTTCAAGTTTTTTATATTTCTTATGAAAATCAAATGGCTAATTTCATTTTTTTTTAAATTATTAATTTTCATTTTAGTTTTTTATTTAATTATGTGTGCGTATATCAGTTTTACTATAGAAATCGTATACAAATTCAACTACTAATTTTTATATAATTTATATTCTATATTTCAGATATGTACATGTTTTAATTTGGAGTTCATACGAAAGTTAATGGTTGATTTTCTTTTGTCTTTTATTCTGAATTTCTATTATTTTTATTGTTCTTAGTTTGGTCTCTTTTTTTTTATCTAAGCTATTGATTTTATTGTTATTTTTTATTTAGTTTCAATATTAGTTTTAGGTTAGAATATATATACAAATCCAACTGGTCAGAGTGACTATTTCACTGGTCAAGACGACCAATGTGAAGCAAAGTTATTGATCACATTAGCTAAACTGGTTAAAGACTTAACCGTTCGGATAAAGGTGGGTTTCGTTCTATACATTATAGGCTTTATGTATTATAGGCCCGTTAATAGAGTATAGTCACGAACAATTAAGAGCCCAAATAAATGACAAACTTTTAATCCTCGTCCGGAAGCATTTGTTGGGAATGTAGCTGTAATCCTATTGCCCTGTGCATGGGATGTCTGGAACTCTGGATCCATCCATCCTTTGGAGTTTGGACTCCTGTCCTGAGAGAACAAAGCATGCCTACATGCACGCACGCACCAATTACGCACCAATTAGGATTTCATTTTAATTTCGTCTGCTTTTCTTCTTTCTAGAATTATGAACCAGACGATTTCAGTACAGTTGTAATGAACTGCAAGATCAACCTAATTGTAACATGAACTTGTAACGGCAGCACTGATTGAATGAAAGCAACAGCTGGGATTAGGATAGGCAACCAAGGATTCAAATTTCGTTTTCGGATAAAATACCACTCATGACGGAATCCGAAATTTCGACGAAATTCGGGTATTTCGGACAAATCTCGTCCGAAATTCAAAAACCAAAATTCAAATCCGGTTCGTTTTGTACCGAGAAAAAACGAAATTCGCCGAAAAATAGCGAAATATCCAAATTTTCGGTCTTTTGCAATGGAAAAAAGTGGATCAAACAATATCAAAAAATTTTGAATTTTTTTCTAGAGTCCTGACACATTTATGATATTTCCATAAAAATTTCAGATTATTCTGAAGTGTGTGGAATTTTTAAAAAATTCAAACATTGCTACTGTCCTGATAAAACGCTGACTCGTAATTTTGAACCGAATTCAAAATGGTTCAAACCATTTTATAAAACTTTGAATTTTTTTTTGCATGGTTATGATTCATCACTAATGTTCTCATAAAATTTTCAGATGATGATCAAGTTTCATGAATTTTTAAAAATTTGAACAGTACTACTGCTCTGTTAAAAGGCTTACCGGCAAACTTGAACAAAATGAAAAATTATCTAAACCACGTTAAAACAATTTGATTTTTTTTTAGATGGTCCTGATGTAATATTAGTCTTTCTGTAAAATTTTTATGTGATGATAATTTTAAATAAGTTTTAAAAATTTAGACAGTGCTACATCCTCATAAAAGCTTGATGATCAATACATAGATTTGCTTTAGCAAAAAAAAAAGGTTTAAAATTTTTGAAAATCTTACATAAGGGTGATAAGGAAATTATTAATATCTCACAAAAAGTTTGAATCATGATCACACTCCAGTGAATTTATAAAATTCTTACAAGGCACAATACCATTTATGTTCTTTCTCTTTTTTATTTTTGAAATATAATATAACAAACGAAGTTCAATGCTTACTTATATTTGATTGACCAAACAAACAAAGTTTAATTTTTTTAAAACAATTTATATAATGGTACTGAGTCAATTATTAATATCTCAAAAAAAAAATAGATCATAATCACACTCAAGAAAATTTATAAAATTCTGACAATGTAACTGTCCCAATTATGCTCATCCTGTTTTTGATTCTTTAAAGATAACAAATGAAGTTAAATTATTTTGAAATTCTTTATGCATTATACTAAACTACTAAAGATAGTACAATAAAATTTTCAGATCATTATCAAACTTGTACAATTTTATAAAAATCTGACACAGTTTCTGCCAAAATTTTAAAATATCTAAAAAAATCGGTTTTTCAACAAATTTTCATAGGAGATGACTTTCCTAGGGGTTATTGGACCAAATCCGGCCCTAAAAGTTTCAAAACCGGCCAAAAACACGAAATTTTGGGTTATTGTAGTAATTTCAAATTTTTTTAAAAAAATTCTCAGCCGGTACTTCGGATTTTGGGGTGGTCCGAAATCCGAAATTTCGGCGAAATTTTACCAAAATTCGATGAGATTTTGAACCCTATAGGCAACAACTTTTATCAGTGCATGCATCAGGCCAAGCAAAGCGCTGCCTTCAGACAGAAACTCTTCGGTCACTCGTTAGAGCTGAACTAGTAGGAAAACCTCAATAAATGAATGATTAGATATGATTTCTATTATTCACTGTGTATTAATAATACATCGTAAATTCTCCACGCATTAACCTTTTGCTGTCATAGGATGATCCCTGCCGGGAGCAAGAGCATGCAGCTACTCCAGCTGCAACATATGGCAGACAAGGCGCGGTCCCACTTGAATAGTCTCCAATCCAAGGTTTCAAATTTCGGTTTCGGAATAAATTTCGTCTCGGGCCGGATAACGAAATTTTAGCGAAATTTCGAAATTTCAGAATTATTTCGGACAAAATTTGAATTTGAAAATTCAAATCCGGTCCAATCCGGAAAAAACCGAAATTCGGCGAAAAAACCCGAAATTTCGGGCGAATTTTTTGAAATTTTGGGTTTTTTTGCACTGGCTAAAAAGTGGTCTAAACGTTATCAAAAAATTTTGAAATTTTTTTTGAGGTTCCTGACACAATACTAATGTTCTCACAAAAATGTCAGCTGATGATCACATCTGAGGAATTTTTAAAAATTTGGAGAGTGGTACTGTCCTGATAAAACACTGACCGACAAGTTTGATTGGAATGGAAAATGGTACAAATCAAGTTATAAACTGTTGAATTTTTTTTTTCATGGTTATGATCCATAAATAATGTTCTCATAAAAATTTCAGCTGATTTTCACATGTGAGGAATTTTTAAAAATTCGTAGAGTGGCGCTGTCCTGATAGAACACTGACCATCAAGTTTGATCCGAATGGACAATGATACAAATAAAGTTAGAAACTGTTGAAATTTTTTGTGCATGGTTATGATGTATCTATAGTGCTCTCATAAAATTTTCAGATGATGATCAAACTGTATGAAGTTTTAAAAATTCGAATAGTACTACTGCCATGTTAAAAGGCTTACCGGCAAACTTGAACAAAATGAAAAATTATGTAAACCATAAAAATTTTTGAAAATTTTAAATAATGGTGATAAGGAAGTTCTTAATATCCCATAAAAATTGTGATTCATTATCACACTCCAGTGAATTTATAAAATTCTTACAATGCACAGTACCATTTATGTTCTTTTCTTTTTGATTTTTGAAATATAATATAACAAACGAAGTTCAATGCTTACATAGATTTGATTGACCAAACAAAACAAATTTAATTTTTTTAAAAAATTTATATAATGTTACTGAGTCAATTATTAATCTCTCAAAAAAAATTTAGATCATAATCACACTCAACAAAATTTATAAAATTCTGACAATATAACTGTCCCAATTATGTTCATTCTGTTTTTGATTTTTTAAAGATAACAAATGAAGTTAAATTATTCTTAAATTTTTTATGTATGATCCTAATATACTAAGGATAGTACCATAAAATTTTAATATTATTATCATGCTGTAAAATTTTATAAAAATCTGACAGTGTTTCTGCCAAAATTTTAAAATGTTTAAAAAATTAAGTTTTTCAACAAATTTTCATAGGAGATGACTTTCCTAACGGTTATTGGACCAAATCCGGCCCTAAAACTTTCAAAACCGTCCAAAAAAACATGAAATTTCGCCCAAAAAAACGATATTTCGGATTTTACTGTAGCAATTTTAGATTTTTTACATTTTTTCCCGGACGGTACTTGAGATTTCGGGGTGATCCGAAATCCGAAATTTCGGCGAAATTTCACCGAAATTTTGAACCTTGCTCCAATCGGCGCTCTTATATACAGGAGTAGTAAATGAGGTAATTCAACACCCAAGAGTATGTGTGCTGCCGTGCTGGTAGTACAAGGATATGTTTATTTTTGCTTTGAATTTTCTAAAAATTGATTCTGCATTGTGGTGGTAGAGAAGCCGAATATCTAAAAGCTGGAATCCAAATGCAAATATAAAGTGGATTATGGTTCTAGTGTATATTGGTGGGCTGGATTGTGAGTAGGGATGGTAATGGGGACCCGATCCCGCTTCTCATGGGAATTCCTGTTAGGGACAGGACGGAAATCTTTCCCATGGGAGCTTATCGGGGAAAATATTGCCCCCGTCGGGGATCGCAGGGACGGGGACGTTCCACCGTTCCTCATCCCCGATCCCCGTCCCCGTCCCCGTGTTATCACTAATAGGTGGAAGTAAATGATCATTCTCAAAAGAAAAAATATATATGTGAGGTTATTATTAATAAATATGCTAAATATGAATTACTCTAGTGATTCACTCACACTTCAACCACACATGCACCATTACTCTAGTGATTCATTCATGTAGCATGTGATCTTTTATATAGTATTTTCGGGGATTATTCCCCGTCGGGGATCGGGGACGGGGTAGAATTAAGCCCCGTGTACGGGGACGGGGACGGGGGCGGGGAAATTTTGCTTATCGAGGATCGGGGATGGGAGGGCGCTCCCCGCGGGGATTTTCCCCGTTGCCATCCCTAATTGTGAGAATCGATTCCTAGAATAGGGCTATTTGTTTTTTATTCTGCTTTTAAGACCAGAATATAGAATCAAAATTTCTGTATGTATTATACATAAATTTGTGTAAATTCTATTAGCGGGCCTACAATACTCTATGAGTCAAAATTTCTGTATTTTTATTCTTCCATGCATGGTGAGTGTATACTCTATTAACAAGCCTACAAATCATGGCAGATCAAATTTCTTATATATATATATTTTAAATCTTACACCCTCTTTATATATGTATTTACAAATTTGACCCCTCCCTCGCCGCAGAAGACGTGGCAGGCGACACACATCCCCTGCCACGACCTAGGAGAGCAGAAGGTGGCCGGTACCCCAAGAGCTCAGTCAACCGTGGGAGCAGTATGGCCCACCGTGATAGGGTGGCTTCCACGCTAACTAGACGTGGCAGGAGATATATGTCATCTACCCCACCTTACGCGGTGAAGGAGGAAGTTAAATTTATAAATACATATACAAAGAGGCTAGATTAAAATAAAAACAAAAACAACTTTCCAGCGATTAGATAAGCGATGATTTGGACTCTTGGACGCGGGCACCAGCTAAGCCTAGCGCCGTCGGCGGAGTAAATGAAGTTAGCCAATAACCGTGTCCGCGGATTCACAGACAGCGCTGCCTCCGACACCATCTGAAGTGTGCGATAAGACCAGCGGCAAGGCGCCCTTGTAAGGAGAGATCCAGACACCGCGGCTGGCTTTATCGCGCTCCCTTTCGGGAGCAACGTCAAAGATGAGCAGTCACCAAAAGCATTTGTAAGAGTGCAAGCTAGCAGTGGTGGCTCTTACTGCGTGCATTAGTCTAATCTCACTACACTACACTAAGCTACTCATCCCATCTAATCTCGTTCGATGCCTTACTTATAAGCCTTAGGCCACCCTGGTTCGAAAGCGACCATCCTTGGAAGCACATACAGTACAACACACACAGGGTAAAAAAATTCTTCCTCTTCTTCTCCGTTGAAACTACCTTCTTCCTTCCAATTATTTTCTTCTGGAGCCGGTCCTTATCGGTAAACCGGAAAGAGGAAAAGAAAAGGGAAAGAAGGAAAACAAAGCATCAGTCGCCAATGCTTCCAAGATGCACACACACTATATCACCGTCCCCATATACATATTCCCTCAGCAACAACATGATAGGATCTGAAGTACCGAAAATATCAATCAGAGGAGGTGAATGATCAATAACAATTTTTCTCTCAAAAGAATCAATCAAAACCTCACTTGATCACACATTAAGCGGAAGAACAAATTTTCTGAGAAAATCTGCATGGGACGGCACTACCGCCGTACAGGGGGTGGTACTACCGCATGGATAGTAAAATAGAGGTGAACAATAAAATCAACACGAGTTCAAATCCAATAATAGATGTAACTTTTGATTGGATGATCCAAAACTCACAAAACTTTGCATGCACATTCCTATGGATGTCAGGAACATATTCCAATATTTAATCACAAGGATTGACGTGAAAGTTCGAATATTTTTCAAGTTTAACGAAGGTTGCATCAAAACCGGGTCAAACGCAAAAACTTTACCCTGAGCTTGCTCATAGCGATTTGATGATTGAGATGATCTTATATGATCTCCTACATGTGATAGCAAGTAAGAACTTTAAAGAAATACCCCTCAAACGAATAAGAACAAGATCTACCATTGGTTCTTCCTTCTCAAGTTAAAAACCAATTTCTTGAAAAAATCTCTTGATGATTACGTGAGAGCTTGCTTAGATGATTGAGATATGATCTACAGAAGATTCATCTATCAATCATTCATCCTTGGAAACAAAAGATCAAGAGGAAAAGAAACGAATAAGAGAGATCAAAAATCAAGAAAGAGGGAGATCGAAAAAAGAGCTTAATCTTCAGCACAAAATTGATTTTCATTTCAGATCAAGAGAGATGATTACAAAGCCTCTCCAAAGAAGGCAAAGCTCCCAAGGAACACTCACACGCAAGAAACAAAAATTCTTGTTCTATCACCTTATGCTCTAATCCCTCTCTAGTTGCTTGCATCCCTCTACATCTCTCAAGTCCTTATATATAGGAGGCAACTCTAGAAACCTTAGACCTTGATACCAAGTTAATACAATTCATATTAAATATGGGCTAACCCGTTAACCCAACACATAACGAGATTTACTCTCACACGTACGCTTCTCAAAGCAGCCTTCTCCATAACGCTCTAATTTGTTCCACGAGTCCGAATTCATGTCCATGCCCTCTTTGGTTTGACCTAAACTACTTAAGTCAGCGTCGAGGTTTTCCAAACAGCCTCGATCTCCAATAATGGGCAAATTACCAATTTTCTCCACCACCAGTCTTTTCCTTCGACCCGAAGCATCGTACATGCTTCGTTACCTTCCATGTGGCCCATTGACTTGCCGCCAAGCCTCTCATGTGTTCAGACTCTCTTGGACCGTCATCGCTTGCAAACGGGCCCAAGTCATTTGGTGTACCACATGTTCTTCTCCACTTGATCATGACTCTTCTGGCTTTCTTGACTATTCTGGATCTCAGTTCCTCCCTGAGCATAGTCCCGGTCCATGTCGTTGCTAGTCATATCCATCACCAGTGGCTCATGCTTCATCTACTTGTCTTCCCGGCTTGTAGCAACTCCCCGGCCTCGGTCATCTTCGGTGTCACCCTTAACGTCTGGACCTCAGCTCTCCTAGCTTAGTCTCTGTCTTTTTCGCCTCTCCATAATCTAGCTCTGAAGTCCTGCAATCAACACAGACAAGCAAATCATCACGCAGCGCTGTTGACCAAAAAATATGCAATATCCATTGCATAATTAAAATCATACTCAAAATTCGCTGGAAAAACCGGTACTAGCGCCCCCAGGGCCGGTAGTATCGCCCTACTTAACCCGAGAATCACCTCTCTATAAAATAACTATCGCCCTTAACACACCGGTAGTGCCGACTTCTTTCAAACTAGAAAAACTACCTTTCTAGAAAATAACTACCACCATCTTCAGGCCGATAGTACTGCACACAACTGACAGCAACTCAAATTGCTTCAAATCAACGCAAACACAATTCAAACTAAAACCATAAGCTTAAACACAGTTAATTACTCATCAAAAACATTGGTAGACCACAACATGGTCTCTCAGGATCAAGTGGAGTGGTAGTATGTTCTAAACTGTATTGCTCCTATCAATTATATGATAAAAGTTCATAGAGAGTTGAAAAAAAGAAATAGGGTTTGAAATTCTAAAAAACATCTAGCCCTTAATATTAGGGACGAAAATGAAAATGGAATTTTTGACTGTTTCAGAGAAAAACAGAAACAAAAGCCTTTTTTCGAGAATGGAAACAGAAAAAATCGGTACGGAAATGGAAATTGAAATTTTGTCGAAAATGAAAATGGAAACGGGAGAACAATGGAAACGGAAATTCCATATAAATGAAACCGGGAATTCCAAGTAGCCCAAAAAGGAGAAGGGAGAGTTTATATTTATTTTTGAATTAAAATAATTTCAGAAATACAAATGGCTCTATAGAAAATATCAAATAGAGTTAAAAAAATTTGGACAAATTCTCAAAAATACTTTGGGACATTTTGAACCTAGGAAAATTATTTATAGAATAATTTTAGTATTATTTTTAATGAATAAATTAATTTATAAATCTTAAAATAGCAAAACAGCATTTATAAACTCCAGAAAAATCATAAATGAACATTGAACAATAATATGTAACTTTTAGGGCGTTACACCTTTATAGTTAGAGGAGCAAGAGTAAGAGGATGTCGATGATAATAATATGGAGGAGGATATGATGGTTTGATCTGGGGAACAGATAGCGAGCCTTCAGCCGACAAACTTCACAAAAAACTTTTCTAGTGATACCGGTGAATATAACATTGTTCTTGTATCAGCCTTGGAGTTGGAATGAACTACATTATTTTTGCGATCATGTATTGTGATCATGTACTATGTTCTTGTGGAATTTTCCACTTTCGTTTCTTTATCCGCTCCGTTCCGCATCCGTTTCTGGGGTTTTCGATTTTATTTCCGTTATCGGTACAAAATGTGGAAACGAAAATAGAATAACCATTTACCGACCGTTTCCGTTCCGTTTTCATCCCTACTTAATATGATGAACCTAATTACAACCATTATTAGATCATTTGTTAAAAATAGGAATAAGCTAAAAATCCTCAAAGAAAAGCAAAACATTAGTCCCTTAATCTGGTGGACCTAATTAAGTTGAACTATAGTAATCATTGGATGTTATTATTTAAAGAAAATATCTAACTGTCTATTTAACGTAGGGATGGCAATGGGTCGGGTCGGGTGCGGGTTTGATAAAACCCGACCTACAGAAAACCCGAATTAGAAAACCTGACCCGAACCCGAATACCCTATCGGGTAAAAAATTATACCCGAACCCGGCGGGTACCCGACGGGTTTGTGCATATGGGTGGCAATAGGTTGGGTTGGGTATGGGTTTTGCAAATCCGACCCGATAAGAAACCCGACCCCAAACCCGACGGGTACCCGGAACCCGACGGGTATATGCGGTATTTCGGATATCCGATGGGTACCCACGGGCAAAAATTAGAACCCGAACCCAACTCGAACTCACCTCGGGTACCCGACCCGAAGAACCCGCGGGTAAAAATTAGAACTCGAACCCGACCCGATCGGGTGCCGAACCCGCGGGTACCCGAATCCGCGGGTTTGATTGCCATCCCTAATTTAACGGACCCGGGTTATAACGGCTTAGATTAAAAGAAAGATCCCAAGCCAATCACAATAAAAAATAACAAAAATTCAAAATAAAATATAAAAAATAGCATTTGATTTTCTCATATAAACTCTGAATTAAAACCCATAAATAGCTAAGCTTCAGAATAAAATTAGATAAAAAATTAGTAGTTAGATTTCTATATCAAATCTAACCTAAAAATAATATTTCACATTAATTAAAAATCATAATAAATTTTTATTTTCATATGAACTCCAAATTAAAACTCGGACATAGCTAAAATTTGGAATAAAATAAGATACATTTAGCAGTTGAATTTGTATATCAAATCTAACATAAAAATAGTATTTGAAATTAATTAAAAATAATAAGAAAATTATCATATTAGACTTGTAGAAAGAATTCATACCGAGTATAATAAAACATAAAGAAATTTGGAATAAAAAAATAAAAGAAAACCAGCCATTTAACTTTCAAACAAACTCCAAATTAAAACCTATACAAAGCAAAATTTTGAAATAAAATTAGAAGTTAGATTTTTATAGGAATTCTAATATAAAACTGATATGCAAAATTAAATAAAAATAACAATCAGAATTAACATAAATTCAGAATAAACGACAAAAGGAAATTATCCATTTCATTTTAACTATAAATATAAACTTCAAAATCAAATTTGAATAAAAAATATTAATAATAAAATAATAGAAGAACAAAAATAAAAGGAAATTATGGATTGTTTTTAATTCCATAATAAGTGGAAGTATAAAATTTGTTTTATATATAATTAGAATTCCAAAAAATTGCTAATTGGGGAGAAAAAAAAGGGTAAGGAATTTGATTTGTATATATAAATTATGAACTATTATGTAATAAAAGTCGATACATGTTTTTTACAGTCGCTAAGAAAATCTAGATAAGCTAAAAATTCTCAAAAAAAGAAACGTTGTTACTCTTTATTTCATGAACCTCCACAGAATGAAGAGATGAAGTGAGTGATATATCGACAGGTGTTTATTGAGCTACATCGATATAAACAATATGATGTGCACTAAAAAATTTTGAAAGAAAGAGAAAACCATCGCAATAATCAAATTAAGAGATGATGATATAAATAGAAAATGTTATGCTATGTTTACTATTTTGCTATGCAAGTATTTGAGGAAGAAAGTATACATCATTTGTGATAAGTATTGTGGAATGGAGTGATTATATCTTTTCCTATAATAGATAATATGAAAATATCACAAATGGAATTCTTCAACGATCTATTTTTCCAAAAAGCAAAATCGTATATGCATTGCCGAGTGACGAATACTAATAAAAAGGATACCCCAACAGCCCGAAGCGACGAGCCAACGGCCTCAAACATATCTCCAGCCCAACAGCAGCGCGCCGCTGCGCCGCCGACCGAATCGCTGCGAGATCGCGCAAGGCATCCGCTCCCGACCGCCAGGAAGCGAATCCGACAGACAGCGCCCCGACCCCTCTTGGCGGGCGGGATCTCCGACTCCAACCAAACCAAGGTGACGAACGCCGAGTGCCGCGTGTCGTCCTCATCGCCTACCGCCACGCCCCCCGAATAAGGTCAATCAAAGCGACTATACAAGGGCAGGTGGCTCCTTCCCAAGAAGATCTGGTGACTGCAGAAGACAAAGCTTCCATCCCCATCAACGACCACGATAAAGACGAGCGCACGCTCCCTCCCGCGGCACAAAGACCAACGCCACGCGGCGTCGGCAAGATTCGCAAGGGTCACAGAGGGCAAGTACGCTATTTCCCGGGAAATACCTAACCTCCCTGACCACCAAGGCTACCAACCCAGCATGGGCAAGACGGGTGGCGACCAGTCCACAGGACGAAGGACCGGAGCTCCTAGCATAGGTCACCTCGCTCTTCCTCCTAACTCTCGATGTAACCTGCCCCTTCCTTCTGTATAAAAGGAGGCAGGGCTAAACGATTCAAGGAGAGCAAGGGCGAGAAGAGCGAGAACGAGAGAGGGAGAGAGCGCTATCGAACCCATCTCGCTAAGCCATTGGCATTCTCGCTTGTAAAACTTTGTGCAGTCATCTGTACCAAGAGTAATACAACACCACCACACGAACTGGAGTAGGGACCTTCAGCCCGAACCAGTATACATCTTGGACTCACGAGTCTAACCATTCAGGGAGTGGAACGCGCGACCCCCTAGACTTACAAATTTACTTGCCGACGCTCTCGAAAACGCCGACAGTTGGCGCGCCAGGTAGGGGACTTCGCGCGTCTTCATCACCATCTCCGGATTCCGTTTATCTCCCTGATGGCATCCACCCACTGCGACGGCATGACCGCACCGGGGAACCGGATCCGCTTCGGCTCACTCGACTTCGCCGTCACCCCGACGGGAGGGCTCACGCTCGTCCCCGCCGCCTCCGGAGGACAGCGCCACGAGAGCTTGGGCGTCCTCTCCGGCGACCGCTAAGCTCCGCTTGGCGCCTGCAGCCCCGGCGGAACCCGAGGAGTGCTCGCCACGGTCGGCGAAAACTCCGCAGTTCGGCGGTGACCATGTCACCCCGTAGGCTCGCGACTGGTGGCGATGGCTGGCTACCTGCCGGCCTCCATCCACGAGCTGCTGGAAGACTCTTCCGGACGCGACTCCAGCTCCGACACGGAGTACCCTGCCCGCAGGCGGCACTCTCGCGAGTGCAACATGGCGGGCACCGTCGATTTGCCCGTGGCCCTCGCGGCGCGGGGCCTCTGTCCGGCAAGGCCAGCGCAGAAGGAGGAGTGCGGCATGAGCGTCTTGAACGCGCTTTCGGACGCGCGCGCCGAGCTCCAACAACAGCGCAAAGAGTTGGAGGAACGAAGGACTGAGCTCGACCGGCTCCAGGCCAACCTGGAGCAGGAGGGGCTCGAGGCCCGCGATGTGCTGGCGACGCAGCAGCGCGGGCGGCGTCGAGCACACCCCAAAGAGCGGAAGGGTCCGACGCCTCACTTCTTCCCCACGCCGGTCAAACGTGGCGCGGCCGCAATCCGCCGAGGCCTCCGGAGCCGACCGACCCGGAGGCCAAGGCCACCTACCAAACCTCCGGGCCGGTAGAGCACGCGGCCGCAAAGACATGCACGCCGGCTCCTATCGCCCGAGCCACCTCGCCACCGGGCCCGACACCGCTGCGCTGGCCGGATGGGTCCGCAAGACAGCGCCGCCGCACCGTGAGCCACTCCAGGGCCTCGCGTGCCCGGTGCGCCTAACGCCTCGGTGATGCCTCACGACATTCGCGCTACCCTTGAGGCGCGGAGAAAGATGGCGGAGGAGGCCGCCCACTCACGGGTTGCGCGGCGGGCACCACCACCGCAGCCCGAGCCCCGACGGTCTGGATCCGCGGCGTTCGCCAGGATCCGCCAGCGACTTCCCGCCAGATTCGAAGCGCCTACCAACATTGCCAAATACACGGGGCCACAAACCTGTGTGTCGGCTCAAGATTACCGGCTCGCATGCGGGCGGGAGGAGCAACGGATGACCTCTTCATCATCCAATACCTTCCCATCTACCTCGCAGACTCGGCCCGAGCCGGCTCGAGTACTTGCCGCCAAAACCATCGTGGATGGACCGACTTGAAGGCCCTCTTCGTCGGCAACTTCGGTGGCACTTACAAGCGCCACGAAACTCCTGAGACTGAAGGGCCGCAACAAAGAACTGTGGAAACCCTCGGGACTACATCCGCGCTTTTCCGCCAAGGTAACGAGCTCCCGACATCTTCGACGTCGATGTCGTGGGAGCATTCATCTACGGCACCTCCCGCAAGGCCTTGGTACACAAACTAGGCCGCCTCAAGCCCGTAACTACCAAGGAGCTCCTCGATATCGCCACCAACCACGCCTCGGCGAGGAGGCTGGGGGCCATCTTCGAGGAGGAAAGGCCCAGCCGAACCCGGCGTCGTGATCGGTCCCGCCGACCGCTCCGACAAACTAAGCGGACGGAAGCAGATCCGCGAGCCCCAAGTGGTCGCCACCGCCGATCGCCGCCAGCAAAGAGGTGCGACCGATCGTCGCGCCCGACCACTTCGAGAAGTTGATGGACGGCCCGTGCCCAAACCACGGGTTCTCCGTCAAACACAAGTACCGGGACTGCGAGGTCCTGAGGCGTTACCTCTCCAGCGTCCCCACAACGCCGCGGGCCGTAGAGAAAAAGGCAGACGACGAGTTCCCTGAACCCGACGGCTGCCTCATGATCTTTGGAGGACCGGCCTGCTATGCCGACAAGCGCCGGCTCAAGCTCGCTTATCGCGAGGTCCATACCGTCGCGCCATGCGTCCCCCAATACCTCCGGTGGTCGGAGTTCCCGATCACCTTTGATCGGACCGACCACCCGACCACGCCCACGCCCAGGAGACCCCCCGTGGTCACCCGTCGTGGGGAAGAAGCGCCTTTCAAAGGTGCTCATGGACGGAGGCAGCGGCCTCAACATCCTCTACGTCGAGACGCTCGACGCTATGGGGATCCCGCGCTCAACCCTCCGACCCAGCAAGGCGCCCTTCCATGGCGTCATTCCTGGCCAGCAGGCCCATCCACTCGGGCAGATCGACCTGCCCGTTACCTTTGGGGAACCGGGAAACTTCCGCACCGAAACCCTCGCTTTTGAGGTCGTGGATTTCCGGTTCTTACCATGCCATCTCGAAGGCCGTGTTACGCCAAGTTCATGGCGGTCCCGGCCACGCCTACCTCAAGCGAAGATGCCGGGACCACGGGAGTCATCACCGTGGCATCGTCTTTCGGCTTGCCTACAATCGCGAGCGCAGCGAGCCAGAGCTTGCCTCGGCGATCATCGCGTCTGCCGAGCTCGACAACCTCGTGAGGAAGCCTCGAATCCGCCCCGAGTCCAGCAAGTCGGGCGGATCCTTCAAGTCCGCCGAGGACACGAAAGAGGTCGCGGTCGATCCCTGTGATCCGACCAAGACCGTGCGGATCGGAGCCACGCTCCCCGCCAAATAGGAAAGCGCGCTCGTCGACTACCTGGCGCGCCAACAAAGACGTCTTCACATGGAGGTCCTCCGACATGCCAGGAATCCCAAGGGAAGTCGCCGAGCACTCCTTGAGCATCCGACTGTGCTCAAAGCCGGTCACCCAACGCCGCGCCGCCGACGAGGAGAAGCGCAGGATCATAGGGAGGAGATCGCCAAACTTCGGCTGCGCAGGTTCGTAAAGAGGTGCACCACCCGAGTGGCTAGCCAACCTGTACTTGTAAAAAGAAAATGGGCAATGGAGGATGTGCGTTGACTATACGAGTCTCGACAAAGCATGTCCCAAAGATCCGTTCCTTTGCCCGCAAGATCGACCAAGTCATCGACTCCACCGCAGGTGCGAGTCCCTCTCTTTTCGGATGCCTACTCGGGCTACCACCGATTGCGCTAAGAGAGTCCGACCACCGCGACTTCCTTCATCACCCGTTCGGCTCATTCTCGCACGTTACGATGCCGTTCGCCTAAAGAACGCAGGCGCTACATACGGCGATGTATGCAAACGTGCTTCAATAACCGGATCGGTAGTAACGCTGAGGTGTACGTCGACGATATTGTCGTAAAAACCAAGAAGGCCGACGACCTCGTCCCCCGACGGAAGAGACCTTTGCGAACCTTCGACGATTCCGCATAAAGCTCAATCTCGAGAAATGCGTTTTGGGGTCCCCAAAGGAAGCTCCTTGGCTTCATTGTCTCCGGCGAGGCATCGAGGCCAACCAGAGAAGATATTAGCAATCGCAAGGATGGGCCCAATCAAGAACCTCAAGGGGGTCCAGAGGTCGACCGAATGCCTAGCGACTTTGAGCCGTTTGTGTCTCACCTCTACGAGCGCGAATGCCACTCTGAGCTACTCAAGAGATCCGACCGCTTTAGTTGGACCCGAAGCTCAGAGGCCCTCACCCGCTGAAGGCCTTCCTATCCTCGCCTCGATCCTGGTCGCCCGGCACTGGGGAGCATTGCTTTCTCGTCGCCGCCACTACCCAAGTCGTCGCCGCGGCTCGTGGTGGAGCGAGCGGAAGAAGGCCGCGAACTTAAGGTACAACGGCCAGTTTACTTCATTAGCGAGGTCCTTTCCGAGTCCAAGACTCGGTACCCGCAGGTGCAGAAGCTACTCTACGCGGTGCTCATTGCGAAGAGGAAGCTCGTCCACTACTTCGATCAGCACAACATCACCGTGGTGACCACGTCCCCGTTAGGCGAGATCGTCCGCAACCGCGATGCCTCGGGAAGGATAGCCAAGTGGGCACTCGAGCTCAGCGGCCACGACATCACATACGTCCCCTGACGGCGATCAAGTCGCGAGCCCTAGCCGACTTCGCGTCGCCGAGTGGACCGAAACTCGTGCACCACCAAAGGATCAAGACCCGAGCATGGACAATGTACTTCGATGGGTCTTACAACAAGAATGGCGCGGTATTGGAGTTGTCATCATCTCCCACTTGGGAACAAGCTCGAGACGCCATCGATGCGCTGACGCCACCAACAACGTTGCGAGCACGAGGCCCTCGTCAACGGTCTCCGGATCGCTGCCGACCTCGGTGCTCGCCGACTACGTCCACGGGACTCCAAGCTTGTCGTCGACCAAGTCATGAAGGCCGCGGAGCCCCGAGACGCCCGTATGGCGCGATCGTCGAGAAGCGCGCGAGCTCGGCGCGGTTCAAGGGCTTGAGCTTCACCATAGCTACCGACGCTACAATAGCGACGCCGACTACCCGCCAATCGGCCTCCAGAGAGAGCCGGTCCCGCGGGATCTTCGTCTGCGACCTCCTGCGCCTTCCATCCGGTGGACCCGGTGGCGAACGGTCCCCGACCTACCGAAGTCGCCCGGCCGCCGCGCGATCGGCGAGACTTGGCCGGGTCGAGCCACGCGTGCTAGCAACCGAGTCCGACCGAGAAAGCCATTCATAGATCGCTTGTGGACGGTCGCTTCCTCCCGACCCGACCGAGGCCGGCGCCTCGCCCGTGAGCAAAGTCTTCGTCCCGACGGTCCGGACCTTTACAAAAGGCCCTCCGGTCCTCCAAAAGTGCGATACGCCGACCAAGGAAAACAACCATCGGACGACATACAGTGAATTTGCGGTCACCACGCCGCGCCCGATCTCGTGGGAAAGGCCTTTGGCAAGGTTTCTATTGGCCGACCGCCGTGTCCGACGCAGAGCGATCGCACGCACCTGCGAAGGATGCCAATTCTTTGCAGCGACACATCCGCCACTCGAAGCCATGAGACAATCCCCATCACGTGGCCTTTGCGGTTTGGGGCTCGATCTGGTTGGGCCTTTCAAGAAAGCGCCCGGGCTTTACCCATTTGCTCGTCGCGGTGGACAAGTTCACCAAGTGGATAGAGGCCAAGCGGTCGTAAGCGCCACGTCGGCAAGCGGCCATCTTCTTCCGCGACATAGTCTTTCGATTCGAGTCCCAAACTCCATCATCACCGACAACGAACGCAGTTCACGGGAAGGAATTCCTCGAGTTCTGCGATGACTTCAACATCCGCGTCGATTGGGCGCCGTGGCCCATCCGCGGACCAACGGCCGTGTCGAAGCGCAGCAAGCGGCATGATCCTTCAAGGGCTCACCGCGGATCTTGATCGGCTCAAGCACCGGCGGGAGTGGGCGACCGAGTTACCCTCCGTCCTCGGAGTCTACGGACCACGCCGACCGGGCGACTGTGTTCACACCGTTCTTTATGGTATACGGTCGAGGCCGCCTTCCGAAGCACACGAGTATGGCGCCCCAAGGCGCAAGCCTTTGAGGAGGCTCGGGGCTCGCCGACAACAAGACTCCGTCGACGGATCGACGAGGCGCATGACGTGGCCGCCCCGCGATCGGCGGATATCAACAAGCTCTGCGACG
Organism: Otatea glauca; assembly: GCA_036346275.1. Lineage (NCBI taxonomy): Eukaryota > Viridiplantae > Streptophyta > Magnoliopsida > Poales > Poaceae > Otatea > Otatea glauca. The sequence goes on along the minus strand of CM070722.1, from coordinate 51,344,646 downwards.
TTACCACGGCCCGCCAGTTCGAGGGCGGTCTTTCGATCTTGGCGACCGGTCTGCGTCAGTCCGGACCGGCAGAAGGATAAGCACAAGTCGCCGCCACAGGAAGGCCCCTTCACCGTCGTGCAGATCCTCCTACTGGCACCTTTCGGCTCAAGGACACCGACGGCGCGATCCTTCCAAATGCATGGAATATAGAAAAGTTAAGGCGATTCTATCCTAAACTCTTTTCCTCTTCCTAGCATGCTCTTTACTTTCTTCCTTCCGAGCACCAGTCGCCATGCGACGACTCGGGGCGCCTTCGGCGCCTGCTCAGCCGCTTCCCTCGGTCGGCGCTATGCTGGTTGATGACCCAACCGACCACAAGGTCCTTCCCGAGCGGTAACCCTTTGACCCAAGTGCTCACCCTCGCCCCCGGCTATGGTTGCTAACACTTCGTGGAAGAAGGAAGTACCGAGTGGAGTGACCTTTGGGTCGGCAGGAACACTCCTCCCGCACGAACTCGGCTATCCCACGCGCTTATGAGGGTACGTGACCCGATCGACAGAGGTCCATCCCGAGCGGTAACCCTCTCAACCCAAGTGTTACGGCCTACGCCCGGCTATGGTTGCTAAGTAGCACTTGCGGAAGAAGGAAGTGCCCGAGTGGAAAGATCCTCGGCGATCTAGAACACTCCTATCCTCACAAGTGCGCCTAATCGCCGTGATAGCCAAGTCTCCAATCCACCTCGCTCCTCCCAAAACAACCCGACCACGCATAAGCGGCCCTGCGGTCCTTAAGGCTATGGTCGGCCAAACATTCATCCTAAATACGAAAAGGGCGAGGGCGATTCGGGACTTGATAAATTCAAGATTGTTTAAATAGCGGTCTTTACAATCTAAGAAGGATAAATCTAACTTTTTCTATTCTTCTTGGCGGGCGGCCGTGGCAAGGCGGAGAGTTGGTCGCCTCGGCTTCTCGGAGGCGGCTGCGGCGGATGCGGCCGGGCGATCTCGGCGTCGCGGCTCGACCAGAGCTCGAACCGGTCGATCTCCTCGTCGATCCGGTTCCCAGCACGCCGCTCCCACCACCGCGAGGTCGATGCCGTCGTAGTACGAGATGGTATTGACCGGCGCCGATGAAGCTCAAGCGCGGCGCCGGTGACCACCGCCTCTTCTCTGGTCCGCACTCGGGCGGTAGCGGGGCAAGGGCACTCGGGTGCCCGGCTCCAGGATGCGTCGCAGACCTCCCGACCGCCTTGCGGAGGCCTCGATTCGGCGCTCATCTCGGCCCGACCGTCCTCCGCAACCTTCAACGCCGCCCGGGCCTCGTCCCGGGCCACGATCGCCACGTCGCGGGCATCCGAAGCCGTTCTCTGCGCCTCAACGGCGACGCTCAGATTCTTCTGCGCCTCTGCAGATTGCGGAGATTTTGGATAAGTTCGCCCTGTGGGTCGCACCCCCCAAACTTAATCAAGAATTGAGACACTTACCGCCGCAGAGTTGGTCGATTGCGGCTCCGACTTCGCCTCGATGAAGTCTTCACGGCCGGCTCATACGGCGATCGCCGCTTCGGAGCGAACTCGGGCAGCGTCCCCCTGAGCCTTGTTTCGCTCGGACCGCAGACGTGTTACCTGCGTCTGCGCGATCCTCCTCGCGCAACAGCGCAGATCCTTGGCCTCGGTGACCTCCGTCGAGGACCCGATTCCGCCACTTTCGCCCTCAAAGCCTCGGCTCCTAGGCGCCATCATGAAGGGCCTTGTGGCCTCTTCAAATCCTTGGCGGATCACCACCGCCCCGACCGCCTAATGCCCAGTGGCCTCCGGCTAGGCGCACTCAAGCGCAACTGATCAGACTCCTCCGCTGCGGCCGCCCGCCGATCGTTTGAGCGCCGCAGAGCTCAACTCGACGACGGCGAGCCCGCAAGTGCCGCAAAATGTGGACACTCCGTTAGTCGCGCGGAAGAACCATCAAAAGGTGCAACGAATCGTAACTTTCGCCGACCTACGGGCGATCGGGTGGACTCTAACGATCATATCCAATACGGTGGAAGACTTGAGCAAGGGCCGACCTTCACGGATCGCCCTATCTCGCGCCGATGTCAGTAGCGCCTTTGAAGGCGCGCCCACTCGCTCTCCTCCGCGACCCATGATGCCCGACCCGAATTACACCGCGGCGCGCCGCTCGCCGTTCGGGCGGGACGTCGCCCATCCAAAGCACCATGGGCAAGGGTGACGAGGTCAACCCTTCAGAAACCCCCTCGGCGACCTGCGCCTGAGGAGCATCGGTCGGCACCTCCCCCTGGGACGAGGGGTCGGGCACCTCCGTCGGCCCGCCACGATCGGGCGCGATCACCGCGGCGCCATTGTCTCATCCTCCAAACGACGATCACGTCGTCGGTGGGGTCTCGCCGAGGCGGTGGAAGTTCTTCTTCGCACGACCTCGGGTGGGCTCCGCCCTCAAGGCGATCGGGCCATCGGACGCCGACGCCGCGACCTTCGCCGACCCAACCGGGTCACCGGAATCACGATGCCGTTACATTGCGGAGCCGATGTGGCACGCCCACGGTCACCCCAAAGATAGGCGCCGACGTTGCAAAGATTCAAGAGTCGCTCGGCGGCTTTGCCAAAAAGAAAATGCTCCAATAAAAGAATACACTTACAAGGCGGAGGGTGCGCGCACGCGCGCTCTTTGCCGCCCCGCCAGGGGCAGTCGGCCGTCGCTTCGAAGCCACCTCCACCGAGACGCGACGACCGCAGCGCAAGATCACCCTCGCTGGGATCCGTGGCCACGGGGCCCGTGATGCCGCCCTCGGCCGAGTCCACGCTCGGGCCGCCACCAGTCGGCAGGTCAGGAAAAAACCCACCATAGGGGTGGCCGGAGGCACTCCCGCCGCTGTCAGTGGAGGTTGTCCCCACGGCGGTGGTCTCCGACACATCCTCGCCTTGCGCTGCTGGCTCGCCGCTAGCGTTCCTTACTTTTCTTCCTCCTCCTTTCCTCCTTCCGCTTCTTGCGGAGGAGTCGACCGCTGTCCTCGCCGGGCGATCTCGCGCTTCCTTATCCCCCGGGAGCGGCGCCTGGGAAGACATCCCCATGAGCCCCTGAGAGGATGCAGGAATATCGGTCAAGTGCTAAGGACAAAGAAAAGAGAAGCAGAAAGGAATTTCACCGGCTTACCAGATTTGGCGGAAAAGCCGCCGAGAATGGCTCCGGGTGGCCATCCGCGGCCACCGTGGCGCTTCCGCCCGTAACGGCCGCCACCCGGGCCTCCACCTCAGACGCGGCCAGCTCGGGTTCTGCCATCCTCGCCCGGCCGGACGGCCCAAGATACCGGAAGCAGGGTGCGGCACGTGCACAGTGGTTGCACGCGATCCCCATGAAGCGCGCACAACCACGCCCCCGGTGAGCCCCGCCTCCTTTGAGCCACGATCGCCCCACGATCGGGGCCACTTGTTCTTCTCCCTCTTTTGGCGCCCGGCCCACCGCCTCCGCCATGGGAAGCTCGCCGGTGAAACGAGGCGCTGTCGCCGACGTTTGAACGTGAGCCATTCGAACGCCACCCTTGTTGGACGAGGCGCTTTACCTCCGTGTACTCCGTGCTCCGATCGGCGCGGCCGAGGGCCAGCCACCCAGGCGCCGCGGCGCTCCGACGGCTGTCCTTCCGAGCCTTGCCGGAAGAAGTGCCTCCACAACGCCAGTCGCGGCTTGATCCCCAAGAAGGCTTCACAGCGTGATGAAGATGGCGATGTGGAGGACCCATTGGGGTTGAGGTGGTGCACCTCCACCTTGTAATGAAACAACGACCCGGACGAGCGGGTGCAATGGCAGCCAAAGCCGCGCGAAGAACGAGGGGCACCACGATCTCATCGCCATGGCCGGGGTGGCGCCCGGCCGGCACCCTCCACCGGAAAGGTCTGCGGCATGAGGAAGCCCTTCTTCACTAAGCCGAAGCGACGGTGTCTTGCGCGAGCACTCCGCCACGACATCTTCACGGGGAGGCGATCGAAGGTGAGAAAGAAAGGTGGGGTTTTCTTTCCTTAGCTCTCTGGTGCTTTTCTTGTTTGAGCGAGACAGAGAGGCAAGAAAGCGTGACCACTCGAAAGCACCCAACGGGCGATTATAGAGGACGAGCGAACGCCGCCAAGCAGCGCCCGTCAAGCGAGCGTCGCGACCACCCTCGCTGTCGCGCCACTGGTAACTCACGGTTTCCAATACCACTCGCTTTTAATCCTCGTCTTGTCAGCGCCAAGGGCCATAAAGACGCCGCCCGAACAACGTGTCCGTAACCTCTCGGTCTCCGCTTTAGGCGGAACGGTTGCTCGGCGCTCGCGAAGCCATCGGGCGCTGCGCCCCAAGACGGCAAAGCTTTGTGGCTTGCGCCGAGGCCCCGCCGAGGAGTGGGTTCAAAAGGCCTACCCACCGGATGGGTATAAAGCCGCCTAGCAAAACTTGAGCAAGGGCGGTATGAGGTGAGCCCCACGGTGGGCCCTCGGTTAGGTCGGCTGACGGCCTAATCACCTCTACTCGCGTCCGAGACCATACTTCACACTCTCCGGGAGCTCATCAATGAGCGACACCGGTGTGCTCGGGTGGGGACGACCTAGAGTCCATACTGGATTGAGTAGAAAGGTTTTTATGGGTCGCCCCACGCAGGGCGGGACACCCTACTGGGACCGTCCGCTCGGAAGGGTCCCCCTTGGGCGGGACCTCCCAGGACCCACTCGGACTACCCGCTATTAGCTCCACGAGCACGGCGTTCAAACCAACGCAGGTAAACGCGCGCCGCTCATCCCCTCCAGGTCCCACACCTGCGGATGGGGTATACATGTGGGATAGACGGCGGCCATTCCTCTCGCAGCTACCCTCGCCCGACGAGGACTCGAGAAGAATGCCCCATGTCCGCCACGACCAGAACGAGCACTCACGTCCGGCCTACGACGTAAACGAGCACTCACGTCCAGCCACGACGCAGAACGAGCACTCATGTCTAGCTACGACGTTAAACGAGCACTCGGACACCAGAACCTCACAGAGGCATCCGGTCGTCCTGCCGACCAAGGCACTCGGACACCGAACCTCACAGAGGCATCCGGTCGTCCCCGTCGACCAAAGCACCTGTCTAGCTACGACGTTAAGCGAGCACTCGGACACCGAACCTCACAGAGGCATCCGGTCGTCCTGCCGACCAAGGCACTCGGACACGAGAACCTCACAGAGGCATCCGGCCGTCCTGCCAGGCCAAGGCACTCGAACACCCGTACCACCACAGAGGCATCCGGTCGTCCTGGCCGACCAAGGCACTGTCTAGCTACGACGTTAAACGAGCACTCGGACACCCGAACCTCACAGAGGCATCCGGTCGTCCTGCCGACCAAGGCACTCGGACACCGAACCTCACAGAGGCATCCGGTCGTCCTCGCGACCAAGGCACTTTCGGACACGAGAACCTCACAGAGGCATCCGGTCGTCCCTCGCCGACCAAGGCACTCGGACACCGAGAACCTCACAGAGGCATCCGGTCGTCCCGCCGACCAAGGCACTCGGACACCGAACCTCACAGAGGCATCCGGCCGTCCCCGCCACCAAGGCACTGTCTAGCTACGACGTTAAGCGAGCACTCGGACACCGAACCTCACAGAGGCATCCGGTCGTCCCGCCACCAAGGCACTCGGACACCGTAACCTCACAGAGGCATCCGGTCGTCCCTCGCCGACCAAGGCACTCGGACACGAGAACCTCACAGAGGCATCCGGTCGTCCCCCGCCACCAAGGCACTCGGACACCGAACCTCACAGAGGCATCCGGTCGTCCTGCCACCAAGTCACCGTCTAGCTACGACGTTAAGCGAGCACTCGGACACCGAACCTCACAGAGGCATCCGGTCGTCCTCGCCACCAAGGCACCGTTTAGCTACGACGTTAAGCGAGCACTCGGACACCGAACCTCACAGAGGCATCCGGTCGTCCTGCCACCAAGGCACTCGGACACCGAACCTCACAGAGGCATCCGGCCGTCCTCGCCGACCAAGGCACTCGGACACGAGAACCTCACAGAGGCATCCGGCCGTCCCTGCCACCAAGGCACTGTCTAGCTACGACGTTAAACGAGCACTCGGACACCGAACCTCACAGAGGCATCCGGTCGTCCTGCCGACCAAGGCACTCGGACACCAGAACCTCACAGAGGCATCCGGTCGTCCCTCCCGACCAAGGCACTCGGACACCGTAACCTCACGAGGCATCCGGCCGCCCCGCCACCAAGGCACTCGGACACCGTAACCTCACGGTGGCATCCGGCCGTCCCGCCACCAAGGCACTGTCTAGCTACGACGTTAAGCGAGCACTCGGACACCGAACCTCACAGAGGCATCCGGTCGCCTGCGCCACCAAGGCGCCGTCTACAACGATTAAAAATAAAAGCAAACTCATCGCAAAGACATTTTCATAAAGAAAAGAAAATTTCATTATAGGCCAACAGCTCAAACTTTACACGACTTTACATGCAAGCGGATACAAGAGTGGCCACGCTACACCACAGCGAGGACTCTACCCACGCCTAGAACCTATCAAGCGCCTGCGGCATCGGTGGCACCGACGGCATCTTTGGTAGGCCCTTGCTCGGTCGACGGGACGGCCGCCATGCCGCTGAAGTAACACGCCGATGCCTCGTGCTGTTCGGCGACATCGACGCGGCCGCACTAACTACGATCGGCGCCCTTGCGCTTATCGCCTCCGAAGGGCCCCTTACCACCTCGAGCCTCGGGCGGCCTCGGAGCAAAGCGTCAACGAGCGGCGTCACGGGCTGCAGACTTCTTCCTCCTAAGCTCGGCCATCGCTGGTCGAACTCAAACCAAAGCTTCGGCGGAGGATCTTCTTCTTCCACCGCGACGCCATCGCGAAGCTAAAGACTAGAGGGTGTCTCAAGCCATTTGAAAGAGCAAAAGAAAAGCTCTCATCCCTTCAAGCAAGCTACGGTAAGACGATATATATATCCGGACGAAGGAGGCTAAGCGTCTCGAGTAAATGCGGTGCCGAAAAACGAAGCATCCTTCACGTAAACCCGAGGCGATCAAGAAGACGAGCGGCGCGCGCGTAAACTATACTCGGCATGCGCAACGAGGCGAGTAAAGCCCCAGCGTTCAAATGCCCCGGCCAAACTCCGTGACAGCCGTCGGATCCAACGAAGCACACCTGACGGAAATCGCTTAACCGGATCGGCTGGACCGACCTACCAGGCCCGACCACCACTTTCGTCCAAGTTCAACCCCAACCGAATCTGCCGAAATCGCTTGGGAGTTCGGGGCTCTCGACGAATACTAATAAAAAGGATACCCCAACGGCCCGGCGACGAGCGGTGGCCTCAAACATATCTCCACCCAACAGCGCGCTACCGTCGCCGACCGAATCGCTGCGAGATCGCAAGAAGGCATCCGCTCCCGACCGGCCGGGAAGCGAACCGACAGACGGCGCTCCGACCCCTCTTGGCGGGCGGGATCTCCGACTCAACCAAACCAAGGTGACGAACGCCGAGTGCGCGTGTCGTCCTCATCGGCCTACCGCCACGTACCCCGAATAAGGTCAATCGAGCGACTATACAAGGCGGTGGCTCCTTCCCAAGAAGATCCGTGATTGCAGAAGACAAAGCTTCCGGCCCATCAACGACCACGATAAAGACGAGCGACGCCTCCTCCCGAGGCAAGCACCAACGCCACGCACCTCGGCGTCAAGATTCGCAAGGGTCACAGAGGGCAAGCACGCTATTTCCGGAAATACCTAACCTCCCGACCACCAAGGCTACCAACCCAAGCATGGGCAAGGCGGGTGGCGACATCCACGGGACGAAGGACCGGAGCTCCTAGCATAGGTCACCTCGCTCTTCCTCCTAACTCTCGATGTAACCTGCCCCTTCCTTCTGTATAAAAGGAGGCAGGGCTAAACGATTCAAGGAGAGCAAGGGCGAGAAGAGCGAGAACGAGAGAGGGAGAGAGCGCTATCGAACCCATCTCGCTAAGCCATTGGCATTCTCGCTTGTAAAACTTTGTGCAGTCATCTGTACCAAGAGTAGTACAACACCACCACACGAACTGGAGTAGGGACCTTCAGCCCGAACCAGTATACATCTTGGACTCACGAGTCTAACCATTCAGGGAGTGGAACGCGCGACCCCCTAGACTTACAAATTTACTTGCCGGCGCTCTCGAAAACGCCGACACCGAGTCATTTAAAATGCTTTAAAGATGATGCTCGCGCAAGTGCACATGCCATCTTACTAGTTCCTATAATGAAAGATGGAAATTTTTGCTCTTTAGCCTCCTTGCGAACGTTTTTTTCAAATATAGCATCATTCCAAAATTATTTGTAGATTTTGCCCCATGAATCAACTCTCACGCTCGGGGAGCTCAGCAGGTTGCCTGCCGAGCCAAGATTCCTACTTAGTTCCCCTTCCTCGGTAGGAATCAAATCCACTAATTTAATCGTAAAACTTAATTAATCACTTAATTAAAAGTCTAGTACATCAATTTTCTTATTTGATCACTTGATTAACTAGTCAATTGTGCTGTCGAGCTGATCCTTTCAAGCTAGCGGTCCTCAGTAGGTGATGCCGAGCTTCACACTTGCTTAACAGCTTTCTGCCGAGTTCCCCTGGCGTGACAGGTGATTCGTGTCACCTGCCGCATCTTCCGAACTCACGAAGAAAGCTAGTTTCTTAAATTTAAACAAAAAGGGCCTAAATTTACAACTTTCGAAAGATGCTCACCACTTGCTGCAAAATTAGTGACACGAGCTTATAACCATGTGATGATATCTTTTGCATATCTATATGAACCTACTAAGCTTGGGGATGTATGGAGCCATGGAGGTTTCTGCGGTCCGGCACCACGCGCCCAAAACACTGCAGTTTCTACAATGTGAAGGTACAGATATTTTAGGAAAACTGGAAAAAATAATTTTTTTAAGAATTATTTTTCGGAAAACAATTTTCCCCTCATCCTGTTAACGTTGTTATAGTTTCTTTAAAATTTTCTTTGTTAGGGCATCTCCAAGAGTTTACCTATACCTATTCTTTATCTGAGAAAATGGGAACGCCTAGCACAGTATCGCAAAACTTGCTCCAACATATTACGCATCTGCTTCCCTATCTTTGGGGATAGGAGAGAGAATCCCGGCGGAGGGAGCAACGGCCACTCGGTCCCGCGCCCGCGAGGACCCCGCCCGCGCCCTGGGGGAGGCTCCGCCCTGTGCTTCGTCCCATGCTCCATCCGCTGCTCTGTCCTGCGCCGTCGAGGAAGCGAGGCGCCGGTCCGCTACTCGGTCTGCACAAACGCAGGCTGCGGGCGTCGAAGCCATCTTCCCCAGACGCTCTCCCCAACCCAAGAGGCGAAGAGAGCGAGGTGAAGTGGAGAAGCCATGGAGCGGGTGTGGTAGATATTCGGCGGCTCCGGGATGGGGCAGCCGCTGACGGACTCGCCGCTGCTCGACTCCTCTGAGCAGATCTTTCCTCCTTTTCAATCCATGTGGTTTGTTGAGTCTTGGTAGCATTTTTTTTGGTCCGCCGTGGGTGTTGAAGGGAGCTTGATGTATGTAGCTTTTCGTGAATTGATGTTTGGTTTGCATGGATCTGCAGGTTGCTCAAGATGTTGGAGGAGCTGCTCATCTTCGCACGGTGATATCAGCCGCATCCTCAGCTTCGAGGCATCCAGCATCTCCTTCAAGGACTCCGTGTGCCGCTGCTTTGCCTACATCTACATCATCGACGACGACTGCTTTGTGAGTGCTCCCGTCTCATTGCCCTCCCCCCGCTCCCCTGTGATCTTAGATCTGTCTGTGTATTGCTGTGATTTGGTGCAGAGGGCGATTTCTTGGTCTAATTTGGCTTGATTTCTATCCGTTTTAATCGTCGTGCTCCGCGCTTGATTTCCTGTTCTGGTCGGTAGTAACAGCCAATTCGATTGCTCCGCGCTTGATGCAGCAAGGGAAAGAAGAAACCTACGGATTGTTCCCGTTGGACTCCAGGAAGGTGTTTCTGAGCTATGTGAGGGATTTTTTTCGTCCTTAGCGAATTAGCGCACGGACATATTTCGATACCGATTCTTGATAGCTGGGTTTATCTTGGTAAATCAGGTGTGGTTCTGATTGATTTGCCAGTCGTGGATTAATTTCTGAATGTTCTATAGCAACGTGCTACGTTATCAGTCAGGTACATGTCTTATTGCCTATTGCAGCTACCTACTGCATCTACCTATGTCCTGTTGTTTATTCAATCCTTAGCGATCTCAGTGCTAAATCTTGATGTACATTGAGCTAAATCTTCAGAAGGTCATCTTAGTGCTTTCAACGTCAGACCTTTCATGTCTGCTTGGTAGCTTGTGCTTATCTTTTAATAGCGCGACAAGGCAGATTAGTTTGACATTTAGTTTATTTTCGCACTTCCAATTTTTTAACCTATCTTGACATTCCAAGGCTGTATTAATACTTATTATGTTTCCGATTTCAGAAGAGAGATACTTTGCATAGAATCTGTAGACAAAGATTCATTTGACATATATAATTTTGATTTATTATATGAAAATACAGCTATACGCACGCACTTATTTTTAAATTATCATATCCATGTTGTCGAGCACAATAGCGACGCACCGAAGCAAGTAAAGACCCTTTGTTTTCATTTTGCATGCTTTCCATACTAAATTTGAAGAGGCTACTGAGATTAGAGTCAGTTTCTGCCGTAGTAGCTTCATTTATTGAAATCTATAATGTGGGGCAGAAGATATTCAGAGTAACCATCTTATGTTGAAGTGTATTGAATTGGTTCGTGGTTTACCTGAGGCCAGGATTGAAGATTTGTTTCAGAAGAAAAAAATGTAGGCAGTCATTGTAAGAAACTCCTTAGGTTACTTCATTCCAAAAGACCTTTTATAACAATTTGTCTTCGCAGGTATCTAAGTTTTCTGGAAAACTTGGGACCACCTTGATTGCCATTATTCAGGTTCAGGATAAACCATTCTATGTCAATTACAATAACTGACTATAACAATTTGTCTATAACTATAATTATTTAAGATTCCAATCACATTCTTTGGGGCCCTTCTCATGGATAGGAGTGGAAGAAGGGACCTTCTATTGGTATGGATGCTCCAAAACTGAACTGATGTGCACAAAGGAAAAATAGAGCACTATTAATGTTTTATGAGATTTTTCTGTTATTTAGGTCTCTCCATCTGGAACATTTCTGGGCTACTTTATGACTGGGCTATCATTCATCTTGCTGGAAGATTCACTCAAGCTTTGCTGATCCACTCTGCAGGTAGAAAGAAAGCCAAGAATGTGAAGCCGCCAACGAACATTTGTTGAGGGCACCGGCAAGGATTGTAATGCTGATGACCTGCGCAATTCTGGAGCGTGGAATACCTTGTTGCATTGCCTTTCGTAGAGACTAGTTACTAACTTTGGAGTGAATGTATCGAATTCAGACGTGTCAAACTTTTTTAGTAGTTGGATGCAGTCCTTCAAGTTTCTGGGATCATTTTATCAAAAATCTCTTGGCTTCATGGTGATTGTTGAGAGATTTGGTTAACTGCATTAGATGGTATGTTAATAAAGTGGAGATCAAAAGGATTAAAGATCTATTGTCAATTTAAAAGGTGATGGAGTCATAAACTTCTTCATTTAAAGATTCCTATTACAATACATATAAAATATAAATTAGTACATAATTGAAACACTACTAGTTACACCCCTCCATGACGCTGCCATAAATGCTCCACTAGATCGTCTTGAAGCTGGTGGTGAGTTTGCCTGTTTCGAATGGAACGATGAGTTTGAATAAATTCAAAGAGTTCAGATGTATGTTTGTGTGACACCGAAACTGTTTCTCCCATTCCTTCGTAATTGTAGTCAAGTGGTTCTCCGTCTCGCTCATCTTCAACTATCATGTTATGCATGATGATACATGCTGTCATGATATCTCTTAGTGTTTGTTGATCCCAGAAACGTGCTGGTCCTCGAACAATTGCAAAACGAAATTGCAGAACTCCAAAGGCTCGTTCCACATCCTTCCTAGTTGCCTTTTGAGCTTGCGCGAAATATTTCTTCTTATTCCCTTGGGGAGTTGGTATTGTCTTCACAAATGTTGCCCATGCAGGATATATTCCATCTGCAAGATAGTACCCTATTGTTTAATTGTGACCGTTGATTGTATAATTCACTTCCGGCACTTGTCCTTCTACTAGCTTTGCAAAGAGATGGGAACGGTGAAGAACATTAATATCATTGTGAGATCTTGGTAAACCAAAAAAGGCATGCCAAATCCATAGATCTTGTGAAGCAACGGCTTCTAGAATTATTGTTTGCTTTTGTACATGCCCAGTATACAAGTCTTGCCATGCTGTAGGGCAATTTTTTCACCTCCAGTGCATGCAATCTATGCTTCCTAGCATTCCAGGAAAACATCTTTCCTCACCAATTGTAAGTAATCTAGCGGTATCATTCTCATTTGGAGAGCTCAAATACTCATCTCCAAAGAGGATAATAATAGCTCGCACAAACCTTTTAAGACTCTCTATGGCAGTACTTTCTGCAATCTGTAGACAATCATCAATAGCATCTACTGGTACTCCATAAGCTATAATCCGAAATGCTGCAGTTACCTTCTATAAAGAAGATAACTCGATAATTCCAGCACAATTCATTTTTCGAACAAAATAATCATCATGGGCTTCTATAGCATGCAATATGCGAAGAAATAGAGAAAGACTCATTCTAAACCTGCACCGAAAAGAAGAATGAGCCATAGACAAGATGATCAACCAAAAATACAAAGAAATAAAATATTTCTCATTGTAAACCTGTGGCGAAAGAAGGTTGGGCCGTAGACCGGAGGATCATTAAAATAGTCTCGGTATAGCCTGGCATGCCCTTCCTCTCTATTGCGATGTACGTATTGATGGCCAAAAATAGAACCCCCATGGCGTCGAGCATTCACACTGTCATCTTGCTCCTGTGCTAGGTATGCTACTGTAATAAGAGATTCATCGTCGTCATCCGACGATGAGTCTTCTGAGAGAAAATGCCGAACTAAGTTCTGACGACTCATTGAGATATACTAGATAGTGAACATTCAGAAATGGGTAAGGTTTGAAAGTTCAAATGGCTATATATATATAGCCGTTACATTGACCGTTATATTAAATTTCAAAATTTAAATTCTCACAATTAAAAATATCCGATCAAATTTTTTTCAGTAAAAAATAAACGTGACTTATACGGCGGTTATGAAATATCATTATAATATACGAGAGAGAAAATAGAGAGTGAGATTTGAGGAATGCTGTTGGAGAGAGAATAGATATAGAAAAAAAATCTTTTTAGGGAATTCTATATATAAGATATAAGGATTCAGATTTAGAAAATTCTGTTAAAGATAGCCTTAAAATTTAGACATCTCCCGCACGAGCCGAATTCTAACTAACTAGCTAGGTCCATTGATGATGCAAAACTAGCGCCAATGATGATGCTGTAGGCTCCGACGATCGAGAGCATGCAGTGGGATTCGTCTCGATCGGCGAAGTGGGTGTAGCAAGTGGCAAGTGGCAATACATGGTTCGTGCTTGACCGGCGGCAGTAATAGCCAATGGCTACGCAACGCTGCGCATTGCGCCCTTTTGTTTCTTACTGGAACGGTGGAACCCTGCACTGAACCAAGGCACCGGGCGCAGACACAAGTACTTGCCGCGCACATGCCGTTTTTGCCGCTTTAAATAATTCACCAGAGAGATCTTGTGCTTCTGGGTCTATGGCTTATGGGGGCCGCAGAGCAGTACGTGCCCCGGAGCCACATTATCTCATATGATCATATCTCGCCATGCTAGTGTATGCTACTAGTCTACTGCTAGCCCACTATCCCCTCTGTATCTCTCGGCATCTGGGGCCTCATCCACATTTTAATACTATGTATCGCGTCACCTCGTTTTGTTAGGATCAATCACGACAAAGACATGGATGGCCAGTCGCCAGGTAACAATTAAAAAAAATAAACGAGATAAAGAAAGAAAGAAACAGCCACGAGTGAAATGTGGAAAAATTTGTTGTTTAGTACTTCCTCCGTCCGTATTTCTTCTTAGTATATATACTAAGAAAAATTTAAAATAACTAGATAATTATTAATTATTATCACTAAGTACTGTATTCAATGCATATATATATAGAGAGAGAATATGAAGTACGTGTATATTTATTAGGAGTATATAAGAAACATCACACTATTTTTGCATTGAAATATGAAATACGTTTTATAATTATAGATACAACTACTAAAAAAATATGTCTTATAAATTTAAACGAAAGGTGTACTATGGTACTAGTAACTAGTAAGCCTAAGCCAGTCTGGTCCTAAGATTATTTTGTAGCAGTAGATGTTGATACTTGATACTCTCGCTGGTTGGTTGGTGTAGGCATTGATGATACGTGCTGCTCTGAGCCTCTGAATCATCTGTTGCAAATATCTAGAAGAGAGCAGTAGATGCTTCTATCAACTCAGGATCGTGCGTGGAGTAGTAGCCGGGAGCGGTTGACGTCAACGTTCGCGAACAGAGACAGGGGATCACGGTGACAAAGCAGCAAACATATGTGGTGCAAAAAGGATTTCACATTCGCTTGTTTTTCCTCAGGTTGTTGTTTCCCACTGCATTGACAGCTAAAAAGTGGAATACTAAACTGCAGCTGGGGAGGAACAGGGGCAGAGTCATGGTGACACACAGGGGGGAGCGAGAGAGAGCGCAGAACAAGACAGAAAAGAGCTAGGGGGGACTAATGAAAAGATCTCTTGGAGTTCTGAAGAATCGCATACACATTCTAGCTGCCCATCACTTCGCTCCCAAGAACAGAGCGGAACAGAGCAGAGCAGAGAAGGCACGAACATCCTACGAGCAGCGATAGCGAGAGCTCCTCACAACCTCTTCGTCACCACCTCTTGATCTTGTCACCCCCATCTCTGCACACCTGCGAAAAACACCAACCATTTTATTTTGTGAGACTGACTATTTATAAGGCTACCCGTGTTCGTCTGATCTAGAAACAGGGCAACACGTTGAGGAGAATGCTCACTTGTCTTGTGGGCATCGGTTTGGCAGGAACAGGGGAGTACTGCACTTGCCGGTAGCCGCCCAGAGGAGTCCCATTTAAGGGAGACTACGAGAAAAGAAAAAATGCAAAGCAAATTAGCCGCCATAAGCACAAACGAACAACGTGAGATGTTTACTAAATGCGGCTTGACGTTGATACGCACCTTGAAGCCTGTCGTGGCGGAGAAGGCGCAGGAGAAGTCGGCTGCATTGCCGATCTCCATCATCGGAGCGGCCGCGCCTCCGTAGCCATTGGCCTCTGCGGAGCTCACCGCCTGAAGATGGCAAATGCTTATCAGAAACCAAGAAGGAATGCAAGAAGAAGGCACGTACGAAGCGTACGTGCAGCACATGGACTGCTCAGCGCGTACCTTGGAGTACTTGAAGAAGGCAGGCGAGCTAGCCGTGTCCTCGAGCAGAGACGCGACGGCCGCCATCTTGCTCTGCCGCCTGGCGGCAGGCTCCATCCGCCTGCCTCTCCTCTCCGCATGCGCATTGGCATTCGCAGCGGCGCCTTCGTCGTTGCCGGCGGAGTACTGCTGACGTGGGCCGGAGGAGGCGTCGGAGATCATGGACAGGTCATCCTCCTCCGCTTCCTCCGAGTAGTCGTCGCAGTGGTAGTACGGCTGCTGCGCGTTGCCGTGGAACCGCGCGGTGCCGCAGGAGTAGGAGGAGTGGTCATCCAGGTAGGTCGTCCATCCGGACTGGCAGCCGCTGCTGCACTCGGAGCCCGCCGCCGCCATTATCGCCTCCCCCTCCATCCCCACCAACATCTATCCCTCCCTCCTCTCCTCCAACAATGCCACACGCGCGCGCGCCACTCTCTACTACCACTAACAAATTGCTCCAGAGCGAGCAGGAGCAGCGTCTAGTAGACTGAGACTAGTAGCAGCAGTACAGGAGTGTTAGTGCAGTACTAAGTAGTAAGTAGGAGGCGGAGGAGGACGGTCCCACCGGTCGTGACGGTGGAGGGCATCAGTCTCGCTGACAGGTGGGGAAGGTCCACGCGGGCCCCGGAGTCGGCGAGGAAGAGGAGGAGCGGGAAGCGATCGGTCGATCACGTGCGGTACAGCGAGGCAGGTTATAGGTGGACGGACGGGACGGAGCCCCGTTGCTCTGGTGTCACTGTTACGTGGTCCGGGCGAATCCCGTGACGGGGAGCAAACGCGAGCCCCGCGCGCCTCTCCGCGCCGGGCCTCGGCTGACTCCTCCGTCCCTGTCTATTCTCTGGCTGCTCTCGCTCGCGGCCGTACGCGGTGGCCGCTGGGCCGGATTGGCACGCTACACTGTACAGCCGCGTGGGCGCTGCCGTTGTGTGGCTGTACGCATGGAGTTTGGAGGGCGTTTCGGGCGCAAATTAAGCGCGCGCGGGGGGATTCGCTGGCGCCTGCCGCTGGGGCGCGCACGCGCCAAGTCCCAGTTCCACAGTGCCCGGACTGTCCTGCGCCCTGCGCCGCACGGTCAATGCTGTTTCTCACTTCATGTGATCCGCGCGGGCGCCGCGGGTAGATTTTGGACCGGGTGGATGGCGCTGCCCACACCTAATTGGCTTGGCGTGCTGACTGGTGACGGTGGATGGAGATCGTTAGGTCAGGTGATTTTGTGGGGAGTTGGTTCGTACGTGCTCTACGTTTGGGGGCGCGGATCTGCCTGATGTGCCGTGTACGCATGGTGCGTGCGTCCGTTGGCTATGCTCGACCGCGCTCGGGCGCGGTTCCAAATTCCAATAGTGCGAATCTGATCGGTCTTAACAGTTCTCGCTGGAGTTCACTGTGACCTGGGAGTGTAGCTTCATCTGGAAAAGATCTCTGATACAGTGTTTAGCTTTTCATGTGGCGAACTGGCGATGTGGATGATGCAGTGCAGGACAGCAGGAGCTAGCTAGTTCATGACATCATGTGGCTCAAAGAGAGGAAGAGTAGGGCTGTGAAAAAGAGAAGAGAAAGTGGTGACTTAGATTATAATACTTTGATAATAATTATTTGTGCTGTGGACGCCTGACAGTTGAAGTACACTGTCGCTGTTTGCTGGTTCGTAGATCATCCAATTGACACCAAAGCCAAAACTTCGAATAAAACCCAATCGAACCTCAACTTTCTCTCACGGTATCAGCTTAGTCCTCGAGATTTATTTCGAGCGCATGCTCTCGATCAGGAGAAGCAAGCTAGCTTGGCAGTTTGCAATAAAAACAAGCGGCCGGAAAGGCATCGCGATTGGGGGGATGAATCAGGGACGGCCTATTAATATTTTGGTCTGGGGGCCGTCGATACGCATGAGTCGCTGTTACAGAACGTTGCAATTAGAGAAAAGCGTAACAGCCAGCCTGATCGAGCAGAGTCACCGGCCTGATCTGATCATCCGAGGACGGGAAAGAGAAGACGACAAATAGACAGTGCCTGAGAACAGGGAAACGGAATGGACCCTCTCGGCCCGACCTGCTGCCGTGTTTAGGATCAGGCCAGGTTTAGCATATTGATTAGGTGTCGGAAACAAGCTGTTCATGCCCAACTCAACCGAATAGTACTAGTGCTTAACTCAACCTGACTCAATTTGCCCAGAAAAGAGAATGCTCTGGTGGTCTAGAGAAAAGACAGAACAAAATGGTACTCACACAGTTACACACACTATGTGTATCGGGTATATTTGAATTCGAATCTTGCGAATCCTGGCAAAAGAAGTTCGTTATGAACCAGGACTATGTGTAGTCTTGATATTTCTTAACTGCATTAGTCGGGGTCCTTCCTGGGCTCCTGGCCATCTCATGTGGGTGCTTGCCCCAACTACACTAGCTGTAGACTTAAAAAGACGAGAGTACCATGTCGTAGCAGTATGAAACTTAAAAGGAAGTATCACAACAGAGCACGTAATTAATACGAGCGGCATGCATGGTTTTGGCACCCCAACCGGCACTGTACACGGAGTAAAGCCTCTAGATCTGCTACCGGACATGAGACAGCTGGACGCGCAAAGCGCCTAGATCGATCGGAACGGTTGCGCCGATCGATCGAAAGCGCGCGGCAGGGGATGAGGGCGAAGGA
Organism: Otatea glauca; assembly: GCA_036346275.1. Lineage (NCBI taxonomy): Eukaryota > Viridiplantae > Streptophyta > Magnoliopsida > Poales > Poaceae > Otatea > Otatea glauca. The sequence goes on along the minus strand of CM070722.1, from coordinate 51,326,518 downwards.
CGACGCATGCAACAGAGGGCCGGGCTAGCTAGCTGCCATGTACGACGTCGCTGCATGTGTGCGTGGCTGGAGGGCACGAAACAGTGTAAAAACCGGGCACATGCATGCAGGTTATATGGCTGTAGCACGCAGCGGCTGCCTGCCTGCCGGTTCTGGGCGGCTGGACCATAACAGTTGGGCATGATTAATAGTTATACATACGCACGCATCCATCGCCTCTGGACTCTGGAGTACTGGGGATATATGCGTGGATGCCGGAACACGAGGCTAGCTGCGCCCTGCACGGCCGCTTGCGCGCCGGGGTACGGCCGTCACGCATGTAGGACCAGCCGCGGAACTAGCTCGCTTTTGGTTCGTTCCTGCGTCCCCCTGTTTCTTGCCACTTCGGCTGGCTGCTACGTAGTCGTTTTTATCTGAACCACAATCACACGTTCACAATTGGAACTTGAAAAGGTCTTCCTTGGCACCTGTTTTCTTCAGGTTGCCTTGAGGAACTTTGTCTTCAATTTGCAATCTATAGGAACGCATGCGGTTCCATTTTTGAGGGAATATATCGTAGCCAAATTAAGTTAGGTGGGCCATTGATCGTATCAATTACAGATGGATCAATAATTAATCTCTCTCGAGCTCAATTCATACATGCATGTGTCTGTATCCGCGACAGTCGCTTCAGACTTGAGTTGTCCAGCTGTTACGCTAGCCGGCCCGGGCGATACTATTCCGGCGTTAAGGGGCGCGAGCAGTGAGCACCTGACGCGCGACAGTTAGGCCATGGCGCAGGCAGGCGCGCTCGCTCGCGAGGACACGGCCTGCTGGCTGCTGCACACACGCCGCGCCGGCGTAAATGACTCCACATGTGTGTGGATCCATGCGTAATGTAAATACTACCACCGCACAGCTCCGACGGACATTAACTTGCACGTGCGACATCGTACGGCCTACATAACTCGATAGCTGGCTAGCCCTCCTCTCCGAGCCTTTGGTGTTGCATGCATGCATGCATCGCACGTACACGCTCGTGCCCCACCGGAGAGGACAGAGTGTGCTTGGTTAGGTTTGCAATTTTGCATACGCGTGCCTAGCTCGGCGGCTCAGCTGGCATGATGTAGAAGCGTATGCACGTACGTACAGCACATCAGTACATGCAAGCGTACGTACTTACACGTAGAGGGACACTTGGTACAGTAATGCACGACTCGTGCTAGCTCCTCCATACGCTGCAAGCGCTATCATCAAACACCCTTCTAAGTCATCTCCTCTAATACAAACTTCTCTTTGTAGATACTAATTAGATGGTTGTATATTAGAGATAACATATAGACGTGAACGTGAGCACATGTTAAACACCCATCATTATTGATGCTAAAAAATATATATCTTATCTGTCCTCCTACGTGACAAGAAAAACGGTTTTATTTTGCTAAGCGTTGTACATGCGTAATATTGATTGGGTTGTGAAAGGAGGTAGGAAGAAAGATGGATTGAATTTGTATACTGCCAGCTGGGTTTGAATTTTGAATGACATTGTAATACATGATCAATTACTCCCCAAAAAAAGATTGGAGGAGAGGCGACTCTTAACTATTCTTCGAATTTCGGTAAATAAAACTTGTCTATGGTATTTTGCAGAACCCAAACAACAGGCATGTGACAGATTTCACTCGAGTTGGATCGATTTTTTTTATAAATTTGTACGATATATATAGCTGTCCTTCTGTAGGTTCGCTGTGTATTCGTCTCCGCCTAGTAATCCGGGTCATTGTCGTATATTTCATGTTGCCAATTTCCCATCAGATTGACGTTTGTTTTAAGTAGGATATATATTGACGTATTTGGATAGGCGGTTTATATATACGTACTAGATTCGAATTAATGTCTACAGTTGGTGTATATTCGTAATTCTTTCATCTCTATATCTAGACTTCTGCTTGATCGAGATCTGTCAAGCTAGCCATGTATTCCAAGATTATTGTTGTGCTGTAGCTTCCTACACGAGTAGGACGCGCGCGATGGTCCTGCACGCATGCAAATTGCAGCGCTGAACCGCTCGTCGTCGATTGATTACGAAGCTCATCATGGTCAGGTGGCCCTGTAGCCATCATGCAAGATAAGCTCATCATCGGCACCGATCGTGATTCTCCGCGAAACGTCGTGCACGTATTAGGATCTTGTTCTTCTCAGGAGGGTCGGCACAGGAAAGAGATTTCTTTTCATGCATGTAAGTACATTTCTTCTAGGACTAGCTCGGTACGTACTCCGGTCCGGTTCCTGTGCAGGACGCACTGCATATTTTATATGCAGGCCCAGTCAGACTATGGCACGTCCCCTACTAATTAAGCCTAACAAGCCGGGGTATTGCTTAACGGAAGAAGCTTAATTAACTACAATATAATCCTACGTGTTAGTCTGTTAAAACTCTGATGCCCAGACTTGTGATCCCTTTTGATGCTATATAATACGAGGAACTTCTTCCTTCGACGGAGGACTCCGGCGAGGTCTCATCAAGCATCGGAATTACAAAAAAAAAAGATCCATAAATCATAGTGGCATGGCATGTTCTCTTTCTAAGTTTCTGGCCGGTTTATTGTGCGTGAAAGAGATACAGAGAGTGAGAAAAAGGTTTCTTGGTGGGAGATCTTTTGGTTGATTCTTCAAGAACAAGTTCTGGCATATCACTGTAGCAAAGGAATTTGGATTTTTAATCTGAGGTCTATATATTGTCGGAAAAAGGACTTCTCTTTGGATGATTTGGGGGGCACAGAGTTGGTTTATTCGATGAAATTAAGCAGGAACCAAAGATGAAGAATGGATGAGACGGGAGCCTAAGGAGAAAGCTAAAGCATGTAATCTACTTAATCAAAATTTCTGTTAATCCTTAATTTATGATTCAATTTATAGGGAACGTGACCTAGTCTGATTGAATCTACTTAATCAAAATTTCGGTTAATCCTTAATTTATGATTCAATTTATAGGGCACGTGACATAGTCTGATTGAACCTGCATATAATATATGGCCGGCCTCTTCTTCTAGTGGAAGCACATAATGATCCACTTATTAGATCGCGTCAAATTAAGCTGGAGATGGATGCATGCCGCATGCGTACCACTGATAAACCAATACGGTAGCTAGCTAGCAAGCAAGAAAGAGAATGAGGATTGGTGGATGTTGGGGTCAGGTGGTCCTCGATCGTGGCCTAATTATGATTCACCAATTAAACCCATCATGCATGATCAACATGTATCTATGCATACATATTTTGGTTAATTGTTTTCAGTAAAGAGGCAGTGTGGTGTACGTAATATAGTACTGTAGCACTTATATTTCCCCGGAAGAGGCACATGCGACCACATATTTTTATCCTGCGTGTGTACTGTTGTATCCAGGCTCTACTGTATATCATACGATCGACAAATTGGTACGCTGCCGGAGCGAATTATATCACCCATAGATAGAATACCTGATGGTGTCATAATACTCTGATCGAACAGCGTTCGTTGTTATACACTAATACAATAACTAGCTGGTGGCCCGCACATTTGCATGATTAGATTTGTTTCAAAGTTTGTAAAATCAAATAATATAGTTTAGATGATTAAAAATATATTTATGTATCTGGGAGGATATTTAAATTTTTAAGACATCATAAACATCCGAAATGACAATAGAAGCTTGGAAGGAAAATACAACTTAAGAATGTAATTAACGTAAAAATTAAATTCGGTGGAGAAAATTATTGAGCATAACAAGTTATTAGAGTTCTTAGAACATAACCACCTCTTCATCATATATGAATCATGCAGCTACATGCCCCAATTATTCCTCTATTAGTTACTATTTTATGAAATACACGCATGCACATGTAACTCTATTTAATCTCAAGCAATATGTAGATTACATGTGCGACACATTATCTTATTAATTTACATTGTATTAGAGTAGCAATGCACCATGATGACTTACTTTTAACTTATATTCCCTCACATGTCGACTGCCCACCGAACTGTGTGTCTTCTATCTCTTCTCGTCGCTACAACTTTTTTGTTTCAACCTTCAACAATAAGCCCAATTATTAATCGATCCCTCTTAGTTGTTACCCCTTCTAATGCAATACACTACCCATAATTATCTCCTACTTCTCTCTAGTTATTGTTTAATGTTGACCGTTGTGACATCACACATACATACTGTGACGCCCCCACTTTGCCCGATCGGCCAGATACAGCGGAGACCATCACAGAACAGGCGTCAAGATCAGCTAAGGAAAACAGCTGCATACACCAGTAGAATCTTTCACCATTTAGTAGACGGTACCTTATTCATAGCGCACATATAGTGCTTCCTTAGATCTAACTACAGTGTAGACTACACCGCTCGCTTATCCAAATTTTGAACTTTAGTGCCTCCCTCCTGATGGTCTTTGACTACACAAGTCATGGATTCCAATTTCCCCGTAGTTTTAGCCCATCAGCAGCTGCATCAACAGAACTCACCATAATGATATTTAGCCTCTACCTCATTAGAGTTAACACGGATAACAAGTCTGAAAAACAACAACGAAGCAAGGCTCAGCAAGTCGCGAAAAGTTGATGCATGAATTTATATACACACTCTTGGCCACCAAGCCGTTTCTCCAAAAGTAGCTTGTTATCCAAAAATATCATTCATTTTACGCATTTGTTGGAAAATATCAAGTTTTAACTTATAAATCTACTGACGGTAGAACAACGTGGGATCTTATAACCTGTGTTAGAGGAAAACCCACACGACGCACTTCCAAACCTGGAAGTTAGGAGTGATATCACATTTTAACTCTAATCAGAGATGTACTGTTTTGCCCATAGCATCACTTGGCTTATAATATCCGACTAATGCGCTACCTTCGGCGCACGACTAAGCCAAGAAAATAGAACCTTTGATCAATCGTACTCTGACCTCTACCATACTACCTCGCCTCACCAAAGGCATACGGGTCGAGACTCTTCCCTTGATGTCTCGTCCTAGGGTGACTGTTCACCGCCCTATCAATAGTCACCTTATCACCAATGGCAAAGACAGCTACTTGTTGGATACTTAGTTTAGCCCGTCCTATATCAAGTCTATGGTCAGCACGGTTTGTGCCACTTTTGAAGTAAACGCTAGTTTGATTTTGTCCTTGAATGATATCCTACGTAGAAAAGTCCCGACTTTCACAACAACCCTACCTAGGTTGTTCATACCCTGAACTCCTCTACCCACCAAATAGCTCCACAATCCTACCTAGGTTATGGTTTTACCACTAGACCTCTCTGTTCCAGCCTCATTAACATCACTCACTGGATCTACCTAATCCACTAGAAATGTTTTAATTTCTTTTAGAAATTAATCTTTGATGCATGTGCAAGAATTTCAAAACAAGCCAAGCCCACAAACATTTCAGTTCTTAAGACATGGTCGAAGGGTGACTTGCCTGAGTGAGCTCCGTCCAGCTTGCCAGTGTTGAAAATCGTTCCTACGTGTCTAGGCAGCTCTCAAGACGACTGTTCGTAATAATTCAATTCAAGTTATGATCATTCCCTATTCTATGTTCTAGGCATGATACAATACTTTAGACATGCGTGTTCCTAAATGTGATGCCAAATATTGGTCATGCATGTTGTGTCATTTTTTTATATTTGATAGGATTTTAAATGTAATTATCTTGTACATTTTTAGCTCCTCAAGCAACATAAAGTTATTTTGGGGTGTAAATGCAACAAGTAATTAAAGAAATTAGAACTTAAGTACTAAGACAAAAAGAAAGAGAAAAAGGATTTAATCTCAACTAGTGATCCATTGTAGGAGTTAGCTTTTAATGTCCTAGATTGTTCTCGGATAATATTTTCTAGTGAAAGTATCGAAAACTTTTAATACTTGGAATTTTCTTAATTATGCCATAAGGAAAATTTAGAATTTTATGTATGTGTAGTGTATATTGTTTGTCCTAAAGTTTTAAGTGCTATTTGGTTGTTTAGTGTTTGATTTGATAATATATATATATATATATATATTAATACTTTGAGTTCTTCTTTAATTGTGTCTTAAATACAGTATATATAAAAGTTTTATTTTAAATCATGTGTTATTGTATAAATTTTATTTGGGTGTTGTCTACAGTTAATTTTGTAATTTAAGTTTACTAAATTTTATAACCCTAATAGCGGTGAATTAAATTGTTATTTACGTTGGCTCAGTACTGTTTTTTTGTCTAACGTGCTTTATTCTCCTTTTTTTGTTCAACCCTTCTAATTTCGACCTAGTCGAATGACCCTAGGCCTATTTGGCCAGCCAACTGGCCCGGCCCAGTCGGCTTCCCCCATTTAACCCTAACCCTGGCCGACTAACACTCCTCCTCCCTCCCTCCTCTCCAAACCAGCCGTCGTCCCCTCAGCCCTCTCTCTGTACCGCATTCCCCTCTCTCCTCTCCAAACCAGTCATCGTCCCCTCACCTCTCTCTCCCTTATTCCTCTCTCTCTCCCGTGCGTCGCCGCCAACCCTCGACCCCTCACCGCGCCTCCGCCTTACTCCCCCCTCTCTCTCGGCCGCTACCTCCTCTTCCTCCTCTGGCACCGACGCTGCCTTCCCCCGAGCGTCGCGTGCCACCGCCGGCTCCCCAGCAGTATCCGATGGTCTCCCGCCAGATCCAGTCCCCTCCGATGTCGGTGACGTCTTGGTCGGCCCCCAGCACCCTCCCCGAGCTAAGTATCTCTTCCCCTTTCTCTCTCTATTTTCTTCCTCTCCTCTACTCACCCCTTCTTCACCGCCACCGAGCCATCGCCACATCCTGAATTTGTTGTCTTGTGCAGGCTCCTTCGCCACAAGTGGCTTCCGCCAGTTCCCCTTGGTCCGCTCGACTTCCTCTTCCACTCATCTGCTCTGTCACCGCCCCAAATCGCGTTGTCCCCATGGCCAACGCCGCCACCTTGCTCGACTAGATTTGGTGGCCTGCATCACTGCCAGCTACTTCCTCGGCTTCGGCTACCCCTACCAAAGGTCCATGCTGGGTCCCCCCTTCAACTCTGGTACCACGGATCCCCCAACCAGCTGGTCCTCTTGCTCAGCTCCAGTGGCGAAGCCACCAGCCTCGGCGAGGACGATGACCGTCACCGCTCTACACCGGTTCCTACCTTTCCTTCACTACGACTACTTCCATCCACAAGCTAAGTATCTTTCTCCTCTGTTCTTCCTACTATTAGGATTGCCGTCTGTGATTGTGTATATTCAATAGTATCTTGATTAATTGGTAAAATATCAAGGTAGCTTAGTGCTTATGATGATACTTGTGCTGATGGACAGTGACTTCCTTGGTTCATGTATGGGCTTCTGTAATACGAGTTCTTACTTTGCTGGTGGTTTTGGATTACTATTCTAGAATTAATGTGTAAGGCCCCCATTTTTGATAATGAATACCAAAAATGGATACCATGTGCATACAGTACTAGTCCCATGATCAGTAGCTAGTACGCACAAATACAAATTGATATCACAGTCATACACAAACTTTATTACACAGCGGAAGTAAGGTTACATAATATTTTTACAATACCAAAAGTAAAACTGCAGTGGAGACAACTTCTTGTAGTATGCCTTTCTAACCCATTGTTCCACAGGCAACTGACAACGGTAAATCCTTAGAAAAATTCATCGTTAAATTCCCTGTATCCTGCATCAACGTATGAGTCGTCGGGGTAATCTGATTCTTCACCTAAAAACATCAACACAGGCAAGTTGAGTACTTACGTACTCGCAAGACTTATGCGATTCCTAAAATACATGCAGGTCATTTCAATGGAAGGCTATTAAGGTTAATTTGCAGAAAGCCAGTTTGAAATGTAAATACAGAATAATAGATTGCAACAAAATTTACTTTAAAAGCAGATTGAATAAATTGACAGTATATAAGTACGAATAAACGAAATCTCACACCAGGGTAAAATGACCATATCCAAGTAACCATTTCCACTGTCGCACAGTAGAAATTGCCAACACACGGTAGAAACCGCATTTTATGAAAATAACAAAACTGCTTATTATGTGATGACTTTACCAAGTGTCCATTACCGCGGACGCGGCTAATCGATTAGTTTTACACTCTGCAGAGGTATACAGCTTTACCCACAAGACATGACTGACTCTTTGAGCAATCGATTTTTGCACACTGCCTTTGGTGTGCCGCAGAGAGTCATGTTATAACTGTTACATTATTTAACTCTAACTTTACACCAGCACGGTGACGATAAACCCATTCTTTGGCGTAAGAACTCAGAGCATAGAAATGATAGAACTACCCACAGTATGGCGTACACCGTTATATTGGTAGACGTTTAATCCATGATCACCTCGGTGTGGACGTCTCGTCGAGCAATTCATTAAGAAACAGCTCGTACTACTCTGGCCTTCCAAGTGCAAAGCTAGTTTTAAATAACTTAATAAGTTAGAGCTGTCCCATACCAACACTTGTGGTTATATGATAATTCTTGGTCTGAAAATAATCCATAGTTCGGTCCTTAACTCGACACGGGCAATAATCTCCACCCTACACTACGTGCAAAGACATGCACACCCGGCTATTGCCAATAATTGCCAGCATCTAAACCATAGTTTTATTTTCATTCTTCCAACCAAAATATCAACCACAAAAATGGTCATACCCAATTAAATGTCATAACCAACATTTTTAATCATATCACAGTTTTACGTTGCTTTAAGCATGGCTAAGCATAACACTAAGTGTAAGTGACCCATATTGACATCAAATAATGTCTAGGTTATTCTAAGGTTTGCAGGGTTCCCAAATCCATACTTATCAAGGGTGTTCTATTAAACTATAGGTATAACTACCAGTTTCCATGATATAGCAGACTTTAATAAAAATAAAGTATGCAGTAAAACGTTTAATGAAAATATTTGTAAAGCTGGGTTCAATTTGATCAAAGGGGATGCTTGCATTGTTGATTATCCTCGACTTCGAACTCCTGTTCGTCGAATATACCGGATTCGTCGGGTTCTACACGTCGTATGGCAACATATAATAAATACAAAATTTCAATAGGGCCAAAAAGAAAACAGATGAAAATATTCAAATAAAATAACTTCACAAATTTAGAAATGGTTACATGAAGTATTTGTTTTGATTTGCAATTTAAAGATTTAATCTATTTGAATCATTATTGCATTATTTCACCATATTTTTAATAACTTAATTTTTTATTATAACAAACCCTAAGTATTTTTACATATTCTGGTTTCTGAGGTTACAAGGAGTCTAACAAAATTTATTTTACTAAATTTGGAGGGTCATTTGCAAAATTTTCATGTATGACATATTTCTAACTCTTAATTTGAATTTAAATTCAAAATTCAAATAAAATTCAATTCTGAAATATTTTTGCATATTATGAATCTACATGATTTTAGATGAATTTAAAATTTTATTTCATCAAATTTAGACAGTTAGTTTAAAAGATATTCAAGTTTGAATACTCTAGGTTTTGAAAAATACTGAAAATTAGAAAACTGCTAAAAATAGAAAATACGCTTTCACTGCGAAGTCGCTTTCCTTTTCGGCCGAAATTTGGCCGAGGCGCCGATGACGGGCCCAGGCCTGGCGGCGGTTGGCGCGCGCGCGCGACGCGACGGTCCAGTCAGTGTCGGCGAGACACGCGCGACGTCGCGGGCCAGCTGATCACGGCTGCAGGCGGCTGCGGACGGCGGGCCCGCAAGGCAGTGGCTTAACATGGCACGGACAGCTGACATCCAGGGTCCACATGGCAGTCACATGGCTCGGCGCGACTGGCTGACAGCTTGGGCCCGCTTGGCGATGACCCAGAGCAAGGCGCGGCGAGTTTGAGCTCGCCGCTGGCGAACCAGCACCGCGGCGGCGGAATGGGCTCCACCATGAGCACCAATGGACCCTTGCGCACATGTGGGCAGTGACGCAGCGACCAGAGGCGGCCGGGAAGAGGGGTTCCACCGACGGGGTGCGGCGGCGGTTCCGGGCAAGGCTCGCCGACGGCGAAGGGGACCCTCTGAGGTGGAATGGGTTCCACCCTGAGGTTCAGGGCGTCCGAGCGCACACGACGGTGGCGGCGCGGCGGCTTGAGGGGCTCTGTAGTAGCGCACCACCGTGTGGGGGTGGCGGCGCAAATGGCTAAGTGGCGGCGGCGCAAAACTAGGGCCGGCCATGCCTCATTTTCACCAAATTGAGCATCTGCAAGACTCAAGGACTCGATTCCATCAATCACTTTGAAGAATGAATGAAGGAGTAGAGTTCTCACCGTGCGCGGTGGCGGCGAAAGAAATAGCTCGTCGCGGGGGCTCGTTGGAGAAGAAGAGCTTGAATTGGCGGCGGGGAAAGGTTACTGGCGACACAAGGAAGCTTCGGTGCCACTGGATTGGGTCGGGATTGATCACGGCGACGAAACGCTCGATTTTCCTCTTCACGGTTCTTGTCGGAGCAGGAGACGATGGGCGAAAATGGCGGCGAATGGGTGGCACGGGGAAGGAGAGTGGCTGGCTGCGACGGTTTGCGACGTTTTTATATGGTGCGAAGAGTCGGTTTGGTGCACAGGACGGCAAGGCGGTTCGGGCTGCGCTGGCGCAAGAAGACTCGGCGACGCTGCGCTAGCTTCGGCGAGAGAGGGCAGAGAGGAGAAGAAGGGCGTGAGAGGGAGGCTGACACGCGGGGGCCAGATAGCAGCGAGGTCAGCTGGGCTTGACTGGCTGACAAGCCGGGCCCACAAGTCAGCGAGAGGAGAAAAAGAATTCTGACGAAGACTCGGGATAGAACTGGAGGAATACGGCGGTTTCGTCAGTCAAACCGACTTGAAATTTTATAAAAAAATTTACCTTAGGTCGGAAAGTAAATTACAAGCCTCCTGTAAAATTTTAACCATTTTATGATTCATGTATAATTTTAAATAATTATGAAAATACAGTTGTTGCTGTTCTATCAAATCTGTTTTTCATTTAATTTATATTCGAAATGAAATTAATATTTTTTAAAACTTTTTATGGATGTCTTAAATAGTGTTATACACTTTCTGTAGAATTTTCGGATTTTAATGTTTAATATTTTATTTTTAATAATCCTGACATTATTATTTTTCAATTTATTTCTTCACTGTTTTTGAATTTTTAAAATTAAAAATGAATTAGTAAATTCTTGATATTTTTACTGGAGATTTAAACTGTGATGATGTCGGCAAGGTAAAAATATTGACCCAGTATAACTCCCAGAGATGTTTACACAATTCTTTTACCATTTTACCCTGACTTTCTTTTCATATGATTTACTTTGATTAAATATTATTTTAATTAATCCAGCTATTACACCGAATTAAAATGGCTGTGGAGGGCCCTTAGATTTTTGTTATGACTTTGGTAAATTTTTGTTGGCTTGGCATTTTTACTTTTTACTTTTACTATTTTACTATACTATTTAATTCACTTTCTTGTATTAAGGAAAAGCCAAAAGAATATCCAATAAATCCAGAAATTTCAAAAATAATACACAAAATATTTTTCAATTTATTTTTCTTTATTTTATAATTTTGAGGCTGTTACAAATCTACCCCCCTTACAAAAATCTCATCCCCGAGATTTTGAGATGATTAAAAGAAATCAGGGAACTCTTGTCGAAGATGATTTTCTCTTTCCCATGTAGCTTCGTCTTCGGTATGATTACTCCATTAGATTTGGAGATGATTAAAAGAAATCAGGGAACTGTTGCTTGACTATTAAGGAAATGATGTAGGGGTTTGTGTGTAATATTTATCCTTATTTGTAATCTGTACAAATTTTATGGATTGCAATGTAAAATGATTGTGTACAAGAATTTAATGATGGTTGATGTGCCTAAATGCTTATTCCCACTTATTAATTATATAAGTGTGTGTGTATATATATATCTGTGAGTGAATATATAGGTGCACATATATGATTTCTTTTAATTCTCATGCAATCCTAAATGTGGTGAGGATGAAAGAATCTAGGCCCCCAAGTTGGTTTGGTTTTGATAATTAATGACAACTTTGGTTAAAGAACTAATATTTTCCTTGAGAATATTAAAAAAGATTAGTCTCAGGTTTGGTGATCATGGAAGCATAAAGAATGGTGCAAAAGAAGATCAATACATCAAGAAAGTGAAAAGGTATAAATATAAGGACCTTTTTTCTAGCTTTTTGCCGATCTCGGAGCTTAGAGAAAAGATCGGGTTGCTAGAATTAGGGCCGTGCTATAAAGAGGGGTCTTGACGATTGTCTTGATGTCATATAGGGTTTAAAGGCTCAAATCTATTCTTAAGATGATGTATCATGTCATACAAAAATTCAGATTGAAAATTCATTTTCAGCTGAAAGAAAAGAAACTGTAGGTCCGGTGCTACCGCCCATGGTAGGGCGGTGCTACCGGGTGCCCGGTGTGAAAATTCCAGAATGATGGCTTTTGGGCAATTTGGGCCATCTGGTGCTACCGCCTATGGCAGCCCGGTGCTACCGGGAGAGCGGTAGCATCGGCCCCAGAGCGGTGTGAAAAAACCAGAGAAGGGTATTTTTGGGGACCAGGCAGGACGGTGCTACTGCCTATATTAGCACGGTGCTACCAACCGAGTGGTAGCACCGGCCCTCAGCCCGGTGCAAAAATTCCAGAGAACTCCTTTTTGGGCAGTCGGGCTGTCCGGTGCTACCGCCCATGGTAGCGCGGTGCTACCAAGCGAGCGGTAGCACCGGCCCTTTAGCCTGGTGTGATAATTCCAGAGAGCATCCTTTTTGTGCTCTTTGGGAGCACGGTGCTACCGTCCATTGTAGTGCGGTGCTACCGGGTGCGCGGTAGCACCGGTCCTTCTGCCCGGTGCTTTAATTTCAGAGAAGCCCAAATGTGACAAAGCAAAAATAAAAAGGGCCCGGTGCTACCGGTCCTAGTTGGACGGTAGCACCTGACCCTCTGTAACGGCCTATGTCAAGTGCATTTAATGCACTGTTCTAACCATTGGAATGGAACCCGGTGCTACCGGCCCTACATGGACGGTAGCACCGAAAAATCTGATTTCAGCCCAAGTCGAGCTACAACGACTAGAAAAATTGGTTGGGCTATAAATACACCCCACCTGCATTCTACAAGCTCTCTTGGTCCTCATTGATGATATTTGAGCTCTAGCAAGTGCTCTCCACTTTTTGGTGCATGCAATTCTCTTTTGTGAGTGTGAGAAGCAAGTTTGAGTCTTGCATTTAGTGATTGAGTCTTTAAACACTCAAATTCGACTTCAAGCAAGTGTCAAGGTTTATTACTCTTGGAGGTTGCCGCCTCCTAGACAGCTTGGAGGCGATCGTGCTCAGTGAGCTTCTCAACGAAGATTGTGAGAAGCCCCGACAAGTTGTGAAGGTCAGAGTTCGCCTACCCGGAGCGGGTAAGAACTACCTTAGTGATCGAGGAAGCCTCAAGCGAGTGGAGCCGGCTTGGCGTGGTTCAAGTCACCTCAACGTGGAGTAGGAGAGACAGCAAGTCTCCGAGACCACGGGTCAAAAATCTTGTCTCTTACTCTCCTGTGATTTGTATTTTTCCATTCTTGTGATAAATTTCATTACTAGCAAAATTGAGTAAACTATTTGTGCTTAGAATTGTTTTTGCTATACTTGAATTGATTAAGTGCTTTAGGTGATTACTAGAGATTATAGTTGTGAATTTGCCATTATTACTTCTATATCTTAGTGTTTTTCTTAATTGCAAATTAGATTCGAAAAATTTAGAAACCCCCTATTCACCCTCCTCTAGCCGGTCATCCTTGATCCTACAGAGGATTCAAGATAAGTTAATATGGCTTAGTGTATTAAGGGAAGTAAGATGGCTTATTAGCGATCCTAATGATTTATTGATAGTAGATTGTCAGTGGTCTTAGATCTTGGGTAGGTTTTTGTACAACGCATACTCATTGATCTTTTAAGTATTAGAATGCTACGAGTGTGACTATACCTTAAGTATCCATCTAGAGTTTGAGCCTAAATCTAAGTGTCCTAAGTATTGTTTGGGAAACACGGAGACCAAAAACACAATCGAGCTAAAAGTCATAGTTGGTACTATTGGCTCTTAAAAAAATAGACAGGTGACTCTGACGTCCCCATTTATTATATGAACAATTGGGTAGTTTTTACAAATGACACATGCAACCATCACTAATCCCTACCTCTCTTTGGTAGCCTAGAGCCTATTCCCTATGGATGCGTCATCTCTATTCCGAGCTCTTTGCTCCTCTGTTTGTGTACGTCTATGCTTATATTCGTACAGATGCATGTATGTATTTACAAATGCATGATGTTATACGTGCTCGGTGTCATCCTCTCATGTGCTAGTCACTCATCTTCTTTAACATTGGCTAACTCAATGTTATGGCTTCCTCACTAACCGAAATGACCTTCCATCTTCACTGATGTAGGTATGTCTACTTTAGTCACTATCCAATGATATAGGGAATCTTCTTGTCATCACTGGTGACATCGTGACCCTAACCAGGCAGCACACTCTAAGTTACCCAATGGCCTCATATCGACAATAGCTCGTCTTCAAAGCAAAGCTTCATCTCATTTCTACCAAGGCTTCCCCATTATGAAGCTTATTTGGTATTGATTTCTCTAACAACATAGATGCTCGCCACTCATCGTCGTGGCCCTTGGTTCCTTCGACTCTAGTATTTCTCTTTAGCAATGACGATGCTCACCATTGTTTTTTTATTCCGTGTTTCAACTACTTTGGGTTAAACTTTGTATACAAATCCAATTGCTAATATTTTTTCGAATTATATTTATTTATGGATTTTACCTTGGATTTTTATGCAAGTCAAATTGCTAATTTTATTTTATTTTATATTCCACATTGTAGTTATTTCTAGATTGTGCTTGATATGGACTATTTTTGAATCTAAACTGTTACAATTTGGACCCACCACAATCAATATTGCGGTTTTTTCTCTTTTTCACTGATTAACGTGGGAATTTTTGTTCTTAGAAGCGAATGTTAAAATGAAATTACTAATTTTATTTTATTCTATTTAATTTTGAATTTTAGTTTTTTTATTGGTTCGTATACAAATCCAATTGTTATTTTTTGTTTATTTTTTAATTATATTTATTTAGGGATTTTACTTAGGAATTCATATATAAATGAAATTGCTAGTTGTATTCTATTTTTATTTCGAATTTAGTTATTTTTTGTTGGTATTTGTATACAAATCCAATTGCAATTTTTTTCTGAATTATATTTATTTACGTATTTTACTCAGGAATTCGTATGGAAATCAAATTGTTAATTTTATTATATTTTTTATTCCGAATTTCAGTTATTTAAGGGTTGTGCTTGACATGGACTATGCTAATTTTATTTTATGTTTTATTCAAAATTTTAATTTCTAGGTTGTCCTTGACTTGAACTTTTTTTTAAAAATCTAGACCGTTGTAATTTGGACTCGCCACAATCAATAGAGTAGATCTTTATCATTTTCACTGGTTAATATAGAAATTTCTAGTCCTTAAAAGCTTGTTGTTTCTTTTTCTATTACTTTAATAAGATAAATATATAGATTTACGTTATTTGCGATGAACTTTAGTGATGATAGCATCAAACAGGAAAGTTTTATGTTGACTTGCATGTGAAATATTCCGAAAAATATCTCAATCAATTAATGTTATCGATGAACGGACCACCACCTCACGATCGTTTTCGTGCGTTGTCGTTTTATCTCACCTGCTTCTCGACGCTTCTCGTGGTTTCGGCCATACTTACGTACGGGCAGATATGAGATATGTATGCATTCTCCGGCGCGTACGGGTGCGTGCACATACTCATACGTACAGACAGATCGTCGAGTCAGCCCAGGGTTAAGTGCTTTGAAGGGGATACATACAAGTATAGCTGGCTCGCTGTAACGGATTCCGGGGACCATGCATACATTTCCATCGGCGCGAGTGCTCCCTCCCCGTGCCATATGCATGATGCCGATCAACGCTAACGGCTTCCATGTGCGAGATTTATTTCGTGATGCGATGCAGGCTGCGCGCAGCAGGTCTGGTTGCTAGCGCGCGCGCATATTGTCTCCAGTTGAAATCGCACGACTATGTACGCACGCGGGTCGATACGCTCCCGTGCAACCCCGCCGCGCGAGATCAATAATAAGATAAATGTAAGAGGCCTCGATCGAAAAGTAAAACTGTTACAGAGCAGCTGGACGAAACGCATGCATTGATCCGGATTCTGAGAGAGCCCTTGGAGTTGGAGGTGCGGCTGCAAAAATTGCAGCTGCAGTGCGGAACTGCGGATGCGATGCCGGCGATACGTATGGCGCGGCGGTACTAAGGGCCTGGTGTTGGTCTTGCCACTGCATGCTGGTTGGCAGGCTGACGACCGCAGCAGGAAAAAGGAAGAGAGTTTCTGTGCAATTTTATCGGTGACTATAAATTAAGTAGTCACCGGTGTCGTTGAACTGAAATAGTCGATGGTTCGAACCCTTGAACAGTGCTCAACTATAACATTTGTTTTCGAACAGTTCTACGGAAGATCCAGGCCAATCCTTTTTATCCACCAGTCCATTACACTCGTTAAAGTTGCGGTAATCTCTTTCCTCCGGGAAATGGGGTTTCGTGACATTGGTCAGAACTGCTGCTACATGCGTACGCCACGTACGCCTCTCGGAATCCGAGCAAGTTGTGCAGTGCAGTGCTTGGCAAAAGGTCAACGGAACCGATTAAACTGAATGGAGATTTCTCGACGGCTCCCCAGCCGGCTAATTAGACCAGGCCAAACGGGCCGTGTCAAATGGGTCGGCACGGGGCTCGCTACTGTGGGCACGGTCCGAGCACGACACGGCCCAACGCTAAACGGGCCATGCCGGCACGGCCCAACCCACCGTACCGTGTTTGGGCCGGAGGGGCGGCACGGCGGGCCGGCACGGCACGGCCCGTTTACGGGCGGGCCCGGCACGGCACGGCACGTCACGGGTCCGGCCCGTTTAGGCCCGTTTTAAAAAAATAGCCGTTTATAGCCGTTGCAGATTTAAAAAATTCATAAAAAATTCAAAAAAATTCAGAAAAATCCCGAATTTTTTCCTATAAATAGTTGGCTGCCCCCTCCTCATTTCTACACCAGCAACCTTGCATTCTCTTATAATCATTCTCTTGTGAAAATTCTTTTGCTCTTAGTGGTAATTTGGCAAAATTAGAAATAGTTTTGTCAAAAATCCGAAATTCGACTTTAAACCATCAAGAAATCAAGGTGATAATTGTGATTTATTATTTTATTTTGTTAGTATTTTCAATCATATTTTAGTATTAATAGCGTCATTATTTCTTGTAGTTTGCTTTATGGGCAGGGGATTTTCCGTCGTTCCGACACGATTTGGTATTTCACCCGAGGAGCTTCGCATCATATGCCAAGAAGCTGCAGGAGCTGTGCCATCTTGAGCTCTACAAGTGCTCTTTGCGTCAAGAAGCAAGGCGAAAAGAGCAAGACGCAGATACATCGAGTGCGGGAAGATTTCGACCGATTTTGAGATATCAAGCGAAGTCCAAATCGGTATCTTTGTTTGTAAATATTGTAAGCATAAATTAATCTGCGAAATCTTGGTGGAGCAGGGCACTTGAAGAGGCATCTTGACAATTGTAGAAAAAAGCGGGAATGGCTTCGAGGCGACATCTGCGATACAACCCCGACAAAGATGCAGATGCGAATGGGACTACAATCCTGAAGTAGCTCGTGAATCTCTTTGTCGTTTAATCGCTTCTCAAGATCTTCCTTTAAACTTTGGTGAGTCAGGTGCGTTTGAAAACTTTATTAGGACCGCTCATAATCCTAGATTTTCTGCAGTTTCTAGACAGACAACAACTAGAGATTTGATTAAATATTATAATAATTGTCACAATAAGCTAAAAGAAAAATTTAGTACCTGTACTTTTTCTGTGTCTTTGACATCTGATATATGGAGTGTTAGAGCTAAAGAGGATTACCTTAGTGTAGTTGCTCATTATGTAAACGATGATTGGCAACTAGAAAAGAGAATCATAGGATTCAAATTAATTGATGTAGCACATCTTGGTGAAAATATTCTTGATTGTATTGTAAAAGTTGTGGAAGATTTTGGACTTAATGATAAGATTTTTGCAATAACATTATATAATGCTTCGCAAATACTTCTACCATGAACATACTTACTCGCTTTTCAATTCATATCTTTGAATCTTTCTTATTACATCATTGTGCTTGCCATATTATTAATCTTATAGTTAAATCTGGTTTAAAGAGGTTAAATCAGTATATTGAACCTTTTAAATCGCAATATCTTTCTTAATTCATTCTAATCAACGAGTAGCGACATATAAAACTTATTGTATTGCAATGAATGTACGTCGCGTAAGTTTGGTTTGGATATGCTGTTAGATGGAACTCTACTTACTTGATGCTTAAGAATGTCATACCATATGAGAGCACATTTTCATTTTTTATTAACACGCACCGTGCATACAGGATGGTCAACCGGTACTCACAGAGCGACATTGGTATGTTGCTAAATACTTGCTTTCATTTTTAGAACTTTTTTGATTCCATCGTTGTTTTATCCGAGTTTATTATTCAACCTCTCCTTTAATTGTGCATCATATTTTAGAAATTGCTACCCACTTAAAGAGCTACGAAAATGATAATATATTGCGGAAGTTTGTTTATGCTATGAAAACTAAAATTTTAAAATATTGACAAGAAATTCCTATGTTATATGCATTTGCATTTATTTTAGATCCTAGAGCTAAAATTCGGGGATTCGGTAATGTTCTCTCACTTCTAAGTGATGCGGTAGGTACTGATTATTCTAGTTATTTTTCAACTGTCCGTGCTAACTTAACTGAAGTTTATGATAAGTACGATCGAAAATTTGCTGGAGTTCGCATGCAGCGACCTCCACCAGCACCCACAACAGGTAAGAAGAAAACCGCGTGGGGAAAGATATGGGGTACAGGTGGCTCTTCCTCAAGGAGTTCAACTACATCAACGACAAGTGCGGACACATCAAGTAGTGGGGAGCTAGCTGCCTATCTCAACAGCGACACTGTCAACTACCAAGAGAAGGAAGAGGAGTTCAACATTTTGCAGTGGTGGCACGAGCACAAGATAACATATCCGGTGCTTTCCATACTAGCACGGGATGTGTTAACAGTTCCTGTCTCCACGGTTTCTTCGGAGTCTGCTTTCAGTCTATCCGGAAGAATAATCGAAGAGAGAAGAACAAGTCTGACTAGTGAGATGGTGGAAATACTTCTCCTTTGTGAAAGATTGGGAACAAGCTAATCAACGAGCTCAACATCTGCGAGAAAATCTTGAAATGGGCAGAGGCGTTCGAAAATTTTTATCTAGATAATGAGGAAGAATAATTGTAATCTTCACTTTTTATTGTATCACCGAGCTATAGGTAGTACTCTTTTTCTTTGCCAAGGTTTTCGTGTTGAGTTTTTACTTGGCAAAGTTTTTAATGAAATGACCAAACATCAATAAAGCTCATTATTTAATTCAAATTATTTGTCTTATTTTAGAATTTATCTTGTATTTTAGCTTTTTCTTAATTTATATATATATTTAAAAGTTTTTATTCATCATTCGAGTTTTTCTAATTATTCTAAATTTTCCCATTTTTCCGAATTTTTCATATTTTTACCATATTTTATCTATTTTTCTAATTTTTTCAAATTTTCTCGACGCTTAAGCAGACTATCGGCCGACCTACCGTTTATTATCTGCTGAGGATCGGTAAAGACGGCCGGCCGAGGCTCAAACGGCGCGATGCTGGCGGAGGTTCAGAGACGTGGTAAACGCAGACGCCCGTTCTGGTCGGGCCTAAACGGTAGCGTGCCCATTTTTAACGGCCGTGTCTTGTCGTCGGCGCCCGTTTGGACAAAGACTAAGCCAGACGTCGTCGTTCGTCGGGGCAAGCGAACGACTCGCAGCTTCTCGACCGCGTCTAAAGACACCGAATACTGGAATTATTTTTTAAAATAATATTTGAAAAATGAAAAATTACAAAAAGAATATGCTAAAATTAAAAATTACAGATATAACTCTCTGTCGCAATTTCAAATAGTGACGAACTCTGTCGCTATTTCAAATAGCGACAGAGAGCAGTTTTAGGTCTCATTTATACCGAGCAAACGCATACGACAATAGCGACATAGAGGTATATTTGTAATTTTTAATTTTGGCATATTATTTCTGTAATTTTCTATTTTTCAAATATTATTTTAAAAAATAATTCCCGAATACCGATCGGTATAATAGACCAAATGGCAAAGGCCCAGTATCGCGAATCGCGGGCCCAACAGACAACATTAAAAATCAGAAAAATAAACCAATTGGTACGGGGCCTCTCAAGGGGCCGCCTTGGCTTACCAAGCCGCCGAAGTTCTCCTCGCATCTCGGTATCTCCCAAACTTCCAATAACCGTGGGCGGCGGCCGCCCACTCCCGCTCTCCCTTCCGGCCTGGCAAGCATCGCTGACCGAGCTGCCAAGCGCGCACGGCATACGCGTTTCCCCGGATCACGATTCACGAACCCCCGATTCCCCCGGCCGGCAGCGCCCGAAGCACGACGCCCGACTCGATCCCCACAGGAGCGGGCGCCGGTGTTCCACCCGAATTAGTTGGGGCGCGCGGCTGTGCGAAACGAGACGCTCAGACGTACGACCGTTCGGTCGATGATGAAACGGTAAAGAGCGAGTTGCAGCCTAGCACAACTTCATTTACAATAGCACTACTGTTTATGACGACAACGAAAAAAGGTCGATTTGAAATATGGCGTCTCGGCGAAGATCCAAGGGAAGTGCATAGATTACAGGTACAACCGGACTGGGATGGCGTCCAATCTGTAGTATCTAGTATGGCTGTAACTTTGGCAGTAGCAGCGTAGATCTCAACCATTCTAAGCGTATCCAAGGTTGAGGAATCAGACAGCCCATCTCCGTCCCAACTCCTTATCTTGGCTGACTTCTTCCCCACGTATTTCTTGATCTTTGCCATGGCAAGCAGAGAGGCTGCTCAGCATTCAGGCTTGCGACCAACCCCTTGACGGCCAGATCGTCTCCGGGCGTCGGCAGATTTACCCAAGCCGATCATCCCCCCTATAGCATTTTTTAGAGCATGAATGCATATTCTTGTAGGGATTGAGAAAGTATAATCCACATATTTTTGGTAACTTTTGTAAATCAAGCAAGCTTTGCTAAAGAATGATAATAGCAATTCTCACAGCTCAAATCTTTCCAATTAGACAAGCAATGATCTATACACATTCAAACAGTACCTACTGTTGCCAGTTTGGTACTACTGTGTATAAAGAAATCACGGTACTACTTGAATCATTGCTACAATGTTGTTGCACTGAACTCATATAAGGTTGAAGCTTGTTGCAAATCATGGCACATGGCAACATAATACTTTGCTCTCATCGTTGGCCATCGTAGTGACAAATATATGACAGTAGACATTTTACACCTTAATTCCCCATAATAAGACACGGTCACCGGCGATTCAGACTTACAGTCATTCGGAACGAATGTCGCGCGACCAGGTTCACTGTCGGGGGTTTAGCCACAGCTCGCAGGTGAGTTGTCTCTTCGCTCGCCAAGGACAAGAATAGAAAGGGAGCAGGCGAGGAAGTCGGTAGGAGTGAGGCAGATCTTGGGAGAGGAAATAGAAGACAAGGGAGCCTGACTTGACTCTGGACGTTGGATGCATTTTGGATTTGTAAGTTCTCCCTGCTGCTAAGCTTGCAGCCACAAGGCCCACAACACCAACTGCACCTAATCCCAGTCAGGTACTGTTATATTTATAAGCTAACTGGGCCAGCCCGACCCTTGAGGCCGAGACAGTCTAGCTGGCCCAACCAACAGCCTAGTCTGCTGATACTAAGGGACTGTTTGTTTTAGTTTTTGATTCTGGATTCTGGTCTCAAAAGCAAAACCAGAAACAAATAGGTTGATTTTAGAATCCGATTCTCACAATCCAGCCCACCTATATACACTAAAATTCACAATCCACTTCATATGTGCTTTTGGATTCTAACTTTTGGAGAATCAGCTTCTGTACGATCACAATCCAAAATCAGCTTTTAATTAATCTAAAGCTGAAATAAATAGACCCTAAGACACTCGGTGCCCTAGTCCCAGCCGAGTGACCGTGAGCGGGTCAGAGGGGAGCGGTAGGGAGACGACTGCGCCCGAGTCGTTCGACGCGGCCTCCCCGCACACGACGACAAGGTGGCGGCATTCTTGGTGCCTGTTGCTCCCACTCATCCTCCTTGACTGCTCCTTTAAAGGATGGAGGTGAGTCCCTCGGTTAGGGTAGAGAATACGATTGATTTTTCCTCAATTTGTCAAATCCAAAAATTCCTGCAATCCGTGAGTTCTCCGGCTTGATTCTTTGCTTCTTGAAGTGATCTTGCGGTTTCTGGCTTCGATCTGATCTCATACCCCTCTTGGATGTCACTATTGTGAGTAGACAGAAGGGTTTTTAGTTGATTTCGAGGACCAGGGACTCGTGATCTTCGTGGAGAGAAAAAAAAATGCTCGCTACTCCCTGTTGCCGAGTGCTTGGCTGATCTTGGTTGGCTCGGTTCAGAGAGTAGTGGTTCTTGGTTTTTGGGTTGACTATACAGCAAGTCCTTCGAGGCTTGGTGAAGCTATCTCCCACGGCTAGGGAGTTGATTCTGGTTCCTGAGCACCATTTGCCGCTTCTCACGATTTCATGGTGAATTGCCGGCGGTCCGTGGCTTTGTGGCATTGCAACAGTCATATTGCTTTCTGGGACATCGTCTTCGACGAGTCTAGCCGGTTTGGACTGACAAAGAGTAGGTGCTTCGTGAGTATCTTCAATTCTGTACTAAATATATGCTCGCAACGGGGCTAGACATTGATTGTCTTAGAGACCTTGCATGCTTAGGTGGCTATTGTTTAATGAAGATTGGGCTAAGAGAGATAATTTGTGACAATATATATTCAGTTTTTTCATAATCTAAGATACTTGTCTGATTGATTAATTCAATTGCTTACTTGATCATAATTCAGTATATATATATATATATATATATATATATATGTGGGTGCGCGCGCTCACTCCCTGCTGTCTGTTATCATTATTTTGCAACTGTGAGTAATAGTTGAAGCATGGTCAGTAGGCATATTTGATTCTGATGCTTATATATGTGCTGCTAGGGTAATCAATTGATTATGTTTTAATTAATTGTCAAGTATTAAAATCTATTTCTTGCAAATCCGATTGGTAAGGTCATCACAAATTAGTCTATGATCTTGTTCCTAGTGGTGAGAAGCTCTTTTAATTAAGACAGTCCGACATATAAGAACAATCTATATTCAACTTGAGCATTTGTAGCTAATTGAGAGCTTCATGTTATTGTTTATTGTCATATTCATGTTTAGATACTTTATTATGAGTTGTTTTGCTTTGATATTTGTCAATATCATATTTTAGTATCTATGTTCTTGCTATGGTATTGTTATCCTCGGGTTATTTTCTATCCTTAGAATTAAAGTAATCTTAAATTTGCTAATACCGTATTTATTCCGATAGGTACTACCACTACTTGGGGTTTACCAACTTGCTCCCATATAACGGGATATAATTGTACGGGCATAAACATGACGTTTCAGCAAATATCCCAGAGAGTGCATAGACAACAACTGCTGCTGCTACTTGGGGCTGCCACCTTCCCATAAAATTGGATCGTCGCACGGGAAGGGCATAAAACGCATCGCCAGTTTGTCACTAACGTTAAGAACGGAGAAACACAAACACACCTCAAGAACAAAAAACACGGAGACATATTCGAGAGACTAGCGGGGCTCCAGCCATGTTCGACGTGGTCGTGAAAAATGTCGGAAAAGTTTAATGCAGTTGTTCAATTTCGATACTGTATGCGATTGCAGTGTTTCACTAAATTGATCAGACATGCATGCAGCTTGTTGAAGACCCAGCGTATCGGGCCCAGGGATCATAGTATCGGCGCAATTATTGAGCCTATCGAACCGGCTCGGCGTTTAAAACCGATTTACCGCTCGGTAAATTGGTGAAATTTAAATACAAATAAAAAAATAGAAAAAATTGTCAAAATTATTTTTGTGGTTCCGAGGAAATGCTAATGATTCTATAAAATTTTCAGATGATTATCATACTTTTGTATTTTTTTTTAAATTTCTGACAGTGATACTGTCTTTGTATATACTGTCCTATTTCTTATTTTCTAGGGGCAATAAATGAAGTATAATATTTCTAAAAAAATTTGTGTGAGGTACAGAGGCAATGCTAATTATGTCGTAAAATTTTTAGATGATGATCGAACCTATGTATTTTTAAAAATTCTGACAGTGCTATTGTCTTTGTATATGCTCTTCTATTTTTTCTTTTCTAGGGGCACTAAATGAAGTCTAATATTTTTGAAAAAATTAATAAATTATCCTTGGGAACTCTTTATAGTAACATTAAAATTGAAGAGCGTGATCAAGCTTTTGATTTTTTATAAAAATCTGACAATTTCTTTGTTCCTTTTCATTAATTGTTGTTTTTATTTTCCAGAAGTACTAAATGAATTCAAAAATTGTTGAAATTTCTCTAAGGTGTTTTATAGATTAATTGGGGTTTATTATGATTTTATGCAATTTTGCACTGTTTTTTTTTTCAATTTTCACATTTTTCGTTGATTTTTTTTTTCATTTTTCATTCTGTAGCTGATTTTTCGTAAAAATCGTTCGATAATCGCTGAATACCGGTTGACGAATACTAATAACAGGGGTACCCCAACGGCCCGAAGGGACGAGCCAGCGGCCTCAAGCATATCTCCGACCCATCGGTAGCGCGCGCCCATGCCACCGACCGAATCGCTGCGAGACCACACAAGACATCCGCTCCCGACCGGCCAGGGGAAGCGAATCCGACCGGACAGCGCTCCCGACCCCCTTGGCGGAGCGGGATCTCCCGACTCCGACCGAACCAAGGTGACGGACGCCGAGGACCGCGTGTCAGGCCCTCATCAGCCTACCGCCACGTACCTTACGAACGAGGTCAATCGGAGTGACTATACAAGGCGGTGGCTCCTTCCCAAGAAGGTCGGTGACTGCGAAGACAAAGCTTCGGCCCATCAACCGATCGCGTCAAGATCTGACGCACGCGCTCCTCCCGGCGGCGCCAGCGTCACGCACCGCAAGCGTCGGCGTCGTAAGGATCACAGAGGGCAAGTACGCTATTTCCGGGAATACCTAACCTCCCGACCACCAAGGCTACCGACCCGGCATGGGCAAGGCGGAGGCGACCATCCACAGGACGAAGGGACCGGAGCTCTAACATAGGTCACCTCGCTCTTACCCCGACTCGATGTAACTCGCCCTTCCTTACGTATAAAAGGAGGTAGGACTAAACAATTCAGGGGGAGAGGAACACATAAGAACACAAGGAGACTAAGTCATTTAGGGGCCTCGTCTGTAAAACATAGGGCAAAAGCAATACAATACCGCCATCTGAACTGGAGTAGGGACTTTCAGCCCGAACCAGTATACATCTTGGACTCACGAGTCTAACCATTCGAGTGGAAGCGCGACCCTTAGACTTACAAATTTACTTGCCGCGCAAAGCGCCGGCGGTTGACGCGCCAGTATGGGCTCTTGGCGCGTCTTCGTCACCATCTCGGATTCCGTTTATCTCACGATGGCATCCACCATCTGCGGCGGCATGATCGTGCCGGGAACCGGATCGGTCGACTCCCTCGACCGCCGTCACCCGACGGGAGGGCTCACGCTTCGTCCGCCGCCTCGGAGGACAGCGCCCGCGAGCTCGGGCGTCCTCTCCGCGACTTCACTAATCTCGGCTTGGGCGCCCTGCAGCCCCGGCCGGAACCGAGGAGTGCTCGCCACGGTGGCGAAAACTCCGAAGGCCGGCGGTGACCATGTCACCCCGTAGGCTCGCGACTTATGGCGATGGCGGCTACATGCGGCCTCCATCCACGAGCTCTTGGAAGACTCTTCCGATCATGACTCGGCTCCGACACGGAGTACCCCGCGGCGGCACTCGCGCGAGTGCAACATGGCGCACGGTCGATTGGCCCGTGGCCCTCGCGGCTGCGGGACCTCCTATCCGGCGCACTCAGCGCAGGAGGAGGAATACCAGCAGCGTCTTGAGCAGCCTTCGAGGCCCGCACGAGCTCCAACAACGATGCAAAGAGTTGGAGGAGCGAAGAGTGAGCTCAACCGGCTCGAGCCAACTGGAGGCGGGAGGAGCTCGGGACCCGCATGTGCTGGCGGCAGCACAAGCGCGCGTCGTCGAGCACCCCAGCAGAAAGCGGAAGAGTCCGGCGGTCCTCGGTTCTTCCCCACGCCACCAAAGCGTGGCGCGGCCGCAATGCCGCCGAGGCCTCCGGGCCGACCGACCGGAGGCCAAGGCCACTTACCAAAACCTCCGGGTGGTAGAGCACGCGCCGCCGTCAAAGACATGCTGCGCCCCGCTCCCATCGCTCGGAGCCACCTCGCCACGGGCCGTCACCGCCGTCTTGGCCGGTTGGGTCCGACAGCGTCGCCGCCGCGAGCCACACCAGCCTCGCGCGCCCGGTGCGCCAACGCCCTGGTGATGCCTCGACATTCGCGCTACCCTTGAGGCGCGAAGAAAGATGGTGGAGGAGGCCGCCCACTCACGAATTGCGGGCGGCGGCACCACCACCGCAGGCCGAGCCCGACGGTCTGGACGCGGCGTTCGCCGAGGATCCGCCAGCGGACTTCCTGCGGTCTGGCACCTACCAATATTGCCAAATACACGGGGCCACAAACCCGTGTGTCGGCTCAAGATTACCGGCTCGCATGCGGGCGGGAGGAGCAACGGATGACCTCTTCATCATCGGTACCTTCCCATCTACCTCGCGGACTCGCCCGAGCGGCTCGAGTACTTGCCCGCCAAAACCATCGAGGCTGGACCGACTTGAAGGCCTCTTCGTCGGCAACTTCCAGGGCACTTACAAGCGCCCTGGAAACTCCTGGGACCTGAAGGGCTGCAAAAAGCAGCCGGAAACCCTCCGGGACTACATCCGGCGGTTTTCCCGCCAGTGCAACGAGCTCCCCGACATCTCCGACGCCGATGTCGTGGGAGCATTCATCTACGGCACCTCCTGCAAGGCCTTGGTACACAAACTAGGTTGCCTCAAGCCCAGAACTACCAAGGAGCTCCTCGATATCGCCACCAACCACGCCTCTGGCGAGGAGGCTGTGGGGGCCATCTTCGAGGGAGGAAAGGCCCAGCTAGAACCCGGCGTCCACATCGGGACCCCTTCTGACCGCTCCGACAAACGGAAGCGGCACGGGAAGCAGATCCGCGAGACCCAAGTGGTCGCCACCGTCGACCGCCCTGCCAAACAGCAGGTGCAACCGACCGTCGCGCTCGACCACTTCGAGAAGTTGATGGGCGGCCGTGCCCAAACCACGGGTTCTCCGTCAAGCACAAGCACCGGATCTGCGAGGTCACGAGGCGTTACCTCTCGGCGTCCCGCAACGCCGCGTGGCAAGGGAAGAAGCTGCTTGTGGCCCGCGGGCCGCAGAGAAAAAGACTACGACGAGTTCCCTGAACCCGACGGCTGCCTCATGATCTTGGAGGACCGGCCTGCTATGCCGACAAGCGCCGGCTCAAGCTCGCTTATCGCGAGGTCCATACCGTCGCGCCATGCGTCCCCCAATACCTCCGGTGGTCGAGTTCCGATCACCTTTGATCGGACCGATCACCCGACCACGTTCCACGGTAGGGAGATACCCTCGGTGGTCGGCCCGTCGTGGGAAGAAGCGCCTTTCAAAGGTGCTTATGGGCGAGGCGCGGCCTCAACATCCTCTACGTCGAGGCGCTCGGCGCTATGGGGTCCCGCTCGACCCTCCGACCAAAGAAGGCGCCTTTCCATGGCGTCATTCACGGCAGCGAGCCCATCCACTCAGGCGGTCGACCGCCCGTTACCTTTGGGGAACCGGAAACTTCCGCGACCGAAACCCTCGCTTTTGAGGTCGTGGATTTCCGGTTCTTACCATGCCATCTGGGAAGGCCGTGTTACGCCAAGTTCATGGCGGTCCCGGCCTCGCCTATCACAACAATGGAGCGCAGTTGCCAGAGCTTGCCTCGGCGATCATCGCGTCTGCCGAGCTCGACAACCTCGGGAGGAAGCCTCGAATCCGCCCCGAGTCCGGCAAGTCGGGGCGGGATCCTTCAAGTCCGCCGAGGACACGAAGGAGGTCGCGATCGATCCTCGTGATCCGACCAAGACCGTTCGGATCGAGCCACGCTCCCGCCAAATAGGAAAGCGCTCGTCGACTCCTCCGCACCAACAAAGGCGTCTTCGCATGGAGGTCCTCCGACATGCAGGGAATCCAAGGGAAGTCGCCGAGCACTCCTTGAGCATCCGACCGGGCTCAAAGCCGGCCGCCCAGCGCCGCGCCGCTTCGACGAGGAGAAGCGCAGGATCATAGGGAGAGATCGCCAAACTTCGCTCTGGGGTTCAGTAAAGAGGTGCGCCACCCCGAGTGGCTAGCCAACCCTGTACTTGTAAAAAGAAAAATGGGCAATGGAGGATGTGCGTTGACTATACGAGTCTCAACAAAGCATGTCCCAAGGATCCGTTCCTTTGCCCGCATCGACCAAGTCATCGACTCCACCGCAGGTGTGAGTCCCTCTCTTTCGGATGCCTACTCGGGCTACCACCAGTTGCGCTAAGGAGTCCGACCATTTCGCGACTTCCTTCATCACCCGTTCGGCTCATTACGCACGTTACAATGCCGTTCGGCCTAAAAACGCGGCGCTACATACCGGCGATGTATGCAAACGTGCTTCAATAACCAGATCGCCGTAACGTTGAGGTGTACGTCGACGATATTGTCGTGAAGACCAAGAAGGCCGACGACCTTATCCCCGACCTGGAAGAGACCTTTGCGAACCTTCGACGATTCCGCATAAAGCTCAATCCTGAGAAATGCGTCTTCGGGGTCCCCAAAGGGAAGCTCCTTGGCTTCATTGTCTCCGAGCGAGGCATCGAGGCCAACCAGGAGAAGATATCGGCAATCGCAAGGATGGGCCCAATCAGCAACCTCAAGGGGGTCCAGAGGCTGACCGGATGCCTGGCAGCTTTGAGCCGTTTCGTGCCTCGCCTCGGCGAGCGCGGAATGCCACTCTACAGGCTACTCAAGATATCCGACCACTTTAGCTGGACCCCAGAGGCTCAGGAGGCCCTCACCCGCCTGAAGGCCTTCCTGTCCTCGCCTCCAGTCCTGGTCGCCCCGGCACCAGGGGAACCGCTGTTTCTCTACATCGCCGCCACTACCCAAGTCGTCAGCGCGGCCCTCGTGGTGGAGCGAGCGGAAGAAGGACGCGAACTTAAGGTACAACGGCCAGTTTACTTCATTAGCGAGGTCCTTTTCGAGTCTAAGGCTCGGTACCCGCAGGTGTAGAAGCTACTCTACGCGGTGCTCATTGCGAAGAGAAAGCTCGTCCACTACTTCGATCAGCACAACATCACCGTGGTGACCACGTCCCCGCTAGGCGAGATCGTCCGCAACCGCGACGCCTCGGGAAGGATAGCCAAGTGGGCGCTCGAGCTCGCCGCCACGACATCACATCGCCCCCTCGGACGGCGATCAAATCGCGAGCCCTAGCCGACTTCGTCGCCGAGTGGACCAAACCCGAGCACCACGGTGATCGAAGACCCGAGTCTTGGACAATGTACTTCGATGGGTCTTACAACAAGAATGGCGCGGCGTCGGAGTCGTCATCATCTCCCGCTCGGGAACAAGCTCGATCGCCATCGGTCGCCGCCGACGCCACCAACAACGCCGCCGAGCACGAGGCCCTCGTCAGCGGTCTCGGATCGCTGCCGACCTCGGTGCTCGCCGACTCCGTCCACGAGGACTCCAAGCTTGTCGTCGACCATGTCATGAAGGCGCGGAGCCCGAGGCGCCCGTATGGCGCGTCTTTGTCGAGAAGTGCGCGGGCTCGAAGTCGCGATTCAAGGGCTTCGAGCTTCACCATAGCTACCGACGCTACAATAGCGGCGCCGACTACCTAGCCAATCGGCCTCCAGAGAGCCGGTCCCGCCGGGATCTTCGTCTGCGACCTCCTGCGCCTTCCATCCGGTGGGCCGGTGGCGAGCGGTCCCCGACCTACCTAGCACGGTCGCCCCAACCGCGCGCGCGGATCGGCGTAGACTTGGCGGTCGAGCCGCAGCGTGCTAGCGGCCGAGTCCGACCGAGAAAGCCCTTCATAGATCGTTTGACGGACGGGTCACTTCCCGAGGCCGGCGAGGCCGGCGCCTCGCCGGCGAGCAAAGTCTTTCGTCTGGTCGGCGGACCTTTACAAAAGAGCCTCTCCGGTCCTCCAAAAGTGCATTTTGGCCGACCTAGGGAAACAACTGCTGGACGACATACACAGCGGAATTTGCGGTCACCACGCTGCGCCTCGATCTCTTGTGGGAAAAGCCTTTCGGCAAGGTTTCTATTGGCCGACCGCCATGTCCGACGCCGAGCACATCGTACGCACCTGCGAAGGATGCCAATTCTTTGCCAGGCAGACACATCTGCCAGCTCAGGCCTTGCAGACAATCCCCATCACGTGGCCTTTTGCAGTTTGGGGACTCGATCTGGTCGGGCCTTTCAAGAAAGCGCCCGGGGGCTTTACCCACTTGCTCGTCGCGGTGGACAAGTTCACCAAGTGGATAGAGGCTAAGCCGGTCGTAAGCGTCACGTCGGCACAAGCGGCACGTCGAAGTCCCAAACTCCATCATCACCGACAACGGAACGCAGTTCACGGGGAAGGAATTCCTCAAGTTCTGCGATGACTTCAACATCCGCGTCGATTGGGCAGCCGTGGCCCATCCGCGGACCAACGGCCGTCGAAGCGCGCCAAGCGGCATGATCCTTCAAGGGCTCAAGCCGCGGATCTTGATCGGCTCAAGCACTTCGGCGGGTATTGGGTGGTGAGCTACCCTCCGTCCTCTGGAGTCTACGGACCACGCCGACCGGCGGCCGGGTTCACACCGTTCTTTATGGTATCACGGTCCAAGCCGCTTCTTGCCGAACACGGAGTATGGCGCCCCAAGGCGCAAGCCGAGGAGGCTCGGGGCTCGCCGCACAACAAGACGCCGTCGACCGGCTCGACGAGGCGCATGGCGTGGCCATCCTGCGATCGGCGGTATCAACAAGCTCGCGACGTTATCACGGCCGCCCGAGTTTGAGGCGGTCTTCGATCTTGGCGACTGGCCTGCGCCGGTCGAACCGGCAAGGATAAGCACTGGTATCGCCCCACAGGAAGGCCCTTCACCGTCGTGCAGATCCTCCGACACGGCACCTTCGGCTCAAGGGCGCCGACGGCGCATCCTTCCGAATGCATGGAATATAGAAAAGTTAAGGCGATTCTATCCTAAACTCTTTTCCTCTTCCTAGCATGCTCTTTACTTTTCCTTCCGAGCACTGGTCGCCATGCGACGACTCGGGACTGCCCTTCGGCGCCCGTTCAAGCTGCTCGATCGGCGCTTGCGGGTTGATGACCCAACCGACCACAAGGTCCTTCCCAGCGGTAACCCCTTCGACCCAAGTGCTACGACTTACGCCCGGCTATGGTTGCTAACACTTGCGGAAGAAGGAAGTACCGAGTGGAGTGACCTTTGGGTCGGCGAGGAACACTCCTCCCCGCACGAACTCGGTGTCCCACGCGCTTATGAGGGCACGTGACTCGGTGGTCATGATGTCCATCCCGGCGGTAACCCTCTCAACCCAAGTGTTACGACCTCGCCCGGCTATGGTTGCTAAGTAGCACGCCAGCGGAAGAAGGAAGTGCCCAAGTGGAAAGATCCTTGGCGGTCTAGAACACTCCTATCCCTCACAAGTGCGCCTAACATTGCATAGCCAAGTCTCCAATCCACCTCGCTCCTCCCAAACGACCGACCTACGCATAAGTGACCCTGCGGTCCTTAAGGCTATGGTCGGTCAAGCCTTCACCCTAAATACGAAAGAGAGGCGAGGCGATTACGGAACTTGATAAATTCAAGATTGTTTACATAGCAGTCTTTACAATCTAAAAGGATAAAGCTAACTATTTTTATTCTTATTGGTGGCGGCCGGTGGCGAGGCGGAGAGTTGGTGCCTCGCTTCTGGAGGCGGCTGCTTGGCGGGGATCTGTTGGCGATCTCCGTGCGTCGCGGCTCGACCAGAGCTCAAACCGGTCGATCTCCTCGTCGATCCGGTTCCGCCTCGTCGCTGCCCACCACCGCGAGGTCGATGCCGTCGTAGTGCGAGCGGTGTTGACCGGCGCCGGCCAAGCTCAAGCGCGGCCGGTGATCACCGCCTCTTCTACGGTCGCTTTCGGGCGGCCGCGGGGCAAGGGCACTCGGGCTGCCGGCTCCAGAGATGCGATCGCGAACTTCCGACCGGCCTTGCGGAGGGCCTCGATTCGGCGCTCATCTCGCCCGACCGTCCTCGCAACCTTCAACGCAGCCGGGCCTCGCCCCGCCACGATCGCCACGTCGCGAGCATCGATGCCGTTCTCTGCGCCTCCACGGTGGCGCTTCAGATTCTTCTGCGCCTCTGCAGATTGCGGCGATTTTGGATAAGTTCGCCTGTGGGTCGCACCCAGACTTAATTGAAGAATTGAGACACTTACGGCCGCGAGTTGGTCGATTGCGGCCCGACTTCGCGCCTCGATGAAGTCCTCGGCTCGGCCAGTTCATACGGCGATCGCGCGCTCGGAACTAACTCGGTCGGCGTCCCCGAGCCTTGTTTCGCTCGGTCGCAGCGTGTTGCTGCGTCTGCCTTGATCCCTCCGCGGCAACGGCGGCATCCTTGGCCTCGGTGACCTCCGTCAGGGCGGACTCCAGTTCCACCACTTTCGCCCTCAAGGCCTTGACTCCTAGGCGCTCATCATAAAGGGCCTTTGTGGCCTCTTCAAACTCCTGGCGGATCTCCACCGCCTCCGACCGCCTAATGTCAATGGCCTCCTGGGCTAGGCGCAGCTCAAGCGCGCCATTGCCTCCTCACTTCCTCCACCGCACCG
Source organism: Otatea glauca (assembly GCA_036346275.1). NCBI lineage: Eukaryota > Viridiplantae > Streptophyta > Magnoliopsida > Poales > Poaceae > Otatea > Otatea glauca. The sequence goes on along the minus strand of CM070722.1, from coordinate 51,293,421 downwards.
CCATTGTCGTCGGGCCGCAGAGCTCAACTGGCGCCTGGCGAGCCCGCAAGAGCCGCAAAAGCGTGGACACTCCGTTAGTCGCACGGAAGAACTATCAAAATGTGCAACGAGTCGAACTTTTGGTGACCTACAGGCGATCGGTTTGGACTCCCGACCATCGTGCCCGGTATACAGTGGAAGACTCGAGCAAGAGCGGACCTTTACGGATCGCCTATCTCGGCTTTAGCGCCCGGTAGCGCCTTAGAAGAAGGCGGCCCGCTCGCTCTCCTCCGCGACCCATGGCGCCCGACCGGGATTACACCGGCGCGCCTCGCTTCGCCGTTCGGGCGGGGCGTCGCCGTCAAAGCGCCATGGGCAAGGGTGATGAGGTCAACCTTGAAACCCCTCGGCGACCTGCACTGAGGAGCATCGGTCGGCACCTCCCCGGGACAAGGGTCGAGCACCTCCGTCGCCGGCTCGCCACGATCGGGCGCGATCGCCGCGGCGCCATCGTCTCATCCTCGAAAGGGCGATCACGTCGTCGGTGGGGTCCCGCCGAGGCGCGAAGTTCTTCTTCGCCACGACCTCGGGTGAGCCCCCCCTCGGCGATGCGCCCTCGGGACGCCGACACCGCGACCGCCACCGACCCGATCGGAGTCGCGAAATCACCGGGCAGCTTGCGAGAGCATTGCAAGACGCCCCACGGTCACCCGTGTAGGCGCGTGCGTTGCAAAGATTCAAGAGTCGCTCGGGCGGCTTTGCCAAAAAAATGCTCCAATAAAAGAAACACTTACAAGGCCGAAGCGGTGCGTGGCACGCGCGCCTCTCTGCCGACCCCCGCCAAAGTCAGTCGGTGGTCGCTTCCCGAAGCCACTTCAGAGGCGCTGCGACGATCCATGGCGCAAGATCACCCCGCCTGAGGATCGCGCCACGGGCTCGTGATGCCGCCCTCGGCCGGTCCACCTTCGGCCGCCGCCCGATCGTGGTCGAGAAAAAACCCACCATAGGGATGGCGGAGGCGCCCCGCCATTGTCGATGGAGGTTGTCCCCACGGCGGTGGTCTCCGACACATCCTCGCCAGCGCGCTGCCGCCTGCGTTCCTTATGCTTCTTCTTCCTCCTTTCCTCCTTCCGCTTCTTGCGGGAGAGTCGACCTCTAGTCTTCGCCGGGCGGCGCCGCGCCTCCTTATCCCGGGAGCGGCGCGGAAGACATCCCGTGAGCCCCTAAGAGGATGCGGGAATGCGGTCGGACCAAGTGCTAAGGACAAAGCGAAGCAGAAGGAATTTCACCGACTTACGGTTGGCGGAAAGCCACCGAGAATGGCTCGGGTGGCCACCGTGGCCACCGTGGCGCTCCGCCCGTAACAACCGCCACCCGGGCCTCCACCTCGACGCGCCAGCTCGGGTTACGCCATCCTCGCCCGGTCGGACGGCCCAGATACCGGAACAAAAGTGCGGCACGTGCACAAGGGTTGCACGCGCATCCCCATAAAGCGCGCACAACAACGTCCCGGTGAGCCCCGCCTCCTTTGAGCCCTGACCGCTCCACGATCGGGGCGGCTTGTTCTTCTCCCTCTTTCGGCGCCCAGTTCCACGCTCCTCCGCCATGGGAATCTCGCCGGTGAAACGAGGGGTATTGTCGCCGACGTTTTGAGCGTAGAGCCATTGAGCGCCGACCCTTGTTGGGCGAGGCAGCTTTACCTCTAGGTACTCCGTGCTCGGCCGGGCGAAGCCTGGAGGCGAGCCACCGTGGCGCCACGGCGTCCGGCGGCTGTCTTTCGAGCCTTGCACGGAAGAAGTGCGTCCACAACGCCCGGTGCGGCTCGATCCCGGAAGGCCTCGCCGCGGCGTGATGAAGATGGCGATGTGGAGGACCCCATTGGGGTTGAGATGGTGCACCTCCACCTTGTAGTGAGACAGACCCCTCGGACGAGCGGAGTGCGGCGGCGAGCCAAAGCGCTCGAAGAACGAGGCGGGCACCACGACCTCGTCGCCTGCGGCGCGGGGTGACGGCCCGGTCGGCACCCTCCGGCCCGAAAGGTCTGCGGCATGAGAAGCCCTTCTTCACCAAGCCGCGCGACGTGTTGTCTTGGCGCGGAGCACTCCGCCACGACATCTTCACGAAGAAGCGTGGAAGGTGAGAAAGAAAGGTCGGGTTTTCTTTCCTTGGCTCTCTGTTGCTTTTCTTGTTTGCATACGAGACAAAGAAGGCGAAAGCGTGACTATCGGAGCACCCAACAGGCGTATTTATAGAGGACAAGCAAGCGCCGCCAGCGGGCACCCCTCAAGCGGCGTCGCGTCCACCTCGCCTATTGCGCCAGCCTGGTAACTCCCAGTTTCCAATACCATTCCGCTTTTAATCCTGTCATGTCAAAGCGACAAGGGCCATAAAGACGCCGCCCCCGAACAACGTGTCCCGTAACCTCTTGGTCTCCGCCTTTAGGCCGGGGCGGTTGCTCCGGGGTGCGCGCGAAAAGCCCACTGGGCCGCTGCGGCCCTAAGACGGCAAAAGCTTTGTGGCTTGCGCCAGGGGCCCAGCGAGGAGCTGTGGGTTCAAAAGACCTACCCCACGGATGGGTATAAGGCCGCCCGCAAAACTTGAGCAAGGGCGGTATGAGGTGAGCCCCACGGTGGGCCCTCGGTTAGGTCGGTGACGGCCTAATCACCTCTACTCGCGTTCGAGACCATACTTCACACTCTCCGGGAGCTCATCAATGGCGACGACCAGTGTGTGCTCGGGTTGGCGGACGACCCAGGTCCATACGGGATTGAGTAGAAAGGTTTTTATGGGTCGCCCACACGCAGGCCAGGACACCCTACTGCTGGGACCGTCCGCTCGGAAGGGTCCCCCTTGGCGGGACCTCCCGGGACCCACTCGGACTACCGCTATTGGCTCCACGAGCACGGCGTTCAAACCAGCGCAGTAAGCGTCGTCGCTCACCCTCCAGTCCCACACTGCGGATGGGGTATACATGTGGGATAGACGGCGGTCATTCTTCTCGCGATTACCCTCGCCGACGAGGACTCGGGAAGGATGCCCGCGTCCGGCTTCTGACGATAGCGAGCACTCGCGTCCGGCTACGACGGTAAACGAGCACTCGCGTCCAGCTACGACGGTAAACGAGCACTCGCGTCCAGCTACGACGTTAAACGAGCAGTCGGACACCCGAACCTCACAGAGGTATCCGGTCGTCCTGCCGACCAAGGCACTCGGACACCCGAACCTCACAGAGGTATCCGGTCGTCCTGCCGACCAAGGCACTCGGACACCCGAACCTCACAGAGGCATCCGGTCGTCCCTGCCGACCAAGGCACTGTCTAGCTACGACGTTAAACGAGCACTCGGACACCCGAACCTCACAGAGGTATCCGGTCGTCCCTGCCGATCAAGGCAGTCGGACACCCGAACCTCACAGAGGCATCCGGTCGTCCTGCCGACCAAGGCACTCGGACACCCGAACCTCACAGAGGTATCCGGTCGTCCTGCCGATCATAGCAGTCGGACACCCGAACCTCACAGAGGTATCCGGTCGTCCTGCCGACCAAGGCACTCGGACACCCGAACCTCACAAAGGCATCCGGTCGTCCTGCCGACCAAGGCACTCGGACACCCGAACCTCACAGAGGCATCCGGTCGTCCTGCCGACCAAGGCAGCTGTCTAGCTACGACGTTAAGCGAGCACTCGGACACGAACCTCACAGAGGTATCCGGCCGTCCCTGCCGATCAAAGCGATCGGACACCGAACCTCACAGAGGCATCCGGTCGTCCTGCCGACCAAGGCACTCGGACACCCGAGCCTCACAGAGGTATCCGGTCGTCCTGCCGATCATAGCAGTCGGACACCCGAACCTCACAGAGGTATCCGGTCGTCCCTGCCGATCAAGGCAGTCGGACACCCGAACCTCACAGAGGCATCCGGTCGTCCTGCCGACCAAGGCACTCGGACACCCGAACCTCACAGAGGCATCCGGTCGTCCTGCCGACCAAGGCACTGTCTAGCTACGACGTTAAACGAGCACTCGGACACCCGAACCTCACAGAGGCATCCGGTCGTCCTGCCGATCATAGCAGTCGGACACCCGAACCTCGCAGAGGTATCCGGTCGTCCTGCCGACCAAGGCACTCGGACACCCGAACCTCACAGAGGCATCCGGTCGTCCCTGCCGACCAAGGCACTGTCTAGCTACGACGTTAAACGAGCACTCGGACACCCGAACCTCACAGAGGCATCCGGTCGTCCTGCCGACCAAGGCATTCGGACACCCGAACCTCACAGAGGTATCCGGTCGTCCTGCCGACCAAGGCACTCGGACACCCGAACCTCACAGAGGTATCCAGTCGTCCCTGCCGACCAAGGCACTGTCTAGCTACGACGTTAAACGAGCACTCTCGCGTTTGTTCCTGCCGATCAAGGCCCGGTCTATCCACGACGATTAAAATTAAAGCAAACTCATCGCGAAGACATTTTCATAAAGAAAAAGAAGATTTCATTATAGGCCAGCGAGCTCGGACTTTACGACTTTACACACAAGACAAGCGGACACAAGAGTGACCACGCCGCACCGCGGCGGGACTTTACCCACACCTAGAACCTATCAAACATCCGTGCGGCGTCGGTGGCACCGGCGGCATCTTTGGTAAACCCTTGCACGGTCGACGGACCGCCGCGCGCCATGAAGTGACACGCCGATGCCTCGTGCCGTTCGGCGACATCGACGCGGCCGCACGCTTCACGATCGGCGCCCTTGCGCCATCGCCTCCAGAAGGGCCCCCCTTACCACCTCGAGCCTCGGGACGACCTCGAGCAGCGCGTCAACAGAAGCAGCATCACGAGCTACAGCTTCCTCCTCCCTAAGCTCGGCCATCGCCTGGTCGAACTCAGCCCAAAGCTCGGCCAGAGGATCTTCTTCTTCCACCGCGATATCATCAAAGCTAAAGACTAGAGGGTGTCTCGAAGCCATTTGAAGGTGCAGAAGAAAGAACTCTCGTCTAAAGGGTTATCCTTCAAGCAAGCTACAACGCACATATATATATATACCCGAACGAAGGGAGGCTGAGCGTCTCCAGAGTAAATGCGGGCGCCGGAAAACGAAGCATCCTTCACCAGAACCCGAAGCAGTCAAGAAGACGAGCGGGCGGGGCGCGCCAAACTATACTCGGCATGCGCAACGAGGCAAGTAAAAGCCTCCGACGGTTCAAATGCCCCCGGCCAAACTCCAGGGCACCCGTTGGATCCATCGAGGCACACCTGACGGAAATCGCTTAACCGGATCGGCCTGACCGACCGACCAGGCCCGGCCACCACTCTCATCCAAGTTCAACCCCCAACCGAATCTGTCGAAATCGCTCGGGGAGTTCGGGGCTATCGACGAATACTAATAACAGGGTACCCCAATGGCGGCGGCGAGCGGTGCCTCAAGCATATCTCGACCAACAGCAGCGCGCCCGCCCGCCACCGACCGAATCGCTGCGAGACCACACAAGACATCCGCTCGGCCGGCCAGGGAAGCGAATCCGACCGACAGCGCTCCGACCCCCTTGGCGGCGGGATCTCCGACTCCGACCGAGCAGCGCTCCGGCCCCCTTGGCGGGCGGGATCTCCGACTCCGTCGAACCAAGGTGACGGACGCCGAGGGCGCGTGTCGAGCCCTCATTAGCCTACCGCCACGTACTTACGAGCGAGGTCAATCGGAGTGACTATACAAGGGCGGTGGCTCCTTCCCAAGAAGGTCGGTGATCTGAAGACAAAGCTTCCGGCCCCATCAACGATCGCGTCAAGATTTAACGCGCGCTCCTCTCGGCGGCGCCAACGTCACGCACCGCAACGTCGGATTCGTAAGGATCACGAGAGGGCAAGTACGCTATTTCCCGGGGAATACCTAACCTCCCTGACCACCAAGGCTATCGACCCAGCATGGGCAAGACGGGAGGCGACCAGTCCACAGGACGAAGGACCGGAGCTCCTAACATAGGTCACCTCGCTCTTACCCCCGACTCTCGATGTAACCTGCCCCTTCCTTCTGTATAAAAGGAGGCAGGACTAAACAATTCAGGGGGAGAGGAACATATAAGAACACGAGGAGACTAAGTCATTTAGGGGCCTCGTCTGTAAAACATAGGGCAAAAGCAATACAATACTGCCATCTAAACTGGAGTAGGGACTTTCAGCCCGAACCAGTATACATCTTGGACTCACGAGTCTAACCATTCAGGGAGTGGAACGCGCGACCCCTTAGACTTACAAATTTACTTGCCGGCGCTCGAAAACGCCGACACCGGTCAATAGTCGATCATATCGGGCAATAATCAAGATTTTTTGCCCTGGTTTGATCGCTTATTTCGAATCCATTTAACTTTACAAATTGTTCGATTTTTGATGATTTTTAACTGATTATCAATGAAAATCGATATTAGTGGGTCTTCGATTTTCTACCCTAGATCCGTATTATTAACCCTGACCGTAGGGACCCGTCAGACGTCGAGCATGGGAGTTCTAAAACCTATCTGTGCTGTTCAAAACATGAAGAAAAGAAGACTCATCAAACCGAAGTTGGTGGGCCGCAACGTGCCTAGTGGCAGCAACGTTTATCTGACGTAGTTCTCCACCTAGCTTTTGGTGATCATAGGTTTTCTTACTAGAATTAAGCCGCCAAAAGTGAGCGGAGCTGTTTGCCGTACTGCACAAGTCCTGCATGTCCCCGGCCGGCTGAGAGGGTTCGGGTCTATAATTTTATTAAAATTTTTAATATATTATAATAAAAATTAGTAATCAAAATTAAATTTTGAGGACAATGTTCAAAACTATAACTATTTGTAATCGGAGGGAGTATGTTCCTATGGTCAACTGGTAAAGCATAAGTAGTACATACTCCATCTGTTCCTGAAATGAATACACCTCACTTTAGCTTTTAATTTTTGTTTCTAAATATATGTCATTCTACAATTTCGAGGCAACTTTTAACTATCTTTTTCCTTTGCATGCGCCCACCATTTATTATCTCCAATGTTATTTATTACTTAAAAAAGAGTAACACACACCATCTAAGAGCAATAAATGAGCAAATAAAGGAGGATGATTTGATCATTTCTACACATGCTTTATTTGAAATGCAAAATTCTAAAACATCATTTATTCAGCAATGGATGGAGTACTAGGTAACATGAATGTTACGAGCAATATTTCTATGCTTTCCATCCTAATACAAGTTGCATAAATCTTGAAGCAAGCGAAGAGGTATGTAAATATTATCTACTTTTATTTATGCTTTAATATTTGTGAAACTTTTAAAAAGAAAATTATAAAAATACATCTCGTTACATCATGATCAAGCTGTTAATAGTTCACACGTGATGTTATGTTGCCATATCCATCTGGTACTGATGGGAGTACAGGACGCCGGACACATACATAATAGTCATCGGGAGCAACGACGGCCCAATTAGTCATAGTACCGCTACAACAGTCGTGGTCTGCTAAAACGGGCGCTAAAAGCTAGACCGGTGACCATACATCACAATTTTTTTCACATCCCGGCGCCCGCCGTTCCACTAATCGGACCGTTTCAGGAACACCCAATTTCCCCATACCAACGACCTCGCACACAACAAGTCAGCAACAACTATATATATATGTACTAATATACCCAAGAAACCCGACCATGCAAACCGCGCGTACTCCTTCATTTCCCTCTCGAGTCACTAATTAACTCCGAGCCGTCGCACAAGAACTTGTTTGTTGTCGTAAGCCAGCTCAGATGGCTTCCACAGTGACATTGCAGAAGACGACCACTATCCGGAGCGACGACGTCGACGTCCATGCCGCCGTCGTATCACCAACGATGAAGTCCGCCCTCCTGGAAGGAAGAAAGGGCAGCGGCGGCGGTGGAGGAGCGAACCGTTGCTGCGAGCACAAGTACGAGCTCGTCAGCTACGACGGGCTCCCGGCCTTCCTCAAGCACAACGAGTTCATCCTCGACTACTACCGCAGCGAGTGGCCGATCAAACAGGCGCTCCTCAGCGCCTTCGCCGTCCACAACGAGACCATCAACGTCTGGACGTAAGCGTTCGTTCAGAGCACCTCCGTGTCACATAACCGAAACACCAAGTACGCACTTAATTTAACTGACGAGCGTTTTCTTCTCCCCCTTGCAGGCACTTGATCGGCTTCTTCATGTTCCTCGCGCTCACCGTCTGCGCCGCCACGATGGTTCCCATGGAGACCAGCGTGTCTCACTTGGCAACATCCACAGGCCTCGCCAACAACACCGGCAACCCCATGGTGCTGATGAGCTACGGCGCCAACGGAGCGCCCTTGGCAATGCAGGCGCTGCGCAACGTGTCCGTCGAACCGGAGCTCGCCGTGGCGGCGTTGTCGGCGGGACACCGGGTCGCGCGGTGGCCGTTCTACGCGTACCTCTGCGGCGCTATGTTCTGCCTGCTGATGAGCAGTGCGTGCCACCTGCTGGCCTGCCACTCGGAGCACGCCAGCTACGTACTGCTCCGCCTCGACTACGCCGGCATCACTGGCCTCATCGTCACCTCCTTCTACCCGCTCGTCTACTACACCTTCCTTTGCGACCCCTTCTTCCAGAAGCTCTACCTCGGCTTCATCACCGTCTTCGGAGCCGCCGCGGTGGCCGTCTCGCTGCTTCCGGTCTTCGAGGCGCCGGAGCTGCGGTGGGCGCGCGCCGGGTTGTTCGCATGCATGGGCATGTCCGGCCTCGTGCCCATCGTGCACAAGATGCTCATGTTCGGGGGGCGCCCGGAGGCTGTGCTCACCACGGGCTACGAGATGGCCATGGGGGCGTTCTACCTGGCCGGCGTGGTGGTGTACGCCACGAGGGTGCCGGAGCGGTGGATGCCGGGGCGGTTCGATCTCGCCGGCCACAGCCACCAGCTGTTCCACGTCCTCGTCATCGCCGGCGCGTACGCGCACTACCTGGCCGGCCTAGTCTACTTGAGCTGGAGGGACATGGAAGGGTGCTGAGCCTGAGGAGGTTCGAGGACGGTGTGCCAAGTTGTAGAAATTTGACTGGCTCTACTGTTCGTTGACTCGACATTGATTTCTTTCTTTGGTTCTTGTTTAGCCCCTTAATTTTTAACTCTTATTTATCTATTATTGTATTTTAGAAAAGTGAACATACATGTTTCAACAATCGCATGAAATGCAATTTGAACAGGTCAATAAAATGGGAAATTGGATGAACTAATTATTGTCGATATTTCTTTCACAACTTAATTTTATATTTGCTCGAGTACTACTCCCTCCAGTAAAAAACAAGCATCTGTTAGAATGAACGTAGGCAAATTATTCAATTTTAAGTTTAAAATGGTACAAGTAGAATTGTTTTAAAAAATAGTATATGAAAATAATGAGTAGACTTGTATCGAAAAATTTAAAAATATTATAGCTCCATTAGGTTTTATAATATATATATGCAAAATAAACCGTTGCTCGAAATTATATTTAAAGACCATGTCAAAGTATAAAAGTATAGTTATTTGTGACCGAAGAAAGTATGCTAAATGCAAACATGACCACATAGATATAGTTATATAGCGGTTTATTTTATAAGATTGACGAAGCAAGATATTTTGGTCGAATTTTGATTAGGAATACATGTTGTTGTTTTTTATTACTCCACAAAGTTCAAACAAAAATCATTGTAGTGATCAGTTAACATGTCTGACAACCATTTTAGAGCAGCACACCCCGTTAATTGGGGCGTGCAACAATGACAAGCGTCTTCTGGGCTTGTATCTTGGCGGGCGGATTTATCTATATATGCCGTGGCGCAGACTTGGCTGAACGATACAGAAGAAATCAACCGGTGCGAAGTTTGGTAGACTTGGCTTTACCGTTACGTCGCAACGAGGCGTGTGGTGCGGGTTGCGCCGGCCGGCGATCGCGAACTGGTTTCGAGCCGGAGTAAGCACTGTACGTGTTTCTCAGTGGCGTCGTCAAAATGTCAAGATTGGGGTTCTGGATCGAGTCGATTTCGAGGCACTGCAGAGCTGCGAGAAGATGAAACGGGGACGTTTCAATTCAAATGTTGCAAGAATTTTGAGGGTAGAAGCAACCCCGTGATGTTTACGCGCACTGATTAATTGTCTCTGCAGAAAATACAAGTGCTGGCCTGCAGCAACAGCTCCAGGTGAGAAACGTGTCCTAATTGTCGTTCGCGTAGATTCCATGATCGGAAGACTATCAGTCCAAAATTGGCTCCGCCTATTATGAACTGCTTGACAAGAGGTATAAAGACATTAGGTCAGGCCACATGGGCGTACGTTACTCAACCCCGGGGAAATTTGTAGTCTGGCCTGATCGTCCCATTTCTAAAGAGAATTAGACAAAAACACTACAAACCTACTGGAACGTCTGGGGCACTGCTCGGCCTAGGCCGATAAATCCACTTCCAGCCCAAGCCCGCCATGGATGTATCCCTAATTCTCTATCAGGGCACAAAGAGCCTCACACACACAATCACAACCAGCTTGTAATTTCTACTACCGGAACGAAACACCTGGTTCCTCCTGATACGCGTCTAGTCTTCTTATAACAGCTTAGCATTATCTCTTCTAACACAGTTTTTCGATCTTCGATTTCTCTACGCTGTTCTGACGTCAAATCGTCTATTGTTGGGACGATTATAGCTTCTGCGTTGAGATCGGACGGCGGAATCGACTTCCCTGATGGAGACATTGTGTTCCACCGGGCGTGCTAAGAGTGTGTTGGCGTTAAAAACTTGAAGCAGGGTTTCTGACAACAGCACCAGACGAACACCTGGTTCAGAGCGTGCCAGTCGATTTGACCTAGAATCGACAAGGTAAAAATATGAAATTCACTCAAAGCCGATCGTGAAGATCAATCAGCTTAGATTCAATCAACTCAAAGTTGATTAAACCAAAATAAAAAAGGTAAGTCTAACTAGCCGGTTAGGGCTAATCAGAAGATAAAGGTAGATCGACCTGAAGAAGGTGATGCGCAACAAGATCAGAATAAATCGAACCTGGGGCAAGCTGGTTGTGATTGTAGGCAAGTCTAGTCAAAATCGACAAGAAAGTCAAAACCTGCAATAACTAACAGACAATTTGGAAAGACTTGAAGATATTTGGCAACTGCAAGATCTTTAAGGGAAAGCTATCCGAAATAAGGCCGATACGGATTAGATTTTGTAACGTGTTGTAATAGGACACGATCGGCCGACGTGTATAAAAGAAGGACCAAAGCAAGCTGCGAAAGAATCCAACACAAACAAACACTAATCTACATTATTTTTTCCTGTCGACTAGGAGTAGTTCTTATAATTTAGTCTTTGTAATTCGATCTTGATCAATAAAGTTGCGCATCGCCGATTGTTGATCTTCTTCAAATTACGCCCCAGGTTTGATTTATTCTGATCTTGTTGCGCATCGTCTTCTTCAGAATCGATCTGCCTTTATCCTCTGATTAGCCTTAATCGGCTAGTTAGATTTATCTTTTTATTTCGATTTAATCGGCTTCAAGCTGATTGAGTCTTAGCCGATTGATCTTGACGATCGGCTTTGAGTGAATTTCATATTTTTACCTAGTCGATTACAGGTCAAATCGATTGGCACGCTCTAAACCAGGTGTTCGTCTAGTGTGCTATTGTCAGAAACCCTACTTTAAGTTTTTGACGTCAACCGTTTGTTTTAGTTGATCAACGCTTTTCATACCAGCAGTGCTATCCTCTCCAACTCAAGGCCCCCATTTCAAGCAAATGAAGCAAGCAGCAAGCGACAGGCGTGCAACGCTGCGCTCTTGCAGAAACCCCAACTGATAAAGGGGGTTTTAACTTAGCATTAATCGACTAACACCAGAAATAAAAGCGAGCGGGTACGTCCGCCATAACGCACAGGGTCGCGTCGGCATTGCAGATCGGGACCATTCACATAGAGCCAGGACGGGTTGTTGCACTAACGCATTCTTCCGTCCTTGCTTAGGCTCGCAATTTCTTATCCCCTGTACAAACTTTTTCTCCGCCCATGTGTTGCTCCCTGCACTGCACACCGTAGCTAAATAGATACTCTTCAAAGAGAAGAAAGTGCAGAAGCTGACCATTTCTCTTGTCCCATCCCCCGTTTTCCAAGGCCTTTTTGCTAGATCGATCACAAGGTTACAATGGTGATGGGCACCGTTGCTTGAACACCAATCCATGTGCTGCTGAGCATGTGCAACGGGACAAACGCAACATCCCCGGTGACACGGCCATCCCAACCTACGGATTTCTGGGGGGGATGTAGCTGTGCGTCCATGTTCAGAGACTTCTTCAGGCTTTCAGAGTTGCGCTGCGCGTTAACATTTTCAGGGCATGCAGTGCAGGCCTCAGCTGAGTAGCTGACGACCTGGCGTCCCTAAGGGACGCCAATTGAATATGGAGACCCAACTGCCTCCCTAAGATGAAAGCAACGAGGCAACCACCGGGCACTCCTCGTGCCGATCAAGGAGGACGAGAAGATCGGATCGTCCTGGTTGGGTGCTCACTGCAAGCTCCGGTTAGAGTAGTGTTTGGTGCACGCCTGCACCGGTCATCAGTGACCAGAATCTGTATGTGCTCACTGCAAGCTCCGGTTAGAGTAGTGTTTGGTGCACGCCTGCACCGGTCATCAGTGACCAGAATCTGTATCACTGATACACCAAAATGGTATATGAGCAGAGCTGATGAAGCTTTCAGTGCGGATGTGTCTCGTGCATGGCAGTTCGCGGTCGAGTTTTTTCCAAGAGAAAGAGAGCTTTATTGTTTACTCAGAGAAAGCGTTTAAATCCTGAGCAATTGTCTGCCCTCCACACTGTAACATGTTTTCTTGCGTTTCTCAAGTTGTGCGAGCTACGACGAGTGTGCTACCTCTTTGCTTTCGTAAACTGCAAACTATATGGAGCTGGTTCGTCAGTTCATGGCCAAGCTTACTCCACTGCTGAACTGAAGTTGTGAAATGAGTCGAGATTGATTGGCTATCTTCAGAAACTAATGTACTGCCTAGTTAAATTAGAGGCAACCAGAAAGGATAGGTTGTTCCTTAATGTATATGTATATACTTTATTATTATAGTGGAGAGGAATGCCGGCACTTCAGATGTGCCACGTCAGCGAGTTCGCAGAAAGGCCCTTCGTAAAACTCGAAATCACGTTTAGGTCTTTCGGTCGGTTTTTAACAGAAAAGACAAAAAAACGAAATCAAAATTACTTTTAGGTCCCTCCGCGGTTTACCTTAAGATCCTCTTGGCGGTTTTTAGCAAACCCGAGAAAAAACAAAAGTGCGTTTAGGTCTCGATTTCTCGGTTTTTGTCATATTAGACCCGAAGAAAAACAGAATTACGTTTAGATCCCTCCACAGTTTTCTCAAAAAAAAATCAGAGATTCGCCGACGGTTTATAGCAGTCCATAGATTCAACGACGGGTCCTGGTGAACCATTTTTTTTAAAAAAAAAAAGAAAACCAAAATTACGCAAAAAAAACGAAAATATGTTTGTTCTTCCAAAAAAAAAAAACACAGATTCGTCGATGGTTTATAGCAGTCCACCGATTCGCCAACGGGTCATAATGACCCATTTTCTTAAAAAATAAGAAAACCAGACTTACACAAAAAAATAGCCTATTTTTTTGGGGAAAAAACAAGAAAACCGAAATTATGCAATTTTTTTCCATAAATATCCGTCGGACCAAATTCCGTGCGGCGCAGTGTCGCGTGATCGAATTTTAAAAATTTTGCACGACGCAGCGTAGCGTGTAGCCCTGGCTAGTTTTGATTATTGGACGTTGAATTGGGCCCCTCTCAACTTTATTTCAATGATTAAGGGCCCTAAATCTCTTACTTTTGTCATTTTCGAATCAAGTTGTTGCTAATCAATTGAGGTTTGTACTTACAAAATTGCATATGAAGCAGACAAATGTATTGTACGTGTAAACCATATATGTTCCTTCAGTCCTTTGCATTAATGAGATTCCGGATTAAAACCTTATATGGTTACCTACCGTATATTAGATCGACAAAATCACATGTCGATCATCGAATAGCATGGAAATACATGCATACAAGCATATTCCATTTTTTTTATAACACACAGAAGTTTTGCGTGTCATTCGTTTAAAAGAAAGGAAGACCCAAAGAAAGGTCTTACAACAGCTACGTGGTGCAATAAAACACTCGTCAAGATCAAAACATCAACGACGCAGTGCTTATATTAGGGCATCGCCGACATAAAAATCTGAAAAGAAAGACAAAGCTTAAAAACAACACTAGAAAAACCATAAATTCAAATATGCCACTCCTGCCTAAGCCTATAACATGCTTTCCTGTTTGATCATGCCCACCAAACCTTTCAAGTTACGTGATTTATTATTTGAAACCCTTTCATTCCTCCCCTTTCATAACTGCCACATTATCAAAATTCCCAACCTGCCATATCCCTTTCTATGTTCTAAGTCAACTTCTTTACTTGAATCAATCCACCGATCCGTCAAGCCAACAGCCCCATCTGATGTGAGCCGACGATGATCTGAGGTAGAACAAATTTCATGCCAAACTTGTTTAGTCACCCAGCAATCCACTACAAGATGTTTAATTGTCTTATCCTCCTGACCACATAGCACACAAAGATTCTGGAGATTGTAACACTCTTCGTCTCAAACGATATGTTGTCCACCATCTATTTTGGATCACTAACCAAACGAAAAATTTACATTTTAGCGGTGCTCTTGATTTCTAAAGTTGCTTGCTGCAAGACATCTTTAAAACCCCAATGAAAAGGGCTTTATAAGCAGAGTTTGCAGTGTATGATAATGAAGACGACCACTTCCAACAAATATTGTCTTCTTGACCTTCTTGTAGTTGGATCTCCGACACCTTGTTCAACAATGATAAAAATTCTCTCAATGCTATAATCGAAAAGCCTCGCTTGATGTCTCTAATCCATTCATTGTTTATCAGGGCATCCTTCACCAAGCGATTTTGTCTTACTTACTTACTAACCAGATGCCATAGATTTGGTGCAACAATTTGCACTGCAGTGCTATCCAACTAATTATCTTCCCAAAATAAAGCAACATTACCATCCCCTACTTCCACTTTAATAGAAGCTTGAAATATAGCCTGCAGTGTCTTTTCTTGACGCATATAAATATCTGACCAAGCCCTTGTGCCGTAAACTCTTTTCAACCATAACCATCTCAACCTTAAAGAATATCCCATTCTTTTCAGGTCTAACAAAGCAAATCCACCATATTCCAATGGCCGACAAACTTTGCTCCAACCGACTAGGCATTTTCCTCCTTTAATTGCTTCCTATCTGAACCATAAAAAACTTCTCCTCTTTTCAATTTCCTTAATCAACCATTTTGGGATTTCCCATCGCCATGAGTTCATAAATTGGTAAAGCTGTCAAAACATACTTAGGCCCTGTTTGGTATAGCTCCAGATCCTAGCTCCACCTCAGAGCTGAAGTTTGTAGGCTAAAATAAAGTGAATTAAGTTTATATTTTTAGTCTAAAATGTAAACAAGATGATACATCTAAACACTCTTAATTTACCCATAGCTCCAGCTCCATAAATTTCTGGAGCTAGAAATACCCTGCTCCACCAACTCCACGGATTTTGGTGGAGCTGGAGCTGTCCCAAACACCCCCTTAACCACTATCAATCTACCTCCGGAACTTAACAATGAGCCTTTCCATTTGGTGGCAACCACCTTGTCAACGATTAGTTGGAGATGAACTCGTCGCAAACATTTGATGGATAGTGAAAGTCTAAATAGGAACAAGAAAAATTATTGACCTGACCATTAATAAAAACTGTTCTCTATTATTTTAGTTCTCCCTCTGAACAACAAATATGCGTGGGAACAATTCTCCAAATTTGTGTGTAAACCCAAGGCTTCATCAAAATATTCGAGCGACTTTTTTACTATTTCAAACTCAGCCAAATAAGTGGTCACCAACATAATTACATCATATACATAAAATATGCCTCTGTGACCTGTGGGCTGCAACAAATTCCTTTCCCGGGCTTTCTGAACCATCTCACAACTAATTTTGCCGGATCAGGGTTCTTGATTAATTTCCCGATTTCACAATGGTCACTGGTAGAAGGAATTCCCATAAATCCGCCACGTATCACGTGCCCTTCTCTGTGTATAACCAGCCGAGACTATGCAGCTACCGTGCTACGTCGGCCATCGACATCGTCCATCGAGTTAATATTCGTCTTATCACCATTCACCAACCACCCTATAAAACGCTCGCGACTACCACCAGCGACGGTCACTTGCCCTGCCGCCCCTCTCAACACAAAGAACAAAAAGGGCGCAAGAAACGCGCGTGCGCGGCGCCGGCGGCGTATATGGGCAACTGCCAGGCGGCGGAGGCGGCGACGGTGGTGATACAGCACCCGCGCGGCAGCCGCACGGAGCGCGCGTACTGGGCGCTGTCGGCGGGGGCCGTCATGGCGGCCAACCCGGGTCACTACGTCGCGGCCGTGATCACCTCGCCGCCCACCGCCTCCTCGGGCGCCGCGGCGCCCGTGAAGCACCTCAAGCTGCTCCGCCCCGACGACACGCTCTTGCTCGGCCGCGTCTACCGCCTCGTCAGCTTCGAAGGTTCGTGCGTGCTAGCTAGCGCCCGTGCCCGCGCGGCTGCGCGTGTTGCGTTGCGTTGCACCTAACATTTTGCGGCATTTGTTGCGGCGCGTACTTGTTGGCCGTGTTAGGCCGGCCGGTAGGTAGAGATGAGATGCTCGTTAAGTGCCATTGTTGACTAAAACGGTAGTCTAAGTAGCGCCTTTTTGGATTGTCCGTAATGATCTCTCTTGCATTTCTGGACATTGAAAGTTGGAGCTCTAGGTGTCATCTCTCTTCCGATTAGTTTCCACTTAATATCTTCCTTTTTTTCCATGTTGCTTTTGCTGCCAAATGAATGGATTTTGCTCCAATGGGTTGTGGTGTGCGACCAGAGGTGCTGAGAGAGTTCGCGTCGAAGCGGCAAGTCAAGCTTAGCCGCGTCACGATCAAGGCCAAGGAGGAGGAGGCGAAGCCAGCCCATCCTCGCCGCCGGCGTGGCAGCAGCAGCGGCGGCGTCGTGCCCGAGGAATCCGACCGGTCACTCGCAAAGGTACGTTTTTTCCCTTCTTGTTATGAATTTTTTTTTTAACTTGCACGTACACAGGAGCCATCCCATACCAACCCAACTGCCGTCTTGCCAAATTTCTGGTGATCTGTTCAGTCGCCGTCGAGTCATCATCTGATCACATATCTTGACGAACTGCCAATCGTCATCAATTTCCAAACTAGTTAAGCTCCCGAAAATGGCCGTGTCAACCACTCTGCACGGGCACGTACGTGTTCATTCATATCACTTTTGTTTCTATCCAACCAGGTCATGCGCCAGTCGGACGAGGCGGCCGAGCCCGCAGGCACGTCCTCCGTGCCGAATCCGCCGGAGAGCGACCACGCCGACGCGTCGTCCGAGCCCAGCGACTGCGACCTGGAGGCGCTGCTGCCGCACGGCGTGGTGCTCGGCAGGCGGGTCGCCCGGCAATGGAGGCCCGCGCTGCAGAGCATCGCGGAAGGGTGAGACAACGACGGTGAGGTTGCACGCCGAAGCGTCCGTTCCGGTTGGTGAGCAGCTAATCACAGTGTAGTAGTGATTAATTAGGAAATGCAGGGCAGGCAGCTACGTACTGCTTAATTTACATGGTTACTGGGCGTCTACGTAGTGACAGTGTATGTAAAATAAGTTAGAACCTCGTGGATATCCTCTAAACTGCCTGCATAGATAATAGTATTATGATCGATGGGTGTAACGTGACAGGTTAATATATCGCGCTCCGATATATTTATAACCGATCGAGATCACGCCGATGTGTGATCATTTGATGTAAGCATCTGAATGGCCCATGTTTTTCACCAAAGGCACGCACGCGTAGCCGTTTATCCAAGTGCCTTATCTAATGTATAATTACGGTACACGTATAGTTGATACATACATGTGACTAGAATGAGCAAGGTCATGCACGACGTGTCTGTATATAAACCGATCGAGATTTCCACTTTTGAGCTCTGGTCTACGAATACCAAATAGTCTGTCAGCTGGCACGTCAGGCCGGCGTCCAAGCACTGACCACTTGCGCTCGAAGACTAATAACAGGTCTGCGTGTCATTGTGCCCGAACCGCTCGAGCTTTGGTGCTTTGCATGCCATTGTTTCAGGGATCAGGAAGCTTAATTTATTCCCGGGCATAGCGCGGCTCGTGTTGGCATCTGAACGGCGCCGGTCCAAGCAGTGAGCACGCATCCATGCACGTGTACCATAGACTTTCCCTCGACGAACCGGCGAGCAAGCATGTGCACTCGTGCAACGCGAGCTTTGCCCGTGGCCGGAGGGAAGCGAATACACAGGCAACACACAGCAACGATGCTCACGGAGGTCTCCGCAGGGGGATCGATCTCTCTCTGCAAAAAATTTTCTGGACCCTTGTGTCATTTTTTTTTGCAAGTTTAGCTTACCTTCGAACAAAATCATAAATCTGGTCTTTTCTTCGGCACGCTGCTCATACTGCGGCAGACAACTACCGCACTCCTGTACCATTGTAGGTGGACTCGTTGCGACCCCACACCATGACATGTCACGTGCTGCGGTGACATGTATCATTAGTAATTGAGAGGGTTAGATTTACGATCAACAAAAATTCGAAAATAAATTGAATGAAAGGACAAAGAAAACAACAAAACTGTAGGTCAGGAAAAGCATAGGAGGGTGCTCAGGTTTTCGCCAGTCTTTCAAAGGATGGAATGGATGGATGGATGCGTGTGGGAGATGGGTTGGGCTGACCTGACCTGAACTGACTCGAGGGGAGGGTATGACCGGCGATTTAATCACCCTGCAGGCCTGCACTGCAGCTAGTATCTGGCTCACTGTAGCACGCGTGTGTCGCAGGATCGAGCCTTTTGCGACAAGAAAAGTGCCTGCAGAGTGCAGGATCCTCAGCTGGTAGATGGACGGGTAGATGTAGCTCCCGGAGGCAAAATTCCTGGCGCACATGCACGAGCTTTGGCAAAAGATTCTCCTGGTAACCTGACGGATCTCCCGCACGTCCAGGCTGGTGATACTACTACTAGCTGCTGCCTGCTGGTAGGATCATTTCGTTCTCCTATGGGCATTGCTGTGTGCGATTTACTATAGTCGGTCAGTCTGATCGCTGACTGGTAGTAAAAGAAAAATGCTGTATCTTGATTAACGCAACGAGCTGATGAATGAACAAACAACCGTGCATTGCCTTAACCGTACGTGTTGTTCGTGTAATCGTGTGTAAGAAGTGGATCATTGCATTGTCCTGCAGCCAAGAATAGCAATAGCCCATAGCTAGCTCGTCCCTTCCCCTCCAAATTAGCCTCCTGTCTTTCATCAACCCTGGGGCAACCCCCGTCTCGTCCTCCTAATCCGACTCCTTGTACAATATTCCAATCCCAATCCCAATCCCAATCTTTTTTTTTCCTTTTCATTTATTTTTTTGCCGCAGGAAGGATGAGCTACTACAATCCTCACGCCCATGTCGGCGTCCCCCCGCCACAAGGTAGGCGTGCCAATCATCGCCTTAATCTGTCAATTGTCGACATACGCCATCTGGTTGTTAAATTACAAATTTCCATGTTCTCTCGTGAATGCCATGCTTGTCTGGTCGATTGTTTTCATCACGCAAACGAAAACTCGTTGACCTGCAGCATTTGGCGCTTCCAATTAAGAATCGTCGCCGCCGACACCGGTGTCAATCTTATTATTACGTTCTCTTCGGGATGCTGTTTGTGATGGCTTGTGAATTGTGATTGATCGTGGATTAGGGTATCCGATGGACGCGTACGGGAAGGGCGGCGTCGACGAGCACCACCACCACCACCAGTACCCGCCGCCGCCGCCGCCGCCGATGGCGTACCCGGCGCACCCGTACGCACAGCCGTATGGATACGCGCCGCCGCCGATGTACCCGCCTCCGTACGCGCAGCCACCGCCTCCTCCGCCGCATAGGAACGAGGGCCCGTCCTTCGCGCAAGGATGGTACGTACGTACTACATGCAACCGCACGTCACGGTTTTTGGCTTCGCCATCGTCTATATATATGATCAGGATTTAGGATCGATGGACAACGTCGAAACCGTGATCAGAAAGAAATCCAGAATCTGATGATGGTCTGGATATTAAGGTCAAGAAAGGTCAGAACAAAAATGGTAGCTAGGCTTGTCCACTTTGCATTGCAGGCCACAGAAGAGACACAGAAACAAACGACTGTCATGCTGTTGAGTCATCGACACGTCCCAAGCTGTCGTCATACAGTAGACCATACGTACAAGCAAAATGATAGACCTGAATATAGTGACTGGGATGCCTACCAAATAGACGACATTAATTAGCAACGTGTCCTGATCAACATACGAACTCACGCGAATGCCGATTGTTGTGTAGTCGTACTGGAGTAATCAGCAACATGCTTTTCTCCTGCTCATAATGCTAACACTTTTCTATTGATTTTCCTTTGGTGTGGCCAGTCTCACAGCACTTTGTTGTTGCTGCCTCCTGGACGCATGCTTCTAGCATGGAGTTCAACAAAATGGCATCTTTCTCGTGGTGTGCCAGACTGCCTGTGAGTGAATCTACAGGAGTGGAGGACCGGACCCCTATCACTTGACAGTTGATCCCTTCAGAGTTATGGGCTACAATTTCGAGCATGTAAATCTGGCAATGTAATTATACGTGAATGCAGACTCCATCTGGCTACAACTACACAACGCTGTTGCTGTAAATATCCTGTCTGGTCATAGTTCACCCCATAGTGGTACCCAGCAAAATGGTTCTGTTCTGTCCATCAGATGTCGTACTTGTATCTACAAAGATGGTTTCCATTGTCATGTATTCCATTTGCAAATGTCATACTTAATTAACTTGCTCTGCAGACGAGAACGATTAGTAACAGAAAGACAGAGATAGGATGGCAGATTGATAGTGATGAATTGATAAACGAGCATGCAGAACTGGGGAGAGAGACAGGAGACGAACAAGGGCAGGAAGAGATTAGGCCATGGCCCATTTATGTGATAAGGCCTCCGAATCGCCAAACCAACTCCCAAAGCGCCCAAATGGGCCTCGCGTATGTCATCCGTCCATCCAGTCGAACGCCCCTCCCAACCGCACGATCGAACCGTGGAACCCTCGAGCCACGACTATATAACCACCCCTCGCCTAAATAGGGTTTCCTCCCGCGCACACCCAGCCACGACGCTCAAACCCCACACGAGGCAGCGCCGCCGCCACCAGCAACAGGAGCGGCAGCCATGGCGGTCGGCAAGAACAAGCGCATCTCCAAGGGAAAGAAGGGCGGGAAGAAGAAGACGTGAGCGCCCCCTCTCCTCCCCTCCTTTGCGAGATCGAAGATTCGTCCATTCTTTCTTTTTGCGTTTGGGTGCTGATGCGGTTCTGGGTTTCTTGATGTTTTTGCAGCGTCGATCCGTTCGCCAAGAAGGACTGGTATGACATCAAGGCCCCGTCGGTGTTCAGCGTGCGCAACGTCGGGAAGACGCTCGTGTCCAGGACACAGGGTACAAGGGTATGTACTCTTCTTGCTCGCCTCTGCGGGACTTCTTTGATTTGTTTTGTGTTAGGGATGCGCCGTTTAGTCGTTTCTTTGTGCACATAGGCATGCGATTGTGATGCGGTCGGTTCGACATTTGATACCAGTTAGTGGTATATTTGTTGTGCTTGTACATGAGTGCGGTATATGAAAGGATTTATCCATGCGTGCTGTATAAAGGGATAAGAGAACAATCGAAGGAATGATGCAGCATCATTTTAATGCCATCGTTTAGATTAGACATGGCTCTTGTTCTGCACTCCTGACAAAGTGATAATAGATGACTGTAGAAATGAGCTGGTTAGAATGAATCAATCTTGTTCTTAGTTTGGTCCGGTTGTAGACCACAATTGTTTTGCTTTATCAAAGTATCCAAACGTTGTTTGATTCCAAGAGGTTCTCTTTTTATGCTAATGTCCAATTGTGCTTCTAGTTTCACTATTTAGCACATAATTTCTTTGATTCCTGTACTCTGTAGCTGTATTAGTGCTTATGCTATTATTTGCTGATTCTCAATACTTTTTTTTTGTTTTAGATTGCTTCTGATGGTCTTAAGCACAGAGTTTTTGAGGTATCCTTAGCTGATCTTCAGAATGATGAGGATCAGGCTTACAGGAAGATCAGACTTCGTGCAGAGGACGTGCAAGGGAAGAATGTGTTAACAAACTTTTGGGTAATGGTCTCTTCTTCATTGCACACAGTTACTGCTGTTAGGTCATATTTTACGGTGTTAACTAGTTCTTTCTCATGATAGGGCATGGATTTCACCACTGACAAGCTCAGGTCCTTGGTGAGGAAGTGGCAGACACTCATCGAGGCTCATGTGGATGTTAAGACCAGTGATAACTACATGCTCCGTCTGTTCTGCATTGGCTTCACCAAGAGACGCCCCAACCAAGTGAAGCGCACTTGCTACGCTCAAGCCAGCCAAATCAGACAGGTAGATTAGTTTTCTCTTTGCTCTTATAAACGCTGTATGCCACAATTCTGGAGCTGCTTCTTTACTATGTTTGCTTTGTATTCCGCGTGTAGATTCGTCGCAAGATGGTTGAGATTATGGCCAACCAGGCTTCAACCTGTGACTTGAAAGAGCTGGTATCAAAGTTCATTCCTGAGGTCATTGGCAAGGAGATTGAGAAGGCAACATCAAGCATTTTCCCCCTCCAGAATGTGTTTATTCGCAAGGTGAAGATCTTGAAGGCTCCAAAATTTGACCTGGGGAAGCTCATGGAGGTAATTGTCACATAAGCAGATTGGCTATGCGTTATTATTGAGCTTACTTGATGTGAACTGGCATTCTAATGTGGCTTGTGGCCCATTCCAGGTGCATGGTGACTACAAGGAGGATATTGGTGTGAAGATGGAGAGGCCTGCTGAAGGAGATGAGGCCATGGCAGGGCAGGAGGTTGTGGCTACCGAGTAGAGATAGTGCCTATCACTTATTTCGCTGCTTCATGTTTTAGAAGATATATGTACACCTATCTAGGTGGGTGTCATGAACTTCCTAGTCTGTTTTGATGGCTGATTTCCTGAGTACTTTGCCTAGATTCCTAGCCGATGGTGCACTTGGTATCGGATGAAAATTGAATGTTTCATAGGCAATATGCTTTGTTTTTGTTTGTTCTGGATAGCGGTTGGTTTAAACTACATGTTGAGTTAATCAGGTCATAAGCATTATCCTGTTTCGTTGCCTGAGAGTATGTTCTGGTGATGCGAGGTTTCTTGGCAATGTTCCAGTGGGGCTCCTATTTTTTGCCCGATCGCATCAGGTTGCATCTCGTCGGAATGCTAGCTGTAGTCAAGAATCGCATCACTGCCGTGCTCCTGCACCTCGACAGGGCTGAGATCTTGTAGCTTTTCCTATCTGCATTCGCATGCAGAAGCAGGGATTGATAAGAGCCAAAGTCCTTTGTTTTATCGAGCTTTTTCTGAAATTGACAGTTTAGAAGTATTTTTAAGATTTGAGCTAAGCCAGAGTTTGATCTAATTTTATTTGAAATTAACTTATTTTAATGTTTCACCAATTAACAATTGTAATTGGAACACTTTTGAAACTGAGCCAGGTCCTGAACTGTTTTTCCACCCCCTATATGGAGGTAATTGTGTTAGGTACTGTATGTGAGCAACATCTAGCATCTAAAAAAGAGTACGGCTACACCACGCTGTACCGTTGAGCTGCGTATTTGACGATATAACATCTAGCCGTAGGATCCGTATTCGTTGCCACCTGCAGTGATGCAGCAAAGCACAAGCGTCCCACGTCTCGGTGACTCGCGCGAAGCCACATGTGTGCTGTTGCCACTGGCCATTTTGATATTGCAGTTGCACCAGCATCGGTAGGATGGAGCGCCACTCGTTCGTTCCTGAGCAAGTGAAGGA
Organism: Otatea glauca; assembly: GCA_036346275.1. Lineage (NCBI taxonomy): Eukaryota > Viridiplantae > Streptophyta > Magnoliopsida > Poales > Poaceae > Otatea > Otatea glauca. The sequence continues at coordinate 51,269,434 of CM070722.1, read as the reverse complement.
AGGAAAGCGATTGATAGCTAGTAAGAACTGTGAAATCTATTGAAACTGTAATAGATTTCATGAAATCTAGTATGTGAAACTTTATCATGAAACCTAACAAAAACTGAATGAAATCTATCGAAGCTTAGTCGTGAAAGCTATTAAGAGCTAAGAAAATTAAATTATATTGATGAAACAATATAAAACCTAATGAAACTTATCCACAAACCTCATGAAACTTTTGAAACACTATGAAATCTAATGAAACTTATCCACGGACTCGTGAAACTTTTGGAAACCTGATGAAACTTAGAAAAAGGAACTTGTTGAAACATTTTGAAACATAGATGTGGAAAATCCTAAAACTTGGTAAAAACATATTTATAAAATCTTATTGGAACTTCGTGAAACAACTCAGAAAAAGGAAAGCTTTATAATGAAAACTAATGAAACGTAATCATCTAACATATTGAAACTTATTTATGAAACTAAATGAAACTAACATATGAAACTAGGATGAAATCTTTTAGGATGTACATGTGAGAACTCATGAAACTTAATGACACTTATACACGAAACCTTGTGAAATTTGATAGGGATTTTGTGAATAAACTTCATGAAGAAGTCTATCTTGCAATCTCGTAAAACTTAGGGTGTGTTTGGTTGGGGGACGAGGTTGAATCAAATGGGATGATCCTATACCATTTGGTTCCATTGTTTTGGGTGAATAGAATAGTTCAATATTTATAAAGAATATTCCTTAAATTTGTATCCTACCATCCAGGACGAGATGGTTCCATTCAAACAACCAAAGACAGATAATTTTTTTCTTGAACCATCTCATACATGTATCACTTGTTACAAGCAACCAAACACACCCTTAATCATCACCCGGGCTCCCGTTGGCGGCGAGCACTCTGCGCCGCATAGGCCCAACCTCCTCAGTCCTTCGGGCAAACTCATGTCCACAAATCAGCTCGATCGGAATCAAGATCGGGATCAAGTAATTCATCCCCAATTGAAGTAATCCATCCCCAAATCCGAAATCAAGTGGAGCACCAGGTGGGCTCGGACTCGGTGGAGCCGTGGATGGGGCAGGCTCAATGAGTCGGTTGAGACGGCAGAGCAGCAGACGGGACGGAGCTCGGTGAGTCGGTGAAGCCGTGGAGGGTCTGAAGCCAGGCGGTGGAGCAAGCTGTGGAGGCCTGGAGGGCTAGCACAACAGTCTGCTCAATCCTCAGACGCTCGGTGGAGTAGGCCGCAGGCAGCAAGGCCACTCAGACTCTAGTGTGTGTACTTTTCAGTTTTGAACTGCTAGCTTTGAGCCTCACTGCCTCTGACCATTTAGCACCATTTAGCACTCTCGAGTCTCCGTGACCCTACAAAAGTAGAGGGTACGTGCTACAGTGAAGGTAGAGTAGCTGCCCAGCCTACTCAGCACTAGTAGTTGATAAGAACTATACAATATAGATTAGACTATTAGTTTATTAGATATTTACTTATTATCTATGGTACAAAATAGATTTGATGAGGATGGATCGGCTACGACTATTAGTTTATTAGGTATTTACTTATTAGCTCTTATACAAAATAGGTTTAAAGTAGGATAATCAAAACATATTGTATTGATATTGATATTTCGTTGTAGAATACTGTCGGCGTTTCGAGCACCAGCAAGTAAATTTGTAAGTCTAAGGGGTCGCGCGTTCCACTCCCTGAATGGTTAGACTGAGAAGTCCAAGATGTATACTGGTTCGGGCTGAAAGTCCCTACTCCAGTTTGTGTGGTGGCGTTGTATTCCCTTGATGCAGATGAGTGCACAAAGTTTTACAAGTGAGAGTGCTAATGGCTTAGCGCGATGAGTTCGATGTGATCCCTTTCCTACGGGGTTCCCGCCTCCTTTATACGAAAGGAAGGCAGGTTACAATGAGAATTGGGAGAGGACGAGATGACCTACACTAGGAGCTTGGTCCTTCGCTCTGTGACTCGTCATCGCCGTCTTTGCCCATGCCGGGTCGGTAGCTTAGTTGGTCGGCGGTTAGGTATTTCCGGAAATGGCGTACCTGCCCTCTGCGAACCTTGACGTTCTTTGCGTCGACACGAGTCTTGCCTCGGGAGGGGGCGTGTCTTCGTGCTGTATGTGACCGATTGATGGGACTGGGAGCATGACTTCGGTCAGTCATTAAACCTTCTAGGGAAGGAGCCACCTGCCCTTGTATAGTCACTTCGATTGACCCCGTTCGTGGGGTACGTGGCTGTTGGCTGGTAGAGGTTTTGACATGCGGCCCTTGGCAGGGGTTCGCGATCGGAGTCAGGGGATCCCGACCCGCTGCGAGGGTCGGGAGCTCTGCTTGGTCGGAGTCGGGGGGTCCCGTCTCGTGGCGAGGGTCGGAAGCCCCGCTCGGTCGGAGAAACTTCCCTCGGTTGGTCGGGAAGGGGTATCTTGTGTGGCCTTGCAGGTGCTTTGGTCGGTGAGTGGGTCGAAGCGGCTGTTGGGCTTGAGTGTGCTTGAGGTCGCCGCTTGTCGCTTTGGGCCGTTGGGGTACCCTTGTTACAAGTATTCGTCAGTAGCCCCCGAACCCTCGAGCGATTTCGGCAGATTCGGTTGAGGGTTGAGAATAGTGATCAGGCCCATGCGTCATCCGACCGATTAGGTCAAACGATTTGCCAGTGTACCCCAACGATCGACGGCCGCCTTGGAATTTTGCTCGGTCATTCGAACCGCGGGGCTTTGAATCACCTCGTCGCACGCCACGCATAGCTTAGCGCGCCTCGCCGCTTCGTCTTCGGATCGCCGGATTACGTGAAGGCGCCGTTTTCGACGCTTGCATTTATTTCGAGACGTTCAATCTCCTCCGTCGGGTATATAAGGACGCCACGGCTTGCTTGAGTGATAAACCCTTAAACGAGAATCCTTTTGTTTTCTTGATATGGCCGGGGCACCTTTAGTCTTCGCTTTTGGTGATGATGTCGGGTAGAAGAAGAAGACCCTTTGGCGAGCTTTGGTGAGTTCGACCAGCGATGGCCGAACGGAGGAAGAAGCTGCGCCCGTGATCTCGCTGCCGTCGATGCGCCGCCGAGGTCGTCCCGAGACTCGAGGTAGCAAGGGGGGCCCTCCTAGAGGCGATGGCGCGAGGACGCCGACTGTAGTTGGTGCGGCTGCGTCGATGTAGCTGAACGGCAGGAGGCGCATCGGCGTACCGTTCCACAGCTGCGGCGGCCGTCCCGTCGACCAGGCAAGGACCTACCAACATGTCGTCGGTGCCGCCGGTGCCGTACGGGTGTTAAAAGGCTTTGGAGCGGAGGAAGTCCTGCCGTAGTGTAGCGTAACTATTCTTGTATCTGTCGAGTACTATATTGTAAAGTTGTGTAGAGTTTGAGCCTGTTGGCCTATAATGAAATATCTTTTTCCTTTATGGATGTCTTCGTTTGAGTTGTCCGAGTCGCTACGTCGTAGCTAGACCGTGCCTTGGTCGGCAGGGACGATCGCGATGCCTCCGCGCGAGGTTCGGGCGTCCGAGTGCTCGTTTAACGTCGTAGCTAGACCGTGCCTTGGTCGGCAGGGACGACCGCGATGCCTCCGCGCGAGGTTCGGGCGTCCGAGTGCTCGTTTAACGTCGTAGCTAGACCGTGCCTTGGTCGGCAGGGACGACCGCGATGCCTCCGCGCGAGGTTCGGGCGTCCGAGTGCTCGTTTAACGTCGTAGCTAGGCCGTGTCTTGGTCGGCGCAGGACGACCGCGATGCCTCGGCGCGAGGTTCGGCGCCCGAGTGCTCGCTTAACGCCGAGTTAGACCGTGCCTTGGTCGGTAGGGACGACCGCGATGCCTCCGCGCGAGGTTCGGGCGTCCGAGTGCTCGTTTAACGTCGTAGTTAGACCGTGCCTTGGTCGGCAGGGACGACCGCGATGCCTCCGCGCGAGGTTCGGGCGTCCGAGTGCTCGTTTAACGTTGTAGCTAGACCGTGCCTTGGTCGGCAGGGACGACCGCGATGCCTCCGCGCGAGGTTCGGGCGTCCGAGTGCTCGTTTAACGTCGTAGCTAGACCGTGCCTTGGTCGGCAGGGACGACCGCGATGCCTCCGCGCGAGGTTCGGGTGTCCGAGTGCTCGTTTAACGTCGTAGCTGGACGTAGGCTCGTTTTACGTCGTAGCTGGACGTAGGCTCGTTTTACGTCGTAGCTGGACGTAGGGCATCCATCCCGAGTCCTCGTCTGGCGAGGGGAGCTGCGAGAGGAGTGGCCACCGTCTATCCCACACGTATACCCCATCCGCAGGTGTGGGACACGGAGGAGTGGCGGCGCGCGTTTACCCGCGTTGGTTTGAACGCCGTGCTCGTGGAGCTTATAATAGGTAGTCCGAGTGGGTCCTGGGAGGTCCCGCCCAAGGGGGACCCTTCCGAGCGGACGGTCCCAGAGTAGGGTGTCCCTGGCCTGCGTGGGGCGACCCATGAGAAACCTTTCTCTACTCAATCCAGATGGGCCACGGGTCGTCCGCCGACCTGTGGCACACTGGCTGTCGCTCATCGATGAGCTCCCAGGAGAGTGTTAAGTATGGTCTCGAACGCGAGTAGAGGTGATTGGGTCGTCAGCCGACCTAACCGAGGGCCCACCGTGGGGCTCACCTCATACTTGCCCCTTGCTCAAGTTTCGCTGGGGCGGCCTTATGCTCATCTGGTGGGGTAGGCCCTTTGAACCCGCAGCTTTTAGCTGGGCCCCTGGCGCAAGCCACAGGGCTTTTGCCGTTTCGGGGCCGCAGCGGCCCAGTGGGCCTCTCGCGTGTGCCCCAGAGCAACCGTCTTGGCCTCAAGGCGGAGACCGAGAGGTTAGGACGCACTGTCCGGGGGCGGCGGCTTTATGGCTCTGCCGTTTTGTCAGGATTTAATGCGGAGTGAAATTGAAAACCGGGAGTTACCAGGCTGGCGTGAGTGGGCACGACGCTTTGCTCGAGGGGGCGCCTGTTCGGTTGGTGCCTGCTCGTCTTCTATATATACGTTGCCGGGGCGCTTTTAGTATTTACGCTTGCTAGCTTTCCTCGCCTCCTGTCCCTAAGACAGAAAAGGAACAACAAAGAGCCAAGGAAAAGAAAACTCAGCCTTCTCTTCTCCTCGCCCTTCCGTTGCCTCTTTCGCAAGGATGTCGTGGCCGGAGTGCTCCGCCCAGGCCAGTCGCGCGCTTGGCTTGGTGAAGAAGGGCTTCCTCCCTGCGCAAGATCTCTCCGGTTGGAGGGTGCCGACGGGAGCGGCTGCCCCCTCGCCAGGGGACGACGAGGTCGTGGTGCTTGCTTCTTTCTTCGAGCGCGGCTTCGGCTTGCCGTTGCACCCGTTCGTCCGGGGGCTGCTCTTCCATTACAAGGCGGAGGCGCACCATCTTAACCCCAACGGGGTCCTCCACATCGCCATATTCATCACCCTTTGCGAGGCTTTCCTGGGAATCGAGCCGCATTGGGCGCTATGGAGGCATTTCTTCCAAGCGAGGCTCTGGAAGGACAAGCCGACGGACGCCGCGGCGCCCATTGGTGGCCTGGCCCTTCAGCTTCGGTCCGGCCGGAGCACGGAGTACCTCGAGGTCAAGCTGCCGTCGTCCAACAAGGGGTGGCGCTCTGAGTGGTTCTATGCTCAGAACGTCGGAGACAGCGCCCCGCCCTTCACCGGCAAACTTCCCGTGGCGGGGGAGGAGTGGAACTGGGGCGCCGAGAAGCGAGAGAAGAACAAGGTGGCCCTGATCGTGGAGCAGATCAGGGCCCTAAGGAGGCAAGGGCTCACTGGGGACGTGGTCGTGCGCGCTTCATGAGGATGCGTGTGCAACCTCTCGCGCCGCACCCGCCGCCTGCTCCGTCTGTGAGGAGCGTCCGATCGGATGAGGATGGCGGAGCCCGAGCTGGCCGCGACGGAGGTCAGAGCCCGGGTGGCCGCCGTCATGGGAGGAAGCGCCACGGAGGCGGCAGGTGGCCACCCAGAGCCATTCTCGGCGGCCCACCCTCCAAATCTGGTAGGTCGGCCGGACTTCTTCCCGCCCCTCTCTTCTTTGCGTTTAACGCCTAGTCGACCCGGGCTTTTATCTTCTAGGGGCTCTTGGCATGTCCTCCGGGCACCGCTCCCGGAGACAAGGAGGTGAGGGCGGCACCGCGCGAAGGCGCGGCTTCGACTCCTCCGTAAGAAGCGGAAGGAGGAGAGGAAGAAGAAGAAGAAGGAGCGCGGCGAGGGCGCGCGGCGAGGACGTGTCGGAGGCCACTGCTGTGGGTGCAACCTCCACCGGCAAAGATGGAAGCACCTCGATCCACGCGTATTGTGGGTTCCTTCGACGCCGACCGCGGCGGTCGGTGTGGACTGCCGGAGGGCGACACCACAGCCCCGCGGCCACAGGGCCTCAGCGAGGGTGACCACGCTGTCGCCGTCGTCGTCGCACCTTCAACGGAGGCAGCCAGGAAACGGCGGCAGATCGCTTCTGAGGGGACCGTGAAGAGGCGCGCTGCCGCGCACGCTTCGGCTCGATAAGTACTTCTTTTCTTTTATTCAAACACTTTTCTTTGAAAAGCCGCTTGGCCCATTTTTAAGTGTTTTATGACGTCGCGGCGCCTATACGGTGTGACCGTGGCGCGTCGTGGCGGTTCCGCAAGGGACAAGCCGCAGAGGTTCAGAGGCGCCGATCGGGTCGGCGCCGATCGTTATCTTGCGGCCGAAGGCGCGCCGCCACAGGTCGAGGTGGCGAGGAGCTCCCGACGCTCGATTAGGGACACCGCCGTCGACGTGGTCATCCTCGCGGAGGAAGAGACGGCGGCGTTGCGGTGGTCGACCGCCGAGACGGCGTTAGTGCGGTGGTGCCCGACTCGCCACGGGAGGTGCCGACCGAGGTCCCGCAGCGGAGGTCGCCGAGGGACCCTGGGACCAATCCTACCATCGTTGCCGATGGTGCTCGAGGCAGTAGCGCCCGCCCGAGCAGACGACCAGGGGCCCGCTGCCGGGAGAGGCCCCCGAGTCGGGGTCGGTGGGCGGAACAGAAGAGAGCGAGTGGGTCGCTCTTCAGCAAGGCGTTCTGGACGCCGAAGCAGAGATGGAGCTGGTCCGAAAGGGCCTGACTCTTTGTCTGGAATCTTCCAGCCGAGCGTTGGATGCGATGGTCGAAGTCCGTCGACACCGTAAGTTGGCGAAAGAGCCCAACTTATAAAATTCTGACGTACGCGCCGTGAGACTAACGGTTAGTCATCGCCTTGCAGCATCTTCGGGCTGCGCCTTGAGTTGCGTTTAGCTCAAGAGGCGCTGAGCGTGAGGCGGTCGGAGGCGGCGAAGGTCCGCCAGGAGCTTGAGGGGGCCGCTAAGGCTCTCTTCGATGAGCGCCTGGGGGCCCAGTCCCTGAGGATGAAGGTGGCGGAGCTCGAGTCCTCTTTGACAGAGGTCACCGTCGCTAGGGATGCCGCCACCACCGCCCAGGGGGCCGCGCAAGCGCAGGCAAACCGTCTGCGGACCGAGCGAGACCAGGCTCGGAAGGACGCCGACCGAGTCCGCTCCGAAGCGGGAGGCCGCTCGGAAGGATCTGACCTCCTTGAGGACCTCCTACGAGGCGGTCAGGCAAGAGGTCGGCGACCTGGCGAACTCCGCGGCCGGTAAAGGTCTCAACTTCTTATTTAATTCCGTGGGCACTTTTCGTAAGTCGTGACCATCCGGCGCCGTTGCCATCTACAGAGGCGCAGAAGAACTTGGGCCTCGCGGTTGAGGAGCGGAAGGGCGCCAGCAGCCCGTGGACGGCGGTCACGCGCACGGACGTGGCTCGCGGCGCGGAGGTTGCTAAAGCGGTCGGCCGAGTGGCGCGGAATCGAGGCCCTTCCCAAGGCCGGCCAGGACGTCTGCGCCCTGGTCCTTGGAGCCGCAGCAGGTCCGAGCGCTCTGGCGCCCTCGCTAGCTCGAGTTCCAGAGCGCGTTAAGAGGGCGGTGATCGCCGACGCGGCGCTTGGAGCTTCCTCGGCGCTGGTCAACACCATCTCGCACTACGATGGAATTGACCTCGCGGTGGTGGCGATGGCGTCGCTGGAACCGGACCGACGGAGAGATCGGCAGTTCGAGCTCTTGGTCGAGCCGCACGCTCGGAGATTGCCCCAGCCACGTCTCGCCGCAGGTCGCCCTCGATGAAGAACAAAGTAGTTAGATTTACCCTCCTTCTTAATTGTAAAGACTATTATGCTTGTAAACAATCTTTAAGGTTAACAAGTTCCAGTACGCCTCTTGCCCCTTTTGTGTTTCGGTGAGCGTTTGATGGACCATAGCCTTAAGGACCGCAAGGGTCACTTATGTGTAGGTCGGGTTGCTTGAGAGGACTAAGAGGATAGGAAACTTGGTTACTCAAACAGATTATGCACACTTGTGAGGATAGGAGTGTTCTCGATCGACAAAAGATCGCTCCACTTGGGCATTCCTCGCTTCGCGGCGCGAACCATAGCCGGGCGAGGCCATAGCACTCGGTCGAGAGGATTACCGCCGGGAAGACCTCATGACCGGTCGGGTCACCGGCCCGCCGCGAGCGTGAGCTAGCCGAGTTTGCGCGGGAGGAGTGTTCGGATCGACTAAAGGTCACTCCACTCGGGCACTTCCTTCTTCCGCGAAGCGCTACTTAGCGACCATAGCCGCTGGGGCGTAGGCCGTAACGCTTGGGTTGAGAGGGTTACCGCTCGGGATAGACCTTGTGGTCGGTCGGGTCACCGACCTGCATGAGCGTTGCGAGCTAGCCGAGTTTGCGCGGGGGAGGAGTGTTCCCGACTGACTAAAAGGTCACTCCACTCGGGCACTTCCTTCTTCCGCGAAGCGCTACTTAGCAACCATAGCCGCTGGGGCGTAGGCCGTAGCGCTTGGGTTGAGAGGGTTACCGCTCGGGATAGACCTTGTGGTCGGTCGGGTCACCGACCCGCACAAGCGCCGACCAGAAGCAGCCTGAATGGGGGTGCCAAGGGGTAGCCCCCGAGCGTCGCAGGGCGACCAGGCGCTCGGAAGGGTAAAGGTAAAAGACCATGCCAGGAAAAAAGAAAAGAGTTTAGGGATAGAATCGCCTTAACTTTTCTATGTTCCAAGCGTTCGGAAGGATGTGACCGTCGGCGTCCTTGAGTCGAAAGGTGCCGGGTCGGAGAACCTCTACGGTGAAGGGCCTTCCTGTGGTGGCGATAGCTTGTGCTTGTCTTTTTGGTTTGGATCCGTAGCGCAGGACTAGGTCGCCCGACGTTAAAGGATCGCCTCGAACTGGCGGCCGTGGTAGCGTCGCAGAGCTTGTTGATATTTGGCTGATCGCAGGACAGCCACGTCATGTGCCTCGTCGAGTGGTCGATGGCGTCTTGTTGCGAGGTGAGCCCCGAGCCTCATCAAGGCTTGTAGTCTTGGGGCGCCATACTCTGTGTCTCATTGGCAAGACGGCCGGCACGAACACCATGAAGAATGGTGTAAACCCGATCGCTCGGGTGGGCATGGTCATGAGCTCCAGAGGACGGAGGGCGCTCGGCCACCCACCGCCCGAAGTGCTTGAGCCGATCAAGATCCGTGGCTTGAGTCCTTGAAGGATCATGCCGCTTGCACGTTCGACCTGGCCGTTAGTCCGCGGATGGGCCACGGCTGCCCAATCGACACGGATGTTGAAATCGTCGCGAACTCGAGGAACTCCTTTCCTGTGAAGCTGCGTTAGTTGTCGGTGATGATGGAGTTGGGGACTCGAACCGAAAACGATGTCGCGGAAGAAGATGGTGCTTGTACCGACGTGGCGCTCACGAACGGCTTGGCCTCTATCCACTTGGTGAATTTATCGCCGCGACTAGGAGATGAGTAAAGCCCGGCGCTTTCTTGAAGGGCCAGACCGGATCGAGTCCCCAAACCGCAAGCGGCCAAGTGATGGGGATCGCTCGCAGGCTTGAGGCGCGATGTGTCTGCGGCAAAGAATTGGCACCCTTCGCGGTGCGCGCACGATCCGCTTCGGCGTCGGACATGGCGGTCGGCCAATAAAAACCTTGTCGAAGGCCTTTCCAACGAGGATCGGGTGCGACATGGTGGCGCAGACCCGCCATGGATATCGGCGAAGAATGCTTCCCTTGGTCGGCGAACGCACTGCGGAGGACCGGAGGACTCCTTTTGTAAAGGTCTGGGCCGACCAAGACGAAAGATTTTGCCCGCCGAGCGAGGCGCCGGGCCTCGGTCGGGTCAGGGGGGAGCGACCCATCCGTCAAACGATTGATGAAGAGCTTCCTCCAGTCGGATTCAGCTGTCAGCACGCTGCGGTTTGACCCGACCAAGTTTGCGCCCGACGACGCGGCGGTCGGGGTGACCGTGCTAGGTGAATCGGGAGACCGCTCGGCCACCGAGTCCAACTGGATGGAAGGTTGCAGGAGGTCGCAGACGAAGATCCCGGGTGGGACGGACCCTTTGCTGGAGGCAAGATTGGCTAGGCAATCGGCCTCACTGTTGTGGCTTCTGTAGCTGTGGTGGAGCTCGAAACTCTTGAACCGCTCCTCGAGCTTGCGCACTTCCGACAAGATGCACCATACGGGCGTCTCGCGGCTCAAGCCTTCATGACACTGGTCGACGACAAGCTTGGAGTCCCCGCGACGCAGAGTTGGCGGCCGAGGTCGGCAAAGTGATCCGAGACCGTTAACGAGCCTCGTACTCGGCGATGTTGTTGGTCGCGTCGAAGAGCAACCGATGGTGTATTGAAGTTTGTTCCGAGTGGGAAGCGATGGCGACTCTGCGCTGCGCCGTTCTTGGTGTAGGATCCATCAAAGTACATTGTCGATGCTCGGGGTCCTCGACACGGTGGCGCTGGGCTTGGTCCACTCTGCGATGAAGTGCGCAAGGGCTGCGACTTGATCATTGTTCGAGGATGTACGTTATGCCAGAATCACGAGCTCGAGCGCCCACTTGGCTATCCTCCCGGGCGTCGCGATTGTGGGCGATCTCGCCGGCGGGACGCGATCACCACAGTGATGGCGTCTTTGGTCGAAGTAATGGGCGAGCTTTCTCTTGGCGGTGAGCACGCGTGAGAGCAACTACGCACTGCGGTACCGAGCCTTGGACTCGGAAAGAACCTCACGATGAAGTAGATTGGCGTTGTACCTTGAGCTCACGGCCTTCCTCCGCTCGTTCGACCACAAGGACCGTGACCGACGACTTGAGCGAAGAGCGGCGATGTAGAGGAGGCGGTTCGCTGGTGCGGGGCGACGAGATTGGAGGTGAGGATAGGAAGGCCTTCAGGCGGGTGAGGGCTTCCTGAGCCTCCTGGGTCCAGCTGAAGCGGTCGGATTTCTTGAGCAGCCTGTAGAGCGGCATTCCGCGCTCGCCGAGGCGAGACACGAAACGGCTCAAGGCGGCAAGGCACCCCGCTAGCCTCTGGACCCCTTTGAGATTAGGAATCGGGCCCATTCTTGCGATCGCCGAGATCTTCTCCTGATTGGCCTCGATTCCTCGCTCAGAAACGATGAAGCCGAGCAGCTTCCCCTTGGGGACCCCGAAGACGCATTTCTCGGGGTTGAGCTTTATACGGAACCGTCGGAGATTCGCGAAAGTTTCTTCCAGGTCGGCAATAAGGTCGTGCGCATTCCTGGTCTTCACGACGATGTCGTCAACATAGGCCTCAATGTTGCGGCCGATCTGGTTGTTGAAGCACGTTTGCATACATCGCTGGTACGTAGCGCCCGCGTTCTTTAGGCGAACGGCATTGTGCGTAGCAAAACGAGCCGAACGGCGTGATGAAGGAAGTCGCGAGCTGGTCGGACTCCCTCAGTGCTATCTGGTGGTAGCCTGAGTAGGCATCCAGAAAGGAAAGAGACTCGCACCCCGCGGTGGAGTCGACGACTTGGTCGATGCGGGGCAAGGGGAACGGGTCCTTGGGACACGCTTTGTTGAGACTTGTGTAGTCAATACACATTCTCCATTGCCCATTTTCTTTTTACAAATCTGAGGTTGGCCACCACTCGGGGTGGCGGACCTCTTTATAAACCCTGCAGCCAAAAGCTTGGCGATCTCCTCCCTATGATCCTGCGCCTCTCCTCGTCGAGCGGCGCGATGGTTGAAGCGACCGGCTTTGAGCACGGTCGGATGCTCAAGGAGTGCTCGACGACTTCCCTTGGGATTCTGGCATGTCGGAGGACCTCCATGCGAAGACCTCATTGTTGCGCGGAGGAAGCCGACGAGCGCTTCCTATTTGGCGGGGGCGTGGCTCGACCCGACGGTCTTGGCGGATCGCGAGGATCGACCGCGACCTTCTTCGTGTCCTCGGCGGACTTGAAGGATCTCGCCCCGACTTGCCGGACTTGGGGCGGACTCGAGGCTTCCTCACGAGGTTGTCGAGCTCGGCAGACGCGATGATCGCCGAGGCGAAGCCGCTGCGCTCGCGATTATAGGCAATTTGGAAAGATGATGCCACGGTGATGACTCCTCGTGGCGGGCATCTTCACTTGAGGTAGGCGTGGTGGGGGCGCCTTGAACTTGGCGTAGCATGGCCCCCAAGATGGCGTGATAGGGCGGAGAAATCCACAACCTCGAAAGTGAGGGTCTCGGTGCGGAAATTCTGGTTCCCCAAAAGTGACAGGCGGTCGACCGCCCGGCGGATGGGTCTGGCGGCGGGGATGACGCTGCGTGGAAAGGAGCCTTGCTCGGTCGGAGACTCGAACGAGGAATCCTCATGGCGTCGGCGTTTCCACGTAGAGGATGTTGAGGTCGCTGCCGCCATCCATGAGCACCTTGGTGGCGCTTCTTCCCACGATGGGGTCGACCACGGCGGGTATCTTCGGTGGGGGCGTGGTCGAGTGATCGGCCCGATCGAAGGTGACCGGAACTCGACCACCGGAGGTATTGAGGGCGGCTAGTGGCGGTGTGGACCTCACGGTAGGCGAGTTTGAGCCGACGCTTGTCGGCGTAGCACGCCGTCCGCCAAAGATCATGAGGCGCCGTCGGGTTCGGGAACTCGTCGTCCGCTTCTTCTCCACGGCGTGGGGCGTGGTGGCTCTTTCCTTTGCCCCGTGGCGCCGCGGGGCGCAGGAAAGGAAGTGCCTCGAGACCGCGATCCCGTACTTATGTTTGACGGGAACCCGTGGTTCGCACGGGTATCCATCAATTTCGAAGTGGTCGGTAGCGCGACGGTCGGTCGCGCCGTTGCTGGCGAGGCGGTCGGCGATGGCGACCACAGGGCTCGCGGACCTGTTTTCCATGCCGCTTCCGCTTGTCGGAGCGATCGGAAGGGGATCCGATTCGGACGCCGGGCCCTTGCTGGGCCTTTCCTCCTTCGAAGATAGCCCCCACAGCCTCCTCGCCGGAGGCGTGGTTGGTGGCGATGTCGAGGAGTTCCTTGGTGGTCCTGGGCTTGAGACATCCCAGTTTGTGCACCAGGGCCTTGCAGGAAGTGCCGTAGATGAATGCTCCCACGACATCGGCGTCGAAGATGTCGGGGAGCTCGTTGACCAAGGGAAAACCGCGGATATAATCCCGAGGGTTTCACTGGCTCGCCGCTTGCGCCCTTCCAGTCCCAGGAGTTGCTGTGGCGCTTGTAAGTGCCTCGAAGTTACCGGCGAAGAGGGTCTTCAAGTCGGCCCGATTCTGATGGTCTTGGCGGGCAAGTACTCGAGCCAAGCTCGGCCGAGTCCGCAAGGTAGATGGGGAGGTCTTGGATGATGAAGAGATCATCCGTCGCTCCCCGCCCGCATGCGAGCCAGTAGTCCTCAAGCCGCACACGTGGTTCGTGGCCCCGGTGTACTTGGCGATGTTAGTGGGCGCCCAACCGACAGGAAATTCACTGTCGGATCCTCGGCAAAAAGCCCGTGGTCCGGACCATCGGGGCTTGAGGTGCGGCGGTGGCGCCCGCCGCCCACTATACGTGAGTGGGCGGCCTCCTCCGCCGCCTTTCTCCGCGCCCGAGGGTGGCGCGAACGTCGTAAGCGCCCCCGAGGCGCGGGCGATGGGCGCGCGAGGCCTGGGCAGCTCGTGGTGTGGCGCGCTTGGCCGGCCCGGCCGGCCGAAGCGACGGTCGCGGCCCGGTGGCCAGAGGTGGCGCCGGAGCGATAGGAGCCGGAGGCCTGCATGTGTTGCACGGCCGCGCGCTCTACCAGCCCCCGGAGGTTCTGGTACGTGACCTTGGCCTCCGGGTCGGCCGGCTCCGGAAGGCCTCGAAGTAGCATCGCAGCCGCGGCCACGTTCTGGCTTGCATGGGGGAAGAACTGAGGGCCGTCGAATTCTTCCGCCAGCTTGTGGTGACGCACAAGGCTCGCGTCGGCGTCGTCGAGCACTGGCTGGTCGCTGGCTCATCTGCTCGAGTTGGCACGAGTTGATCGAGCTCAGCCCTTTGCCTATCCAGCTCTTCGCGTTGTCGCTGGAGTTCGGCGCGGCGAGCTTGAGCACGTTCAGCACGCTCGCGCGGGTGTTCCCCCTCCTGCGTCTCAGTGCGCCGGATGGGGGCCCCGAATCTGGGGTTATGATTAAATCGATCGTGTTCGCCATGTTGCACTCGCGAGAGTGCCGTCCCAAGGTGGTACTCGTGACGGAAGCTGGAGTTGTGGTGGAAGAGTCTTCAAAGAGCTCGTGGATAGAGGCCGGCATGTAGCCGCCATAGCCACAAGTCGCGAGCTGCGGGAGGTGACACGGCCGCTGTCTGTGCCAGCCGGAGCTTTCGCCAGACGTGGCGGAGCGCTCCTCGGGCCCGGCCTGGGACTCGCAGGGCGCCTGTGCCGAGCTTGGCGGTCGCAGAGATGGCGCCGTGCTTTTAGTGGGCGCCGGGACTCGATGGCGGCAGGATGAGCGTAAGCTCTCCGCCGAGGTGACGGGCGGTTGAGGGAGCCAAGCGGATCGGCTTCCGCCGCGACCATGCCGTCGCAGTGGAAGATGCCATCGAGGAGGCAAGCGGAATCCGGAGATGGTGATGAAGACGCACGAAGACCCCTACCTGGCGCGCCAACTGTCGGCGTTTCGAGCACCGGCAAGTAAATTTGTAAGTCTAAGGGGTCGCGCGTTCCACTCCCTGAATGGTTAGACTGAGAAGTCCAAGATGTATACTGGTTCGGGCTGAAAGTCCCTACTCCAGTTTGTGTGGTGGCGTTGTATTCCCTTCGGTACAGATGACTGCACAAAGTTTTACAAGTGAGAGTGCTAATGGCTTAGCGCGATGAGTTCGATTGTGATCCCCTTTCCTACGGGGGTTCCTGCCTCCTTTTATACGAAAGGAAGGGGCGAGTTCTGAGAATTGGGAGAGGACGAGATGACCTACACTAGGAGCTTGGTCCTTCGCTCACGACTCGTCATCGCCCGTCTTTGCTCATCTTTGGGTCGGTAGCTTAGTTGGTCGGCGGTTAGGTATTTCCTGAAATGGCGTACCGCCTCTGCGAACCTTGACGTTCTTTGCGTCGACACGGTGCCGCCTCGGGGGGCGTGTCTTCGTGCTGTATGTGACCGACTGATGGGACTGGGAGCATGACTTCGGTCAGTCATTAAACCTTCTAGGGAAGGAGCCACCTGCCCTTGTATAGTCACTTCGATTGACCTCGTTCGTGGGGTACGTGGCTGTTGGCTGGTAGAGGTTTTGACACGCGGCCCTTGGCAGGGGTTCGCGATCGGAGTCAGGGGATCCCGACCCGCTGCGAGGGTCGGGAGCTCTGCTTGGTCGGAGTCGGGGGGTCCCGTCTCGTGGCGGGGGTCGGAAGCCCCGCTCGGTCGGAGAAACTTCCCTCGGTTGGTCGGGAAGGGGTATCTTGTGTGGCCTTGCAGGTGCTTTGGTCGGTAGTGGGCTGGAAGCGGCCTGTTGGGCTTGAGTTGTGCTTGAGGCTGCCGGCTTGTCGCTTTGGGCCGTTGGGGTACCCTTGTTACAAGTATTCGTCAAATACTTTAATGTGAATATATTTTTTTTGTTATATGATACACCAATCAGCATATTTTTATTTTGCAGAGTCTCTTTTCGTGTGTGGTTGGACTTTTGTCGGTGAATCGTCGAAGTGTTGGTAGTGTCATACAGGCAAAGTAAGGTACTTGACTCATATTTCTTTATTTTTCATCCATAGAATATTCACATGTGTATTAGACTATGTTTTTAGTAAAAAAACTTTTTGCGGTTTTTAATTTTAATTGTGTAATGTGAATATGGACTTGTTCACGTTTATTGGTCATAGATAAGTTTATCCAGACTCTCAAAATTTCCGGGCTTCGCCGTTGACCGAAGTTATTCATTTCCGGAAGAAGAGGAGAGAAGAGATCACACAATGGCATGCCTTGTTTCGTCCCAAACAGGGTGCGTGCCAAGTACCAACGGCAGTGCATGTACCCGTTGCTTCCAGCAGCTACTAAATCCGGCGAGCTAGCCCACTAGCTCCCAAGCAAACACTTCTTGAGTTGGGCAAGTTCATGCCGGTGGGGCTGTGGGACGAGATCCTCGACGCGCTGCAGTGGGTGGAGGCCGACATGGCTGCGGGGCTCGGCGACCCGCGGCGCGCGCCCACTCCTCTTCGTCCGCTGCGGAGCCGCTGTCTCCATGCCTGGCATGATGGACACCGTGCTTAACCTCGGCCTCAACAACGAAGTCGTCGCGGGCCTCACGGAGCGCAGCGGCCAGCACTACGCCTACGATGCAGATTGATGGATCAGAAAAAGAGATGTTGATGTGTGTGA